>JARHVA010000375.1:1362500-2632500 GCA_037957365.1 Torreya grandis | reverse complement strand
TTATCCCTCTTTCAACCTTCTACACATTTTTATGTGCTTATTCTAATTCTTTGGTCAAATAAGTTTGACCAAAATTTCCCTATTTTTGCCCTAATCAACTCCAAAATCTTAGTCAAACATCTTATTTTCCCCTTCCTAATGCTACGTTGTCATTCTGGACCTTTCGAATCAGTTGGCAAACTGCATTAGGTTGGCATCCTACATAATGTATAGGGTTGACCCATACCTAATGGGTCAACACTATGGATTCTACCCAGTTTTAGCCTACTCAGTCAACTAGGTGAACCTAGTTCATTTTACCAGCTAACCCCTTGCATTTTCCTTAAAAAGTGCATTTTTTTTGCTTTCTTCCTAATTTCTCTAAACCCGTTTCCAGTCTTGCTATTTGCTACCCCTAAAATATAATTTTGTCTCATTTTGACATATATAAATGCTTAAAATTCAAAATTACTAAAAATACACTTAATTTACTGCAATTTTCAAAAATTGGTTTGAGATTTATAGTTGCATACCTATAGTGCACTCGTTGTCTCTGAAGCCTCTCCCTATCTAGCCTGTTGTCTCCTCACCATCCTAGCTCGTTTGATCTCTAGAGATCTTTTTTCTCTCTTTCACAAGATAAATTAACAAATGACTTGTCTTTTTCCTTATTTAAAAACACTTTTCAAAATTTAAATTCTTCAATTATTGTCATGTAGATTCCTTGTTTTGTCTATATCTTTGTTTTTACTCATTGATTTTCAAAACCATAAAATGCATTGGATTTGTGACAATGTAGAGATTATTTTTCAATACTATATACCTATCTTCAAAAAAAATCAATTTTTGGTTGTTTTTTGCACTAACTTCTATAGGTTCACCTAGTGTTCTTCACACTAGATGCCTTCACTTTGTCTTGAAGTCTAGTTCTTTATCTATAACACTAAGGTAAGTTAAGGTATGTGTTTTTCAATTCTATCCTTTCCTTTATATTATTTATTGCTTACTACACTTTACTTAACATCAATATTGTGTGTTATTATGTTATATTTCTCAAAGCACCATCCTATGTTACACTTACATGACACGTGATGAGGTTCGAGTGGGGCATATGTATACACATAATATTTTCAAACTTTTATTGATTACTGATACTTTGTATCTTGTAGGAACTTTTCAAGTCTCAATCTCTCTGAGTCATGCCTTAAGAGGTGTATTAAGAAAGGTGTGGGCAAACCATTGGTGCTTCATAAGATTGTTGTCCCTTTTTCCACCTGTCATCTACACACTCATCTCATAAAATCATTAATCCTAAGCTTATTATTCTTAGTCTTACCCATTCTAGTTATATTCTTCCTTCTATCCTCCTTTTCTTGCCTTAATTCCCTTATGGACTATCGGTTGTACGAGGGCAACCATGATTGACCCTATATAATTTAGCGATATTTTTCACTTTTTGGGTTTATTAGCCTTTTAGCTAACCTACCTTAGACCTAGTGAATTATCCTTGAAAAACATACATGGTAGACCATGGCCGACACTATACAACTAAATTTTTTGGGAAGATTTAGGGAAAGATCCACCTATATATACAAGTTCATTTCCAACCATTTGTAAGAAGAGAAGCGAAGAAAAATAAGTGAGAATGAACATCTACTTATTGACCATTATACTTGAGGAATAAAGCGTAGGGTTCCATACTTTCTATAGAGATACAAATCTATTCTCGTGGATAAGTCTTTTGGATGCATAGATAGGTTGTGTAGCCTAAAGCTAATTTATCTTTATTAGCCTTAAATACCACAATAATCTCTTGTGAATCACCTTGACCAAGGGAGAAATTGAGGATCGGTGGGTTTGTCTTCAAGGTAAGTATTCCTAACTTTATTTCTCCTTTATAAGAGTAGATAGATAATGTAGTTGTGCTTCTTTCTTCCATGCATTAGGATTTCGTATACATTGATTTGAGTATATGTTTTCTATGCATATTTATTTTAGTTGTTTGTTTTGTTTTTAACCCCCACTTTGTGCCACAAGATTTGGTGTGTACTAGATTAGATTTACTTGATTTTTTGTTAAAATAAGTGAATATTAAACCTTAAGACTCTTTCAGGGTTGTTGCATGATTATGTTAGACTGTAGGCTTTGGAACCCTACCTCACATGGTGTATTGTGACAAATAATCCCTTAATTAGGTCTAGTGGATCCCCATATTGGTCATGATCTCACTTAACAAATGCATTCCCATTCAGAAGTGTAGGTACACTCTATCTTCTCTGAGCCAGGACTGATTTATAGACATGATGTATTTTTTATTGCATACAACATCCATTGGGGACTCATCATCCACCAAGTCCTTGGGGATTGGTGCCAAATCAAATGATTTGACCTATTCTAAGGTCATTCTAAAATGGTCCTTCAGTTTTACTTGGTGCCAAATCAAATGATTTGCCATGTTCCAAGGTCATTCTAGAATGATCCTTTAGTTTGAGTTTCTCTTCATCCTATAAATCTTCCCAATAATCTTCAAAATATGGAATGTGGAAACAAGTAGAGATTCCCAATGTGCTGGTGATGTTACCATAAACATCATAGTATGGCCTTGACTCCAAATACCTTAGTGTCATCTGTGTCATTTCTCCTTTGGCACACTTTCTTTGAGTGGGAAGGGGCATGTGTATATGCTTATAGAGATTGGGAAATGAATTCCTGACTTGTGCTTGTTTGAAAGAAGCTTATGAGTTTCAACAAGATGTCCTGGCAGCTCCATTAATGCCCACTTATCACTAACATATCTGGGGAGTGTGTAGGGGCAGCCATTGGATCCGCTTACCTTAATATATGAATAGGTGGGGAACTAAATGAAGTAAGAGCCCCATTAGGTGATTTCTGTAGTTGTTGCATTTGAGAATCTTGTTCTCCAAAGCTCTTTATCAAACATTATGATGATGCAATAGATGAATGCATCATTGACTCTCTTGAAGTGTTGTTTGTTGGCCTCCAATGTGAAGTTAGGGTAATAGTTATACACTCTACTTATTTCACTAGGTACTATGTTGAGGCCTGGGAAGGCTTGTCCTTTGGCCAATATGTACATAAGGTAGGAGGTCATGAAAACCTTTCTAGTGGTTTTCACCTCCATCAATTGGTTGTGGAGGGAATCACTAATGAGTTAGGCCCAATGCATGTATTGTGGGTTCTGATGAATGACCTAAATGTATTGGTACATCCACTCTTAGAAGCTCTTGACATCAAGATTACTAGTAATCCCGTGCAACAAAAAGATTATATCTCCTACCTCATCTTTGAAGTTAATTCTTGTCAATGTATTTGGCAATATGGTGGAGGTAGCATTGGGGGTCTTAAGTTATTGTTTGTTTATCATTCTGTGACATCCTTCTCTATTATCTTGGAAGAATTGTTGGAATGTTTCTTAAGTTATGTCAAGATAACTCTCAAACTCTCAGATCTCAAACACTAAATCTATGAATTTTGGGTCCATATTCAAAATACTTTCCCCTTTCTCATTCAAAATATCTCCTTTATCCACATCATAATGTTGTGCTAGTGTTAGCACCAACTCAGGGATTTGGACTGTCAGTGGAAAGGCTACTGCTTATGGCAATCTAGAGTCATAGATACTTTGGACCCAATCATTATTGACCTCTGCATTTATTCAGGTCCAAAATTCCCATAGGTCAATGTGACCTAGGTCTATATCACTGATCTTAGCAGTGTTAGAATCTAGGTTGAGAGTCACCCCAGGGCCTTTTGATTTGAACTTCATCTCATTTTGAGGCATGAACTCTAAAGAGAATTCTTGGTGAAAACCAACTATAAGAGTTGGTAGGGATTATAGGTGCTTGAATTAGGTATAATATTTGATGGAGATTGGAGGTGATCTGAGTAGGTAAAAATTCTAGTGGAAGTTAGAGTTGTTCTAACTAATAGGAATGTTCATCAGAACATAGAGTTGTTCCAAGCAAGTTCAAATCCCACGAAGATGGGAGGTGTAGATTACAAGTGGGATCCCATGTAACTAGGAGGTATTTAGAGCAATAGTGGATCCTGTGAAAATTTTAGGTGTTTGAAATAGGTTGAAATCCCATAGAAATGGGAGGTGTTTGAAACAAGTCCAACATCTACATGGACTTAGAGGGATCTTATAGGGAATATTCTCTGGTTGTTTGGGTAATATACAATGGTATATTCTCTTAGATTTTAGTGAATAATAGAGGAACCCTAGATCCAAATGTAGAATGTTTTTATGGAAAATCATAAGGTTATTATGATTTTGAAAATGCAAACTCTCGATCTCAACTAAGTGGAAACCTTGAAAAAAATAACAAGTTCTCAAACTATACGACCTATCAAATAATGACAACAAGAAAATCCTAACCAAATGATGTAATAAAACCCTAGATAATGGGAAAAATGTTATGAGAAATAAAATAACTTATAAATCTTCAAATTGTAGGAAATTATGGCAAAAAATGCAAAGAAGACTAAAGAATACCATGTAGAGGTGAAACAGTGTGGCATTTTACTTGTAGATGTGGATTGATGCATGGATCAAGGTCAAAGGTGTGGTCATCACTATGAGATCTCAAAAAATGAATTAGCAATTTAAAAAATAAATTTAGAAATCACAAATTACATGTTTATATGGAAAAAACCTTGCAATTAATGTGGTCATGGAGGTTGGTGACAGGAATGCAGAGTCCTCATGCAATTTTGAGATTTTGTAAATTGCATGTTGACCTCTAGATTTTGTGGGAAGTGGAATGTTAACTTGTTTGGAAATGGGAAGGCAAAACCCTACGTGTAATTTGTAATTTTGAAAAATTGTAAATTGTATCTGGATCTTTGAATTTCATGTTTAAGTTGTTGGTGGTATTCAAAACCTAGATTGTAAACTGCTATCCAAGTACCAGGTTTTAGGTGAAGTGTTTTATAGGAAGCAGAACCACAAATACAATTTACAAAATTGAAAATTATAGTTTGAGTTATAGATTTCATGGGGTGTTTGGTTTGCAGGATCCTAAACTCTGCTTGTAATTTGCAAATTGCAAACGGGTTTTCGGATGCCACTAGTTATTGCATTGCAAGATTTGGATCTTGGGCTACAATTTAAATTTTTTCAAATTACAATTAGAAATATAGATTCTATTAATTAATGCATTGTGGGATCCAGAGCTCGATAAGTAATTTGCAATTTTGTAATTTCAAATTGCATCCATAGTTATGGATTTTACAATACAAAGGAAATGTGCGTTTTTTGTCAATTCAAGGGATTTTTTCAAAAAATTAGGGGGTTTACCTTAGGTTACTTGATGTTTTTGATATTTTTGGGATAAAAATATTAAAATTTTTGATGACATCTATGGGATGATTGCCTGCTAATCAATTTTTATCCAGCAGTCTTCTAGTTCATTGATCATGGAGTCATTTTAAGCTTAACACACTATAACGTGGTGAAGAACAAATTGGAAAATGCCTAAGTAAAAACTAAACAAGAAAAAAATAAAAAAAACTAAGGAAATAAAACTTCTAATGAGTTGACCTATGCAGAAGCATTTATTTTGGAAAACATAATAACCCTATTATACATAAAATTTTATTTTTTGGAATGAATTCCTACTTCAAAAGCAAGCTTTGAGGTATATTCTAATGATTGGGATAGGCAGTTTTGATTTATTGAGTTTGGATAGCTAGAATGAATTAGCTCCTTTGCACTAAGTTATAATGTATGAACTATTCCATATCTCATCAAACTTGGTTTGCTTGCCTAGTTTATCCTTGTCTACATCGCATTTGAGAACCATGTCTCCTTCATTGAAGTTCCTGGTAGATGCTTTTTTATTAAAAGTCCTCTTTGTTTGAGCTTGATTTGCTTCTAGGTATTTCATTGATTGGTTCCTAATTTCTTCTAGTTCCACAAGTTCAACCAATATTACTATCATTTCATCATTATCAATCAAATCCAATTGGTGATTGAGCTCTAGATATGGTAAATCAATTGATAGTGGGACTCAAGATTCCCTTACATTAATATGAAGGGGGAGTTATTGATGGCTCTCTTAGGAGTGATCCTATCAATCCATAATGTTGATTTCAACTTTGTGTGCCATGCCCTTTGGTTATCCTCCATTAATCTTTTGATAATTCTGATGAGGTTCTTGTTGGTATACTCGACCAAGCCATTACCTCAAGGGTAATAATTGGAAGAAGTAATCAGGTACACATTTTGCCTTACAGCCCATTCACTCACTCAAGTGTAATAAATGCTTTTACATTGTTTGAGATAATGGTGTGAGGAACACCAAACCTTAAGACTATGCCATCCATGAAGTCCATAATAAATGCCTCCATGGCATCTTTTAGTGCAACTGCTTCAGTACATCATGTGAAATAGTTTGTTCTTGTGAGGACTTATTTATGTCATGCACTCAATGGTGGATTGATCATACCAATGAAATCCAATCCCCATTGAGTGAATGGTTGATCTACTTGAATTGGTCTGAGAGATAATGTTGTTAATCTTTGCTTGTCAGTGAAGTAAACACACTTTTTGCAGTTCCTTACCCATTGGTGTGCATCTTTGAATAAGTCAGGTTAGTAATAGCCTCCTCTCATTATTTTGATGGCTATGGTTCTTACAGAGAAATGTCCTCCTAACGAGCCATCATTAAATTCCTCGAGCACCTTAGGGACTTGATTATATTTGATATATCTTAGCATGACTCCATTCATATCTTTTATAAACAATATTCCATCAAAAATAACATAGGGAATAGATTGGAGTTGAAAATACCTTTTCTTTGACTGCTGAAAGTCATATGGGTACTCACTAGTCTGCAAGAAATTAGTTATGTCATGGATCTAGCTATTGAAAAGAGGTGGATTGGCTGTCTGAGGTGCACTTTAAGCATATACTATGTCATATATTGTTTAAATTTTTTTGATATTAGAAGTTAGTTGTTCACACAATCCTTTTCCTCTTACAAGCTTTGTGATTTTGATGTCCATGTCATATTCCATGAGCTTTGCGATCCATCCTGCTCTTTTTTCATTTATCCCCTGGCTCGGCAGGAAATCTTTAACACTTTGATGACCCACCATTAGATGAATTTTATTGTTGGAGAGCATATGTCTGAATTTATTGAGGGCTTTAATCACAACATATACCTACTTCTCCATAAAAAAATAATTTTATTCATAATTCTTTAGGGATTAACTAAAGAAAGATATTGATTGTTTTTATTGTTCTTGATTGTATTGAGTCAGAATAGATAATATGCTTCCTTCCCCTCCACAAGCATAGAGAATAAAATATTTCTCATAGTTTGGGTTGACTAGGGTAGGAGCCTGAGAAATAGCCTTCTTGATGGCTTCAAATTTATCTTTTTCCCTCATGTGTCCAGCTGAAGATGATACCCTTCTTTAGCATTGTAGTAAGGGATTTTTCCATAGAGGCAAAATTTGGAACAAATATTCTTACAAAGTTCATTTTTTTTAGGATTCTCTATAATCTTTTCTTATGACTTGGTAGTGTTAATGCAGATATAACACTAATTCTCTGTAGGTCTATTACAAGACCCTCTTTTGACATAATGTGTCCTAGTAGTTTCCCTTCATGAACCATGAAAATGCACTTTTTGGGATTAAGGGAAACCCCAAATTCTCTGCACCTTTAAAAAAAAAAATTCTAAGGTGATCTAGGTGTGTATTAGCATGCTTTTAGTAGATAGTGATACCATCTAGATATACTAGGATCATTTCATTTATAACACCTTTGAACGCCATATCCATGGATCTCTAAAATGTTACACCAGCATTAGTCAAACTAAATGGCATATTTTTGTATGCATGTGTCCCCCATTTTATGGTGAAATCAGTCTTGAACTAGATTTATTCTTGCACTAAGATTTGGTTATAGCCAGAATAAATGTCTAAAAGAGAAAATCTTTCAGATCCTTATACAATTTGCAAAATTTATTCCATGGGGGGAAGAGGATAATGATCCTTTAGATATGCTTTGTTTAGATCCCTAAAATCTACATAGAGCCTGACTTCACCATTTTTATTTCTTATAGGGACCAAATTTGCAACCCAAGATGAGTGTTTGATAGGAAAAGTAATATTAGCCTCTATTAGTTTAAATAGCTCACTCTTCATCAGGGGTTCTATTTTTGGATTAATAAGTCTCTGCTTCAGTTTGACATGCATGGTATTTGGATCCAATCCTATTGTATGTTTAGCTAAGGTAGGATTACATCCTCTTAGATCATAACTCCCAATAAATTTATCATCAAACTCTTAACACAACTCAACAAAATCTTGCTTTTCAAAATCATTGCATACCTTCCCTATCTTTAGTGGTTTTTCTTCTGAGATGACCACTGGTTCACATTATTCTTTATTTATCATGATGTTCTTATTCTTGCCTTTTATTTGATCATCTAAATTGAATATGTTATCCAGTGTAACAAGACCCATAGGTAGTTTGTTTGTCTTTAACTGGATGATTTGATCTCCATATTGATCCTGGAGTCTTGGTTAGTTCCTATTTGAGAATTCAGCTTCCTCTCTAAAAAATTTGACAATTTATTGATCACTATCAAAGACTAACCAATTAATTGCATTATCAAGAATAGATGGCCTTATTATCAACCTCACATGTTGTTTGTTTTCTTCTTTATTCTTTCTGGTAGGTTATATTGGGAGCTACAAAGGCCATACGATCAACATCTTTGTTATATGCTCTTGGTACCACTTGAATGTTCAAAGCAATGAAGTCTTCTAACAAGTCCCAAACCCTATGTTTGTAATATCTTGACAAATAATTCTTAGTTTTGCTTTTAGTTCTCACTTGGTGAACAATTAGCTCATTATCACCAAATATTTGTAGGGATTTTATCCCTCTCTTTTTGGCCAATTATAGGTCTCGAATTAAAGCTTCATATTCAACTAAATTGTTTGTGCAACTGAACTGAAGTCTAAAACAATAGAAATAGCTCTCCTTATGCGGAGAGATCAAGATAATTCTTGCACCTGTACCATTTATACCTCTCAAACCATCAAAAAACAATTACCACATCCCTTGAAGATCTTCAGTTGGCTTTATTAGGTTCAGGATAATCGTATCATTTTCATGAATACAATATGTACCCAACCCTATTTCATGTACATAGTCATAAGGATAAAATTTGAGGGATAATACCCATTCATCCAGATGAGTGTCTGTAATCTCTTCTATAGGTGTTTCAACTTCATGAGCCTTTTCTTCTTCCTAATCTTGTAATGTACAATTCATGTCCATATGAATAGGACTATATGGCTCAATATGATCTTTTACGATTGGATTAGCTCTTATTATTACTCTATTTCTATATCTCATCCTAAGCAACAAGTGAGACTAATCTGCATATAAATATCCTCCCATCTTTGTAGTGAAATCTTGTGAAAGATAAATGGAAAAATAAGGGAAAGATCTATAACTGAGATGTCTTGAGAGATTGACAAGCTTGGACAAGCATGAATAGTGAGATTTATCCCTTTTATTATTCCTGTTATTTTAATAGCAGTCCCATATAATTGAACAACTCCTTTATTTACAAGTGTATATTTTATACCAAAGGCATCAGCTATTTTCTTGGGAATCACTGAATTGTTAGCCCCTGAATCTACCATGCAATTATGAATGAGGTGCTTCCCTACTATAAGTGAAAGATAGAAAAGGGGAGGCTTATCACTTTTGCTCATTTTAGTGTTAGTTTGTAGTTGACTCAAATTAATTGTAGTAGTAGGCCCCTTGGCTGGAACCTTATTTCCTATCTGTAAATTTTTCAAAGCCTCTTGCAGCAAATCCATTTGCATGGGAATGGATAGTGTTTCCCACATAATGACATTCAGATTGGTCTTCTTCATTTGATCAATAATATTGAAAAAAATATTACCAACCTTTATCAGTGTCTTGGCAAGAGCTATGTCTTCTTTTACAAGATTTGGGGTTGGCACTTTTACTTTGGGTTGGCCCATAGGTACAAAGGGTGGCCTTTGTATTGTGTTGTTCTTTGAAAGTTCTAGTACAACTTTGGAAGTTGTAGCTTATTCTACCCTACGGGGATGATCACTTTTTATTTCTCTTTTCTTTGAACATGTATTAGCTACCACTAAACCTCCACCATTGAATAATGCTTTCTCCTGATTTACACCACAAAATTCATCCCCTTTTCAGTTAAGAAGAGTTACCTCACCTTAAGCAGGTTCTTGTATATCTACTTATTGGGAAGTGGATTCTTCCTACTCTTTTTGTGTATTTGATATGCCTTGCACCATCAAGGCTTGACTGATAACACCATTAGGAAAAGTGTTATGATTATGTGGTTGAGAACAAGGATAACACCACTCGTACTCTTCAGCGAGGTTGTTCTGAATAGGTACAATAGCTTTGGAAGCATCTAGTGCAAGTAGAGCATGGATGTTTATAGGTTTTGCTTACATACTTTAACCCTGTGGCTATGAATTGCCTTGGTATGGTTGTAAACCACCATGGTATGGCTACGTATTGGGTTGGTATGTTGGGTTGGCCTATTAATAAGGCTTGTAGTTTTGGGATTGTTGCCTTTTCATTGCTACTAACTCATTTCCAAAACTCTTGAGTAGTGACTTATCCTCATATAAACCATATGTAGGTATAGGGGTTAAAGTTGGTGCTTTAATTATGGTGGGAATTGCAGTAATTATAGGTGGTGGAATATGATGTATTTATGGAAATAGAGGCATTGGTGGCCTTGGGGAAAATTTCCCTACTTGAATTAAACAATTTTCTGTCCTTATTACAATTTTATAGGAATTAGGAAGTATAGTGCCACCCATTGACTAAATAATAATAGATATATCACTATTCAGAGCTCTTAAGTAATATAGGAAAGCATTATTTGGAGTTGGCTTGACCAATACTGGAATTCTATTCCATGTCTTCTTGAAAAGGAAATTGAAGTTAGTCATGTGCTCATGAGGAGCTTGTTGAATAGTAGTTAATTATTTAACCAGGGAAAGTTGGTCACTCTTATCATCAAATTGGGTACATAGTGTAGTTCATAGCTCATCCCAAACTTGGATGGAGTTGGGAGCAAGACCTCTGTACCATTGTAAGGCTTTACCTTTGAAAGATGAGACTAGGATTTTGATTACAACATTGTCTTGTACCACGTTGTGGACTGAACACAGATTAGTAATATATTATGTGTTCCATAGGAGTGGTGGAAGTTTCACCAATAAAATATGGTAGCTTTTATAAAGGTGAGGTAGGTATATAATCGTATTGGGCGACTGCAGTGGGTTACCTCTATTGAAAGCTATGAAATTTAGATTTCTAACCATTATGGGAGGTATGAAAGTGATAGGAGTATCTGGACGAGATGCAAATAAAATTGTAGGATATACTCTAGGGTAAGGGATGACTAATTTTTATCTCTTTTTAGAAATAAATGATAATTCTAATAAGTCATTTCTCTTACCTTTAGTAGATGATATTGTTTGTTTACTTGCCATAAGTAAACCTTGAAATTTTGAATCCATAGGCCAATGGAGTCACCAGGTGATTTTGAAATTTGTACGAAGCTCTTACAACACTCATTGAGAATAGAACCTATATCTTTTTAATTTTTTGGTCCCAACAAGTATTTTAAAAACTATTATCACATAGATTTTGTACATGTTCCTTGATGTAGTAGCTCATTTTACAAAGATCTAATGATACAATGGGAAAAACTCCAAGCTATAGGACCTTGGAAAATTGAGGTTAACCTCTAGAGAAGGTTGGATTCCTTTCACTAAATCTGGTGTAATTGATAAAATACCAACTTTATATAAATTTTGCTCCTTTAATGTTCTTGCTCCTAGACTAAGGTTTGACTGGGGAAAAGAGTTTGAGAATGAAATTTGCAAAAATAAAAATGGTGATTGCATCAAATATTTTTATAGTGGATTTTAATTTTTGTCTGAATGAACACAACATAATAGAAAATAGATTGAATTTTTTTTGAGCATAAACTCATGCAAATGGGAAATCAAGGCAATATTTTGTTATTTTTCATAGAAGGAAAAAGATTCTTTTATTTTTAATCAAACAATCTTTAAAAAGAGTAGAAAATACCAAAAATGATTTTTTGTGACTAAAATAAGAATTTAAACTTCCACAAATATTCAAATAACTTTCATACATAGGGATTTCTCAGACAAGAAAGGCAAATCTTTAATTTATTTCATTCTCCAGGGTACAACTTGTAGAAAATACATTCAAAATGTAGAATAATATTACTAACATCAAAAAGATAGATTGGGCTACAGGGTTTTCCCCATATTTATATAAAATATCTCATAGATGAGATGTAGTTATCAAAAACTTCAATACCTAGTAGAAAAATCATGCAAATCTAGAACTTCATGCAAAAAGAGGCATGATCTTCAGCTTATGGCATCCTTAGCTTGGTAAAATGGTTTGGAAAATAGCATGAGAGAGTTGGGCATGATCTTAAACTTAGTGTGGCATGGATAGACTTGATAAATCTTCATGCAATGCCTCTTTTCCTCCTCCATGCAGTTTCAAGTAACTCTACACAAATGGAGCGCCAAAATGGGACTTAATGTTTAATCAAAAGATAACTTGGAAATGACTCAAGTTAATTTTTTGTAAACCCCTAAGTTGAAATTTAAAAGTGAGACTTTTAAAATTTGAAAGTCATACCACTTTGTCAAAATTGGAATTGGAATTTTCAATATTTGCTTTTACAACTTAAAGAATTATAACTTGTCAAAATAAAAAAGTGTGATTTGCAAGTCTATTTTTTACAATTTCGAACCTGTCCAAATAGAAAGTGTAAAATACATGTCTCTTTCTTGAAAAGAGCTATAAAAGATAATTGCAATTTTATAACATGCAACTTTACAATGTTTTTACAATAATGAAAATACAATATATGAAAATGTTTTCAACATAAAGAATTAATAAATTTCCAATACTTCCTCTACCTCTTTATCTTTCTTGGCTTGCAATTTCTAAACATATGCATCAAAAGCCTTGAAGATCTCTTGTATTCTTTCTTCATTTGTGCCAAAAGAGTATAGGTTGGTAATTTCACAATCTGTTGATGTGTCAAAAAGTTCTCTCCTCAAAGCCTTGATTTATTGCATATCTTTTCCCATATTATCCAACGTATTATGATACTTGATGTAGTGGTGGATAGAGCTCAAGGTAAAGACTATATTTTTACTAGATTCCTTTTCTACCACTTCTTTGAATTTGCTCTAGACCTCTTCTACTAGAATCAATTTATCTTCATCATCTATTGGCCTACATGACAATTTATTCAACAAATCTTCTATGTCATACAACATGTCAATGGCCTTATCAGGTGCAACCTTGGCCTTATGTGCAGCCTCTATGAGCAAATTTATCCTGAATTGTGTAGCTTTGTCTAATTCTTTAGGTTCTCCATCATTTTTGAGTATCCATTCATCAAGGAGGATGTCTATATCAACATAGTCTACAACTGTCAATTTGGGATAATAGAGATTCAAACTTGTTATTTTTCCCTCATATTTATTGACCAATTCTCTCAATGTGATCCTCCTTTCCCTCATAACTATATAATGGTCCATTATCATATTAAAAATCTTATTACATTTGGATATGAGCTCCTCTAACCATCCCTTCCCATGTTTAAAATTTTAGTCACTGCATTAATTATTGCTTGATCTGGGATCTGGTTGATTGGTTGTCCTAGTTTCAGCTGTGTTGATAGACCAGTGGGCTCTATGAACTTAATCAGTGCAATTGTAAGTTGTTCAACCTTATTTTTCAAATCATCCTTAGGACCTTGTCACTATCTATCTCTCAAAGCGGGAGTTGATGTTAGATCAAACATTGTGCTTTAACCCCTCCCTCGTTGGATGTCCTAGGTGAATCTTTGATATATGATAGTCCCCCACCACTAGATCTTCTTTTTGTTTGTCTAGTGGGGGGATTGAAATCTCCATATATCTCTCCCTTAATGAATCACACAATATTCTAGAGAAGGTCTGGGGAGTAGTTTTGGATTTCTTCTTCATGTTTGAAAGACCAAAATATAGTGTACTTGGGAAAATCATTTCTTTCATTTCTTTCCCACTGTTTGTGCTAACCAACTAGGGGTAGCATCTTGTTGTGTAGATACTATCACCTGAGAATCTACAGCTGAAGTTGTTACATTGGTAGGCACTATGATAAGTATTGAATCATATGCTAATGTTATCATTGATTACTTGGTAAATGTTTGTGCCATTTCATCTCCATATGTAGGTTGTAAATCCACATTTGCATCAAGCACTTATTTTTCACCTATCTCCACTGAAGGTGATTGGGAAACTTTGGAAGTAGAAGAGGTAGGGGCAATGGGAACATTTATGTCTACTGGGGGTGTAAGATATGGAAGTGATACTATTAGGTGAGTACATATAGGGACTCAGAATTTGGGGACTTATGAAAGGGAAGAACCCAAAGCATCAAATGACTCAATTCAATGGGTTGTGACACTCAGGGGTGGTAAGGTAGGAAAGATAAAAGTAGATGAAGCTGAAGTAGTACTTATCCTAAGAGTTAGGATGACCAGTTAAAAAGAAATTAGGATGATTGAGTCTATGGATATATATTACTGAGTTGTGTTGGAAATAAATAGGGATGAAATGGAAGGAATTATAAATGGAATGGAAGGAGGGAGTTAAATTTGGGGAAGGGAAAGTGGAAAGGAAACTTGAATACCCATGGAGGGGGGACCCTGAGTGTCCAATTGACTTGATTACACTGGTTACAATGGACTTATTTTTGTAGGTAAGGTGGTAGGAATGATGGGTGGAATCGAAACCTGAGATGCAGGGGGAGTGGAGACAAGAGGCTGAGGTGTTGGAGCTATGGGAAAAATATAAATAGGTAGAGGGTGAACTACAAAGATAGGGGTTTTCACTATGATTGATATGGGGGTTGAAGCTATGGAGGCTCCAACTGTATTTGTGTCCTCCAATGAGATGATGATTGGTTGGTCCATTACTGCCCCATACTTATTGGATTGCCCCTTCGTGGCCTTAGATTTCTTCTTTTTCTTGTGAGAGATCACTGGCCCCTCTGGTTGTTATCTTATTTTCCCACTAGGGCCCTCTACTGATGAAGGAATTCCTTCTTACTTGAGCTTTAATAGCTTCTCTGTGATACTCACTGTATCCTTGATCACTTGAACCCATTTACTTCTAAGTCAATTGATAATTTTGTTGAGCACATGTGTTATTCTATCTAAGAGAGAGATTCAGGGACTAACCACATTATTGGTGGAAGGGGTTGAGTGATGATCTATTTGTAGTAGTTTGTGTCCACTGGGGACTCATCATCCACCAAGCCCTCAGAGACTAGTGCCAAATCAAATGCTTTGACCTATTCCAAGGTTATTCTAGAATGATCCTTCAGTCTGACTTTCTCTTCATTCTTTAAATCCTCCTAATAATATTCAAAATATGGAACATGGGAATAAGTAGAGATTCCCAATGTGCTGGTGATGTTACTATAAACATCATAGTATGGCCTTGCCTCCAAATCCCTCAATGTCATATGTGTCATTTCTCCTTCAACACACTTTCTTTTGAGTAGGGAGGGGCATGTGTATCTGCCTATAGAGATTAGGAAATGAATTATCGACCTGTGCTTACTTGAAAGAAACTTATGAGTTTTAACATGTTGTCTTACCATCTTCATTAATGCCACTTTATCACTAACATATCTGGGATGTGTGTAGGGGCAACCACTGAATTCACTTACCTTGATATATGAATAGGTGGGGAATTGAATGAAGTAAAATCTCTATTAGGTGATTTTTTTAGTTGTTGTATCTGAGAATATTATTCTTCCAAGCTCTTTATAAAACATTATGATGATGTAATAGATGAATGCATCATTGACTCTCTTGAAGTGTTGTCTATTAGCCTCCAATGTGAGGTCAGGGTAATAGTTATACACTCTACTTATTTCACTAGGTACTATGATGAGGCCTGGGAAGGCTAATCCTTTGGCCAATATGTACACAAGGTAGAAAGTCATAAAAATATTTCCAATGGTTTGCACCTCCATCACTTGCTTATGGAGGGAATCACTAATGAGTCAGGCCCAATGGATGTATTTTGCATCCTGATGAATGACCCAGATGTATTGATACATCCTCTCTTGGAAGCTCTTGGCATTAGGACTACCAATAATTTGTGCAATAAAATGATTATATCTCCCAACTCATCTTGAATTCAATTCTTGCTAATGTTTTTGGCAATCTGGTGGATGCAGCCTTAGGGGTCTTAAGCCGTTATTTGTTTATCATTTTGTGACATCCCTCTCTGTTGTCTTGGAAGAATTATTGGGATGTTACTAGATTTATGTCAAGATAACTCTTAAACTCTAAGATCATAAACATTGAATCTATGAAGTCTAGGTCCATATTCAAAATCTTTTCCCTTTTATCATTCAAGACCTTTCATTTGTCCACATCATAATGTTGTGTTAGTGTCAGCACCAACTCAAGGTTTTGGACAGTTAGTAGAAAGGCTGATGCTTTTGGAAATCCAGAGTCATAGATACTCTAGACCTGATTATTCTTGAACTCTACATTTATTCAGGTCCAAAAGTCTCCTAGGTCAATGTGACCTAGGTCTATATTAATAATCTTAGCATGTTGGACTCTATGTTGAGAGTCACCCCAGGGCATTTTGATTTGAACTTCATCCCCTTTTGAGACATGAACTCTGGAGAGAATGCTCGGTGAAAAACAAATACAAGAGTTGGTGGGGTTTCTAGGTGCTTGAAGTAGGTATAATCTTTGATGGAGATTGGAGGTGCTTTGAGCAGGTAAAAAGTCTGACAAAACTTAGAGTTATTCCAAGTAATAGGAATGTCTGATAGAATTTAGAGTTGTTCCAAATAAGTTGAAATCTCAAAAATATGGGAATTGTAGATTGCAAATGGGAATCCCATAGAACAAGGAGGTGTTTGGAGAAATAGTGGATCCCACAAAGATTCTAGGTGTTTGAAATAGGTTGAGATCCTATAGAAATGGGAGGTATTGAAACAAGTCCAACATCTAGAGGGACTTGGAGGGTTCTTATATGTAATATTCTTTGGTTGTTTTGGGAATATACGATGGTATATTTGCTTGGATTTTGGTGAATAATAGAGAAACCCTAGATCCGAATGCAATTTTTTTTAGGGAAAATCCTAAAGTTCTTATGATTTCAAAAATGCAAACCCTAGATCTCAACTAAGTGGAAACCTTGGAAAAATAATAAGTTCTCAAACTATAGTACCTCTTAAATAAAAACAATAATAAAACCCTAACCATATGATGTAATGAAACCCTAGATAATGGAAATAACTTTGTAGGAAAGAAAATAACTTGAAAAGCTTCAAATTGTAGGAAATTATGGTAAAAAATACAAGAAAGACCAAGGAATATCGTGTAGGGGTGAAAATGATGTGGCACTTTATTTGTAGACGTGGCTTGATATGTGGCTCAAGGTCAAAGGTGTGATCATTTCTATCAGATCTCAAAAACCAAATTAGCAATTTAAATAATAAATTAAAAAATCCTCAATTACACATTTATATATAAAAACCTTATAATTAATGCGGCCATGGAGGTTGGTGGCAAAAATTTGGAGTCCTCGTATAATTTTTTAAATTGCATGTTGACCTCTAGATTCTATAGGAAGTAGAAGGTTGACTTCTTTGGTAAGGGGAAGGAGGAACCCTATGTGAAATTTGCAATTTTGCAAAATTACAAGTTACATTTGGAGCTCTAGATTCTACAGCTAGGTTATTGGCAGGATCCAAAACCTAGATTGTAATTTATAATTTTGAAAATTACTCTCTGAGTTATGGGTTTTAGGTGAATTGTTTCACGAGAAGTGGAACCACAAATGCAATTTTCAAAATTGTAAATAATAGTTCAAGTTCCAAATTTTGTGGGTTGTTTGCTTTAGGGAATCCAAAACTTTGCTTTCAATTTGCAATTTTACAAAAATGACAATTGTAAACAGGTTTTCAGATTCTACTGGTTAGTGCATTACAAGATCTAGAGCTTAAGCTACAATTTATAATTTTACAAATTGTAAATTACAGTTAGAACTCTGGATTCTATGAGTTAATGTATTATGGGATCTAGAGCTTGGGAAGCAATTTACAATTTTGTAATTGTAAATTTCATCCAGAGTTCCAAATTTTGTAGTATAAAGGAAATGTGTGTTTTTAGTTAATTCAAGGTATTTTTTCAAAAATTTAGGGGTCTCCCTTAGGGTAATTGATGTTTTTAATATTTTTGGAACAAAATAAACAACATAAACCATCATGTTGGTGGTAACAAGTTCGTGAAAGAGGGATTTTAAGGATATAGGAAGAGGAGTATAGAACTTCTTGTAATGAATTATTACACCAAAAGCCCAGACTGTTAGTGAATCTGTCCACCAGGATCTTAACACCTCACCATGCTTCTAACAATCCCATCCTCAAGATGGGTATGTCCCTTCACATGCACATAGGAGCCCTAGGTGAATATTAATATGTCAACATTACCACTCAAGACCTGAGACTCAAACATGGGTGGGCACTTTGATACCACATGTAACGAACCATTACACTAGAAGCCTAGACTATTAGTGAATCCACCCTCTAGGATCTTAACACTTATCTTTACTTCATGTCTTGGGTGATTAAGCATTAAACTTTAGATTAGATGGTTTTTGATGTGATTGTGTGCACAAACTAGTATTATAAGGTGTTTCCCAAGTATGATTCCCTTTACTAGTGTAAGAAGGGGTAGATGATTGTCTATGAATGGTGGATGGAGAGTTTGAATGGGATTGGGTGGTACTAGGAATTGATGGACAAGAATGGGTGCAGACTATAGGCAATGTTGATTAGACATGGTCAAATTCTATAGGCTGTGGAGTGCTCATCTCAAAGAGGCAAGAAAGGAGTACATCCCTATTATCCATGAGGCATTTCTCAATTAGGGCATTAACCAAATATATTTTTGATTTTATGGATCAAGATGGGAGAAAGTACAGATGATGTGTTTCACTAACCCTAATAGATAAGTGTGGTGTGTTGAATGGAAAGATTGAGGGTTAAAGATGGGATGCACATAAAAAATTTGGACAAAGGTTTGTTTTAGTTTGATCTCAAGTTTGACTAGATGTTTGATGTGATGTCATGTTTGATGAAGCAAGACAATGTTAAGTAGGCCAAATTAGGACATGAGCTAGATTTTGATGATTTTGACTAGATTCAACTAGGTGAGCTACAACAAGCTCTTAAGATTTAATGGGGGGATAGACTGGCCTGAGAGACTAATTTTGAATATGGATTGATTAGATTAAGACTAGATCAAGAGTAATATGATAAACTTAAGTTGAATGAGATGACTTGGTTTATAGGTTGATAGGCTTGTGTTTATGACTCAAACTTTATTAGATACAAGAAAGCTAATGATGAGGACCCTGATATGTAAAGAATGTTTTGGCAACATATATGAGGACTAAAGTATGACTACTAAATTGATGGGATGATTAGTATATATAGGGGGATGATAAGGTAAATATGGGTTGGACTATGATTGGGCTAGGCTGATAAGATGGTGGATAAGGTGACCAAGCAAGACAAGGTCAAGACAAATGACCGGTCTAGACTAGGGCCCTAAAGATAAGTAAGAAAAGATAAGATGATGCGAAGATATGGTGACAAAAAGGACTAGGATGTGACCAAGATTCATTATAAATAAGTTGTATTTAGTCTTATGATAATAGGGATGATTAATGCTAAGTCCAAGTGAATAATATGAGGTTAGGCTATGATAAGATATGATGGAGGTATGCTAAGACTAGATTAAGGTATGTGAGTGATGGGGGTATGACTAGTGTTAGATGTATGAGACTAGACTGAGAGGGGTGATGAGAGATAGGATAAGATGTAGAATGAGATAAGCTTAAAAGGATGTACATAAATATACAAAGCAAATATGCACAAGAAGATATTGTCAAGGATGTAAGATGGATATTGATAGGGATATACATGATGATAAAATGATGAGACAAAGATATATAAAATGATGATATGTGAAAGATACCTAAATAGGTGTGTATAAGCTTGGTTAAAAGGCTAAATTAGCTCACAAACAACATTGATCTATCACAACACACACCAAATCAAGCAAAACACAAACTTATCAATAGTAAACTGATCTGGGAGTGTAACTCGATGACTCCACCATCTAATAGCTTCATGGGTGAAGTTGTAGGCTAGTGACCTGGTATGGAATCTCACAAACCCTCTCAATCCCATTTGTATATAATGGTCACTTGGGATTTGATACTAACTCTGATAACAAGTTGCTTGTTATGATCGATGGTCATATTCTAGGCTAGACATGGTTCTCTAAAGGCATCCTCAATATACACTAGGTACATGGGACTTGACTTTGTATAGGGTGTTATTTGATGCTTGGGTCAAAGAGTTAACTCTTTACCTTCATATAAGACCTGTATGGGGTCAACCACTTGGCCTAACAATAGTTTTCCATCTTAATTAGACTCTTCTTGAACATAAAGTGTGGATTTGTACATGGTGGTGAAATCCACAGCTACAATCCCCCCAGGATTATGGAAAGTATGTGGATATCACTTCCACATCATGTTCCCCCCTAAAAAATAAAATGGAAGGTTTTTTATTGGTTTTTGATCCTCTAAGACATGTTTTTAGGGCGTAGGGAGGACATCATACACCATTATAGCCCTTAGGTACAAACAAGTAGACAAACAAATTATTAATCGATTAACTTATATGTGATATATATAAGATGATTTTTAAAATGCCAAAATATTTAACAAGTGCCCTACAAATCAAGTGATTAGTAGTGTTTATTTGTGAATCTTGAGAGGCAACCTGCAAGACAAAATGTTAGACAAAAATATGACCTACAAGACAAGATGTTAGGTAAAATCAAGTGAGAGAACACTACCATTGAATTTGCCCCTATAAAAATCCAAACCAAATGTTAGTCTAATTAACCTCAATAAAAACACTAAAAAAAATCATTCATTTTACACTATAATTTTTTTGAATGAGGGGCCATGATGCGGGGGTTTGGGGATGGCAATCCCCAACGGGGTCAAGGGGCAGCCTAAAAAGTGCACTAAAAAAGGACAAATTTGAAGGCAAAAATGAATGCAAAATTGCTACTACAGTAATCAAAATTATAGATACACAGTGAATGTTAATTCAAAATCACTTCCAAAGAGTCAAAATCACTTATGGAAAGTCAAAATCATAGTTCTAGATAAGTGATTTTGTAAACTGAAAGCAAACTATCACAGTTGCTAGGTGGTTAGTTAGTTCAAAATTGCTTATGGAATTGGCAAAACTGTAGATAACATATCAAAATCATAAATACAGAGAATCAATTTTACCAAGATGGTTAGGTAGATTACTAGTGGTCAGGGCAAAATCATGACTATTAAAGGAAAAATCATGACTTGAAATCAAAACTATGATTGCCTAAAAGCAATTTTTGAAACTATGCAAAAAATTGAGATAGTTACAAATTTTACGAAGATTAAATGGACTTTGTGAGATGTTAGGTTATGATTTTATCAGATTAACGTATTTATAGGAGTTTATATGACTGAAATAGGATTAAATAAAGATTGTTTCAAAATTTAAAATTATGGGTTGTGGTTTTGCACATCATCAATTTTTAGCCCAATTTTACAAAACAATAGTTAGACATAAAGGCAACTATCTGTAAAAGGGTAAGAGATGTGTATAGAGAGAAAATACAATAACTTACAAATTAGAAACTTTACAAATCTAGTACTAGTCAAAACCTCAACTAAATATGTCAAAATCGTAACTGAAAATCAAAGTCAAAATTATCAAAATTAGAACTAAAAATCAAAATCGTAATTGTAGTGGTCAAAATCGTAGACTATAATCAAAATCATGACTTCAATGTTCAAAATCATACATAAGATTAAATATCATAGATTATGAGAATCAATTTTGACTAACAAGATAAAAATGGCTAAGTTACCTTGATGACTAGTGGTTAGGTTGGTGGTTTATGTCAAAATCACTACTATCGACCTCAAAACTTCAAATGCAAAATCACTTTTTTTGAAGAGTAAAATCGCCTTTCACCTGGAAGATGAAATTTTTGAAAATTTGAGCACAAATTCTTCTTAAACCTAACTTGCAAGCTACATTAACACACAAGGTCAGCTCAAAAGGAGGGCTCCCACTATAGTCGCCAGAATGTAAATGTAAAGATTTTGTGTGAATAGATTGATTTATACAAACTTATCACTATCTTACATAGAATTTTAGCATACCTCTAATTTAAAGCTAATTAAATTAAAATGCAATTCAAATGAAAATATTATACCTACATTATGTTTGCATCTTCATAAATTTTATGCTCTAAACAAGATCGAGACAAAAACAAGAATAAGATTAAATATTATTTGATGTTGGATTTCTATGGATATACTCAGATTCTAAGATAACATGATATTGGCTTGATGACTTTGATAAGTATACTATTTTAGCATGAGAGGATCATATATTTCATAGTTATTTTCTCATTATTTAGAATGAAGGGAGTCATGGATTAAATAGGCTAGGGAGGGGGATTTTCCAATGAATTAAAAATTCATTAGAAGCCTCTAGAGAAGAAGACTCTAGAGAGAAAGGACGTAATTCTAAGGAATTTGAAATTCCTTAGAATTCTCTAAAGAGAGCGCTCTTTATAAAAGGAGAAGGGTGGTGGATACTAGGCACTAGGCATATAGGACAACCTAGGATATATGTAGATAGGTTTTTAGAAATTTAAAATTCACAAGTGGGCAGGGGATGATCTATTAAGCAAATGGGATGTTAATAAGAGAAGAAATGAGAGGATTAATAATAGGTGGGATATATGTGGGATATAAAATATGGAGAGGGGATTTAGATAATTGAATAGGAGGGTATTAAATGGGTTATGTTAGGCATAAAAGTGACAAGAATTAATTAGTGGATTATTAGACAAAATGAGAGACATAATTAACAAGCCAAAATAGGTGATCAAATTACGATGCCTACACATAGAGAGGCCATTGAGGAGAGTGTTGGGTGAATATTTTGTCGACCAGCTAACTGGTGAGCAAAATAGTTCCTATCACCACAGCATAAGAGATTAGTCAGCCCAGTGTGCAGGTTTACTACATCAGAGGTGGACCAATCTCTCCTCTCATCAAGGGGAGGTTCCCTATTAAATATACAGAGGCTATATACTATGTAAATAAGTAGAAAGTAACACACAAGGGTAGAACAAACCATCCATCTCTTTTTTCAAAGATGATGCTCACAGCTCAAAGGTGAAATCTTGGGTGATTGGTGAAGGTGTTTCTCTTCTTTAAGAAGTAACATTCAACCAAGAGCCAGATCCCTTATTGGATAGTAGAAATCTTCGTGAAGCAATAGAAGGCACTTCTCTTCTTTCAAAAATGCTTTTTCTTGTAGGCAACAAGAATCTTTCTGGTAACAAGCGACTAGTAACAGAGTACAGAGTAACCAGCAATCTAAGATGTAGCACAAAGTCTCCACCTTGACTACCCAAGAGTGAGATACGAAGAACAATGGGGGCACAAAGTCATCCTAAGGTCCTTTACATAGAAAGAAACTAAAAACACACACTGAAAACAATTATGTCAGCACAAAGTCTAAAAGTAACCAGTTTCAGGACACCTTCCCTATCACTTCCACTAGCTATGCTTGTTAAATTAAATAAACAAGAACACATTCAGAAGATAGACATAAGAACAATCTCCTAAAATGATACAAGCTATACAGCACAAAGTCTACGAATCACTTGCTTTCTCATTCAGATAAAATTATATGAAATACAATCTAAGCTCAAAGTCTCAGTATTCGCCTTTCAATTTGGGCAAAGTTTTGCTTCTGTGGTCAAAAATATCTCCTTAAAACAATAAAAGAGATTACAATATATAGCAGCCAAGAAAGACTTGGTGCTTTGTTCCATAGAACAGCCCATGCTGCAGTCAACGCCTTCAATGCACCTTCAGTTATGTCTGGAGGGACCATGCCTGGAATAGTGCATTACCTTAACTATGGCATGTTTATTCATCTAATATGTCTTTTTTTGGGTTTGGGTCATGTGGTCTGTCCCCTCTAACGTCTGCACAACTGTCCATTTTGTCTTTACTCCAAAGGAGACTAACAGGTTGTGCCTTCAATGTTTATAAGCTCAAAAATCTACTCTGCAGACTGTTCCAGCTACCAAAATAACTTCTACATGCATATTTCTAGTCTTTTCCCTCTTTCTACTTTTATCCTTTCCAACTTTGTCTTTTCCAGCTTTGTCTCTTCCTGGAATTTAAGCTCTCAGGTTATCTTTTCAGCCAGTCGCTTGGTTCTTCCTTCAAGTTCCGCACTTTATTTGAATTTCAACGGATATCCCCTTACTTTAAATTTGACGTCTGCAGGGCCATTGATGGTCGATAGCCGCTTAAACCATGTTGAACCTTAAACCTTTGAACCAGCTGAAAGTACATTGGTCCATTGGTTCATCGATTCATTTTGCCTCTTTTGTTCCATTGCTTCTTGGTTCAATCGCTTTCTTGCTCCTTGGTTGAACCATCTATTGAACCACCTATTTCCTGCTTATTTCCTTGACTGAGGCCGCCTTTGAACCTTTGAACCCATGAACTCATTGAATCTTTTGGTTCAAGGTTCATCGGTTCATTCTTTTTATTTGGCTAAGTCTTTTGATCGCTCGAACAAAATGCATTGAACCATATGGTTGTTGAACCTGTTGAACCATTGAACCCGTTGAACCAAAGTGGTTCAATGGTTCAATGGTTCAAGCCTTCTTCTCTTTGATAAGTGTTTTGAAGCCATTGAACCTTAAAGCAGTTGAACCTTTGTTGAAGCGCTTAACTCTTGTCGATGATGTTGAACCTTTGAACCCATTGAACCTGTTGAGCCAAAATGGTTCAAGGTTCAATGGTTCAATCCTTGCTTAGAAGCTTGTCGATGGAAATTTTGGTTGAACCTTGTCGTTGAACCAACCTTGAAATCACCTAAGTGCTGAGAGCTTGCTTCTTTCCTGCAAAGTCTGTAGAAATCAACCTATGAAGTCTGTAGTTTTCTCTCGAGCCTTGAGAGAGTCTGTAGAAATGAGCCTGCAGAGTTCGTAGTTTTAAGCCTGCAGAGTCCGTAGATTTCTTCCTACAGACTCTATAGATTCAAGCCTGCAGAGTCCATAGATTTCTGAGAAAGCTTTGAAAAATGAAGAACCTGAATGCTCAGAATAATTTTTGAAATGGGAAGAGAGGATTTTGGTCTGTAGGACCAAAATAGTTCAAATGTCCTAAAAATGAGTAATATTTTTGGGGGACAACAGCTAGCTCCAGTTGGGGAACTTCCTGTTGACGTCTTAAAATTGTGCTAGATATTAATCAACAACAATGGGAAGTTTCAAGTTGTGGGACAATGCAGCTTGAAAATAACCTACAGATTTTAAAGAAGCTGGTCTCTTCTTTTGTATTTGGTGTTGAAGAAAAGGGATAGGAGACTAAACAAAAATGCAAAATGTAGGAATTGAAACCTAACTATGGCGATGTGCCTGAGAGTAATCCTAATCCTAACCTAAGCACAGTGAAACTATTATGTGATTGTATTACATTTAAGAGCAGACAAGTGCATGATCAATGTAAAAGATTGGAATAACAAAAACAGAGGCTCATAACAGTGGAGTCTTTTGCTGAGATACAGGAATTGTCAATAAAGGCATAGTGTTCAATCTTCTTAATAGAATCTTCCAATCACATAGGAGGTGCATAAGTCATGCACAATCATGTAAATCTTTAGATTCAAGAAAATGAGACAAAAAATAACATTTCGAATCACCGCACTAGAAAATCTACAATATAGACTACTTTGCAAACAACATAGATAACATCAACAAAGGCATGGAGCTCAAATTTCCTCAATTCATTCAGCCACATAAGGGGCACAGAAACATGCACAATTACATAAACTTTACAACTCAAGAAAATTGAGACAAGAGCAAATGATATTATTGGCCATAAACTTCAGATAGTCTAAAACTATGAGAATTCCCCCCTTTTTTTCTTTGATTTTACAATCCTATTTATATAGCCTTGGGTGTCTCTTTAGATCACTTCATTTCCCACGCAATCTTCTCTATCCTTTGCCTCCTTGGCCGCCCAACTGTCTATTTTGCCCCCGCTGTTAGGGGACAAACAGATGGTGCCTTCAATGCTGTGGGGGGCTCCGAAAATCTACTCGATGAACTGCTTCATCTACTCGAATTAACTCCAGCCTATTTTTCCTCCATTTTTGCGGGTAATGTTGTTATGCTAAGATGGAAGAGGACACTTAGTCATTTCATGAAAAATCTCTTTATGGTCTAGGAGGCACCAGAGAATGACACTTGGCACCTTCCACTGATTTATTGAAGACACGTGGCTCCCTCTGCTTCTCTTTGGCTGCGCTGTAGATTTATTCGTGACACATATTAGACTTTTACAGCTGGTGACACTTGGCAGCTTCCGCAAACTTTTGAAGTAACACCCGGGACCCACCACCATTTTATATTTGTCAATAGAGCTTGACGATGATTCTCTCGGGCGTTGACACGTGGAGGCTTCCACGGCTTCGAGGAAGATAAGTGGCATCTTCTACTTCTTCATCTAAAGGTACGTGGTGCCTTCCACTTCCTTTTGGGGATGGAGTAGAAAGGGACCGGAGAGTGACACTTGGCACTTTTTGCTTTCTCTATTGCTTAGCTTGTTGAAAATCTTTGAATGAAATACAGATGCCGATATGAGACGTGGATGCTGACACGTGATGCGTTTCACTTAACTACTACTGGGTATGTGGCATGGTCAGCGATTCTCAAAGGTTACAAAAAGGGGACTCAGGGAATGCTAACTGTTGGCTTTGTCTCCCGAAAAGTGACACTTGGCAGCATCTGCTTGAACTAATACTCAGGCAAAAATGAGACGAAGGAAACAAGAAGGGGAAATAGACCTGTGCTCAGAGAGCAATACTTGGCAGCATCCACTGCTTCGAAACTTAGGTAAAATGAACCCGTCCTCTGCTCTAAAACTCTGTTGCTATGACCAAGGCACGCAGGAACCAAAATTACAGCGCTCGAATAAAAATAAATTAAATACAATGTAGAGTAAAAATTACTCTACACTTCCTTCAATTGAAAACTTGGAATAGCTGAGGGGAGTAGAAACCAGAATCTCTAGTGCCTTGAAGTGTGCCATTGGGCAATGGAGTCATGCTACCCAAAAAAGAAAGGCTCCAAAAAAAGGAAAATGAACAACACAAAGCAGAAACAAAGACTATATAGATATGCATATGTACAGATGAACTTATCTGACACTTTAGGAATTGAAGTGCTTCAGATGTTGCCCATTGTGAGACAATGAAAATGGTGTTTCATCCTGATAAACCAATAGGAAACCATTTTGTCCCTAGAAACGATGACGAGTGAATGGATCTCTCCACTAGGAAACTAAATTTTTGCATCTTCCTCTTTTTGGCTTCTCTTCTTCTTTCCCCATGGTAAGACATGGTCTTCAATTTGAAAACCATAACTCCTTGCTCTCTTGGTGAAGGGTTCCTTTTACTGACTTTGGAGTATAGCAGTATGGCCCACCATCATAACTTGTTATTCTGCTGGTCCAGTCTAGCACATGCTTTGTTTGTCAACATTAAACTCCTAACAAGCCATCAACTCAGCATCTCCTTTGGTGTGAAGGAGTTTGATCTCTTCATCCTGAGCAGTCTTCAATCCAAGCAATAGAGATTCACATCCAACTATGTTGTTGGTGTTGCTGAATTGCAACTGGCATGAAGGAAGAATATCTCTTTGAGAAGATATCAACACAATCCTGGCTCCAGCATTAGTGGAATAATCGCTGCCATCAGATTCCATGATCCAAGCATCATCAAAAGCTGATCTTCTATCAGATTTCTCTTCATTGGAGATGGAAGATCCTTCTTCATTTATACTGCACCCTGCCAATTCTTCTAATGCCTTGTTTGGATCAAATTCTAGATTACCAGCTATAGGACTTTCATCAGCTGAGACATGAGCATCCTCTATGGTCAAGAAGTAATTACCCCTGTCTGAAGGCTCAAACAGAATTTGAGCTGTAGGGGCTGACATTTGGGTGACCATAATTTTTGCCTCAGACAAGTCCACGCTTAGTTCTCCACCAATGTTTAATTGCTTAGGATTGGCTTGTAGGAATTCAAATTTAGTCATTTGAATTTTGGATTTTTTGACATGATCAATTATATCAGATGACTGAAATGGACTTGGAAGAGGGGATGGGAGTTCATCCTTTTGGTTTTTGGGAGGGGGAGGGCTGGTCTGCGAATTTGAAGTAGAAGGTGCAGAAATGTTTGATGTACTTACCTTTTTGGTAATCATCGAGTCTTTTAACTGAAAAGAAAGAGGGGTTCTCTGCTTAGCAATTAAAATTGTTGGTTGGGGTCGCTCGTCTATCTTTTCTTTGTCAGCCTACTGGGCTGACTGATTCTCAAACCGGGTGAATACTACATATGATCCTTTGACTATTTCACCTTCACTTTTGGGTTCATCTTGGTAATTCAAGAAACTAATGTGGGAGTCACCAGTTGATTCTTCTTAATCCTTTATGAAGAGATCAGCGTCATTTTCTTACTCAAACTCAAGTTGGAAAGAGAAATCATGTTTTGTTTCTAGATATCAGACTGTTGAGTTGGTTGGAGGCGCTTCAAGGGCAAGGTTCCTTTGTGGGGGAGGAAGATGATTTGGCTGCCCTTGATTCCTTGCAGCATTGCCTTGATATGGTTGATTCTGAAATGCCCTCCTTGGCATATCCTAATTAGGAGGAGTAGGCATACTTTGGGCCATTTACCTTTTCAAGGCTAGAAGTTCATTTGCTAGATTTTGCACCATCTGATCCATGGTGCCTATAGATGGATACTCAGAAGATGAAGAGAATTTACCTCTATTAAGATCTCTCCTTATCTTTTCTACCAAGATAAGGTCATCTTCTAGCTCAGTAGCCAAGTCTTGAATAGCAACAAGATCTATGTGTCTAGCCCATCTCAGTAAAAAAACTCACTTCAGGCAGTTGTGAGTTGATGAAGAAACACTTGAGATTCTGAGGTCTCAGCTGGGTGATCATGGAAATTATGTGCCTCAGCTTGTCAAACCTGGTAATGAAGTCCCTCATAGGTTCATGGGGCTCCTTCTTCATCTGTGTGAGCTGGGCTAGTAAGGCATGTGCATCTTCTACAGGCTTAAACCTTGCTTTGAACTTGGCTTTAAGTGTGTCCCCGTCAGTCACTGATCCAGCTTGCAGATGGTAGAACCACTCTGTAGCAGCACCTTGTAGGGTCTCCACAAAAACCCTGACTACCACATCTTCAAATTCCACTCCTATCAAACCACAGGCTATGCTGAAGGCTGTAATGTGTTCATCAAGGTGAACTCTCCCATCTCTAAAGAATTTAAGGAAGTTCTTTCTTGACCTGTGTGGAAGTTCATGCAGAGGTGGAGTCAAGTTGAGTGGGCCAAAAGAGTTACCCCATGGGCCTCAAACTGCCATGATTTAATTATGAAAAATAGGGATAACAAATCTAGGTGGAGTGGCTAGATTGCAGAACAAAAATGGAAAAGAACTGGCCCTGCTTCAGCTTGAGGCTTGAGGCTTCAGACTGCGCACTCTTTTCCAATAGCTCTGGTTTTGCAAACTAGATAAAATAATAGAGATGGAGGAAAATGGTAAGGCTATAATGATAATGGGTAAGACACAAAACAGAGTCACTAGAGTATGTAATGGATAAGGGTAGGGACTGCTTCAATCTAAAACTTGAGGCTTCAGACTGCAAGTTCATTCCTAGTGGAGTTGCCAAAAATTGTTGCGTGAGGCTGGGGAGAAAAAATTAACAATGGGAAAGCACTAGAGTAGTTCGTTCGTACACAGCAAAATGCATGGATAAGGTTATAATGATAATGGATAAGACATAGGTGATGTTTCAATATAAAAATTGAGGTTCCAAATTGCACAAAATTACTGTGTCCCCAGCAGAGTCACCAAAAATTATTGGGTGAATATTTTGTCGACTAGCTAACTGGTGAGCAAAATAGTTCCTATCACCACAACATAGGAGATTAATCGGCCTAGTGTGTAGGTTTACTACATCAGAGGTGGACCAATCTCTCCTCTCATCAAGGGGAGGTTCCCTATTAAATATACGGAGGCTATATACTATATAAATAAGTAGAAAGTAACACACAGGGGTAAAACAAACCATCCATCTCTCTTTTTTTAGAGATGATGCTCACAGCTCAAAGGAGAAATCCTGGGTGATTGGTGAAGGTGCTTCTCTTCTTTTAGAAGTAACATTCAACCAAGATCCAGATCCCTTCTTGGATAGTATAAGTCTTGGTGAAGTAATATAAGGCACTTCTCTTCTTTCAAAAATGCTTATTCTTGCAGGCAACAAGAATCTTTTTGGTAACAAGTGACTAGTAACAGAGTATAGAGTAACCAGCAATCTAAGATGTAGCATAAAGTCTCCACCTTGACTACCCAAGAGTGAGATACAAAGAACAATGGGGGAACAAAGTTGTCCCAAGGTCCTTTACACAGAAAGAAACTAAAAACACACACTAAAAATAATTATGTCAGCACAAAGTCTAAAAGTACCTAGTTTCAGGACACCTTCCTTATCACTTCCACTAGCTCTGCTTGTTAAATTAAATAAACAAAAACACATTAAAAAGATAGACATAAGAATAATCTTCTAAAATTATACAAGCTATACAGCATAAAGTCTGTGAATCACTTGCTTCCTCATTCAGATAAAATAATATGAAATACAATCTAAGTTCAAAGTCTCAGTATTCACCTTTCAATTTGGGCAGAGTTTTGATTTTGTGGTCAAAAAGATCTCCTTAAAACAATCAAAGAGATTACAATATATATCAACCAAGAAAGACTTGGCACTTTGTTCCATAAAATGGCCCATGCTGCAGTCAACACCTTCAATGCACCTTCAGTTCTGTCTAGAGGGACCATGCCTGAAACAGTGCGTTGCCTTAACTATGGCATGTCTATTCATCTAATATGTATTTTCCTAGGTATGGGTCATATGGTCTATCCCCTCTGACGTCTATGCAGCTATCCATTTTGTCTTTACTCCAAAGGAAACTAACAGGCCACACCTTCAATGTTTGCAAGCTCAAAAATCTATTTTGCATACTGTTCCAGCTATCGAAATAACTTTTGCATGGATATTTCTAGGCTTTTCCCTCTTTTCACTTTTGTCCTTTCCAACTTTGTCTTTTCCAGCTTTGTCTCTTCCTGGAATTTAAGCTCTCGGGCTATCTTTTCAGCCAATCGCTTGGTTCTTCCTTCAAGTTCAAGTTCTGCGCTTTATTTAAATTTCAATGGATATTCCCTTACTTTAAATTTGACATCTGCGGGGCCGTTAATGGTCGCTAGCCGCTTGAACCATGTTGAACCTTAAACCTTTGAACCAGTTGAAAGTATATTAGTTCATTGGTTCATCGATTCATTCTGCCTCTTTTGTTCCATCGCTTCCTGATTCAATCGCTTTCCCACTCCTTGGTTGAACCATCCATTGAACAAATTGTTTCCTACTTCTTTCCTTGACTGAGGCCGCCTTTGAACCTTTGAACCCATGAACTCATTGAACCTTTTGGTTCAAGGTTCAACAGTTCAATCGGTTCATTCTTTTTATTTGGCTAAGTCTTTTGATCGCTCAAACAAAATGCGTTGAACCATATGGCTGTTGAACCATTGAACCCATTGAACCAAAGTGGTTTAATGGTTTAACGATTTAATAGTTCAAGCCTTCTTCTCTTTGACAAGTGTTTTGAAGCCATTGAACCTTGAAGCGATTGAACTTGTTGAACCTTTGCCAAAGCCCTTAACTCTTGCCGATGACATTAAACCTTTGAACCCATTGAACCCGTTGAACCAAAATGGTTCAAGGTTCAACGATTCAATGGTTCAATAGTTCAATCCTTGCTTAGAAGCTTGCTGATGGACATTTTGGTTGGACCTTGTCGTTGAACCAACCTTGAAATCGCCTAAGTGCTGAGAGCTTGATTCTTTCCTACAAAGTCCATAGAAATCAACCTATGAAGTCCATAGTTTTCTCTAAGTTTTCTCTCGACCCTTGAGAGAGTCCATAGAAATGAGCCTACAGAGTTTGTAGTTTTAAGCTTTCAGAGTCCGTAGATTTATTCTTGCAGAGTCCATAGATTCAAGCCTGCAGAGTTCATAGATTTCTGAGAAAGCTTTGAAAAATGAAGAACCTGAATGCTCAAAACAATTTTTGAAATGGGAAGAGAGGATTTTGGTCTGTAGGACCAAAATAGTTCAAATGTTGTCCCAAAAATGAGTGATATTTTTAGGGGACAACAAAGAAGACCATGATAAGCTCTGGTGGTGACTCCTGGATTTGCATTGATGTGGAGGTAGTTGATGGAGGAGGTGTTTGATGGGTGAGTAGACGGTGAGACCATGGTTGGTGATACCAGTATTGGTGAAATTTTTTTTAATTTAATTTACGTTTTTTATATAGAACACTAGTTGTATCATTGATTATTATAGATAAATGATTTGATATATATATATATATATATATACAATCTGATGTATATTTGGTTTATGGTTTTGTAGATCCTGTAACAGAGGAGGTCAAATGGGGAGCCTTGGTTATTGTTGACCAATTTTGGTCTACATTCCAAAAAGGTGCCTAGTCCAAGAGTTCAGTGGAAGGAGCCAGATCCTAATTGAAGAGTGGTCCAATGATTCAATATGAACAGGCTTCATGGTGAAACCAAGTAGTTCAAGGTCATGGAATAGGTCTACACAAGCTTCAGATTTCCATAGTTCTTTCAATATTTTCATGGATCAAACAACAATTCAAATATAAGTTCAGAAGGGCTTACATATCTTGGAAAAGCTAAGTACAAAACCTTTTTGGACTAAATCTTTACTTATGAATTATTTTGGTGTTCATTGTCAGACTAAATTATTTCAAACCATTTTTTGGCTAAGTGTTGAATATTCTTTCAGACAAATTGTCTGAGACAAAGTTTTCAAAGACTTTAGACAAATTATCTCGAGACAAAGTCCCAAAGGATAATTTTTTAGCAAAGTGTCCCTAGACAATTTTCCTAAAGGGTCTTTCTTAGGAAAATGGTTCGATACAAAAATTATGAAGGATCACTCTCACAATAAAGTGTCCTAAAGCCAAAAACTTGAAGGTTCATTTCTCTAATATACAAAACTCATAGACAAGAGTTTGAAGGAAATAACCCAGATAATTTGTGTTCCAATAGGGTAGTGATGGCTACACAAATGTCAACTTTAGGCTATGGTGAATAGCCATTTGATTTCAAAAAACTAGGGCATTTGCGTGAGTGTCAAATTCAAGCACAAAAAATGTCCGTTGAAATTCAAAATGTAGTGAAAGGCACATAGATGTCATTGATGTTCATGCAAACATTAAAGTTTGAGCTTCATAAAGTAACTGTTTGGGTTCAAAAGGTCCTTCAAAGGATTAAAGTTGGTCAAGATCTAATGGTCCACATGAGCCCGCATATTGACACATGAAATCTAACAATCCATGTTGGAGTCAAACAAGTCAAAAGTTCCCTAGGTTAAAACCCTTAAAAAGCTACAAGTTGGATAATATCTTAGGGCACAGGCTCATAAAACTAAGATCCAACTGTGAACATTCAATGACAAAAAGGTGGGTTTGGGCTAGATCGATGATCAATGTTTAATCATAACATTGATCCAATGGTGCACATTCACTGATGAAAAATTGGGACAAGGAATATTTATGGTGTGTGTGAACTCATACATATTGATTTGATGGTGCACGATCAATTCAACATGTCAAAGGGATCTTTTAGTAGGAAATCAAAGACTCATGTGTATCTAGATGAGCAGGATATAATGGTACAAGTAGAGTCAATAAGTCAGTAGAATTTGTGAGACCAATAAGAATAAAGATAATTGGGCATAATGTGAATGGCCTGAGTTGGAAATCGATAACTAATGAATATTAGGCAAATATAAAGAGCTTCTATTGAATATCGATGAACTAGTTCTTCGACCTAGGTGAACAAAATCTTAAGGACCCATATCACCATTAGAGCTCAGTTAATATCAGACATTGTCATACAAGTAAATTGGTCAAGGACAAGGCTCCATCACCATTAAAGTTTAAATAAGACCTTTGGTTGATAACTTCAAACTTATCCCTATTATAAATTCATTCTATTGACATGTTCATTGATTTTAGGTGAAGAATCCTCGTACATAGTAGCCTCTCAGCTCTCATAGGGTTTTAGACAAAGAACATGTGTTTGATATTGGACTAAATATAGAGATAGAAGATGAACTAGTGTTTATAAATCAAGGTCAAGCAATTTGTATGTTTTCATGAATTTTATGACTGTGTGAAAACCAATGGTCTGAGATTGGCTTTCCATCTATAGAATGGACCTAGGTTTGAGTTGGAATAAATGTAGATGTAAATGTGATCATAGAGAGACGTGTCTCACCTATCATCAGGGTCACTTTTCAATGAGTAGATATAATTGGCCACCCAAAGTAGATGTGGCATAACTCTACCAATTCCAATACATGGTCCTCATCAATAGATCAAATAGATAATGACATGGAGTTCCAAAAAATACACCACGTGGATGGATAAGGATAATAAGCATTCAATTCTTTTACAAAATTTGTTCCTTATTGATAAGACCATGACTCAACATCCTCAAGAATGCTAATCCATCAAAAGTGTTTGGGCATTTTTTAATGTAAAACTCTCTCTCTCTTTCTCTTTTCTATAAATACAAGCCTCCAAGCCTTAAAATGGATCCCTCTTTTTGGTATGAACAGACTCCAGCTAAATTTATACTGTGACACCTTTTTGATGCAATAAATATTCAATTGCATCCTTGTCTAAGCTGGATTGAAGTGTGTTCCATGAATTCATGTATTATGCTTAAGTGAATGTATGTTCCTTACTTATGTCTGATTTTTATCACCTTCAAGAAGTGCTTAATAGTTATTACAAATCATTATAAGTCCAATTTACAGTTTATTGTCTAGCTTGAAAGAGGATATTTACCCTCTCTTGCTAATTTAATAACTGATTAATGCCTCATTTTGAAATAATTATGTGAGATTGATATTCTTTGATCTTGAAAGTGTCTCATAGTGTGTATTGTATGAGTTTAAGTGATCAAATAATTGGTGCATCACCTCTTTTACATGTTTTATAAGTTATTGTCAAAATCTTTTTTCCTTTTCCAAGCAAGTGCTAGTTTAGGTGATAGATCTAGAAGGAAATCAACCTTCTTCAGAGGTTTGATCAATTATTAAGATACCCACAGCCTAGGATTAGTCCCATGTTGGACTCAATTTGAATAAGAAGATCTAAACAATCCCTTTACTCAGCTAGGGTGCAAATTTAGAACACCAATAGTTTTGGCACCCCTGATGGGACCCAATTTCCTTGACATAATTGAAGTTTGAAGATTAATAAGTAGAAATTGTAGCATCAAGAGAGATCTGCCATCATCAAAAGTTAAAGATCATTCAAGTTGCAGAGTTCATAGCATCTTCCAGTATCACTTTCATGCCAAAGGTCACAACAAGAACATCAAGTAAAGGTACTCCTTTTGAATATATTGAATTGCCTTCTACTTTTAATAAAATATCAATATTTAATAGTACAAGACCTACCTTATCGCCTAAAGCAACATTCATCTTTGCATCATTCTATTGTTTAGTCCAATCTATTATCCCCATAAGCCAAATCCCTTTTGCCCAAATGGTTATCAAGAATCAAGTGTTTGTTCCATTTAATAGGTGTAGCCCCCTGAATTTAGCTCAATATGATGACATTCCTATGTCTACCCTAAAATGTATCCATTTCTTCTCCAGAGAATGGGATAAAACTACTGCTAATGAGCACACCTAAGATGTTGTCAATCTATGTTCTATTCATAGTGTTACTCAAGATAATGTGGCTATCATATTATTTGCTTCTTCCTTTAAGGGAAAAGCATTACAATGTTTTAGGAAACTTCATTTGACCTCCATTTCTACTTGGGATGAGTTAGGTGCAGCATTAGAAAATTTGAAGACAAGTCTGATCATCTATCTTTGGTTGAACAACTCACTACCATACAAAGGTACCGCCATGAATTCATATTTGATTTTAACCTCAGATTCCAAAAGATAAAGAGTAGGATCCCTGTATTGGTTAGACCATCTCCAGAGTATGTATTTTTGTACTATATCAATGCCCTTAACTATGATATAAGTGTCATGATAAAGTCTATGGGTGGTAATACCTTGCCAAATGCATATGAAATTGTTATAAGTGTAGAAAATAGCTTAATACAAGCTAGTAAACTTGATCCAAGGTCTTTAATGCCAATATTATCAAAATTACAACTTGTTCCTCCTCCTCAAGTTCCCTAGGTTCCATCTATAACTCCTATTCCATCTCCAAAAGTCTAAGTTGTAGCTCCTCCTAATCAATCTAATGAGATCAGTGATCTAAAAAGCATCTTACAAGCTTTTTGAAATCAGATTGTTCAACTCAAGAGATAGCAATACCAAGGTAGACCTTACCAAAAACAAAACCAAAATATTTATTAGTCTTTCAATAACCAAAGACCTCTTTATCAAGGTTTCAAGGACAATAGGCAACTTTATCAAAATCAAGGAGCCATAACCCAAACTAAGCCATATGCAGCCATTGATCCCAATGTATCTTCTATTTCAAAAGTTATTATTCCCCAAAATAACTTGATGCAAGATCTAGGTTGGTAGCCTTCCAATCCAAATGACACTCAAAATCAAGCCTTGGTATCACAAGATATTACTATGCCACAAATGACACAAGAAGAGTTCTCTCTTCAAGGTAGTCAATATCAAGACATGAATATGGAATTCTAAAGAGAAGCTCAACAAGTTTTAGTATAGCCTGATGCTATCAATGTTAATTGGTAATTAGATGATCATATTGCATTCAACCAAGTTGGTGAAACTAGCAACACAAATGGTTAAGTGGTAGCTTTGACTAGAGCTAAAAAAAGAGTAATCAAGGAAGCTCAAGATGTGAACAATATGTATAGAGATCCTAATTTTGTTTCAAAGAGTGTCAAAAATCAATTTGTTGTTTCTATAGCACAAAATATTTAGAATACAGAGGCAGTGAAAGTTTCCTAAATGCCCCTAACTAGAGAACAACCAGTGGCTCAAAAGTTATAGTCAAAGGTTAGTGAAGCATGTTTTAGCATTATAGAAAAAATGAATAAACCAAATGTTAGCATTTGGATGTGGGATTCTCTTTCCATTATAGGGAAAAAGGACGTGCTTATTCAAGAACTTTTATATCTTAAGGTATCTAAAGAACCAACTGAGAAACAAGGAGCTATCTTGGCTAATTCAAACTAGCAAATCAAGCAACCTGATCAAAAAATACATAACACGACAAAGGTGGATAAAACCAATGTCAAATCAAACAATTATCTCTCTTTGATAGTAGGTGATTGTTTAGTCCATAATTGTATGGTAGATAGCGGAGCTAGTAGCACTGTCATGCCCAAACAAATTGCAGACAAACTTGGTCTTGTCTATGAGCCAAATACCAAAAGAGTATTGAAATTAGATAGGTCACCAATGAAGACAATATGCATAATAAAATATATAAAACTTACATTACATGCTTTCCCCAATATTGTTATTTAGCAAGATGTAGTTGTAGTAGACTTGCCTCCCTATTTTTCCATGTGCTTGTCAAAAGACTTTACTTCAAAGATTGGAGGATATTTGTCAGCTGGTTAGACCTATTTAATGTTAAGAACTAGACATGGTACTAAGGTAACACTACATTCTAAATTTATTACAATATTTTATTTGGAACCATATATGCCAAGCATGGTGAACACTAAGTGTGTTATTACATACAAGGTACTAGAAAATAGTTTGATGGAAACTGAATCACCTCTAGATGGAGTCCCAGATATTTTATTTGATGTATGGGCCTCTAATTTATATGATCCCTAAAAATTAATTAAAGAAGAACTTGTTGTCTATTTTCTTCATGAAAATGATGCACCGATTCCACATTGATGAAAGATGATCAACCTAGTGATGGATTGTGATAGCTATATTTTGATGAATTTAGAAACAAACATGGCACTAGAGATGGAATGATGTTAATTTCTCTAGTCAATCAAAGGTATTTCTCTTATCTCAAGTTTAGTGTGGTTATTCCAATAATTTTACTGAATATGAAGCGTTAGTGCATGGTTTACAATGAGCAAGAAAGATGAAGGTAAATTCCTTACAAGTTTTTAGATATAGTGAACTAGTAGTTCACCAAGTAAGAAGACTTAATATATGAAATAACCCACTACTTAGGTCCTATAATCATAGAGTATGAGACCTAGTTGAAGACTTTTAAGATTTCAATATTCATTCCATATCAAGAAATAAGAACAAGCATGTAGATAGGTTAGCTACCATTGGGTCACAATTTAGTATCTTAGATGACATAAAAAATGAAAAAAATCAATCACCCATCAAAATGGTTGTGATATCTTCTACCCTATACAACCATGACAATTGGAAAGTATTTGAATATGATATTTATATTATCAAATTATTATAAGAGAAATTTGGGTTCTCCTCAAAGAACCAAGATAAGCATTTGCAGCAGTATAAGGACCAAATTGTGTAATTGAAGACGCACACATTGCCTAAAGGGTTGGTCACCCTGGAAAACATATTCAACAGAGTTGATGAATTGAAAAAATAAAGTTTTACTTTATCAACCAAGGAAGAACACTATACAAATGTAGAGATTGCAATTGGTAAGAGTTTAAAGCTGGGCAAAGTTTGCACATCTTTAGAGAAGGAAAGTTTTACTGAGTTATGTTCAAGTTTTGCAGATGTTTTTGCATGGCAGTACAGTGACCTTTTAAAGGATTTGATCCAAGTCTAGCTCAACATATCATTATGTTAGAATATGAGACTAGGCTAGTCAAATAGAGACAAAGGCATATTAACCCAAAGCTTGAACCTTTGATGAGAGCTGAGCTGCATAAGCTCATTGAGTCAGCTATAATATTTCAAATTAAGAACTCAACTTGGGTGGTAAACCTTATTCTAGTATGAAAAAATAATGGTGAAATAAGGCTATTTGTTTACTTCCATGATTTGAAAAAGGCCTCTCTTAAAGACCACTACCTATTGCCATCAATGGAGCAAATTTTATAGCTAGTTGTAGGTTGAGAAAGTTTATCTTTATTCGATGGCTATAGTGGATACAATCATATTTTGGTCAAAGAAGAAGACCAATTCAAAATATCCTTCACCACAAAGTGGAGGACATTTGCGTGCGTAAAGATGTCTTTTGGTTTATCTAATGTTGGAGCCACTTTTCAGAAGGCTATGGACATGGCATTTCAAGATCTCCTTAACAAGTTTATTCTTATTTATTTGGATGACATAACAGTATTCTCTAACAGTATAGATGATCATATAATTCATCTCAGACAAGTGTTTGAAAGATACAAGGAATTTGGAGTGTCTTTGAAACCAAAAAAGAGTGTTTTCTCTATTTATGAAGGTAGACTTCTTGGACATGTCATTTCAAAATATGGTACATGCATAGATCCCGATAGGATAAAATCAATTCTTATACTTTCATTGCCTAAGCACAAGAAAGCCTTGTAAAATTTTTTAGGCAAAATCAATTTCATAAGGAGGTACATTTTAAATTTTGTTACTTTAGCCAAGCCACTCACAACTATGCTAAATAAGGGTCAGAGTTTCAGTTGGTCCAAAGGAGTAACAAGCTTTGAAAAGATCAAGAGAGCTAACCAAGTTTATGTGGTGATTGTCATACATGGGTTAAGAAATGCAGACATTGTCCCATGTTTTTTGGAAAGGCGAAGCTCTTAGCCTTACCTCTCCAACCAATTTTATTAAATTAACCCTTTGTCTAATGGGTATTATACTTTATTGGTCTAATTAACCCCCCCTTCAAGTTCAAGACACAAGTAGATCCTAACTGCCACATATTATTTTATTAGATGGACAAAGGTAGTGGCATTATAAAAAGCCAATGAAATAAATGTTTTACACTTTTATGAATGATTGCTTACCAGATTTGGGGTCCTTTCAACTATAATTTTTGATAATGTTATCGCTTTTATAGAATCTAAGATCAACCATTGGGCAGTTCAACATAGTGTTTTCCTCAGTACCTCATCAAACTATTATCTACAAGGCAATGACCTTATTGAATCCACTAACAAAAATTTGTTGAAGATCATTAGGAAGACTGTAAAATATACTCAGAGATCATGGCATCTCAAATTGAAGTCAACTATATGGGCTAATAGGATCACCTATAAAAGGTCCATAGCCAATTCTCCACAAAAGCTAGTATATGGTAAGGAAGCAAGAATGCCTATTTCTCTTGAATTCCCTACTTTGGAATTAATCCATCAGCTTGAGCTTTTAGAGAATGAGCCAATGGAAATAAGATATGCTAAGATCATGAAACTAGAAAAGACAAGTTATCAGTCTGTGTTGTCTATGGAAGCCCATCAAGAAATGGTAAAGAGATATTTTGACAAAGGAACTTCTTCAAGAAGTTTTCAAGAAGGAGATTTGGTCCTCAAGTGGGTTGAGGACATAGCTAAACCAAGAAAGCACACAAAATTTGATTCTCTCTAGAGTGGTCCATATATAGTCTCTAGTTATAAATCCCACAATGTTTTTTAGCTCACAAGGATGAATGGTGAAGAGCTTCTTATCCCAATCAATGGGAGACATCTTAAGCACTATTATTAAGGAAGCTAAGTCCCCTGTACATTGTTAGTTGTTTTGATTTTTCTCTAAGTGTTTTTCTAACACATTAGTTTCCTTTATTTTATCCTAGATAAGTGCTTTTGTTTGCATCGTTGTTCAATAGTTTAGTCGCCTTTGTTTTATTAGGTTAGTTTCCCTTTCAAGTTTGTTTCTTTCCCAATTTGTCAAAATTATTTTGTATTTTTAAGTCAAAAGGTTGTCTTGCAGTCATGTAAATGATCCAATAATTATGTATCTAATCCGAGTTCTCAAGCATGGTAGGCATGCTACCCAGCGAAGTCACCAAAGATGTTGAACAATTTTGGTCTACATACCAAAAAGGTGCCTAGTCTAAGAGTTCAGTGGAAGGAGCAGGATCTTGATTGAAGAACAGTCCAATGATTCAATATGATCAGGGTTCATGGTAAAACCAACTAATTCAAGGTATGGAACAAATCTGCACAAGCTTCATATTTTCATAGTTCTTTCAAGCCTTTCAAGGATCAAGCAACAATTCAAGTACAAGTTCAACAAGGCTTACAGACCTTGGAAAAGCTAAGTACAAAACCTTTTTGTGCTAATTATTTACTTGGGAATTATTTTGGTGTTCATTTCTAAGCTAAATTCTTTCGGACCCTTTTTTGGCTAAGTGTTGAAGATTCTTTGAGACAAATTATCTGAGACAAAGTTTTTAAAGGCATGAATTCTTTCAAACAAAATATCTAAAGCAAAAGATGAAAACCTATTTATTTTGGAGAAATTATTCGACAATAATTTCCCTAAAGACCTATTTCTTTCAAATAAATTATCTGCATCGAAAAAGTCTAAGTGTAAATTCTCTCGGACATTTTGTTCTCAGTAAAAGCCTAAGGGTCATTTCTTTAGAAAAATTATCCGAACAATTTTCCCAAAGGAACATTATACAGGAAAGTGGTCCAAGACAAAAGTCCTGAAGACTTGAATTCTCTTAGACATTTTGTCTGATACAAAAATACCAAAGGGTATTTTGTCAATTAAAGTGTCCCAAACACTTTTTCTGAAGGGTTTCTTCACCAAAAAGGCCAATTCAAAAGTCTTGAAGGGTCATTTTTTTAAGAAAATGGTCCTATACATTTTTTTGAAGGGTATTTTCTTTAGACAAATTATCCTAAGATAAAGTCCCCAAGGATCATTTTGTAACAAAGTATCCCTAGACAATTTTCAAAGCATCTCTCTTAGGAAAATGGTCCGAGACAAAAATTATAAAGGATCACTCTTGTAGTAAAGTGTCCTAAATCTAAAAACTCAAAAGGTCATTTCTCTAATAGACAAAGCTTGTAGACAAGAGTTCAAAGGAAATAACCTAGAGAATCTGTGTTCTAATAGGGTATTGATGGCTATGTAAACATCAACTCCATGCTATGATGAATATCCATTTGAATTCAAAAAAAACATTTATGTGAATGTCAAATTCAAGCACAAGAAATGATCAAAAAAATTTAAAATGTAGTGACATACGCACAGACATCATTGACATTCATACAAACATCAAAGTTCAAGCTCTATAAAGTAACCATTTGGGTTTAAAAGGTTTAAAGTTGGTTGAGATCTAACAGTTTGCATGAGCCCATAAACTGACATATGAGATCTAACAATCCACACTAGAGTCAAACAAGTCAAAAGGTACCCAAGTTAAAACCTTTAAAGAGATGCACGTTGGATAAGATCCTAGGGTGTAGGTTCATCAAACTAAGATCCAATGATGCACGTTCACTGAAAAGAACATGGTTTTGGGCTAGATCCATGATTAGCATTCAATCGTAACATTGATCTAATTGTGCACTTTCACTGACAAAAAAGTGGGACCAAGGAGATCAATGATGCTTGTGAGCTCATACATCTTGATCTGATAATGTGCAATCAAGTCAACATGTCAAAGGGATATTATAGTAGGAAATCAAAGACTCATGTGCATCTGGATGAGCAGAATCTAACAGTGTGAGTAGAGTCAATAAGTCAGTAGAATCTGTGGTTTCAATAAGAATAAAGATAGTTGGGCATAATGTGAATGGCTTGAGTTGGCAATCGATGACCAATGATCATTAGGCAAATCTAAAGAGATTCTATTGAAGGTTAATGAACTAGTTATTTAACCCAAGTGAACAAAATCTTAAGGACTTATATCACCATTAGAGCTCAATCAGTAGCAGACATTATCATACAAGTAAAATGGTCAAGGATAAGGCTCCATCACCATTAAAGTTTAAATAGGACCTCTGGTCGATAACTTTGAACTTATCGACCCTATTACAGAGTCAATTCATTGACATGTTCATTACTTTTAGGTGAAGAATCCTCATACACAATAGCCTCTCAGCTCTCACAAGGTTCTAGACAAAGAACATGTGTTCAATATTGGACCATATACAAAGATAGAAGATGAACTAGTGTTTTTGAAACAAGGCCAAGCAATTTGTAGGTTTTCATGAATTTTGTGACTATGTGAAAACCAATGGTCTTAGATTGGTTTCCATCTACAGAATGGACCCAGGTTCGATTTGTAACAAATACAGATGTAAACGTGATCATAGAGAGATGTGTCTCACCTATCATTAGGGTCCCTTTTCAATGAGCAGATACAATTGGCCACCCAAAGTAGATTTGGCATAATTTTGCCAATTTTAAGACATGGTCCTCATTAATAGATCAAATAGATAATGACATGGAGTTCTAAGAAGGACACTAGGTGGATAGATAAGGATAATAAGCATTTAATTCTTTTACAAAATTTGTTCTTTATTGATAAGACCATGACTCATCATCCTCAAGAATGCTAATCCATCGAAAGTGGTTGGGCTTTTTTCAATGCACAACTCTATCTCTCTCTCTTTCTCTTTTCTATAAATACAGGTTTTCAAACATTAAAATGGATCCCTCTTTTTGGTATGACTAGACTACCAAAATTTGTACTGTGACACCTTTTTGATGCAATGAAGATTGAATTCCATCCTTATCTAAGCTAGATTGAAGTGTTTTCCATGAATTCATATATTTTAGTTAAGTGAATGTATGTTCTTTGCTTATGTCTGAGTTTTTATCACCTTCAGAAAGTGCTTAGTAGTTCTTATAGGTCATTATAAGTGTAATTTATGGTTTATTATCTAGCTTGAAAGTGGATATGTGCCCTCTCTTGCTAATTTGATAACTGATTAATGCCTCATTATAAAATATTTATGTGAGATTGATATTCTTTGATCTTGAAAGTGTGTCATAGTGTGTATTATGTGAGTTTGAGTGATTAAATCATTGGTGCATCACCTCTTTTACATGCTTTATAAGTTATTGTACAAATCTCTTTCCATTTTCTAAGCAAGAGCTAGTTCAGGTTTATTTTAGGTGATAGATCCAGAAGGAAGTAAGCCTTCTTTGGAGGTCTGATTCATTATTAGGATACCCACAACCTTGGATTAGTCTGATGTTGGACTAGATTTGAATAGGAAGATCTGAACAATCCCTTTACTTAGCTAAGGTGCAAATCTAGAACACCAACAATTATGACTACACATCATTACATTTTGGACAGGGTGTTGTCATCATATGATCCTACCGCTTTGGATGATCCTATGGTTTCATATACCCCAAATCAGGTAAGTTGGTTTAGACTGGTGGGATAGATAATGTGATAGTTATAGGTGTGAACAAGGAATACATAGAGGGCAGGCTAGTATTGTGTTAGTTAATAAAACTAAATCAAAATAATACACTAAACACTTGACACCTCTAGTCTAGACACTAGGGGGAGCATAGGTAATAAACATACAAATGAAAACATAATTAGAACAAAAAATAAATCATTCTTTTACCTTATTTGGAGCTCCAAATGGCTCATTGAAGTGGCTTGCTCAGTTTGTGCATCAAAATGTCTTTATCAATGAAGCTCCATTTTCTCCTTCTCTCCTTAGCACCTTGGCTTGGTTGGTTGGTTTATGAATTTGGCACAATAACACTACTTGGAAGGTTTGTCTCTCAACAAATGAGCATTATAACCTTGTCTTATGAGATCTTTGAAGATATTTGGGAAAAATAACACTACACAAAAATAGCTTGTTGATCAATAGGTATGGATTTGTATTTATAGCCTCAAAAATCAACTCTCACCCAAGGTGAGTTAAGGTTGAGTTTAAACATGGAATGAATTCAAACTAACCTTAGGTGAGTTGAGGCTAACTTTGGTTGAGTTAAAATTTGTTATGTAATTATGATTTCAATTACTAGGCATGGCTCTCAAATTAGATATTTTGAGATATTTTAGAAGATCTTGACAACTCATAAAGATAATGATAAAAAGGCTTGATATTTCAAATTTTGGAATTTCCATTTTTAGATATTTATTAATTGCAAATGCATAATTTATCCAAGCATTTAATCTGGTTTAATTAGTTTATTTATTTTGATTAGCATTTTAGCTCTTTTAAGGTTTGATCAAGTGCCTCGTTTAATGGGGCCATAGGTCAAACTGTGAGTTGTTAAGTCACAAGGTGACTGAGGATGAATATGTGAGAGGTTATTATTGTGTATGGGCTAGTACCCCAAATAGGGATGCTTTGACATGATTCTAATCACTAATGAATGATGTGTAGATGAAATTAGGATGTTTAGTGATTCTTAAGCTTAATTTATAATGTTTGATAGAAATCAGTCTGAAGTTTGGTCGAAATCTAGTTGTGGTCAAAATGAGGTGTCTACAATAGGTATGAGGTGATGGGTTATATCGATCGATAGGGGTAGGAGTTGGACAAGCTCAGGCCTAATAGGCCTTAGCATAGGAGTGAGTTGCACACATGGTGACTATGATCCAACTTAGACAGGTACATGCTTAGGTGTCCAACTTAAAGGGATAAGTTTATATCTTGAGATCCTGGACTACCTCTTTATAATGCACCATTTAGAAGGATCAATCATAGGCATCCATGGGTAGTGTGGCTAAGCCTACGATAGACAAGATAGAGCACAATGTTAGAGTTGTAACTATTATTTTTTTGGGTACTTTATATTGTATAAAACACATGGTACACACACACACACACACACACACATACATACATATATATATATATATAGAAATAAAAAGGCAAAAAATGATTTAGAAAAGTATAATTAATCAAAACAAATGTAATACACACTATATCACGTTGAGAAATGTGTAAAAACAAAAGATGGAAAAATATAATAAACCAAAGTGGTAAAAAAAGGGTAACAAATGTTTACAAACCATATAAAATATTTACACAAAATTAAAACAAATAAAAATCATAATATATCACATTGGGAAGTATAAAAATTTGTAATAAAATGGAAACACATGAAAAACCAATGGTATAAAAAAAATTAAGTCAATCAATCATACTAAATCAAGCTAGGAAGTATGAAAATAAAAACAAGATGTAAGTGGAAATCAAATTAATCACACTAATTCAAGCAGGGAAGTATGAAAATTTTAATAAAATGGTTGTAAACATACACACAATAGGAAAATAAGAAGATAAAAGTGAAAGACTTATGAAGAAAGCATAAAGCATACTAAATTAAGATGGGAAGTATGTCAATGACATGTAACTCATAATCGAACACTACTCATCTCAAATTTGAAGCATGTAATTTCATTGTGACATGATTATAATATGAACTGGGTATTGGAATATTTTATGAGGGCCTGATCTTATTCATGGTTTTACATTGCAACTCACAAAGGGAACACCAATGAGATGGAAATAACTATAGGAATTAAAAAGATGTATGTAATATGGTAATTTATGAGGAGTGCCTTGTCTTATCCATGGTCTTACACTGTAACTCACAAAAGGAAACACCAATCAGGTGAATGGTAACAAGGAATTATTTTATTATGGTAAATTGTGAGGAGAGGCTAGTCTTATCCATGGTCTTACACTGAAACTCACAAAGGAGAACCCTAGGGGGAATGATCAGTTAACAAAATAATATTTCTCAAGGGTAAATATTAAGAATGGTTTAATGAAATAAGGAATGTAAAAATAATAGCATAGGCATATATGAGAAGAGCTTAGGAAACATGAGGAATACTTGTTACAAAAGAAAGACACTAAGAGTTTAGTGACCATCAAAATACAAAGGAAACCTACTCACAATAAGCAAATAGTTGTATAGGCAAATAGGTGAGATATTGAGATCAACTCATGTTGGTTATATGAACAAGAAAATTAAAATAGACCTACCTTCCCACAACATGTTCCCCATTCCTTATGACCTCTTACAGATTCGTCAGTCTACTGCGAAGGTTGGGTACTTGTGTGAGAAAGTAGGTAGCACTTACATATTTTTTATTCTCCTATCCCAGTCTATTGGCCTATCGCACCCCAATGGAACTCAACTCTATCATTAGGTCAATTGTGGAGTTTTAAATTTAATGAGGAATACGATATGTGCTATAAATCACATCTTTTAGTGGGATTATACTTTTGAATTTGTATGTTGCCTTTTGAATCATTGCCTTTTATTTAAATGATTTGGCTTTTAACTTTTTTATGGCTTTTATGATTCCTCCTCCATACGGATTTATAATAAGCAACATAAGTGAGATCAGTGATACACATGAATGAGATTAAAAATTTGGTTTAGAGGAATCTAAGTATCCAAATATATGACTGACTAAACACTTAGGATTACCTATGAATCAATATGTAATCTCAAGGTTCAACTATATATATGCTTAGTATGTGAAAGGAAGATAACGGAATAAAGGGAGATCCAAAGTAGATCGATAAATATAAGTACGATGAGCATCCTTGTTTACTATCTAATCATATGGTAGAAAAATATTACTAAGGGAATCAAGGTTTGTATAATCAAGTCACAATCTGATTTTTGAGTGAGATAAGATTGCAAACAATCATTGTAAAAGAAAAAATCCATGAAATAAGTGAAATTATAAATATAAGTGTGCAATCATGAAAAATACAATAATAAGCCATAAGAAAAAATGAAAGTAAATGAAACCATATAAAACACATAAAACATAATATAATGATCCATGTAAAATAGAGAGGTGAACTAAATTTGACACATAGTGAAGTGTATAAGATATATTAAAATGGATCACAAATCCAATCCAAAATCATAATGTAGAGAAATGTGAAAGGACACCATGCCATGTTCACAAATACTGATAAATTTGACCATAAATATTATCCATGACATGTGAAACATATATATGAAGCTAGATCTTAATGGTCACCAGAGTCTCATCAATCTTCATGGAAATTTGTGCAAAGACTTCCTTATGAATCTCCTCAACTAAAAATTTAGGTGTAGTTGAAGGTTCATGCTCACGAGGGATCTCCTACATAGAATACTCAAGGAGAGGAAAAAGGTGTTTAAATGGGAATAATATCTTCAGGGTGAGTAAGAGGTGCCACCGGTAAAGAAGCATGAGCCTTCTTATGTGGGTGACTTGTGAAATGGGGAATAGATGGTGTGGGTGTCAACAGTGGGTGATCACGAAGGTGTCACTAGAGACTATGAAAGTGATCAATATAATGTGAACCACATTGGTGAAAAAGATAGTATACCTACCCATATTTAGGGATATACTCTGGTAATAGCTTAGGAGGGGGTATAACCTTATCTTTAGGTCATTCAGTGGTGGGACCTAATTTGTCGATATACTGCCTATGTTTTTGGCAACGAGTAAAAGAGTGGTAATTTATCCCATGGAAGCAAAATATACATTTTTTAGTAGGTTTTGGGGGAATATTAACAAAAGAAATGGAAGGAAAAGTTGGGGGTGACTAATATAACTAGAAAACTTTGGTCTAATGATCAACAACTTTATGGATATCATAATAAGGTTGATCAGCCCATTGTGTGGGCATGGGATCGAGTTGCATTAAAGGAAGAAGGCCATCACCAAGGGAAGGCAGGGTTCGAACAGAAAGTGGACTAGGCTCATCTGAAGGTAAAGCGAGAGTAGGAATCAGACTAGGATTAACTAAAGGTAAAACAAGAGTAGGAATTGGACTAGGCTCAGCTGAAGGTGAGGTTGGTCATGCATAAGGCTTAATAATAATAGCTAGCATCTCTGGGGAAAGAAAATTATGAGGATCTTGTATCTAGTAAAGTGGTAAAGACCTATCATGGCATGATCCATGAGCATGTTCTTGAGGGACTCTACAGTAACTGGAGGTGTACCATGTGAGTTTTCCATCTCTACCCTATGACAAATAGGAGGAAGACTATTATTATGTGTTATAAAGGAAGGAATGCTAAAATATGAATCAGAAAATTGAAATAAAGAAGTGTGATATTAAAGAATTTTAGCATTTTTAGCTTGGACAAGCTTGGCTAAAAATGGGTCATTTAAAGCGTAACCATCATCATAGTAAGGTGTATGCAAATCCATGGTACATGTAGGTATGACATTGCCATTAGAGGACATGTGATGGATAGAATGTTTAGTCTTGGTTAAGACAATAGGTATATCATTGATAGGTGGTTGATGAGATCAAGGTTGCAAAGAGGGAGGAAGTTGAGTGCTAATATGAGGGGATAGATTGAAGGTTTTGATCTTGAGACTAATCTCATCCAACTCATCATCATGAAAATCCAAGAGGTTAGGTGGAATATTCTCAATTAATTTAGGGTGGCCATTATAGCCTTGAGTGGAATTGATGGGATAATTGGAGAGTTAAGATTCATTAAATGAGATACTAGGTAAAGGTTCAAGGGTAGAGATTTTAAAGACACCATGTTCTTAAAATTATTTAAAATTTCAAGGGCCTGTGTTTCCTTGAATCTCGTAAATAACTCCATTATGGGGGAATTTGATGCATTGGCATGTAGATGAGGTGACTGCTCTCATACAATGAGTCCAAGGTCGACCAAGCAAGATGTTATAAGAGAGGTGAAAGTTAAAGATCATAAATTTCACATAGACGGTGACATGAGGGACAATGATGGGAAGCCAAACACAACCTAGAGGAGGCATTTACCTTTTATTGTATCTTTGACATGTGTTATGTGTATATTTGAGGTTGAATTCAGAATATCCAAGTGTCTTAATGAAATTAAGGGAGGCAATGCAAGTACTTGAACCTTGGTTAATTAAGGCACGCTTAACTTGGATATCACTAATTTGGATGCTAATGAATAGAGGAGGATAATCTACATAAAGTATAATATTGTCAAGAATCATGGAAGTGATAGGAAACTTAAGGGAAATAGAAGTGTCCACTATTTCATCAACATGTATGGACATCTCTTCACATTATTTAAGGATACTCTATCTTCAAATATAGACAAGGTAGATTCAAATCCTACCAAAGGAGGATGAGGGATGTTCATTTCAAACAACAATTGCATTAGATAGTTTTGATGATGGGGAGAAGTTTACATTAACTCAAATAAAGATATTTGAGATGGGAGAAGAGAAAGTTTTGCAATGGGATCCCATTCATCATAACCCATGGGAGGATTGATAGATATAAGCACATAATGTTACAAGAGATCCTAAGAATGAGGGTTGGAAGTGAAATGGAACTTGTGTTCATAGGGTGTAGTTGGTTTGGGTTGAGTACAAATGGGTTGATTGACTTGCGGTGGTGTGATGGTTGGTTGAGGTATTTCTTGTGGTTGGGTTGAATAAATTTTATTAGAAGTTTGGGGAATGTTGTCTAGTTATGTGTATGTTGGGGGAGAAATAGAGATGCTATGAGAGGTATAGTCAAGTTGAACTGTTGAGAGTGGTACTTGGAAGGTTATAAGGTCCTCTTACCCCAATTCCATTAAATGGGATGGGGAAGCTCCCTAAATGATGCATCATGGTTGGGAGGTGTGATGTGTGGGTCTTAGATTAGAGTCAATAAAAGCAACTAATCTTTGTATGTTAGTCATATTAATCACATTTTCTTCATTAATAGTGAGGTCTATAATACTTTCAACATTTTTTGTAGAAGGAGTAGGCTTAATGATGTTATCTTGGTAGTTGGGAAGAGGATCTTTGTATATAGCAAGATGAGCATTATTTTGATTTAAAGTTTGGTTTTTATTTTGTGTTTCACTGGCTTTAAAATATATGGCATATGGTTGTTGACGCTTGCAAATAAGCATTTCATGATTAAAGTTTAGGCCAAGAATAAAATTCATAGCTAGTTTGCGTAATTGTCTACAAGTCTCGTGAGAGTGGTGGCAACTTGCATGAAACAAACAAAATTAGTTTGGATCATACTATGATTTCATAGGACAAGTGGAGTCAAGATATCATGGTAGAGGTTTTGGAAGATGATGTTGAAGTTTGGATAAGGACAATGGTTTGTGGACATTAGTGTTGTTTTTTTTTGAGAAAATGTAGGGGTGTTGTTTGGAGGGGGATCATACTCCATAGTGTTTTTTAGAGCGATTGCTTGAATGTTGTGAATAGTATCATGGGTAACGGTAATGACATCATTGGTTGCATGATGATTTTTGTTTTAAATGAGCATACTAGAGCCTGTTATAGGTTGATATGGCTCAAATTGATGCATGAGGAAGTATTGTTGCTTAGATTGGTCAAGGGCTTATTCTAAAGTTCTTGGAGAGATAGTCCAAACCTGATATTGTAATTTTGGGTAGAGAGCATTAGTTAATAGGTGGAAGAGGTTGTTATCCACCATATTATGCTCAAATTTATTAGACAAGTTATTCCATCATTTGATGAAGGCTTGTGCCATTTCAGTTTCAAGTTATTTATAATTTATAAAGTGATATAAGTTATTCTTGGGAAGATCACTACTTTGAAATTATTGGACTAGTGAGTTAACCAAGTCTTCAAGGCTAGTGATAGAATGGGTTTTTAATTGATTGTACCAATCTAAAGCATCTCCTGAGAGTGTTTTAGATAATAATTTGGTACTATAAAAGGTATTAAGTTTGACTTGGTCTTTATAAAGGTTACAAATGTATTTAAGTGCAATGTGGGATTGGTAGACCCATTATAGGTGATGGTGGGTGTCATACCTCATATATCGATATTATCAATTTGAGGTAGAAGAGGATCATTTTTTATATGTTTAATTGTTTTATTAATGAGGGATGGTTGAGAGATAAGGTTACCATGGGAATCCCTAAGGGAGGGTTGGGGGCATTTAGATTTTATGCTTCCTAGGAAAGCTATTGAGGTTGATTTTGAAGATTAATGAGATGGTTTTGCATCTGCATCATCTGATTTGCATTATTGGCTTGAAAAGTATGTATTTGATTGAGTTTTTTTAATAAGATTTGGTTAGTTTGGGCAGTATTTTGACTAGTATGTGCAACATGTGATACATTAGTATTAGTATTAATAGCTTGAGTTGCACTATGAGTAGTAGCATGTACCACACTAGTGTCATGAGAAGCATTGGTAGCAAAAGATCCACTAGTGGCATGAGAAGCATTGGTAGTAAGAGATTCACTAATGGCATGGTTAAGTGGAAAAGTCTTTTGAAGAGGCCCACTAGAAGTTGAACCTACCATGTTAGTAGATATACTTGTATGGAGGTTGAAGAAGTCACAGAAGAAGATGTCATGGTGTGTGAAGGACACATAATAGAAGGAAAAGGTTAAGATGCAAAGAAAGTGGTTCCCCCAAATCCATGAGAGAAGTTAAGGGAGGGTGAAGGAGGTTCTTCTACTTGAGGACCTGTCATAAGGCTTAAATAGTTGAAGGGTATTTTCCTCTAAGCAAAATGCATTGTTCATGCAAATAATGGAAACAAAACACACTATTCAAGTAAAGAGTGGTAGCAAAAGAACAAGGATTATTTGACTAATGAACAAGAAAATGAGACCAAGTTAAGAGGCACAAGGCTATTGGGAGGAAATCAGCTTTGTCCTACTTATGTTTAAATCACGTGTAAATATAACTTTTCTCAAGCTAGGGTTGGAGTAAAATTCAATGAGAAAATGGTTATGTCCATGGACCTACCACAAGTATTTAAATAGGACCAATATTTTGGCACTTATTTCAGGGGTCAAATTTTCACTTCTCTGAGTCATCCCAATTATCTCTTGATTGACAGGTCCCAGGGGTTAGTTATGATTGCCAAACTAATTAAGGCATTCAAAAATTATTATATCGACCTCAAATAACCTAGTGAAAAAGTGCAAGTGATTAATAGTAACATTAAATTTTTATATTCATTTGATCTATGAAGAATGGCCAATGATTTGACCAAGAAAGGTTTCAGGTTTAAGCTACAAAAGTTATAAATTGACAGTGAAAAGGACAGAGCTGAGACATCAGTTTCCCACTCTCACCAATTAATTGTCACAATGAAAAGGATAGAGCTAAGAAATATGAAGTTTCCACTCTCCCCGTTCATGATTTACATGTTGGACTGACATACAAACAACATTGGATATTTTTATTGAAGTGTATGGTAACTCAATATTTGTTATACTGATGAGAAAAATTTAGAGCTAGGACAAATTCGTTCATTACCATTATTTTTAACTTTATCATGAATCAAGATAACACAACCATGTATGATATCAATATGAGAGAGAGTAAAATCCCATGATTCTAAAGCAAAAATATATGACCACAAAAAAAGAATGAGAAAGTGTGAGGATAACTTATTTGTGTCTAGAAATTTGTAAAGATGGGAAAGATGAAGATTGAATATTATATATGTAGTTCAATATGTCGATAGAGTTTAGGAAATGAAGGACATCACCAAGGAAAAGCTTGGCTCTGACTTGAACAGTTATACCAACTATCAGAACAAGAATAATATGTTTATTCTAGTAGGGAAGACAAGGCAGTCGATTAAAACTTTATTAGCAGGAATAAATATACATTTTATATATAATCGAGGATTATAATTATAAGTTGAATAAGATGAGAAGCCCCTCTACCCAACTAAAATGTTTAATGACATATTGTCAATACATGAGAATTGAGGATAAAGCAATCATGCCTAAGATTAAAGGCATTTTGAGATAAATTCAGGGCAAAGTCTATATGGTGGAGGTTGAGAAAATAAAACAATTGTTAACATAAGATTGGAAGAGATATATTGGATATGTAAACATATGGAGAAGTGGCAAGGATATCCAATGCAAAAATAAATAGACTGGTAGCAAAACTGATTTGATTTCTAAATAAATTTTAGTGAGGCCACTATCTATACATTCATCATCTTATCTTATTTTACTGAAAAATGGTTTAAGCTATACAATTTTGAGAAAATTATTATAAGTAGAGCTTAGTATCAGAGAATCACACCTAAGAAAAAGTTTAAATACAATATCCAATTCTAGAATATCACCTTACTATTATATAGAGTAGACATTCCTCATCATTTGACTATGTCAGTGATATGCATTATACTTGGTTTGTTTACGACCTTCTTGTGAAACATTGAGGGCCTTGATAGATAGCCAAAAACTAAAAATCCTACTAATCCTAAGCAAAGGGCCTAAAAAAAACTCATCGTTAATCATTTATAGGTTTAGTTATCCTATAGGCATTTTAAAGGAGACCAAATTTCTAGAGATTTATGAACATTTTCAGAGGTATGTGCAACGTATTTGGAGACTTAGATCTAATTAACAAAGTCATAAAATTATATTATACTTATTTCTATCCTAAAAATAACAACATCACAATGCTAAAACCAACCCCCTCTTTTGGAAGTGTAGGTTTAAATTCATTTAACAAATTTCTATCAACTTGTCCAAAGTATGTCTAGTTGGGTAGACTTTAACAACAAGTTTTCAAAACATTCATACTTGTGTTCTAAACAAAATACAAGATATAGTCTCCTAATGGTTTGTTATTTTAATTTTCTTGATACCTACAATCCACATGCCACATTTCATTGTATAAGGAATTTACATTTATATGTGGCCCACGTGACTTATGTCTTAATAACGATTTTCATATTTAGTCACTTTTAAAATAAATGACAACACTCCACATAGTCACTTTAAATGTCCTTGTCAGTGCATGGGATCTATTAACATCAATGACTGTAATCAAAGACTTGACACTGAGGAAATATAAATATTACCCTTAGTAATAGGTACTAAATCCAACTATGTTGGTGACTATTCTTTTATAATTTTTAAGGATCATTTATTATTACATGTTACAATAGGTAATATTGTATTCACTTTGCACTATGAATTTTTAGTATTTATTGTTGTTGGGAATAAAGACCTGATAATACATATTATATCAATGAACTATATCTTATAGTGCAAGGAAATAAATGTGGAAAACAAACTACACAAAATAAATAAAATCAAGAGAACACATTACATAGAGATTACGTGGAAACCTCACAATGTGAAAAAAAAAAACACGGGAAAAATGGCAGCTCTAGACTTCATTAATAATCTCAACATCAACCTCTCTTCTATAATAGCTCCTCCATAGTAACTCCTTTAGTTATTACAAACAAAGCACTCAATGCTTCCTCCTAAAGCATTCAAGTTGTGAATCAAAGCAAGACTAGCCTACAGGATCCAACCTCCAAGCATGTAAGCCTGAGGCTTGCATGGATCCTCTAACATGATGAATTACAAAGAGAGCTTCATGCTTAATAATAGCATTTACAACATGAGAGAGAGAGGGGAGAGAAGATGAATAGTGGCACAAACAAATACGCCACATTCCATGTGGGGTGAATAATGATCATCAAAAGTTGTTTGTCTTCATGTGCAAGGGTCAAAAAATTGGTCCATCCACTTTAGACAATATCCAAGCCACTTTCATATGGATCGAAACATTGTCTCCCATTCCATAAGTGAGGATAAAAAGAAATAGCAAAATTATTGTCTTCATTCTCCAAGTGATCATATGAGTCCAAAAGATGTTTGCAATCATCTTTTGACTATCTCCATACATGGAAATCTTGGGGTCCCTTAGAAATTTGACCCACACTAAACCTTTTATATTTTTCAACATCTGAAACCACCCATGTGACTACCAAGGACAAACCCATGTGCCTTGGTGGAGTGTTATGCCCCACTCCCATCACATTAACTTGATCACTCATGGGATACCCTCCATGGGCCCTTGCCACATCACCAATCAGCCACATCACTCACAAGCTATATCATTAAGCATCTACATCACCTGTATCTCACGTCATCATGAACAATGACCATAAATAGTGCATGTGAATAGTGAATGTGAATAGTGAATTCACATCCTAACATTCTCCCACTTGAATTCAATATACATAGGCTTTTACCACACTTGAGCATTCTGCAACTAGCTTCTTGCCAATGCCCTCTATTTCCCTAACACAAACCTAGTAGAAGTTTTCTTGCACTACTAAAACTTCTTTGTCTTGAGCGACTTTGTCAACATTACCTGGGACACCAACATGTCTTCTCCACTTTTATAAGACATTCTTAGGAAGATAACTCACGATGCAAGAAGTGGGGTACTTCCTTGCTTTCATATCCTTATGCATATTTGTTATTGGTTTGCTCTGCATACCATCTTCATCGCATCCTTATCACTGAGTCATCAAAACAATGATCATATTGGAGCCTGCATCCAACATGTCACAACACACATAGGCTCTCCATGAAGGTAATGAATATCCTATACTCCCTCAACACGTCTGCTAGAAACTCATACAATGAGTTCTTCAAAATCCAAACTAGCAACACCTTTTCCTCAACTTTGTCTTTATCTCTCCCTAAGAGAGATCACCATGTAGGAATAATGTTGCTCTAACTCCTTGAGTAGAAACTAGTGCACATAACACTCTTGATAGTAATGAGGATAGAATATCATAGAAGTCAAAATTAGACTTCTCCACATAGCTTTCAAAGCTATCAACATGGAACAAGATCAATGGACCAATCATAGTTCCTAGGAAGTCCTCGCACTACGTAGTGCATCACTACACCTATTGAGTTTTTGAGCCTTAAGAATGCATCTTAAATGCATCATTCTATACCAAATATTGATCAAACACCAACTCAAGTGCCTATATTTATAGTCCATGCATCAATTTACCTAGATAATTACCACAACTATATACACACCACTCTAGTACCCTGATTCATATAGTCAACACCAGCCTTCTCCTTTTGAGAACACTAGATCTCAGTTGATCTTTTGCATGTAACCTTTAGCTAATAACCATGCCAACCATGACACAAGTATACCAATCACAGCTTCAGGGAATTCATCACACTACTCGATGCACCAATGCACCTATTAAATTTTTTAACCTAGAAAATGCATGTAAAATGCATCACTGCTCTATCACATGTCCAAACACACAACCTTCTCCTTTCGATAACACTAGGTCTCACTTATTCATATGCATCTTAAACTTCCTCTCCCTCGATTGCTTCAAATTAGGTACAACTTCATGTTTGTTTGTACCTCCTTCCTTTACTTGGATTTTTTCTTCTTCAATAACATCTCAACTAACAATAGGTGGTCAATAGGATACCACATTAATACCCCTTTTATTTGCTTCCAAGAACCATAACAAGGTCATTCCTTGTCTTCACCTCCTCTAAAGGAGTCCATCTCATTCTTCAAGCTATAGAGTTGTTTCTCTAATAGGAACACTATGTAGGCTATTGACTTATCTGGTAAAGCTCTTTAAGCGTTCTCTTCAACTCTCTTGTGGGCTTCTCCTCAATAACATGAAGAGATCAGGATCTTCACCAAGAGATCCTCCACCTTGCTCCATAGAGAAATACCTACCAAAAATAAAAAACCTTTTTTTTCTTCTTTAATTTCTATTTGGTTTTTCCACCTCTCATAGTAGCTTCACCTTGCATACACCAGCCAATAACAAAAAACACTCACACACATGGAGTTTTTCACCATTTCTCTGATACCATATGTTAGGAATAAAGTCTTGATACTACATGTTAGATCAATGAACTATATCCTACAGTGCAAGCAAATAAATGTGAAAAATAAACTACATAAAATAAAGACAAGCAAGAGGACACATTACACAGAGATTACGTGGAAACCTTGAAATGTGCAAGGAAAAACTATGATCAAAATGGAAGCTCCAAACTTCATTAATAATCTCAAAATTGACCTCTCTTCTACAATAGCTCCTCCATAACAACTCCTTTAGCTCTTACAAACAAAGCACTCAATGCTTCCTCCTAAAACATCTAGGTTGTGAACCAAAGAAAAACTAGCCTACAAGATCCAACCTCCAAGCATGCAAGCCCAAGGCTTGCATTGATCCTCTAACAAGATGAATTAAAAAGAGAGCTTCATGCTTATTAATAGCATTTACAACATGAGAGAGAGAGAGAGGGGATAGAGGATGGATATTATCACAAACAAATTCACCACATTCTATGTGGGGTGAACAATGATCATCAAAAGTTGTCTGTCTTCAAGTGTAAGGGTCAAAAAAGTGGTCCATCCAATTTAGACAAGATCTAAGCCACTTTCATGTGGCTCCAAACATTGTCTCCAACTCCACAAGTGAGAACAAACAACAATAGTAAACTTATTGTCTTCATTCTCCATGTGACCATATGAGTCCAAAAGATGCTTGTAATCATCTTTTGACTATCTCCACACATGGGAATCTTGGGTCCCTTAGAAATTTGACCCATACCAACCCTTTTGTCTCTTTCACCATGTGACACCACCCATGTAATTACCAAGGACAAAACCATATTCCTTGGTGGAGTGTAATGCCCCACTCCCATCACATCAACCTGATCACTCATGGGATACCCTCCACGGACACCTGCCACATCACCAATCAGTCACATCACTCACAAGCCACATCACTAACCATCCACATCACCAGTAGGCCATGTCATAATGAATAGTGACTTCATGTCCTAACAACTAAAACAAATAATATTATCATCACTTGGCACTATTAATTTGTGTTAGGAAATGTGCATATTAAAAAAAATCATATTTCCTAGTTTTTCAAGTGATAAAAGTAATTTTGAAAATTGAATTTTCAAAAATTGTTATTTACTTGAATTTTTATTGGTTATTGTCACATGACAAGATTATTTTCTTGAGGAAAATAGGGGAATTTCAGTTAAGATAAATGCAAAAAACTTAAATTGTCCAATCGAGCTTTGTGGGGGTGACACTTGTTGAGATCTTAGCAAAGGAAAACCTTTCAGACTTAATCAAACTATGGAATTGTAAACTGATGTTTAATATGATCATCAAAATCAATACAATATTTTGTTGATGTCATCCCATCCATGCATTTTGGACTTCCTAAGATTAAACATGATCATGCCACTTGGCATGATCGCAGGACTCTGCACTTTTTTATTCTCATTGTTACCCTCTGAACCCCAGACTCTTACAATGGTGTCACATGGCATCATTACACATGGCCTTTCACTCCATTTCAATTGAGCTCTATAGGGACAACACTTGTCGAGATCTCTACTAAAAATTTGATTGAAATTGAAACCACAAACATATAATGACCATCAAATCATAACCCTATCGATAAAACATTTTTGTTTTGCATGACCTGCTACTATTGAATTGAATGCCCTCAAAAAAATCATTACAAATACTTAACCTAATGCCTTAACAATACTACTACATTCATTAACATAAATAACACATTTTCATGACTAACAACATGTACTAAAACTGCTTCACGGCTCTTATTTTTATGAGTCATTTTATGAACTTTTAAAGTTACATATATACTCTGACATGCCTTTACCTCATACAGAAGGTTATAAATATAAAATTTTAGAAAAATCTAATATATAAATCCTTCATGAAAATAATTAAAAATGCCATAATGAGGCTTAAAGTGAATATTCTAAAACATACAGATACAAATCTTTACAATAACCAAAATAAGATAACCTTGTAATTGGCTAACAATGCATTTAATAAAGTATAATAACCAAAATAATATAACCTTATAATTGGCTAACAATGCATTTAATAAAGGTTTCATGGATAAGTCAAATTTTTATTATAAAAACATCTTTATCTTTTGTTGGGTGAATATTTTGTCACCAGCTAACTGATGAGCAAAATAGGTCGTTTCAATCACAGCATAGGGAAATTGGTCGGCCAAGTGTGCAGGTTTACCACATCAAAAGGGGATAAAACTCTCCACTCATCAAGGGGAGGTTACCTGTAAATATGAGGAGCTATATACTATATATATATATGCATAAAATAACACTCAGGGGTAGGATAACACCATCCATCTCTCTTTTTTTAGAGATGATGTTCACAGGCAAAGGAGAAAATCTTAGTGTAAACATTGAAGGCACTTCTCTTCTTTCAGAAGTGGTCTTGCAGCAAACAACAAGAGTTCTTTCAGGTAGGTAACAAGTAACTAGTAATAGGGGGCAGTAACCAACATAATGAAGTGTAGCGCAAAGTCTCCACCTCAACTACCCAAGAGTGAAATACGAAGGACTATGAGGGCACAAAGTCATCCCAAGGCCCTTTACATAGAAACATAAAACAAACAAACACACTAAAGGCAATTATGACAGCACAAAGTCTCTCCACAGTTGGCTTCAGGACACCTTTTTGATTACTTCCACTAGTTCTGCTTATTTCACTAACTAGACAAGAACGCATTCGAAAGACAAACATAAGAACAATCTCTTAAAATGACACAAGCTATAACATCACAAAGTCTTAAAGTAACTTTCTCATTCAAACAAAGAAATATGATGAATAATCTGAGCTCAAAGTCTTAGTCATCACCTCTCAATTTTGGCAGAGTTTCACTTCTATAACCAAAAGGATCTCCTTTGCATAAAATAAGAGATTACAATATATAACAGCCAAGAAAGGCTTGGCACTTTGTTTCATGGAATGGCCCATGCTGCATTCAATGCCTTGAATGCATTTTCAATTTTTTCAAAGAGGGCCATGCTAGAACAAGGCGTCTGCCTTAACTGTGGCATGTCGATCCATCCTAAATGTCTTCTCCTTAGCATGGGTTGTCTAGTCTTTCACATGAAATCTGTGTAGCTGTCCACTTCACCTTTACTTCATAAAGAAAAATAGGCTGCACCTTTAATGTTTGCAAGATCAAATATCTACTTAGTGGACTGTTTCACCTACTAGAATAACTCCTGTGTAGATATTTCTAGTCTTTCCCTCTTTCCTGTTGCAATCTGAGCTCTCAAGCTATCTTTTCCCTTTCTGTTGGCTCTTTCAGCTCCCTCTTCAGCTGGTCGCTAAATTTATTTTCAGGTTCTGCGCCCTATTTGAAAATCAATAGATATTTTTTTACCCAGAATTTGATGTTTGTGGAGACGTCATTGGTTCACTATTTAAGTAGTTCAGACGGTTCAGGAGGCCTTCTTGGCTCTTTGGTTTCATCGCTTCTTTGGTTCATTTGCTTGAACCATCTCTTTGAACTAGTCTCTAGAATCTTCTGATTCTTTTTTCGACCCAGAGCTTTCATTGAACCGTTGAACCCGTTAAACCTTTGAACCATTTTGGTTCAAGGTTCAATGGTTCATCCTCTTCCTTAGAAGCCTTTGTTTTCTCCAAGTCTCTCAAGCTTTGAAAGAGTCTGTAGAAACATGTCTGTAGAATCCATAGAAACTAGTCCGTAGAACTAAGTCTGTAGAGTCCGTAGAAACCAACCTGTAGAGTCCGTAGAAACTAGTCTATAGAACCAAGAAACTAACTTGCAGAGTCTGTAGAAACTAGTCTATAGAACCTAGCCTACAGAGTCCATAGTTTTCTCTAAGTCTCTCGGGCTTTGAAAGAGTCTGTAGAATTCAGCCTACGGAGTCCGTAAAAACATGTCTGTAGAGTCCATAGAAAAGGGCCTACAAAGTCCATAGAAACTAGTCCATAGAACCAAGCCTGCAGCTTTATATCTTTGGAACCTCCTGAAGGGAAGGTGTCCCTTCAGGCCTTGAGAAATGTCCATTTCCTAGTCGCTAAGAGCCCCCCGCAAGGGTACTTGCCCTTCGGGGTCCTTTAGGCGGTCTTCGGGTGGTCTTCGGCTTCAATTCCTTTGGACAAAATGTCCGAAGGAATTCCTTCAGACATTTTGTTTGAAGGAAATCTTCCCTTGCCTTAGTTGCTTTCCATTAGGCTTCTGATAGTTCCTTCGGACAAAATGTCTGAAGGATTTTCCTTGTAAAATTTGGCCGTGAAAAATCTTTCTGAAAGATATCTTTGTCCGCTTTTGTTCACTACCCTCTGCAAGGGCACTTGGTCTTTGGTTCACTGCCTTCCGCAAGGGCACTTGCCCTTTGGGATTAAGGGCACTCCTTTGAACCAATCGATTGAACCAACATTGGTTCAACGGTTCAATCTTGTGTTCCACTCATTCAATTGACTGCTTGAACCAATTGTGTTGAACCTTTGAACCTTTTTGGTTCAAGGTTCAACGGTTCAATAGTTTAATCTTTCTTTTTTTCGCTAAGTCTTTTGAAGCCGTTGAACTTGCCAAAGCGATTGAACTTGCCGAAGCGGTTGAACTTTGAACTTTTGTCAAAGTGTTTAACTCTTTGAGCTTGCTCATGTCATTGCAAATTTGAACTTGTTGAACCTTTTGGTTGAACTTCGGCGTTGAACCTGTCTTGAAATTGCCTAAGTGTTGGGAACTTATTTTTTTGAGAGAGCTCACCTGTTGAAGTCATTGAACCTGTTGAACCTGCTAGTCTCTTAGCTGAAAAAGCTTGAATAATGAATAATTTGAATGCTCAGAACAATTTTTGAAAAAGGAAGAGAGAATTTTGGCTTATAGGACCAAAATAGTTCATATGTTGTCCCAAAAATGAGTGACAGATTTTGGGAACAATAGCTGGCTCTAGTTGGGGAACTTCCTTCAGTTGAAATTTTAAAATAGCTGAGAGAAGTAGAAACTAGAATCTCTAGTGCCTTCAAGTATGCCATTAGGCTACGGATTCATGCTACCCAAAAAATAAAGGCACTAAAAATGAAAACAAAAAGCACAAAACAAAACTAAAGACTATACAAATATACATATGTACAGATGATCTTATATGATACTTCAAGAATTGAAGCGCTTTAGATGTTGCCCATTGTGAGGTAGAGAAAAGGGCATGCCATATTGATACTTCAACAGGAAACTCTTTTCACCATTGAGCTGATGGATAGTAAACGGGCCTCTCCATAGGGAATCAAACTTCCCATGCATTTCCTTTGGTTCTCTTCTCTTGTCCCATAATAGGACTTGATCTCCAATCTGGTAATCACAATTTTTTGCTTTCTAGTCGAAGAGCTTCTTCACTAGATTTTGATGCACAACAATTCGGTCCACCACCATAGTTCGTTGCTCATCCAGCTTAGTTAAGCACATGATCCTTTTGTCAATGGAGCTTTCGTATGTCTGATCTTTGATTGCCCTTGCCAATTTTAATGCTAGCAATTCCAGGGTGATTGGTATCTCTGCATTGAGACCATACAAAAGTTGGAAAGGTGACATACCTATCGCCCTCTTGGGTGTAATTTTGTCTGCCCATAAAGCATCAACTAATGTTTTATACCAGGTTTGTTGGTTGTCATCTGCCAGCTTCCCGATGATGGTCACTAGGTTTTTGTTGCTTGATTCAGCTTGGCCATTCCCTTGTGGGAAATAATCAGAAGAGTGGGAGAGGGTAATCCCATAGTAAAAATAGACCTGAGTGATATTATGAGAAGAGAAATAGGATGCATTATCTATCGCGATCTTGGTTGGGACCCCAAACTTGGAAATGATGTTTTCCTTGAGTAAATCGCATACCACTTCTGAAGTAGCATGCTTGGTTGGAATTGCTTCCACCCATTTGGTGAAGTAATCTATGGCTGTGAGTACATAATCATGTCTAGCACTTGAAGATGGGTTTATAGCACCAATGAAATCGATTCCCCATTGTTGAAATAGCTCTTCTATTACCAGTGGCTTGAGAGGCAGAGCAGTTAACTTGGGTCTTCCAACAAACTGTTGGCACAGTTCACATCTTCATACCCATTTGTATACATCCTAAAACAGGGTAGGCCAGTAATACCTGGCTCACAGGATCTTATGGGTAGTTACAGGAGCAAAAAAGTGTCCTCCACAGGCCAGATTATGGAAGGACTTCAAAAGTTGGTTATGTTGCTCTTTATCCATGTACTGAAGGAACACTCCATCAAAGCTCCTCTTATACAGGCTGTTGTCCCACAAGACAAAATTAGTAGCTTTTAGTTTAATAGTCCTCCTTTTCTTACGAGGCAAGTAAGAAGGACACTCACCATAGGTAAAGAAATGAGCAATATTCGAATACCACTCATTCGTGATGGAGACAAAGAGGACTGTTGGTGTGTCTTCAATCTCTGCTTCTTCATGCCCCTTCTCTTCTGGTCTGTTATCAACAATAAATTGGTAGAGACCCCTTCCCCAAATGAGCTTCGTCGATTTGATAACTATATCAAACTCCTAGATTTTAGCAATCCAATTGCCCCTTTTGGTCCCAAACTCCTGCTGAGTTAGTATGGATTTGACTATGGTATCTGGAACCAAGGAAGTAACATGTGAATTCATGATGTAAAAATAGAAGTGCTTTACTTCCTTTACCACTACATAAGAATGCTTCGCTATGTTTGAATACTTCAGCTCATGAGCTTTGAGAGGACAGTTCACGAAGGATATGGGAGATTCCATACCTTCTTTGTTCTATTGAACCAAAATTACTGAAAGTGTGTGCTCAGAAGCATAACTATACACTGTGAAATCCTTGGTATAATCTAGATAAACCAAAATTGGGGCGTGGGTAATAGCTGTCTTGATGTCTCAAAATGCCAATTTGCCTTCTTCAGTCCAACTGAAAGTGGCCTTTCCCTTCATCATGTTCGTAACATGGCGAGTCTTCTCTGTGAACTCAGGGATGAACGTTCGTTAAAAAATTTACTTTTATGAAGAAAGAGTGAACTGCAGTCTTACTTGTAGGCAGGGTAAGCTCTTGGATCGACTTGACTCTGTTTGAGTCAATATTTATACCTTCTCGCGATACAATGTGTCTGAGAAGTTTCCCTTCTGTTACTCACAAAATAGACTTCTTGGGGTTAAGATAAATTCCATTCTGGTGGCAGCATTCCAGCACTTGTTGTAAATGGCGCATATGGTCAGCGTGATGCTTGGAAAAGACGGTCAAGTCATCAAAGTATACCATAATGAACTTACCTATTTCATCTTTGAAAGTAAGGTCTATTGCTCTCTAGAAAGTGGTGCCATCATTTATCAGGCTAAATGACATTCTTCGATATGCAAAGGTGCCCCTAGGCATGGTGAAGGCAGTCTTATGCTAGTCTTGTTCGCCAACTTCAACTTGATTGTATCTTGAGAAGCCGTCTAGCATTGATAACATCTCTAAACCGGTCACTGTCTTAAGAACTTGGTCCATGATGGGCAAAGGATAGTTATCCTTTAAGGATGACTGATTCAAGTTTTTGAAATCCATGCAGAGGCAAATTTTGCCATTCTTCTTTCTCACATGTACTATGTTGGCAATCTATTTGGAATGATGGATTGAAAAAATTATCCTAGCATTTAGCATTTTCTATATTTCAAACAGAATAGTACTTGATATCTTTGGATTGTACTACCTAGATTTTTTCTTGTAAGGCACTGAATCACTCTTGAGAGGAATTTCATGGTGAATTTCTTCAGGCTTGAGTGATTTCAGCTCATCATAGGAGTACGCCAAAACATCTATGTACTGGCGGAGTAGAGCAGTGAACTTGAACTTCTCTTCCTGAGTGCAGCACTTCCCAATGTTTACCATCTTGGTATTTTCTTTGGTACCCAAATTTATCTTATCAAACGCTTGAGAGGAGTTTGAATCCACTTATTGTTGTTTGATGAACCTGTTGTAGACACCAATATTGTGTCAACCCCCCTTGGTCCCTTTCTAAACGTTAACACTCCTAACCCACACTTGAACCCCTTTCACCTTAGACACCTCACCTAGACATCTCACCTAAACAACTCACCGTAAGACCATTTCTTGGCCTATGAGTCATCCTGAGACTAGGTCTTCCAAATCCTAACTACTTATGACCTATTCTCACTCCCTAACCAACTCCCGTGCCTCATAAGCCCGTGTTTTGACCATTCTCTAATGGAAAAGGCACTTGGGGGTGGATAAATGGGCAAAGGGCTAAAATAGCCCTTTTACCTATTCTCTCTCCGTCGATGTCAGTCAACCCTCAATTGATGCCAGCAAGATCGCCGACGTCGGTTACATAAGCTAAGCTCTACCATTGAGTTGCTCCCCTCGCCTTTTTACAGATTGATGCACACATTCTAATCTCGAGCACTAGAACTCTGTTGTCCCCAAAAAATGCCACTCATTTTTTGGACAACCTACAGATCAAAATCCTCTCTTCCTCTTTCAAAAATTGTTCTGAGCATTCAGGGTCAAAGGCTTTTGCAGGTGGTTTTAGTCAAAAGAATCAATTTTTCAACACTTAGTCTTTTTTGGGGACTGTTTCAGTGCCTTGGTTCAAATAGAAATCTCCATCGGCAAACACCAGTAGCAAGTTCAACGGGTTCATGGTTCAATGGCACAATTCAACCAAGCGGTTCAATGCTTTTTTTTACTCGGGTGGTTCTTTCCCTTTGTTTCAGCGTCTTTTGGTTCAATACTTAGTTCATTGGCTTGAACCATTTATGGTTCAATCGATTGGTTCAACGTCTTGGTTCAATGAAAAGGTTCAACATTTTGGTTCAAAGACATGGTTCAAAGGCAAGTTCAAAGGGGCGATTTAATGCAAAAGGAAGCTTCCCGAAGGACAAGTCAAGGGCACTTAATCGATCAAAGCACCCTTCGAAAGGGTCATTTTCAAGGAAGTCGAAGGGTAATTCTTTCAGATTTGTCTAGGGCATTTAAAATTGGTTCCCTAGACTTTTTGTCTGTGGGAATTTTCCCCGAGGAAAATGTTTGCAGGAGGAAGCATAAGAAAAGCCCAGGGGAATATCCGAAGGGACACCCGAAGAAGCCCGAAAGGACAAGTTCAATATGGAAAAATACCAAACAGCAAAGATGAAGGAATTGCCAAGGAAAGTGACGGGCCCACAGATGTCGAATTCGCGGCAATGAAATAACTGTTGTTCTTTGAAGGCTTGAGCGCAGACCCAAATGCATTTGAAAGCTAAAATGCCAAAGGGAAGAACTGTTGAGAGAAGGAGCGTAAAGAGCCAGTAAAGTTGGGAACGTATCTCAATAGCTCAAATCGCAACAGGACGAGACAAAGCTGGAAAGGACAAAATGCGGCCTTAGTCAAAGGAAGAACCAAGCCCGACTGAAGAGAAAAGCTTGCAAAAAAATGCCCGATTAAAGAAGACAAAGTGCAGCAGAATACGTCACGACTCAGTAGAACGTGACAAGTGTTTGCACCCAACATGCAAGAGCAGCATTTTTTGCTGCCCTTGCATCTTTTGGTCTCTTCTATACAGGAACGCCAATTTTTCCATGCATCCCCATTTTCTCTCCTCCAAGTGCTAGAGCGGCGATTTTTGTTGCCCTTACATGTTCACCTTCTTCAACATGCGTCGGCAGCAATTTTTGCCACCGACACACTTTCTCCCTGACGTGGACAGGCGGCAATTTTTGCCACCTATGCACATGAACTTCTCCAATATGTAAGGTCGGCAATTTTTGCCGCCCATACATTCCTTCTCTCTTCTTTTTCTCATGCACTTTTGTCATGTAAAAGTGCATGCAATTTTGTAATATGTAATTACATGTAAAAATCTGGAAAAATATCTTAAAAGTCAAAGATGAGTCATCTTTGACTAACATATTTTTATATTATAATCTTTTTAATTTTGAAGGTTTCTCCCTAGATATAGTGGAGACCTCTTTTGTAAATCGATCTCTGATAATTGAAAGCAAAAACTCTGCTAAAATTGAGACACTTCTTGAGACTTTGTGCTCAACTTGTAAATCATATTTTGTTGAATGAATGAGAAGCAGGTTTATTTCAGACTTTGTGTTGAAGTTATTTGTGTTATTTAGGAAATAGTTTTTAAGTCCTCTTTCCTGATAATCTCTTATTTGTTTGATTCAATAAGCAAAGTGTGTGTGTTGATATTATCTGAGGGCGTTTCTAAAAGATAAAAGAGAGACTTTAAGCTACTTTTATCTTTGTGATTCTTTTATCCTTTGTAGTTTCAGGCGAAGACTTTGCGCTTCATTTCACTCTACGGTTACACGTTTTTCGAATCGGTGAAGGAGACGACGAAAGACTTTGTGCTTACGTAGGTTTCTTTGTTAACTTTGTTGCTTACTTCAGGTATTTTTTGCTCTACGCTGGATACCATTCCTGAAAGAAGAGGAATGTTGTTGGCCGACGACCATGATTTCTCTCTCTTGTTCATTGGACATCACCTCTGAAAAAAGAGAGGTGGATGCTTTTATACCACCCCAAGTATTATTTTTTGCTTAATTATATATACATATAGCGTATAAATATTCATAGGGAACCTCCCCTTCATGAGAGGAGAGATTTACCTCATCTAGATCTAGTAAACCCGCACTTTTCATGGCATAAATCTCCCTGTGCTGTGGTTGATATACTCATTTTGTCTTCAGTTAGTTGACGATAAAATATTCACCCAATAGTTTTTGGTGACTCCGCTGGGGAATACGAACGTGCATTTTGAAGCCTCAAGCTTCAACTTGAAGTAGTTTCGGTCCCTTTTTCATTTGAAATCTGGCAACTCCACGCTACACAAGAAGCCAGAGATCTAAGGGTGTTTTTGACCTTGTGTTTGAGTTGGTGCAACAGAGCAATTTTGATCTGTTTCCTCCACCACCTTTCCTCCAATGATCTAGGAGTCTTCCTCCTGACCTTATCGGGTCACCAACACAAGGTAGAGCTTCTTTTCCTGCTGTTAATAGTGCCCTGCCTATAAATACCCCACCAAGATTTGTTATATCGCCTTTTAATCATCATATCATAATGGCTCAAGGTCCGTGGGGCAATTCCTTTGGTCCTCTTAATTTGACCCCACCCTTGCATGAACTACCTCGTAATTATAGGAAAAAATTTCCCAAGTTTTTTGGTGACGAGAAGGTTCATCCCAATGAGCATATTATTGCCTTCTCTATAGCATGCGGCGTAATTGGCATGGAATTTAAAGACGTAGCAGTGAGACTTTTTGTAGAAGCTCTACAAGTCGCTGCCGCAGATTGGTTTTACCACCTTCAAGCTCAAACTATAACTGACTGGAATACGCTAAAGTCCATATTTAAAGCTAGATTTAAACTTGTTGAAGATGCACACGCCTTGTTAGCTCAGCTAACACAGATAAAAAAGAATCCCAATAACCCATGAGGGATTTCATAGCCAGATTCAATAAGTTAAGGAACTAGATTCCAACTATCGCTCAACCCACGCCAGAGAATCTCAAGTGTTTTTTATCAACTCATAGCTTCCCAAAGTAAGTTTCCTGTTGAGGCGAGCTAGCCCTATGGATCTCGCATTGGCTCAAAATTTGGCTACTGAGATTGATGATGATCTTATCCTAGCAGGTAAGATCAGAAAAGACCCTAGTAAAAATAGATTCTCTTCATCTGCTAAAAGCTCTTCCACAGGCACTACAGATCCTATGGTGCAAAAATTGGCAAATGAATTGTTGGTCCTTAGAAGACAAATGGCCGAAGTTATGTCTACTTCTCCTAATCGGGATATGCCAAGGAGGACATTTCAGAATCAAGCATACCAAGGCAATGCTGCTAGGAATCAAGGGCAGCCAAATTGTCTTCCTCCCCCACAGAGGAACCTCGCCCTTGAAGCACCTCCAACCAACTCAGCGGTTGGATACCAGGAAATGGAACACGCTTCCCCTTTTCAACTTGAGTTGGACCAACAAGATGATGTTAATCTCTTTGAAGAGCAGGAAGAAGAATTAGATGGTGACTCCATCATTGGTTACCTGAATTATCAGGATGAACCCAGAAGCGAGGGGAATGCAGCTGAGGGATCATATGCCATATTCACCCGATTCCAGAATCAGTCAGCTCGACAAACTAATAAAGAGAAGACAGAGGAGCAACCTCAGCCAGTAGTTTCAATTGTCAAGCGGGGAACCACTCTACCCTTCCAACCAAAGGACTCGGTGACTGTTGAAAAGGTACGTACCCCAAGCATCTCTGCACCCTCTACTTCAACTCCGCAAACCAGCCCCCCCTCCCAAAAACCAAAAGAGTGAACTCCCATCCTCTGTGCCTAGTCCAATTAAGACATTTGACATGATTGAACATGTCAAAAAGACTAAAATTCAAATGTCTAAATTTGAATTTCTACAAACCCATCTTGAACTGTTGGACAAGTTGGTGGAATATGTGAAAGGTACAGCCATTCCTGCAAGACAAGAAATTTTGAGGGTAACTCATGATCCGCCAAAGAATGTATCCGCCTGGAATAACCTTGTCATTTCTCCCCCTACTGCCTCCGGGAAAGTAAATCCTTTCTATGTTTCCTTGTTTGAAGGATTTCCCTTGTAAAATTTGGCTGTGAAAAATCTTTCTGAAAGATATCTCTTTGTCTGCTTTTGTTCAGTGCCCTCCGTAAGGGCACTTGGTCTTTGGTTCACTGCCTTTTGCAAGGGCACTTGCCCTTTGGGATTTAGGGCACTCCTTTGAACCGTTCAATTGAACCGACCGATAGAACCAACTTTGGTTCAATGGTTCAACGCTTCAATCTTATGTTTCGCTCATTCAATTGACCGCTTGAACCAACCGTTTTGAACCAACTGCACTGAACCTTTGAACCTTTTTGGTTCAAGGTTCAACGGTTCAATGGTTCAATCTTCCTTCTTTTCGCTAAGTCTTTTGAAGCCGTTGAATTTACCGAAGCGGTTGAACTTTGAACTTTTGTTGAAGTGTTTAACTCTTTGAGCTTCCCGATGTCATTGAACTTTTGAACCCGTTGAACCTTTTGGTTGACCCTGTCTTGAAATTGCCTAAGTGTTGGGAACTTGTTCTTTTGAGAGAGCTCACCTGTTGAAGCCATTGAACCTGTTGAACCTGCTAGTCCCTTAGCTGAAAAAGCTTGAATAATGAAGAATTTGAATGCTCAAAACAATTTTTGAAAAGGGAAGAGAGAATTTTGGCCTGTAGGACAAAAATAGTTCATATGTTGTCCCAAAAATGAGTGACAGATTTTGGGAACAACATTTTTCACTATTGATTAGAGGGTCATAATATAGCTAATATAACCTTGTAATTGGCTAACAATGCATTTAATAAAGGTTTTGTGGATAAGTCAAATTATTATTATAAAAACATCTTTATCTTTCGCTATTGATTAGAGGGTAATGATTTGGCTTTATTACTTGTCTTTATGGAATTTTATGTAATTGGTTTATAATGTCGATTATTCATTTTTTAAGATTTTATTAGTAAGTTTAAATTATTATTATTTGTAATTTAGTGTAAAATATTAACCAAAAAAAAAACTTCACATATTATATTAAACTTAAATTTAAATTTTATATTAAAATATATTAATTATATTTTTATAATTTTAAGTGTGTAAAATATTAAATATGAAAATTTATTTACTTTTATTAATCATTAATGATATAATCGTTCAATAAATTTTTGGTATAATTGGTACCACATTCATCAAAAATTCAAAACTTTTAATTATAAATTGTTAACGCATTATATGGGAAAATAAAAATATAATTCATGTAATTTTATAATTAAATTTATAATATGGGAAAATATAATATGTAAGTTTAGACTTTAAATTACATGTGTCTTTATGGACAAACGACAAGTACTTTTTCATCTAAATCATAATTAACGTTAATCAAATTCACTACACCTATGTAATTTATTGTGAAAAATAAACTATGTAATATTTAATCCAAACTGTTCTATTGATTCACTCAATGTTTACCTTGGATTCAACCCATTTTCTTAACATTGTTTTAGCCTTTCATAATAGGTTACGGGATAAGCAATTATAAACAATTAACAACTATGTTGAAATGTTAGAATAATCAAGCTTTTAATTTTTGAAATGTTGAGAAAAATCAACTAAGGGTCATAAAAATGAACATAAATTTTTTTATTAGATTAATTGAAAAATGTGAAATTAAAAAAAGCCTACAAATTTTTTTACACATAGAATAATTGTGTAAATGGAAAAATGTATTAAACTCTTTGATAAGAATTGAACTCGTGACTTATGGAATAATGATAGGAAAGCTAAATAATATTTAAAGACTCTAATTACACTTTTTTCACTATATATATTTATTTATATGCTGCACCATTTCTAATAGAAGGATATTTACCTAGTTATTATATTAAAATGATGATTGGAAAGCCTCTTAAAAAATTTGTTATAAATATGCATCATTTTTATTCTAAAAATGTGACTAAACCATTCATTTTTATTTGATCCCTCATCTTCCTCCTCTCCTCCTGAACAAAATCTAATGCTTGTTGTAAAACCACATACCCAAAAATTTGCCATGTTCACAAAACTAGGAATACAAATCAAAAGAAGTAGCTCTAAACATGATTAAATTAAAAATTTTCTATCAAATTAAATACACTGACAAACATGATCTCAGCAGTTGACATTAGGAAATAGGTTTCAAAACAACTTGATGAACGATTTCAAAGTAGTTCCAACTACGGACCACAACTTCTTCCCTAGAGCAGAAGGATAATTTACATCATTTTGAAACAACAAAAATTTCTTACATCAGACACATGTTTGAATAAATGTAGATGTAAAAAAAAATTTAAGTTTGAAAATATTGGGATGATTTTCAAATAGTTTGACGAGACAAATAATAGTAGAAGAAGGGCATATTATTAAATTAAGGCTCACATAAGACCTTTGATTCCATTTTCTTGAGAAGGGGAAGGATGTCACTTACTCCTCATCTTTGGGGAGGGCCATTTTGATGATCAAACACCAAATTTAAGGTCTTTGGTTAAGGGCCCGTGTTGGGTTTAGGGTTTTATGTCTTTCAATGTTTTTGCGTACTATTTTTTGATGTAAGTATAATCACGTAGCAAACATTTTGATTGTTTATTCTTGATTTTATTTATTAGAAAAGGGATCCTATTAATTTTCGTTAATTTATTAAAAGTAATTTTATTTTAAATTAATATAATATTATATTAAATAAATATTTAATATTATATAATAATATATTATTAATATATCAATGAGATGTGGGTGAGTTAGTAAAGTGGTTTGGTTTTTCCAACTCCACTTATATTCAAATTTTATTGGGTATGTGAAGTCAGTTGTGACCATATGCAGTATATTCAAGAATTATTGATTATAGATATGATAATCAAGATATTGGTTGTAGTCATATGTGGTGTATTTGAGACATGTTCCCTGTTGATCTAGTAATCCTTTGGGGATCTAGGCCCCCATATGTGTCTCACATTTGTTCCTAACTCCAATCAAAAAATGATGATCAATAAAAAATAATACTATATTATTAAAATTAGTTATAATATAGTATATATACAATAATAACATATAACTATAAATAATAAATGCATAATATAATATATTATTAACAATATAAATACATTGATAGCACACATACACACACACACTATAGTGTGTGTGTGTGTGTGTGTGTGTGTGTGTTTATAACATTGAAATTTAGATTGGAGAATCTAGGGTTAAAGGAGTAAAGATAGCCTAGAGCATAAAGATGGTAGACTATCTCTAAAGCAAGACAATTAATTGTAAAATTCAGATAAACATAGATTTAATTTATTATCCTAAGATATGCTAAAAATATAAAGTACAATTATACTAGATATTGTAATGATAATAAAAGCAAGATACTTGGTTATGATTCTAATACAAATCTCAACTGACAATAATTATGTAGACATTTTTATATGACTTGGATGCATGTGTCTAGTGCATAATACCTATTGAAACTGGATGCAATCACTTGGATGCTTTTGGGTTATGTCCTCTTCATTTTTGGTGCATTCAAATCTAGGTCATGGATTTTTGTTCCTTGTCAAATGAGAAAATCCTTGTTCTTTATCTTCATAGTGACTATGTAAAAAATGGGTTAGTGAGCACATAGTGTTGAGTTGTCCCAAAGATCCCTCTATCAATAAGCATCGCCTACATAGCTAATACTCTAGAAAGGGTCTCAGATTTATGCAGTTCTCCCCTATGTGTTGGCTTCTCTGTGTATCATGCAATATGTGATAAGTACATAGAGTGACCTAGTTTGTAACTTGATAAAAGTGGCTCATGGGATGCTTCTTAAGTACTTCATACCTATAGATGTGTTGTCCCTAATACTGATATAGAAATAGGATAAAATAGGGAAATTTTTCTCACTTGAATGCTTGATTTTTAACATCCCCATTGAGATCTACCTAGAAATGCATGATTTTTTTTAAATAAACATATATACCAAAATAGATTGCATCTCGAGAATCTAAAAAAGATCATATAAAGTACACATGTATGATAATGGCAAACAAATCATAGTACATCATAAATCATGGATCTCTAACAACCTGAAAGTGTGTCAAAATATAGATATAAAAAGTAATTATAATAACTTAGCCACGACTGATACAAATATACAGTCACCACTGTCAATGTGTAATAATAAATAATTACAACTCTCCATGATAATTTTCAATAATAAGTATAATATAATACAATGTACAACTAAGATACATGGCTTCCTCGGAGCATAATTTTTGAACTACAAGTATATGTGGCAATTTCAAGTGTCATCTCGATAAGTAGTACTATTGTGGGGAGGGAGAACATCATCCGAGCACTTTTCCACACCAATCACAGATCAACGATCTTCCACACTAATCTCATCAAGAAATGCCCCCCTTCACAAATGAGTAGATAGTGACGATATGAGAATCCAAAGAGAGAAGTAAATACTTGTGTGTTGTATGATTTCTAAACTAAACATGTAGTGTATCATAGAAAACTCAATCTATTACAAGATATCACACATACATGTGAATCATACTCTTGAAATGATAATGTCTCATTAAACATACTTTGGCTAAATCTTTGAGAATATTAATATACAAATGATCTATAGATCAATCAAATTCATACACACCACTTGATCGGACTGCCTTCATCTAGCAATGCAATGCTAGTCAACCAATGAAGTCCATCTCACTCTTTACTCTGCATTAGCAAAGCAGATTGGTCAAATACAATTCAACCACAAGATTCATATAATTTACATCCTACTAGCAAATACATCACATGACATGCTAAACATAGGAGTAACCACAACATATATTTATTCTATCAAATATATGAATGAATCTTACATTATTTTCTATTCCATACTAAAAATAATGACTACAGATTATACCACCCAGGTAAATACATAATTAATTGCAAATTTTAAATAATACAATTTATTTCCAGTTTAACTACACCCTATGATAACCCATATTACCATAGACTAATGTTTATATGTATGTAACCAGTCAAATTAAGTAGTCACTAATTCATGGAACTTAGTTTTTTTTACTCAACCAACTAGATATAAATAAGAAATTTTCAATTCATATGAAATATAGAATACACATTGTTATATTCTCAGAGTCTTATTTACATACCCTCGTAAAGATCTAATAGGTATATTTCTTTCATATGGTTTATAACCCAAGTACACACCCCTGAGGTACTAATATATACTAGTAGACACGTTTGCACCCATTTTTTAATAAACGCTCTGTTAATAACCATAAATACATAACTTGGTATAATGCCAAATTACATACGGTGGGTTTCATACAACAAGTAGTCTCAATGCTCCACAAGGTTTATCTCATGATAAAGGAATGTTATGTTTACCCATTTAAAACTCACATAATTAATTCAAACCATGCTGTGATAATAAAAGTTTATAACCACATACACATTATTATGATAATAAATACAAGCATTATGGTTAATTACATAATAAGGGTTAAGACATTGGGTCAATAAAGAACAATGCTAGTGGATGGTTTAGCCTTATTAACTCATTACAATTATGGTACTTCTATTTTAGCCAACAATTTATATTTCATATAAACATTACAATATATAGTTAAATCTCTAGCTATGTTATTGAATATTAGATACACAGCTAAATCTCCAGTGATGTTATTTAACATTAATTTATATTAAATACATTACAGTTTATGTTAATTTTGATAACACTTTATAATATTGTTAAAAGAATGTACAGGGTGACGTTATCATGTAGCCAACAACTTCAACAAAACATAGGGTGATGCTTAATTATGATAACACTGGTAATTTTTGATAATATAGGGTGATGTTACTTCTACAGGTTCATTTAGTATTTAATAACTATTTTTTTTACAACTAAATAAATAAATCCCAGCAACTCAGTAAAGCATAGCCCAGTCTTGGCAATAGACAACATCAACCGAAATAACAAACTAAATATTGCAGCAGTATGTTATTCCAATACATTGTGTGATCCTTTGGCAGCTAAATGAATAGTGACTTATATATTATTTATAGTTGGGCAATATTGTTTACACTTAAGATGACTTTGTTTATATTGTTTGCAGTTCAAATATTGTTTACAACTGGGCAATATCATTTTCTAGTGAATCAATACTTATCTAAATTTTGATTTTAGGTGGATGCCTCTATTATTTTAGCGTGCTGAAAATATTAATAGGCTAGAATACAACAATTCACCCACGATTGATGTCATTGACTTTAACATACTAGTAACACCTAGCAACGATTTCCCATGACACAACTTAGATAAAATGAATATTATTTTGGCATCCCCTTAATTTCTTAGTTTTAAATCTACATATTGTCTTTCTAATTAAATTAATGCCTCTTTTGCTTTCAGCAAACCAAAAATATTAACCAGGTTGTAGAAAAATAATAAAGTGACTTCAATTAAATTATATGTCAACTCAGTGATTGCAACATTTAAAAGTCTAACCTTTTTTAATATGTAGATGCCTATAACTTTAATGTGCTAATAAAACATAACAATGTTTCCCTAAGACATAAACTGGTTGGAATTGAAACACTTAGAGGCTCCTTAATCATATCTAAAATTCACTAACTATTTAGAATCAGCGATGCCACATCAAGAGGTCCCTAATTCTAAAACATTACAACAATTTGGATCGAATAGGAAAGTCGTGATATTATTGGCTTAAGGGTATTCTAGTAAAGGATAATAATGATTTTATAAGTTTGCACATTGTTTTCCCTATTGTATATCGACAATTTAAAATGATCAATATGTAATTCTATTTCACCAAGATTGTGGTTATGATGTTAAAACTCAACATATCCATAATATTACCTATATATATTATATGTAAAGCTTGATACTTTTGTAAGGTAGTCTTAAATACAATACACATGTGTCGCAAACAAACACACACACACACACACACACACACACACACACAAACACACACACACACACACACACATATAGACACAATATCCCATCATTAGCATACCAAAAATCATTGATGTATATAATTGGAAACACCACTTACAAGATGAATTTGGTTGTTGATCCTTTGTGTTTCTTTTCCTCAATACTGCGCTCATTCTTTTCCTTTATGACCTTCTCTTCTCCAATGCATAAGATGATGACTTTCTCCACTTTTTCCTTTTGAAATAGGCACAGTTTCCTTGTTTTATTTTTTATTTTTATTTTTTTGCTATTTTTAATACATTTAATTCTTTTTAATTTTTCTAAATTTTAATTATTTATTTTATTTTTTATGTTTTGTTATCTTTTCTATTTTTTTCTCATTTTTAATGAAATTTCTATTTTTAATATGTTTTAATATGGAATGTTAAAACTCTATAATTTTATTAAATTAACTTAATATCCAAGTATACTAAAGGAAATTCAAATGGCAATTTCAAAATTGCAAATAATCCATATTTTAAATTTATTTTTGCCAAAAATGTTTCTACCATCATTAATAACAAAATGTGCCAAACACGTAAAAGAATTCATTATGATATTTTTACTTACTCTAGCAAACCATAAAAAACAATACTCCAAGCAAATAATAAATACATCATAAACAATTATTTTTAATGCATTTCTACAATGTGCTAACTATTATGCTGGGCATAGGGTTTCATCAGTTCCCTATCGACCTTTGATGTCTCCATCTACATCACCCTCTATGACGATGCTCTCCCTTTGACATGCTCTGAGGGATGAGTTCTTTTGCGTCCACCTCACAATATCCAGGTAATTAGATCATATCTCATGATAAACATATGACATTAAATATAATATAAATAATACATTATTATGTTCTAAATATAAATGCATGTATTAACCAACTTACAGTAAGCAATCATGTATAATAATGTATCTAAGCAAGATTCTACTATCCCATAATAACATAAATCTCAAGCTTAGTTAGAAATATAACCAATATCATATGTGTTCATTATAAATATCCATAAATAGTCAAATAGTTTGCTTAACGAAGAATTGTGATGCAACATGATTGAATGCCTTTGGTAAGTTACATTTTGAGTAGGTAAGAAGTTATTAGGTGAGGAGTAAATGAGGGTTGATCTTGTATATTTATCAACCCCTTTAGAGAATATCTCATGTTAAAGCACTTAGGTCAGTCATAAGAATATGTTTCTTTTAAAAATTAGATGACTTTAGGTAACTAGACACTTGCATTGGGATAGGACACTTGCATCAATGTAAGAGTTTGACTGAGATGCAAGTGATCAGGTAGCTAAAAAATAGGCACAAGTCCAAAACTTGTAGAGATAGATGACAAACATGTTTATAACATTTTGGGCAAGATAAAAAGTCTAAGTCATTAAGATAACATTGGTCATACTAAGAGATATGTAATAAGCACAAAGAAATGGTGTATGTGAGTCTTCAAGCAGTGGGAAGGGTCTAGAAGTTGAAGGTACATATATGATATATATTTGCCAAGTGTACAAGGATGAGGTGTTATATAATTTCAGAAATAGTGTCTACATTTACCCCCATTTAATTTAGTAATAAAATTGTTAGTTTAAAGGAAAATAAATGCATACCTAGGTGTGTATAACACACCTTGTACTTGTGTGAGTCCAACTTGAGTGCTTTATGGGTGACTGACCTACAACCAAGAGCATGTTACAATATATAATCAATGCATATCATCTAAAATTGAAAGTATTGAAATGATTAAAATTAAAAGAGAGCAAGGTTTAACAGTACACATGTGTATCGATGCAACCACCTTACCTTTTGGGAATTTGGTTTGAAAAGATTTATCATTATGTATCATTAGAGCCATGACTAGGATAAATATAAAATCTATAAAGTGCATATATCTAGAGAGGTAGAGAGATATTGGAGGATACATGCCCTTAGTTTTGGAGAAAATGTGATTTGTCACCTGTCAATTGAGATTAGCTTAATAGTGCAACCTAATCATACTTATAACTTGGTGAGCATGAGTAAACCAAGTCAATTCACACTATAAAATTGGTGATGTTAGATGGTGTAATCAAGTCCAACCTATAAACTTATCAAGATTAAGTGATTTAATCACCTTGATGATACCAAAAGTGAACCAATTACTACAGTAGATTGGCTCAATACAGTTCATAAAAGTCCAACCTTGTGGGTGATGACAATCCATAAAAGTATTTGAAATCTGAAAGCTGATTTGGTTTTTCAAAATTTAGGTGTTCTTTGCATAGCATATGACCTTAGATATGTCTCATGCTTAAATTATGTATAACAATGATATTAATGTATAAAATTATGCCATAATATGTATCTAAATAATATAACTGCACAATTTGACCAATTTGAAAATTGTGTAAGTGTGGATAACATATTTCCAAAACATGCCCCTAATATAATTTGAATCTATGAACTAGTGCAAGTGTGGAGAACATGTTTCCAAAAATGCTCCTACTATAATATGAAATTGAAAATTAGTTTAAGTGTGGAGAACATGTTTCCAAAACATGCCCCCACTATAATATGAAACTAAAAATTGATGTAAGTGTGGAGAACATGTTTCCATAATATGTCTTCACTGTATATCTAAAATTGAGACTAGTATGAGTGTGGAGAACACGTTTCAAAACATGTTCCCATTATATATATGAATTTATGAAGAATGTGGAAGCCATGCCCCTTTTAATATGCACCCCCCTTTTGAGGTGATGGGAAGTAGTAACTAGTAGTTACCTTACCTCAAAAGGATAAACTAACCATGTAAACTTTGAATGTAGCATGTAGCATGTAGGAGAAACATGTCTATGTAGATATCATTGAAGCACAAGGAATGTGATTACATCAAGTCCTAAGATGCATGATGTAAATTATGGAAACATCTATATAGTAACAGTGCAAGCTCATGAGGCAATCAAACACACACATAATATCACTCAAAATCAAAATAAAAGACAACGGTCTAAAGAGACCATAAATAAGGGGCATGTTCAAATGCCACACAATAAAAAAGACATGACTTAGTCAAATGTCCCCAAAATCAAGAATGACATATTCAAATGTCCATATACAACATACAATGACATATTAAAATATCAAATAGGCAAACAAAGGCATGAGAACATCAAATAACATAACATATTCAAATGCTCAAACAAGCAAATTAAGACACCCAAAGAAGTACATAAAGGAAAAGTATTAGCAACCAGCACAAACAATCATATTAGTTCTTGGATATATGTGTTAGAAAATACTTTTAAGTGCATATCATATCAAGTACAATGTGAAAGATGTAAGCATGGATAAAGGCATATATAAGTGCACAAGCTCAAACATGATAATTTAAAGTTATCATAGAATGATATAACCTAGATGTATCATGTGTAAAGAAGTGGAAGCCCCTAATGTCTACATGACATGAGTAGAGGGAAGACCCAACATCCAAAAGTGCATAGATCATGTGTCTGTGTATGTCTGAATCACACTCAAAAGACATGTGAAACACACATATATATAAAAATAAATGATATGATATCTACCAACATAGAACCAACACCATGTATGCAAAGGAGTTAATAGAACATGTAAATGTTGAAAATATTTTTGATTTTTTTAAGTTTTTGATTTTTTTTTGTATGTTTGAAAAATGTTTGATGCGTGGAACCACTTAGTCCAACAAGTCCTCAAATTCAGGTGCTAAGTCAATGTGTGGCAGCTTTGTTTTCCAAATTTCCTTATATTGTATTATTGCCAATTCTTTTGTATTTGATGGTAATTCTCTACCAATAGTTTTTGGTATCTAGTTTCTACCATATCCATCATGTGGGATACAAATTTCTTTATTGTCGTGTTGGAAAGCAAGGTATTGGTTTACAATACTAACAATTGATTTCATATCGCTCAACCATTGTTGTCCAAGATGTGAAGTCAAATTTGGTTGTTGATACATTACCCATAGAACAAGGTCTACTACCTTTGGTCCACATGAAATGGGTAGCATAATGCACCATAGAGATTTTGGCATCAGTGGAGAGTATGTTAATTTAGTTGTATTATGTCCCGTTTATTAAAGAAATGTGGTGCTACAAATTGTATCCTAGTTATTCGTATCAAATTTGAGATGTTGACAATAGACCTCGTCAATATTAGCAGTAATAGTTAGATATTCATGCCTTAGTCATTTTTTAAGATGGTTTTCATGTGAATCTTTGGAATAGTTTGTTTTTCTCTTCGCAGTCACAATTTATATGCAACCCTCACTCTTATATTTTTGAATTTGGTTTTGCAATTTTTGACATTGATTTATATGATGGATTATGATCTAGTGATAATTATAATATGGTAACCCTATTTTAGGAAAAATTCTACTGCCCAATCTATGCCTATTAGAAGGTGAAGATATCATGTTATGTTCAAGTAACATGGAAAGTATTGTACCTATAGTATCTTGGTTTGTTGTGATCTATATAATTTGTTATGGAGTCTTATGAGAGACCTCCACATTATTCACATGATGTATCTGCATTTGACCTTTGCATGGTTAACTCAACATGTGAAACCAATAAGGGTGTATGGAATAACAAGCATTTACATGTTCATCTACCATTTTTTCTTTGCCCTTATCTTATTTTTATTTTATATCTCTATAGGTGAGTTTAGTTTATATGTACCAGGACCTGTAGGTGTGAATAGGTTATGCAAAAGATGATCAAGTGGATCAAAATCAAGATTTTGTAATGTCTCATCTGTAACGTCATGGGATATATCATCATCACTGTCATAATAATCTAAAATATGGCCATCTTGATGCTCAATATTTACAAATAAAGGAAGCTCAACTATTTGATTTTATTTTGGTTTTGACATCATCGGTTCCTTTGGAAATGGTTCTTGTTATCGATGTGCATCCATGTGCATTTTGATGTTTGATGCTTTATTTTCATCCAGAGATCAAAGATTCATTGTACATGACTCACCTATTTCAAAATTGTGTATATTTTCAGGTGGAATACATTGTTCAAGTGATATCACTGTAAGGATATTGTCTATGTCATAATGTATTATTTTGAAATTTTAAAAAGGTTCCTTACCAGTAGGTAGTGAAAATAGGGTCCCATCATGTACAAAATTTAGACATCAATGCAGTGTAGATGGAATGGTCTCCATTGTATGTATCCAAGGCCTACCCAAGAGCACGTTACAATGTAATGATTGAGACATTAATTGAGAAGTATTTGGAACTATCTTTTGTCCCACTATCACATCCAAAGTTATTTGTCTAATTAGGGGGGATATGTGAATTATTAAATTCCTTGATATGTATAACTAATTTTTGTAGAAGATTAGTATTAATACCCAAAGTTATTAGGAATTTTATGCTACAAATTTTTAGGTCTTATCCATTATCATCGATCACCCTTTTAATTGTTTTATCATGCATAAGCACTTGTATGAACAAAGACAAATTTTGGTCAATGATATCCTTGGATGGTAAATTTATTGGATCAAAGGTAACGAGTTTCACATTGTTTTTGAGATCTTGCATGATATTTGCAAAGCTGACTCAATATCATTTAAGACTTGGGTCTCATGCAATGCCTTATAAAGAATATCCTTATAGATCGTGGATTGCTTTAAAATTTTGAGGACTAAGATTTTAGCATGTTTGTTGATCAGTTGGTCAACAAGGTCATATCCTTTAGATTTGATCACAAGTTTTGGCTTAAGAGGCAACTGTTGTACATTAATAGGTGGCAGAGTAGGTTGGACACCTTTACCTTTTTTAGTAGTGACAACATGGATTGCAGAATTCAATATAAGTCATGGGTGAATAATGGGTGCAAAATGGTAATTGTCAATTGTATAGGATCTAGGTGGAAGAAATGGTTGAGAACATGCTTATTGGCATCTAGATATTGGCTCTATAGTACTACAAAAGGAATTGTGAAGAGAGATTAAATGTTGCTTCCATTTAAAAACCCTATTATTATAGTGGCAGATATGCGTATTTCTTTGGATGATACCTTGGACTTATTCATTATTATAATAAATTGTTGTTATAGTTACAAATTGTAACATAAAATGAGTTACACATGCATCCATATTAAACATATCGATAGGAAAGGAAATCTAATTTTTAACTTGTAAAATCTTGTAAAATCATAAATTATAAATAAAGAATTAGGAAACCCTATATCAATATATAGGGTTTTGTGGATGGAAGGTCGGGTTCACCAAATGATTAACCCTAAAATATAGATTGAGTAATTTTGGGTTAAAGGGGTAGAAATAGTCTAGGGTACAAGGATGGTAGACTATCTTTAAAGCATGCCAATAAATTATAAAACTCATATAAACATATATTGAATTTATTATGCTAAGATATGATAAAAATATAAAGTACAACTATGCTAGATATTACAATGATAATGAAAGTAAGATACTTCATTGGTTCTTATGCTAATACACATCTAGATCTGGAATAGGAAGAAAGTAGATTGGATTTGAATTATAGATTAGTCACCCAATTTTAGAAATTGTACTTTTGTAGCCATAGACACTTGCATCGATCTGGGATAGTTGCATCAACACTTTTGTCTAACTTAGACATAGGTGTCCAGTATAAAATATCTACTAAAACTAGATGTGACCACTTATATGTTTCTGGGTTTTGTGCTACCTTTACTCTCAGTGCATTCATATCTGGGTCATGGACCATTGCTCCTTATCAAATGAGAAAAACCCAGTTCTTCATCTTCGTAGTGGATGTGAGAAAAAATGGGTTAGAAGGCTCACATTGTTGAGTTGCCCCAAAGACCCCTCTATTAACGAGCACTACCTACATAGCCAATACTTTGAAGAGGGCCCTTATAATTATGTATTTCTCCCCTATGTGTTGGCTTGTGTGTGTATCATGCAATGTGTGATAAGCAAGTACATAAAGTGACCTAACTTGTAACTAGGCGAATGTGGCTCATGAGATGCTCCTTCATTACTTCAAACCTATAGATATGTTGTCCCTATGATTGACATGGAAATAGGAGAAAACATGGAAGATTTATTCACTTGAGTGCTTGATTGAATGCCTTTGGTAAGTTATCTTGTGAGTAGGTAATAAATTACTAAGTGAGGAATGAGTAAGGGTTGATCTTGTGTGTGTGTGTGTCTTTACATAATATCTCACATTAAACCACTTAGGCCGATCATAGGAGTACATTTAATTTGCAAATTGTATGATTTTCGGGCATTAGACACTTGCATTAGGGTAGGACACTTGTGTCAACATAGAAGTTTGACTGGGACACAGGTGTCTGGGTAGCTAAAAAATAGACACACGTCCAGAACTTGTAGAGATAGATGATAAGTAAGTTTATAACATTCTAGGCAAGATAAAAGGTTTGAGTCATCAAAATAACATTAATAGGACTAAGAGATAAGCAATAAGCACACACATATAGTGTATGTGAGCCTTTTAGCAATGGGAAGGGTCTAGAAGTTGAAGGTACATCCATGATATGTATTTACCAAGTGTGCAAGACCAAGGTACTTTATAATTTAGAAATAATGTCTAAAATATAATATTATTTATTTGTTATTATATATAAATATACAATATTTTATAATTTATTATTATATTATATATTATATACACTTGTTTATTTAATATTAAAACAACAACAACAATAATTAATTATATACATCAACTCGCAATAGCATTTAGACAGTGTAAACAAAGACTAGTGGGGATTCGGACCTAGGACTCGTAGACTACCTAAAATTGGTTGTGTTTGTGGTCTTAGTGGAAGTTTTGCCTCTCATCCATTGATTGAATAAATAAAAATGAGCACTATTGTTGTAAATACAATAATTGTTGTTAGTGTTATTGAGAAAGACAATGGAAAATGATAAGAAATATCTGTACCCATATCTATTTATATATGACATCCTACATCAGTTAATTGGATTATATATGTGTCTTTCACTGAGGAAACATTTCCAGATTTCACCTAATTAGCTTTAAACTCACCTAATGTGGGTTTATATGGTTAAAACAAACAAATGTGACGTGTCACTAAATTTTGCACGTGTATTTGCCCGGGTTTCTCCACGTTTATCACTAAAATACCCTATCATTATCCCTCACTATCACTACCTAGATAACCTTGAAATCATTCACCACTTGTATGTTCTATATGGCCTTGCCCTTCCCCACCACTTCACCATTGCTCAAGCTCACCACAAAATAGAACGTCTCCTCTCGCACGACTCATTACCACATGTATGAAGGATCATCAACCTCATTTTTCACCGTCACCTCCGCCAAAAACACCATATTATTACTTCTTAACCCTTTTTGCACAAAAGGTGGGTTAATGTGAGCGATCAAGGGTTTTGAGTTTGATACGACTATCAATTTACACTCTTTTACTTTACAAAACCCCACTTTACCAAAATAAAATATTGCATCCTTTCCAACACAACTTGCAAATTTGGGGCCACTACTAGTATAATGTCACATAGTGGTGATAACAATTGCAACACATGCACAACAATTAATAGTAAAGGTGTGCATATAGATTAATAAAGCGAGGGACTTTAAAAACTTTATCCATAATAAATTTGGTTGGTACCTTTAATTTTTTGTATTTTTGTTTATACAAAAGAACACCTCTTTCCCAAGAAATTTGTCACGTCACTTTTTTTGAACCAATTATAGATAAATAAAATGTTTACTCACCTATTTTTATTTTGTTGAAATGATACATATGTTTTAAAACTTAGGAAAAGTGTTTTAGAATTTATATGGCACAATTTTCTAAGCAAATTAATAACTTTTGGTGATCATTATAGTACCATAATTTCTCTGTGCACAACTCTGTTGGTATTGATTTGGCTTTCAAAGAGGCTCTCTATCAGGTAAGGGCTCAAATGGTGGTGGCTCTAACACCTACAAGCTTAAGGATCCCATTGGCATTAACGCATGCCCTAGGGCTTCTTCCACTACCTAGATAGGTGGCTTGGGTCCATTGAAAGGTGTTGCACACAGGTTAGATGCTGTTTTGGTTGTTGGTTTGGTCAAATATTCTCCTCGCAAGAAAGTGACTATTTATTTGGTTTGTGTTTTCTTGGGTAAGGAGTTTGTGGTGGTTTCATCTTCTCCTCTTAGTGTTGGCAAGAAGGGATTTTTGGTGGTGGCTATTATTTCAAAGTAAAAGTCCACTTCCAAGAGGTTGATCTTTCTAGATTGCATTAATGCTGGCAACCCCTTCCACATTTACAGTGACTTATCTAAAGTTAAGATTTCTTCTATTTTTGGTAATCCCCATCCACGATTAGTAGGTGTGGAAGTAGATGGTCGCACCCTTCTTCCCCTGATCAGTCTACTTCTTGCCTTGCTTTTCTACTAGGGGATGTCCCAGTTTCATTTTCAAAAAAGTCTCTGAAGTTGGGGATTTCTGATTCGACCATCCAGGATATGGAAGATGATCTTATTAGGGTGATTAATTCACCATTATTAAATAAATGAGTAATATTGAATTACTCATAGTTGATTGTAATACGATTATTTAATGTAGTTAGTTCTTAGGTTATTTAGGTGGGTAAGTCTTAAAAATCTTTTAAACTTAGTAATTGTAACTCCCAATTAATATTTGGGAGATTTTATTGTTTATGTTATTTTTATCATTCCTATTTTATAGGAACTATTAAGAGTATATATTTGTGTATCAATAAAGCTCTGTAAACATATTTCAATTGATTGAAATAAATATAATTTGATTATTCCACAATATCTGGCATCAGAGCTTGTAGATCTTCAAAGAAGCTTTCTATTAGGCAAAGGAATTATAAATATATTTTGATCATTCAGCAATATATGTGGTTTTAACAAAATTTTGCAACAAAAGAATTATTTGTTAGGCAGTTTTGATGAATTAACAAGCGGTTTTGGGAATATATGTAACAAACAAAACATTAAAATGGTGGTTTTGAGGATTTGATAAATGGTTAGCACCTAAGATTGGATCTAGAGACATATAAACTACATATTTAATTTGTAAAGTCAAAAAAAAAAAATGCCAACCTCTTATTTTTCAACGCCAAGCTCTTGTTGTCTAAAACGCCAAGGATGAAATGTAATGTCCCTAAATTATCTTTAAAAAACTTGAAGGACCCTTAGTTCATTTGGTTCCCATAACTAAGGGTAAAAGAAGGATAGGTAACTCTTTATCCCCTTGTGAATAAATGCTTTAAAAGGAAAGGTACTTTATGATTCTAATTTTAAGTTATGTTGTGAAGGAAAAATACTTTATAGTATTTCACTTAAGTAGGGGACATTATAAGTCTTAACCTATTAGAGACTTAAGTTGCTTTTTGAAATTAACCCTCTCTTTCTCATGTTGAGTGCTTCATTTGGAGAGGCTATTTAAGGAGCATAAAGGGCTCAATTGAAGATTATGTGTTCATATGTTATTTTGAGGAGAAGTCAAGTATGTCAAGCTTGATCATCTTTGGCACAGTTGCTTGGAGAGCGTTACCCTCCAAGAGCTATGGGGCTCTATAAAAAGGTGTCTATCGACACCACCTATTGAAGGAAATATTGTGAATCCATTGAAGATATCAATTATCTTTTTCTTAACTACTTTTCAGTTGTGGCGAATCAAATCGGAGAACAAAGATCACGCAGAAAGAAGGGTTTATAGTCTACAAGAGTGACATGCAAGGGAGGAATCAAGAAGGGCTATCTATGCATGAAGCAAACCCCTTAAAGGCTGGAAAAGTTTACACATTGAAGGGTTTAGTGGGTTAAAACCCTCTCCCAGGGTTTTAGCATATTTATCTAATTTTCTAGGGTGGAGCAATCCATTTGAAACGTTGGATCTTCATGTTTAGAGACCAAACAGTGTTGGAAAAATATTCCTATATTTTTCCCTGGGGTGGCGAACTAACTGAAGGAGTTTTCTACAAAATTTGAAGACTTTTAAGGGTTCTAAAATTAAGGAAAATATTCCTTCCATTGTTTGGCTTGGGCGATTTCCTTTAGTAAGGTTGAAAGTCATTTTGGCATTAAAGATCATCTTATTATATTTTGATTTAAATCTATAATTTTTGCTAAGAAGACAAGTTGATTTAGAAGGGTTTGAAGCCATTGGGGTTGGATAGTTTCAATCATATTGTTTTAGAATTTATCTCTATATTTGTCATTAAAGACTAACGATTTAAGCAAGGGTTTGTTCAAGAGTTGAGCTGCTGGAAACTAGACTTGCAAGGGGAGATCACTATTGAGGGTTCTTGACCTCTTGTGGAGATCACCTAGATTTGAACTTGTTGTTTTTGCACTCCAAAAATCAGATTTTATCATCTATCTCTAGAAAGTACTTTCACCATTATTGCCCTAAAAAAGGTACACTAGTTCACTGCTCATTTTGATTAAGTATTTATTGCAATTTGGAGCTAATTGGCAAGGGTTTGGGTAAGATATATGGATTGTGTTTTCTGAGTTTTGAGGGCAACAACTAGTTAAATCCACTTGTGTGACTTAAGACCTATTTGGGGTTCTTACATGAAATCAAGGTTAGTGTCAACGCTATGCCTTTGCTCCTCTTTTGAATTGGCATCAAAGTAATATGCCCAGCATTGAAGATTGGAAGCTCCTTTTTTTTTTAACATTGTATTTTATTTTATTTTTTGCTTTGGCGTCCAAATATCACACCCAACTCACCACAAAGAAGCCAATTAGATGAAAATGGATCTTCAAGATGAAGTGTAAAGCAGATGGTAGTCTCGATAAACACAAGGCAAGACTGGTTGTGAAGGGGTATGCTTAGAAAGAAGGCATTGACTATGAGGAGACATTTGCTCCCACAACAAAGATCAAAACAATCAAGATGATTTTTTCTCTAGCTGCATAGTTTGGTTGGAAAGTCCATCAAATGGACGTGAAAAGTGCCTTCCTTAATGGGGACTTAAAGGAAGAAGTCTACATGACTCAACCATAAGGTTTTGTCAAATCTAGAAAAGAAGATAAAGCTTGTAGACTTTTCAATTCACAGTATGGTCTTAAACATGCTCTCAGGGCATGGTATATCAAGATCGATGAGCATCTCTTGAAACATGGATTCGAAAGGAGTTCATATGATCCAAATCTCTACCTCAATTAACAAGGGGTGAGATAGTGAGTGTAGTTGTCTATGTCGATGATCTAGTCATCACTGGCAGTTGAGTGAAGATGATTGAATCAATAAAGAAAGATCTGAATTGATCATTCGACATGACAGATCTTAGGTTTCTGCATTATTGTCTTGGTTTAGAGTCTGGCAGAGAGAAAATCACATTTTTGTATCTCAGCTCAAATATGTTAGGGCAATGCTCGAGAAATTTCAAATGATGGATTGCAAACCATTTGCCGCACCTATGGAGACAAAGCTTCGATTGTCTCGAGCAGATCCATCACCACAAGTAAATGTAACTCTATATCGACATTTGGTGGGGAGTCTCATTTACCTGACCTACACTAGGCCATACATCAGGTATGTTGTCAGTTATCTCTCAAGGTTCATGCAAGAGCCTAAGATCAATCACTGGAAAGAAGCAAAGTGAGTATTGAGGTACATTAGAGGAACTATGGATTTTGACCTAGAATATAAGAAGAATGATAACTTCTTATCAATAGGATACTCATACTTAGATCATGTAGGGAACATTGATGACAGGGAATCCACTTCAGGATTTATATTCTTTTTGGGATCTGCACTAATATTATGAGGGAGTAAGAAGCAAAATTATGTTTCAAGGACCTCCAAAAAATCAGAATATCACGTTGCAGGAGGATTTGTTTGTGAAGCAATTTGGCTCAGATGTATACTTGAAGGATTGGGATTACCACATGATCAACCAACGATTCTTCATGTAAACAATGAAGGAATAGCGAAGCTTGTTCGTAATCCAATGTTTCATGAATGTACTAAACACATTGAGGTGCAAGTTCATTTCATCCACGAACATGTTCAAAATAACAACATCTAGCTCCGGTATTGCTCGACAAATCAACAACGTGCAAATGTTTTTACCAAAGCACTTGCATGGGAAAAATTTGAGGCATTCAAAGCATTTATCTCTTGTTCACTTGAGACAATGCTGAATTAAGGGGGGGGAATGTTAAGGTGATTAATTCACCATTATTAAATAAATTAGTAATATTAAATTACTCATAATTGATTTTAATACGATTATTTATTGTAGTTAGTTGTTAGGTTATTTAAGTGGGTAAATCTTAAAAATATTTTAAAATAGTAATTGTAACTCCAGATTAATATTTTGGAAATTTTATTGTTTACGTTGGTTTTATCATTCTTATTTTATAGGAACTATTAAGAGCATATATTTGTGTATAAATAAAGCTTTGTAAACATATTTCAATTGATTAAAATACATATAATTTGATTATTCCACAATATATCTTAGCAGTAGATGTCTGTTTGGCAAGTGTGTAGGCTCCCATGTCACACCCTTAGATCTTGATAACTTAGCCTCTTCGGTTTGGAATTTGATTGTTGCACAGGCCTTTTCAATGCTTAGTGTTGGTTTCTTTCAGGGATCTTTTCAATGTTCCTTGGATAGGAACTTTGTTTGGTTGATAGGCCCATGGTTCTTTGGAAAATTTGGGATCTTCTTCTGCCCTTGGTCTCCCTTCTTTGATCCCATGGAGGTGGTTATTTCAACAGCTCCACTCTTGATCAGATTATATAATCTTCCTCCATTTTTGAGGAAAGACGAGTATATCACGTTCTTCATCAATCATGTGGGTTCCTTTATCAAGCTTGATGATAACTCCTTAGGTTTTAGATTTGTGAGAGGTTGTGTTATTATGGATCTATCCAAGCCTATCTTTCATTCAGTCAAGTTGGTCTTGTCTCGTAAGATTTAGACCCAGTTTCTTAATTACAAAGGCCTTTTGTTCATGTGCTTTCGTTACAATATCCTTGGGGATTGTGCTATTGGTTGTTCTACTAAGGATCTTTGTCATTCATCTTCTCTCGTTTAGTTTGTTTGGAAGAAGGGGGTTCCTCTGATCATGACTTCATTTAGCATAATCACAGTGTCTTCTACCATCCTTTGGAGCCTTTTCCTTCTTTACCTATGGCTAGTTTATCTTCTCCCAAATGAAAGGACCTTTTAAGAGATGTCCCTGTTGTTGTTGAGACTCTTAGCCCTCCGCCTCCGAAGGTGGTTGATGCTTCCTCTTATTGCCCTGTTGCAACAAATCTTAGTGTTGTTTCAACTTCCTTGGTTAAAAGGAAGGGGTGAATAACATAAGTTGAAAGGTTGAGGTTGGATGCAGAGGAATTGGTGAATGATGATTCGCATTGGACAATTGAGGGATTCCTATCCCGTCGAGGGAGAAGATTAATTTTCTCTCATGATTAATTTCTCTGATTCTCATTGTTGTTGATTTGGATTCTCGGAGGACATTTTTTGTGAAGAATCCTCAGTGTTTCGACCCATCATTTCGATTGTTGGATTTTGTTCCTCTTGTTGTCTAGTTGCCTTTTCTTTGTTGTTTTTAAGAGTGGTCATAGTTGGTGAATTCTTCTTCTACTTTATGTTTTTTATGTCATTCCGATTGCTTTGGGGTGTTGGTTAATTATGTTTTTTTTTTGTACAAGGCTCCAGGGCCTTTCAAAACTTAGAACTTTTACCTTTATTAAAAATATAAATATAGTCTCTTGTACTTTTGAACTTTAATATTAGAAATTTTCGTGGTAGAGTGGTGCTTGTCAAGGGTTAAATTCAACGGGTGTATGGATGTTTTAAACTTTTCAACTCTAAAATACGATTGAAAATTTTCAAATATCACATTGAATTAAAGAGATTTTTTTTGATGGATTGTAGAAATTTGTAAATATTGTAGGTACATTTATTTAGTTAATAGTAAATAAAGATTTAATCTTTTGATGTTTCTTTTTATAAAGATGAATTGTTAAAACTTTTGAAGGTCAATGTTTCATGAATGACTGTCATGATTTTTTCAAGTGTTATGCATGATAGATCATCAAATTTAACCCTTAATTTATTTCTATTAATTTTTTTGAAATTTATTTTAAAAAATATATTATAATAATACAAATTACCATCAATAATACAACATATATCTGTACTTATTTTAAAATTTAAATTTATCAATCAAAATTTGAATAACTTAAATTAGATTTATTATATTATTACACAAAAATTAAATTAAATTAAAATTTATTTTAAATATTAATATTTAAAAAATAAAATAAAATAAAAATCTCTGACAATGTTAATAGAATGGAGGCCTGACTCCATTCAAGCATGACTGTCAAAACCTCAGTCCACAAGCATGACTGTCAAAACGTCTGACAATGTTAATAGAATGGAGCCCTAACTCCATCTCAGTCAAGTACAATTATTCCTGCAACGTACGGGTAGCCGTAGTAGCATAAAAAACCCATGAAAAGAAAAGGGTCGACTCCGCCCCCTCGCATCAACATCATGGTCGGCCCGTCCCCAACAAAAATACGTGTATAAATGATTAAAAAAAAAACAAATTGTATCCAGTTGAAAAACGACACAGGTAGGCATCTAGCTTCCAATTATTTGCTCAAATCCTTAATTCTTCGCCAACATTTTGACCCATTTCATCTTCTGGTGGATATTTTTTACGTTCAGCTATTTTTTCTATTAAAAACAACGCACTGTAATGTTTGTTTTCATTTAGGAACGCAGCAATTAGGGTTTATTTACAAACCCTAGCGTACGTTCCAGCAAGTCTATACCAGGTATTTTCATTTTGACCGTACAATATATTACTGTAATATTTATGCCTGTTAAAATTTTTGAACGTTTCGCTAAGCTTTTGTCTGATCTTTTTCAGCTTCAAATTTTCACCGTCCCTGTTGTTTATGCAATGTTTTATCACAATTTTTGTAGATCAGAGTTTTCTTATAAAATGAATTATTGTTCTGTTGCTTTCGGTTTATATTATGATTATACTATAATTCTAGTGTTCAGATCAGTGTTTTTGTTTTTGCTGACTTATTCTTCTATTATCTTGAGTTATTTTTTTGTTCTCACGTTTTTGGCTCATTTTATTATCAGAATATAATGCTAGGGTTTTGATAAATAGTGCATGTTTTTGATTCATTTATCATCACAATTCAATTTTAGTGTTTTGATAAATACTACAAATGCTGGAGCTTTTCTTGGAGGATGTTTTATTTTTTTTGGAAAATTTTCTGGATATGACTGTGTTTATTTTTAATTCCAATGTTTTGAGTCGTATACTGGACTCATCATCAGGGAGAAGTCATCTATTCATGACATGTTTTATCCTATACTTTAACTCTCGATTTTTTTTTTTGGATTGATAAACACTTTTCACCAGAGCTATGAACTGGTATTACATCTATTTGGGACACAAATAGGGAGCCCAGTCCAGGCAAACAGCCACCACAGGCCTCAATTCCAACATAAACAGCCACCACCATCCTGAATCCAGCATAAACAACCACAACTGGTCTTGAAATCAGCATAAACGGTAACAGCTGGTCTTTTGATGCCCAGCGAGACTTGAACATGGGTGGGGCTGGGCACAACCAGTGCACTTAAAGTTTATTTATTTAGTAAATTTTTAACTATTTTTTACCTTCCCTGATTGTTATTATAATAATAATTTATGATGTATACTTAACATGACTTGATGTGTAGTCGACTACCTTGACACCTTGTCAGCCTTGACAGTTCTTACTAGTACAGTTACATGACAACTCTGGCAGTCCTCATGGACAGATGCACTAAACCAGCTTATCAACTCGGAGGTCAGGCTTTGATCCCGAGACATGCGGGTTATGGGTCCACTCTATTATTTTCTACCAGCCGAGTAATTTGTACCCTTAACTTTTCTTAACTTAGTTTAACAGTTATTTAGAGAGGTACATATCACTGTATACTTAACTTGTTATTTATGAACATGATTTCAGATTCTGCATTATTGTCTTTAGCACCTGCTATACCCTAAGTCACCACATTCAAATTCGTGTTCAACTTTGTGAAGGATAAAATTTGTAAAAAATTTATTGCTTAACAAAAATCAACTATAAAATTTGTAATTAAATTCAACTTAGAAATATGTACATCTAATATATTTTAAATCAAAATAATAAAAAATATATATTTAAAAAAAATTAATTTATGATTTTTTTTGAACCATTAAATATATATATATATATATATGTAATTTTTTTAATAAATAATAAAATATAACTAATAATATAGTATATTATATTTAATATCTACAGACTATATTATTATATTAATGTTTAATAAACTATAAATTTATTCTTGCAAGTTTGTTTGCTGTGGATATGAATTTCGTTTTAGAATGTATAATATATTAATGTTTTACTTTTCGTAATTCTTATAGAGAATGGCATAAACTATACATTATAATTTATAAGTTTGTTCGCTGTGGATATTGAAGAGGTATGCCATGAAGGGACATGTGAGAGGTTCTAGACTTCCAGTGTCATTCAAAAACAGGCTATGCTGCTACAGCATTGTTGAGTGTTTGAGTAGTCGACGCGTAGCGCAGGGCTATAGATTCGGTTAGGGCCGATAGAGAACCCTCTCAAAAACCAAAGGATAAGGGTTCACATTTGCGTTGACAGAGAAATGAGGGGTTCACGTTTGCATTTGAGTTGCACAGTGAAAATTGACAGCGGGTAACAAAACGAAAAATACCTATCAAACCCTAAAAATTATGAATGTCAACAAATTTCTACGAATTTAATCACTTTTATATAAATATATATATTTTTTGGAGTTTGTGATTAAATCTGTATGAATTTAATCGCAAATTTGAATGAATTTGTTGTGGTTTGTTGAAATTCGGCGAATTTCAAGTTTTTCTAGTGAAATTTGCCGAATGCAATTACTTAGGCTATACCAATAGTGCTTCTTATTAGAGTTCCTTTACAAATGAGATTGGCACTTACAGGCGTTGATAAGGCCTCTTGTTTAGTTTCTGATCCTAGTCGAACGCTCCTTGATTTCTAAATTGATCCCAAGGCTTATATCCCCAAGGATAGACCTTTATCTAGAGTAAATATGACCTATAAGTGGTTTCAATCAAGTATCCTTCGAATTATCAATTCTGGTTACTCACCAAATATTCCTGACTTATTTAGCAAGACCTTGCACCCTCAAGGAGGCATATTAGGAGCATGATTCTTATGCGCATTGGGTGATAGTTTAGTTCTGTATCTTAGGATTATTATACAAGAGTTCAGGGTGCTCAGAGCTTCTTAGGCCCCTCTGTACAAGGGAGAATTTCACACTCCCTAAATCTGAAATTAGTTTAGTTACAGCGTCCACATTTTGAATTTTTAGAATGAGATACATTCACTACCCTAGGTTGATAGCAGGATTAGGGTATTTAATAAATCTCCTGGTATCATATTACATTACTGTTTCTTGCATGTTCATATTGATTAAACTCAAGTTCCAGCCTCCAAGGATCTTAATACTATTTTGCAAGAATCTAGTAAAGGCCTGTAGTTAGAATAGTACTACATGGTGCTTATAAGAGATAGTCCTTTACCAGGTTTAGTTTTGAATCGAGTGTACACAATTCTACAGAATAGGGACCCCCAATACTTAGATTTCTCCATAAGGACCTCTATACTAAACATGATCACAAAACCCCTTATTTACACAAGTAATTTGTATAAGTGTGCATCCATGTCTTTATTATTAATAATAAATCTTTCAGGTTTTGGTGGTCTTATCCAACCTTAAATGAGCCTTGACTATGTAAGGGATTGACAAGGGATAACAAGTGTACTTGTTTGATATAAGTCAAAGTTCCATAGTTCGCATAACTGTTTGGGGCGAGTACTCGTTGAGGGCCCAAAATGGGTAACCGGTGGTTATTCGACCCACTCGGTTGAATAACCGACAATAATCGGTAACGACAAAAATACTCGATTTTTTAGAAATAACATTATTTTTTTAGAAATTATAGAAACAAAATAGATGTAACGAGTCTGTAAAACATAGGAAAAGTATTTTCTATTAAATTTGAATACATAGAATATACAAAATTTTATAATCATGTGAATACAACAAAGTCTCAAAGTACAAATAGACTTATAGTCTTATACAAGAATCTACAAGACTACAAGTACAAAATACAATTATCTATAATTTTCTCTTTCCTGCCCTCTCAAAAAATAAGAGAGGCTATGAAACTTTAGTCCTCCCACTCGACTGACCCGCCTCGCTCTATTTGGAAGGCTGCACCTGCCCTTGTGGTTCCACCTCCACCTTTGCCTGTGCCTGTGCTTGTGCCTCTGCCTCATCTCCAAGGATGTTATTAATCCAATCTCTCCTGCTTCAGCTGCACCCTCCATAGCTTGCCTCTCGAAATCAACAATGTCCTCTGTGAACATGGGGGGCTTCTCCTTCTGTGCAATCCAATCGCTGTAGGGATCGATCTCATCTACATCGATAGGCTCCTCCGATGCGTTCTCCAACTTCTTTGTGTGAAGTTGAAGGTTGTATTGCACAAACACCAAGTTATTGACCTGTTGTTGATTCAACTTGTTGCGCTTTTTCGTGTGAATGGAGTCAAACAAACTACAATTGCACTCATATCTAGAAGCGCTACAAGGCTGAGATAAAATCCGGAGGGCTAGCCTTTGAAGATTTGGGGTATTTCCACCCCAATCTTCCCACCATGACCCTGCAAATAAGATAGTCAAAACTCTGTAAGAAATCAATAATTGTAAATATGTAATTGATAAGGTACAAGTACAATTACAAGGAAAGACTTCATTTTGTATTACTTGGTGACTGCGTGGTTTTGCTTCGGATGGCTAGTGTTGAAGAAAAGAGCCTTCTGTTTGCCTGCTTGTAGTGTTGCAGCTTTGCAATAACAAGGTCCCTCACCTCAACGTCAGGGGTTATACTCTCAATGCATGTTGAGAGTCCCTCCATAACCTCTCCACTAGCATTTGTGAAGCCATCGGAGTAGAAAAACTTGGGGTTAAGGTAGTACCCTGTTGCATGGATGGGTTGGTGGAGTTGATTGTTCCACCTCTAATCAATCAACTTCCAAATGAGATCAAATCTGACACGATCCCCTCTATAATAATATTGTATTGTCTCTTTGGCCCTATCCATGGCCTCATAAATATACCCCATTGGATTTTGCTCTCCATCCACCAATTGCAAAACCCTCACCAAAGGCTCCGAAAGCTACAAAGTTACAAACAAATTAAAGTTAGACTTAGTGTTACAAAATCATAGATAAATTATAAAAGAAAAACTTTAAGTTTCAAAAATTGAAAACAAGAGAAACAACTTCAAAATTAAATTGCAATTTCAAGTTACCTTCACAATTTTTGTAGCTCTCATTTCGAAGGCCTTACTGAAAATTGTCTTTGAAACCTTCACTCCATCAACTTTCTTCAAATAAGATGACTCCATCCATGCTTGGGAGACAAACATCTGTTTCAAAGGAGTCAACAAACTACAAATACTTTGCAATGTAAGAAAGTTCATTGCAAACCTAGTGACCCTTGCTTGAACAAGTTTCTTTTCTTTAGTGTGCTCTCTCATCAAGTTGAGAACCCAAGGGTGATTATAGATATACTTAGTTATTTCTTTGGCTTCTTCGACAACTGGTCTCACCCAATCTAGTTTGATTATGTCCTCCAAAAGAAGGTCAAGGCAATGTACTGCACAAGGTGTCCAAAAGAGAGATGGATGTCTCTCTCTAAGAAGTCTCCCAGCTGCTTCATATGCTGTTGCATTGTTTGTAATAATTTGGACAACATTCTCGATGCCCACCTCTAAGAACACCTCCTCTAGCATCAAACTCAAAGTTTTTATCTTTTTAATTTTATTTGATGCATCAATAAACTTCAAAAATACTAGCTCACAATTTGAAAACGCCAGAAAGTTGATCAGGGTGCGGTTCCTTCCATCTGTCCATCCATTAGAAAGAATGGTGCATCCAAATTTACGTCACAACCTCTTCTGATCTTCGACAATCAACTCTGCGTCTTCAACTACATTCTTGAGCAACTTCCTATTCAAGTCTTTTGAAGAGGGTGCCTTGTACCCTTTCCTTACAATTGTCAAAGTTGTAACCAAATATTCCTTGTACGGGCTCTTTGCCACGTTGAAAGGAAGGTTGTTGAAGTACAAAAAATTTGTGCATGTTTTATCTTGTTTTGCATGCACCTGTTTGTTCCATCCTGTAGCTTAGAGTGAAGGTTGTGTCCCAAGAGTGTTGCTAGGCACAAAGGAGTGTAACTGAGACGAAGGTGGTGCAGATGTGCCATGGCTCTTGCGTGGACCATGACTAGAACTCACAATCTTTGTCATCGTTGCCTCATCTTCCTCTGTTGATGTGGCACCAATGGTCATTGATAGGGCTATTTGCATCCTTGCCTTCCATAGTTTCTTTTCATCCAATGAAGCAAGCTTTGCCATCATCTCTCGTTTTGCCTCTTCAGTGACATTGGGACAAGGTGTAACGTCACGACAAAGAATGCATGAAAGATGGTACTCATGCGATTGATGCCTTTTGACATACTCTTCGAACAAAAGTTGCAAATCAAAACCGTCTGGGACGTTCCAACACGCGTATCATACTTCCATGCACCAGTGTGAGCATGGGGGGAGCCGATTGGCTACCACTAACTGAATGTGAGCTTGATGCACTACTGGATATCATTGCTTGCTAATGGATAACCTACAAAGCGCAACAATGTTAAAAACAACATAAAAAACTTAAAAAATAAAAACATTAATGATTAAATACAAATTATTAATTAAAATAAGATAAATAAATGATAATTATAAACTATAAAACATAAACTAAAATACATTTATAATTTACAGTTTTAACGAACAAATTAGAAATATAATCTATAACAGTTATTTAACGGAATAATAAACAATTTTAAATAAATAATAAACACGAAAATTTAACCGAATGCATAAAATTCAATGGAATGCATCAAATTTGTATACTAAGCAACAAAAATATTTATCAAAAATGTATTTAATTAAATTACAAAACTTTACATGCTTGGAAATTTAAATAAATAAATGCATGAAATTTGACGGAAATTCATGAAATGCATGTAATAAAAATGAAATGCATCAAATTTGTATACTAAGCATCACAAATATGTAGCAAACATGTTTTCAATTGCATTATAATTAATTTACATGCTTGAAAATTTAAAATAAAATAAAATAAATGCAAGAAATTTGACAGAAATTCAAGAAAGGCATGCAATTAAAATGGAATGCATAAAATTTGCATACTAATCATCACAAATATGTCTCTAACATGTTTTCAATTATTTAGAATTCATTTCTATGCTTGGAAATTAAAAAAATAAAATAAAAATAAAAGGAACTAACGTGAAAATTTCTTTCTCAAATCTTGTCAATCCGCCTTAGAACGCTCCAAATCTTGTGTGAGTGAAGAGTGAGGTGTGTTGCATTTTATAACACTATTCCATGTTTTTTCCGCATTTGAGGAGCATTTGGGGTGTCACATCTGCGTTTTGACCTGTTTGCAGGGTCTGAACCGCGTGGGTTCCACAGGATGCAAAACTGGCGAGTAATCGGCAGTTACTCGTTTTTTTCCTATTCCGGTGAGTTCGAGTGGCGAGTATTCGCCACTGGGAATTTTCGACGAGTAACCGACCAACTGGGAGTTACTTGCCGATCATTCCATCTATGGGTCAAACTGCCATAACCTTACGGTTCAGTTCACAACCTTACCTACCGCCTATTAAGCAGGATGGTACATATATATTTAACTTAGAAGCATAAATTTTGTAATACTATAGTTCAAGTCTCATCCACTTAGCACCATTAGAGTAATCAGAAGGTCAATGTACAATTGTTTCACATCAAGTTCTTATGTTCATGAAAAATCTGTGCTTTCATAAACAACGTTGAGTTGCCCAAAACCTATCTTGATTACTACCATTCATTTAGGTACTGAGATCAGATATCATTGGACTATTCAAGTTTCCATGGAATGAAAAAGATGATCAAAGCACCAGTTCTTAAATATTCTTTTCAATTTGACAACATGACCTTATCTCTAAGTAGTAATAAAGGCTACAATTTGTTGGAAGCACAACCACTGAGAGGGAGGGGGGTGAATCAGTGAGCTCTTAAAACTTTCTCCTAACTCTTTAATTCATTAGTTAAGCATCAATACAGAATCCATAAAACAATCAAACCACAACAAAGAACATAAAGATAACACATGATATAGGTGGGAAACCCTTAAAAGTAAGAAAATCCATAGTGATCACTGCATGGACTACTTGTTTTAAATCATATATGCAATGAGTCAACAAGATTGTTGAGCACCCAGTCAGTGTGAGGCACCAACCCCAAATAGTCAAGCACCAACTTGACAAAAAGATTCAGCAAGCACCCACTTGCTAGGAAGCACCAACTTCGTGATTTGTAGATACCAATCTATAGGAGGCTTCAACCCCCTTTGCCAAGCACCAACTCAGCTAGTTCAAGTCATCCACCTTTCTCAGTTGTTTCTGTCAACAAATGATGGTACAATTCAGCTCTCTCTGCTTATCAACTTCACATTTACTTTGCTGCTTTTTTGCTTATTAATCAAATAGACACATTAGGCTCTCTTTCCTCTCTGCGCTTTATTTTCAAAGACTCTGTCCTCTCTGCTCATCTCTTTTAGCAGATTTTGTATGAATCATTTGATGATTTCATACTCACGCCTCTCTGGCCCTCCATTCCTCAATGGACCTCTGCTCTACTCCTTAGCAAATATTTATTCTCTATTTTTCACTGTCAAAAAGACAATTTGATCTTGCTTATATACAAGATAGTACTCAACAATCTCTTGAAGGTCGGCCAAACAAAACTCCATGGTCGGCTACATAATGATTTATTCTCTTTTGCAAACATAATTTCCATTAGCTTATCTAAAAGCTCACTCACATAGGTCAGCCTGATTAAAACCAAGCTAGGATAACCAAGTAAGTATTAGAATTTATTTAGTGTTGGCTTGATGAAGTCTGTAGTAGTCTTGATGCAGTTCGTAGCAGTTCTGATTCAGTATGTAGCAAATCTGATGTAATCTGTAACAACCCTGATGTAATTTGTAGCAAACCTGATGTAATCCATAGCAAACCATAACCTCATACTTCATGATCACTCTTGAAACAACTTGACTTACCTCTATCCATGTTCTCTTTCACACATTCACCTTGAAATTTGATCCTCATGCCTCATTAGGCTAGGCAGGGCTAAAGAATGGTCTAGGTGCAGACCAAGACTGAAGGACCTAACTTCAAAGACTCACTTTGAAATACTTCTGAGTGCATCCATACCTTATTCTTATACTCACACAACCTTCACAGCCTCTCACATCCCTTAGTTCACTCACCTCATCATGCCACTAGCTCATACCTTCACCATGCCATAACTAGGCTCAAGCTTCCAATGCACATGACACCTTCCCTCAACAAAACACCAAACAAACAAACATAAGACATCACATCACACTCATATCACTGCACCATTCTCTTTCTGATGACAACAATCTTCCACAACCTCATACAAACCTAAAACCATATGACCACTTTCTGATGACAACAATCTTCCACAACTTCATATAGACCTAAAACCACATGACCAAGCTTCATATGACTTGACATCTCTCTTCCATGCCCCTGAACACCTTTGACACCAAATCTCACAAGATTCAACATTAAAGACAACACCAACCTTGATCACTAATCACCTTTGACAACATCATGCTGCCAATTGAGAACATACTCTCAACAGGGTACTCATATCCACAATACTCATTCACTAGTCAACACTCTTTATGCCACTACCATGCTCAAGCACTTGACCAAACAGAGCTTTGACATCAATGACCATTATGCCTTTACTTGATGCACCCTTTTGACATCAATGAGAACAACATGCCAACAAACTCCCCTGTTGTCATTGATGGCAAACACATTGATGGAAAACACACTACAATCTAAAATCATTTCAAAATGGTACTTTTCTCATCTGCTCATTCTTCATTTTTTGACATTAATGACAAAGGGTCTTCCACAAACTGCTATCTGATTCTTGGACTTGAACTTTCAAAAACAACACAATGAAACGCTAACAAAAACTCATCTTTAGGCTCATACCAGTTGCAGATAATTTCTGGAACACTTGAACTGTACCTCAAGAAACCATGCTTCTTATGACTTCTACATTATTGTCTTGACTTCACAACATAGAGCTACAAAGCTCCCCTTAACTCCATACTCTCCTTGAGTCACAAGATGGAAACCACTCTCAGAATGATCTCTAAAGAGGCTATTTCTCCTTATTCTAAACTTTCTCCTAGAACGTAGCTCTTTTCTCAAACCAGTGTTTTCTCAACTAATGCCTTCTTTGACATTAAAGACAAAGAGACACCTGCAACATCTGAAATCACACCTTTTGCAATAATAACTCAACAAGCAGAATCATGAGAATCTTATGAAGCATCTCAGAAATATGCTCCCCCTAACTCCATGCATACCTTTTTCAAATGAATTCAAATACATAGGAATACTCGCCTTGTCTTATACATACAAGCTACAAAGAAATCAACTCATACCTTGCAACACAAACAACCTGGAATCCTCTCAGGATGAATCCTTCTTTGACTGCAACCTCATGCTTCTATTGATAAAAGAGTGTCTCTATGAAGCCTAATGGAGTCACCCCTTTCCATAGGGCTCTCAAAACACCATGAACTCAGGAGATTCCTAGATTTTCAAACCACTCTTCTCAGCGATCTTGCAATTATGAGACTAATAGTCCCTCCTTAGAATCACTTAGGCTTGACTGAAGCATTCGACTCATCCGCTTGACTCATCAAACACCTGTCCTTTTTGATCTCATTCGAAACATACAAATTATTTTCAGTTCTGTTAGCATCTGCTACCAATCTTCTTGAACTTGCTTTTCTTATATCACATTCTTTAGCATGGAAAGTCAGAGTATATCTTTGATTGCACATTTGATTGACACTCAACAAATTATGCTTTAGACCTTTTACATATGACACATTCTCAGTTTTAGTTTTCCCTTTGTCAAGACTTAGTATTCCCTTGCCAACAATATTAGTTGTTGTATTGTCTCCAAATGTGACTGTACCTTTAGTAGTTTTCTTCAAAGATATAAATTTATTCTTGTCACTTGTCATATGACTTGAACAACCACTATCAATGTACCATTTCAAACTCTCATCTTGAATGTGAAAAGCAACTTGGGCTAACTTGGATTCTTCTTCCTTTAGACCATCATACTTTCTCCTTTTTTCGTATTTCAAAGGTTTTGATTTCTTGTCAACTTGACCATACACCTTCCTTTTTTGACTAGGGGATTTTGCATAACCCAATCTACAAAATCTTGCAATATGTCCAATTCTATTACAGTTGTAACAGAGCACATTGTTTCTATTGATATCTAACCCTTGGACAAATGAATTTGAGAATCTTTTTGGAAATCCATGACTATTCATTGTAGGAAAATAACAGCATGCAAAGAGAAATAATCACAGTAAAATGAAAATAGATTCAAGACACTTACACAGGTATTACGTGGAAAAACTTGGCAAATCACCAAGTAAAAAACCACAGGAAAAGGTTTTTAGAATTTTATTATCCAGGAATTAATCCGCAATTTCAATAATGGCAGTCGCCATGCACAAGCTCAGAAATCCGTACAATGAGCACAACTAAATAATAATTTTACAATTCATGGGATCCTTATATAGGAAAAATACATAGTAAAAAACCGCGTTAGTACGAACCCATGTGTAGTACAAATCTGCGTGTAGTACATATTTGCGTGTAGTACAAAACGCGTGTACTAACTCCCCGAAAACTTGTAGTATGGAATTGTACGGAATTTGTTAATCGTCCAACTTGCCGGCTTGGTTGCCACCTGCTTCATCAAATGTTGACTTCACATATCAACAATCTCCCACTTGAAGTCACATTTCATTCTTGCGAATTATTCCTCCTGAAAAACTTTTGCCTCATGTTGCCTATCACATAACGTGCAAGCCAAGAGAAGTTCTGCATCAAATGAACTTCTCTCTCCCAATGGGTTTCGTCAACATATCTGCTGGATTTACATCTGTGTGTATTTTGGCCAATGAGATCCGTCCTTTTTCCACCACATCTCGAACAAAATGATATTGAATGTCAATGTGTTTCGTTTTGGCATGGTATGCTGGATTCCGTGCTAAGTGCAATGCACTCTGGCTGTCACAATGTAACACCATTTTACCATGCCTGACTTGCAATTCACCCAATAACCTATGAAGCCAAATTCCCTCCTTGCAAGCCTGCGTAGCTGTCATATATTCAACTTTAGTAGTGGACAAAGCTACCGTTGTCTGAAGCTTCGAGATCCAGCTTACTGCACTTCTTGCTAAGGGTAAACACATAACTTGTAGTGGACTTCCTTTTATCTCTATCTCCACCAAAATCAGCATCCACAAAACCACTTTCCTGAAGACTACTCCCACTGAAACAGATAGCAGCATCAAAAGTGCCTCTTAAATATATGAGAATCCACTTCACCACCATCCAATGATCACTACCAGGATTCGCCATGAATCGACTGACTACTCCCATTGCGTGTGCAATGTCGGGTCTAGTGCACACCATGGCGAACATAAGACTTCCAACTGCTGATGAGTATGGTACACGAGACATCTGTGTCTTCTTTGTTTCTGTACTAGGGCACTGTTCATAAGACAATTTCAAATGAATAGGAAATGGGGTACTTACTGGCTATGCATTTTGCATATTGAAGCATTGTAGAACCTTTTCCACATGTTTGTTGTGACAGCCAGAGTTTCCTATCCTTTCTGTCTCTATGTATTCTCATTCCAAGAATCTGGGTTGCACTTCCCAAGTCTTTCATTTCAAACTCCCTAGCTAACTGAGCTTTTAATCTGCTGACCCTGTGCATGTTGCAACCTGCTACCAACATATCATCAACATATAAAAGTAAGATTATGAAGCTACCATCTTCATACCTCTGAAAGTAGGCACAATGATCAGCCTCACATCTAGTAAATCCCAAGCCCATCATGAAGGAATCAAACCGTTTGTACCAACACCTTGGCACCTGTTTTAAACCATACAACGATTTGTTTAGCGTGCAAACAAGATTCTCCTTGTCTATCTCCTCAAAACCTTCCGGTTTCATATAAATTTCTTCAGAAAGATCACCATGCAAGAAGGTTGTTTTAGCATCTAATTGTTCCAATTCTAAATCAAGGCTAGCAACAAGAGCTAGAATAACTCTAATAGTACTAAGCCTTACTACAGGGGAAAAAATCTCATTAAAATCAATCCCAGATTTCTGTGCATACTCTTTGGCCACCAGCCAAGCTTTATACCACTCTACATTGTCATTGATATCCCTTTTCAGTTTGAAGAGCCACTTGTTTCCTATAGCCTTTCGCCCCATAGGCAATGGTACAAGCTCCCACATCTTATTCTTGTGTAGAGCTTCCATTTCTTCCTCCATTGCAGCCCTCCATTTATTGGCATCTTCAGCTTCACACCCCCCCTGAAATGAGCTAGGCTTACCAACATCAGTAACTATTGCAAAAACCGAATTACAAGTAGGAGAGTACCTTTCCGGTGGTTTTGAAACTCTTGTGGACCTTCGCACAAAGTGTGATGCATCACCCTGTGGCTCATCTAGTTGCTGTTCATCTTCGCCATTTACTTGATTTTGAATATACTTTTGTTGGTTTTCATTTACAGGTGGCAGATTTTCATCTTGCACCTCCCTCTCATCTTCATACCTTTCCACCTCTACAGGGACAACATCAGAACTTAACTGTTCTTTACTTTTTTGCAACGAATCTTCCTTAAATTTAACATCTCGGCTAATAAATACTTTGCGGGCAGCAGTATCCTACAACTTGTACCCCACTGTTCCTTCTACATAGCCAATAAGAATACACTTCACGGACCTTATGTCCAACTTACTCCTTTTCTCCTTTGGAATGTGTTCAAAAACTTCAGAACCAAAAACACGAAGATAGGAATAATCAACAGGTTTTCCTATCCATACCTCTTCAGGGATTTTAAGATCAAGAGCCGTAGTAGGTGATCTGTTAATCAGAAAACAAGTTGTGTTGACAACTTCACCCCAAAATTTTTGCTCTAGTCCAGCGGTGCTCAGCATGCATCTAACACGCTCCATAATTGTACGGTTCATCCTTTCTGCAACACCATTATGTTGTGGCGTTCTAGGAACTATCAACTGCCTTGCTATGCCATGCTCACTACAAAAGTTGTTAAATTCCTTTGAACAAAATTCTCCTCCGTTATCTGTTCTAAGACATTTTATAGTTTTGTTTTTCTGATTTTCTACCAGAGCTTTAAACTTTTTGAAACAAGAAAAAACCGCAGACTTCTTTTTCAAAAGTTAAATCCACACCTTACGGGAACAATCATTTATAAATGACACAAAATATGACGAACCCCCTAAAGATGTTATAGGTGCTTGGCAAGTAGCTGAATGAATTAACTCAAGGAGTTCTTTACTTTTAGTAATGCTTTTAGAGAAACGCAGCCTATGTTGTTTACCATATAGACAATGCTCACAAAAATTAAGATCTAAAGATTTTGCACGTGGGAGGTGGTCCCTATCAAGTAGTACCTTGAGTCCACGCTCACTTATATGGCCTAACCTCTGATGCCAGGTAGTAATATACTCTGATTTCACATCAGATGCCACTGTTGCCTCTCCAGTACAGGCATCTCGGATCAGCCTGTAGAGATCGCCCGTCTTCTCTCCTTTTAACACCGCCAAAACTCCCTTTGTTACTTTCATGTTACCTTTTTCTCCAATGAACTTGTAACCCAATTCATCAAATACTCCAAGCGACAGAAGATTTTTCTTCAACTTGGCACATGTCTTACATTTTGAACAATCCTCACTGCTCCATCAAACATTTTGATTCTTACTTATCCCACTCCAATAGCCTTGCACAGATCATCATTTCCCATATATATCACACCTCCATCACGTGACTGATAAGAAGAAAACTAGTCTCTGTGAGGAGTCATGTGGAATGCGGCTCCTGAGTCAATAAGCCATACATCCTGTAACTGACCTCTGTTATTTGCTGACAAAACCACTCCATCTCCTAATGGTGCTTAGACTTCTACTGTATTTGCCTCAGATGGTTGCGGGCTTGTATTTTCCTTGTTTACCTTAACCCGACAATCCTTTTTAACATGACTCGTTTTGCCACAGTTTCAGAACTTAATTCTTTTCCGCCCCTTGGATTTCGATCTGGACTGTCCATGCTCAGATTTCCCCTTTTTTTGTAGGTTTGCCCCTTGCAACCAAGGCATCACTGGAAGATCCCTGGGATGTCTTCCACCTGGATTCTTTAGAAATCGCTGCGGCAACCACATCGTCAAAGGATAGCTTCCCTTGGGTGCTACTAAGTGCCATGACAAGTTGATCCCAAGAATCAGGCAGAGAGCACAGTAAAATAGCCGCTTTATCTTCTTCAATCTTCACCTCCACTGAAGCCATCTTGCTAATCAGTGTGTTAAACTCATTTAGATGATCTGCGACTGAGGAACCATCTTGCATCCTTAGATTATACAACTGTCGTCGTAAAAGAATCTTGTTTGCTAGCGACTTGGTCTCATACAAAATTTCAAGCTTTTCCCATAAGCTTTGTGCGGTTTTCTCCTCTGAAACATAAAAAAGAACCGAATCTGCCAAAGATAACTAGATCGTGGCCCTAGATAGGGCATCCTTTTCATCCCAATCCTCCTGACTCATGGCTGAAGGTTTCGACGCTACCCCTTTTAGAGCTAGGGTGCATCCATCCTTTACCAACAAAAGTTGAACCTTCAGCGGATATAGAGCGAAATTGGAACTGTCAAATTCTGTACCTCGTATCTTGTAACCATGTCTTTTGTTATTTTCGTTTTTCACAAGAACCCTCTTTTACAACAACCAAGGTCTGATACCCGCTGTAGGAAAATAACATGCAAAGAGAAATAATCACATTAAAATGAAAATAGATTCAAGACACTTACACAGATATTATGTGGAAAAACTTGGCAAATCACCAAGTAAAAAACCACGGGAAAAGGTCTTCAAAATTTTATTATCCAGGAATTAATCTGCAACTACAATAATGGCGTCGCCATGCACAAGCTTAGAAATCCGTATATGAGTACAACTCAATAATAATTTTACAATTCATGGGATCCTTGTATAAGAAAAATACATAGTACAAAACCACATTAGTACGAACCTGTGTACTACAATCCGCTTGTAGTACATATCCACGTGTAGTACAAAACGCGTGTACTAACTCTCCGAAAACGTGTAGTACGGAATTTGTTAATCATCCAACCTGCGAGTTTGGTCGCCACTTGCTTATTCAAATGTTGACTTCACATATCAACAATCTCCCACTTGAAGGCACATTTCATTCAAATGCTACCTAGAAATCCACAGGTTAATCGTCCAACTTGTCAGCTTGCTCGCCCCCTGCTTATTCAAATGTTGACTTCACCTATCAACATTCATATCACTTCTCCATGCATGATTGTTTATAGTATTTGATCTAGAATCTATAGCTCTATGTCCAAACTGATTACAAGAAAAATAGTAACCATAGAAGAAATTCATGTACCTTATTGCATTTGGTTGCCTGATAGGAAATGATATCTGAAGATTTTTGAAAGACATATTGACTGTTTTGTTATCTTTGAGAGGAGAGAATCTTCTTGACCTGTCCTGACCTTTGACTGTCATTCACAATCTCGGATTTCTTGAGAGCATCAACATATGTCTTTGGCTTACTGATATTCTGCTTTTCTTTGCTACTCATTTGGTCATCCGTGTATCCAAGGCCTATTTTGATGATCGGTGATGTTTGACTGTTCAATATGTCATCAAGAATTCCATTGCTTTTTTCAAACTTTTGACAATTTTTCAATTTAATTGTGAACTGTTCGAAATCTGACTTCAGTGAACTTATCTCAGATTTGTACTCATTGCACTCTACTTCCTTGGACTTGAGACTTGCATTTGCTTTTTCTAACTGAGTCTTGAGATTGTTGGTGACCTCCTTAGCTTCTTGCGCACTCTTAGTTATCTTAGTTTCCAAGATACACATTTGTTCTTCATGACTTTTGACAAGAGACTTCGACTTTTGGTTTTTCTTTCTTTGACTCTGCAATACATTCAAAGCACTGCTAAGTTCTGTCTCAAGATCAACCTCAACTTCTTCTTCATCCACTTCATCATCCATGAAGACTTGTTTTTTTGAACTATTCCCATCTTCAACTTCAATGGCCATGAACAAAGCTTCATCACTTCTGTGCTCTGAACCGCAGTGATCGCTATCTAAGATATCTTTATCACCGACTTCAAAAGAGCTTCTGTCTTCTTTAGAATATAGACTCTTTTTGTTATTGAAGAACTTTTTCTTATAGTCACCTTGTTTGAAATTTCTTGCTCTTGTCGTACTTGTTAGACTTCTTATTCTCTTCATCAATTTCTTCATTAGTTTCTTCATCATGATCATGTTTTTCCTTTTGAGGACACTTAGCAGGAAAATGACCAATCGTGCCAGAATTGAAACATTCGAATGGTAGCTTGCCTTTGTATCTACCTGAACCTTTTCTTAGTCTCTTCACAAATAAGGCTTCGGCTTTGTCTTCATGAATATTAGTGTCACTGTCAAATTCAACCTTTTTGATATGAATTTTCTTTGCAACCTTGAAGGCTGCTTCCTTTTTGGAAGATTTTTCATCATCAGTCCTCATCTCATAGGCAATAAGTATTCCATGAAGCTCATCCATTTGTAACTTGTCAACATCATTTACTTCTTCAACTGTGGACACCTTTGAGTCAAATCTTGGGGTCAAGGATCTTAGAACCTTTTGAACAACAATTTACTCATTAACTTTTTCTCCAAGACCTTTGATTATGTTGACTACTTCACCAACTCTAAGAAGATATGCTGCAATATTTTCTTTTTTCTTCATCTTTAGACCTTCAAACTGTCTTCTATAGGTCTGAAGCTTTGCCAATTTTATCTTGGTGTCACCTTCATAGATGAGTTGTAACTTGTCCCAAATTGCCTTAGTTGAGTCACATTGCATCACTTTGACAAACTCAAATTCTGCCAATCCACACAACATATTCATAGCCTTTGAATTGTTCTCACTTGCTTTTTTTCCTGCAACATTAGGTGGAGTTTGAGGGATAGTATATCCATCAACTGATTGCCAAATGTCAAACTTGAGAACCATCAAATAGGTCTTCATTCTAATGCTCCAAAAGACATAATTGGTTCCAGTGAACAAGGGGGACTTGTTTGTTGAAAACCCTTCTTATACTTGATGACTAGACATTGTGTTTCTTAGGATCTACCTTCTAGCTGTCAAGCCTGACCTTAAAGGACTTGCTCTGATACCAATTGTTGGAAGCACCACCATTGAGAGGGGGGATGAATTAGTGAACTCTTAAAACTTTCTCCTAACTCTTTAGTTTGTTAGTCAAGCATCAATATAGAATCTATAGAGTATTCAAACCACAACAAAGAACATAAAGACGTAACACATGATATATAGGTGGGAAAACCTTAAAGGGAAGAAAATCCGTAGTGATTATTGCATGGATTACTTGTCCTAAATTAGATATGCAATGAGTCAACAAGATTGCTGAGCACCCACTCAACTTGAGGCACCAACCCCAAATAATCAAGCACTAATTTGACAAAAAGATTCAACAAACACCCACTTGCTAGGAAGCACCAACTCCCTGATTTGTAGATACCAATCTACAAGAGGCTTCAATCTCCTTTGCCAAGCACCAACTTAGCTGCTTTTAGTCATCCACCTTTCTCAGTTGCTTCTGTCAACAAATGATGGTACAATTCAACTCTCTGTGTGCTTATCAACTTCACATTTACTCTGCTGCTTTTTTGCTTATTAATCAAATAGACACATTAGGCTCTCTTTTCTCTCTGCTCTTTAATTTCAAAGACTCTGTCCTCTTTGCCTTCTTTGCTCATCTCTTTTAGTGAATTCTGTATGAATCATTTGATGATTTCATACTTTCGCCTCTCTAGCTATCCGTTCCTCAACGGACCCTTGCTTTGCTCCTTAGCAAATATTTATTCTCTATTTTTCACTCTCAAAAAAACAATTTGATCTTGCTCATATACAAGACAGTACTCAACAATCTCTTGAACGTCGGCCAAACAAAACTCCATGGTTGGCTACATAATGATTTGTTCTCTTTTGCAAACATAATTTCCAGTAGCTTATCTAAAAGCTCCCTCACATAGGTCGGCTTGATTAAAACCACGCTGGGATAGAACAAGTAATCATTAGAATATATTTAGTGTCGGCCTGATGAAGTCTGTAGTAGTCTTGATACAGTTCGTAGCAGCTCTGATGCAGTCCGTAGCACCTCTGATGCAATCTGTAGCAAATTTGATGTAATTCGTTGCTAGTCTGATGTAATTCGTAGCAAACTTGATGTAATTCGTAGAAACCTTGATGCAGTCCGTAACAACCCTGATGTAATCCATAGCGAACCATAACCTCATACTTCATGATCACCCCTGAAACAACTTGACTTACCTCTATCCATGCTCTCCTTTACACATTCACCTTGAAATTTGATCCTCTTGCCTCATTAGGCTAGGCAGGGCTAAAGAATGGTCTAGGTGCAGACCAAGACTGAAGGACCTACCTTCAAAGACTCACTTTGAAACACTTTTGAGTGCATCCACACATTATTCTTATGCTCACACAACCTTCACAACCTCTCACATACCTGAGTTGACTCACCTCATCATGCCACCAACTCATACCTTCACCATGCCATGACTAGGCTCAATCTTTCAATGCACTTGACACCTCGACCTGTTCCTTCCATGTCATGACCTCAACAAAACATCAAACAAGCAGATATAAGACATCACAACACACTCATATCATTGCACCATTCTCTTTCTGATGATAACAATCTTCCACAGCTTCATATAGACCTAAAATCACATGACCACTTTCTTATGACAACAATCTTCCACAACCTCATACAGACCTAAAACCACATGACCAAGCTTCATATGACTTGACATCTCTCTTCCATGCATCTGAACACCTTTGACACCAAATCTCACAAGATGCAACATTAAAGACAACATCAACCTTGATCACTAATCACCTTTGACAACATCATGCTGCCAATTGAGAACATACTCTCAACAGACTACTCATAACCACAATGCTCACTCAATGATCAACACTCCTTTTTATGCGACTACCATGTTCAAGCACTTGACCAAACAGACTTTTGACATCAATGACCATTATGCCTTTACATGATATGCCCCCTTTCGACATCAATGACAACAACATGCCGACCCAATCTTCATAATTCTTTATCAAACATTACATCAACAATATAGTCAACTGTAGCAGTCTTATGTAAACAATAGACCTAACGCATATTGCATTACGATCCAGTCTTAGAGCAACACAACCTGGGTAAGTACAGACCTGGGCAGTGTAAGTCTATCATTTAAAGTTTTAAATATCCTTTTATAGATTTTATAAGAATTCTGAATTTTCCTAGATAACCCTGATAATTCAATGAACACCAAAAACACCACATGCAATGCAAAATACTGATATCTCATGGCGTGTTATTAATTTCAGTCAATTGAATATGTAGAAGTATGCAGGAAATAATTTAAAAAAAATCATTAATTGCATGACAAAACCCTATTTCTATCTTGCTGTCAAAATTCCACAAAAACCTGTCAAAATCAGTACTGCGGTTATTTATTTAGGCAGGTGCAGCAGACTGCTGATGTATGGCGCTGAAGTTCCCAAGAGGTACGGCTGGAGAATAAATTCTGGGAGTGACCAGTCCTGTACGGCCTGTGTGCAGAGGGTAGAACTGCTTAAATAACCAACGATCTGCTCCTATATGGGTCAAAACTGCAGTGATTAGTGAACTGGTGCTGTGAAACTGCTGTTAAGTGCTGCCCTAGACTTCCAACTGCTGTGATTTGCCCTTGAAGGGCCACGGCTGCCTCTGTATGTGTGACACCCTCCAAACTGAATTATAACATTCAAACCCTGAATCACGAACCCTGTTTCTGATAATCTGAAAATATCGAGCTGTGTAAACCAATTTTAACCTCTGTATGGAGCCACCACAATGGACTGGAGGGGTTTTGTCCTCTGATTTGGCTGCAATGAAGGTTTTCGTCCTCAAGCAGAAGTGGGGAGAATCTGAAATCTGCCGTGAATTGTCAAAAGTGAACGATCAATCATAAAGAAAATCACCGCCCCTCTTGTTCTTTTATAAAATTCACTTTTGCCAATCCACCGTAAACCTAAAGTAATTATAATTATTTTTAATTTAATATTCACCGTTCTCCCTCATAATAATATATATATATATATTTTATTTGGCCTTTTAATTAATGCCCCTTTTAGCCCCATTAATTAATAGTAATGACTTAAGTGCCTTTTTTAAGTTATTATTATAAAGTGTCATTGGGGAACAACTTAAAACGTTATCATTAAATTATTCTTTTCTTTATTTGAAAAAGGGGACATGCCAAAGCTTAGGTAGAAATAAAAGAGCTTCTGTAGTTTTGGAAGCCTGAATATACCCTGCAACTCTTATACCCTGTAACTCTTATGAGAGTTTCATCTTCCATGTAGACTTATATTAGTCTAAAAACAATAATAACAGTTTATTGCTTGCGGCTGTTTTTCATACACTTGCCAACTATCACTAAAACAACGGCAACTGGAATTTCATACCCATGCTTAACATTAGAGTAAATATTTACTCTTGCCTGATTCTAGTTAGGGGTTACAGTTTAGGACGGGCTACTGATCTGAGTTATTTAAGGATGGGGATAATGGAAGTGGTTGTAGTCCTGATTGCTACTTTGGTATATCAAAGTTCATTCTGGGAAGATCATACTCAGTCAATTTTGATCAATTAATTCAAACACATTTAACCCATCTAACATGTAGATTCATGATGTCCTGTTCAAGGCAGACTCTAGTAATACATAATAGGCTCAGACACATGAACTCTCCTACTTCATAACCACAAGGTAGAGCCTCAGATTTGGACAAATCATGACAGTTTGCATAGGATGGAAATGCATTTTGGATTAACATGTAGCTTATCTCATCAATGTTATAGTATTCTGACCCTGTCCTTAGGACTTACATGTCTTAATCACTATCACTAAAAGACAAACACAGACAACACCCTTAAGGGTTTTACAAACACCTTGAGTTCACAAGAAACATTATCAAGACTTTTTTGAGAACCTATGTCCGTCAAAGCAACATTACCCTGCCAGTGCTTCCTTGTAATTCTTGACACAGCAGCTTTGGCCACTCAACGTATCAGTGATCAGATCTATTAACCTTACAACCATTTCCATCTTCAAATCTAGCATCAACAGGATGGTATGCATTCAGGCTTTTAAAGACTGATGTTGAGACCTCAACGATCCTTATTTATTCCTTCTACTTACGTAGCAATAGGTTCTGTCATGTTTCTGTAAATAGACAGAGCAGAATATAAAGCTCAAACACATTGAGATTCCATGAACTGTTATACTCCAGCCTCATTGGACTGCATACTGATATAAAACAGTGTGTAGGTTGCCGTGTTATTCACAGTAATCAAGGTTATATACAAAATACAAGTCTCAATAACCATCATAGAACCATAGCCATGAAAACAGCTAAAAGGCTACAGCAGGCTTATAAATAAAACAAGAGATTGTCACAATGGAGTTAGTTAACAAGAAGCTGTCTAAGCTTATGCATTTCTCAACTTGATCTTACACCATTCACTCTCTTATACGATCTTTATTGCCCAACTTATTAATTATGACAAAATGGAATTTAAGCAAGCATACACAAAGATGTCTTAACATCAATACAACAGATATTAATCATCTTGGATGTTTACCTATCTCAAACTGTCATAATGTCAAGCATTGATGCTATCAGAAGAAGCTAGAATGAACTTTGTACTTTTTCTTTCTTTATACAAGAAGAAACTGTTGGCAGTTTTAACCTCTGCAAAAGAGCATTAAATGCTACAGCTGGTACTAACAAATTGAGACTTATTTACTCAATCCTCACAAGCATTACCATACATGAAACAACTGTAAATACAGTAAATCAACTCAGTTTCCCTTCTATGTACATGTTACTACAGTAAAGACAATCTTTCAAAGCATTCTCAACCATAATTGGAAATGGAATTTATCAGAAGCTTCTTAACAGTCTCGTCAAGATTTTGCTGTCTTTTACAAAGCTATTATCCGGCATTGTCATGAAACATAAGGGGTCAGCATAACACTGACATTGCTTTCCATTACCAAAGGCAAAATCAGATCATACAAGAACAAGATTCATTCGTTGCAATCCTTATAAGAATCCAACTGTGTTATAAATACAATAAACAACATCCAGGCCATATTTTCACAAGTATAAATCTCTCAGATTTCAACTTATATATTTTGCCACGAGTAAGTAAGAGATAACATATCTAGATGCCAGCAAACAGAGTTATCTCAAAGCATGATCAAAACAACTATTTACCATTCGTGAAATCTATATCAGGACTGTTCAAAGTCCAGAAACATGCCATACAACACACACATAGGTGCGTATACACCTCTATGCCGATGCTATTGCATTGGCACAGGTCTGCATACCCACATAACAGATGGTACAGACATAAACCATATAGTGAAAACATTCACAACCTTTTCAATTTCCAACAGACAGGATTCAAAGAGAGAGCAAATAGAAATCAAGCGCATACATGATCTAGCAAGAGGGAAAGGAAGGCATGCCTGGTACAAGGAAGAAGCTCAGCACCGTAGTTTGCCCTGTTCCTCATTATCCAGTTGCGTTCCCTAGCTTCCTCAAGCCTCACCCATATAGGTATATATAACATCAATGAAGGCTAGGGTTTCCATTATACTGGCCATTACAGCCCTAGATAAATGCAAATAAAACAAAAGTTAATGGTTCATACCTTGTTGTAATTCATTTTAACTTTACTTTATTAGTTTGCATGAAAATCTCAGCAGCCATGCAAATCATTGTGTGCATTTCCCAATCACGAGCTTAATAATAGCTTCAAATGAATCCATGCATGATAGATTAACAAAAAATCATCTCCCGTAGTCTATCTTCCTGCTGGTCATTGGGCTGCCATTATACAACATGATGACTTTTGCAAACATGCAGTCAAAACTAGAACTCATTCTTTTCCTATTACTTTGCCGGCCCTGGTTTGCCATGATAGCTTATCCAAACTTGAATCCTAACTGGTGTTGACCTTTTTACCCTTGTGGGTTAAACAACCCAATGAACTTGCATGGTTAGGGATTAGGGTTTATATTTCCCACCCCCTTGACCTAAATTTATTTTTCATTCTCCATTAAAAGCTGCCTTTGAAGATAGGGTTTTCACTCTTTATAACAAAAGCTTTATTGCATTAAGATCAAGCTATTTAACATCGATTTATGTTTTTAATTAACCAAAGTCTGCCCACAACTTAGGGCCTAAGCATTTTAACATAATCCTATCAACTGTATGCCTTTATATATTTTTTAATGTTATTCTTTCTTTTACACCCTGTACGCATTTTATGAGGTGCCCTGTGTGAAATAACCTTCTGCCATGGCATTTGGGTCATGAGACCAGGCCATTAATTATTGTCCCTTGACAATGACCTTTGGCATATGGCAAGTATATAGCCTTTATTTCACTTCTTGCCCGCAGTCACGGGGTTTCATAGCCAATACCCACGTTACATATTATACTTTGTAAACCTTCAGGGCATTCCATAAATCATTAACATTGACATATTAGGGTCACTGGTATGGAAGGGTCAAGGCCTTTAATTGACCTTACCTACGACTAACAAAACTTGTTCTAGCCTCCCTAGGCAAAGTTTTTTGCTACCAACTCATCTTACGCATTTACTCACTACATTGTGCCATAGCACTAGTCACAACGAGGGACCTTAGGGTAAAAAATGGCGGATGTTACATTTTTACGCTACTTGCTTATTATTATTATTATAATAATATATGATACAGTATGCTTTACATGTCTTTTCCACTAACTCTATGTTTTGTTTTTCAATTTATTTCTATATTAATGAACATTAACTCTCAAAGTTTCTTTATTCAGTAATCTCTTTGCTATTTTTACAGTACCTGCTTATAATTGTTGTAATTATAATATTTTTTGCATCATGCTTGACATGTTTTTGCCATGAACTCTTTGAGATTTACACATATAAACATATTTAGATAGTAAATATGGAAGAAAATGGATACAACATAGCTGCATCCAGATATACTGTCTAAAATGTTTTTTCCATTTTTGGATATATTTATTTTTGTGCCAATAAATTTTTGGATTTTTTTGGTAAAGGTACTTGGAGACTGATTGGCATATAGGATGCTCTATTTTTGGTCACTTTACCATACCACATTAAAGCGGAGAGCTTGGCCCAACGGCTATCAAGTGGGATTTGAACCCATGTCTTCACCGTGTAAATTGCTCCGTCTTATTGCTCAGTCACAACTGCTGTCCAATTTTTGGAATCTTTTATGTTTGCTTATATAAATGATAAATTTGTTGTTCACTCGGACTTTAATTATAGCTTTTTTCACGTGCACGGAGCTTTTACATGATTTTATCACGATGGCTTAGGTTTTTTTAAATATTTTTGTGGGAAGGTATATATGTAGTGTGATGTAGTCTAGTATGATATCTCCAAACATATGATATGATTATCTTATTTTTAGGCAAGATTGGGGGATGTCACTGTGGTTTTTAGCACTTGTAGGGCTCTTGGGAGCAAGGAAAGCCTTTTGGTTTAGTAGAAGTATTTTAGAGTTATTGCTCTCGGGATCGGGTCACATTCTGGTGCAGGGTAAACTTGGATTACTTTTTAAAGCTTTAATCGTGTGCCAGATTTGAATGTGCCTCGGTGTCCTCCATTACCAATTTAATGTAACGAGATTACTTCTAAAGTTCTTTAGGCCAAAATCGACTATAGGATCTATCAAAGTATGTTTACTTGTTTAGAAGATTGTTCTTATGGGTGTCTAGTTTTTCAAATAAATTCTCTAAGATTTGCTTGATTGTCTTGGCTCAAGATTTCATGTACTAGGTTGCTATTAGCCTATGACCATAGTTACAAAGTCCGGAAACGGAGATCCATTTGGGAGAGCAAGAAAGCTGAAACTCTGGAATTCTTGAAGAAGTTCGAAAAAATCTGGTCCAGAATGTCATGTTTCCTTTTTCAAATAAAGAAAAGGATAATTGATAATAATGTTTTAAGTTGTTCCCCAACGACACTTTAGGACAATAACTTAAAGGGGACACTTTAGTCATTATTATGAATTGAGTGGGGCCAAAAAGCAGATTAATTAAAATGAAAAAGGTGAATATTAAATTAAAAAGTAATTATAATTACTTTAGGGTTAGGGTGGATTGGCAAAAGTGAACTTTATAAAAGGACAATAGGGGCAATGATTTTCATTTATTATTGATCATTCACTTTGTTAAATTCATGAATGAATCCGGGATTCCTTCTACTTCTGCAAAATGATGAAAACCGTCATTGCAGCCAGATTAAAGGACGAAACCCCTTTAATACACTGAGGTAATTCCATATAGGGATTACAATTGAGCATAATTACAGGGTAGTCACAAGGACAATCAGGGTTTATTGCCAGCGTAGACCACTAACTGTTTCCGCCCAGCCTAGGGTTCCGTTAGTTGCAGCTGTACCACTCAGAATAATGCTGCCGCCCAGCCTAGGGTTATGTTAGTTGCAGCTGTATCACTCAGAATAAGTGCCATACAATTCCAGATATCAAGTTGTTGAGGTAGTAGATCAATTCGTAGACCTTTTGGGATTGCTGTATCTTCCTGCCGCCATCGTACGGATGTTGTACAGACACTGTTACACCCCAAGTCAGAATGTAGCCACCAGGGGAAAGATCGAAGTATTTAAGGGGGCAGTGTTGAGTTTCAGACTTTTCCAGCCAGCCGTACACCTCAGACTGCTGTCACAGCAACTAGGGCGAATTGTGAACATTTCTGGGTGAGGGTTTCTGTGCTTGATTTTTTATTTATTTGTTATTTATACTAGTTGAGGGTCAATAGGCCGCTGTACTAGTTGACAGGGCAGAACACAGATTTTTATCCACCATCAAAGTTGTTGTTCCAACCAGGAACAAATCGCAGACCTAGAGTTTGTGGGAAACAAAAAATAATTGGTATCTGGGTTAATTGTGCAGATCTGAATTTATTCCAGTATTAATAAGGGTTTCCTTCCAGAAGTAAATTCCTATTTTTCTTTGAGATTATTACCAGCTGTTTGTATTGATCTTCTTGATTTAATAGAATTTCCGAATAAATAAATGAAAAATCAGCATTCAAGCTGTTTTTTACAGAATTCATTTCGCAAGGGACATTAAGTGGTCTCAGAGCATTGTTCTTGCTACCTTGTGGATCAGGTGAAAAAAATAATCAGCTGAGATGAGTTACCTATGTGAAATAATCAGCTGTGGACAAAAGGACATGGAAAGGACAATTCAAATGACTCTAAAGGAATCCGTGATAGGTATAGCACCAACCATACAACATATGAATGTGGGTAAAGGAAAGGAAAAACTAGAAGCAAGGACATCAAATGATGCTATGGTTTTAGTTGCTCCACCCCCAAAAACCTTCTGTGCCAAATTCCTATAGGAGGAAGAAATGCCTTCACTATGAAGTTTAGCTTAGTCTCCCCTTCACTTCATAAGACAGAAGAACCAGAAATTGCTGCAATAGTTTTTAGTGAACTGAAAGGTGAGTCATTGCCCTATATGATCGAAATTCAGGATAGTCTTGTTGATAAGCATGCAATGGAGAGTGTCACATTTGGTAGTACTCTTTCTCGATCCCAACTATTGGAGAAGCATTACCTAGTACATGGTTTCCAATTCTTCATCATATTAGAGAAGCACAATAGAAGCTAACTACCTCACCAAGAGGACTAGAAGAGGCAACAAGATTAGTTTGAAATCTTGGTATTTGCATGACGGTTCAGGTATTGCTCGAGGGCAAACAATCTTTGGGAAGGGCAGATTTTCATGCCCCATTTTCGAATAAAGAAAAAAATAATTTAATAATGTTTTAAGTTGTTCCCCAATGACACTTTATGACAATAATTTAAAGGGACACTTAAGTCATTATTAATTGAGGGGGACCAAAAAACAATTAATTAAAAGGTTAAATAAAAAAGTAATTATTATTATGAGGAAGGAAAAAGGTGAATATTAAATTAAAAAGTAATTATAATTAACTTTAGGGTTAGGGTGGATTGACAAAAATGAATTTTATAAAAGGACAAGAGGGGCAATGATTTTCATTATTATTGGTCATCCACTTTGTCAAATTCACAAACGAATCTAGGATTCCACTTTTGTAAAAGGATGAAATCCCTCATTGTAGGCGGATCAGAGGACAAAACCCCTCCACTCCACTGAGATAATTTCTTACAGGGATTACAATTGAGCATAATTATGGGTTAGTCACAAGGACAATTAGGGTTTATTGCCAGCGTAGACCACTAACTGCTGCCGCCCGGCGTAGGGTTCCATTAGTTGTAGTTGGACCACTCAGAATAATGCTCCCAACCAACCTAGGGTTCCGTTAGTTGTAGTTGTGCCACTCATAATAAGTGTTGTACAATTCCAGACATCAAGCTGTTGAGGTAGTAGATCAGTTTGCAAACCTTTTGGGACCGCTATACCTTCCTGCCATCGTACGGATGTGGTACCACCCCAAGTCAGAACGTAGCCTCCAAGGGAAAGATCTCAATATTTAAGGGGGTAGTGCTGAGTTTCAGACTTTTCCAGCTAGTCGCACACCTCAGACTACAATCACAGCAACTAGGGTGAATTGTGAACATTTTTGGGCTAGCGTTTCTATGCTTGGCAAGAGGAAAAATTCAATCTTTTATTTATTTGTTATTTATACCAGTTGAGGGACAACAGGAGGCTGTTGTACCAGTTGACAGAGCAGAATACAGAGGTTTTGAGCCACCATCAAAGCTGTTGTTCCAGCCAAGAACAAATCACAGATCTAGGGTTTGTGGAAAACAAAAAATAATTGGTATTTGGTTTAATTATGCAAATCTTGAATTTATTCCAATATTAATAAGGGTTTTCTTCCAGAAGTAAATTCCTATTTTTATTTGCAATTATTACCAGCTATTTGTATTGAGCTTCTGGACCTAATAGAATTTCCAAATAAATAAATTAAAAATCAGCATTCAGGCTGTTTTTACAGAATTCATTTTGCAAGGGACATTACACATAATATATACATATATACATAGTTACCAGGTTCGGAAATCCGGATGCGTTCGGAAGGCCAAAAAAATGCGGAAATGCGGAATTCTTGAAAAGGTTCGGAAAAATCCGGAAAAAAATCCGGTTTGGAAAAAAAAATATATATATATATATATATATATATATATATATATATATATATATATATGTAAAATATTTTAATCTAGTAAGGAATGAAACAGTGAATATTAATTTAACAGTTGCAAAATTGAGAAATGCATAAGTTTCAAATTTGAATTACATTAAAAGATAGTAAAATGTCCATAGTTTAGAGCCTAAGCTCAAAATTGATACAAAACTTAAGTTTCAAACATTTTCAACATCAAACCCTGCTTCAAAATCAAAACTAGCACTAGCACCAGCACCAGCACCAGCACCATCAACAAATCCTGTAACAAGATCATCAACATTATCAATATTTTCTTCAACACCTTCAAATGATGGTTCTATTTCTCCAAGATGAAGATTGTCATCTTCTTTTGCAAGATTGTGTTCAAGCAATCTTAAATTGCTATGAACAAACACAAGATTTGAGAGCTTTTTGGCTCCTAGTCGGTTTCTTTTGTTAGTATGGATCAAATCATGCGTGCTCCAATTTCTTTCGCATGCAGAAGCACTGGCACACTGACTGTGGACACGCACGGCAAGCTTTTGTAACTCTGGAGTAGAAGAACCATACGTTTGCCACCATAAATGGGGATCCATATTAGCAATGTCTTCTTGTGCTTCCTTAAGGGAAAACAAACCTTCTTGGTTCTTGAATGTAGTCAGCTGCCTTCTCACTTTAGCCTTATCATTTTCATCTCGAACCAACCTGTCTATTGTTGCCAATATACCATTCTTTACCTCTTCATCTGCATCATGATCCACCTCTATCAACTTTGGATTCAAATAACAACCTGCTGCATGTATAGGTCGATGTAACATGTTCCATCGGATGTCTACAATGTCCCAAATACGTTGAACTTCATCAACTTCATCTGCCAATACTTTTTTGATTTGTTCTTTTGCTTGCTCCATGCCCTCATACACAAAACTAATACAAGGTTTCATGCCATCAGCTAATCTCAACAATTGGACTAGTGGCTCAAAAACCTTTAGTGTCTTTTCGGCACCCTCCCAAAATGAACAACCCAAGATAATTCTTTCAATGTCCTTTGCAACGCTTTCCTTAGAAAGCTTAGATTGTGCCCATTCTTCACTTACTACAACTCTTCTCAATGCTGTCCTCTCTTCCACCTCCCTTTGCAAAGTGATAAAATTAGATGCAAATCTTGTTTCAGCTGGAGAGAGAAGTTCACGCTTTGCAAATGAGCGATACAAGCTCAAAGTCAAGCGGTGATTAAGTATGAACTTTGAAATTTGTTTTCCTTCTCTGACAACATTATTTACCCACTCCAACTTTGCAAGATCTTCAAGCAAAAGATCTAAAACATGAGTTGCACATGGAGTCCAAAACAAATTACGAAACCTGTTCATTAGAAGATCCCCTGCTGCTTTACAATTTGCTGCATTATCTGTAATAACTTGGACAACATTTTCCTCTCCAATCTCCAGAATAGCAGATTCAATGCATTTGAAAATGAAATCTGCAGTCTTCACATCATTGCTTGTATCAACTGATTTGATAAACATAGAACCTTTAGGGCATTGAGTCAATATATTAAGGAGGGGTCTTCGCTTTGTGTCAGACCACCCATCACTTATTACAGTGCAACCTGATTTTTTCCATTGCTTTTTCATTTTATCTAGTTCACTAGATATAGATGTCACCTCCTCTTCCAGCAGAACAGTTCTCAGATTTTCAAAAGATGGCATTGTGTACCCTTTCCCAAAATTGGCGATCCCTTCTACCATTGCTTTTGTATGTGGATTTCGAACAACATTGAAGGGGATCGCATTTGCATAAAAAAACCGGGCCACCAATCTATCTACCTCATGTTTTTGCTGCGGTTTCCACATATCTTTCAAAGAAGGTTGGGATTGAGACATTTGATTTGCACTTTCGCTAGCTTGGGTAGATGCTGGAGAATGCGTTGAGCTAGAAAATGAGCCAAATTGTGTCAGACTACGTTGAATTTTGGCCTTCTTTGAAGATTCAGACACCGATGCAATTGTCTTTGTTTCATATTTGCTTTTGATTTGACTTACAAACGCTGCATACATGGGGTTATGCGACGTTATTGGACAAATTTTCACATCTGGGCCTCCAATGTAATGGTTTCGAACCCTTGTTGTAGTCCCTGTGATATTCGAGCCACAAAGCGTGCATTGCATGTTTCTGGGATTCGCATCTCGCTGAACAATATATTTCTTTTCGAGCGGTTGGCTTGCCATGATGATAGCTTACCCTGCAGAAGTTTTATAAACATTTTTTATTACACATTTAAAAAACTATAAATTTTTTATTTTTTATTTTAAATTTAACTAAATGACGTATATAAAATAAAATTATATAACTATAAAAAAATGATAAAAAATTAAAACATATCAAAATAATATTAAATTTAATTTTAAATAACTTTAAAAAATAAAATATATCAAAAAATTATTATTTCTAATATATCAAAAAAAATAAAATCTAAATGTATTTTGAATTTTTGATTTTATTTCTAATAGTAATGTTTATTTTAAATATTTATATTTTCTATATTTCTAAATATAAATTTTATTTTAATTTTACACATAATTTTTTTAAATCAAAAAAATTTAAATTGTTAATAAATTTAATTTAAATTAATAATTATAATATTTATTTTAAATATTTTTATTTTATATATTTGTTTTAATATATATAAATTTATTTTTAATATTTTTAATGTTTTTTATATTTGTTTTTAAATATAAAATTTATTTTATATTTAAGTAAATGTATTATTAAATATTTGATATTATATTTATATTTATTTTTTTAATAGAATTTATTTTATTTTCTATTTATATTTGTTAAGGTAAAATTATTTTATATTTAAATTGTAATTTATTTTTTATAATATTTGTTTTAAATATTTTTCATTTTTTAATATTTTTTATCAAATTTAAATTTTATTATATATTTGTTATTTTTTTAAATGCTAATTTTATTAATATATATATATATATATATATATATTTGTTTATATAATAAATTATATTTAAATTACAATGTTATATTATTAATAAAATTTAAATATAATGTTAAAACTTAAAACTTAAATTATTTACGAAATATAAAATTAATTTTATAAATATTAATTTTATTAATAAATATTACTTTATTAATTTTAACATGTAATAATAAAATTAATTTTATAAATGTTAATTTTATTAATAAATATTAATAAATAAATATTACTAAATTTTTAAATCAAAAAAATTTAAATTGTTAATAAATATTAATTTAAATTAATAATTATAATATTTATTTTAACTATTTTTATTTTTTATATTTGTTTTTATATATATAAATTTATTTTTAATATTTTTAATTTTTTTTTATATTTGTTTTTAAATATAAAATTTATTTTATATTTAAGTAAATGTATTATTAAATATTTGATATTATATTATATTTATATTTATTTTAAATATTTTTATTTTTTATATTTGTTTTTATATATATAAATTTATTTTTAATATTTTTAATTTTTTTTAATATTTGTTTTTAAATATAAAATTTATTTTATATTTAAGTAAATGTATTATTAAATATTTGATATTATATTTATATTTATTTTTTTAATAGAATTTATTTTATTTTCTATTTATATTTGTTAAGGGAAAATTATTTTATATTTAAATCGTGATTTGTTTTTTATAATATTTGTTTTAAATATTTTTCATTTTTTAATATTTTTTATCAAATTTAAATTTTATTATATATTTGTTATTTTTTTTAATGTTAATTTTATTAACATATATATTTGTTTATATAATAAATTATATTTAAATTACAATGTTATATTATTAATAAAATTTAAATATAATGTTAAAACTTAAAACTTAAATTATTTACGAAATATAAAATTAATTTTATAAATGTTAATTTTATTAATAAATATTACTTTATTAATTTTAACAACATATAAAATTGATTTTATAAATGTTAATTTTATTAATAAATATTACTAAATAAATATTAATAAATAAATATTACTAAATAAATAAATAAATATTAATAAAAATAAAAAAACCCTACCTGTTGCTGCGTCCGTCCGGCGTGGAGTCTCTGATGCTATCCGAGCGGTTGCCAGCGTAGTGCGTCCGTCCGCCGTCGACTCTCGGAGGTGATCCGCGCTGTTTCCTGGGTCCCTGACTCCAAGCTCGAGCCTCGAACAAGCGCCGACCTTGCCTTCCAAGCGCCGACCGTGCCTTCAAACTCACAACAGTCGCGTTACACTCGCAGTGCGGCAGTCCTGACTCCTTACAGTTTGCTTAATCGCTGTGCTTTACTTCTGCGCACTCGCGGCCAATAAATAACGATTTTTAGGGTTCCCGCGCAAAAACTTAGGGTTTCTCGTTTCTGCGTTCACACTTTTTAGGGTTTTATGTTTTTTTAATGTTAAAAATATTTAATAATAAAAAAAAGTCCGAAGTCTCCGAAGTCCGAACCCGCATGTATTAATCCGCGCGCCGAAAAAAATGTGGATTTTTCCGCATTTGGGCCAGATGCGGCCGAACCTGGTAACTATGCATATATATGAGCATGAGTTTATAAATATGCAAAACTGACAAATGCAATGAAAAAAATTGATAATGTATTATAAAATGTTAATATGTTTAATATCTTATAATATATAAGGTTGCTGGGTGTCTTGTTATTGCAGAGAACTTAAAAATAATAATAACAAAAAAGCAAGACTGGCCCAAACATAAGTTATTTGGGCTGGCACAACTTTTATGACTATCTTCTATTTCGTTTAAGTTATAAATATTTTAGATATTTTGTTTCCAAGGTGTCTTTAAATGGATCAAACCAATAGTTTCACTGTGTAGTTCATGGGAGTTGGTTATTAGTTTTGCAATTGTGATTTTCTTTACCTAATGTTGGTAGGTGGGATGCTCTAGTTTGGGGCTGATGGTATCATGCCACAACCCCTTCGATGTGCAAAGATTATTACTACGACCCTTTTATGTTTTAAATTCTTTTAATTAGCATTCCCTTTATGTTTGCTTGATCATTTCTGGGGTTTTGCATTTATCTCTTTATATTTGCTTGTCAAATTTTTAAGATCTTGCGTTTTGCGCTCATTGTTCAGATTGCCAAGACATTTGTGGAATGGTTATGACAACGCTCAAATTTTAGTCTTCATTTTTCATAGTGTGGCTTATTTTCTCATTGTTTCAGCTCTCTTTATTTGGTAATTGAGACTTAAACAAAAGGACAACCACTGTCAATGTATATAACTCCTTAGAGTATAGATGCCATACCTAAAGTTGTCTTTCAGCATTGTTCGTCAAAAAGAAATTTGAGGACACCCAAGTATTTTGTGCTCTTCCATTTTGCCTTCACATTAATTTATTGAATGCACTTTTATAATTTTTTTGGTAGATTAATAAGTCATTGCCTCAAGTATTGTCAATTGTGATCAGTGGCAGCCTGCTTAGTGTTGTACACCTGTGCTTAAATAATAATTCTGGTGTAATTCTCCCAGAGCTGGGTGAACTTTCAAGTCTGCTGTCACATTTTCTGTATGGTGATAATATATTTGGTCTTGTTTCCAGGCTCCTAATATGGTTGCAGATCTGCAAATTCTCAGAGCTGGGTGGGACTACTCGATTAGCTACTTACTAGCTGAGTTTTGATGTAGCCAGCATAGAGATATGAGTTTTGTCTCAATATTTTGTAAGCAGATTCTTGAGAGAAACTGACAATTTCAGAAGCCTTGAACAACTATATATCTTCAATGACCTCTTGAATTGTTTTATTCCTTCATTGTCATTTGCAGCAGCCTGAAAGTAGTTGCTGTTTATAACAACTATCTTGAAGGTTCTGTCTTAGGGGAGTTAGGTCTTCTAGTTGATCTCCAAATATTGGAGACCTATAAGAATTATATCTTTCAGGTATCCTTCCTTTGAATTGGGCAACTTATCTTGGAAGAGAAAGAAACATCTTTAACCTATCCTAGTGGGAGTTTTCCATATGAACTTTTAATTTGGAGAACTTGAGTTTTCTAAGCTTGCCACAAAATTATCGGGCTACTTCCCACATATTTTGTGAATCTTGGAAGCCTCAAGGTACTATATCTGGACCAAAACAATTAAATACACGTTTCCTTAAGGAATTATTTTTATTCCACATATTATTGACTTATATGTCAGTAGAAGCAGGCTAGATCAGGTCAGTAGCCTTGTGAACTTGAATTTTGTTTCCATATTGGAGCTGGTAGACGCTTATTCCAGGCGACTAAGAAAAGGAGCTCCGTCTGGGATATGCAACAGTTAATCATGCAAGATGCTTAACCTTTCCATTAAACTGCCTGTAGGAAACATTGCCTAGTTTTCAAATATTGTTCTTTATGTAAAATAGTTTGCTTGAAAAATATTCACCTTATGAGCTACATTCTTGTGGATATTTCTAAGGAATTTGGACTATCTAAATTGAAGTCTTCCTTTAAAAACACTGAATGAGGGGGACTTGCTGTGCTAGGAGAAATCAAGAACCTCATTAATCTTGTCATTTGTGGAATATTTCAATACTTTAAGTGAATCTATTATTTCTTAAATAGGGGATCTCTGAAACCTTAGCAAACTTAATCTTGAGTAACAGTGAACTCGGCAAAAGTATTCCTTTTCAAATGGATAGTCTTCTGAAAGCCTAGATCTCCATAGGAAGTTGGAACATTAACCAGCAAACACTTGTTGTTCAATACAAAATAATCTTACTAGAATATTATTACATAGCAGTTCATTAACATAATTTTTTAAAGTATATTACAACTTAAACTAGTATGATGGTACCTATGAAGCATTGTGCTTGCGAATCCTCTTTTGAATCAAAGAGTCCAATTATACAACATCACCTTTGCAACCTTTTGCTCCAACTCTCCATGATCTGAGAGTCCAATAAATCAAATCTTCCTGTTGTAATTTTTAGTTCACATTGAGTAGAATAGACCTCTAGAATGTTATTTGAATTTCGTTTTTGTTGACAGTTGTGCTTTTATGCATTTTGCATTTCAAAATGTAATAGTCATTTATATCATATATACTATTAATTCTCTAATAGTCAAATTTGGCGAGGGGGCCTAGGTCAGCTGGTTCTAGCTGTGTAAGAAGAGAAGTGTCAAGGCTCTCCACCCAGGATCAAACCTTTCCAAGTGCGCCTAAGGCTTCCATTTCGATTTCCCAAGGGAGTTGGATGGAAGGCATTGGGTCCCACCGTAGAGTAGGAGTAGCTGAGTATGTTGTATAAAACCAGATTCATCCGGTTGAAATATGGGCTATAAAATTAGATATAATGGAGGCATTCTCCTTTCATTTTTTTTTAATATTAGTCAAATTTGGATATTGCATCCAATTCTGATTGGTAAAATGGAATATACATTTTATAAGAGGAAAGGAGAGTATATGGATTCCATGGGTCATCCTAGTGAAACCAACATAGAATAAAAAAATGCATGTAGCCTTAATTATCAAGTTGCCAAATCTACATTAAGTTCAGAAACTGGGACTTTATTCAGTATCAATTTTTGTTATAAATGTAAAGGCCTAAAAGTAGTAAATTTTTTTTTTTAATGACACAATGTTGGTTACGATTAAAGCATTTTTATTATATTTCAATTAGATGCATTTATCTAGTTGAGGTTTCTCTCAAATCAACTAATAATAACGTTGATTCTTTACTTTTTTCAAGGATGCAGTGATGGGAAGCGAAAAAATGTTTATATTGATAGTTTAAGCTTATAATTGAAAATAGTTGGTTGGCTTTGGACTTTTAGTAGTTTGATAATTTCAATTTTTGACTATGTTGATGGTGTGAAGTCTTAAGGGGTTATGCCAAACAATTGTGGCAAACAAAATTTAGAATGGCATCGTGTCAATTTCTTGGTTGTTTCTCTACCTTCTCAACGGACTTAACTATTCTTGTTCATGTATAAATACTTTGATTTGTTACTGACATGTGACAAAGGAAGTAAAAGCAAATTTACAGAGTTTTATTTGTACATGTCTGTAAATAAATCCAAATTTCCAGTCTCCATGAGTTTGTCCTCTTATTTTCCTTTCATGTATTTATACGAATGATACAAATGCTTTCGTTTTATCTGGAAGAGCTTGTCAATTGTACCGATTTTGCAGTTGCAAAATTCTTTCTTGGTGGTGCAGGGCCCAAAAAGAAAATTGAACAAAAGAGAGGGATTTTCTCCTCTTATGGCTAAACCTAGGTTTCAAAGAATGTAACAATTTTTTGAAGAAAGATGGGCTACTGTTACTATTAGTGATTTCTGTGCGAATCTTTTCAGAACACTAAAGGACATGGGGGGGGATTAGAAAATGGATATCTTCCTCTGTACCATATTATCTTTCAACAGAAAATGAAGAATTTCTACATCAAGAATCATTACACGGCATTTGATGTACATTGTAGATCAAACCAAGATCGAATAATTTGATCTCAATCCAAGGATTGTACTATTAGATGGATACATTAGTGGCTTTAAAAGCATAGGAAGGTGATCAATTATAATCATTATAGTCATATAACAAGATTTGGAATTCATAATTTTATCCAAAAAATTCTGTCTTCTTGTGGTTACTGGTCAAGACCAAACTGTTTACAGCAGGAAAGTATTAAAAAAAAGGGTTTTAGGTCCATCTAAATGTCTTATTTTTGGGAATAAGGAAGAAACAACTTATCATTTATTTTGCAAATTTGATTTAGCTCGCACATTTTAGGATTAGACAAGTATAATGAAAAAGCATAGGCTGAGAATAAACGATACAGAATCTATTGGACAGATTGGCCACTGGCCAATAAGTCATATTTTTAATTTCACTCATCAATTGGCCAAGCATTATTATTTGGTCAATTTGCTTAAAAGGGAATAAAGGGTTGTAAGGAACTTATTAGGCCTATTAGAATGTCATGGAAAATATTTTTGCAATGTACTGAGGAATTGGTCCTAGTAAATTACAAAGAAATAGAAGAAGTTTCAGTTACAAGAGTTGAATTTAATATGTTGAAAATCATTTTCTTGCGTATGATGGATCTGTTGAATTTGAATATGGGTTGGGGGTCTTTGGATAAGAAACATGGAAGATTGGAATTTGTTTGGAAGGCTCAAGTTAATCCATATGTTAAGCTCAATATATTTTGAGCTTTTTCAGGAATTCAGGCTGGGCTAGTACAGGGTTTGATCTTACAAGTGTACAATCAAGTTGTTGGAACTACTATGAATAACATAGTTGAAGAAATGACAGTAAGGCAAGGGTTTGATTGCTAAGACATTTATCCTTACACTGTGGTTGAAACAAATTCTAAAACTTTTCTAGAAAAACATTAACCATGGATTTCTAACAACTCCAACTACGGTTCTAGTTTTCAGTATCAAGGACATCCAAATTTTGGCTCTTTTTTTAGTATTTCATTTTAATCACACTTACAGAGAAGGTGTTAAGGTTCTGGGATTGATGGTATCATGCCACAACCCATTGTTGTGTCAAGTCTTTTGTGCCATTCCCTTTTGCCTTCACACAAGGTTTATTGATTGCTCTTTTATATTTTTCCTGAGAGACTAATAAGTAGGTGGTGTTATCCACTCAAGTATTGTCAATTGCGATCAATGGCAGCTTTCTTATCGTTGAATACAATGTCTAAATAATAATTCTGGTGTTATTCTCCTATAGCTGGGTGAAATTTCAAATCTGTTGTCACTTCTATCATATGCTAATAATCTCTTTGGTATGGTTCCCAGTCTTCTAGTAAGCTTGCAAATCTACAATTGTCAGAGCTGGGTGGGATGGGACTAGTTTCCAAAACGTGTCAGTGTACGTATGTAAGGCTCTCCATCATTTGAAGATTTTGGGTCATTGGCTTTGGTTTCTGTGGTTTCGTAAGTGGATTGTGGGGTTGTATTACTCAGTTTACCTGGTAAACTAATCTGCAAAGATTTATGGTAAATTAATTTAAGAGGATTTACATATTTGAACATAAACTATCCATGTAAAATCACCTAAAGTGCAGGTGCAAAATAGGTTATGGGTTTGCAGTTATAGATATCAGTGTTATGATTGCATTACTAATGGAAATGTGAGTTATCATAACATAATAAAATTCAAAATGGTCAATGAACTTAAGAGTTGTGATCCCCTCACATTCATGATTCAAGTGCTGAATGCTAAGCTCCTTAAGTCCTATCAAAAAACAAATTGAAAATTATCTTCAGCAATGTTTATGGGTTAGATAATGCATTAGTTATGACATTTTTTGGCTTTCTTGATTATAATTTATTGTTTGTTGTCATTGCAGCCATCCTTGGATATAGGATTGGTAAATGATGTTCATTACTTATATTAAACCAGAAGATTTAATCCATGATGGACTGCAATGTTGAAATCTGCTTATGCTATTATGCTGACCATAGAGCATGAAAATTAGCAAAGAAAGTGGTATGTTTAAATGTTCATTCCTTCCATTGCATACAAAGAAAAGCAATCTAGGAACATGGTTATCTATCAATTAATACTATGCTTGTCTAAGATTGTTATTACTAGAAGATCCTTATTGACTATGTTGATTGATATTTATGTTAGAAGTTTGAAGGAGTTTGTGACATTGAAATGTGTGTTGTTGACTTATAAATAGAAAATTGCTTCACATAATGTGTCATCTGGAAGATGCTTCCTCAGTGCTCTGTCATATTAGAGAATTTATTTGCAATGCAATTTCAGTTATCTTGTAAGTTAATTCTTTTATCATTACTGCATTTTCTGTTAGAATCATATGTCCATTTGTACATGACAAGTTCCTTTACAGTGGAAACTTTTTTCTCTGCTAACTTGCAAAATTTAATTATTTTTTGTTTCAGCAAGCTGAATACATGCCATAAACTGAAAAATTTGAAGAATCTATTGAGGATGTTGCAGTTCATGAGTTAGTGGTGGATACACAAATTGTCCAGTTTGGCAGGCGCAATGGAAGGTGAAGGGGAGTTTGAGTTTAGCGAGGAGGAACTTGTAGATTTTGAGGGATCTGACTACAGCCTTGGACTCGATGAGGAATTTGGCGATGAAGAGGTGGGAGGTCCATTCACATCCACAAAAGTAGAAAACATTTTACTCGAGGAGATTGAACATGTTAAACAGCCTGAACGAAGGATAAGCTATGCCTTTTCTGGAGATCAGATAAACACAGCTGTTTGTTCCACTACTGAAAGGCCAGAGGTTGAAGCTGGAAATGCTACACCAAAGCTTTCAGACATAAAGCATTCTTGCAGTCAAGAGGGTGTAGAAAGTGGGGAAATTGAGGAGGATAAAGACCAAAAAGAAGATGATGCTGTTTCAAAAACTGCTTCTAGCTTTGAGAATAAGAATTTGGAGGATAAAGGATGGCATGGCAGGGATAGAAAACATTTGAGAGCAGATCTAGAAGATGGCGAGCTTGAAGATGCAGCCACGGTGATCCCATGCTCCTGTTTTTCAATATTCCTTCCACACTCTAATTTCTTTGTTGCCACTCTCTGTCCATAGAAAGTTTTTGTCATTGTAATCTAACTACTCATTTGTGTATCCTGAAGTCATTCATCCTGATTATGTCTGTAGTCTATAAGTGCCACTCATTGTGTGCAGTTTCTCTTGTGCTTTTCCAAAGGAGATTTGGGTATTATAGGGTAGGAAGAGAGTTGACCATGTTGAGTTGCAGCTCAAAAGCAGTCTTGCCCATTCCTGAACTCGGCATTTGCTTTCCTTTCTGCTTGTTAGTTGTGACATTCCCCTAACAATTTATTGCCACCTTCTCAAGGTTTAGATCACCTCTTTGCAGTGCTTCTGAAACTTTTTCCAGTTCTGTCCAATTCTCAGTAACTTGCCTGGATTCTTTCTTTCGTTTTAAGTGTAAATTGCTTAAGGAGAAAGCTAGAGAGAGATCTCAGAGAAGTGGGCCACTGGTTATTATACTAAACAGGATTCTGGCAATGCAGATCAAAGGTAATCCTCAATGATCCCTGTATCAAGTGTCCTACACATTATTCCATGCAAACTTGAGTCTGTCCAGTCTTCTCAATTAAGATGCCGTGTATTGCCAGCTTCTTTTTTAACCCATTGTCATATGCAATTTGAACTTCTAGGCCCAGAGTTCACTCTCAATTGTTGTCAGCATATTTGTAGTGCTTTCCAGCTTTCTGTTGCCAATGAGTCAAACTTTTCTGCTTTGAGATGAGTGGCCCTGTGTTAGTGTTCTTATGCAAAGAGAAAATGATCATTGCAGATTTGCAGCTGTAACTGGAAATTCCTTTGTAATCCTTTGCATTGGTCCTTTCCATTGAATCTGTTTAGTCTTCTCAGTTAAGATGCTGTGTATTACCAGCTTCTATTTTTACCCATATTCACCCACAATTTGAACATCTAAGCCCAGAGTTCACCTCATTTGATCTCAGCATATTTGGAGTGCTTTCTGGGTTTCTGTAACTAATGAGTCAGTTTTTTCTGCTGTGAGATGAGTGGCCCTATGTTAGTATTTTTATGTAAAGAGAAAATCATCATTGCAGATTTGCAGCTGTAACTGGAATTTCCTTTTGAATCCTTTGGGTTGGTCCTTTCCATTGCTTCCATACGATATAATTCTGGACGTTATTGTGCCAGTTATATTGTCTTTTAATATGGGTGATACCAGATGTAGGCCGGCTAGATTCTTTTGATGGTTCATCATAATCGACTCCCTATACTTGTTGGGTTTGGGTGAGACTTCAGTGACTTGTTTTATTGTTGCTGAGGTACATAGGAGCGGTCAGTCCTTATCTAGCCATATTGAAGTCCAAAAATAGTTAGTCAAGGCTTACCGTCTGAATTCAGTTTGCAACTTGCCATTGTCATTTGACCTGAACCTCCCTTCAGGACTCTGCTGCAAGCTTCTTAAGCTCAGTTTTGGTTTCAGTACAGCTGCCATTGGTGGTGTTGTGGGCATATACTGAGCATTAATGTATCAGAGGAATCATGAAATTGGAAACAAAAACAAGTTTGAGTCTTCAAGCGGTACTCAAAAGAAATGCTGGAGAGATCGGGTGATTATCAGGATGAGCTTCTTGGAGATTTTCTTTTTTTTTCTAAGAAGTTTGAAGGACTGTAAAACCAACCAAGAGATTATGGTATGAAGCATTCAGTGTTTTCATGTCTTTAGATGCTACTTCGGTTCAAGTGTAAGACAGCAATTTCTTTTCTCCTGTAACAATTATTGCTGCCATAAAGAATTTCACTTATTTTGTCCTGCATAGTCGGCGTCAATTCAAAGATTAATCTTGAGAATATTTTTAGGGTTTGCTATAGTCCAGAATTATTGTCTATGAAATTTGATGTCCTGCTTGTTGCCTGCTTGTGCCCTTAGGCTTTTTATTCTCTCTGTACTCATGCTCCTTGGAATGTTTGGATCTGAGAACTGATTTTCTTTTAGAAGTAGGGGTTGTTACCAATTTACCTCAAGTTTATCTCTTGAAGCAAGATGCAATACTTGTAGTGAGGTATCAGATGCTGTGAGGAAGATTCAGTAATTTTTAAAATATTGGATAGGTTATCATTTCATTGATTTTACACACATCACAATCTATTATCTGTTTTCTCTCCTTAAAATTGTGAGATTGTCCATTAACAAATTTTCTTTTGGGTTTGGTTGAGGGGAAAGCTTTAGTCTTCAACATGCTGGGGCTTGAGAGTTACTATTTAATGAGGTTTGAAACTTATAAATGGGTTTGGTAATGGCAACACAGCCTGAGGCTTTTGACTATGAAGGAGAGGGGAATATGGAGGCTTGCAGAATAAGTGATAAATGCATAAGTCAAGAAAGAAAAAGAAGGAACTTTAAGTATTTGTCTGAATGGCAAAGAGATGAAAAGGGGAAGGAATCAATGGAAACACAATCAACTGCAGCAGTAGTGATGCAGAGTCATTCAAGAGGAAGGTAATGTTATGCTGCCTGAGCCTTCTTTGTTGTCTATTTACTGTACATCAATCTTGGCTTTTTGATAGATGTTAGGTAAGTTAGATTCTCTTTATTGTTTCTAGACTATGCTATAAGCCGTTGATCAAATATTGTGAGGTCACTTTTGAGTGCATGTGCACACATAATCTCTGGTAATGATAGTTTGTGTATTTATATGACACTTAATTTTTGTATGACTGAGACAAGCTCATTAAGTCGTGTTGATTGATAGACGATCTGATCACTCTGGAAATTTTCCAAGGTTCAAACCTGGTGAGTTGGCTACTGGCTAATTTGCAATGCTTTTTTTTTTCCTTGTTGCAAGATTCTTTAGTGGTAAAAAGCTAACAACAGGTACTATGAACTTGTTCTCACCCAAGTCAAGTGGTTTTTGGCCTGCAGGTACTCGAGGTTCTAACATCCATATATTTGGACATCCACATGCAAATCTCGCTCCTGGTATCATGGCTCCTACAAGACCTTTGATGCCTAGAGGGTCGCGTGGTCCTGTTAATCAATTTGGTGTTCCTTTAGGGATGCCTACACCTGTAAGTGCAAATTGATAACTCATTCACATGAGATTTATAGTTGCTTCTGTTGAGATAACCTTTTTAATACCATATTGAAATTTTATAAATATTTTTAGTCATGATCCTGGCAGATCCAATTACAGGAGGCAATGATGCAAGAGCAGATGATGATGTCTAACCATGCTTTGCATCTGGGTTTCAATGGACATCCTTCATTTAATATGGATGTTCCTCCTTATCCCTTTTTTGGAATGGATTATTTTGGTGCTCGACCAAGAGGTATGATGCATATGCAACCCCATGGACCTGGTATGGTCCCTCCAATAAATTGCTTTGGTGCATTTGAGAATACTGGTCGGGGCCAGAGGCCAATTTTTGGAGTTGGTAGGAGTCTAGGTAGAGGTTTATGTGCAAATATTGGAGGCAGAGGAGGTTCATTTGCCAGAAATGGATTTGGCAGGCGAGCTGCTTGGCCATCAAGTCCGTTTGATGTGCCAGCAGTGGGTAGGGGAAGGGGGCGAGGTCAACTTGAGCCACCATCCCTTGGACATGAGCAAAGCATGAACACTCAAAGAATTCAGTTTAGGGTAGAAGAGGGACTCAAACATGAAGTGCCATTTTTTGATGTAAACAATGCAGATAAAATGAAACTGGATGGGAGGAAAACATGGAATTCAATGGAGAGTGAAAATATTGTGAGCGATATAAATATCAATGACACTCAACAACAATCTAATGGTGAGAACATAGAAAAAAATGGACCACCTTTTGCTTCTCACAGCTCTGTAAAAATTCACAGTATTTATAATATGACCAAATCAAGTATTAAAGATGGTGGAAAAACTGCAGTTTCAAGCATGCTACAATCTTCTACAAATATGATCAAGCTAGGCGTACCTGTACAGCGGAGCAGGTATACATGTTAGAGTTTCATCATTCTTTGGAATTCTTGTTTCTGATAATTTGAGAAATTATAATTTTCTATGACTTTGCTTTGATAAAGCTGCTCTTTTTTAATCGTAACTGGTGGTTGGTAATTCATAAATCTGATTAGTGGAAAATTTTCCTGTTATATTTCAGGATCTTGTCAGTTGGAGGCTTGCCTGAGGGCACACCACTTTCGGTTGTTATTGAAGCATTTGAGAAGCAAGGAAAAATCATGGTAAGTTTTTCCCAGACCTGTCTTAGCCAGTGCTTGATGCAAGGGATGAAATTGTTGATGCATGTCTTTCTGCAGGTGTATCTCAAAGGTGATATAATTATCTTTGGTAGTCCATGAGCTATATGCAGTCTCTGCCATTGGTATGCGATTTTAGATTCTTCTGGCAGCAAGTAATGAGTACTGGTAGAGAAGATGAGCAGATAGATGGGGAAGTCAATCTATCAATAGAAACATTAAATACATTCAAGTGTTGGCAGAAATAACTGGTAACCAAATGGGAGAAAGAATAGAATCTCATAAAAAAGCAAATGATGAAGGCAGAAGAATAACTTGCCGTTAATATAAGAAATAGAATAAAGTGCATAGGACTAGAAGTTTCGGTAAGTTAAAATGCAGAAGAGACAATCTTGAATTTTTTTTGGGAGTATAATTGTTTGCACACATTGGTCCCTTAGATTTTCAAAATCTCGCATAAAATAACTTGGCTACTGAAAGACATGTTTGAGAGATGTAGTGAGTGATGAGACCATTACAGGCTAACACATGTATGGATGCATAGCCAAAAGGCTATCTGATATTTTTTGAACTTTGATGCTTGCAAATTGAACTAATGCTCCTGCAACTTTGAAATGATTAGATGACTGTCGACACATTCATAGCATCTCACAACATCTTAAAAGCAAGTAGTTAGTGGTTGACACAAAAAAAGGAATAACACAATTCAGAAAATGATAGGAGTAATGCCAAAGTTGGTAAATGTGCCTGTCAACCAGCAAACAAATTGAATCAAGTAAAATTTTAAAACACAATAATGAAGGCAGTTTGCCAAGCAAGTGTTGATTACCTAAGAGTCTTTATATAAAGACTTATTTTGTGGATAAATCTAAAGCCTTTACAATTAATGTGACTCTGCTATAGTCTCTCTCTCTCTGTCTCTCTGGAATTGTGTTGGGGGTATGCTGGGGGAGGCAGGCGAAGAGGATAAGTATGAAAACATTTAACCATGAATTTTATGGACTTCAATTTTGGGACCCATTAGGTAATTTTTAGAACTTGAAATTTGGTGCAGAAACTGATGAATGCTTTTCCTAAGTATATATCTAGTTGCATTTGGATTATTAAATCATGAATGGGGTTAGTGGCTCATGCAGGGAATGGCATGCCCTTGAAGCATGCATTGATCCAGAATCTTTGGTAAACCTGACCTATCCCCATGGGGCAATGAACTGGTTCTGTTAGAATAACATTTGACATGGTGGTTAATTCACAATAGTCTAATTGTAAACATGAGGTTGTTGCGGCTTACGTAGTATTTAGGTAGTTTGTTTGTTGGTTTCTTACATAAGTATTTACTGTAGCATAGGATTACGAAGGAGATTGTTAGCTTTCTCTTGTTAGTGGAATTGCAAAACCCCAATATCAAACAACTCAAGTAAAGAAACAACTACTTGCCTAAGTTCTTGGGTGAGCAGTAACAAAGCTAAGCACAAATACAACTAGGAAATAAAGACAACAAACCACCTTTACCTCCCTTGTCAAATGAGCTCGTTCGTTGTCATGTGAGTGTGTTGGTGCTTGGCTTGTATGTCCAATGGAGTCTTTTTGTTAATGCAATTGCCTTATGAGCAGCACCTCTCCTAGTCCACCTTTGGCTTGGCTTGGCAAAATGAAGCTATCTCTTAACAATTTAGCATTATAACTCTACACACAGAAGCTTGTTGAAGGTATTCCAACATAATAACCTTACACAAAAAAGTTGTCCCTCAACAATTTAACATTATAACTTTGGTTTGAGAGCTTGTTAAACAATGGCTTTGGCACTTGTATTTATAGGCTCTCCAACTAACCCTAACTCAAGTGTAGTCAGGTTAGATTTAACCGTAGTTAGATTTAGGAGGGGACAAACAATTAATATTTGGGATAAAGATCCTATTTATTAAGCATGGGTCTCCTTTTTTGAATTTAAGGCTCTTATTATGGAGATATTTTCAATTTCTTTATTTTGAGGATGACATCATCATTACCTCATTTTTATTGAAATTTCATTTTTACAAAATTGATATTCACTAATATCACATGGAGATTTCACCTAAGCAGTTAATTGCATTTGCGTAGTTAATTCATTTTGTTTAGGGTTTTTGCATTTAAAAAAAAGTTTAAGCGCTCCACTTAATGGGTCTAAAGGCCAATTTGTCAATTTGCCAGGTCGCAATTTGATTAGAGATGAATCTGTGGGAGGTTATCGTTGTGTATGGACAATACCCCAAATAGAGATGTTTCGACATGATTCTCATCACTAACGTCCAATGTGTGGACGAAATTGGGACATTCAGTGATTCCTAGGCTTAATTTGCATTGTTTGGTAGAAATCAATCAAAAGTCCGGTTAGGCTAGGAATGCGGCCAAAACGGGGTGTCTACATTTTGCCCCTATTTTAGAAGACGTTGCAAGACATGCATAGTAATGTCTTTTCAAAGAATGAAAAAAGTTGTTAATGCCTTGGCTAATGCCCTAGAGGGCGATGGATGAGCCTTGGGTGCCCCCTCGAGGGATTAGGGGACAAATAGAATTGTCAAACGTTACCTCGAAAAGAAGAAAATGACATGATCTATAGGTAACGGGGTTGAAAATACTGATTTGTCCAAAGATAGTTATAATCAGTGGTAAAGTGATTTGCCCCAGTAGAGCAGATGGGTGGAAATAATGATTTGTCCAAAGGCGGTTATAATCATTGGCATAGTGAAAATGCTTGAGTAGAGTGGATAGGTCGAGATAATGATTTGCCCAAAGACGGTTATAATCATTAGCGCAACGAAAAATACCCAAATAGGGTGGATGCAAGCGTGATACAATTCTACTTTGCCCTAGTAGGGTGGATATGATCAGTGAAGGTGTAAATAATTTGGTCCGTCATGGCAAATCGACAAAGGGAGTTCACGAAATGAATCCATACTCACAGATTAACAATACGCTGGCACAGAGGATAGGCTTGAATTTGGGCTACCTGTTAGTACAGAGATGCATTTCCTAACTAGTAGTGATTATTATTCATTTGTGATTTTATTACTCTGTGTTTGGCTGGCGTTTGCGATATGTCAGTTGTGAACAAGGAGAAGTACTGCCCACTGTATTGCTTGATAGATCCATTGCCCTGATTTTTGTTATAGCTTGTGATATTATGCATCATAGTTGTAAACAACTATAATGACAATATCTATCCAAAGCATGGAAAACTCAATTTAAATGCAAAATATAAACCACTTAGGTGTAAGATATGAACAATCAAATCTTAAGTGAATGCAATGCAATAAATTAAGTGTAGGAATGAACACAAATTCACAACTTAAGTACAAGATATGGTTGATCAAGACTCAAATGCGAATAAAGTGTAAGAAATCCTACAACAATTGAGGGGAAGGGAAACACAAAAATACAATCTAACTTCAAAAAGTAAACAACTCAAGCCCAAGTTGCGAGCAAGACTCAAGTGTAAACTAATTGTCCTTAGACACACAACACGCAAAAGGAAAAACCATAAAGCAATAAACAAATTACTTTAAGGTGCATGAAACAAACAACCAAGCTAAAGCAATAAACAAATGAGTTCAAGCAAGAGCAATAGACAAACTAAGTTAAGACAAAAGAGCAAACAACTAATTTAAATGTTTGTGTATGTGTAATAGAAGTGTTACACTTGGCACAAAAGATTGCTCCTAGGCTATAGGGGACAATACTATTAAAACAGCCGGGGGGAATAGAAGAATAAGGAAGGGGTAGCCGAGTTGACTCTAGATGCACCAGGCAAGTGGACGTTGTTTACATAGTCCCATGGATACGAGGTCCAACGTAAACTTGAGGGGAAATGTAGTTCTCCCAAGATTATGGGATAGAAGAAGATAGTGATAAGCAAAAGAAATTGCTTAGAGAAGAAAGTGGGAATGGGCTCGCAAAACATTGAGAGTGTAGAGTAAAGAGGAGGAGGTGCTCACAATCATGAAAACATCAAATACAGAGAACTCGCGAAACCACGAGAGCATGGTTTAGGCTAAAACCATACTAAAAGATGAGACGAATGATCACAGATGACTTGGTTCATAATGTTCACTACGTCTAAGGCTGAGAACGAGAATAAGCTCGTAAAATGACAAGAGCATAAATAACTTGTAAAACGACGAGAGCGTTTGGAGACAAACCTAGAGGAACGAATGATCCAAGAGAGTGGTGAATGAAATCAATCACCGAAACTGACCGTGTTGGCTCCAAATGCACTAGGCAATTGGACGTTGCCTACACAGTCCCATGCATGCACGGTCCAACATGAACTTTAGGGCAAATGTAGTTATCCCAGAAATGGGATGAAAAACTATCGTAAAACGAAACAAGAAATGGAAATGGTCATGACAAAAGTCATGAAATGCTTCAGTTATACCTGTTGACTTGGAGAAGCACGACCTGAGTGGCGAGGATACAATTTGAATGGCCTAATGTTGAAGGCAGGCATGTTTTTGGGTTTCTATAGGCATCTCAATTCAATGGAGAATTATGATACACATAATGGGTTAACTCACAAAATGGCGAGAGCGTTGTTTAGGTTGCTTTCAAAATGACGAGTGTTGTTTAGGTTGCTTGCAAAACGACGAGAGCATGAGGGGTCTATGACTTGCAAAATGGTGAGAGCGTGTTGGAGACAAACCTAAAGGAAGGAATGATTGAAGAGAACGGTGAATGATATCAATCACCGAAACCGGCCAAGCTGACTCTAAATGCACTAAGCAATTGAATGTTGCCTTTATAGACCTATGGACACAAGGTCCAACATGGACTTCAAGCCAAATGTAGTACACCCAGAAATGGGATGAAGTACTATCAGAAAATGGAACATGCAAATGGAAATAGTCATGACGAAAGCCATGAGAACGCTTTAATTATACCTGCTGACTAAGAGATGCATGTCTTGAGTGGTGAGGATACAATCTGAATGGCCTAATGTTGAAGGCGAACATGTTTTTGGGTTTTTCTAGGCATCTCAACTCAAAGGAGAATTACAAGACACAAAATGGACTAACTCACAAAATGATGAGACCGTGGCTTAAATTGCTTGCAAAATGGCAAGAACGTTGCTTAGGTTGCTTACAAAATGGCGAGTGTCATAAAAATCAAGTGGTCATCAATGCATCAAGTTCAAATGCACAATGCACACAAAAGTGACTCGCAAAACGGTGAGAGCGTCATTGAAATTGCTTGCAAAATGACGAGAGCATTGAAAAAACCAAGTGGTCATTGATGCATCGAGTTCAAATGCACAATGCACACAAAAGTGACCTGCAAAACAACAAGAGCGTGAGAAAGGGGGTGACCGAGCTGACCTCAATGTTAATTGAGCGTTGCCTACATAGTCTCGAAGGACTTCAAGTCAATGTAGTTCTGCCCTACAACAGAGAACCCAACTAAGTGATAATAAGTTTTTGAGTAATGGTATGGCAAGGTGATGCAACAATGTGGATAAAATAAGTTGCTCCTAGGCTATAGGAAACAACGACAAGGGTGTGCTATACTAATTTGCCCAAAGGCGGTTAGAATCAATAGCACAGGGAATGAAATAGAACACGACAACAATGAAGGATGCAATTGCCAAACCACTGTCGTACTGCCCCAAGATTCTTTCTGAAAGAATGTGCTCAACGAATCGCAAGATTGAATCAACTGTTGAAACTTCATTTGAATCAAATCATTGAAGGTGCCCAAAGTACCAAGGGATCGAAACCAAGGTCGAAAAGGGTGGGCAAGGAAGAGTAAATAACTTCAGTCAAATAGGGAAGGTATGGGAGGAACGATATACGGTATGGTACAAGGTGATATTATGGTACAATTTAAACAATTCTCATAGACAATACCTTGGGTCTCTTAAGCGAAATAACATTTGAGATGTATTATGTTCATCGGTTTATCAAGTTCATCTCCTTCTGGTATAGCTAACCTGAACCTGTAAGCTCCAAAGCCATAATTAACAACAATTACATAAGGTCCTATACAATTAGGCTTGAACATGCCTTTCTTCTTTTTCTCAGTGTTGTTCTTTTGGTTTTCTTTGAGGACAAGATCACCAAGCTTGAACTCTCTGTGCTTCACACGCTTGTTAGATTGACCACCGGTTTTGTTATACTTGAAGGCTATTCACAACAACCATGCTTTTTTCATCCAGTGGTTCTAGCTCTTGCAGATAAGCTACTCTTTAATCCTTGTCATCGAGGATATGTTTCAATGAAATTCACAGAGAAGGCAACTTGACCTCGACAGGAAGAATGGCCTAAGTGCCATAAACAAGTGAATATGGTGTGGCTCCTATTGGAGTATGGTAATTAGTACCGTAGGCCCAGAGGGCGTGGAAGATTCACAAGTTTCAATCACAACCAACATCATTGACAATCTTTTGCAGAATATTGACAATGGTCTTGTTAGATGCCTTTGCTTGGCCATTACCTTGTGGGTAATATGTAGTGGAAAAATGTTGGGTGATATTAAACTTTGCATAGAGTGCTTTGACATCCTTGTTCTTAAACAAATCGTCATTATGAGATATAATGTCGGATGGGATGCCATAATGGCAAATGAGATGGTTGAAGATGAATTTGGAAATTTGTTTTCTTATCACGTGAGGGGTATAGCTTTAACCCACTTAGTGAAGTACTCGATGGCGGTAAGGATATGCTTATGGCCATTTGAGGAGGTAAGGTTAATTTTCCCTACGAAGTCAGGTCCCCACGTTGAAAACAACCATGGTGTGGTCATCGGCTTGAGTGTTTTGGTTGGAGCATGGATTAAATTTGCATGCCTCCAACATTGTTTACACCTCTTAACATAAGCAGTTGCATTTGCTTCTATGGTCGGCCAATAATAACTAGTACATACGAACTTTTTGGCAAGGATGACCCCGCTGATGTGGGCCCCACAAACTCCTTCGTGAACGTTTCTCAATGCTAATCCAAATTCTGTTGAAATTAACAATGAATCAGAGTTCCATCAAAGCCTCTGTGGTAAAGTTTAGGTCTAATTAAGGTATAGCGAGAGGCTTGGTGTGTGAAGGCTTTTTGTTTCTTACGTGAGAGGTTTGGTGGAAGGATTTGGTCATGAAGGTAATTGTATAGCTCGGAGTACTAGTTAGAGCTCAGACCAACAATATCACAGATCATTTCATCGGTCAAGGGTTCATGAGCAGGGGCTAGAAGATGTTCAACGATGAACTGGTAGTCTCTTGCCTTGTCTGTGCTACGAATCAAAGAACCAATGATAGCCATGGCATCTGTCGTCTTATTATTGGCCTGAGGAATGTGTTCAAATTGAATGTGAGCAATTTGTTGCTTGAGATTGTCCGCCAATGCTTTATAAGGTACCGGTTTGTCATCTGTGGTTTGGAATTGATCTATGATCGGATTAATAATAAGCTATGAATTGCCATAAACTAATAGATGTTGAATATTCAATTGTACCGCTTGATGAAGCCTTGCAATGAGTGCTTTGTATTCAACCATGTTATTGGTGCAAGGAAAGCTAATACGAAATGATTTGGGAATGAGATCACTTTGTGGTGTTATAAACAACAAACCTGCTCTTGATCCATGAGATGTGAAGGAACTGTTAGAATACTATTTCCATGGTTGGTCCTCAGAAGATGTTTTTGCTATGGTTATAATGGACTCATTTGGAAATGCAAAGGTAAGGGGCTGAGTATTTGATATCGGAGCTTTAACAAGCTGATCTGCAAGTACTTGTACCTTAATGGCCTTTTGATTGACATAATCGATCTCAAACTCACGTAGAAGCATGATCCACTTAGCCATGCGGCCCTGTAAAGCTAATTTTGATACTAGATACTTGAACGGATCTACTTTGGCAGTGACTATGGTCTTGTTGTTGAGCATGTAATGACACAGTTTTTGGGCTGTAAAGGCCATAGCTAAACAAGCTTTTTCAATTGGCGTATAATTGTGTTCATACGCTACTAGTGTACAACTTAGATAGTACACTGCATGTTCCTTTCCGTGCTCATTATGTTGGGCTAAAAGTGCCCCTAGGGCATTTTTAGTGGCTGATAGGTAAAATAAAAATGTTTTTCCCGACATAGGTGGTAGCAGAACTGGTGGATTGACTAAGTATTCTTTCAGGTGCTCAAAGGCCTTCTGGCGGTCTTTGTTCCATAAAAAGGTAGTGCCCTTATTCAACAAATGAGTGAACGAGTGGCATTTATCGGCCAATTATGAAATGAAGCGTCTGATACACTGTATTTTGCCCTGCAAACTGCGGAGCTGGTTCAAAGTAGAAGGTGGCAGCATCTTGGTAATGGCCTAAACCTTGGCAGGATCAACTTCAATGCCTCAATGAGAGATAATAAAGCCTAACAATTTCCCTAAAGTAACACCAAAAACACACTTGGGATTAAGCTGAACCTTGCACTCACAAAGCCTTTCAAAGAATCTTCTTAGTACGACTGGATGGGCTGCACGGGTCTTAGATTTACTTAGTATGTCGTCGACATAGTTTTCAATAATATCATGCATCATATCATGGAAGATAATTGTCATGGCCTTTTGGTATGTTGCCCCTGCATTCTTGATGCTGAACAACATGACCTGATAGGAAAATGTTCCCCATGGAGTGGTGAATGATGTCTTGTGTTGGTCCTCTGGTGCAATCTTGATCTAGTTATATTTTGAAAAGCTGTCCATGAGGGAAAGCATCTCATACCTAGCTGTGGAGTCAACAATCATGTTGATGTTTGGCAGAGGAAAGTCATCATTTGGGCAGGCTTTGTTAATGTATCAGAAATCAGTGCACAACTTGATACCTTCTGGCTTCTTGCTGATTGGTAAAATGTTGGAGATCCCCTTTGAATAATAAATAGGTCCAATACAATTTTCATTTAAAAGTTTCACCAGTTCTTTCTTGACCAAGATAGCAATGCAAGGATGCATTTTCGTCAGCTTTTGCTTAACTGGCTTAGCATTTGGATGAACTACAAGATGATGTAGAACTAATGATGGATCCAAACCTGGCATATCAGAGTAGGCCCATGCAAAAATATCTACGAACTCTCTGAGAAGAGATGTAATAAATTCATGTTCCTCAGTGAGGAACGCGCCTAATTTTATCCATTTGGGATCATCCAAAGTCCCAATGTTGACTTTTGAAGTATCCTCTAGTAGGAGAGTAGAGCCGTCTTCTAGAGTAGTCGACAAAGATGTAAACTGGTTGGCAATGGCAAAGCCCTTTGGCCGGACTGGGTCTTCAAGTTCTCCCAAACATGAGGAATCTAATCTCCTAATGGTGGCAAAGGCCATGTAACAAACAACACTTCAGGACACTCTCGGATAATTTGCTCAAAAGCATGCTGCTCCTGTGTATTGAGTTCGGACCCAAAGGCAAGTTCGTTGTTGGTGGTCTCTCGAGCTTCATTCGAGGAAGGGTGAACATCCACATCTAATGGCGTCTGAAATAGGGTTTCACCAAAAGACTAGCCTTTTTCTTTACTTTTACCCTGGGCCAAAAGCGCCTCATAGAGGTTTTCAATTTGGGACCTCAATGTTTTTTTTTTTTTGCTTTTTGCTAAGGGTGTTCACCAACTCTCTGGAATAGGTTGCAGGATCCAATTTGATAAAGAACCCTTGTTTATGGTCTCCCAAAGGAACATTGTCTCTCAGGCCCAAAAAATCACAAAAGACAACATTCTTGAACTCGTCTAGAGGTACTGTGGATTCATGTTGGTCCCAGTCTATGAGTTGAGGTTGGTAAAGGGTAAGTGGGGAACGTCATATTACTGGTGTGATGGTACAAATGGTATAAGGGTCAAACAAGTTGGTATTGGCTAGGTCTTCGTATATGCTATAATCGGACTCTATTTTGTTGTCGGCATCATCATCGCTAGTTGTCAGTGTAGGATCTCAAATAAGATAAGTGGGGTCACCCCTAGGCAGTTTAAATCCAAGACCATGGGTTCTTTTGTACTTTGTTATAGAAATGGGCTTGATGGTACCCTGTTGATTTTCCCTTAGGCCTCTACCCTCATAAGCTTGGTTATCCATAATCTTATTAAGGATGGGATAATTTTTGCTCTGGTAACAATCAACCAGATTATCATTGTATAACCAAGAATTGTCTTTGGCAAGTGGGTCTTACTCTTGGTCAGTGACCGGTGTGAAAACAATAGGCACTGGGCTATGAAGTTTTCCTTTTCCCCTTTGTTGCCATTCCATGCAAATTGGCTTAGCTTTGGGCCTTCCATAAGTCTTGGGGTTTTGCAAAAGCTTGGCTATATGGAAGGTATCATGGGTAAAGTACTCTTCTGGACCATTGACCATTGTCCGAAATGGTAAAGTGATTGGAAATTTCAATAGGAGGCGTATGTGAAGTTGAGGGAAGGTTGTTTGCATCTATGCAATTGGTCTCTGGCAATTCAACAAGTATGTCTTTGTCTGTCTTTCTTTGGTATGGGGTCTAGACCAAAACGGTAATTGCAACTTTCGTACTCGGCCTTCAAATGTTTGCAGTATTGATATGGTTGTAAATCCTTGTGAATAGTTACCTCCATCCCAGAATGTGGAAGCTTGATACATTGGTGCAAAATTGAAGGTATTGCACGGATTTAGTGTATCCATGGTCTGCCCAAAAACAAATTGTATAATAAATCCAGGTTTAGCACATGGCAAAGTGTGTCATGGGTCAAAGGCCAACGACAACTGGCAAACTAATGGTTCCTTGTGATTCCCACTCTTCATTGTCATAGGCCTTGATGGTAATAGTCTCTGGTTGAAGGTCAGCGATTATATATCCTAGATGTGTGATTAACTTTAGAGACACAATGTTAAGGCCCGATCCATTGCCTACGAGGATGCGTTTAACTTTGTGCTGCGTTATAACAACTTCAATGCACAATGGGTATTACGGAGAGGGCCGAGGGATGACATAACGCTTTGGTTGAAGGTCAATTGTTGGCCTGGGGCTAGGTGTCCAACCAAAGCTTGGAAAATGTCTAGTGTAAAGTCATTAGGTACTTGGGATTGGCTTAGGAGTTTGAAGGATATTCTTGTGGATGGTAGATGTGCGCAACAAATCCAAAATAGAAATTTATGCAGGGGTCTTTTGTAGTTGTTCCACAATAACGTATGTTTTTCCTTAACACTGGTAATTGGCTTACTCCTAGCTGGTATAGTGGGTTGAATTGGCTCGTTGGTAGAAGGTTGTTGTGGTCCTGGAATGGTAACTTTGGTTCGTCGCGTTGTGATTGCACAATCTGGATTGGGTAAAGGACCATTGTAACTAGAAGTGAATAACATTTGACACGGTGGTTAATTCACAATAGTCTAATTGTAAACGTGAGGTGGTTGTGGCTCACATAGTATTTAGGTAGTTTGTTAGTTGGTTTCTTACATTAATTATTTACAACTTTTATATTGTTGTTATCCTTTTTCGTTGGGATTCATTGTTATTGCTTAGACCTATTATGAGCATGATTGTTTGTATAAATAAACCAATGTAATAGTTTATTGTTTTGCTAAATAAATTAATCATTCTTTATTCATGTTCAAGATTTGGTATTAGAGCAATCTCTGAGCCTAGGAGGAGAGAAACTTGAGGAGGAGCCTGTGCACTCCCACTTTCTTGAGCATTTGCTCAACTTTGGCATCGTCCTACACGTTGCTATTGTATAGATCTACATTGCATTAGTGTCAACCGACGTTGCTTCGTCATCAAATGGTGATTTGATTCAACATTGCGAGCTCGACTTTGTGAAGATGAGTTGCTTTGGATCATGCATTGCCTCAAATCAATTCAGATTGTGCATCGAGCGAGCTTCGTATAGCAGTGCATTGACACTGCAAACTTAACAAGCTCTCCACCTACCAAAATCGGTGAGTCATTGCAAACATATCCGACTCGAATGAGTTGGTAGCACTGCATCGATATTAGATCCTGACGTTGTGGGCTGCGGAAACATTGCATCCGATCTTGGACCCTGCAACTTGTCGAGCAACTCGGCGAACTCTCCTTTTACCTAGGACCGATGAACACTCTACCCCGTGAGCTCGGATCCTCGAGTTTTCCCTCGATTAGCTAGACTACGAGCACAACTAGAGCTTATTGAGCTCCGTACCACACAATTCTAGTTCAACTCGGCGAGCTCAATTATATGGTATTTAACCCAGTTTGGCCTCCAATTCACTCACACCGCCCAAGGTTTCTACCAAAACAAGTTGGTGGATTTATTTATTTATTACAAAAGCTGGGGTTTTAAACATTTAAATAGCAATTCTTGCATATTGAAGTTTGAAATACATAATAGCTGAGTTGGCTAGAGTACCTTTTGAAAAACCCTCACAAACTTTCAGGGCAATGGTTCAAAGCCCAAAGTGGATCTATTTTTTCAAAATAATGTAAGCAAAATTTAAAATAAAAGGGGGGACTACAAATTTTTAGTGGTCATTTAATAGGGGTGGCACTATTAAAGTGGTATAAAAATTTGCTAAAAAGGGGTCATTATATTTTCCAAAAAATTGTAAAGAAGGGGGAGCTTATTTTTATTTTCATTACAATTCTTTTTTGCAAAAATATTGTAAGATTTCTATTTTATGGCAAGTCAAAAATAGTGAAATAGGCATTGGCATACTACAAAAACACAAAACGGGATTTTTAATCTCATTAGCAGTGTTCGATTAAGCAGTGCCTCTGAATCGCGTTTACAGGGTATGACGTTGCGTTTGATCTATTGCATCCATCGCCTAAACTAGTTGCCACAATGATGTCTGCGCTTTGTCCTTATAAATCATTGGGGAGAAATAAGGTGAAACTATTTTCATTAAACCATCCCTCCATTACCCATTCATCACGATCGTGAAGCATAAATCTTGATAGGTGGAAATTTCAAGTATATAGGGAAGTTAACGTCCACATATGCGGAATTGCATCTAAGCAAGGGCCATCGATTAGACGAATCCTTTTCACGTATTGTCTTGGTACCACATACCACTCTACTCTCACGTACATAAGCGTCTCTTTCATGTACCAATGGGTATATTGAAAGTACTAGCTTCTTCCACGTATCGACGAGTATATAGAAATGACACGCATATATCGAGAGATGTGGTATATTGGGCTGATGGTTTATAGAAAAGGGAATTTGTTGGAGTTATAAAGAATTAATCCATTTCCCTTTGTCGATTTGTTTACAATGGCTGGAAATGGCCCAAAATTCTTTCTTCCATACTCTCAGCTTCTACGCGATGACAACTATATTGCATGGAAAACCAATATCAAAACACATCTCGCATTTGAGGACATTTGGCCCGTTGTTAGTGGTACATTCACCCGACATGCCTCTAACGTTGATCAACAACATAAGTTTGATAAAACAAACATGCAGGGAAAGTTGATTATTATGTTCGGGGTATTGGGTGAGGTACAACCACATATCTGTGAGGCTACAATAGCGAAGGAAGCTTGGGAGAAGCTCCAAATAATATATGAAGCCACAAATGAAAGAACCTTACTTCCACTTACAAAGTTAGCTTCACTCTCTCAAATTGAAGTTAGGTGAAAAGGTAGAGGCTTTCCTAAGATGTGTTGCAACTTGAAGGACCTCGCTCTAAGCATTGGGTGAGCGAGTGATAGATACCTCTCTTGTACCAATTGTCCTGAGAGCATTGCCACCCTCCTACAAAATCTTCACGACTACATTGATTGTCACAACTCAAAAACGAGCATTTGAAAAGTTGGTCAACGTGTTACAATAGGAAGAGTCCATGCATGTAGTAGAAGAAGAAGAACATGCCCTTGCTTCTAATCAATAGAAAGGGAAGAGCCCCACAAAGTTTTCTAAAAAGCCCCAAAAGCAAGGTCATCAACGTAATCCACAAAGGAATAAACAACAAAAAGTTTGCCTCATTTGTGGTAGAAAAGACCATCACCTGAAAGATTTAGTATAATTCATTCATGCAGGGCTCGTCTAGCAACAAGAAGCCCAATAACCAACAATCGTCACAACAAAACAAAGGACAAGGTCAGAAGAAGGGAAATTGGGGAAAGCAATAGCATTAGCAAGGCAACATTGTTGAACAAGAAAAAAACCACTCAGATGAGGATTTCCTATATGTTGTACAATCTCATGAGGAATCAACTTCATAAAGTTCTATTTGGTATGTTGACTATGGTGCACAACTTGACACATGACTGGAAGACAAGGTTGGTTCTACAATTTGAAAGAGACACCTCATAAAAATCATGTCTCTTTGGGTGATGATTCGTCCTATCGTGTCCAAGGCATTGGTAACATCTCCTTACCACTTGGACGAGATGATTGCAAAATATTTGATGTCCTATATGCCCCAGGACTCACTAAGAATCTTCTCTCTATAAGTCAATTTCTTAAGCATAACCTAAAAGTTGATTTTGACTGCAAAGGCGGTAAAAAGATGTGCCTCATCAAAGATAAGTCAAAAAGCTCGAAAATCATTTCACGAGCATCTGAATTTGGGAGAACGTTCCAACATGACTTTGTTTAGAAGAATCATGTGCTTATTGCAAATGATTCAAACTCAGCTAATTTGTGGCGTCAAAGATATGGGCATGTGACTTTTGGATACCTAGTTGTACTAAGCCGTCATAATAATGTTTAAAGACAAATGACCAAGTCTTCAACATTTTCAAAGAGTTCAAAGCCACTGTGGAAATAGAAATTGGTTGTAAAATCAAAGCTCTCTACTTAGATCGAGGGGGGAATACACCAATAATGCATTTTCAGCCTATTTGAAAGAACATGGTATTTGCCGACAAATGACTCCACCTTATACTACACGACAAAATGATGTTGCAGAAAGACGGAATTGCATTATCATAGAAACGGTGCAATGCATGATTGAGGATTCAAGTTTGGCATGTGCATATTGGGTAAAAACAATACACACAACAGTCTATCTGCTAAACAAGTCACTGCAACTCTTGATGGAGTGACTCTACAAAAAGCATGGATAGGGCATAAACCCTCAATCGCTCATCTTCAGGTTTTTGGATGTAAGGCATGCATGCATGTTCCTAAAAAGAAGAGAAAGAAACTGGATAACAAATCCATGACATGTCTTTTTGGGCTATAGTGAATAATCAATGGCTTACAGGGTTTTGCATCCATAAACAAGGAAAATATACATAAGCAGGGATGTTGAGTTTGATGAGAAAGGTAAGTCTAATCTGCCTTCCACACACTCCCTTGATTCAAAAATTAGATCTGTAGATGATAAAAACAGTGATGGTGACAATGATGGGGATAATGGTGACGATCAGTTAGATACTGCATTTCCACCACCCACAAGAACAATTGAACGTGTACCTAAATGGTAGACGAGTACAATACAAGATGCTAATTTGGATGGAATTCTAAATACATCCACCACTAGACCAAGGACTCACAACATGACTCTAGAAGATGTCAATTTGGACCTAAAGAACATTGTGGTTGAATCGGTTGAGCCCTCTAAGGTTCAGGTAGCCCTAGAGTTAAAACCTTCGAAGTATGCCATGAATACAAAATATCAATCATTGATGAAACGGAACATAACACGTGGCAACTTGTAGATCGTACACTAGGGAAGAAGCCGATTGGTTGTAAATGGGTTTTCAAAACAAGATACAAAGCAAATGGTAGTATTGACAAGCACAAGGCACGACTCGTAGCAAAAGGTTATGCTCAAAAGGAAGGCATTGATTATGAGGAGACTTTTGCTCCCACCGTCAAGATCAAGACTATCAAAATGGTATTTGCTTTGGCTACATAGTTTGGATGGAAAGTACACCAAATGGATGTGAAAAATGCCTTTCGAAATGAAGATCTATAGGAAGAAGTCTACATGACTCAACCAAAAGGTTTTGTCACACCTGGTAAAGAAGGAAAAGTGTGTAGACTCATCAAATCATTGTATGGTCTCAAACAGGCTCCCCAAGCTTGGTATATAATTTGATGAGCATCTTGTTCAACATGGATTCCAGAGGAGTCCTTATGATCCAATCTCTACCTCAAACAACAAGGGGGGATTGTGATTGTTGTTGTACATGTCAATGATCTAGTTATCACTGGCAGTTCAGTGAAAATGATTGATGCAATGAAGAAACATCCGAACCGATCATTTGACATGACATATCTCAGGCTACTACACTATTGTCTTGGGATGGAAGTATGGCAAAAGGAATATAAATTTGGTGGGTTTTTTCTATAAAAAAAAAAAAGAGCACCTTATGTTTTTGTCCCAAATGAAATATTCCAAGTCAATGCTTGAGAAATTTCGGATGATGGATCGTAAACCTATTGCAACACCTATGGAGACAAGGCATTGGTTCTATCGTACAGATCCATCACCATGAGTAAATACAACTCTTTATTGGCAATTGATTGAGAGTCTTATTTACTGGACCTACACTACGCTAGACATTAGCTATCTCTCATGGTTCACGCAGGAGCTGAAATTGTCTCACTAGAAAGCAACAAAGCGAATACTGAAATACATAAGGGGTACAATGGACAATGGTCTAGAATATAAGAAAAATGATCAATTCTTTTTGATAGGATATTCAGACTTAGATCATGCAGGGAATATTGATGACAACAAATCCATTTTAGGATATGTGTTTTTTTTGGGATTTGCTCCTATATCATGGGGGAGCAAGAAACAAAACTTTGTTACTCGATCTTCCTTTGAAGCAGAATATCGTGCAACAGTTGGAGCTATCTATGAAGCAATATGGTTACATCGCATACTGGAAGGATTAGGAATACCACAGAAGCAACCTACCATCTTGTATTGTGACAATGAAGGTGTTCTTAAACTTTTTTGCAATCTGGGATTTCATGAGTGCACAAAACACATTAAGGTACATTTACACTTAATACACGAACATGTTCAACAACACAACATCTAGCTCCAGTTTTGCTCGACAAAAGAACATGCAAATGTCTTTACCAAGTCACTTGCACGGGACAAATTTGAGGCATTCAGAGAATCTCTCTCTTGTTCACTTGAGACCATGCTAAATTAAGGGGGGAATATTAGAATAACATCTGACAAGGTGGTTAATTCACCATAGTATAATTGTAAACGTGAGGTTGTTGTGACTCACATAGTATTTAGGTAGTTTGTTAGTTGGTTTCTTACATAAGTTATTTATGACTTTTATATTGTTGTGATCCTATTTCTTCGGGATTCATTGTTATTGCTCATACCTATTACAGGCATAATTCTCTATATAGATAAACCAATGTAATAGTTTATTGTTTAGCTGAATAAATTAACCATTCTTTATCTGTTCTCAGGAAGTTCTTTGGTGGTGGTTAAAGACTAGGGCCTCATTTGTCCGGGGTCAAGTATTTGCCCATGGGGAGAAAGCATTGCGAAATATTTTGGAGGAAAATTTGGATCCGAAGAACACAGATAGGCAAGGGAGTCTTGCTCTTTGGGCCTGATACATTGTCTTTTGCTCTATTGTATGACCCATTATAAGGAGTCTTCACAAAAACCATAGGGCTAGGTGAGGGATTCTGGATCTTTAGGCTTTGATACTACGTCTATTGCTCTATTATATAGCCCTGTTTTAAGGAGCCTTTGCAAGACCTTAAGAAAACTGACAGGTGAGGGACTTATGCTCTTTGCGACCGATACTACTTAAGTCGCTCTATTGTATAGACTGATTAAAAGGAGTGTTCACAAGACGCATTAGTGGAACATGAAACCATCTTTCAGGATAGTCCCCTGCCTCAAGTTCTCTGAATGTTCATCAGCTTGGATCCATTGCTTTTGTCAAACTATATTGTGACAATGTGAGTGCTTCCTTCAGGACATAGCTTTCTTAGAAGGTATATATGCAATGGGATCATCCAAGGCACCCTCTATGTAGCCTGATCATTGGTTGAGGGCTGGGAATGGATCTCCAACACGTTTTTGAACATCAGGTTGAATGATACCCAATAAAGACTTGGGCCTGTAGTGTCTACTCAAATGTGGGTTCCTAAATGGATTTTTCTTGTCCATTTGAGAGAGTCCAGGCAAAAACAGCTTGCTAGATTTCTTTTTAAACCGGACCTTTCTCTGGTTCTTGAAACCTGTGTTGCACCTATTCAAAGGACCAAATCATTAGCACTATAGTAGATAAACTCGTACTTGGCAACTACTCGGCAGCCCAAACTTTTGACGTGTACTTGGGGCTCGGCAACTTTATTGCTAATTTAAAAAATATATAAATTCGTAAAGTAAACTGAAACATATAAAAAAATGAAATGAATGTAGAGAAATGATGTAGAAAACACATAACTCAGAGTCATAAGTATGTTTTATATTAGTTTTTGAGCAAATAAGAGTACAATGCATAATTCGACATTCAATGATTCAACAGCAAGTTGCAACTGCTCTGTATGAAGGTATGAAGGCTATGCTCACTGCTAAGTGTTAACCCTGCTAAACCTTTAGGCTTTTTCAAATATGAAGGCAATTCTATCCTGTTATGAAGGGCCAAAGGCCAAGGCTATCCAACTTTCCAAGATTCAACTGCTCACTGCTGTGCTAACTTTGATAAACCTGTCAACTGTTCACTGCTGTGCTAAGACTGCTTACCCTGCTAAAAGCATAACCCTGTCAAGTTGTCAACTGCTCACTACTAAGCAGCTCGAGTGCAAACTGTCAAGACTCAAACGGAAACCCTTGAGAACTGTTGAAGCTCATGAGACATTGTTAAACCGCGGGCGAGCTATAAACCTTGCAAATTGTTCAGTGTTGATGATCCACAAATCAAACCCTGCAAACCCCAAATGCAGCAGGCAGACCGACTGAAAGGGAGCAACAGTCGACGGAAATAAGCAAATATCGACAAATTTCAAACCCCAAACACGGCCAAAATTGCGATAAACTGAAAGCAAAATGACGTTTATGTTATTCTTCTAACTGGGTTGACCCCAAGTCTCATACTAATGACTTGACAGTTTTATGCAATGTACAATGTAAACAGGAGGCCAGCTTTGTTGATAGAGAATTATTTATTCAATATCTGTTCTCTTGAGACATGTTGCCTAGGCAGATTTAAGTCTTCTTGTGGGAAAGTTGATTTGCTGACATTGTTCAGAATTTTGAATTCTTCTTTTCTGTGCAATATAATATATTTATTCGTTGTCTGTCTTTGTAAATTGCCTAAGAAGGCCATATGCTTTATTATTCAATATATATGCTTCCTGTGAATATGTTTCTGTATGCAATTACAATCTGTCTACAAATTCTGGAGCTCTGAAGTAATGCCTTGAAATAATTTAATGAATATATAAACAACTCTTATTTAATATCAACTCTCAAGTGTCAAGTTTCAAGTTCAACTGTTCAACTTTAAACATTCAATATCACATTATTTACTTCTTTGTGTATATATATGTATGTTAGATGTAATTGACTAGTTTTGAGCATATGTTAAGTGGATTTGATATGGATTGCATTTTAATAGTCTCCCCCCAACCCTAAATTTTGCCATTTTTAATGTTTTTTTTAAAAATTTGATGAGTGTTGGTTGAGTCTTTTTGTGAGTCCGAATCCGAGTGAAAAATAGGCTTACTGAGTCTGAGTCTTGTTTCTTTGGTCATTACTCAAGCACCTACTCATCTTTATCAAGGATGCCTTAGAGTCTCCCTGATGGAAATCTTCATATATCCCTCTTGCATCGGTATCAAGAATTCAAGATTCACTTTACCATCTTCAACAAATAGAATAGCACTAATGACTTGCCCTTAATGTGACAATCGGCTATGTATTATTGCAATAAAGTTGAGACTTTTCTGAGTCTTATTAATTACATAAGTTTCTGATAGCAAAATAAAAATGAAGTGCTCCAATGATTCTTTGCAAGGCCAATTTCTTCTCGTCTCTTCTTGAAATGATTGAATTTTGATACCATCAATGGTTTTAATCTATTACTTGCTAGACGATCCTGAATGTTATCCTAGTTGACAAGTTAATCTAATCTAATATATTTCGGAATATGAATATTAGTGCTGATCCTAATTAAGATTAGTAGAAGATAACACAAACCACATGATTATTTACACGAGGGAGCTATGCCTTTCATAGCCTAGGGTCTTCTTACCTTAGTTCTTCTCTCTTGTAACTGGTTGTACTTTTGAGTCCCATTGACCTACTTTGGTCATTTGTGGACATTAATTTAATTTCTTTCTTCCTACGATTCTCCAAACTTGTCTTACCTTTGGACGTATAGTGTTTTCAAGATTGTGATTCCATTGTTCCACCAGGCCATGCCCTAGGGGTAGGTTGAGGGCACTTGATATTGTGATACCCTGGGTTCTAAATTCTAATCCAGTAGGATCACACTCCACTCCCCTCTCCAATTATGTGGAGCCTTCAAATTGACTTGCTATGGGGGATTTACATATCTTATCCTAGGCAAAAGGGGTTGAACAAACAAAAAAAAAGATTGTGATTTCAGATTCTCATTCCATCCCATATTTGTGTATCTCAAAGAGTCTAGCAATTTGCATGGTTGCTATGGTTGTCAGAAAATGTTTTGATGTACCAAATAATGATGTGTGTGTTTGCCATGAAGGTTATACTGTAAACATTCTTGGCATTGGGTTGTCTTCTTTGGCGGTATTGCTTAATTTTTAAAGGAGTGTTTTCTTGAAGTTCTTTCTTCAGTAGTTGCTCTATAGATCTTTAGAGTGATAGTATTTTGACCTCATGAAACTGACATGGTAAGGATGCATAAGAAAGTAAAGATAGAACAGTGACTATAACTTCTTAGAAGAATGCTTCCATTAATCCTGGGATTCTTTGTGAAGCTTGATTGAAATGCTATTTGAGAATAGAGAATCCCTGAAGCCATTATTTGGTAATGGAAACAAAAACCGTTGTGACTCAAAAAATAATTGTATAACCTACTAACAAAATGCAAACAAAGAAATTGTATATCTATCATGTTTCTGAAATGGCTTCCATGAAAGTTGATTCCTATTGACAAGGGTGCATACTCAAGACATGATTGTTTATATTTGTGAAACTTTGTACTCTTATACAGGGAAGTTGTATTCTATTCTTTTTTATAAATCAGATGGGCAAATTTTTTTTACTCAATAATCCAATTAAAATACTGGTTGACCCACGCTGGCATTGGATGCACAAAATGATCTGTGCTAATTTTTTTTTGGGTCAAATGCCTTCTTTCACATGTTCTTTGCTTGTATGTTGTTTGTGGGTTAAGAGGATGTCATGGAGGAAAGAGAGAGGATATTTAAGTCCAACATATTCTGTTATGCGTTCTTATAGCTTGTATCTCGTTTGCATGTTATCAGGATGTCAAGAAGGAAGAAAAAGAGGATGTGTTCACTATAACATTCTCAACTTTACTGGAAGCTGTATCGGCCAAGCGACTTTTACACAGGTTTGCTCTCAAAGTTGTCTTATTGCCTTGGGTTTGATTTTGTCTTTTGGGAGTATTACTTTGGTCCATATTTTTGGTTTCTTATCGTGCAAGCATCACATGGTCATCTTAGAGAGTAGTAGTATAATATCTGCCATCTGGACCCAAACTTAATTTTTCTGAAGGAAAAAATAAAAAAGAGAGAGATGCTTAGGTTCCTTTAGAATTGATTCAGATGTGAGCTGTTCACAAGAGAGGACACGAGTTTCAAATAAAGCAGAAGGCCAATCAAATATGGCTTGTGAGAATGGTACATTTTAGTTTTCAAGAGAAATATGGTCAATGCGTCAACTGTGAAACATTCATATAGGATTTTCAAGGAGGAACTTATAATTGAGAAGAGCTGTCCTTCTATGTGAAGGGTCTGTTCTAGAGAATTTTTTTAGTTTTCTGGAATGTTTCTTCTGGGACTATTTCCTTAAATGGATAAGTCCCAGGGAAAGTGCAACAGATAATTTTTTTCTGTTATTGTTATAACAAATAAATGTCCCTAATATATTTCAAACTTCTTCTTGTTTTGGAAATATGTCAGAAAGATGGATTCACCAACAAAAGCGTTTGTTCATATCTTCAAACACCAAACCTGTCCTTAAGTGTTTTAATGTTGGCATTTGTATTTAATGCCTTGATGGCTGCTTCCAGATATCCATTTGATGATGATGGGAAATCTTGATTTGCCAAATTCACCAGATTTGCTATAAATATATACCTTCAATTTATGAGTTTTTTTCAGTGTAATGTTTCCTGGGGTGGATTCTCCGTTGGAGAAAACTTGACACGTTCCTGTAACCTAGTCTTCACAAAAGAGGGATCTGGGCATTCAGTAGCTTGTGATTCATTTGAAAGAAGTCAGGACTCTTGACCTCAACTCGTGATGCAGGAGTAAGTTACTTAAACTATCTTGGAACGTTTATGCAGCAAGCGATATTCTTCTGCTTTGACAAACAAGAGAACCTTGGGTTATATAATCTGTTAAAGTCTTCTTCTTGCGTTATCTTTGTGACTCCATTTTCTATCGATGCAGGGGCATTGTGTGGTATAGCACACAGTTTTGTATTAGTTTTATTTTATCATTTTTCATCCATGAATTTATCTTCTTTAGTAGCTGTTTTTATTTGTGCATTAAATTATTTTATATCAGCAGTTGGATGGGCAATTTATGAGAAAAATTAGTGGTTTTCATAGATCATGCAAAAAATTGATAATTGGATGGACATTAAACGACCAACTTTCAGCATTTGAGACATTCTAGAGATTTCCATGGATCATGAAAACAAGGAAAAAAGAAGACGACAAAAAGGGATGTAGTGCATGCAAGCATGTGGTAACAGTGTTTTGGGTGAATTTTTTTGAGACAGAATTTTCCCCATAATGCATGCTCTTTTTTTCGTAATGTTAAAGCATAGCTGTATAATTTTTTCAGGGTGATTATTGATAATCTTTGGAAACTGCATGATTGGTGGTCTAAGATTATAACTTGTAATCTGTCAATAAGTAACTGTCTTCAAGTCAGAATTGGCAACTCTTCCTGATGGGTTTGGATGGTACTATATGTTGCTAAAATACTCACATTGAAAAATCCTTGATGGTGCAGATCAATTGTTGGCGGTAATCAGATTACAGTTGATTATTCTGTATGAGAGGGGCCGCCTTAATTCCTAATTGGTGCAGAGCAGATAATAGTCGATTAGAGGGGCCTTCTTAATTCCTAATTGGTGCAGAACAGTACTTGGTGCAGAGCATATTATAGTTTGATTATTCCTTGAGTAAGTTCTCCCTGGGATGGTTTTGTGATGTTGTTTGTATATACTAATGCATATTGAAAGGTTTACTCGATTTTCTTTGTTACTTGCACTAACAAGACAATTTCATGTTCTTCTAGAGGGTAAGCTAGTGATGCTTAAATGTGCTTATTGAAGAATCCATAATTTTTTCTCATGCTATCCTCGGGGATGTTTTAGATTTATTTTTCTCCCCAAAATTGAAGTTGCCTCGCCTGTATTTTAGTAGCATAATAGTCTCATTTTCTTCCTCAAGTGGAGGCTAATGAGGGCTGAATAGATTCTCTTGTTCTCATTGAAGAATCTGAGTTTTTTCATGTTTTATTCTGAGAGGTGTTTGGATTTACTTTTCCCAACCTAATGTCTGGGCTTCAACTGTTTTCACTAAATAAATTTGGAAGTATCCGTTTTTTTAATTGTATTGGAAAGTTATTTCTGAAAGCTTCAATGCGATTGAACTATGTAACGTGAAATCTTCACATTGTGCCTTAAAATGAAATCTTTCCTTGTACAAGTCTTCATCCTGCATTTGATTCATATATAGATTTTATAGAAGATTTCAACGAGTTCAACGGGTTGGTTACATTAGCAAGCAATCATAGACCAATGAAAAGCAATATAAAGTGATTGCATATTTTTTCAGCTCTTCACATGGGCATTTTTATATATGTATTTCTGAATCGTCACCACAAACTAAAGACTTGATTTTAGAAATACAAAATAAAAACATTTTTTAATTTAAATTCTTTGAGGATTGTAATTTTTGTTTAATATTTGTCGTCAAAGTCAAAAACACTTTTAATGCTGAGTAAATTTAATGTTCTGAGTCATTAATGAATGTATGCATTTGAGGTAACACACCAACATCGATAATATGGATTGAAAATTTGATTTTCATGGGTTGGAAAGACTATTATGTTTTGGATAACCATTGTAGAGATGTGGAACTTTGGTATTGGGTAAAAATAAAGCACTATTCTTTACCTTTGGTAATATTTGTGATTTTGTATAGATGTGAGGTTTGAGGTGGAAGCATGTTTCGAGGAATTTGATACAAAATCGAGATAATCCAAAAATAAAATTTTATGTAAAATTTTAAAATTATAATCAATATACTTTACCTTATTCTCTTCGTGGAAGTGATGTACTTCTTATCATCGTCCAAAAATCGTGCTGAATGTGTTTGGTTTTAAAAAGGTTTGAAAAAATACTTCATAAATGGTTTAAATTTGGGGCAGCAATGATGAAAAGCCTCTTTTGTGCGATGTAGATCTAAAATAGAAAATTGAAAAAAATAGGTGTGTTGTGAAATTGGTAGATGGACATTCCAAAAAAAATCCTTGAGTTATGTAACTTCAAGATGAAATTGAAGACGAAGCTCATTTTATCGTAGCATGCTTATTATACAATGATACAAGACATGATTATATTGATATTTACAATTATACTTTGGTTCAAAAATTTCTAAATGAATACAACGAAATGAAGTTTGGTGATTTTAATTTGAATATAAAATCTTATTGTTTCAATTATCTACAAAAGTAAACTTTGGTTTTGGTAGTGTTATCATTTGAAATGTGCCCTTGTGTGTGAAGGGCTCTTGCACACATTGATGCATGGCTCTTCCGTGCCTAGCGCCTTGGCTTGCATGTTGGAGAGCGATGTGGTGTTTCATTGTAACAATGGGATCGTCCTCCAAGGTGTGGGACTCTTGTGCTCCTTGGGACAAACTTTCGGAGTAAGTCGTCTTCCTTGTATTCTAGATGCCCTTGGGTTAAGACTAGTGTGCAAACCTAAAAGAGTAGAATGAAATCTATAGCTATTGCTAAACCTAAACTTGACAAAGGGGAAAAGGAGAAGAAAATGTAACAGGTTTGTTGGAATGTCAAAGGTGATGCAATCAAAATAGAGTTAGCACTTCACCTGCTTCACGACACAATAAAATTAATAGACTTAATGTGAAATCTTCAAACTAGAGGCACTGCAGAAGTGTTTTGCATGGAAATAAGGGAACACAAACATCGTTAAAAGAGATGACAAACGGTCCACAGGTAATGCCTACACAAAGTCGTGTATACATAGTATGAGACCTATAAAGACTTTTGGTTCTACGCAAAGATGCGAAGGGAGGACCACAATGAGAGGGATGAACACCTATAGACAAGGATCAACAACCATGAGTGCACATAGAACGCAAAGCATGAAGAAAAGTAAATTAGTTCTTATTAATCTCAATGTTTAAAGCAATATTACAAACTCGAATAGGTAGAGTTTTGTTATACCAGGGGATGGCTCTTGGAGGGTAAATTTTTATAGCGGTACAATGTTTAGAAATGTTGACTATTTTACAATAAAAATCAAGGTATATATAGCATTGGGCAAGGCCCAATGTAATCAATTCGCCATTGGAGGTGGTAGATAAGAAGTTGGATTTGAAACAAGGCCCAGAGCTTGAAGTTGATTAAGAGCATTAAAGTCTTTGCAATATTTGCTACAAGCCATGCTTATTCAACATGGGTTTAATAATTTGATCATGTAAGTAGTTGAGAGGTCGTTCGTGGATCCACGTGTGCGTCTGTGAATGAAGGACGTATAGGCAACCAAGGGTGGTGTGCGATCATGTTTTGACACTCTGGTAGTCGCCCTACATCTTATTCTATTTTGATTTAGTTTGCTCGATGTCCAATCGGGTTCAACTATCACTCTTATTTATAGTGGTTGTATACACAATATTTTATTAACTTTACCACTTGTTAACACTTTCTTTCTTGCAGGAACCCGTTGAGTTTTAATCTCTCGTAGTGCACGCCTTAAATGGTGCATAGGGAAAGGGGTGTGCAGAGCATTAGTGCTTCACAAGATTGTTGTGGCTTTATATCATTCCTACCATTTGTTCAACTTCTTTATAGTGTCTATACATTTACCCCCTGTAATGCCATCTTGAAATCTTAGAACCTTTAAATATGGCCAAGTCTATGACCTATGTGCAAAGTTGTTAGATGACAACGATGTTGCGTGACAACGAAGTTATCGTGAGACAGTGACATTGACCAACAACAATAGCTGTCATGCGACAACAATGTTGTCGATCGATAATAATTGTTGTCAATCGGCAATGATGTTGTCGATCGACATCAATTGTTACCAATCGATATCAACAACTATCAACTAGTAGTGATGCTGTCGACCGACAGTAACCCTGTCGTCTTGGTTCAATCGTTATCGATGACAACAATAGTTGGCGATTGACAACACTGTGCATGTTATGCTGTCGTTTGTCAAGCTTGATCGACTTATTCTGGACCTAAGTACATTTCTTTTTAACAGGGTCAAATGGGTTGACTTTGTCAGCTAAAACTTCAGAAAGGTTTAGGGTTAGGTTTGACTATATAAATACATCTTTTTTGTCATTTCATTGAGAGAGATAGAGTTGATCATTTATTTGCGTATTTTCTTATCCACCATTCTACTTGAGTAGCCATTGCTTAGGGTTTTATACTACACTTGGAGATAAAAATCTTGTCTTGTGGGAGAAGTCTTTTGGATGCATAGAAGTCGTGTAGCCTAGAACTGACCTATCTTTGTCATCCTTACAAACCATAACTTCTTGCGAAGCACCCTGACCAAAGGAGAGATTGAGGCTCAATGGGTTCGTCTTCAAAGTAAGTATTCGTAACTCTTGCTCCTCTTTATTAAAGTAGATAGATTTGTATTTGTTAGCTTATGAATATGTTTCTGTCTCCATGCATTAGGATTACCTCTACATTGACTTGAGTAGAGTTTTTCTTTGCATGTTTACTTTTATGTTTATTACCCCCATTTTGTGCCACATGCTTTGGCAAACATTAGGTTAGTTTTACTTTACTTTGTCATTTACTTTCATAAGAAAACATTGGACTTAGTTAGGGTTATCACATGATATTACTTGACTAAAGGGTTTGGAACCCTCTCTAGTGACATTGTGTGGTAAGGGACCTCTTAGTTAGGTCTAGTGGATCTATATTGGTGATGACTTCAATTGTTTAAATGTATCAACAAGCGAAAGGGTTAGTGTGATTTATCTTCTTTCAGCTAGGATTGTTTTGTAGATCAGTTTCACTTTTTCTTATATACAATGATCACTTGTCAATCCACTTGGACTAGCTCGTTGACGTGAGATTGTACGGGTATATCTTTGGGTTCTGCCTTGCTACCTTACACACGATAGGGATTATCATACGCCCCTGTCTTTAGGGACTAGGTGCACATTGAACTATGCACAGACGGGAGTGCACACCTTCCTTTGGAAAACATGTGTGCACTGCATGGTGTGCACACCTTTGACTTGGATATATCTTGCACCAAGGTCCACGTTGAAGGTTACGCAGTGAAGCTACGAGTTTGTGAAGGGCGTTGAGGACAATCTTCTATAGAAATACTCAAGGCCCTAACTCCTCTTGCACCTAGTCTTTTCTAATGGTCCTCACACTCTATACCTTCATTTGGAACCTGTACTGGTCTGTGAAGGGAATGGTGCGCAACTTAGATCGCAGTATGCATTTTGTAGGGATGCAGATGTGAAATTCTGTGACTTGGCATGGGACTTCATCATTTGAGTGCGAGGAAGTCTTTGAATAAGAGCATGTAAGAAGATTGAAGATTTTAAGTGCACTCTTGTTGATTTGGAATTGTTCCCTGCACACTCCTCTTTCACTACTTGAAGTCGGGAGACCTGTGTGCTCTGACCTATGTCTCGTGTTGGTGTGATGAAGGATCTTGACGTGGGATGTGCATTGAGAACTCATTATAGGCGTGGATCAACACTTAGTTGATGTGTGAAACCGTGTTGATTGTTGAGTGTGGGCATAGAGGGAAGCGTCTACATGCAAACTTGTTTTTAAGGAGCTCGACATTGCGCAAGCACACAACCTCTTGTATGGTCCTAATGAGTTCAATTCTTGTTGAAAAGATGAATTGGAGAGTCAACGCTTTTGGTGACCTCTGTGGGTCGCTTGCTTGTTGAGTGGGAATTCAGTACCCTTGAAGCAAGTCATTTGAAATCTTTTGGTCTTCTTTCTCCTAATTGCGACTGACGCAAAAAACCATCCGACCTTAGAGGGAACTAAGATACTTTCCCCAAGGACAAACAAAGCAAACAACTATGCCAAACAACGCTTAGAGGAAATGGAAATCTAAGCTAACAGAACTCCACACAAGCGCGTGGAAGAAATGAAACTACTCTAAACAACATTATGTGTGCACAAGCTAATTTAATTTGGTGGGAGGGCGAAGGAGTTCAATTGATAAAGTACGAGTCCCTTTAATAAGGTTGGGCATCATGAAATCAGGTTGCTTGGTCCAATAAGGTTTTCATGTTTGACTTTGAGGCTCTTGAGGATGAATAGGCATTTGAATTTGCGTAGATGTAGGTTATCTTTTAGAAGGGGAACCTATGAAACTTGGGATTTTGAAGTTAGGAGGTTTGTTGGAAGGTTCAGAGGGCTTACCTTGCTTGAAGCTAGGGATCATGAACACGGAAGCTACTCTTCTTAATGGCCAGTTTGCGATCACAGTGGAGGCTTGTTTGATGTTAGGAATATAAGGGAGTGATTGGGGCTTAATTTATCATGAGTGCGTGAGCAGTTGACGTATTTGCTCTTCTATTGCTATGATCTACCTAGCCAAGCATTCCTTTTTGTATCTTTATTGGTCCCTCTTTGCTCTTGGTATATGCGAGTCTGGTAAGAAAGCTCCCGATGTTTATCATACTCCATCTCCTTGTTAATCCCCTACATCTACTGGTTGAAGTCCAATAGGATATATTTGATGCTTGGATGAGGTTGGTTTGGAGCATGAGCAGGCTGCCAAAAGGGTTGAGCTAGGGTGGGAAGGAGGCAAACACTATGGGGAGGTTGGTATCTTACTAGTCCATGCTAGTTTTGGGTGAAACCGAGAGCACTCTTACCTTGATATGGATAAAATGAGGGCGTAACAATGGCATCTTCGTGGATGGGGGATGAAAAGACATAATCTTGTGCACTCGGGCTGCTTCAACCAGTAGATGTGACATTTGGAGTCACTAGGTGCTCTATAGGGTGTCTTCAACACTTGAATTGCTGGGAGTAGCACCAATCTCTTAGCCAACTTTTGAACTTGGTCGCACTGAGCATGGCATAAACTGTTATCACTCGAAATGTGCACCCATGTGTGAAGGGCTCTTGTGCGCGTTGGTGTATGGCTCTTCTGTGCCTAACACCTTGGGCTTGCACGCCAAAGAGTGATTTAGTGTCTCATTGTAACAATGGGATTGTCCCCCAAGGTGTGGGACTCTTGCACTGCTTGGGACAAACCTTTAGAGTAGGTTGGCTCCATTCTATTCTAAATGCACCTGGTTTAGGACTAGCACACACACCTACAAAGAATAGAATAAAATTTACAACTAGTGCTAAATCTAAACTTGACAAAGGGGAAAAGGGGGAAAAAGGTAAGAGGGTTGCTTGAATGTAAAAGGTGATGCACCAAAAATAGAGTGAGCACCAAACATAGAGTGAGCACCTCACCTGCTTAACGACACAATAAAACTAACAAACTAAATGCAAAATCTTCAAACTAGGTGCACTGTATAAGTGTTTCACATGGAGGTAAGGGAACACATTGCAACGTTAAGAGGGACGACAAATAGTTCACAGATAACGCTCATGCAGACCCATGTATACACATCAGGGGACCTATAAAGACTTTTGGTTCTACATAGAAGTGTGAAGGGAGGATGACAAAGAGAGGGACGAACATCCATAGATAAGGATCAACAACCATGAATGCACATAGAACATAGAGCATGAAAAAAAGAAAATCAGTTCTTATTAATATCAAGGTCTAAGGCAATATTACAAACTCGAATAGACAGAGTTTTGTTATACCAGGGGGGCTCTTTGATGAAACATTTTGGCAGCATTACGATGCCTAGAAATGTCAATCATTTTTAAATAAAAATCAAGGTTTATATAGCACTGGGCAAGACCCAACATAATCAATTCACCATTGGAGGTGGTAAGTCAGAACTTGAATTCGAAATGACACTAAGAGCTCAAAGTTGATTACGAGCATCAAAGTCTTCATAATAATTGTTGCAAGCCATGCTTATTCAACCTGGGTTAGATAATTTGATCATGGAAGTTGTTGGGAGGTCGCTCGTGGATCCACATGTGCATTTGTGAATGAAGGGTGTATAGGCAACCAAGGGTGGCATGCAATCATGTTATAACACTCTAATAGTCATCTTACATTTAATTTTATTCTGATTTAGTTCTCTTGATGTCCAATCAGGGTCAGCTACTACCCTTATTTATGGTGGTCACCTGTCAGTCCACCTAGACTAGCCCGTTGATGTGGGACTGTGCAGCTATATCTTTGGGTTCTATCTTGTTACCTTGCGCATGATAGGGATTAGCAAAGTGCCTATATTTGGAGATCGGTGCGCACTAAACTATGTGCACTGAGTTTTACGTAGATTGGAGTGGGCACCTTCCTTTGAAAAACATGTGCACATTACATGGTGTGCACGCTTTCGACTCAGATATATCTTACGCCAAGGTGCACATTGAAGGCTGTGCAATGAATTAGATGCACAGTGAAGCTGCGAGTTTGTGAAGGGTGTTGAGGGTAATCTTTTGCATAAATGCATAAGGCCCTAACTCCTCCTGTGCCTAGTCTCTTCTAATGGTCCTTGCAGTCTGTGCCTTGATGTAGAACTTGTACTAGTTTGCGAAAGGAATGGTGTGTAACCTAGATCACAGTTTGTGTTTTATAGGGATGCGTATGTGAAATTTTGTGACTTAGCATGGGACTTCATCATTTGAGTGAAAGGAAGTCTTTGAATAAGAGCATGCAAGAAGATTGATGATCTTAAGCGCACTCTTCATTATTTGGAAATGCTCCTTCTGCACTCCTCTCTTTCACTACTTGAAGTCATGAGACCTGCATACTTTGACTTGTATGTCATGTTGGTGCGATGAAGGATCTTGACATGGGGTGTGCATTGAGAACTCATTATAGACATGGATAAACACTTAGTTGATGTGCAAACCCATGCTGATTGTTGAGTGTGGGCGTAGATGGGAAGCATCTGCACGTAGACTTGTTTTTATGGAACTTGACACTGCACAAGCACACAACCTCTTTTGCGGTCCTTATGAGTTCAACGCATATTGAAAGGGTGACTTGGAGAGTCAATAGGTAGTACAAGTTCTATTTTAAAAAATTGGATGTCAAAATATTATTTCTCTCAATTTTCTCTTTTAGAATGTGTTTATAGAGATAAATTTGGGCACAATATGGATTTAACTATGTAAATTCAAACCCAAACCTCAAACCACTAAGTAAAGTGATTAGAATTCAATGCAAATAAATGAATAAAATCATTCAAAATAGCTTTAGAATTTTAAAGCTAAGTGCTCTACACCATGATCAAAATAAAAAAGAGATTGAGATTGAATTGATATACCTTGACTCAGATTTGTGATATTGATGCTTGATCAAGGGATTATTGATGAAGGATTAGATTAGCATGGATTTACTATGAAAATTCTAGTAAGTTTTCATGGAGGGATGGGTTGTTTAAATATAAGGAGGGAGAAATCAATGGTTGAGATTCAAATTTGGATGAAGGAGATCAATGGATGAGGGTTATCCAAGGAATTTAAAATTCTTTGGAAGCCTCTAGATTTGGAGGCTTCTAGAGAGGAAGATGAGAATAAAAAAGGTTCTAGATTTGGAGGGTTCTAGAATGTTTTTTAGGAATTAATGATGATTAGAGAGAGGTTAGATAGGGATTAGCTAGGTAATTAGAGACTAGGGGTGTATGAGAGCCTAGGGAGTAGGCTAGTAGGTGAGTAGGTGGGCCATGGGAATTTAAAATTCTCAAATAATAGATAAGTGGGGTTAGATTAAGATAATGGGGATTTAAGATAATTAATTGATTGGTGGGATAGAATAAGGTTAGAGGAATGAAAAATAATTAAGCGAGAGACATTAGATAAATGACTAAGAGTGATTAATTAGCGAGATGAACTAGAGTAAATGGGATGAGCGGGATTAGTGTCGACTAATAATAAGATTAGTAATGATAATGTAGGCGAACGAATTTAGGTGCGTACATTTTGTCCCTCTTTGAAAAGGCATTACGAGTGAGCGAAGTGAAAGGAGTAATGCTCTTTAAAAGAAAAACCATGTCATAAATGAATGCTAGTAGATGATGTTAGTGGATATGATGGCCCCTTGAGGGGACATGCAAGGAAGAATGAGACAAATGGCCACTTGAAAGAAGAAACGATGGGTGGGATGTGATGGATAGACAAGGGGATGGGAGGCCAAGTGTGAGATAGAAGATGATCGACTTGAGCAATGAACTACAAATTGATGATGATGCCCTTGGCAATGACACATGCACATGGATTAGAGGTGATGGGTGTCACGGTTGTCAACACATCCCAAAGGGGAATCAACCATAACATGTTGATGATAGGATTAAAATTCCACAAGCTTTAGATGTATCCCAAGCAAGAACACATGCAAGGGAGAGTTATTGGCCAAGATAAGATAAGGACTTGATAATATTGATAATGGGTGTAGCTCAAGGCTAAATCGATTAATTTGATGTAGGTGAAGATAGAGAAGAAATGATAGGGTCAAGCGACCAAAAGAAATGGGATAAGAATTGGAATGCATTGCATCAAAGTAATGATCCATAATAGATGTGATGATGATTGATGGGGAAAGGGGAGATAGTGTTTGAGCTACCCTTGGGCATTGAGAAGTGGCCAAGTGCTACCTACATAGTATGAAAAGACCTCAGGCCGATGTAGTTCTGACTCGGGGATAAATGATAATTGATGGATGTAAATGATGATGATGATGATCATAGAGAAGAATATATAGCGATGATGCCCTTAGTAAAGACACATGCAAGGGAGCGAGAGAAGAGATAGTGGCCAAGTTTTGCCTACATAGTCTGAAAAGATCTCAGGCCAATGCAGCTCCAACTCAGAGATAAATGACAATGATTGATTAGAGGATGATGATGATGACTATGATTAATGATTAGAGGGTGAGGTTAGTGATTAAAGGATATGACTCAAAAGATGAGATAAGGATAAAAAATTGGATGTTAGTCGAATGGATTGAGAGGATTAGATTAGTGATGGGAACAAGGATGATGAGACGATTAGAGGAATGATGAGAGTGTAGGTGATCAAGCCATCACATATGTCACAAGGCTCATCATAGTCTTACCAATCCAATAAATATGGCACTTGGTAGTATGCCCCATGATATAAGTGTGACCAAGAGGACATGATGCCAAAGTACGTGGTTAAATAGTGAACTTTGCATCCTTGAGGGCACTTATAAGCATTATCATAGATTTGGGTGACCTCATACCATCCCAGTTCATTTCCCAATAAACAAAAAAAACCAAGACAATCAAATATTTGCATGATAAAAACATGCAAACAAGACAAACAAGTAACACACACAAGTATCTACATGCAGTGTCACAATGTCTTGTCTAATGATGGGATGAATGATTGGGTGATGGGTCGGATTAGGACTTGATTATGATGTAGGATAGATTTGGATTTGGAGAGGATGATCATGACTACGGTTAGGACGAGGATAATGACTTGGATGAGGATATGGATTAGATGTTACCCCTAGTTTAGGAGAGAAGAATGGATGATGTGATAAGGTCTTTGAATACCTATTTGGTCTTGAAATTGAATCAAAAAGTGGCCAAAGAAGGTGGTTTAGAAAGGTGATGACTAAGGATTACGAATAGACAAGGCCCTGCAAGATTTCAATCTAGCAAGGAGACTAGGAGATGATAGGATCAAACACCTTTCATACTAGCAAAATAGTGATTGGATGGGTGCTAGGTATGAAGAGGCAATGATAAAGATAGTGATGGGATCAAGTACCTTCCACACTAGCAAAGAGGTGATTGGATGGGTGCTAGGTATGAAGAGGCAATGATAAAGAAGGTGATGGGATTAATTACCTTTCATACTAGCAAAGAAGTGAGTTGATGGGTGATAGATATGAAAAGGTAATTGATAAGAAGTGATGGGTGCCAGATTAAATTCTTTGACAAGGATATGTGTATTAATAACACTTAGTCAAAAGGATGAGGAAGATATGGGGAGATGGATGACAACTCCAATTTGGTTCCAAGATGGAGTGTGGTATCCAAAGATGGGAAAATATGAGATGGATGGAGATGGATGAGACTAGGGGATTCGGGATAAGACAAGACATCATGGACAATTTTTGGAATTTTTAGATTTTATGATTTTTAGGGTTTTTGACGTATTTCAATTTTTAAGGCTTTTCAGGGTATGTATGTACACTATACAAACAGGGTTGCTGGCAAAGGGAATACTAATCCTAGCATCCGGGATGAGGATGGATGGAATGATGGATGAGTGACAAGAGGATGAGGATGATGCTAAAAAGGATATAAAGACCAAGGAAGGAATGGACTAGGGATTGCCAATGACCACATCATGAAGGAACCAAATGTTTAGTTTTTTGAGTGTCCATTAGAGGATATGCCAAGATGGTTTAGGAACAGTTCTCAAGACACCTTCTGTCAGGAACCTAGAACAATAAATATGCTCTGATACCAACTGTTAGGTGACCCCTTATCCAATGAAAGCACAATTGTTTACTTTTTTATAAGCAATTAAACACAGAATTATATCAAAATGAATAAGTAACTAGAAACTTGAGACAACAAAGAATTTGAGAGACAATACACACTCTTGTATTAAATATTACTAGAAGAAAATACAATAAGGAAGATGCCACTTCTTCCTCCACCTCAAAGGCTTGCCACACCTCAAGACCTCTCTCTCTCTTGCTCAACACAACAACTCTATAGCCTAAGTTATTATCCCTCTTTGAATGCTTCCGCTGATCTCTTTGACCTTACACCTGTAGATCTCCTTGACCTTGCTTGCTTCAATGCTTTTACTTGCCTTCTTGATAAATACAATACATGTCTTATGGGTCTTTAAATAGGATCCCATGCTTACAAAAATAGAACTCTAACTACAATAATTAGACACGCAGCTCGTGACTATAATTAGTCATTTGACATGCAAACACTCGCTTCACTTAACTGACTATTCGTCAACAGCAGTTCTGGAACACACAGGAGATCGACACCGGTCCCTGCTTGCCTGGTGCTGCCGACGTCGGCCGACTAGCTATCGTCGCTGGTTTCTTTCTACACTGCATCTGATCGACGTCGATCATGCTATCGATGTCGGTGCTTCTGGTTCTTCAGCATCCTCTTCTTTGTCTCTGCAAACAGTTGAAGCTTTTAGCTCCACACCCTAACAATCTCCCATTTGGAGATAAACAGTTGCTACTGTACCTGTACTTGTACACCATCTATTTTGTTCCTTTGGCTCTGTATCCCTCTTCAAAGTCACTCTTGAAGACTAACCACCACTGAACCTGTGATGCAATATCTGTCTCTTATGCCACAAGAATTTTGCTGCTCCCAAATTCTCTATGACATACTTTTGAACCAACTCTACCCTTAGCTCAGAAAACTCCCTGTATATGAAACCCTGCAACAAGTAACACAATACAGTAACAGGATAATGTAACTAATATTATCCAACCTGGTAAAGATAAAATACAATGGTCAAACCTCCATTGTTCTACAGCCTAATCAAGACCATATACCATAGCCTTCTGTTTCATGTGTCCATCCACTCTCTTCTCTAAAATGGGAATCCATCCCTCTATCCAGTGCTTCTTTCTAGCTGACAACTCTACCAACAAATACATGTTTGGTTCTTCTCCAAGGACTCACACTCCTCATCCATGCCAAGCTCCCATTGTTTTTGGATTCTACCTGCATTGCTTCTTCCATCTTCCTAGTTCTTGACTATCAGTAAGCAATATAAAGAAGGTGAACAACGAATATGAGGTTCACATACCTTTTTTGACCTCCATATGGGTGTTTGAGACTTATTGATCCACCCAACATCCGTTTTAGTGACCGATATTAGCCATCTCCCAGTTTGCTCCCAACCGATGTCGATTCCCTGCACTGACCCTAACTGCCGACATTGTTTTCCTGGCCGACGCCAGTGTCCCCCTTACCGACGTCGGTCCTTATGACCGACGTCGGACTTCTCCTGCCCGACCTACCGACCCTGCTGGTCTGCACATGATCGATGTCGGTATCTGGATGACCGACGTCGATCCCATGTGACCGACATCGGCGTCTGTGTGTTCCTGTAAGTGATGAAATTTTTATCTGCGAGCTCATCTTGGATCAAACCTCTGTCCATGCTACCTTGCTCAGATTTATTCAGCCCCTGTGACTGATCTCTGTCCTTCATCTCTTTCGTAAACACCAAAGCTTCTTTGTTCCTGTCAAAAGCATCAAATTTTCTTTTTCTGCAATGAACTCTATCTATGCTTTCCGAATTTGAACACATACCTTTTGAGTCAAGAACTTCCATTCCCTTCTTATTCATGTGACCAACCCTATTAGGCCACATCTTCAAATCTACACCAGAAGTAGAATCAGTAATACAAGTAGATAGATAAAGAGTACTTACTTTCTTACCTCTTGCTAAAACAAGTGCTCCCTTGGTAACCTTCCAAGAATCCACTGTGAGGGTTATTGTGCATCCCTCATCACCCAACCTTCCAACAGAAATCAGACTCTGCTTCAGAATTGGAACATGCATGACCTCTTTCAACACCCATGTGTTGTCAATCTGTAATCTCAACTGCACTTTCCCTTTGCCAACTATCTGACAAGGCGTACCATCTCCTAAATAAAGAACTCTAAAGTCTCCCTGTTCATACTCATAGAACAAATCTCTGTTTGGGAATGCATGAAAAGATGAACCAGAATCTAAAATCCATGATCCTACCTGACTATGCAAAGAAAGTATGAGAGCGTCCTGTACCACAATATTTGCATCCTTTGCTTCTTCAATACTTGCATGTTGATTCTCTTTATCTCTCAACCAACACTCCTTTGTATGTCCTTTCTTTCCACAAAACCAACAGGTAATACCTTTGGACTCGGATCTCCTTCCCGACTTTGATTTTCCTTGCTCAACCTTCTCCCTTTGCCTTCCCCTGCTTTCTGCACTTAGAGCATTCCCTGATGATTCACCTGTGCTTCTCCTGCGTATTTCCTCATTCAAGATCACACTCACAACATCATCAACTTTTAAGATTTTAGAAGCAGATGCAGAATTACTTACTGCCATAACCAAACCGTCCCAACTTTCAGGCAAAGAACATAAAATCAAGAGAGCCTTTACCTCATCATAAAAAATAATATTGACTGAAGCTAGTTGGTTTACCAAACCATAGAAATCACTGAGATGAGTATGTACCGATCCTCCTTCTTGCATTTGCAAAGTAAATAGCTGCTTCATAAGATATACCTTATTAGAAGCCGAGGGCTTTTCGTATAAATTTGTCAAAGATTTTATCAACTCTTCCGTTGTCTTGCACTGTGATAAGCTGAAAATCACAACGATGCAAGGCTCAACCTTATGGAACCGAAAGCCTTTTGATCAAGAACACTCCATTCTTCATCCTTCATATCTGTGGGCTTGCATGCAACCCCACCCAACGGTAAGTACAAATTTTTCTGATACAGATAGTCCTCAATCTACATCCTCCAATGTTGATAATTCTTGCCGTTAAACTTCTCCATTCGTAGCTTACTTTCTTCTGCCACTGCTGAACTCTCACTCAATCAGAAAACCCTGTGAATGCCCTGTAATAAAAAACAATAACCTACTTCCTGCAAACCGTAGCTCTGATACCACTTGTCAGGAACCTAGAACAATAAATATGCTTTGATACCAACTATTAGGTGATCCCTTATCCAGCGGAAGCACAATTGATTACTTTCTTATAAGCAATTAAACACGAAATTATACCAGAATGAATAAGTAACTAGAAACTTGAGACAACAAAGAATTTGAGAGACAATACACAATCTTGTATTAAATATTACTAGAAGAAAATACAATAAAGAAGATGCCACTTCTTCCTCCACCTCAAAGGCTTGCCACACCTCAAGACCTTCTTCTCTCTCTCTTGCTCAACACAACTCTATAGCCTAAGTTATTATCCCTCCTTGAATGCTTCCACTGATCTCCTTGACCTTACACCTGTAGATCTCCTTGACCTTGCTTGCTTCAATGTTTTTACTTGCCTTCTTGATAAATACAATACATGCCTTATGGGTCTTTAAATAGGATCCCATGCTTACAAAAATAGAACTCTAACTACAATAATTAGACACGCAGCTCGTGACTATAATTAGTCATTTGACATGCAAACACTCGCTTCACTTAACTGACTGTTCGTCAACAACAGTTCTGGAACACACAAGTGACCGACGCCGGTCCCTGCTTGCTTGGTGCTGTCGACGTCGGCCGACTAGCTACCGTCGCCAATTTCTTTCTGCACTGCATCTGACCGACGTCGGTCATGCTGCCGATGCCGGTGCTTCTGATTCTTCAGCATCCTCTTCTTTGTGTCTGCAAACAGTTGAAGCTTTTAGCTCCACACCCTAACACCTTCCACTTACGTAGGTTAAGATGGGAAGGAAGGAGAGATCAGATGGATGATATGATGGTGGATGATGGGTTAGATCAATGGACCAAAGGGGTAGGATGGGCATGGATGGGTGATATGGACAAGGTTGACAAGGGATGGATGGGTGGATGGATTGACAAAGAATATGAAATGGGTGGATCGTGCCCCCAAGTGTTTGAGGTACAATGCGAATAATTGATTATTTTACCATAACACCTAAAACTAGTTTTCATGATACTTGCCCAAGGCACTAGAAGACTGGTTTTCACCATTGGATGAATGACTTTTTTTTTGACTTATTGATGGCATCTCAAATTATTGGAGGTGGGCGAGATGCAGGATGCAAGCATTGTTGTGATCTTTAGACAACACTTGTTCTAGGGATGTGTGATGTTAGGACCATGTTGTCACCACTGGATATATTAATGTCCTCATGACCTTTAGTGATTCTTGATGGTGACCCCTCTAGATATTTGGACCAAGTATTTGTCACCCCTGGGAGAGACAATGCTACCCGAGGAGGTGGTGTGAGGTATGGATTGGATTAGAGTTCGATTTTGATGGATGATAGGATTAGGATAGGATGGTATGATGGGTGATGGAGGATTAGGACTAGTAGTCACATACATCATTGGAGATGTGGGACATGTTTCATTTGATTGGTGCCAATTGACAAAAGACTACAGGAGATCCAAGATACTTCAACTTTATGATTCATCTTTGATTTGATCACTTGATGGATGATCGGTTGTGCTTTTGATATTATTTGGATTTTGACTACCTCTGGGTCCCTAATTTTGGACTTCACTAGGGGAGATTTATTTTTGACTTGATAAATGATGATTTTGACTTTGACATTCCTCTAGTGCTTGATATTGGGCTTCACTAGTGGAAGACATATTTGATTAGGCTGATGATTATATTATTCTTGATTTTGACTGATAGGATCAAGGATGACTTGATTATGATTTATGACTCTGGAATGTGGTCTTGGACCTCTGTACTTATGGCACATTATATTAGTTGAAGAAGGCTCCAATGATATATGTTATTATTCATCTTTATGGAGGGAGGTGATTAAGTGATCATTGATAGGGAGAAAAAGGGTCCATGATGGATGAAGGTGGTGGTGAGGGCATGATGAGGTCAATGAGTGGTGATGGGGAAACATAGTCTTCATAGGGGTTCCTAGGAGATCCAGTTTTGACATCGGAGAAAATTTCCTCAAGATCAGTAAAAGGATCCCTAGGACTAGATGTACTAGGCACATCCCAAGTAGGATTAGATTTGTTCAGATTATCTTCAGTAGATAAAGCATTCAAGAATTTAGTGATGAATTCATCATCTTGAGTGGGGTCAAAAGATATGCCTGGTGATTGTTTATCGTTCAAATTGTGTGAATCTTCAAAAGAGCAGGCATTATCACTCCCATTTCTAGTGCTCATAAAAGGGCATCATCTTTGTTAGCCAAGATGTATTAGTCTACAAGAATCGGGTCCAAATCCATGGGGATATATGATAAAGGATGGATGATGAGAGATGGCTTCTTGAATCAAAGGAGGTCCAAATGACTGAGCTAGTATGATGGGTGATGATGAGGATGAAATAGATAAATGGATTAAAATGTGATTGAGATGATGGATGATTACGATCAAATGTTAGACCAATAGTGCAATAGGTGTTAATGACCTATTGTTAGGTTGTGGAGCTAAAAGCTTCAACCTTTGCAAACTGAGGAACAGATGGTTGCTGAGTTCTACAGGAACCGGCGTCGGCATCAGGACCGACGTCGGCAGGGACCAGTGCAGAAGGCCACCGGCGACGGCAGGAAGTCGGCCGACGTCGGCAGAACCAGACAAGCAGGGACCGACGTCGGTCGCCTGTGTGTTCTAGAACTGCTCGTTTCACGGACAGTTAGTTAAGTGAACAAAGAGTTTGCATGTTGAGACCAGTTAGAGTCTTGTGCTGCGAGGACTATTGTCTAAATTAAGAGTCTAAGTTATTGTTTGAGTTAGGGATCTATTTATAGACCCATTGGCATGTATTGTATAAGGCATGAGATAGAAAGAAAGAGTTCCTTCTAGTTGTAAGATCTGTGAGTTGCAGGTTGTTGCAAGCTCATTGGGGATCTACATGTAAGTTTGGTCTTTGAATTGCAGGTTGCAGGTTCATGAGAGATCAGCTTGAAGTGCTATAGAGTGCTTGATGTACCGGCAGGGTTATTACTGACTGGTTGGTGAGGTGAACACCAATTCTGTGTGTGAGTTGGTTGTTGGGACCGTTTTTTTTTGTGTAGGAGAGTGTGTGTGAGAAGAATTACTGAACACTTGAGGTGTGGCGAATCTCTGTAAGGTGAAAGAGTTTGGCGGCTCTTTGTTGTATTCTTTTCTGTTAGTGTTAATACAAGATAGTGTATTGTCTCTCATATTCTGTGCTATTGGTGAATTCTAGTTACTTGTGTTTCTGGTTATTTCCGCATATTCAATTGCTTATACTTGGTAATCATACTGTGCTTTTTCTGAGAAGCAAGATCCCAACTAGTGGCATCAGAGCATGTTTGTTGTTCTAGATTCCTGACAACTGGTATCAGAGCCTTGGTTGTAAGTTCTTAAGCTTGATACCATCAATCGGTATCAGAGCTTTTGGTCGGGATACTAACAGATTGGTGTAGATCTGGGTAGTGTGTTTTGATTACAGGTTACTCACAGGGTTTCCGTTTGAGTGGGAGTTGAGCAATGACAGAAAGTAGTCAACTACGAATGGAGAAGTTCAATGGCAAGAACTACCAATCATGGAGGATGCAGATTGAGGACTATCTGTATCAGAAAGATTTGTACTTACCGTTGGGTGGGATTGCTAGCAAACCCTTGGATATGAAAGATGAAGAATGGGAGGTTCTTGATCGGAAGGCTCTGGGATCTGTTAGATTGAGTCTTGCATCATCTGTGATTTCCAGCTTATCACAGTGTAAGACAACGGTGGAGTTGATGGAATCTTTGACAAATTTATATGAAAAACCCTCAGCTTCGAATAAGGTATTTCTTATGAAGCGTTTATTTAATTTGCAAATGTTGGAAGGTGGATCTGTTCATAGCCATCTTAGTGATTTCCATGGTTTAGTAAACCAGTTAAGTTCAGTCAATATTGTATTTGATGATGAAATAAGAGCTCTCTTAATCTTGTGTTCATTACCTGAAAGTTGGGAAGGTATGGTAATGGCAGTTTCTAATACTGTGTCTCCTTCAAAAGTCTTAAAAGTGGATGATATTGTGAGTGTAATCTTGAACGAAGATATACGCAGGAAAAGCACAGGTGAATCATCTGGAGATGCTTTGAGTGTTGAAGGAAGAGGAAGGCCAAGAGAGAAGATAGAGCGTGGGAGATCAAGGTCGAAGACGGGCAAGAGATCCAAGTCCAGGTATGGCAGAATAACCTGCTGGAAATGTGGAAAGCAAGGGCACTTAAAGAGAGATTGCAGATCGGGTACAGATCAGCATGAAGAACATGAAGAAGAAGCAGATGCTGCAGGTTACATTGCACAGGATGCTCTGGTATGTTCTTTGGATAAAGTAGAATCTTGGGTATTAGATTCTGGTGCCTCTTTTCATGCATCCCCACATAGGGAATTTTTTCATGAGTATGTCTAGGGAGATTTTGGAGAAATTTGTGTAGGGGATGGTAAGTCTTGTCAGATTGTTGGCAAAGGCAAAGTGAAGCTGAAACTGCAGACAGGTAACACATGGGTGTTAAAGGAGGTCATGCACGTCCCAGTTCTGAAGCGGAATCTGATTTCTGTTAGAAGTTTGGGTGAAGAGGGTTGCACAGTAACTCTCACAGCGGACTCTTGGAAGGTTACCAAGGGTACACTTGTTGTAGCTAGAGGTAAGAAAGTAGGTACGCTTTATCTATCTACTTGTTTTACTGATTCTTCTTCTGGGTTATCTACTTCAGCTGTAGATTCGGTGATGTGGCTTGATAGGCTTGGTCACATAGATACGAAGGAGATGCTGGTTCTTGAGTCAAAGGATATGCTTTTGAATTTGGAAGGCATGGATCGTGGTTTCTGTATGCAGAAGAAGAAGGTGAGATTTCTTGAGGAATCCGATGTTAGTGACAAGAACAGGAAAGCCTTGGTTTTCAAGGAGAAAGTGACGGACAGAGTTCAGCACAAGGTGCAGGGGAATTCTAAGCAGAGCAAGGGTGTTTTGGACAAGGGTTTGATCCAAAAGGAGCTCGCGGGAAAAAGTCAGGTCTCACAAGAAAAACACAGAGACCGACGTCGGCAGGAAAACTGGCGTCGGTGTCTAGACAGGGACCGATGTCGGCTATGTGCAGCCCGACGTCGGTGACTCGAGGCAGACAGAGACCGGCGTCGGCCAGGGGAAAACGACGTCGGCGGAGAGGCAGTCGCAGGGAACCGACATCGGTCGGCTGTAGACTGAGATGTGACCGGCATCGGTCACTGAGACGAATTTTGGGTGGACAGCATGCTGTCATGGAGTCTCAAGCGCCCATATGGAGGACTGAAGGTGTAAGTAAGTTCTTAAATTCGTCATTTCCCTTCTTTACACTACTTGTTGCTCACTTATGGCATAGGACCAGGGAGTTATTGAAGAAGCAGAACAGGTAGATCCAGGAAACAGTGGGAGCTAGGCTTGAATGAGGATGTGATTCCTTGGAGGAGAACCAAACAGGTGTTTTGGGTAGTGTGGCCAGCTGGAAGTAAGCACTGAAAGATGAATGGACGTTAAGGATGAAGAAGAGCGGAAATAGATACGTGAGATGGAAGATCAGGGTATTTGATCTTGTATTAGCTGCAGGGCAATGGAGGTTTGTTCATTGTGTTTCTCTTTACCAGGTTGGATAGTATTAGCTACACTATCCTATTTTCTGTATGATGTGCTTGTTGCAGGGTTACATATACAGGTATTGCTGAACTAAAGGTAAAGCTAGTTCAGGGGTTTGTCATGGAGAATCTGGGAGCAGCAAGATTCTTTGGCAAGAGTGTGTTCTAGAGACATGGAAGGTCATGTGTTGACTTTGTTTCAGGATGATTGTGTGGAACCGGTTAGCACACCGATGGTTAGACAGTTCATAGAACAGGTGTCTTAATTCACATAATGAGGTTGAGTGCATGGTATGTACTAAACCTGAGTTTTCCCAAGCAGTGGGAGTTGTCACAAGTTAGGAGCCAATCCGGGAGAGAACCATTGGAGGTCAGTTCAGTGGATTCTTACAGGGACTAGTAGCAGGTGCACATGCTATGCAAGTTCAGGTTTATTTCTACATGGTTGTAGATGTGGATGTGGTAGGTAATTTGGATGACAGGTTTTGCACCACGGATTTTGTGGTGGTTGGTCTTCAAGGATGATTTTGAAGATGGATACATAGCCAAGGTAACAAACTAGACGGTGCACAGGTACATGTACAGGTTGCAGCTGTTTATCTCCAAGTGGGAGATTGTTAGGTTGTGGAGCTAAAAGCTTCAACCTTTGCAAACTGAGGAACAGATGGTTGCTGAGTTCTACAGGAACCGGCGTCGGCATCAGGACCGACGTCGGCAGGGACCAGTGCAGAAGGCCACCGGCGACGGCAGGAAGTCGGCCGACGTCGGCAGAACCAGACAAGCAGGGACCGATGTCGGTCGCCTGTGTGTTCTAGAACTGCTCGTTTCACGGACAGTTAGTTAAGTGAACAAAGAGTTTGCATGTTGAGACCAGTTAGAGTCTTGTGCTGCGAGGACTATTGTCTAAATTAAGAGTCTAAGTTATTGTTTGAGTTAGGGATCTATTTATAGACCCATTGGCATGTATTGTATAAGGCATGAGATAGAAATGAAGAGTTCCTTCTAGTTGTAAGATCTGTGAGTTGCAGGTTGTTGCAAGCTCATTGGGGATCTACATGTAAGTTTGGTCTTTGAATTGCAGGTTGCAGGTTCATGAGAGATCAGCTTGAAGTGCTATAGAGTGCTTGATGTACCGGCAGGGTTATTACTGACTGGTTGGTGAGGTGAACACCAATTCTGTGTGTGAGTTGGTTGTTGGGACCGTTTTTTTTTGTGTAGGAGAGTGTGTGTGAGAAGAATTACTGAACACTTGAGGTGTGGCGAATCTCTGTAAGGTGAAAGAGTGTGGCGGCTCTTTGTTGTATTCTTTTCTGTTAGTGTTAATACAAGATAGTGTATTGTCTCTCATATTCTGTGCTATTGGTGAATTCTAGTTACTTGTGTTTCTGGTTATTTCCGCATATTCAATTGCTTATACTTGGTAATCATACTGTGCTTTTTCTGAGAAGCAAGATCCCAACTAGTGGCATCAGAGCATGTTTGTTGTTCTAGATTCCTGACACCTATCAACACTGCCTAGTGGTCAAGATAGCAAAAGGATTGAGTACTGTGATGGGTGCCTCGATTCAAACTAGCAAGATGACAATATGATGGGTGCTAGTTATGAATAGGCAAGGATGATAGAGACTAGATTGACATCGGCAAAATGATAAAATTCTAATAGTATATTGACTAGTTATGATACTTGACCGAGTGATGAGCGATAGTTTGACTAGGATGATAAGATGATATAGATAGGATAAAAGGACTAGCTCAAGCCTTAGACCGATTTAATCAAGATGGGATGGGATAGGATTATGTGATGAAGGTGATAAGGATGAAGGGGTAAAGACAAATATAGATAAGCGATAATGAAATTATCAAGGGTAAGATGAATGTGATGTGGACGGTATGGACATGGGTGTGACCTAGAAAGCTAACTAGGATAAGATAGAATGAGGTTAGACTAGATGGGTGATGGGGACAAGGTCAAGACAGATGATTGATTGTGGACTTAGAACAAGATGTGGATGATAAGACAAGACGTTTAGGATATGGTTAGACTAGGAGAAGATTAAAATATGAAAAGGATATACTAAGGACAATATGTATAAGGGGGATGTTGACAAAGATATTGAAGATGGGATTGGGATATGTGATGGAGTATGACTAATGATTGGTGAGACTAGAATATGATATGATTTAAAAGGATGTACAAAGAACTATATGTAGAATTGAATGATGAGATAAGGCCAAATAAATTATGTACAAGGGGATAATGAGAAATATGAAGAAGATGATGACTAGAGTATGCGAGTGATGGGGGATGATCAATGATGAGTGGTGATGACTAGATTATTACAAGATGAAGATAAGATGGGAGATGGGATAAGATAATAAATGGATATACAAAGCCAATATGTACAATGGTATGATGACTAGGTAATATGTACAAAAAGATGATGGGGTAAGGATGTACAAGACAAGACAAAGATATACAATATAGGTTATGCAAAGACCTAGATAGGTGTGTACAGGTTTGGGTGAAAGGCTGACTTGGCTCACAAAGAACACATATCTAACACAACACACATCTAAGCAAGCAAACCACAAAACCTATGATTAGTAGACTCAAGGGTGTGTAACCCGACACTTGCACAATCAAACAACTTTGGGAGTGAGGATGTAGGATGGTGACCCATTACGAAATCAATCAAACCCTCTCGACCTTATTTGCACATGATAGATACTTAGGAGCTGATATTGACTCTAACAACGAGGTGCTTATTACGGTCGAAGGATTCTATGCTAGGTTCGCATAAGGTTTCTAGGTACATCCCTTATATATGCGAAGGTATAATGGGGTCCAAGTCCGTATAGGATGTTGTTTGACCACCCTGTGTATTAGAGCTTAGTCGCTCCTCATTCCATGGAACCTTTTATGGGGAATTCCACTTAGACACCTAACAATAGCTCTCCTAATTTTTAGAATCTATTAGAACATGGAGTTTGGACTAGTATGTGGTGGTGAAATCCACAGTCACTAGCCCCCTTAAAAAAAAGGATGAAGAGTTTATAGATAGTTTTTGATCCCCTAGGAATCACCACAAGGATGTAAGGGGGAGAGCATACACCAACCGTAGCCCTCGAGATACAAATAGGCATATCAAAAGTATTAATTAACATATTTAATTAAGATGTGATATATATAATATGAAAGACAAAACAAAGAGATATATACACAATAAGATGATTAAAAATGATATATAAAAAACAAAATGATCAAAATAATTTAAAAATGATTTTCAAAGTGCCACGAGTCTTTGATAAGCGACCTGCAAGCACACAGTTAGTAGTTTGAATTTGGCACTTAAAAAGAGGTAACCTGCAAGGCAAAAATTAGTATTTTGATTGATAATCTTGAGGGGAAACCTACAAGACAAATGATGTTAGACCAAAATATGATCTACAAAAGAAGACGTTAGCCAATTAAAATTTACCCGTACAAAAAACAAGATGTTAGTCTAATATGCCTTAATAAAATACCCTAAAAAATCATGATTTGGCTCTATAATTCCTTTGGGGTGAGTGGGACACGATGCAGGGGTCTGGGGGTGGCATCCCCCAATGAGGTCAAGGGGCAGTGCCCCTTGTGGGGTCCAAGGGTATCACCCCTAGCACTCTCCCTATCATGGTACAGGGTGGGGTCGAGAGGCAGAGCCCCCGATGCCAAAGGTAATTTGGGCTTTGCGAGAGGCCCATAATGACTAAGAATTCAACAAAAATGACTCATAAAATGCACTTAAAAAGACCACATTGAAGGCAAAAAATTAATGCAAAATCATAACTACACAGTGCAAAGTCACAACTAGAGAGTACAAAACTACAACTCAAAGGCAAAATCATAGATTACAAGTTATGATTTTACAATAGTTAGATTAACTTTGACGGTCAAACTACAAAACCATGATAGATAGATAGATAAAATTGTGACTGCAAATGATAAAAATGCTACTAGATACAAATCGATAGTTACAGTTTTGTGATAAACTACAAAACCTTCAGTTTTAGATATTTGACACAGACAAAGGCCTATATAGGTATGATAGATTGTTCAAGTATCCAAAGATGTTTTAAATATGCTTATAAATGATTAAAAGATGGATTACAATACATCCAAAATTGTATAAACAGAGATATTTATAAAAAAAATGAACATAATCTAGGAGTATAGTTAATTAGATTGAGTCCTAAATTTGTCCTATAAGATTAAAATATGACAACCAACAAATAGAATGGAAAATAAATGATAGGATTAGGTTAAAATCATAAAATCACTATTGGAGCTACAATATCATGACTCTATAGGACAAAGTCACGACTCTAAGATTTTTATGATTTATGGTTTTGTCGATGATGGAAAAAGGATTGTGTTTGGTCTTGTCTGTAGATGATCTTCCTGCCTTGGCCACTTTTTCCTGTTGCACACTGTAAAACACACAAATAAACTACAGAGATATAAAATCTAGTTATAGATGAGGGTTAGAAATAAGTATGTAGTCCTTTTAGATCAAAATATAATGACAAAAGGTTTATGGACTATGTGTTGATTGAGTCCCCTACAGAGCAAAAGATATCAAAGTAAAACTTGCAAGCTAGTTGATAATGACTGTTTGGAATTTCCCAAAATTTATAAAATCGTAACTCATGACTTCAATATCACAGTTATCAAGGCAAAGTCATGACTCATGAAGTCATGATTTTGCATAAATACGGGAACCCACAAAATAAACCATTAGCGATTAAAAATAAAATCGTGAATGTGACATACAAAATCTCTACTCTATTGGTAAAGTCACAAGTCATAGGTTGCGATATTGTCAAAGGACAAAAACATGTAAACAACTAGCAGTTAAGGTAAATGATTAACACAAACTCATGACTTATGGGGATAATATCATGACTACACAATCATGATTACCAGTGCAATGTCGTAGATTACCCCTGTGCAGTGAAAATTTCAAAAATCTAACCTGCAAGCTAGCAAAAACACCCCTTACAAGCAAAATGGATAGTTTGGGAGGGTGTCCCATCGTGGTCTCCAAAATGTAGATAAAAATTTGGGCACAATATGAGTTTTACTATGTAAATTCAAACCCAAACCTCAAACCACTACGTAGAGTGATAGAGCCATTATAATTCAATGCAAATAAATGAATAAAACCATTCAAAGCAACATTAAAAATCTAAAGCTAAGTGCACTACACCATGATCAAAATAAAAAAGATATTAATAGTGGATTGATATACCTTGACTTAGATTTGTAATATTGATGATTGATCAGGGGATTGTTGATGAAGGATTAGATTGACATGGATTTGCTATGAAGATTCTAGTTAGTTTCCATGAAGAGATGGGTTGTTTAAATATAAGGAGGGAGAAATCAATGGGTGAGATTTAAATTTAGATGAAGTAGATTAATGGATGAGGATTATCCAAGGAATTTAAAATTCCTTGTAAGCCTCTAGATTTGGAGGCTTCTAGAGAGGAGGGTGAGAATAGAAAAGGTTATAGATTTGGAGGGTTCTATAATCCTTCTTAAGTATTAATGATGATTAAAGGGAGGTTAGATAGGGATTAGGTAGGTGATTAGGGACTAAGGGTGTAGGAGAGCCTAGGGAGTAGGCTAGTAGGTGGGTAGGTGGGCCATGGGAATTTAAAATTCTCAAATAATAGATAAGTGGGATTAGATTAAGATAATGGGGATTTTGGATAACTAATTGATTGGTGGGATAGAATAAGGTCAGAGGAATGAAGACTAATTAAGAGGGGGACATTAGATAAAAGGCTAGAAGGAGTGATTAATTAACAGGATAAATTAGAGTAAATGGGATGAGAAAAATTAGTGTTGACTGACAATAATATTAGTAATGATAATGTACATGAGTGAATTTAGGTGCATACAGTGTTTAACAACTTATTATTTTGATCTCATTATAAATGGTCTCTTCCTTTCCTAAGCACTTTGTTTTGGAAGGGTTCAAGGATTATGAAGGCATTTCTGTTGGGAAGAGTTGAAAGACTGTGAAGGTAGTTTGATTGGGAAGATTCTATCAATTGCAAAGGCACCTCAATTGGGAAGAGCCCGATATGATTGTGATGGTTAGATTCATCAAGGAAAACAAAAAAAATCACACTTAGTAGAAAAGGAGAAAAAAAATATTGCATTGTCTCCACATTTCATTGGGTTGTATTAACCATTTAGTTTAAAGGAAGTTAAAAGTCAACACCATCACCTTAATTGTATTTCCTTCAAAGAAGAATATATTGCATTGTCTCCACATTTCTTTGAAGGACATACAATTAAGGTGATGGCAGGGGATGGTGTTGACTTTTAACTTCCTTTAAACTAAATGGTTAATACAACACAATGAAATGTGGAGACAATGCAATAATTTGTTTCTTCTTTTCTACGAAGTGTGATTTTTTTGTTTGCCTTGATGAATCCAACCATCACAATAATATTGGGCTCTTCCCAATTGAGGTGCCTTTGCAATTGATAGAATCTTCCCAATCAAACTACCTTCATAGTCTTTGAACTCTTCCCAGTAGAAATTCCTTCATAATCCTTGAACTCTTTCGAAACAAAGTGCTTAGGAAAGGAAGTGACCATTTATAATGAGATCAACACACACACACATATGGAATTTCAAGTTTATCCTACATCTATTATATCCATTATTTTCTAAGTGTAGCCCACAATTGGTCACCAGGGCACATCACAAATATCATTATATCAACAGCCTTAGGCTTGCAAGTGACCATGACTATAATATGTCCAATCGATCCCTCACAATGTATATCGTATTATAATGCATATGTGTTATGACCCAACTATTGTAATGATGTAATATTGCATGTGTTGGGCTCGCCTTCGTCATCAATTAGAATTTGGTGTCGATAGTTACCCTTAATGTATACTGTAATAGTCAATATATCTTGTTATGGATGCTATAAATCTTTATGTGCTCTATTTCAGGATTGAGTCATGTTAGAAACCACTATAAGTGGGTTTGGTTGTATCTGAGTCACTATGATAATCCCTTCATCTTTAAAAATTTGAATCTTTTGTGTTCATGTCGCATCATTTAATGTTTGGTTATTTTATGATAACTACAAAATTACTTTCCTTCCAAAGTTGATAAGCTACCTATAGATTTATATCAAGACATAGGTAGATTTGTCAAATTCCTATCAATTAATATGTGCATTATAGTACTTGGTGTATCTTATGCACTAGTAATCTTTAATTTTCTAGCTAGTCTTGTATCGATGCATTGTGTAATGTGTTGTGCCTCTTGTTATTTAGTTATGTTGGATTTGATAAAGACTGCTTTAGTGGAGGACTTATCATTGAATAATGTCATTGTGATCTTATATTGCAATAAATATTTTCATTTGTATCCTTGTGAGTATTTGTAAGACGTGTCTTTCACTTTTCCACTTTCATATTGCTTACTACCTTAGAATCGTCTCTTTATTCTCCTATACCAATGGTGTAAAATTAAAATGAGGTCAATACTCATCTATGTTTTTTTGGGATATCATTCCCATCATCATTACTACCATCCTCTTCTATGAAAATATAATGTAGATCTTCTGAGTTGACTAGTAAGGGCATATTTTGGGTCTTCTCTTCTTGTGTGTGCTTTATTTTTTTCACTTGATTCGTGTAGAGTTAGTTCTTTTTCGATAGTTTTTCTTAATTCACCATTTTTGTATGTATGTATTCACTTTGGTTGTCTAATATGTGATGAAGGTATTACAATAAACTGAAAATCATCAAATTATGGACTGTATCCATCACTAGGTTATGCTACCTTTCAATATTTGAAAGGTTGATTGTTTGCAAGACATGTACAACCATCAATTATGGATAAATTTTATGTACCATTTTAAAGAATATGGTACAAATTCCATTACATGTATCCATGTTCTACCTAAGAGTAGCTTATAATTCAAAAGATTAGGTAACACATGAAAATAGAGTAAATAATGCCTTAAGTCCTACTATGATATCCAAAATAATTGATCCTAGCACTTGGCAAGGAACATTTTCAAAGGCTTTGATGTTCTTATTTAAAATTTTGAATATAGTCCATATTCACACCCAATTTTTGTAAATATGTGATATTGCATATATTCAATCCTAAGCCATTATCTATAAAAACCCATTTGACTCATATTTTTTATTTTAACTTGAATGAATAAAGAGAGATTTTAATTTATAGCGTGTTGAGTAGGAAAGTCATCATTTTCAAAAGATATGATGTTGTAATACCCCTCATGAGAAACCACCTTTCTCGTGCCAGTTTGAGGTGTTTACCAAGTGTGACGGTTGTGGTGGTGAGAAAATTTAAATTTGAGGTTTCCCTCTTTGTTGCTAATAAATTAATATTGTTAATAGTTTAAGAAATATTAATTAAATTTGAACTTGCATACATTTATCATATGATTTATAATTTTTAAAATGGTTATTATTCTATTAAAAAGTCATATGCCTCCTAGAACGGCTATGAACCCTATTTAATAGGCTTTTTAGAAAACCTATAACTCTTAGGGTCCTAGTCTAATAGGTAGGCATGACCCACTTCATTGAGTGGTTTGGAGTTTGGTAAGGAATTTTAATTGTGTGTAAAAAGCCCATGTAGGCATGTAAGTGAATTTATTGTTGTGTAAGGTTTGTCGTTTGCAAGAAAGCCTCAAGTATGTAAGAGCGATATGGTCCTCTTATGACAAAAGTGCCTCCCTTCATTCAATGAGTTTTGGGAAGAGGAATTTGAATCTCTTTTTATTTCAAATAATTGGCCATGGTTAGGTTCATTCTTTTGGGGGTGGAAGAAAGAGCTTGTTGTAAGGAGGAGGATATCGTCTTGGAGCTTGTTGCATGCATAGCAAATGGAGGAGATAAGGTAAGTATTATTTTAACGCATCTTATGTATAAGAAAGAGTTATTTTTGTTAATCGAATAATAGATATGAGAAATTAGATTTAGATTTTTTTTATGTGTGCCTTAAATCTCTCTCCTCTCCTTCAATCCTTTCCTATGTCTCTCTCATATTGAGAAAAGGAAAATTAATTGTATGCTTTTATTTCACCTTTGAATCTTAGAGAAATTAAATTTTGTAATGAAAATTGTTTTTTTTTAAAGTCCTATGTTGAAAAACAAAGTATTATATATGAGAAACTTGTTCCTTGATTTTATTATAGTAAAAACACATAAGTATCTTAGTATCTACATCCTTATATTGAAAAATAAAGAATTGTATATGAGAAACTTGTTCCTTGATTTTATTATAGTGAAAATACATAAATATCTTATTATCTCCATCTTATAACCTTTTTGAGATTAAATTTTTAATTAAGAAATGAAAATAGTTGATTTTAAATTTATACCTTACAATTTAATATGTGAAAGTTATTAAATTCAAAACTCTCTGATACATTAGAAATTGTGGAAATATATGCTTCCTTCTTCCATTCCTCTCTCCTCTCATTTAAATCCTGAGAGTTAAAATTAAAAGATGAAATTATTTTCTTAAAATTTACAAATGGCAAATGAGGACGGTTTATTTGTTTTGAAATTATACATTTCAAAATAAATGGGATGAATGTTTTTTTTAAGCCCACCCCGACACACATATATATAATTATTTCTCTCTATAATTTCTCTTTTATCGAAATAAAATAAAATTTGTAATTAGATTTGTTTACTTTAAGTAATAAATTACAACCTTAAAATGAAGGATACTAATTTTAAATCTATTTTTGAAATGGGAATACAATAAAATATCTAAATTATAACAATTTAAAAATGAATAAAATAAATATAGGTATATGTTTATTTATTTATATATCTTCAAATCTGACATTATAAAATAATTCATAGAGTTACGTGATATTAAATAGGGTTAACATATACAGAAGCAATAATTAAAATAAATTAATTTAAAAAGTAGGGTTGAGGCTTGGCTTGCAGTGTTAGTTGTCTACTACAATCAGGGTTTCAGGGTCGGGAGGGGATGAGAGTGATGACCCGCTCTTGAGTTATTAGCATTAGAGTTGCAACCTATGACCTGCATAAGGCCGCGACCCTGCATCATTTGTTTGGGTACATATTTGGATTTATTAAACTAACCCCTAATTTTTGTTTAAAATAAGATATATAGTTTAAAAATTAGGGGTTATATATATAACTATATATCTTATTTTAAACAAAAATTAGGGGTTAGTTTAATAAATCCAAATATGTACCCAAACAAATGATGCAGGGTCGCGGCCTTCAAATAATTATTTTTATAAGTATACATTTATACATGAAAGAGTTGTGTATAAACATTGTTGTTTATATATTGATAGGTGGTTGGGTGGGTTTGTATAATTATTGGTTTACAAATCTGAGTTTATATATATCTACATATGTGTGTATGTGGGTGGGTATGTATAATTGTTTGTTTATAAATATGAGTTTAGATATATCTACGGGTGTGTGTCAAAAGGATTAGGTATATGTAATATGTATATGCTCTCCATCAAATGGATCATGATTTAATTTTCCCTTCTTTTTGAGCTCCATCTCCAAAACCTACGACAATGAAAGAGAGAACATGAAAATAAAATATACGAGCTTTGATTTTTTACCTTGCCATTAATAAGATTAGGAAATTTTTTGAAACCCTAGATCAAATGGTGGTGATTCAACCAATTCAAGGGTGGGTAATTAACCCACCATCACTTAAGTCAAGTGAGAACTTTTGATATTTTTAATTATTTTATTAAATAAATTAATATGTGGGAGGGATATACAAATTTACTATGATGAAGTGTTTTTAAAATTAAAAGGAATAAAATGATGAAGTGTTTTTGAAATTAAAATGAATAAAATGATATGGCTGGAAGGAAAGGGTGATGGTGAATATTGGGCACCCAGAAAGTTTGCTCCTCTATACACAATTTTTCTTCAAAAGGTTTAGGTTTTATTTCAAGTGCATCCTAGATCAGAATTTCCTTTACTCTTGATTTGATCTAGGATGAATCCCTCATGGGGGGAGGGTTCCCCCTAAAAAGCTTTATTTCAATTAAATGGTGGTAGGGGCACCATCTTCAGTTGCAGAAGCAAAATTTAATGCCCTGTTGAATGCTAGAGGGAAGAAGAAGATGAAAGATCTAGGTAAGGGAGGCAAGAAACCATGCATGTAAACAAACAAAATTGCTCCTACGTATTATGGCCCTTATTAGGTTCTATAAAAAAATATAAGTATGGCTTACAAGCTAGAGTTGCCTCATTCATCTTGCATACACCCAGTATTTCATGTTTCCTGCTTGAAGGTCACTGGATAGAAAGTTTCAGCCCGGATAGAGCTACTAGAACTAGATGAAGAAGAATGAATCATTTTGGAACCAAAAAAGATCCCAAAAACACATACTAAGAGTTTGAGAACCAAAGAGATTAAGGAATATTTGATCAAGTGAAAGACCCTGGGTAGTGAGGATGTAACTTGGGAGGGCGAAGATTTTCTGCAATAACATGCAGACTTATTCAACATTGAGGACAACATTGGTTCAAAGGGGAAGGGCATGCTACACCCATAACCTTCACATGTATTGGGATTGGAATATCCGAATTGTGGCTTACTTATCCCTCTTTGATTTTATATCACATTTATCTATGCATTCATTTGGTTAGTAGATCAACCTGTGGAGTAACTATGCCTAGGTAGACTATATATAGGAGGTTGCAGGTAGTTGTTTATCATCATATTGTGAATTTCGATCTTATTAAAACTTGTGGAGGTTTAAACATCTAAGTGGCTTGTCTTTTATTCATATATTATGTTATATTTCAATCATATTGTGATTTATTGTTATTATACTTTATTGTTGAAGTAATTTCATCACATTGGAATTTATTTGATTTGCCTTGATGAGATAATTGACTCCATCCTTGACCCATTAGTACTTGTTATCCCTCCTTAATAATATGGAATCCTTAAGATACAAGTAAGGACTTCCAAACATCACATCACATGCATCAAGAAGAATTAACACTACTTCTAGCTCATCAACATATTGTGGGATAATTCCTTTGAATTTACATCTTTTTGTAACTTGAATTTCAACACCCTTATTCACCCAACCATAAGTACATGTATGTAGATGATCATTTACTTGTAAACCAATCTTATTATCAAATTCATTTGAAATCAAATTGGATTTAATCCCAATATCAACAATTGCATTGACCTTGGTTTTCTTGATCTAAATCTTGATTTGGAAGAACTTGCTCATCTCTTCTCTTTCTTGTTCCTTATTGTTTATGTTGGTGGTGGTGCAACCAATATTCTCATATACATCATAATTATCCTCAATTTCTACCTCTACTTTGATAAAATATGCCATTGACTTCTTAGAGTCCATGGCCCGATTCTTGGGATGCAATTTTGGATGCAACTTCTGACGCTTGACATCAATATGACCATCTATAACATAATGATTACAGTGGTTCTTAGGGTCCTTACAAATATTTAATGTTGTGTCATTCCTTTTACCTTTTAATTTACCTTTTTTGGTCTTGCAATGTTGGTTTTGCTCTTTCTTGAATTGATTTGTGGGCTAATTTTGCTTTGAGGATTCCCCTTCTCCATGTTTTTTCTCTTCCTCAATGTAGTATGCTTGCAAGAATGTTTCATCAAGTTATTGAGGCTTACTTGAGATGGCATGTCTCCTAAAACATGAATGGAGACCTTCAAATTACTTGGTCAACTTGTCTTCATCTTCCAAGTCCAAGCCCATGAGCATGGCTTGTCTATGAAACTCCATGGTATAATGTTAAACACATTGACCTTGTCATTTCCTATAATATTGTTATTCTCACTTGGATTTTCACCCTTTGAGGATATGTCTCAACTCTCCTCATCCAAGTGGAAAAATTGAAACACCTCAAGGCTATGGGTGAGCTTAAGAATGAGGTGAATCTCTAGATAGGGCTAGCTCCCTTGATGTACCACTTTGGATCACTACTACACCTAAACTTTATGAAGGAAAAAGGAGAGAGAAAACTGAAATAAAACTATCCTAAAGGAGGTGATACACCAAAATAGTTAATGACTACTAACCATCTACATGTTACACATGGGAAAAAGGGACTAACCAAACACACACTTCTTCAATCTACATCTTCTCACATCAATGTTAGATTATGAGGTTGTGATGAGTGTTTAGGCTAGGAAGACTAGACAAGAGGCCTAAAATTGCACTATTTGAATAAACTATCTCACTCAATTTTGAACATCATAAAACACTTCACATGCCTTGCAAGAAGAAGCTTTCCAACTATAAATAGGTGAGAAAATGAAAAAATCATGCTAAGGAAACAAGAGTCATCACTTATGCAAAATCAAACATTTCAAATGAACACACTAATAAAAGTCATAGAAGAGGTAAAAATAAGTAATATTATTGATAAAATGGTATTCAAATCAGTATGGATTCTCAATACTCAGGTGGAGCATGAGTTATAAAGGCCAAAATAGCTAGTTCTTATAGAACTTGAGAGAGAGAGGAGAATAGAGAAGTCCAAAGGTCACAAGGACACTTTTCATGCTAATAGAAGGAGTTACATGTGTATGGAAAGAGAGTTTGAAATAAATTATGCAATTTTAGAAAGCACAAGTGTCATCTCAAGTCATGAAACTCATGAAAAGTGGCATGGGAGTTCTCATTCTGGCTCAAAAAATTGCCTTCATGATTCACCTCTGTTTGAACATCCCAAAATTGATTAGGGATAGGTCTAATGATTGGAATGAAAGGGAAGGCTTTCATATATGCATCTTCATGCATTGGTTTTAGTCTTGGTCATCTGGAACCTTTTCAAAATGAGCAATCACCATCTGCAGTCAAAATAACTCTTCTTTCCCACACCTTGCACACTTGGCCTCAAATTTGGCTTCAGTTTCCAATGTAAATCCATAAAAGGGAGTGTATGACATATTTGAATACTATCCATGTCCTTATATGCATAAATCACACCTTAAAATTAGCTTACTTGAAGTTTTCCACCCTTTCACTAGCTTGGTCACTATGCAAATTTTGACTAGCTAAGATGAAGATATTTTTTGAGGCACTTACGAGTTGTTCCAACACATGAAATTGAGATGGGGAGTTATCTTAAGTCCTAATATTCACTTTCATGTTATTGGAATCTCTTGAAACCTCTTGGAACTTTCACAACACAAAACAATCAATAAAACCATTTTTTGTACTCCATTCGTACAGTTACATAAAACCCAAAAGGGTGGAGAGGATCCTGAGAGATTCATATACAAGTTTCAATCACTTTCATGATCATTCTGGTCCACTTAGATATCTCACCAACCTCATTTATCCAATCGGGTCACAAGCAAGCATTTTGGCTTGTTTATATCCTTAAGCTTTATTCCAAAAGCTATGACGTTGGAATTTCAATAAAATTACACTATATTTATGATAAGTAACCCTTCCAAATTATATAAACTCCTTGTATCCCCATGCAAATTTCCAAGGAATATATGAGCATTCAAAATCACCTTGTCAAGCTTTCCCTTCCATTTTCTATAGGCCTAAAGTTGTCTTGAGCCCAAAAGTGGCTTTATTTGTGCTTCCCATGCATCTTAATACATTTAAAATGTCTAAAATTACCTTATAAACATGACATAATCCATTTTAATATTCATCTCATGTTACAATTGGAAGTGACCCTTCATTTGGACTATAGGCATAACCATGTCTAAGAGGCTTGATTGTAACTCCTAAGGGTTTAGACCTCCTTGTAAGGAATATCCCCTTTTTGAGATGTATTTCATGTTCACCTATATGTTTTTAAACACCCTACACCTTCCTTTAGTGTCCAATTAACTTATTTTCTACCCTTTTGTCTTTATTCTCTAACTCTACAGTGTTTGTGCATGAGGGGAGTGCCCTCTGTCTGAGATAAAACAGAGGGCACTCCCCATATCCCATCATAAAAAATAAATATTTTATAGGGTTATCAAATTTATGGAGACCCTCTTTACCAATTTTTGGCCTCTGGTTAGGTCATCTGACCTTCCAACTCCTTTAAAACCCAAAATAGACTATATAGAAAGTATTGTGTATAGGGATAAAGTGTGAACTATGTTATGCCTCATTTAGAGCTCCTTTTATTTGCTTGATTCCTACTATCAGGGTCCTATAAATACTTTCATGATCCCTATGGAGGTGTCCCAATTTCCCTTTATCATTCCAACCTTCCATATGTCCCTCATACTATTTTTCTGGTCAAGACTGTGTTACCATGCTTGTCTTCATTAACAATGAATCTTGTAGGTATTCATAGCTTGATTTTGACCTTGGAACATTGAAAAATCCTTTAGTTAATGTTTCACCTTATACTATACACTATCAACACTCACAGTCTTCAAACCTTCTCACTATTGTCACAGTCAACTGTGTTATGACTAGTATAATCTTGTAGGTGTTGATTCTTTGTTTGATAGGCTACACACCACCCTTGGATCCTTTGATCTAGTTGGAAACATATTCCATAGGCTAATGTTGATGTTTCCATGCCTAAGTCCTTCTCATGGATGATATAAAACTCACAGTCAGGTGTAGGTACATATGTGCATGATGGGACACCTATAGCTGATCACTAGGCCTTGAAACATCACTGATCAACTTCTCTTGATGGCCTCCATGACAATTTGGTATCCCTTTCATCAACCAACATTTATATCTCAATGCTTAAAATCTTCCTTATGAATGATATGGAAAATGGGTCTTGGATGTAGGTGGACAATTTTAGGATTAGGCATGCCTGTATGTGGAGATCAGGACCCCCAACCGTCTATATCAACCTTTGTCAATCATTCTTCTAGGTCATGAATTCTATTTTCACCATATAAAACCATTTGGTCATGAAATAATGTTTTGGTATTGCATATTAGGTTGAAAATATCCCTTTAGGCTTGGATCCTATAGATGATATTGAAGGAATTTAGTGATTCAAGGGGCATCTTTAGGTCTCCCATCAACTATCTTCCACTAACTTTCTGCCCTTTAAACTTTATAAATTTCATGTCCTATATGGGGAGTTCAAAACAAATACAATAGGATACATAAAAGCAATAGGAAACCTAGTTGAAAGATGTCTACAAAAGGGCTTGGATCTTTGTTTTCTCATTTTAGGGAACAAGGACCTAAAATCCATATTCATCATCCTTGAAAGGTCTTTCCTAGTTTGCTCACCAACCCATCATTTCACATGATTCTACCATGATCCCTCAACATATCAATACTTCAAGGAGGGTTTTCTCAGATGATCAACACTTTGAAAGGAACCTCAGCTCTCTGTCAGCACCACATGTAGGTGTATTCTCATGTATATGTAGTAAGATAGGATTATAGGCAGTCTACAAGATGTGAGCTTTTGTGGTCAGTTTTAGGCCCTTAACAATTTGTCAAAACACTCTTATCACTCTAAAGGATTGAACCACTTATCAACACTCCCATTCCACCATGAAGTCATCTCAAGAGGTTCCAATAAGTAGCCATTTTCAAGGTACAGGGACTAAGTATGAGTTGAACAGTGGATAGACATTTGCCCTTCAAGTCCATTGATCTCTCCTCAAGGTTTTGAAATGAAATATCATGATATTTTAGAACTTGAAACATGATTTCTCACTCCATTTCAATGTGACACTATTCAAGCACCATGGTTATAGTCAAGAACAAGCAGAAAGTTGACTGTTCATGCTAATGTGAATGTGTTTCTTGCATATGACTGCAAACTATGAATATTACTTTGGATAATGAATAATGAAAGAGGATGGAATAAATATTACATTGATCATGTTAATGAACTTATTTCCACCCCTTGGAATCATTGCGAAAGCATGAGAATCTTGAAAATGGTGGAAACCTGCCTATTACACAAAAAAGTTTCTTCACTTACAATCTGAGATACTTAACCTATCAAAACACTTTGAAATATGAAACCAAGAATAGGTATCATTATAAAAAGATCCAACATTATTTTAAACCAATTTTAACAACTAGTTTTTACAGACTTGTCCAAAATGGAGCAAAACCTATAGGGTGTACAGACTAACAAGCAGAAAAACACAATAAACTTATTAGAAATGGTTCATAAAGCACAAGTCACCATTCCTCCTCAACCAAGCATAAAATGGAATCTGACTGAGTTTATAATACACTCTCAAGACCATTTTTCCTGAAACCTCCCCTGTTGACCATACCAAGTACAAACCTAAAGACTGGTTATGTGTGTTTAGAAGGGTGAAAAAGGAGAAGAATAATTTTAGCCCAAATTTGACACTTTAAGAGTAATTAAAGCATGAAAAATGATATGAGGAAGATGAAGAGTCATCTCTTGACCTTATCCCACATATCACACTTCTCCATGGGTCGTACAAGTGCCAAACTCTTCTCTTTTCCCAAAAAAATTGCTCTTTCTTATGAAGACCCTATAACTTTCAGTTATGAATAGTTTATTAAAGCATAATAGGACACATGTTATGTGAAATCACCATTATCACACCTTCACACTTCCCTAAGAGGCCATACAACTCATTTAATGTTCATTTATGATCCCTAAATGACTCAAAATGATATAAGGACTAAAAAGACTAATGACTAAGACTAAATTAAAATGAAATAACACTAAAAAAACTATAATACACCTTTAGACATAATATATTAGACCCTCAAACACTCAAAAATCAAGTTTTTACCTATAGAGGCCCCAAATTGACCTACAGGTGTAGTATGCTTGCTATACTAACTATACTAGTAGCCTTATCAGTCCATTGGGCTTAGGGAGTCATATGAAGTCTGAAACAAAACAAGGAGACCTTTGACCATATGCTTTGATCAAGACAAGACCACTTGATTACCTCAAACACACAAAATAAGGGACACACACCAAACAAGTCAAACACACTAATAAGACACACACATGTACTCAAAGCACTTAGGAAAAACATGAAGCGAAAAACTATATACAACTAATAATTAAGCATACCTCCCTTTCTAGGATCAAAAAGAAAGTTTTTTGCATCTCCTTCTTCATGAGATAAATCATGGTGCCAAGCATGTTACTCTTTGGATTGAACACTTGATACATCAGACCTACTTCTTGGCACTTCACTTGCTATGTTTTCAAATAGACCATATTCAAATAGGTCTCCAATGTAAAAGTATTCCTCTTAGCCTTGTACACATACCTCATATTGTTTTCCACTCTTCATCTCATGATCAGCTTGAATCTTCTTTGTAGGCATGATTTCAAGAGGAATGATTTCTTGTTCCTTGGAAGATTGAGGCCAATAGAAGCTTGTTTTGACCTCTAAAAGTTGATGTGAACTTTGCTTTGGCTCTTCCTGTTAGGTTGTGGAGCTAAAAGCTTCACTGATGCAAACATGGAGGAGGTTGTTGAGTTATAGAAAAACTGACGTCAGCAGCGCAACCATCGGTCATCTTCAGTGTTCACAGTAACCGACGTCGGTTATGGGTCGGCCGACATTGGTCAAACAGGGAACCGACATCGATAGCCTGTGTGTGCATGCACTTCCAAAACTGGTCTTATTTTAGACAGACAATTTTTTTTGCATGTAAAAGACTAATTTTAGTCTTGAGTCTGCATTTCTAATTATTGTAATTAGAGGTCTAATTATTGTTTGCATGGGATCTATATAATAGACTCATGGAGCTGTATTGTAATCAAGGACAAGAGATCCTTCCAATTGTAAGATCTAGGTTTGCAGGTGTGCAAAATCAGGTTGATCTGTAGGTTGTGCAAGATCAGGTTAGATCCACATGGTAAATAAGATTATTTGATTTGCAGGTTGTTTCAAGTTCAAGGGAGATCTACTTGGAGTACTTTGAGTATTTGTGTACTGGCAGTATTGTTATTGACTGGTGGAGGTGAACAACTCTGTGTTTGAGTTGTTTGTTGTGACCATAATTGAGAGAGAGAACTCTTGAAGGAGAATTACTGGGAGCCCTAGAGGTGTGGGAAGAGTGTGGCATTTTCTTTATTGTATTTCTTTTTGAAAGAGTATTAATACAATTGGGTATTGTCTCTCATATTCTGTGTTGTTTATGAATTCTAGTTACTTATCATTCTAATTAAATTCTGTGTTTAGTTGCTTATACAAAGGTAATCAATTGTGCTCCTAATCCTAACAAAGTGGTATCAGAGCAAGGTTGCAAGTTCATCAGACCCTGGTTCGGAGCAGGTTAGTTTTTGATTACAGGTCACTCTCAGGGGTTTCTGATTGAGTGGGAGTAAAGCAATGACAGGTGTAGCACCACAGGGTTTGTGGTGGTTGGTCTTCAAGATTAAGCTTGAAGAAGGATACAAGCCAAGAAATAAATTAGACGATGTACAGGTATAGGTACAGATGCAACTGTTTATCTCCAAGTGGGAGATTGTTAGGTTGTGGAGCTAAAAGCTTCATTGATGCAAACATGGACGAGGTTGCTGAGTTACAGAGAAATTGACATCGGCAGCACAACCAATGTCGGTCATCTTCAGTGTTTATAGTAATCGACGTCAGTTATGGGTCGGCCGACATCAGTCAGACAGGAAACCGACGTCAGTAGCCTGTGTGTGCATGCATTTGCATGCACTTTCAAAACTGGTCTTATTTTAGACAGACAATTTGTTTGCATGTAAAAGACTAATTTTAGTCTTGAGTCTGTGTTTCTAATTATTGTAATTAGAGGTCTAATTATTGTTTGCATGAGATATATATAATAGACTCATGGGGTTGTATTGTAATCAAGGACAAGAAAGAGATCCTTCCGATTGTAAGATCTAGGTTTGCAGGTGTGCAAAACCAAGTTGATCTGTAGGTTATGCAAGATCAGGTTAGATCTACATGATAAGTAAGATCATTTGATTTGCAAATTTTTGCAAGTTCAAGGGAGATCTACTTGGAGTACTTTGAGTACTTGTATACTGGCAATATTGTTACTGACTGGTGGAGGTGAACAACAACTCTGTATTTGAGTTGTTTGTTGTGACCGTAATTGAGAGAGAGAACTCTTGAAAGAGAATTAATGGGAGCTCTAGAGGTGTGGGAAGAGTGTGGCATCTTATTTATTGTATTTCCTTCTGAAAGAGTATTAATACAATTGGGTATTGTCTCTCATATTCTGTGTTGTTTCTGAATTCTAGTTACTTATCATTCTGGTTAAATTCTGTGTTTAGTTGCTTATACAAAGGTAATCAGTTGTGCTTCTAATCCTGACACTTCCATGATATTTTTTAAAATGTCATCTTTCTTACCATCACTTGTAATCAGCTCTAATGAAGTTATATCCCCCTTGAGAGACTCAAACTCATTGCAAATGTTCTCAAACTACTGTCACAATTCCTCATCTTCTCTTTGATTATCATCACGAAGGGGAAAAACAAGAGAAGTTCCTTCATCTTCTTCTTTAAAATCCAAAAGGGCTTCATCCAAGATTTTCTCTTTGACACAAGAAAGGCATTCTTCATTGTCAACCAAACAATAAGACTCAACATAAGGATTCACCTCTTCTTCATCATTTATGACCTCTTGAGGGCTCTCAAGTTGTATATCATTTTTCATAACTTGATTTTGGTTCTCAAGGGCTGCAAGATCTTTAATCTCCTCCTTTTTGGTGATGCCAAGACTAGGCATCTTAAAATCAGGTGACTTAGCCCAATGAGGTTGCCAAGGAGTTGTACTTTTTTCAAGCAAGAGTTCTAAATTTTTCTCAACCAATTGCTTATCTTTAGGTTCTCATACCACAGGGCCATCATGGCAAAGGGTGATGGGGTGAGGACAAGATGAACTAATTGGTGGAGGTGGAACATAGGACTCAAAATCAGATTGAGAATGCATCATAGGAGATTCTTTTGGGAGTTATTGAGGAGGGGTAGGTAGACCTTGGGATAAAATAGTTTGGTTATTGTTGGGAAATACGAAAGCACACAATTGATTACCAAGCAACTTAACATGCAGAAATTAACCAGAATACACAAGTAACTAGAATTCAAAAATAACACATGATATGAGAGACAATACACAATTGTATTAATACTCTTTCAGAAGGAAATACAACAAAGAAGATTGCCACAGTTCTTCTTCCTTACACACCTCTAGGGCTCCCACACCTCTAGGGCATAAACAATAAATCTTCTCTCAAAGCTCTCTCTCTTACGGTCCCAACACACAACTCAAACACAGAGTTGGTGTTCACCTCCAACCAGTCAATATCCACTACTGCCAGTACTGCAGTGCTCCACGCACTCCAAGTACATAGACGTACTTCAAGTAGATCTCCCCTGAACCTGCAACAACTTGCAACTCAAACGATCTTACTTATGGAAGGATCTTTCTTACCTTCCTCTTTGCTCTATTTTTGAGTACACACTGTACTCCAAGTAGATCTTGCCTGATCATGCTCCCTATTGTGTTACTATCCTCCCTGATTTTGCACACCTACAAATCAATCTGGTTCTGCACACCTACAAACCTGGATCATACACACACATACACCTGCAGATCAATGATCTTACTTACCATGCAGATCTCCTAACGTAGCCATGCACACCTGCTGACCAAGATCCTACACCCCTGAAGAACCCTTCTGATTCTCCAAAACCAGCACCCACACTTGGCACTGCTGTGGAACTAGGAGGAACACCCTTGCTCACTTCACACACAGAAGGAGCTAACTTTGCTCAACTCAAACTAGAACACATTACAATACAACCTATGAGTCTCTTAAATAGATTTCATGCAAACAATAATTAGACATCTAATTACAATAATTAAATTTGTAGCTTTTAGTCTAAAATTGGCTCTTGACATGCAAACACTTGGTTCGTTAACTAACTGCCCATAAAACTTGTAGTTTTAAACCGCACAGGCGACCGACATTGGTCCCTATCTATCTGGAGGTGACCGACACCGATCGATTCCTGACCGACGTCGGTTGCTCTTCTTGTCTAATCCTGTCGACGTCGGTTGGCCTGACCGACGCCGGTGTCTGTGACACTCAACAACCTTCTCCAGTAACCTTCTTTCCTGTTTGCATCAGTGAAGCTTTTAGCTCCACAACTTAACAATCTCCCACTTGGAGATAAACAACTCCACTATACATGTACCTGTACCCCATCTAATCTATTTTCTAGCTTGTATCCCTCTTCAAGATCAACCTTGAAGACCAACCACCACACAACCTGTGGTGCACCTCCTGTCATCTGAGTACCCTGCCACATCTGAACCTACAAATCTTAACCCTGCATAGCATGAATCCCTACTGCTAGTCCCTCTCAAATACCTGAGAACCCACTTCCTTGAATAGGCTCCTAACTCTCTGATAGCACCCACTACTTGGGCAAACTCAGGTCTATACCAGAGCTCATGTGATTTCGAACACTGAACTGTCCAACCCTTAGTGTGCTCCAGTTCTGCATCCTAAAACTCACCAACACCTGATTCACATCAGCTCCCACTGGAGACAAAATCAACCTGTGATCTTTCATGTCTCTCATGCCAAAAAATTTCACTGCTCCCAAATTCTTCATGGCAAACCACTGAACTAACCTTACCCTTAGCTCAACAAAACCCTGTATGTACAAACCTACTAGCTAGCATACCATCCACATACAGTAACAGGATAATGTCATGACCATCATCCACTTGGTAAGATAAACACAATGGTTACACTGCCATTGACTAAAGCCCTACTTTGTCATCCACCTGTCAAAACCTGTACCACTGTCTTGCAGCTTCTTCAAGACCATATGACTTGGCCTTCCGTCTCACGTGTCTATTCACTCTATTCTTTAACTAAGGAATCCGTTCATCTCTCAGTGCTTTCTTCTGGCTGGCAACCCTACCAAATCTCTCGTTTGGTTCTGCATCATATTCCTGCCATGCTCCCACTATTTCCTAGATCTTTCATGCTCTACAGTGAGCAACGAGTATAAAGAAGAGGAACAACAAATTTGAGGCTTGCTTGCCACTTCAATCCTCCATATGGGTGTTTGAGACTCCTTGACAACTTGTTATCTACCCAAAATCTGTTACAGTGACTGACCTCAGTCACTACATAGTCTGCATCCGACTGACGTCAGTTTCCATGCGCCTGTCCTGACTACCAACTCTGCCAACGTCCGTGTCCCTATTACCAATGTTGGTCCTCCTAATCGACGTCAGTCTTACCTATTGCCGACATCGATCCTCCTGACCGACGTTGGTCTTACCCTGCCCAACATCACCAGCTTCAGTTTACACATGACTGACATCGACACCTGTCTATTCAACGTCGGTTCTTCCTGAGTGATGACTTTTTACCCATGAGCTTTCTTTGAATTAAATCTTTATCCAAACTGCTCTGCTCAGAGTTACTCAGCCTTCTCCACTGATCTCTGTCTGCCATCTCCTCCATAAACACCAAGGCTTTTCAGTTCTTAAGCCTGTCAAACACATCTGACTTCCTCTTAAGAAGATGCATCTCCTTCTTGCTCATGTGACCAAGCCTACAAAGCCATGTCTCTGCAACAGAAGAAGAATTAGTAATATAAGTAGATAGATAAAGGATACCTACTTTCTTACCACCCGCTAATTCAAGTGCATCCACTGTAAGAGTTCTTGTGCATCTCTCATCACCCAACTTTCCTGAAGCAATTAGCTACATCTCCAAGACTGGGACCTGCATGACCTTTTTCAACACCCATGTGTTGGCCGCCTGCAATTTTAACAACACTTCTCATTTGCCAATTTTTTGGCAAGGCTCACCAGCTCCTCTACCTGGAGCTACATGAAAAGAGGCAACAAAATCTATAAAATAAGATTCTACTTTATCCGAGAAACATACCAAGGCATCCTACCTCTGCAACATTTGCTTCTTCAGTTCTTTCATGCTAATCTTCTACCAACCAACAATATTCTTTTCCTTGCTCTTTCTTTCCATATGACCGTAATTGACCATTCGTGCTTTTCAATTCCTCCATTCTTAGCTTACTTTTTTTTACCGTTGCTATACTCCCACTCAATCAGAAACTCTTGAGAGTGACCTATAACCAAACACAAAACCTGCTCCCTGCAACTTTAGCTCTGATACCACTTTGTTGGGAAATACGAAAGCACACAATTGATTACCAAGCAACTTAACATGCAAAAATTAACCAGAATACACAAGTAACTAGAATTTAGAAATAACACATGATATGAGAGACAATACACAATTATATTAATACTCTTCCAGAAGGAAATACAACAAAGAAGATTGCCACAGTTCTTCTTCTTTACACACCTCTAGGGCTCCCACACCTCTAGGGCATAAACAGTAAATCTTCTCTCAAAGCTCTCTCTCTTACGGTCTCAACACACAACTCAAACACAGAGTTGGTGTTCACCTCCAACCAATCAGTATCCACTACTGCCAGTACTCCAGTGTTCCACACACTCCATAAGTGCTCTACGCACTCCAAGTACATAGATGTACTTCAAGTAGATCTCCCCTAAACCTGCAACAACCTGCAACTCAAACGATCTTACTTATGGAAGGATCTTCCTTACCTTTCTCTTTGCTCTATTTTTGAGTACACACTGTACTCCAAGTAGATCCTCCTTGATCCTGCTCCCTATTGTGTTGTTGTCCTCCCTGATCTTACACACCTGCAAATCAATCTAGTTCTACACACTTGCAAACTTAGATCATGCACACACATACACCTGCAGATCAATGATCTTACTTACCATGTAGATCTCCTAACGTAGCCATGCACACCTGCTGACCAAGATCCTACACCCCTGAAAAACTCTTTTGATTCTCCAAAACTAACACCCACACTTAGCACTGTTGTGAAACTAGGAGGAACACCCTTGCTCACTTCACACACAGAAGGAGCTAACTTTACTCAACTCAAACTAGAACACATTACAATATAGCCTATGAGTCTCTTAAATATATCTCATGCAAACAATAATTAGACATCTAATTACAATAATTAGATTTGCAGCTTCTAGTCTAAAATTGGCTCTTGACATGCAAACACTTGGTTCGTTAACTAACTGCCCGTAAAACTTGTAGTTATGAACTGCACAGGCGACCGACATCGGTCCCTATCTGCTTGGAGGTGATCGATGCTGGCTGATCCCTGACTGACGTCGGTTGCTCTTCCTGTCTAATTCTGTCGACGTCGGTTGGCCTGACCGACGTCGGTGTCTATGACACTCAGCAACCTTCTCCAGCAACCTCCTTCCCTGTTTGCATCAGTGAAGCTTTTAGCTCCACAACCTAACAGTTATCTTCCTTTCACTTTTCAATCACTTCATTAAAATCTAATCCAACTTGAGCACTCTCTTGAGGGAGGTTAGATGGGGTGTGTTTTGGCATAGGATCTTCTTTTGGGTCTAAACCTTCCATCACACTTTGACTTAAAATTTTCATCTTTGACTCTAACTCTTCAATTTGCCTGGATAGATTCTCTTTGAAAAATATCTCTTGAAGTTCATAGAAATCCTAATGAGGATAAGGAATACAAAAGGGCTGACATGGAAGATAAGAGGTCTCTTGAGGAAGGATGGGAGAGACTTGCATAGGATCAAGTTCTTTCTCAACTTCACACTCCTTATCAATACTTTTATCCTCTTTCTTTCCCCATGATTCCACTATCTTATTCTAGCTTAATATGTTAGGATTAGGAGTCTCTTCTTGAGATATTGATGCACTTTGAGGAGTGGATGAAGTTTTCAAAAAAACTTGGGATTTCCTTAGGCTTGGATTCTCCACCTTATCTCCAACTTGGAATCTCATATCTAGAGGTCACTTCTTGAGGTGGGGATGTAATTAGAGAGGAAAATGAGGGCTTAGATTCCACTTATTTTGTTGATGACATAGACTATTACATATGCATATTAGCCAACTCAATCTGCCTATCAAGATTTGCTTCAAAAATAAGGTTTGTCTTCCCAACTCTCTCTTCCAACTGATTAGAAAAAATATGGCTTCGATAAGCTTGATTGGGCTCATGAATAGGGATCAAGTAGGAATGATATCAATCTTGGAGAAGTGGATATGAAGGATGATAGGTTTGGTGAGGTTGCTTCTCATGAAATTTTAGCCTATCTTCCAAAGATAAAACTAGGCCACTCACATCTTGCATCTCACTTATGAGCCTTTGCCAATTGGCTCTCTCAATAGGTGCCCACTCTCTTTTAACTAGCTCTAATGCATCTCTCACCTTATAAATGAGATGACTAGGAACCTTTTGAACATTTTCCCTTCGTGTATCAAGATCCAACATGTACTTCTCATATCCCAAAAGAGTTTGCTTGAAAGTAAAAATGGAATGACTAGAGAAGTGACTAGGTTGACTAGGAGTAATATATTGAGAAGGTTGGTTATAAGACTGATACAACTCATGGCAAGGTTGATAGGGGTCATATTGGATCTGGTAAGAAGAGTATTTGAGCTGATGAAGATCATATAAAGGCTTATGGGGAATTCCATAAGCTTGATAGACCTCACCAACTTGTGTAAAACACTAATGAACACTAAAATTATCCATGGAACCTCATTGAAAGTAAGAACACAAAGAAATATATTACCAATAATCTTCAAAAGGAAACCTAGGCTACTTGACCAGCTGATGTATCTTCAGATTCATCATTGATGCTTGGATTGATGCCTCCAAAAGTTGATTGTTGAAAGACAACACTAAAAATCTTTCAACCTCTTGGATTAAGGGTCCCACTGGGCATGCCAAAAACTATTGTCACTTATATTTTCATCATTTGAAGAGATGTCTCAACTCTCCTCATCTAAGTGGCACACTTGAAACATCTCTAGGTTGTGGGTGAACCTAAGAATGAGGTGAATATCTAGATAAGGATAGCTCCCTTGATGTACCACTTTGGATCACTACTACACCTAAACTTTGTGAGGGAAAAGGGAGAGAGAAAATTGAAAGCAAACTATCCTAAGGGAGGTGATACACCAAAATATTTGATGACTACCAACCATATGTATGTTACACATGAGAACAAGGGACTAACCAAAAATACACTTCTCTAATCTATATCTTCTCACATCAATGTTATATTATGAAGTTGTGATGAGTGTTTAGGCTAAGAGGACTAGACAAGAGGCCTATAATGGCACTATTTAAATAGACTAACTCAACTTTGACACATCACAAAACACTTCATATGCCTACAAGAAGAATCTTTCCAACTGCAAATAGGTGAGAGAATGAGACAATCATGCCAAGAAAAAAAGAATCATCACTTATGTAAAAATCAAAAATTTCAAATGAACACATTAAGAATAGTCATGGAAGAGGTAAAAATTAATAGTCTTATTGATTAGATGGTATGCAAATGATCATGGCTTCGCCATACTCAGGTAAAACATGAGTTACAAAAGATAAATGGCTAGTTCTTATAGAACTTGAGAGAGAGAGGAGAAGAGAGAAGTCCAAAGGTAATAAAGACACTTGTCATGCCAAGAGAGGGAGTCACATATGCATGGGAAGAGAGTGTAAAATGAACCATGTAAATTTAGGAAGTACAAGTGACATCTCAAGTCATGAAACTCATATAAAGTGACGTGGAAGTTTTCATTTTGGCTCAAAAAATTGCCTTTATGATTCACCTCTGTTTGAACATCCCAAAACTGATTAGGGATAGGTCTAATGATTGGAATGAAGGGAAAGGATTTCATACATGCCCCTTTATGCATTGGTTGTAGTCTTGGTCATTTGAAACCTTTCCAAAATGAGCTATCACTATCTGTAGTTAAAATAACTCTTCTTCCACACACCTTGCACACTTGGCCTCAAATTTGGCTTAATTTTTCCATGAAAATACATAAAATGGAGTGGATAACATGTTTAAAGACTCTCCATGGCCTTATAGGCATCAGGCACACCTTAAAATCAACCCTTCTCCACCCTTCTCACTAGCTTGGTCACTATGCCAGTTTTGAATGGCTGAGATGAATATATTTATTGAGGCATTTAGGAGTTTTTCCAAGGCATTAAACTGACATGTGAAGTTTTATTAAGTCTTTATCTTCCCTTCCATGTGATTGACATATCTTAGAACCTCCTATAACCTGCACAACACACAAAATAGTCAAGAAACCCTTTTTTTGTACTCCATCTGTATAACTCCGTACAACTCAAAAGGGTGGGGAGGATACTGAGAGAATCCTCTATAAGGTTCAAGAAATTTTATGGTCATTTTGGTTCACTTGGATAGCTCACCAACCTCATTTATCCAATTGGGTCACTAGCAAGGGTTTTGGCCTGTCTCTGTCCTTAAGCTTTGTTCATAAAGATATGACATTGGAATTACAAAACAATTCCAATAGAGTGATGCTAAGGACCCCTACCAACTTATCTAAACTCCCTGGATTTGCATGCAAATTTCTAAGGAAGATATGAGCATTCAAAATCACCTTGTTAAGCTTTCCCTTCCATTTCCTGTAAGCCTAAAGTTGTCTTGATCCTAAAAGTGGATTTCTTTGTGCTTCATTTGCATTCCAATGGCTTGAACATGTCTAAAATGACCTTACAAACATGACATAATCCATTTGAATACTCATATCATGTTACAATTGGAAGTGACCATTCATTTGGACTATAGGCATAACCATGTCTAGTAGGCTTGACTGTAACTCCTAAGGGTTTAGACCTTAGTGTAAGGATTATCCCCTTTATGAGCTATCTTTCATGTTCTCCTATATGTGTTTCAAACCCTTACACCTTCCTTTAGTGTCCAATCAACTTCTATTATACCCTTTTATCCCTATTCTCTAAATCTATAGGGTTTGTGCATGAGGGGAGTGCCCTCTGTCTGAGACAAAACAGAGGGCACTCCCCATTTCCCATCATACAAAATGAATATTTTATAGGGTTCTCCAAGTGATGGAGACCCTATATACCAATTTTTGGCCTATGCTTAGGTCATTTGACCTTCTAACTTCTTTAAAACCCAAAACAAACTGTATAAAAAGTATTATGTGCAAGGCTAAAGTATGAATTGTGTTATGCCTCATTCAAATCTCCTCCTCTATGCTTGATTCCTATTTTTAGGGTCTTATTGTCCCTAAAAATGTCACTCATTTTTGGGACAACATGTGAACTATTTTGGTTCAACAGACCAAAATCCCCTCTTCCCTTTTCAAAAATTGTCATGAGCCTTCAAATTCTCTATTTTTAAAACTTTTTCAGCTAAGGGACCTACAGATAATTTCTATGGACTCCATAGGAAGAATTATATGGACTCCATAGGCTTAAATCTATGGACTCTACAAGCTTGAATCTATAGACTGTGCAAGCTTGAATCTACGGACTCCGCAAGCTTAAATCTACAGACTCTGCAGGATGATTTCTATGGACTCATATCTAAGGACTCCATAGGCAAGAAACTATGGACTCTGCAGATAGGTTTCTACAGACTCCGTGAGATAGATTTCTACATACTCTTTCAAGGTTAGAGAAAACTTAGAGAAAACTATGGACTTAGTTTCTACGGACTTTGTAGGTTCATTTCTATGAACTCAGTTTCTACGGACTTCCAGGCCTCAAAACTACAAACTCTATAGGTTAGTTTCTACAGAGTAAGTAGGAAAGAAACAAGTTCAATGGCTTTAGCAGGTAAATTCTCTCAAAGGAGAAAGTTTATAGCACTTAGGCATTTTCAAGATTGGTTCAATACCTTGGTTCAACCAAAAAGGGTTCATCGGCAAGCTTCTAAGCAAGGATTGAACCATTGAACCAATGAACCTTGAACCAAAAAGGTTCAAGGGTTCAACGGGTTCAAGGTTCAACGTCATCAGCAAGATTCAAAGAGTCAAGCGCTTTGTCAAAGTTCATTAAGTTCAACCACTTCACGGTTCCATGGCTTCAAACACTTAGCAGAAAATAAAGGCTTGAACCATCGAACCATTGAACTGTTGAACCTTGAACCATTTTGGTTCAACGGTTCAATGGGTTCAATGACCAAATGGTTCAATGCATTTGGTTCAAGGGATAAAGAAGACTTAGCTAAATAAAGAGATTGAACCGATTGAACCATTGAACCGTTGAACCAAAGTTGGTTCAATCGGTCGGTTCAATCGGCAGGTTCAAGGGGCAACCCCAAAGCCAAAGGAACAAGTGCCCTTGTGGAGGGCAGTGAACCAAGGCCAAGTGCCCTTATGGAGGGTGGAGAACCAAGGCTAACTGCCCTTGTGAAGGGCAGTGAGCAAAAGTGGGCAAAGTTGGAATTCCTTTAGAAAAATGACTAAGGCCGAAAGAGAAGAATCCTTCAAACTTTTTTCCCGAGGAAATGACTAAGTGAAGGAACCGTTGGAATTCCTTCAAGAATATTTTCATCATAAAAATAGATAAGGCTAAGATGAATTCCTTCAGACAAAATGTCCAAAAGAATTCCTTCAGACTTTTTGCTCGAAGGAAAAGCCCGCGGAAAAATCCCGACGAAAAAGACAAAGCCAAGGAAGATTTCCTTCAGACAAATTGTCTGAAGGAATTCAAAGATAAAGCCCACCGAAGAAACCAAAGCCTGATAAAAGAAGTAAAGCCTGAAGGTCGCCCAAAAGATCCCGAAGGGTAGGTACCCTTGCAGGGGGCACTTGACACTAAAAAAAGGACCATTTGAAAAGCTTGAAAGGACACCTTCCCTTCGAGGTGTTCCAAAGGCTTGATAAAGACGTAGAAAGAAGATTTAAAAGACTTAGATGAAAAGCAGACCTTTCTCAAGACCCCGAAGGGCAAGTCCCTTCTGAAAAGGATCAAACAACAAAGCCAAAGGAATTGCCAAGGAGGATGACGGGCCTGCAGACGTCAACATTAAGCGCCATGAACTAGCCGTTGGCTTTTAAGCGATGATGTCCCTGCAACCATCAAAATTAGGGCAACCAAATAGCCATTGATCTTTACAGGCTTGAGCACAGACCCAACGGCATTCAAAGACCTTCAAGCCAAAAGGAAGAACCGTTGAGAGGAGGAGCTGAAAGAGCCGACAAAGCTCGAAATGTAGCCCAAGCGCTCAAATCATAGTAGAAAGAGGGAAAGGCCAAAATATCTATGCAGTGGTTATTCTAGTAGGTGGAATAGTCCTCAAAATAGATATTTGAGTCCTTAAACATTGAAGACATCACCTGTTTGCCTCCTTAGAGTAAAGACAAAGTGGATAGCTACGTAGACATCAGGGAACAGACCAGATGATCCAGACCCAGGAGAAGACATATGAGATTAAATGACATGCCATAGTTAAGGCAATACACTGTTCCTAGCATGGCCCTCTAGACAGAATTGAAGGTGCATTGAAGGCATTGACTACAGTGTGGGTTGTCCCATGGGAAAGAGCGCCAAGCCTTGCTTGGTGGCTATACATTGTAATTTCTCTCATTATGCAAGGGAGATCTTTTCATTATACAAAAGCAAAACTCTGCCCAAATTGAAAGGCGAATACTGAGACTTTGAACTTAGATTGTTGTTCATATTATTTTATCTAAATAAGAAAGCAAGTTACTTGCAGACTTTGTGCTGTTATAGCTTGTGCCATTTTAGGAGATTGTTCTTATGTCTGTCTTCTAGATGCATTCTTGTTTATTTAAATTTAACTAGTGGAAGTGATAAAGAAGATGTCCTAAAGTCAGTTACTTTCAAACTTTGTGCTGTTATAGTTGTCTTCAGTGTGTGTTTTTAGTTTCTTTATATGTAAAAAGTTTTGGGATGACTTTGTGCCCCCGTTATCTTTTGTGTTTCACTCTTTGGGCAGTTGAAGTGGAGACTTTGTGCTACACTTCATTCTGCTGGTTACTGTAGCTTGTTACCAGTTTCTTGTCACTTCCTGAAAGAAGTCATGTTGCTTATTGTAAGACCACTTCTGAAAGAAGAGAAATGTCTTCGGTGTTTTCACCAAGATTTTCTCCTCTGTTTGTTAACATCATCTCTAAAAAATGAGAGATGGATGGTGTAGTTCCACCCTGAGTGTTATTTTTTGCTTATATATATAGTATATAGCTCCTGCATATTTATAGGGAACCTCCCCTTGATGAGAGGAGATATTTGTCCACGTTTGATGTAGTAAACCTGCACATTGGGCCGACCCATCTCCCTTGTTGTGAATGATAAGACCTATTTTGCTCATCAGTTAGCTGATTGACAAAATATTCACCCAACAGTCTTTTTGGCGACTCTGTTGGGGAAGGACAAGCAGTTTGAAGCCTCAAGTTTCAAGCTGAAGCAAGACCAATCCTTTTCCATTTTTTGTTTCACAATTTGGCAACTTCACGCTATGCCAAAAGCCAGCAATTTCAAGGTGTTGTTGACCCTGTCTTTGACTTGGTGCAGCAAGAAAATTTTGACTTATTCCCTCCCCAACTTCAAGTTCAACGATCTAGGAGTGTTCCTCTTGCCCGTACCAGGACACCAACACAAGGTAGAGCTGATTTTTCTGCTGTCAGCAGAGCTTTGCCTATACATACTCCACCTAGATTCATTATCCCCCTTTTTCATAATCCAATCATGGTAGTTCAAGGCCCCTGGGGTAACTCTTTTGGTCCACTAAATCTCACACCACCTCGACATGAACTTCCATGTAGCTCAAGGAAGAATTTCCCTAAATTATTTGGTGATGGGAGAGTTCAACCTGACGAACACATTACAGCTTTCAGCATAGCCTATGGTGTGATAGGCATAGAATTTGAAGACGTGGCAGTCAGGCTTTTCATAGAAACACTACAAGGCACTGTTGCAGACTAGTTATACCATCTGTAAGCTAGATCAGTGACTGACTGGGACACACGCAAAGCTAAATTTGAAGACAAGTTCAAGCCTACAGAAGATGCACATGCCTTGTTGGCCTAGCTCACATAGATGAAGAAGGAACCTCATGAACCCATGAGTGATTTCATAGCAAAGTTTGACAAGCTGAGGAATAGGATTCCTATAATTGCTCAACCAACACCTGAAAACCTCAAATGCTTCTTCATCAACTCACAGCTACCTAAAGTAAGTTTTTTGCTGAGACATGCTGGACACATAGACCTTGAGGCTGCTCAAGACTTGGCTGCTGAGGTAGAAGATGACCTTATCTTGGAAAGAAAGATAAGGAGAGATCCAAACAGAGGTAATCCTCTTCATCTTTTGAATATCCATCTACAGCCACCACAGATCAAATGGTGTAAAAGCTGGCAAATGAACTGCTAGCCTTGAAAAAACAAATGGCCCAAGGTATGTCTGCTCCTCCTAATCGAGATATGCTAAGGATGACATTTCAAAATCAGTCATATCAAGGCAATGCTGCCAGGAATCAAGGGCATCCAAATCATCTTCCTCCCCCACAGAGGAATCTTGCCCTTGAAGCACCTCTAACCAACTCAGCACTTAGATATCTGAAAACAAAACATGATTTCTCTTTTCAACCTGAGTTTGAGCAAGAAAATGACGCTGATCTCTTCACAGCAAACCAAGAAGAATCAGCGGGTGACTCCAACATTGGTTTCCTAAATTACCAAGATGAACCCAGAAGTGAAGGTAAAGCAGCTGAGGGATCATATGATGTGTTCACCTGGTCTAAGAACTAGTCAGCCCAGCAAGTTGATAAAAAAATTAGAGGAGCGACCTCAACCAATAATTTCAATTGCTAAGTGTGGGACCACTCTACCTTTCCAGCCAAAGGACCCGGTGATTGTTAAGAATGTAAGTACATCAAACATCCCTACACCTTCTACTTAAAATTCACAGATCAGTCCTCCCCCCCTAAAAACCAAAAAGATGAATTGCCTTTCCCTGTTCCCAATCCATTTCAGTCATTTGACATAGTCGACCATGTCAAGAAGACCAAAATTCAAATGACTGAATTTGAATTCTTACAAGCCAATCCTGAGCAGTTGGATAGGTTGGTTGAGTGTGTGAAGAATAAAGCCATCCCTGCGAGACAAGAGATTAATAAGGTAACTCATGATCCCATAAGGAACATGCCCATCCCAAACAATCTTGTCATTACTCCTTCTGTTGCTCCTGGGAAAATAGAGTCCTTCTATGTTTCCCTATTGATAAACAGTCACAAGCTGAGCAATTGCATCATTGATTTCAGTGCATCTGACAATGTCATGTCTGCTAAAGTGGTAGAATCCCTTGGTCTCACACTGACCAAGACATTTGGGAGATGTTTCTCCATGGATAACAAGCAAGTGCTGCTACTGAGACAAATCAAGGATGCCCAATTTGCATTTGCAGCATTCCCAAACAAAAAGATTAAGATGACAGTCCTGGTGGCAGACATCCCAGCCTCATACGGCATCCTTCTTGGATGAAATTTCTATAGGGATGTTAGAGGAGAGTTGAGTATGGACTTGTCTGAGGCAAGGATCCCTGTCAAAGGTGTCATGAAGAGTTTGCTCCCTGAGAAGGAAGTAAAATATGTTGTCACTCAGACATCAGCACTTGAAGCTCAGATTCTATTTGAGTCTTCAACCAGGGGTAATTATTTTTTGTCTACTGAGGATGTTCATGTTTTAGTAGATGAAAGCCCTGTAGGTGGCAATCTGAAAATCGATTCAAATGAGACATCAAAAGAATTAGTAGGGCACAGTACAGATGAAAAAGGATCTTTCGTCTCTAATAAAGAAAAATTTGATAGAAGATCAATTTTTGATGATGTGTGGATTCGGGAATTCGATGGCAGCAATTCTTCTACTGGTTCAGGAGCCAGGATGGTGTTGATATCTCCCCAAGGGGATATTGTTCCTTCTTCATACGAGTTACAGTTTAACAACACTACTGAGTATGAATCTCTGTTACTCGGGTTGAAGGCCACTCAAGACAAAGGTGTCAAACTCCTTCATGCTAAAGGAGATGTCAAGCTAGTGGTTTGTCAGGTGCTTGATGTTGACAATCAAAACATGTGCTGGACTGAACCAAAAGAACAACAAGCTATGGTAGTGGACCATGATGTTGCACACCAAAGTCAGGAAAATTGAACTCTTTGCCAAGAAAGCAAAGATTCATGGTTTTTATATTGGAGACCACGTCTTGCCATGGGGCAAGAAGAGACAACCAAAAGGAGTGCACAAAAAATGTGATTCCTGGTGGAGAGTTCCATTTGCCCATCACCAATTCTGGGGACAAAATGGTTTCTTATTGGTTTATCAGGACAAAATGCCATTTTCATTGTCTCACAATAGGTAGCATCTGAAGCACTTCAATCCTTGAAGTATCAGATAAGATCATCTGTACATATGTATATTTGTATAGTTTTTAGTTTTGTTTTGTGCTTTTCATTTTCATTTCTAGCACTTTTCTTTTTGGGTAGCATGACTCCATAGCCCAATGGCATACTTCAAAGGCACTCGAGATTTTGGTTTCTACTCCTCTCAGTTGTTCCAAATTTTTAACTGAAGGAAGTTTCCCAACTGGAGCCAACTGTTGTCCCCAAAAATGTCACTCATTTTTGGGACAACATGTGAACTATTTTGGTTCAACAGACCAAAATCCCCTCTTCTCTTTTCAAAAATTGTTATGAGCCTTCAAATTCTCTATTTTTCAAACTTTTTCATCTAAAGGACCTGCAAATAATTTCTACTGACTCCACAAGTAGAATTCTACGGGCTCCACAGGCTTAAATCTACGAACTCTGCAGGCTTGAATCTACGGACTCCGCAGGCTTAAATCTATGGACTCTGCAGGCTGATTTCTACAGACTCATATGTAAGGACTTCATAGGCAGGAAACTATGGACTCTGCAGATAGGTTTCTACGGACTCCATGAGCTAGATTTCTACAGACTCTTTCAAGGTTAGAGAAAACTTAGAGAAAACGTCGGACTTAGTTTCTATAGACTCTGCAGGTTCATTTCTACGGACTTAGTTTTTGCGGACTTTTAGGCCTTAAAACTACAGACTCTACAAGTTAGTTTCTACAGACTTTGCAAAAAATAAATAGGTTCAATGGCTTTAGCAGGTAAATTATCTCAAAGGAGCAAGTTTCTAGCACTTAGGCATTTTCAGGATTGGTTCAATGCCTTGGTTCAACCAAAAAGGGTTCATCGGCAAGCTTCTAAGCAAGGATTGAACCATTGAACTGATGAACCTTGAACCAAAAAGGTTCAAGGGTTCAACGTCGTCAGCAAGCTTCAAAGAGTTGAGCGCTTTGTCAAAGTTCAGCAAGTTTAACCACTTCACGGTTCCACAGCTTCAAACACTTAGCAAAAAACAAAGGCTTGAACCATCAAACTATTAAACCTTAAACCATTTTGGTTCAATGGTTCAACGGGTTCAATGACCAAATGGTTCAATGCGTTTGGTTCAAGAGATCAAAAAGACTTATCCAAATAAAGAGATTGAACCGATTGAACCATTGAACCAAAGTTGGTTCAATCGGTCAGTTCAATCGACAGGTTCAAGGGGCAACCCCAAAGCCAAAGGAACAAGTGCCCTTGCGGAGGGAAGTGAACCAAGGCCAAGTTCCCTTGCGAAAGGTAGTGAACCAAGGCCAAGTGCCCTTGCGAAGGAAGTGAGCAAAAGCGGGCAAAGTTGGAATTCCTTTGGAAAAATGACCAAGGCCGAAAGAGAAGAATCCTTCGGACTTTTTTCTTGAGGAAATGACTAAGTGAAGGAACCGTTGGAATTCCTTCGAGAAGATTTTTATCAAAAAAAGAGATAAGGCTAAGACGAATTCCTTCAAACTTTTTGCTCGAAGGAAAAGCCCAGGGAAAAATCCTGAAAGCCAAAGCCCGACGAAAAAGACAAAGCCAAGGAAGATTTTCTTCGAACAATTTGTCTGAAGGAAATCAAAGATAAAGCCCACCAAAGAAACCAAATCCCATCGATGGAAGTAAAGCCCGAAGGTCGCTCAAAAGATCTCGAAGGGTAGGTACCCTTGCGGGGGGCACTTGACATTCAAAAAAGGACCGTTTGAAAAGCCTGAAGGGATACCTTCCCTTTGGGATGTTCCAAAGGCTCGATAAAGACACAGAAAGAAGCTTTGAAAGACTTAGATGAAAAGCAGACCTTTATCAAGACCCTGAAGGTCAGGTCCCTTTTGGAAAGGATTAAACAAAGTTGAAGGAATTGCCAAGGAGGATGATGGGCCTGTAGACGTCAACATTAAGTGCCATGAACTAACTGTTGGATTTTAAGCGACAACGTCCCCACAGTCTTCAAAATTAGGGCAACCAACTAGCCATTGATCTTTACAGGCTTGAGTGTGGACCCGAGGCATTCAAAGACCTTCAGGCCGAAAGGAAGAACCACTGAGAGGAAGAGCTGACAAAGCTGGGAACGTAGCCTGAGGGCTCAAATTGTAGCAAAAAGAGGGAAAGGCCAAAATACCTATGCAGTAGTTATTCCAGTAGGTGAAACAGTCCTCAAAATAGATATTTGAGTCCTTAAACATTGAAGACGTCGCCTATTTGTCTCCTTTATAGTAAAGATGAAGTGGATAGCTATGCAGACATCAAGGGACATACCAGATGATCCAAACCCAGGAGAAGACATATGAGATGAAATGACACGCCATAGTTAAAGCAATACACTATTCCTAGCATGGCCCTCCAGACAGAACTAAAGGCACATTGAAGGCATTGACTGTAGCATGGGCCATCTCATGGGAAAGAGTGCCAAGCCTTGCTTGGTGGCTATACATTGTAATTTCTCTCATTATGCAAGGGAGATCTTTTCATTTTATAGAAACAAATCTCTACCCAAATTGAAAGGCGAATACTGAGACTTTGAGCTCAGATTGTTGTTCATATTATTTTATATGAATAATAAAGCAAGTTACTTGCAAACTTTGTGTTGTTATAGCTTGTGCCATTTTAGGAGATTGTTCTTATGTTTGTCTTCTAGATGCATTCTTGTTTATTTAATTTAGTAGGTAGAACTAGTGGAAGTGATAAACAAAATGTCCTGAAGTCAGTTACTTTCAGACTTTGTGTTGTTATAGTTGTTTTCAGTGTGTGTTTTTAGTTTCTTTCTGTGTAAAAGGTTTTGGGATGACTTTGTGCCCCCATTATCTTTTGTGTTTCACTCTTTGGACAGCTGAAGTGGAGACTTTGTGCTACACTTCATTCTGCTGGTTACTGTAGCCTGTTACTAGTTTCTTGTCACTACCTGAAAGAACTCCTGTTGATTTTTGTAAGACCACTTCTGAAAGAAGAGAAATGTCTTCAGTGTTTTCACCAAGATTTTCTCCTATGTTTGTTAACATCATCTCTAAAAAAAGAGAGATAAATGGTGTAGTTCCACCCTGAGTGTTATTTTTTGCGTGTATATATATATATATATATATATATATAACTCCTGCATATTTATAGGGAACCTCCCTTTGATGAGAGGAGAGATTTGTCCACCTATGATGTAGTAAACCTGCACATTAGGCCGACCCATCTCCCTTGCTATGGATAATAAGACCTATTTTGCTCATCAGTTAGTTGATTGACAAAATATTCAGCCAACAGGTCTTATAAAGACTTTCATGATCCCTATGGAGGTGTCTCAATTTCCCTTCATCACTTCAACCTTCCATATGTCCCTCATACTGCTTGCCTAGTCAAGACTGTGTTACCCTCCTTGTCTTCCTTAACAGTGAATCTTGTAGGTATTCCTAGCTTGATTTTGACCTTAGAACATTCAATAAGCGTTTATTGAATCTTTCCATGGTCATTTAGCATCTTTTTGACCTATTTTCACCTTGTACTATACATTATCAACACTCACAATCTTCAAACTTTCTCACTATTGTCACAATCAAACATAGTCAACTGTGTTGTGACCAGTATAATCTTGTAGGTGTTGATTCTTTGTTTGATAGGCTACACACCACCCTTGGATCTTATGATCCAGTTGGAAACATCTTCCATAGGCAAATGTTGATGTTTCCATGCCTAAGTCCTTCTCATGGATGATATAGAACTCACAGTCAGTTGATGGGACACCTGTAGGTGATCACTAGGCCTTGAAACATCACTAATCAACTTCTCTTGATGGCCTACATGCCCATTTGGTATCCCTTTCATCAACCAACATTAATATCTCAATGCTTAAACTCTTCCTTATGAATGATATTGAAAATGGGTCTTGGTTGTAGGTGGACAATTTTGGGATTAGGCATACCTGTAGGTGTAGATCAGGACCCCAAACCGTCTATATGAACCTTTGTCAATGATTCTTCTAGGTCATGAATGCTATTTTCACCGTCTAAAACCATTTGATCATGAAATCATGTTTTGGTATTGCACATTAGGTTGTAAAGATCCCTTTAAGGCTCAGATCCTGTAGATGATATTGAAGGAATTTAGTGGTTCAAGGGGCATCTTTAGGTCTCCTAACAACTATCTTCCACTAACTTTTTGCCCTTTAAACTTTACAAAGTCCCTATCCTATATGGGGAATTCAAAATAAACACAATATGATGTATAAAAACAATTGGCAACCTTGTTGAAAGATGTCTACAAAAGGGCTTGGATCTCTATTTTCTCATTTTAGGGAACAAGGTCCTAAAATCCACAATCAACATCCTTGAAAGGTCTTTCCTAGTTTTCTCACCAACCCATCATTTCACATGAGTCTGCCATGATCCCTCAACACATCAGGACTTTAAGGAGGGTTTCCTCACATGATCAACACTCCAAAAGGATCCTCAACTCTCTGGTAGCACCACATGTAGGTGGATTATCATGTATAGGTAGTAAGATAGGATTATAGGCAATCTACAAGATGTGAGCTTTTGTGGTCAGTTTTAGGCCCTTACCAAGTTGTCAAAACACTCTTATCACTCTAAAGGATTGAACCACTTATCAAAACTCCCATTCCACCATGAAATCATCTCAAGAGGTTCTTGTAGGTGGCCATTTTCAACGTACAGGCAATATGAGTTAGACAGTGGATATACATTTGCCCTTCAAGTCAATTGATCTCTCCTCAAGGTGTTGAAATGAAATATCATGATATTTCAGAACTTGAAATAGGGTTTCTCACTCTAGTTCAATGTGACACTCTTCAAGCACCATGGTTACAGTAAAAAATAAGCAGAAAGTTGATTGTTCATGCCAATGTGATCGTGTTTCTTGCATATGATTGCAAACTATGAAGATTACTTTGGAGAATGAAGATTGAAAGAGGAGGGAGAAAAGAGGACATTGAATACATGGTAATGAACTTATTTCCACCCCCTGGAATCACTGTCGAAGCATGAGAATCTTGAAAATGGTGGAAACCTACTTGCTACACAAAAAAATGTCTTCACTTGCAATCTGAGATACTTAACCCATCAAAACACTTTGAAACATGAAACCAAGCATAGGGAGCCTTAAATAAGGAATCCAACATCATCTAGAATCAACCTCAACAATTGGTTTGTACAGACTTGTTCAAAATGGAGCAAAACCTATAGGGTGTATAAATTAGTAAGAAGAAAAACAGAGTCAATTTTTTAGGAATGGTTCATAAAGCACAGGTCACCATTCCTCTACAACCAACATCAAATGGAAGCTTTACTGAGTGTTCCCAAAAGCATTTTTCTTAAAACCTCTGTTGTTGATTGTACCAAGTTTAAACTTGAAGACTGGTTCTGTGTATCTAGAAGGGTGGAAAAGGAGCAGAATGGTTTTAGCCCAATTTTAACACTTCCAGAGTACTTCAAGCATGGAAATGGATCTAAATAAGCTGAAGAGTCATCCCCTAACCTTATTCCGCATGTCAAACTCCCCCATGAATTGTACAAGTGCCAAACTCCTCTCTTTTCCCAAGAAAATTGCTTTCTTTTGAAGACCCTATCACTTTCAATTATGAACAGTTGATTAAGGCATAATAGGACACATGTCACGTGACATCACCCTTCTTACAACTTCACACTTCCCTAAGAGGGCGTACAACTCATTTAATGCTCATTTATGACCCCTAAATGACTCAAAATGATATAAGGACTAAAACGACTAATGACTAAGGCTAATATAACATGAAATCCAACTAAAAGACCTATAATACACCTTTATACATAATATAGTAAACCCCCAAACACCTAAAAATCAAGTTTTTACCTATAGGGGTCCCAATTTGACCTACAAGATCAAATTTGGTCAACAACTGCCACTTAATCTTTTGATCGGTTTTATTCTCACTAGGATTAATATTCTTATGCACCAAATCTTTAAATCCATCCTACTTATTTACAACAAGTTTCTTTTTCTTTTCCAAAGACGTTAGATAGGTTTCCCACCAAACTAAATCATGATTTTCCATCTTGAGACATGCAAAAGTGAGTTTTTGCACCTCAGTTACTTTATACCACTAAAGTAGAACTCTATTTACTTTAACCACTTATCTAATATTTCACCATCTACTTGTCCTTCAAATGATTTAATCTCAACTTTGGTTTCAATATTGGAAGGAGAATGTTTAGATTGTAACTTAGTTTTACCTTTTCCTTGAGGAGGTTCTTCTTCATGCTTGTCCATGGACTCTTCTCCACTTTCTTCTATGCCAAGCTTCATGACCATAAAGGAAACCACAACATCTATTGATTTTTGGTTCCTATCCAAGAGCTTTTGTTGTCTAGTGATAGTGTCTTGGGACTTTATCACATCACCCATGCATGAATCCAATGTGGCCATTCTCTTGGCAAGACTTTCTTTGCCTTCATGAATCATTTCTCTCACTTGTTGATTCCACTTTCTTGTATATATCTCACTACTAGAAGGCCACAATTCTTCTTATTGAGATCGTCATTGTCATACAAATCGGTTAAACTTTTCCACAATAACTCAAAGATTAATGTGTTGTGTTTACCAAAATGATCTATAAACTCTCAAGTAAAAAACTTGCTAGAATTCAAATAATCACACAATGTTGTTCTACTGCAAATTTACTTCAAAATGACAATTCAATCCATATGATGAATTATAATTAGTGTTATTTGATGTTGAAAGAGTAACTAGTACTTAAGAACTAGAATATGAATGTAATTAAACATAAACAAAAATTTAAATCATAAAGACAAATGACAATTTTTTTATCTGGAAAACCCCACAAGGTGTACGGTTTTAAAACCCAATGGAAGAGGCGATTGCTCAACTTCCTATTTTCTTTTGGCAAGACTTTCTTTGCCTTCATGAATCATTTCTCTCACTTGTTGATTCCACTTTCTTGTATATATCTCACTACTACAAGGCCAAAATTCTCCTTCTTGAGATCGTCATTGTCGTACAAATCGGTTAAACTTTTCCACAATAACTCAAAGATTAATGTGTTGTGTTTACCAAAATGATCTATAAACTCTCAAGTAAAAAACTTGCTAGAATTCAAATAATCACACAATGTTGTTCTACTTCAAATTTACTTCAAAATGACAGTTCAATCCATATGATGACTTATAATTAGTGTTATTTGATGTTGAAAGAGTAACTAGTACTGAAGAACTGGAATATGAATGTAATGAAACATAAACAAAACTTTAAATCATAAAGACAAATGACAATTTTTCTATCTAGAAAACCCCACAAGGTGTAGGGGTTTTAAAACCCAATGGAAGAGGCGATTGTTCAACTTCTTATTTTCTTATGGCCAAAGACAAATTACAATGAGATATAAAACAAGTGCAACATACAACTATCTTGATCACTAAGATTTCCTTGTTTCATTTATCCAATCCTACCTACAAACAAGAGACCACTCGCGTTGTTCATCGATATCATATGCACGTGCTTGATTTTTTATTTTTTTTTGGATTCACAAGGAAAATTCGAAGTGAAGAGTGTTAAGCATGAAATATACTGAGGGGGGGTGAATCACTATATTATATATCTTTTTATTTAATCTGATTTCTTTTCTTTAACCACTTAATCACATATATAAGATATGCAATAAAACTGAAACAATAATTTGCACCACACAAGAGAGAGAGAGAGAGAGAGAGAGAGAGAGAGAGAGAGAGAGACCAGATTTTTACATGGAAACTCAAAGAAAAAAAAACCACAGAGAACAATCTCAAGTATGTGAATGAACACCAGCTCAAAATACAAAGTTCGCAAGAACCAACTTGTAGGAGCACCAACCCCTTTGCCGAGTACTAACACATCTATTTGTGAGCACCAACCCACATGAGCACCAACTCCTTTCAAATATTTGTGAGCACAAACCCCTCTTATGTATAAAACACAACTATTTCTCAATGTTGCTTACTCAACAAATGATAGAACTCTATAATATCTCTTATTTTTCACTCTTCAAAAATAAATACAAACCATGCACTCTCTTGCCTATTACAAATGGCTTCTCAAGCTTTTATTTATAGCTTTCCAAAAGACCTTTGGCATTCACCCTTTGTGACTCTTCAATCCTCATAGAAAATGGTACCAAACTTGCATGACCCTTCGTATCCTTGCATTTGAAAAGTCATATGGTGACCCTTCATAAACAAAAGCGTCCTTTCCTCTTTTGCCTTTATCTTGGTGACTTTTTGTATTCCTTAAAGTGTCCATACAAAAATGCACCATACCTCTTTTGTTTTTACATGGTGACTCTTGGAATTCCTCAAGATGACTCTTCATGAAAAAATATGTCCCATTCCTCTTTCATCTTTTATCTCGTGACTCTTTGACTTCTCTATAGACCCTCTTTTGACTTATATGCAACCAAATATATATTCATTAATATTAAATAAATATTAACGCACATTAGCCAAGATATGAATATTAAAAATGGCATTAAATGCAATGGGGCCTTTATCACCAATAATGCTAGACCTTTGACACCAATGATAATAGTTCCAACAATCTCCCCCTTTGTCATTGATGGCAACTTCAAATTGAAACTATCACATCCTAAAACTTGCACATACTGTCATTTGAAAAATATATAGTAACTCCCCCTTACTGTAGCAATATGTAACTATTCTTTGTACCTATTTTTGTACATGTACTTGTACTTGTTATTCTCTCTCTTTGACATCAATGGCAAAGGGCCTACCTGGAGCTAACACTTAGCTCTCCCTCAACTGATGTTGAACCTCAATGGCAGGAAGTAAAAAAATTACTCTCAACTTCTCTCGCAGATACTCAAATGTGTCTTTTGGTAGTGCCTTTGTGAAAATATCTATAATCTGCTCTGTAGTACTGATATATTCTATCTTAACCTATTGATCTACACCCAGCTCTCTCAAGAAGTGATATCTAATGGAAATATATTTTGTTCTTGAATGCATTACTAGATTCCTTGAAATATTAATAACACTTGTGTTGTCACAAAAAATAGAAATAAGTTCATATTTTACCTTGATATCTTCTAAAGTTTACTTCATCCAAAGCACTTGAGTACAACACAAAATCATTGTAATATATTCTATTTCAACTGTAGAAAGTGATACTAAATTTTGATTTTTACTTAGCCATGATACTAAGCTATCACCAAGAAAGAAAGTTCATCCACTTATACTTTTTCTATTATCCAAGCACCCTACCCAATCTGAATCTATATAAGCAATCAAAGTGAAATCTCTGCCTGTAGGATACCATAATCCATAATCTAATGTCTCCTTGTATATCTAAATATTCTCTTCACCAATTGAACATGACTATTTTTTAGAGATGACTGATATCTTGCAACCATACCTATTGCATGCATGATGTCTGGCCTCGATACTGTCAAATATAAAAGACTACCAATCATAGATCTATACAAAGATTGATCTGTAATAGGAGAATCTTTATTTTGCTCACCTTATTTCCTGTACACATTGGTGTTTTAATTGGTGCACAATTCTGAAAACCAAATTTTTTTAACATTTTATTGGCATATTTACTTTGAGATATGAAAAAAAAAATTATCTGACTAAAATATTTGCAATCTTAAGAAAAATGACAATTCTCCAAGCATAGACATCTCAAATTCTTTTTACATATTATCAGAAAAAAATTATCTTTTCAATATTTTTTCTAAAAATGATGTCATCAACATATACCACAACAATCAATTGATGCTCACCTTCTGTTTTGATGTAAAGATTACTATCAACAAATCTTTTCTTAAAACATTGATCTTGAAAGTACTTATCAAGTCTTGCATACCAAGCTCTGGGAGCTTGTTTCAATCCATATAATACTTTCTTCAATCTGCATACATGGCTACTAATATTTGAGAGAATAAATCCCTCAGGCTACTCAATGTAGACCTCTTTTTCTAGATTCTCATTCAGGAAGGTAGATTTGACATCCATCTAAAATATTTTAAAATTTATAAACACTTCATATGCAAGAAACATTCTAATAGCCTCTAACCTTAATCCAAAATTTGAAAGTTTTAATTGAAAGATAATTCAAGAAACCAAAACAAGACAATTCAAATAATGCTATTTCTGAGAAGAGATGTTTTATTGACAAAATTTGCAAACCCAAACATATGCTTATCTCTGAGAAGAGATGTCTGATTTCTATTTCGGATTATATCTTCATTTATACATGTTTTGAAGGTGGGGGGAGGATGTGGAAGGTCACTAATATCGAGAGAGATGAATTAGTTTGACTTTCATGATTTATAACAATACAAAAATTGAGAAATTATTATTTTTAGAAACTTACTATTTTTATATTGCACTACTAAAATTGAAATTTAGGGCACTTTCATTAGGTTTTTAGGGGTCAAATTTTATCGATCAAAGATCTATGCCATCTCATTGTGTTCTCGTTCTTAGCTTTCTAATGGTTCAAATGGCGAGTCAATTGGAGCTACGGTGCAAAAGTTATGGCTCCTAAAAGTTTTATCATCAATTGGGGTAGATCCGTCACCTAAATTGTCCCCTGAATTATTTCTTGAATCATTCCTCCCTCTTTGAGAAGTAATGGTCCCCATTGCATCAATATGATAGGACCTAGGTTCCCCAAAGCTCTGACACAACTTGTCAGAATTAAGAGCACACATGATTACCATTGTATAAGCAACTTAAGATGCAAAAATAACCAAAAGTACAAGTAACTATCAATGAAAAATAACACAGAATATGAGAGGCAACACACAATTGTATTCAACTCAGTTAGAAGGAAATTACAACAAAGAGATCACACTCTTCTTCCACTTTGTGGGCATACCAGTAATCTTCCCTCAAGAGTAATCTTCTCTCAATACAGGTCACAACACATAGCTAACACAAGCTGTTGTTCACCTCATTGTACTACCAGTACAACCGAGTACGAACCAGTACTCCAAGTAGATCTCACCATGATCTTGCTCCTTGATGTATTGTTGTCACTTTGGATCTTGCTCCTCCGTTGATCTCTTTTTGACCCTCGCATACACACACCCCTGCAGACCAACCCAATCTTACTTATCACATGTAGATCTCCACCATGATCTTGCAACACCCTGCAGATCAACTCCAACCTTACATACCTAGAAGAACCCTTATGATTCCACCATGGAAAGAACTCTCCAAGTTCTACACTTTATAATACAGCCCATGAGTCTATTATATAGATCTCATGCATACAATGATTAGACTTGCGGCTCAAGACTCGACTCAGTCTTTAACATGCAAACAACTCGTTCAACTAACTGATTGTTCGTCAACAACCAATTCTGAATCGCATAGGCGACCGACGTCGGTCCCTGTCTGACTGGAGGTGACTGATGTCAGTCAACTCCTACCGATGTTGATTGCTTTCTGTCGACCCCTGCCCGATGTCAGTGTGGCCTATCGACGTCGGTGACTATGACACTCAGCAACCCTCCATGTTTGCATTCGGGTGAAGCTTTTAGCTCCACAACCTAACAATCTCTCACTTGGAGATAAACAACTACACCTGTACCTATACCAATACATTGTCTAATCTGTATTCTGGCTTGTATTTCTCTTCAAGCTCAATCTTGAAAACAACCCACCACACACCCTGTGGTGCTACACCTGTGTCTAAATTTCTCCATTCTCAGCTTACCTTCTTCTGCCATTGTTATACTCCCACTCAAACAGAAAACTCTTGTAACATGTAATCAATAACACTTAACAGATCTAAAACCACTTGTTAGTCAACCTCGCTCTGAGAACCTCCAACCTCGCTCTGATACAATTTGATAGGACCTAGGTTCCCCAAAGCTCTGACACAACTTGTCAGAATTAAGAGCACACATGATTACCATTGTATAAACAATTTAAGATGCGAAAATAACCAGAAGTACAAGTAACTATCAATGAAAAATAGCACAAAATATGAGAGGCAACACACAATTGTATTCAACTCAGTTAGAAAGAAATTACAACAAAGAGATCACACTCTTCTTCCACTTTGTGGGCATACCAGTAATCTTCTCTCAGGAGTAATCTTCTCTCAATACAAGTCACAACACACAGCTAACACAAGTTGTTGTTCACCTCATTGTACTGTTAGTACAACTGAGTACGAATCGTACTCCAAGTAGATCTCACCATGATCTTGTTCCTTGATGTATTACTATTACCTTAGATCTTGCTCCCCCATCGATCTCTTTTTGACCCTCGCATACACACACCCTTGCAGACCAACCCGATCTTACTTATCACATGTAGATCTACACCATGATCTTGCAACACCCTGCAGATCAACCCTGACCTTACATACCTGGAAGAACCTTTGTGATTCCACCATGGGAAGAACTCTCCAAGTTCTACACTTTACAATACATCCCATGAGTATATTATATAGATCTCATGCATACAATGATTAGACTTGCGGCTCAAGACTCGACTCAGTCTTTAACATGCAAACAACCCATTCAACTAATTGACTGTTCGTCAACAACCAGTTTTAAACTGCACAGGAAAACGACATCGGTCCTTATCTGACTGGAGGTGACTGACGTCGACCGACTCCTAACAATGTCGGTTGCTTTCTGTCGACCCCTGCCCGACGTCGGTGTGGCATGTCGACGTCGGTGACTGTGACACTCAGCAACCCTCCATGTTTGCATTCGAGTGAAGCTTTTAGCTCCACAACTTAACACAATATTTGTCATCAAGTGTGGCAATTATACTTTGATTTTATTCCTGATGCAAACTTAGAATGGACTTGATTTATGGAACTATACAAGGCTCAATTATTTACCATTTATGTTTGACCATGAGTTTGTAGATGGAAGGCCATGAACTTCTTCAGCTTGGTATCTATTTGCTTCTATTGTTGTGTTGTTTGTATAGTCAGAGCTATAACATCGGCCCTCTTAGATTCTTGTGGCTTGACCACCATGAGAACAAATTTTTTGGCACTAATCAGAGAGACAGATGTAGAAGGTGGTACTTCAGTACCCTGTAATGCCATGTTCCAAGAGTGAGAGTAATCCTTCGAGTTCTTGATTCATAGATGCCATGTCGATCATTCATGAATGGCTGACCAAAGAGTATATCACAAACATCTAGATTAACCACATCACATAAGACTTCATCTTGGAAAGGTTTTATTGCATATGAGAGAAGACATTGGTGGGTGACACGAAGGTTTCTCCCTAGACTCAACCATCCAATACTGTATGGCTTTGAGTGAGGTTTCATAGACAGATTTAGGCTTTTCACAACATTAACAGAGATTAAATTTCTTTGACTTCCACTATCAAGAATGAAATTCAGAGGCTTACCTTTCACCCATAATTTAGAGTGAAACAACATTTCCTTATCATCTAGCCTCTCCTCGTGGGTCTGTGATGAAGCAATAATGGCTTCGGGCTCAGCATCTATAATCTCTTCTTCAACCTCTTCGACTGCAGGGTCTGTATGAGGTAGAACAGTGGATGTTGAGGATTGTGACTCAGATAACAGGGACTTGATGACTCGACATTTTTCTTTAGAGTGAGTCCCAGAATTGTGATAATCACACCACTTCCCAATCTTTCCTTGCTTTTGCTTCTAATTTTGGCCTCATGTTTGACCTTCTTTGTCACTTTTCTATTTTTAAGGTTGACTCTTCGTATTCATTCTTCCATACTTCTGCTCAATCTTTTCTACGAACTTGTATGCTTCACCAAGGGTTTCTAAATTGAAGAGTTATATTTCTCTCCGTATGTACCATTGTAGTTTGCCGCAATATTTAAAAACCTTGTGTTTCTCACTTTCTTAGATGCCCAATCTCGCAGATAGAGAATAAAAAATGTTGATGTAATCTTGAATAGACTGTTCCTTACCTTGGCAAAGTTGTTGCCACTCTATATACAGATCATCATATGCTCTAATGGAGTAGTATTCTTCCTTTACCGTTTCTATGAAATGATCCCAGGTAGGTTCTGTCTCAAGGTCAATATCATCTACACTGAATCTCTTTTTGTATACTTCCCACCAATTTATAACAGAGAATAATGCTTTCAAAAGAGCAAAAGTGATCTCTTTATCAGTGAATTTATTTACAAAAAAATAAGATGATAATTGATCCAACCAATTTTCTACTGCAGCAGCATTAATTTTGTCTTCAAATGTAGGGATATCAAAATTCACCTGAACCTTGAAGGTTGTTGGGGCACTGAAAGGATGTGGGGGTGCGGATGAGGAGCCAAAAAATTTCATCAAGATTTGTTAGAGAATTTGAGTGAATTGTTGTAGCATCTACGCTTGCTATTGTTGGAGGGCTTCACTCACCATTTTCTTGAAAAGATTAGATTTCTTGGTGTTGTCCACCATTTGAAGTCATTTAGAGTGAATAAATGGATAATCTTTTGGTTCTATTTTCCATCCAAGCTTTTTGTAATTTGACCTCGTCTTCGAGATCATATAGTCTAAAGATAAATCGTTTCGATACCACTAATCTAAAACTTGAAAGCTTTAGTTGAAAGATAATTCAAGAAATCAGAATAAGATAATTCAAATAATGTTATCTCTGAGAAGAGATGTTTTATTGTTAAAATTTGCAGACCCAAATATATGCTTATCTCTAAGAAGAGATGTCTGATTTCCATTTCAGGTTACATATTCATTTATACATATTTTGAAGGTGGGGGGAGGATGTGGAAGGTCACCAATCTTGAGGAAGATGAATTGGTTCGACTTCCATGATTTACAACAACACAGAATTCAAAGAATTATTATTTTTAGAAACTTACTATTTTTAGACTACACTACTAAAATTAAAATTTGGGATACTTTCATTGGATTTATGAGGTTTAAACTTCACTGAGCATATACCAATGCCATCTCATCATGTTCTCCTCGTTCTTAGCTTTTCAACAATTCAAACGGTGAGTCAATTGGAGCTACGATGCAAAAGTTATGGCTCCTGAAAGTTTCGTCATCAATTGGGGTAGACCCGTCCCCTGAATTGTCCCCTGAATTGTTGCCTGGATCAAACCTTGCCATTAGTGCAATTTTTTTTTTAAATCTATTACCTCAATATGAGCATATCTTTTACATACTAATATTGCTTTATTTCTGGTCACTTCTCCATTTTCATTCAACTTATTTTTATAAACCCATTTTGTTCCCATCACATTGTGATCTTTTGGTCTAGGCACTAATTCTCAAGTATCATTCTTTTCTATCTGATTTAATTCTTCATCCATAGCCTTAACCCAATGCTTATCATGTCTAGCTTCTGAAAAAAATTAGACTAAATTTTAGATAACAAAGAGAAATTAACTTACTCAGATTCACTTACCATCATTTTTCTGGTGTAAATTCTTTTATTTATGTCACCAATGATGTCACTTTTATTATGATTTCTCTAAACATATTTGGATGGAGTTTTGGTGTCATTTTTCTCCTTCTCATCTTCATCTGATTCTTCAAAATCTTGTTCTTCAATGATTTCAAGAATGTCTACTGGATCACTGATTCTTTGTGTTCCATCTTTTTTTATCCTGACACTTGCACTTTCAACAATTTTCTTTGTTCTTTTGTTATAATATTTATAAACTTTACTTTTGCAAGAATAATAAAAAAATATACCTTCATCTGCACTGGATTCAAACTTATCAATTTTTTCATCAGTTCTCTTTATGAAGCATCTGTTGTCAAAAACTTTGAAATAATCAACTGTTGTTGGTTTGTCTTTTCATAGCTCATAAGGAGTCTTGTCACTATTGACTCTCAATAATGCTCTATTTTGAATATGCACTACTGTAGCAACTGCCTCTCTTTAATATTTATCTGTTATCTTAGATTCATTTAGCATTGTCCTCGTCATCACCTGAACTATTTTATTTTTTCATTCAACTACTCCATTTTGTTGTGGAGTTCTAACTGTTGAATAATCTATTTATTCTATGGTCTTCACAAAACTCAATAAATTGATCTGACATGAATTCTCCTCCTCGATCTGATCTTAGACATTTAATCTTTAAATTGGTTTCATTCTCAACTAATGCCTTGAATTATCTGAAAGCTTCTGATTTTTTCTTTAAAAATATTACCTAAGTCATACGTAAAAAATTATCAATAAGCAACATGAAATATTTCTCACCTTAAGTACTTTGAGTTCTCATAGGTCCACACAAATCAGTGTGAACAAGCTCTAGCATCTGAGTGGTTGAGTATTCTTTTGTTTTGAACCACCTTCTAGCTTGCTTCCTATGCTGACAAGGTTCACAAAGCGTGTCAGCTGGCTTTGTAATCTTTGAAAGATTTCTGACTGCTTGCTTCTTGTTGATATTGGCAAAATTATCAAAATTTATGTGGCCCATTCTCCTGTGCCATAGCCAACTTTATTCAATCTAATTCAAACATTTTTAATCTTTGATATCTGATAGTATATACAAATTATTACTTGTTCTCTAAGCATCTGTAACCAACACATCTGAATCTTTTCTTCTAATTTCACAATCTTTTGCATAAAAATTTAGTGTGTACCCCTGATCACACATTTGACTTACACTCAAAAGATTATACTTAAGACCTTCTACATACAAATCATTTGCAATTTTAGTTCTATCATTATCCAAACTTAGTGTACCTTTTCCAGCAATTCTAATAGTAGTATTGTCTTTGAATTTCATTATGCCACCATTAATCTTCTTCAAGGTTATGAACTTGCTCTTGTCTCCTGTCATGTGCCTCGAATATTTACTGTCAATGAACTATGGCTTTTCTTCATTTTTTGCATGCAAAGTTGTCTGCACCAACATAGATTTTTTAGGGTGTTTCTTTTGTCATGACCCTCTCTGAGCTTTCTTCTTGATGAATGGAGCCTTGAAACTCTGGGCCTTCTTCATTGACTCGAACATGCTTCTACAATACCGAGTTATGTGTCTGAAGTTGTTGCAGTTATAACATATTATGGCCTTGTCATTAAACTTTGATAGAGGAGAAAAAGAGTTGTGACTTCTGCTTGACTCTGTATGAATTTTCTTCTCCTTATTTCTAAAATTGTTAGCCCTTTTTCGACATTCTATTTTCTTATGACCATATCCATTACAATATAAATATTAACCATAAAAATAGGGCCTGTTTGTGTATCTCTGACTTGATTATCTTTTGTAGCTCTATTTCCTCTAGCCTTCTTTGTTTGAGATGTCATTTGTATTTTTAACTTCTTTTTTTATTTCTTCTTTTGTAAGAGCTTCAACGTAGTTTTGTTTTCTTGTCTGTGAAAGTAGTGAATTCTTCTTTCTCTGTTTTAAATCCAATACTTGTCTTATCTGACATTGATATTTGATTTTCTAATATCTTATTCAATATATTAGTAATATTCTCAAATTTTGAATCATTGATTGCTCTATCATTGATTGCTTTATTTATTTTATCAAAATTTGCTTTTAAAGAAGCAATTTTAATAACATACATTTCACATTCTTTACTTACTATTTTCAACTGTGTCGTTAGATCTTTTTTATTCTTTTTGACTTCTTCAAGGTGTGCTTGTAGATCTTCAATTATTTCTTTTGACTCCTTTTTATTTTTCTCGATCTAGAACTTTAATCTTCGATTCTTCTTTTCAAAAGCTTTTAACTCTTCTAAGACACAAATAAGTTCTCCTTCCAAATTCACTTCAGCTTCATACTGTTCTTCTTAATCATCTGTACTTTTATTTACGGAGACATCTTCATGTATGGCCATGAATAGAATCTCTTATTTTAAATCACTTACTCCACTATCTTCAAATGAGTTAAGATTTTTAAAATACAAACTCTTCTTCTCGAATCCCTTCTTGAATTTATATTTGAAATTCTTCTTGTATGTAGACTTTCTTCATTGTCATCATTATCCTTATTTGGACATTTAGTTGCAAAATATCTAATCTTTCCACAATTAAAACATTTGAAAGATTTTTTTTTTTGATATTTTCCTGTGCTATTTTTTGGCTTGCGAATGAAAAGAGCTCAGTTGTCATCTTCATCATCGCTAGAACTATCACTTGATTCTTGAATCTTAGCCTTCTCTTTTTTTGATGTCTTGAAAGCAGCTTCTCTTTTTTAAAATTTATCTTGTTCAATCTGCATCTCATATGTTGTAAGAATACCATGAAGCTCATCTATCTTTAGCTTGGCTAAATTCTTCATCTCTTCAATTGTCAAAACTTTTGTATCATATCTCAATGGTAGAGATCTCAAAACTTTTTAAAATATAGTTGATTCTTTTAAATTTTCTCCAAGACCTTGAATCTGATTAACTATTTGATCAACCCGCAAAAGATAACTTGCTATATTTTTTTCTTCTTCCATCTTCAAACTCAAAAACTATTTTCTGAAAGTTTGAAGCTTAGCTTGCTGAATCTTTCCATCACATTTGTAAATATTCTCAAGTTTTACCCAAGTTTCATGAGCAGATTTATATTGCATAACTTTAATAAATTCTTATTCACATAAACCACATAAAATAGAATTTAAAGCTTTAGCATTATTTTCACTTGTATTTTTTTTGTCGAAGTAGTTACAAGTGTCTGTGGCTCTTCATATTCCTCCACCACTACTTGTCATATGTCGAATCCAATGGCCATCAAATAAGTCTTCATCCTTATGCTCCATAAAACATAATTCGTCCCATCAAACAAAGGTGCCTTATTTGTAGAAAATCTTTCATGTGATCTAGCCATCGTGTTTTCTTGATTTACCTTAAGCTGTAAAACTTTTTCAAAAAGAACATGCTTTGATACCAATTGTTAAGCACGAAATATACTGAGAGGGGGAGTTAATTAGTATATTATATATATTTTTACTTAATCTAATTTTTTTTCTTTAACCACTTAATAACACCTTCAAGATATGCAATAAAACTGAAACAATAATTTGCACCACACAAGAGAGAGAGAGACACCAAATTTTTACGTGAAAACTCAAAGTGAAAAAAACCATGGAGAACAATCTCAAGTATATGAATGAGCACCAACTCAAAATACAAAATTTGCAAGCACCAACTTGCAAAAGCACCAACCCTTTGCAAAGATTTGTGAGCACCAATCCACAGGAGCACCATCCCCTCTTGTATATAAAACACAACTATCTTTCAATGTTGCTTACTCAACAAATAATAGAACTCTACAATATCCTCTGCTTTTCTCTCTTTGAAAACAAATACAAACCATGCACTCTCTTGCCTATTACAAATGGCTTCTCAACCTTTTATTTATAGCTTTCCAAAAAACCTTTGGCATTTACCTTTTGTGACTCTTCAATCCTCATTAAAAATGGCACCAAACTTGCATGACCCTTCGTATCCTTGCATTTGAAAAGTCTTTATCTTGGTGACTTTTTGTTTTCCTTAAAGTGTCCCTTCATCAAAAAATGTGTCATACCTCTTTTGTCTTCACATGGTGACTCTTGGAATTCTTCAATATGACTCTTCATAAAAAAATGCGTCCCATTCTTCTTTCGTCTTTTACCCCGTAACTCTTTGACTTCTCCATGGGCCCTTTTTTGACTTATATGCAACCAAAAATATATTTATTAATATTAAATAAATATTAACACACATTAACCAAGATATGAATATTAAAAACACCATTAAATGCAATGGAGCCTTTATCACCAATAATGCTAGACCTTTGACATCAATGACAATATTTTCAACAAGGCGCTGCCCCAAACTCCCAAGTTGGGTGTTCAAAACTATCCACACACTGCCATTATAACTCCTCAACTCCACAAAAAGGTCGTGCCTTCTTTTTTATCTTGCTTGAAGATGTCCTTTCACACACGAAAAGATCTTCAACCATCTAAGAATGTGAAGAGACAATTTCTCTGTTTGTGATGTACCTATACAATTGCCACAAGCGAACTTGCTAGTTGATGCAAACTAGTAGTTACGAAACCATTACAAATGCCTACATGAAGTGGCAATTTCATCACCAAGCCCAAAAATCCCTACTTGAAGCTTGATGATGTTTCAAAGGAGGTCTTATTTCAGTTGTCTCATAAATATGTTGTTTTTTGGATCCTTATGGATCAATTCGTGTCTGATATGGCCCAAAATTTTGACTCAAGGCAAAACGCACTTTGAAACTAACGTTGAAATTTGGGCAAAATGTTGTCGTGCGAGGGGCAAATAAAGATGAGAGAAAAAACTCACAAAATAGAGAGAATACCAATTGTATCGTTTTTCGTTTAATTAGAAAATGAAATGGATGAATACATAAAGAGATAGTTGACTAACTTTAAATTACAAAGTTAATTAAATGTAACATCCCTTATTAGTGATTTTTAATACCATATTGATCCTTTGTCTGCAAACTACAATAAATGTTTTTCACTAAAAACATCAAGTTTCTCGAGAACCATTATAAGTAAATACATTTTTCAGTTTCTTCCACACCTCTCCAACATACATGAAAGCATATGTGAAACCTAATACTTACAACGAAAATAACAATAATAGATAAAGCGAACATCAAAACACCTATTCTATCAAACAAAGCCCATCTTGATTTAATGCAACTTCTTACATAATCCTTTTTATAACCTCATCCAACTTCCTATACACAAATATGCTCATCATTTAATTTTCCAAAGGGCAAAATTTTGACTATTAAACCTTCGGGATTCTACCACTATAAAATTATTTAAATTTTCCTTACCATAACCAAAAATAACCACCAAATACCAAGACAAATCAAATCTGTGATTTGAAATAAGTATACTAATCTGAAATGAAACTTATCAATTGATAAAAGATTACCAAAAAATAAAAACTGCATGGAAATTCAAGCCAAATACCCAAAAATATGAATTTGAAAAAAAAAATATATGATCTTTAATCACCACAATCTGTACGATTATATCACTCCCATTCAAATTCCGTCATTGGGAACCATGCCTACAGTATTGTAAAAAGCCTTCAAATTCATGCTTATGTCTCCTTTATCAAAATTCTAAAGATTTAGGTATTAATTGCAGGTCCAATCCTAGAGAATTCGACCATACAAGTCTCCTTAGCTTTTCCCTAAATCCTCCTACACCTGAAGTTCTGAGAATTTAACTGTACAATTCATCTCCTGCACCAGCTAAGACCTCCCATCGACATGCTGAGGCGCACTCCCACTTTTTTACTGACCCCTCACAGGTTCTATTTTTTTCCCAAGTGTGGATTGAGCTTCCATTCATTTTGCTTTTTTAATATAAACATATTTATACAAACAAAATTCTTATTGGAAATCTTAAACATTCAGGGTTCTGCCATCCTAAGAATATGGAACTTGCGACTGCTAATTACAATATACAAAACACAGATAATGAAACCATGAAGGTGTTTTGTTGGGTGTGCAACCATCTTTATTGAAAATGCAACCATCAAGGTGTTTTGTTGCATTTGAACTATCTTTATAACAACGATCCTTATCAGCAGCACCAATAAATGAATTGTTGAGAAATGCCTATCTCAACATTTTAACTGTGCAATGGCTAGACGTGATATGACAGTGTTAATTAATGCAATTTCTTGCAGTAAAAACCATAATTCCAAACACGTTCAAATTTAGAAGGCTTCTCATTTGGAAAGTCATTTAGGATTTAGACCTACCCTTCTTAAATAACAAGATGAAGATGATTAGGAGCCCCAATTGAAATTTAGCCCAGCTTGATGCACAACGGTATGCTCAAATTTGGCTTAAAAGTATTTCATATCAGATGCTCCTAATTTCCTGTTGACTTAAAGTAGCATAGAGATGCCAAATCCAAAGTGTTTCAAGATTCAATACATCTATTATGACAAGCTTTTCTTAGAGATATCAGACCATAACTCACCCCGTAATGATTGTTTTATAATATGCTCTGAGAAATTTCAAGGCCTAGGAAGTGCATAGCAATGTTTGCCCCTAAAGAGTAGTTTATATAGTTCTGGAGAATGCAGCTCGCACGTCCTACAGGATTTCACCCGAGTTTGAAGGTGTTGCAAATAAGATTAAAGTAAAAGATTCAAGAGCAAGCAGACTGTAGCAAATTCCCACTTCAAAAGGGTTCTTTCTCCATTGTTGTATAAAGGTGTATTATCCTTCTCGAGAACAGAATCATAGATTGGAGTCTACACCTAACAATGACCCTAAGTCGGCAGCTTCGCAACCCACAATTGGTTGGCAAAGATCAATACCTGATATCTATTCTGAAAATCATATCTTAATTATTATTTAACCAATTAAATACATCAAGCTTGATGATAAAACAGGTCTAAAACCTAATCATTATTATTGTAGAACCACATACTATCATTATTATTGTAGAACCACATAATACAGAAACTGGGAGATAATGTCTTACTTAGTGCTTCCTAAGCCAATGCTTCACAAAGGTAGAGAAAAGGCTGCTATATTTCTCCGAAACGTTACAACAATTAGGGCATTCAAGTGCCTGCTGCTCAGAAAAGAGAAAAAGCAGGAGAGGCGGAATTTGTCGCCAGAATTGGTTTACAAATTCCAACTGCAAAAATATTACATCTTAGTATCTCAATTAACAAAATCAAAATTACTGGCAGCCTCAAAAAACTGTAGTTCTCATCAAGATTCACGAAGCAGTGGGGATGTTTTGCTTTTGTCCTCCTCCTTTGGCGATTCATCAGTCATCAACATGTTTCACAAAGAAGTGAGGGTCTTGCTTTTGTCCTTCTTCTTCTTCTTCTTCTTTGGCGTGTCATCAGTCATGACCATTGCTTGGCCCTTATCCCCTTTGTTATCATCCTCCTTTTTCTTCTTATCAGATTCTCCTGCTTCCTCTTGGCCCTCAGCGTCCATTAGGGCTTCCATCTTCTTCTTCTTCTTCTTCTTCTTCTTCTTCTTCTTCTTCTTCTCAGGCTCTTCTGCTTCTTGGTATGGAGTTGCTTCTTTCCCTAGTCTGTCTTCTTGTTTTCTCTTTCTCTTCTTCTTCTCAAGCTCAACTTTCTGTTCTTCTTCCTTTGGAATACCATCTCTTTTACTCCCTCCCTACTTTTTCTGCTTTCTTTTCTTTTCAGGCTCTTCTGCCTGTTCTTCAATGTGTAACAGTTCCACTTGATTTATATCTTCATGCTTTCTTTTCTTATCGCCCTTCTGCACTTGATCATGATGTTTATGACTTAAACCCGTTGCTTTTGGCTTCTCCAATGTTTTGCTATTTGGTGGCTGTCCCTGCCCGATAGTTGAATCTGCAGCTGGATTATATGTCTGCATGACAAAACATGGATGCCTATAAATAATCTATTCCAGTAATAAATTCATAATTAGTATATCTTCTTGAACTCGAGCACGCTCACAAGGAAAAAATAATTTTTCCTTCATAAGGAAAAACTATTTAACCTAACAGCTGACTTCCATGAATAACGAAAATGAAAGTTGACCCAGGCAGGAGTTTTTCAAACAACAAAGTTACTTTCTACTTCCTACTGGGAAAAGCAGGGAATATTATTTACCAGAGACAAACGCAATGCTAATTTCATGATATTCGCAAAACAAGCCAACTTCAACCATTGAGATGCTCCTGAAAATAAAGGTTAATACCTTTGCAGCTGTTAAAAGACCATGTGCATCCTTCTTTCTTTCTTTGTCATAAGGTTCTACCTTTGGCTTTCCCTTTGTAGATCCAGCAAGTCGTCCCAAAGCCCTTCCTTCAAGCTGCCTTAATCTGGCCTTAAGCTAATGCATATACAAGAATATTCTAGTGTTTCAGAAACTGTTTTAGCTTGTCATATGATAAGCTCGTTAGTATAAATGCATAGAGCTATTTGCAATAATAAATAATGATATCATTTACAAAAGTGCTAGAATAACTTAGTCATTGTAATAAACATGTCAGTTCTGTAGTAACTTGGTTGTTGCAAAAAACATATTATTCCTATAGTAACCTACCTTGGCTCGGCTTTCAAAACCTTGGGAAGCATCCTGACTTTCTCCTCAGCGTCATTACAAATTGAAAGGGCAGCTTTTGCAGCTAGAGATCTTGAAATTTTCCCTTTAAATTTTGGTGCAGCTTGTCCAATTAGGGAAGCATGGAATATAATTCCATATTTTGGTGTATGGTGCTTGGTTTTCAAAGCTCTAAATAAAGCCTGTGCACAAAAAAACCAATGGACCTAAAATAATGTACACCACACTTTTGGTTTTTTATGTGTTTTTGTCATAATTATAAGGAATTAAAAAAAAAGAAAAACTCTCTACAATAAAGCCCTGATTCAAAAAGTTCACAGTGAAAGTTCTGGGGCAGAAATCAAAATCAATAAATCAAACACATGTTTAACAAGGATAAAAAGGAATAACTAAATCTAGTACCTTTTCAGCCCCAAGGATCTGAACTGTGCTTCCTGGTTGCTTTGCAAGATTCAACAAGCTCCCTGCATGAGCAATAAGGCGAGCACCAACGAGTTCTCCCACGAGAACGATCAAATTAGGGGCAATAGCATTCATCCAACTCCACAAATAATCAAAGAGTTGCCCTCTATACTCTGATAGGTATATAACTTGGTCACAAAGTGCTTTAATGTTAATCATGTCATGATCACTGACTTCAGTTCCCATGGAGATCACTGCTGCCTCTTTTAACTCCAACTCAACCTCCTCTGGAAGTATCTGCAAAGGCAAAAGCAAAATGAAGATGCCATCACAAATGTTACTGCCATGTGGCAGTTACTAAGATTATATGCGCTGCATGTTCCTGCCTTAAGTTCATACGCTCTAAATGGTTTAGATTTATCTCCCTCTGAAAAGTCAAGATCGACAGCATTTGTACGACTGCCCATAAGCTTTACTACTTTTGCATAAAAGAATATTATCCTGCACTATTTTTGCCAGTTCAGGAAAATGCCATCCATACCACTCTCGTACCCTCATTGCTTATGTACTCAGTTCTTTGTCAAGATCATCAAGTAGACCAATTGCCTGAATGATCATTGTGTCCACCTGGAAAGATCCTACGAAGGTTAGTGTTCAACATGCTTGGACTCAGTAAAATCAAGGATGTAAACAAACGTGCAAAAATTTCAAGATGGAAAACTGAAACACCAAACCAATATATATTAGATACATTCAATGACTGTTGTCTGCTGCAGTGAGAATATCCCAAAGAAATAAAGGCTATTAATCTAATAATAAAAATTTGAACTGAGAAAAATAGAACATAAATATGAACAAGGATCAGAGAGAAATTATTGCACACATCTAGAAGTTATAAAGAGAGCTCAAGAACCATGTCCTCATGAATTCGAAAACAAAAAGTACCTTGTCAGGACTGAATTTCAGCTTAAACCTGGAAAGGCTATGAGACAGGCCCAAGCTCATAGGAGCTAAGTCTTGCACTCCGAGACCAATTATAAGTTCACTCAACTGTGCTCGTAGACCACGCATTAGCTCCCTTATAGCATTATTATGTACACATTCAATTTTCTGAATCAGGTAGGGAAAACAATCATTAGTGCAAACAATCAAGAATTTAGCAAATAATAATTTTGCATGATAAAAGATAACAATTCAAATTTTGGGTCAATATTGTACCAAATTTTCCTTTATTGCATTCCCAAGCTTTGAATCTGCTACCGCTAGTGTTTCCCCTCGCATTGGTCATGAAGAAAAATGCGTAGCCCCTTGCTGGGTTTGCTGTCAACTAGTAACATGGCAGCAGTTAAAGCTTCTGCCGTGTTCTCAAATTTGCTAAAAGCCTTCAGCTTCACAACCTGCACAAATTTACAATCACAAAAGTTTACCACATATATTTGGATGGCATTAAAAAACAAACAAATTGAATTCAATGACCCAGACATTACAAAATCTAGATCAAGCTATTCAGAAGATTTTAAATATTCTGTATATACATCCCATAATTATTAATAATTAGGGATGTTAGACTGATTCTCGTGAATGCTTTGCTTAATATGGTAGCAATCTAGTTAAAATTGTTAATTCTTTACAAATATTGCCTTAGCTTGCACCAATTTTCGATGGTAGGGAGAATCTAATCTACAACCATAATGAGCCTTGAGCTCAGCATAATGTGAAGGTTCCATCCTTAAGCTTCTATTGAATGAAAAGTACTTTTGACAAATGACGTTGGAATGTTGTTGCCTATTTACCTAGGGGTCGCATGGAGGGGCTTCCTTAATTTTCTGCTGCAAAGTCATTTCGCTTGGAAGGCATTGCAGTGATTTTTTAGCCATTGGATGTAGTGAGTAATAGCCATCCGATCTAGGGTGGCTGCAGTAGTTAGAATAAGACAACCAGGCAAGCCTGAGATGGATGAGAATGAGGTCAATTTTGTTGTTCTTCTTGCAGTCCCATTCAGTGTTTACTTGACATCAGGTATGCATATTCATATTATCTGTTTATTGTGATTGAAACATATAATATGTGATGATGATGATGATGATGATGATGATGATGATGATGATGATGATGATGATGATGCTGATGTTATTGTGAGTGCATCTATGGGGGGCAACTATACGCACAGTTTGCTGATTATGTTGTTATTGTGTGAGTTGAAAATCATTAATTGATCAGTCATGGTCGCTGCAGTTTGGGGTGAAGTAAGATAAGGTTAAATTAATAATAACTACTAAGCAAAGAAGCTCATAAATTTGTACCAATGATTTTGGATATAATGGATCTGAAATTCTTCTGTTTCTTGTCAGGGTTTTCATGGGAGGATGCTATTTGCATCAAAATGGTCTGTATTTTGTAGTCCGCTAAATTTAGTCAAAGGCTTGGAGCTCTGAACAGGTTAATTCTCGGGGAAAGAAAATTTGGCTTAAGGCATAAGTGCTGTTTAGCAAAACGGCTAACTACATTATTACGCTAAAACTTCAAGTTTTTTCTTTAGACTGACATAATTGTATGTTAATATGAGAGCAGGTGGTCACACGCTTCGGTCACATGAGCCTTTTGTGGCCACGAGTGGAGATACGGTATCGTAAATAAAATTTTAGAAAGCCACCTTTTACTTTATTTTTGCCTTTTCAAATACTGTGCTTACATTTTTCACATGTTGTAATTTTAAGAGTTACCAATTCTTTTGAAATTGTGCAATGCCATGTGTTGGACTAATTGACAATTGGTGAGATTGGCGTCTATGCTTGCAGTGTCCGTCTCCTGTACAAATGAGAGCAAATTTTTTTTGTATTTTTATAACATTCTTTAGCGGTTGTTTGATTTATTCATTACCATTTTTTCTTAAGATAGAGGTGAAGAAGATATTGATAATCGGGCAGAGTGAATCTTAACCAATATTTTTGAAACTTCAAACATATAGTAGATTTGAGGAACAATTTTAATAGAAATAGTTATTTGAATCCTCCATTATAGCATGGATTTAATGTGGTTTTGTTTGGAATAAATTTACACTTATTCTTATTAATTGAACACTGAGAATGGTTGGATCTTTTCTCTCTAGTTTCTGAATTTTCCTTTGTATATCTAGTGGATTTAGGGCACTCTTCCACGACATAGTAATTGGAAAATATTGCAGTTAAGGATTACATAAAATCTTATTGTGCAACCACTAATATGATTATACCAAATCTCGCAATACATGATCACTTTTGCACAATGGCATATGTAGATTAGATATTATTACAAGGTTACTTGACAACTCACGATTAGATATTATTACAAGGTTACTTGACAACTCACTGTTAATGTTAGGTTACATAATTAAACCATTTTAGTAAACATTGGATACAATGAGTGGCCCAGATTGTGAAGGCTTAGGTACTTGGGTACTCCCTATGGAAGGTCAATCTGGGATACTTCATAGGGCAGGGAAGGAAGAATAATTTGAAGAGGGTATGTATGTATGAGGCATAAAATTAATTACTAAAATTAAAAAAATAAATATTTGTTTTTCCACAATTCTTATTCGAGTGGAACAAAAGCTTAAGCTTCTTTCTATTGGAATGTTTTGATGCCCATATCCTAATGGCATTTGGAAAAGATTATGGCTTGCATTGGGAGAATTCGAGGCATCCAGGCCATTTGGAAAATTTTAGTCTCATATACTTTGAGAGATTTTTGAGAACTTGAGGCTTATATTCTTGGTGAGGAGGCTACTGAATAGATATTAAGTGACATTTAGGATTATGTTTATGGATATTGGTTGCAGTCTTCATGGAAAATATACATGGATTGCTATGTAAAGAATAATAGAAACACTTTACATTAATTTATTTTTTATATAATAATGTGGGAAATGGCCCACACGCGAGTACATAAAAGATAGAAAAAGCCTACACCCAAGAAATCTTGGTTGTTAGATAAACATGCTAACAACACCAGGACATGCCAAACTAACCAAAAAAAATATTGTAAAATAATATTGTGCAGTGAAGATAAATATATTTATAAAATGATTAAGAATGAAATGATTAAGGAAAAGCATTTAATCATAATTAGCAAAATGGGCAGGGCAAAAATATTGCAAATTTTCATTTTTTTCTTAATTGAGCAATAATATTTACATGTAGCATCTGATATCTTTAAAGAATCAATACATAAATTACGGTACATATAAGTACTGATTTGCATTTGAGTGCTCTTCCTAATTATAGACCTGCAGGGACTATTTGCATTGTAGTTTATAATCTGATTGCATTTACAACTGATCCCAAATTGGTGAAATTGCACCCATTGGTGCAACTATTAGGTTTAGGAGTGTTTCCCAGCAGGATGGTTCCACGGGCATAACTTCAAGTTTGCTATTTTTTTAGGAGCAAAAATAAGCTATCACGACAAATGACCACTCTAAATATTTTTTATGGCTGCTCTGCTGAAACGACAATGAAACAACTAAACCAATGCTGCATATCTTAAGCCCCCGTCCTCCCCCACCTTATATCAGCCATTGAGAATATGCTCGTAAGACAGCTGCTACTATTTCAATAACAGATTTCATTTTCTTGCATTTTCAGAATTGTTCATTTCTATGGGACCACGTGGAGCTGAAATATTGAAGCAGTAGCCCCTCCATGGGACCCCCTCTTAAAGTTGAGGGAGATTTTGGTAGCACTGGAATCAAAGTGGATAAACTACTATACACATACATACGCTGAAATGGATTATTATAGCAATTGAAGGAGCTGATGCTTATGAAGTTCCCACCAAAAACAAGGGGGAATGCTCTAGTGCAACGAATTGTCAAAACACCTTCAAGGGTGGCTCACAAACTTTAAATGCATACAGAAGGAATAAGAAAAACTTTAAGCAAAAACATTTCATAAAGTAGAGAATGGAAAAGCTTCGAAGGCAAAAAGTAGTGTCTTTCTTATGAGGGCAAGGAGCCATAAAGTGAGCTATGCCTTTGTATAGCATAACCCTATATGGTATAGATCAAAATTTATATAACCGTAACAGGTGAGTACTCGCAAAGGGGGATTTTGAGTAACCGGAGAGTAACCGACATAGCTGGTCGATTAACTAAGAATAACCAACAAATGAAAAAAATGCTTAAATTTATCAAAAAAAACATAATTTTTTTAGAAATTGTAGAAGCAAAATAGATCAAATGAGTTTGTATAAGGTTGGGAAAGTGTTTTTCATTAGATTTGAATACAAATAGAGTACAAAATTGCATAATCATGCGAATACAACTATGACACTATCAAGTTGTCAACAACAAATTGATACAGTGATACTTATACAAGAATCTACAAGTACAAATAAAAAGAAACTATATTTTTCTCTTCCCTACTCTCTGGAAAACTAAGGGAGACTGAGAAACTCTAGTCCTCCCACTCGGTTGCCCCTCCTCGCTCTGCCTAAAACGATGTGTCTGTGCTTGTGGCTTCACCTCTACCTTTGCCTCTGCCTCTGCCTCATTTTCAAGGATGTCCTCCAATTTAATATTTACACCTGTTGCAGCTGCACCCTTCATAGCTTACATCTCAAAATCAGCAATCTTGTTCTTTGTGAACATGGGAGCCGCCTCCTATGCAATCCAATCACTATAGGGATCGATCTTATCTAAATCAGTAAGCTCATGTGATACTTTCTCCAACTTTGTGCAAAGTCGAAGGTTGTATTGTACAAAAACCAAGTCATTGAGGCATTGTTGGCTCAACTTGTTGCGCTTATTCTTATGAATGGGCATAAAAAAAACTCCAATTGCACTCACATCTAAAAGCGCTACAAGGTTGAAATAAAATATAGAGGGCTAGCCTTTGAAGATGTGGGATATTCCCACCCCGATCTTCCGACCATGACCTTGCAAACAAGATATTCAAAACTTTGTAAAAAGCTAATAATTGTAAATTTGCAACTGGTAAGATACAAATAAAGACTTCATTTTTTATTACTTGGTGACTATGTGGCTCTCCCTCAAATAGCTAGTGTTGAAGAAAAAAGCCTCCCCCTAGCTTGCTTGTAGTTTTGCAACTCTGAAATAATGAGGCCCCTCTCCTCAACGTCAGGTGTCTTTCAATGCATGTTGAACACCCCTCCATAACCTCCCCACTAGCATCTGCGAAGGCATCGGAGTAGAAAAACCTAAAGTTAAGGTGGTACCCCGCTGCATAGATGGATTGGTGGAGTTGATTATTCCACCTCTGATCAATCAACTCTCAAATGAGATCAAATCTAAGATGATCCCCCTGTAATAGTTTTGGATGGCCTTTTTGGCCTTATCCATGGCTTCATAAATATAACCCATTGGGTTTTGCTCCCCATCCACCAATCAAAAAACCCTCACCAAAGGTTTCAACACCAACAAAGTTACAAACAAATTAAAGTTACAAACATATAAATAAAATAAATACTTTAAGTTTAAAATTTAAAAAAAAAAAGAAACGACTTGAAATTTAAATTGAAATTTCAAGTTACCTTGACAATATTTGTAGCTCTCTTTTTGAAGGCCTCAATAAAAACTATCTTCCCAACCTTGACTCCATCAGCTTTCTTGGAATATGATAAGTTCATCTATGCTTGACACACAAACATTTGTTTCAAAAGAGTTAACAAACTACAAATACTTTGCAATGTAAGAAAGTTCATTGCAAACTTGGTGACACCTACTCGAACAAGCTCTTTCCCCTCGTACTCTCTCATCAAGTTGAAAACCCAATGGTGATTGTATATATATATATATATATATATAGTGATTGCTCTAGCTTCTCCTACAACCGGTCGCACCCAATCAAGTTTGTCTATCCTCCAAAAGAAAGTCAAGGCAATGGGCCGCGCAAGAGATCCAAAACACTGATGGATGTCTCCCTCTAAGAAAAGTCTCCCAACTGCCACATAATGCATTATCTGTGATAACTTGGACAACATTCTCAATGTTCACCTCTAAAACAATCTGCTCGAACATCAAGCTCAAAGTTTTTGTATCTTTTATCTTACCAAATGCTTCAATGGACTTCAAAAAAACTATCTCACCATTTGAAACGGCCAAAAAATTGATGAAAGTGCAGTTATTTTCATCAGTCCATCCATAAAAAAGAATAGTGGATCTAAACTTTCACCACAACCTCTTTTAATCTTCCACAATTACTTTGCATCTTCAACTGCATTCTGGAACAACTTCCTACTGTGCCTTGTACTCTTTCTCTACAACTATCAATGTTGTCACCAAATATTCTCAGTATGCACTCTTCACTACATTGAAGGGAAGGTTGTTGAAATACCAAAAATTTGTGCATGTTTTATATGCTTCCACATGCACCTCTTTGTTCCATCATGTACCTTGCAACAAAGGTTGTGCTCCAAGTGTGTTGATAAACACAAAAAATGAGTGTATCTGGATCGAACTTGATGAAGATGTGCCATGGCACTTGTGTGGCCCACAAGTGGATAAGATAAGATAAATATATTAATGTCCAACAAGTGACCACAAAAGTAGGTCAATGGGACTGCAAAGCCCGCAGAAGGCAGGTACAAAGCGCAGAAGTCAAAACACTTCTGAGAACAAAAAGTAACGAAGAGAAAGGCGAACCCCAGAAGAGAGAATAGAACCAGTGAATGCCGACCAGAATTAGAAAGAGGAGGGGAACATCACGGGATGGACCCAACACTCTTAGCACTCAAGACCAAAAAGATAGAACCCATAATTTCTGTCATAACTTCCTTTTCTTTCTCTTCTGATGTAAGAGCAATGGTTGTTATGGATGCTTGCATCCTTGCCCTCTTTAATTTATTTTCCTCCAACAATGTAAGCTCTACTATCATCTCTCATTTTCCCTCTTCCGTAACACTAGGACAATATGTGACATCATAACAAGGAATGCATGAAAGGTGGTAATTGAGATGATTGATGCCTCTTGACATCTTCGAACAAAATGAATAAATTAAAACCATTTGAAACGATCCAACCCGCATGGCTTATTTTCAAGCAACATTGTGAGGATTAGGGGGAGCCATTTGCCCACCACTGACTGAATCTAACCCCAATGCACTGGTGGATGCCATTGTTTGCTAACGATATACCTACGAACATGTTCAAAACAAAATAAAATAATAAAAAATAAAAATGTTTAACACATTAAAATAAAACATTTAAAAAATTAACATTATATCGTAAACTTGTAAATTTAATTTGAAAGATCTTGATGTAACACTAGGATAAAACATTGAGAACGATTCTCTACAATAAATAAGTTATAATGATAAACAAAAACTATAACAATTAAAAAAACATTTTTAATCAAAATTTATAAAAAAATATGCATAAATTGTAAATACTAAAATAGCATTTGAAATTTGAATATTAAAATTTAAATATTTATCAAACGTGTTTATAATTAAATTACAATCCATTTACATGCTCGGAATTTTTATTTTATTTTAAATGTACTAACCTAAAAAATCACTTTGTTGAATTCTACTTCCAATTCGCTTTTGAATGCTCCAAATCTTGTGTGAATGCAATGAGGTGTGTTTCAATTTATAAGACAAATCTCGATGTTTTTCAGTGTTTTATCAATGTTTTATTAGCGTTTTGCATCCATTTGCAACCCTGTACACATACTGGCCACGTCTGGACGCGATCTGGACGAGTCAGACACGTACACGCATACAGGCCTCCCGATGAGTACTCATCGGGTACTCGCAGCTCGCCAAGAGGCTAAATACCGACGGTTTTATTTTTTTGGCAAGTTCAAGTGGCAGTTAACCACCTTAGCATTTTTCCAATGAGTAACCAAATACTTGGCGATTATCACCAATAATGTAATCTATATTTTTCACTGCCAATCGATTTTGCTTAATTGAGTGGATAAAGAGTATGTACTCCAATTTCATTCCCCACTTGCAACCTATTGTGGCAAATTCAATGCAAAATTTTAAAAAATCAATTAATTTATAAAAGTAAATACCCAAAGGAAAAGAAAGCTATTAATTTAAAAAAATCATACCTTGTAATGTAATTTTGAAGGCAAGAGGCCGCAGGTGCATGGAACCTTGGCCATGGAGGTACTGCCATGTATGACAATCCTTGTACTTGTTTCAAAGAGCACTAAGGCTGTAACTTGTAAAGGCCATGCAATTCCCAAGCTCACCCACAATTGTTTCTTCTATATCAAGATTCTAGTGAATGTCACCTTATATCATAGTTGCAGGGAGATGTGTATCCAACCCCTTGGGACGCATCTTTGGTATGGAAGACAAGTACGAAGACAACCCCTGTCCTTGGAGATGTCAGTAGAGTTCGCATGCCATCTCTCCTCACGTCTCCCTCTAAAAAAGAGTGTCTCCTACAAAAAAAAGTTAATATTATTAAATAAAGAACAACACAAACCTAGGGTCTAAATGCAGACAGACATTTGGGTCTATTTTTCGTTGAATAGACTTTGTTTGGTTGAGAGATTGATTGACAATATCTTTTTCTAGGGTTTCGATTGAATGCATTTCGTTGAAATCAGCCCTGAGAGATTAAAACCGATTTAAAAATTTAAATGCAATTGCTAATTTTTTAATGGATATGGGGCTATTGGCAATGCCCTACATTGTCGTGGAAGTGCCATGGCACTTGGACGACAATGCAAATTTTAAATGCAGCTGCTAGTCTTTAATAGATATGGGGCCATTGGCAATGCCCTACATTGCCGTGGCGGTGCCATGGCACTTGGACGGCAATGCAGGGCATTGTTGTCCAAGTGCCATGGCACGTCCATGGCAATGCAAGGCATTATTGTCCAAGTGCCATGGCACGTCCATGGCAATGCAAGGCATTGCCTTTAGGCTTTAGCTTTAGGACTTAGGTTTACAGTTTATTTTTATTTATTTTTTACTTTATTATTTAATATTTATAACTACAACATTAAAATTTAAAATTAAATATTTATTTTAATAAATATTTATTTTTATTTTTTTCTAAATTTTAATATATTTTTTTCTAAATTTCATTTATATTTATTTTTTTGTCTCCATGTACTTTCTCCTATTTTTCTAAAAAATGGTGTATAAGCACCCATACCCATCTCATCGTACCCGTACCTATTTCCTGGCAACTATGCCTTATAAGTTATATCCATCACTGACTTCGACATCCCTGTATGGTGGCACCCTCTTGGGCAAAGTAAGGATCTCAACGCTATAGTATTTTGGACCTAATGCAAAGCAAGGAGATGCAGTAACAAGGTGATCATTTTGTTCCATCGTTCAATAAGATTTTTTTCAACTTGCTTGAATTTTTTTTGAAAGATCTTGCATTTTTGTTGTTATAATACCCCTCATTTTTTCAACCATTTAGTCGATGACCTCAGAGATCTACGTTACCGGTTCACCCTAGTTTGCAAGAATTGCCATGTTTGAAACGCATTGGGCTCAGGAATAGGAACAATTCGCGAACCCCAATGCCCAAGTTCATCCTTGGGCACTCAAGTTCACTCAGGGTCTTCTGCTAGAAGACCCTGAGCGAATTTGGGTGCCCTAAGACAAACCTTAGGCGAACCTGGGCAGAATCTGCAATCAAAAACAATAAAAAATGGCCAAAAACACAATCTGCTAGAAGAACCTGAGCGACCCTGAGTGCCCTAGGATGAACCTTAGGCAAACCTGGGCAGAATCTGCAATCAAAAACAATAAAAAATGGCCAAAAATGCGATCTTTCGAAAAAAATTATCATTTTTTCCCAATAAACAATAACTGAAAATGATAAATAGGAAATTAGTGGACAATATACGTGAATAGTACTCACAGACAGTACGTGTGAACAATATGCATTATTATTGCCAATTGTCAGGCAAGAATTGCGAGGCTTGAGAAGATTAAGCCACCCCTGTTGATTCCCCCTGCTTTCAGCAGCTTCATGAAGTGGGTATTATAATATTATTATTACTTATTTATGAAAAATAATAAATAATATCTAGAAATTCTGCCCTAGACTGCAAATGATTCACGACACTGATTATTTTCATATTTTGGTTTTTATGTCAATATGCATACTATGTGGTTAATGACAATGCCACTAATTTCCTATTTATTAGGCTAGAATTTCTATATTTTTTATTTTTTATATATTTTTTGTATGGCCAAACCCAAGCCGTACCCAAGGCAAAAAAAAATATCACCGTACCAATGAACCTGGTTCTTCGAACCTGAACCCGAACCAAAAACAAACCGGTAACTTAGGTATCAACAAATTTGATCATACTCATAATAGGCTCAATAAAATTACGCATGCAACTCACATGAGCCTACTGATCATAATCTAGGATCAACAATTGCACATTTTGGGCCCTCTGTGTTCGATTGCCTCCATACGACCCAAAGGTTGTTGATAACCATGTTGTACAATGCCTTTCGCACCTACGCAAGTTATCTCAAGACTATTGTGTGGCAAGCAAATCTAATCTCAACATCCTAATAGGAAATTAAAACAAATAATTTTTTTTAAACAATTGAAAATTTACGAGTTTCGACATCATCTATTTTGGTTTTTATATTTTAACTTTCAAAATAGTAGATATAAATTTTAAATTAAAATTACCAAAGTAAAATAAAAAAAAGAAAAATCGTTTTACTTACCTTCAACAACTCCAACTTCAAGAATGACTTAAAGATGGCTTGCGATGTAATGATTTGAGACGAGCATTTGAATCTCATTAGCCTCGATATACAATTGTTTCATCCACTCGATTTTGCTGCACAAATTTTGGATCAAGTTGAGCAAATAAATAGCACAAGGTGTCCAAAATATGTGCCCATTACTTGCCTCAATCAACATCCTTGTGGCTTTGCAATTTTTTAGTGTTGTCTGTCATAATTTGGACAACATTTTGAGGCCCTGCTGACTCAGTGGATTTAATAAGGATGTTGACAATGAATTATGCATCATTATTCACTTGTCCCTCACAATCAATTACCTTAAAAAACATTGCCTCTTTAGAACAAACTGCAATCATATTAATGAAATACCTACTTTTGCAACATTTTTGACACCCCCTTTTTAGTTCCAAGAATTCCTATTGGAATTCAATGAATTATCTACATATCTTTTTTTCCTTTCCCAATAAGGTTGTACATAGGTTTTCATTCCCAGTGTCTATGTACCCTCTATGGGGTTCATTGATTCTCACCATTTTTTGCCAGTAGGGTGACCTAACTAAGGTAAATAGCAGTCGATTGGCAAATACCTTGCCAAACAAGCTCATTGGCAATTTCCTTTGACTCATTCCTAAATGCCCTTTCCAATGGGTCTGCATCGTTTTCTTCTTTTGTGGGTAAGAGGAGCATCTTCTTCATTTGAAGAGAGTGTGAGATGGAGCATTAGGTGGCTTGCTCGATTTAGATTCTTTCTTTGATAAATGATGGTTTGATTTTAGGGCGGTTGCTTGATCAACTTCTTCTTGGTATTTGATATATGCAGAAATCTTTGTTATCGGCAACCCATTTTGTCTGCCCATTGCAAGTTGTGATCCTTGTACATAAACTGCACTCGAATGGCTTTCGCCCGACTAGATGAATTCATAATTTCAAATTTGCTCTCGCTGCAGCATCAAACATGATCACCTCCACCTGGAATTTGATCTGTCATAGTCACACGTCTTCAAAACAACAGAAAGGGGTTGGTTTTGAAGGTGGTTGTTTCCCTTGTGCCCATAGAACTAGACCTTGCTGCCATTGTTGCAAATTCCTGTAGCTTCAAGTTTTAAATTTAGAACAAATGATACATTAGGAAACAAAAAAGAAACCCTATGTTACCATTATTTTTTGAAAAAATGAAGAAAAAATAACCAAAAAAAAAGAAAACAAGAACTCGTGAAGATTGAAAACAAAATTAAAAAACTAAACAAATCACGAAATCTCCTTCAGAGGTAAGTGTGTTGTTTTACTTTTTCTTTGGTGAAATGAGAGGCAAGTTAAATGTTTTTAGCTTTTAGGGTTTCTTTTTTAGGTTTATATGGGCCGTTTTTTAATATATATTTTTGGTTTATAGTGATTTGAAATCAGTTTTTGGACTGATTTTAAGTTAAAACCGAAAAAACCTTGTGGGTTTGGTCCGGGTATGCCTCGATGTAGTGGATGATCCCGATTTTACCCAAGTAGGTTGGAGAGTACTTGGGCCAAACCCGGGGACAAACTGGAGGACTGGTAGCCAGGTCAAATTGGACCAGTATCAGGGAAGGGAGAGTGAAGAACGCCGTAAATTAGTTTTGAAATGGTACTCCATTCTCACATTATTAGGGAATGGTGTTGTGACCAACTTAAATCTCCTATAGAAGCTTCAATTCATATTTTCCATGCCTTTTAAAAATTATGGTATCATCTATAGGCAAAGGAATCGGTGTATGAGCATTCTAACTTGCGACTGCTATCACAGACAAGCTAATGACAAGGGGCGTTGGTGTGTTGGGACGTAAGGCCAGAGCATCTCAACTTGGATGCTTCCACTGCCCAACTTGAATTAATCGACATCAATGAAGAGAGGCAAGAGACTTCTATGCAAGACCCACATAGCATATAGCTAGTGGGAGTTGCTCTAGCACTACGATTTCCTATGGTTTTAAAAAACCACATGACGATGCTAATGCTCTCAATGAAGAGCAATATCATGATTTATTTTGAGTTTGCATGTGCACTATGTAGTTTGACCACTAACTATTAGTATGTTTTGGACAAATACTACACACCATTTTGATTTATCATGACATTTGGCATTGAATTAACATTTAATAGTAGTGTTTTGCGGTTACTTTTGTTTAATATATGTATAGCATGTTTAAGTTTGTTTATTTGGCTCAAATTTTTATTTTATTAATATATTTTGTACGGGCATGCTCAAGCCATACCGACCTAGGGCAAAAAAAATCGTGAACTGTCAAGCAAATCCTTGTACCCATAACAGAACTGGCAACTTAATTTCAAAATGTTGGTTAATCGTTCCAAGTACATACACCTGACCTTAAACAAAGTTGCATCTTTGTCCACTTCATGTGTGCACGCATTCGCACAAGAATGTGTGTGCATGTATGTACTCATGTATGGCAGGATCTTATAAAAAGGCCATCCATTTTGGGTATTTCGTGCGGATGCGTGCGCATGTATGTACTCGTGTATGGCAGGATCTTATAAAAAGGCCATCCATATTGGGTATTTCATGCGAATGTGTGTGCATGTATGTACTCATGTATGGCAGGATCTTATAAAAAGGCCATCCATATTGGGTATTTCTTCCAACCAATAAATGCTGAAGAACCAGCAAAGGTAGCAATGTAGCAGATCCTAATCACAACTAAGGATATTCCATGGGTCTTTGACAGAGATCCCTAAAGGTTCAGGTAGTTTATCCTATTGCATAACAATTCATATCTGGATGCTAACCTTATATTTGATTTTGTATCAGCAGAATCCAACCACACTGATTTCTAGATCCAGTTTGGTGCATTGTTTGTGATTATTCTAGTTTATTCACTCAATGTATAAAAGGGAAAAAACATATGCTACCAGAACCCAAATAATTTAAAAATCTGATATCTTAAAAGAAACTAACCTTCCTGGCAGATTCTGTTGTTTGAAATTCCTTCCATAAATCCTGGACAAAAAAAACATAGTTATTAAAGCACCTTATATGAATAGTATCTTTGAGTTTGCAAAGTTATTAAAGCACCTTATATGAATAGTATCTTTGAGTTTGCAAAGTTGTACTCCCAATCAACCAATTTCAACAAGAAAAGTTGGATTTCAAACAGATACCAAGATATGATTGATATATCACTTAACAATGGGCTTCTCCAAGAACACAGTGATTTATCATAACCTGAAGAACAAAAACAATCAAAAAGAGTAAAAGATGTTATACCTCTACTTTATCAAGCTTCCCTTCATCAAGTACTTTGAATAAAGCGAACCCCGCAGGAGTTTCAAACAAGACCAACATCCTACCAATCTGCCTGAACTGAACTCAATCTTCTACTTTGCAAGTTGAAACTCCCCAGGAAGAAATTCACGTTGATTTTTTCAATAGTTTGCACCTTTGCTGTCACTTCACTGACTTATCTAGGCAAAAACAATAAACAAAAATAAAGCACAGAAAAAATAAATCTTTTAGCACCAAAGGCATGTAATATTTCCTCTAAAGCTGTTTGTTCTAGCATAGCAAAACAGAAAAAGAGTTATGCAGTGTAAATGTGCTTGCTGGAATTGAATTTAACGATACAGGTTTTTCCAGACCGCTTACAATCCAGCCTAAAAACAAATGGTTAGACAATAATTCTGACTTAAACCAAGGCACAAGAAAACATCTCCCACATGAGAACCATAGAAGATATCCCAAAGCTAAGCTCATTTAAGTGATGTACGAACAATTGATGAAGTTTTATCATTATTTGGACAATTCCAATTGCAAAAGCACAGATATGAGCTCAACAACCATGGATCACCAAATTCCAGATAATGCCCAACTCCAACAACAATGCATACTATCCTAAGGGCCACCAAACTGGGGTTTCAATCACTTCAATAAAGCTTAGCTTGTCATGCTTCTTTTCCACTTTTACTGTAAGGTACAAACATTTTATCCTTGTCAACATAAATGACATACAACTCCAGCCTATAACAATGCAAACAAATATAGTTGTATGAGAGAGATTCACAGGAGCAACCAGCCAGAAAGATCTGCCTTTGGTCAAATGTCTAAATAAGGTCCCTCCTTCAGCACAATTCTTTCTACCAGGTTTTGTTCTTTCTTGAGGTTCAACTAGAGTAGCAATCAAGAGACTCATTGAAAAGATAAAAGAATTGCGTAAGAAGTGGGATTCAAAATGCCATCGATTGTGGGGCATTGATTGATTAGCAGATGGAACACTATTAGGACTCAACCAGATATTGATTGTCTGACAAGATTGAGACAAATGACTTTAGGAAATGTGTTTCTGAAAAAGATGTCTGGAAGAAATAGTTGAAAGTTTGAGGAAGTGTTAGTAATTCAAAGTTAGGTATGATAGATAATAATTTAAATAAATGTATCATGAAGCATGCCACCTAAGTTGGACTTAGTTTAGCTCCATTGGAGGTAGATATTAAAAATAGTTAGGTGGTTGTGATCAGATTCTTGAGTCTCGGTTAAGTGAGTGGTTGAGATTTAGTCTATTCCTGATTAGTTTGTTAAGGTCTAATCTTGGTAGCTTTGTTACATTTTGAGTAGAATATATACAGGGTTTGAGACCCGAAAGTAAGACAACCAGTGCCTCAATGAATATCATTTGGCATTAGTGTTTTGTGGATTATTCCTTCTCTAAAATAATCTGGGCCTAATGCAAACAGTGGTCTCAGAGCCGGAATATTAACAAAGCCATTGCTTTTAGTTAGCCATTTTTTTCTTAGAATCCATGAGAAGACATTTGGCTCAGCCATTTGCCACATACTAGAAGGTCAAGGGGTGTGTAGCTGCTGTTACGTTGTTGGTCAATGTGGGTGTGAGAGCATTGAGGTTGGTGCAGATGTGGATGGATAGTATAATAGGCATAGGAATTCTTGTCTGTGCAGAGTTTTAAGTCGTGAGGAGTACATTGCTGTCTGCGACCTATTGTGTTGTATTTTTTGCATTGGAATAGCAACTTTCCAGCCAGAGGGAGGGCAGTTTCAGTAAGGAAGCCCAACAAAATACAAATATAGCAGCGTGGAAGGATGCTCAGCAAGGCGTAAGCATCCAATTTAGTGGCTGGTGTGTGGTTGTGGAGTGGTGCCTGTGGTGAATGTTTTTGCTGTTTTGGTGTGAGTAGAGTGGTGCAGCAGATAAGGGACAAAGGGCATGATGGTTGGCAGCTTAAGTGTGGCATAACAGCAAGGAAGTGATTGCATGAAGGTGTGCAGCAAGCAGAAGGTGTGGGCGTTCAGACAGCCCATGATGCTGTGAAAGTTTATTTTTTTAGTTTATAAACTGTGGTTTATAAAAATTTACGGTTTTCCTTATTAAACATAAGTTTTTTAAATTTATTTTGTCAAAAGGAAAAACTTTAAGCATATACCCAAATATTTCTGAATGGTGAGCTGCAATTGAATTAATTCAATATTTTTTTGTTGGGACTGAGTCAGAGACCAAAATTTTGTCAGATTGCTTATACTAGTCTGTCAAAGTGATTTGCAGTTGTGATTTGGTCTTTGTATCTTCAGGTTTCGAGATTTTTTTGTTTTTACCGGCTAGGTGGTCTATTTTGTGGTCATATAGTATTTACATCTTTTAGTAGACAACGTATCATGTGGTTAATGATTGTAATGTCAGCCTTAGGCAGTTTTGTAATAAATCTTATTTGTATGTTGGGTTGTTGACAGTTGTGTTAACAGACAACCAATTGGGTCTTCTTGTCATATAAATAGACTGATGTATGCCAAGGAAAGGGTGTTGGTATCAGGGTCTCCCTGTACTATATGAATAATATTGAGACTTATCTTTTATGAATACAAAGATGCTGCTATTATTCAAATACTCTGCTCTGCCATGGTACATTCTGCAATTAATTAATAATTTATGTATGCTTATTGGTGATCTAGTATCTCTCTATAATCTTTTAGAAGCCGACGTATCATGTGGTTAATGATTGTAATGTCGGCCTTAGGCAGTTTTGTAATAAATCTTGTTTGTATGTTGGGTTGTTGACATTTGTGTTAACAGACAACCAATTGGATCTTCTTGTCATATAAATAGACTGATGTATGCGAGGAGAAGGGTGTTGGTATCAGGGCCTCCCTGTACTATATGAATAATATTGAGACTTATCTTTTATGAATACAAAGCTGCTGGTATTATTCAAATACTCTACTCTGCCATGGTTCATTCTGCAATTAATTAATAATTTATGTATGCTTATTGGTAATCTAGTATCTCTCTATAATCATTCTACATTCTGGGGCCATTCTCTTAAAGAACAATGAGTCAAGTTAAAGTCAGTTCAATGATCTATATGCCAAACACAACCGTGAAACACAACGACAAAAGATATTACAACTGTACAGGGAGTTCAAGAAGGACACCGACACATATGAGAAATAATTCATGCTATTGACTACGAACAAATGCAGGATAAAAAGGTAACATGGTCAAGTAGGGGACCAAGAAGTTAAACAGTCTACTCAATTGGTGGATTTTAAAAATCCACCAAACAAAGTACGAAGCAAAAGCGGATGCCAGAGTGAAAACCAAGGCCGAAGCGTAAGAAGTCAAACCCAGAGCTGGAACCGAAGCGGAAACCAAGAAAGGGCTCAGCCAGAACTGGTGGGCCCTATGCTGAGTGGGTAGAGATATCCATAGCTCCTTCCAGAGGAAGGAAGTGCGGACCTTGCCGACTAGGTTGGGTCAGAGGTTGCTGAAAGAGAATCACATGAACAGTTTGGGCTGAACGGCAAGATAATGTACAGATCACTAGCGAGGAAGAGTCAAGAGTAGGGATGTGTTTGGTAGTGCTAAGAAAGCAAAGGAACGTATGATGCCGACCACCTTAAGAGAGAGACTTGTCTTCAAAGAACCACACCAAGAGCCATGGTTGCCCCACCAACTCAATCTCTAAAAGAGCAAAAGTTGCCAAAGTTCACCAGTGAAGGGTTGGAGGATTCAGTACAAAACTGCAAAACGTGCATCACCAACTAGACTGCCAATGGCCATATAGATGATCGTATGCAGTTAAGATGTTTCCTAGCCACCCTTTAGGGAATGGCTATTGATTGGTACATAGAAGCACCAAACATTAATAAAGTTACATGGGAGATATTGAGGAAAGCATTCGAGAATGAATTTAAGCTTCTCAAAGATGACAATGCGATTTTCATTGAAATATATAATACCCAATGAGGCAAACACAAGAACATTCATACCTATAATAGAAGACTCAAAGAACTATTGGGAATACTTGAACAAGAACCTATTGACGGCTTGAAGAAGCGATGGTTCATTGAAGGGTTGGTACCCTCATTGCGGAGGACAATTAAGGTGGTCCCACCCTCATCTTATGAAGATGCATTCAACTGAGCCATGGACATTAAAAGTAAGAAAAATATGTCCTCACACTCGAAAGGACGTGAATACGATGAACCTAGCTCCATCAATGACAATGAACCTGGATGAGTGCGAGCCTTGAGAAATGACATGCTCCAGATGGTGGATGAACTAAGGGGACACAATAAGAACAAAGGCTAGGATCTTTTGTGCTAGATTTGTTAAGTTACAAGGCATTCAGTCAAGGACTACCCATACAATTTGTGAAATAAGACCGGCTAAGTACTATTCACAAGAAGAGCCATTGACACCACCAAAGAACTATCGACAATTGAATAATAGTGGTGGCGAAAGTCGAATCCAGTACAAATCCCAAGGATGGCCAATTTTACAATGTTGGGAGTTCAATGACACTGAGTTTCTCAATAGATGGTGTGGGCCCAAGGACCTTAACTATGGCAATTGTCCAAAGCAAGCCAACGTCAATATGATTAACATAGTAGAGGGCAAGGAAGTTATGGTAATTACCAAAGCACAAGCGCAGGAAGCCAACTAGCTTGACCCACATACAAAGAAGGAAAGGTTGGCTGAAACAAAGGTAGAAATTGAGAGGGCCATGATTGAAGAACAATGTCAATCGAATGAACATACAAGCACATTGACGAGCAAACTAGAGTCCAACAAAGCTATTCAACGACATGCCTTGTAGCCCACCATACCTATGAAGATCATTGAATTGTTGAAAAGCATTCTAGAATTCAAGAATGTTCTAACTGCTACCATACAAGACATTAGACCCAAACATAAAGCATAAAATGGCGCACCTAATGTTGGATGACAAGGAGAGCAAAAAGCAAAAGAATGAACCTATATTTGAGTCACATTGTTAGTTGACCAAGTGATCGATCCTATGCACCTGACAATAAACCTAGCCTAACAACCAGAATTTGTGCGTATGAAAATTCTAGACAAGAATTTGGCAAACACCATCATCAACGATGGTTTTGGGATGAATGTTCTTCCAGAAGAAACTCGGAAGGGTCTTGGGAAGCCAACTATGTGGCCTCTGACATTCCAAATGGTAGGAGTTGATCAACATCGCATTAAGGTATTTGGGCGTACTGATGGGACAAAAGGTAATTATTAGAATCCAACCCTTTTGGTTGAATTTCATGGTTGTCTCATTATAAAATAAGGCCTATGATGCACTATCAAATCGGGGTTGGTTGATAGCAGCCAAAGTCAATCAAAAATGAAAAAGAATTTGATCTTCATTGAAAACAAAGAACAAAAATATGTCATAGATTTGAAAAATCAGGTAGTCAATGAGGAAGCGGCCTCATCAAACTCATTGGATTCAAACTCTGAAGAAGAATGCTCTGTGGACAAGAACTAAAGCACAAATGATAAAGGGATCTTGGAATTACAGTCGTGCTCCAAAGAGAGACGAACTCCCTCAACAATTTGCTCCATTGGCAGATGGAAGACTACGAAATGTTCTAGTTTGATTGAGATAAGATCGAGATTATGGAGATTGAAGAAGGCCAAGGCTTGCAACACAATGACCAACAACAAATGTCAATGATGTCAAGTCCTTCCTAACCGTCAACATCGTAGTTGACTTACCCCCTAGAGTTTAGAGAAAACGTCTCAAGTGCAAAGCTCGATGTTAAGTTGTCGACCTCAATAGACATGTATGTGGAGTTTAACATATAAATAACTTTACATGGTGAAGTACAACCTAATTTTGAAGTATGATTGGATGTGCTCAACCTAGTTCTACATAGAGCCATGACACAAGTCACGACACATTGGCCAACAGGATCTATGTCAAGGAAGAAGCAACATTGTCGTGACCACTACTTGAGGCACTTGAAATTTCAATCAAGAGCATTGGTATTAAAAAAACAGAGGAAGCACTTGCGTAAAATATATTTAATGTATGAAAATTTTAAGTCTTGGGTGACTACATTAAATAGTAATGGTCGATGAGTCGTACAACCCAAGCATTGCCATTTAAAATCTTTCACTTGTTGAATCATTGGCAAAAATGATTAATGTCTTGGAATGGTATGGGGTGCACAGATGCAATGACTAATTACCAGTTCAAATTATATCTAGTGTGTCAAATATTCATACGGTTAGTCTTGAGCCTCTATGCATGGACGGTAAAGTGTTTGCATCATTGGGACCCACCAGGCAACACTACAAATGTACCTAAAAAAAAATTATTAGAGGGCACTTAAAAAAATACAATAAAGGACAATTATGCAACCAAAGGCAAAGGCATACACCGGTGAACTCTCACCATATGGCTTACATTGTACGACCAACATTTTATTGTTACCATACAACCAACTCCCAACCGCCAGTTAATGGCCACCTTCGACTACCATACGACCTCCCTGTACGATGTCCATGATTTTCACCAACTAACCCCGTACAACCCTATTTTTTCAACCGTACACTCCCTTGCATTCTCACCTCATGTCTTCAACAATGATATGGCCAAATTGTCGACCATACACCCTCCTCAACAATAGTTCCTATCAAACGACCTCACCTCTACCCTATACGCCCCGCCCATATTCCACATTTAGCTCATCCAAAAACTTGTCAAATCATACACCCAACAAGAAATTGTATGACCATGATATGTCGGCTACTAAAAGATGTACGTACACTGAAACTAAGACAATACGAATATGAGGTGTACGTACATCGTTGACGGTTGTGTTAACCGACAACCCATTGGGTCTTCTTGTCATATAAATAGACTGATGTATGACAGGGAAATGGCATTGGTATCAGGTCCTCCCTGTACTGTATGAGTTGTATTAAAACTTATCTTTTATGAATACAAAGCTGCTATTATTCAGAAACTCTGCTCTGCATGGTATGTTTTGCAATTATTTAATATTTTGTGTGTGTTTATTGGTAGTCTAATATCTCACTACAATCATTCTACAGGTGGATAGTATATTAGGTGCAGGAATTCTTGAATGTGCAGAGTTTCGAAAGGTGAGGAGTACATTGCAGTCTGTGACCTTGTTTTATTTTTTGCATTGGAATAGCAACCTACCAGCCAGAGGGGAGGACAATTTCAGTATGGAAGCCCAACAAAATACAAATACAGCAGCATGTGGAAGGACACTCAGCAACACGTAGGTGTCCAATCAAATGGCCGGTATGTGGCTGTGGAGTGGTGTCTGTGGTGATTTTTTACTGTTTTGGCGTGAGTGGAGTAGTGCAGCAGCAAAAGGCCAAAAAGCGTGACCGTTGGCAGCTTGGACATGGCATAATAGCGAGGGCATGATTGTGTGAAGGTGTGCAGCAAGCATAAGGCGTGGGCATTCAGAAAGCCAATGAAGATGTGACAGTTTATTTTTGAAGTTTATAAACTGTGGTTTATAAAAATTTAGGTTGTCCTTATAAAACACAAGGTTTTTTTAATTTATTTTGGCAAAAGTATAGAACTTTAAACACATACCCAAATACTTCTGCATAGTGAGCTGCGATCGAACTAATTCAATAATTTTTGGTCGGGACAGAGTCAGAGGCCAAAATGTTGCCAGATTGCCTATATTAGTATGTCAAAGTAATTTGCAGTTGTAATTGGCCTTTGTATCTTCAGGTTTCAATATATTTTAGTTTTTTCAGGCTAGGTGGCCTATTTTTGTGCTCATATAAATATATTTGAAGTCATGTTAGTAGAGAAAAACTTGGTTGAAAAGAAGAAAACTTTTCTTGAGGTCTTTTGTAATATATATTTTTATTAACAACTGACTTCAAATTAAATTTTTCTATTTGGAAAAGCGTCATCAAAATTGTTGTGTGTCTATTAGAGAAAAGAGTCATTTAAAATCTCATCATAGAATGGGTCAAGTCAACTGCCAATTCTCTAAAATGTCAAGAATTCATTTATTGTTGTATGAGTCAGATTGGCTAACAGGATCCAATGACAAAGATTCGAAAAGATTTATGCAGGACACTCTTGTTATCAACAAGTGGTGATTGTGCCGGAAGACAACACAAGAAAACAGTGATGTGTTACAAGTGTGAAAAATTTGGCCATTATGCAACAAATACCGAATGAATGATTTAAGTCCAAATTGCTGAAGATGAAGATGAAGATGAAGTGTTTGATGGAGTTCTAACAGCCTTCGGAGAAACACACCAACAACATTGTTTTTTGAGTTATAAGTTTGTTTTTAAGGTAGTTCAGGGTAAACCACAAGGAAAAGCCTCATTTGATGAATTGTTTAAGTGCAGGAGTTGGTATACTTATGCAAATAATTAACCTTGTTGATTCAATGATGATCTTTGCTCTTCGAAGATGATCCAGAATGTGTTTTGGACAGAGTGAGTTGACTATCCAATGTTGGGTCTTGGACTCATCACGTTGCTGAATACATATTAACAGAAAACAGGAATTAAACACGGGTACCTGCATTTAAAACGTTCCCACCACATGTTGTGCTGTTCTGACCCAGGTTGTCCGGCTTTTTCAATAAACTGGTCAATACCAGGTCAAACTGACAAAAAACCAGATTGTTTTCTGAAAAACCGTGTGTATAAAGCGTGTAAGTGAAAAAAATAGCAGTTTTTTTAAACTCGCTGTGGGTTTTTGCCTATAAACCTCTCATAATTGATTTTTTTTTATGTCATTTTTTCATTTTCAGACAGTAGGTAAACACATTTTCAGAATTTTCCAGGGTATTGCAAAAATTGAACCAAATATTTTGTGATCATCAAACTAGGCACGGCAGCACGCATTCAACATTGCTCCTTAGTCGTAGCCCACAGGGTTAGGGTTAGGGTTTTCCATTTTTTACATTTTAATAGATGTAGGGTTAGTTTTTTCTATTTTTCAGTCTATTAGAGGCTACTAGGGTTAATTGATTTATTATTTTTTGGGTAAACCTAAAAGTTGCAAATTGTTGCTACATATTTATTATTTTTTATTTTTTATCTAGATTTGGATCCTAATGTACAAGTCATGTATACTAGATGTTCCCACTATGCTCAATTGTGTGTAATTCATGCATGTAAGACACTATTGTAAGATATTTCATATTCAAAACATTAGATCAGATATGTTACAGTGGCAAAGTCAATTTGGGGGTGATCTAGACATTTTCATAGTGATGAAGTCAGTGAGTTTCAGCGCTTGAAATGGAAGGGTTTATCATAGATAACAGAACCGTCATTATTTGCAGGGTGGCGATTGCACAACCACCTGGACGGTTGCATAACTGCCTATGTTTGCAGAAGGTATTTGTGTAACCCCCTCAGTAAATTCAAAACCACCAATCTACATACACCAGCGGTTTCATCACCATACAAAAAACCTGAAGTTGAATGGTTGCAAACATTTTTTCTTCTCATTGTTAGTTCGTTTAAGCTTCTTGGCAGACTCCAAAGTTGAGAGAGCATAAATACAGGTCTTGTGCAAGGCAAAAGGCATCAGAAAACACAATGAGAAGTCTTAAAGTTGGATTCACATTGAAAGTTGCAATTTTGAGTTTCGTTGTTATTGTCTCATCGTTCCTTGGCTATACATGGTTCAGCGATGTTGGAGTACTAAGAAGTGTCTGATAAGTGTAGAGCAGTCTTGTGTGCAAGTTTTGGATAGAGCAATAATGAGAATTTTGTCCATCAAGGCCATGTTTGGCAGTACTTTGTACATTTATTGCATTACATAGTGGAAGGGAAGTGCTATTGCCTCAACCACTGGAGTTTTTCCCACGTCAAAGTTTTCTAAAATAACTCGTGTTCATCTTGGTCTTTGCCTATTCTTATGCTTCATGTTTCATGTGCAATATGATGTACCAGCACTTGTTTATCTCTGTTTTAGAATTGTAAATAGCCTAGAACAATCATCTTTCAATCGTTGTTGAGTTAGGAGTCATACGATCCATGTTGAAGAAGCTCAAAGTGGAATATCCACCTAGTTTACGGATCGGATTAGTATCAAAGCTGGTTTGATATTGGTCCTTTGTGTGGTTTTGTGTGTTTGTGACTACATTGCAAATTTATGCCTGTCACTAGAGCAAGTAGTGTTAATGGTCAAGGTATCCTAGTTCCCTTTAAAGCAAATATTTCCACAAAGACATGGAAACAAGAGATCAAAAGTATGGCCCATGCTGATGAAGAAGATGCCTAAACCGCAGAAGAGCAATTTTGCAAGCTTGAAGGAGTAGTAGCTAGCATTTCTCTTTCTATGAGCACGCTTGATCAGTTGGAGTCCATCATGAAAATTCTCATGGAGAAGCTTGGTGTTTCTATGAAGGCGTTGAAAGCAAACAAGGAGAACACTCCCGAGACTCTAGAGAAGAAGGAAGAGCAGCCCCAACCAAGCTCCACCTCCATTCAAGACCAAGGCAAAGATAGAAATTCAACCGTATGATGGGGACGTGAATGTGGAGAAGCTAGACCATTGGCTAGCCCAAACTTGAGGTATATTTCAGTTTGCATCATGAAAGCCAACATATTTCTGTTGCAAGGTTAAAATTTACCTATCGTGCTTTAACTTGGTTTGAGAACTATGTTCATACTTTGGTTGTTAAGAAGCTTCCTCCTATTACTAAGTGAGATGATTTTAAGATGTTAAACAAGAAGTAATTATATCCTATTTGTTATTAGGAAAAGAGGTCCAGGTATTGGCAATATCTTAGGCAAAAGCGTGCAAGAATACACAAGTGAGTTCCGCAAGAATGTTGTCTGAATGGGCAAAGATATAGCAAACTGTGACCTTGATGAAGTATGTGGGTGGACTCCATAGCCATTTGAGGAGACTTGTCCTCTTGGGCAAGCCTACAGATGTAGATGGGACTTGTTCTCAAGCTCAATATTTCAAGAGCAGCCCCATGCCAACCAAGCTCCACCTCCATTCAAGACTAATGCAAAGATAGAAATTTAGCCGTATGATGGGGACGTGAATGTAGAGAAGCTAGACCATTGGCTAGCCCAAACTTGAGGTATATTTCAGTTTGCATGATGAAAGCCAGCATATTTCTTTTGCAAGATTAAAATTAACCAATCATGTTTTAACTTGGTTTGAGAGCTATATTCATACTTTGGTTGTTAAGAAACTTCCTCCTATTACTAAGTGTGATGATTTTAAAATAATAAACAAGATGTAATTATATCCTATTTGTTATGAGAAAGAGAGGTCCATGTATTGGCAATATCTTAGGCAAAAGCGTGTAAGAATACACAAGTGAGTTCCACAAGAATGTTGTCCAAATGGGCAAGGATATAGCAAACTGTGACATCTTGATGTAGTATGTGGTTGGACTCCATAGCCATTTAAGGAGACTTGTCCTCTTGGCCAAGCCTACAAATGTAGATGAGACTTGTTCTCAAGCTCAATATTTGGAGATGGACAAGAAGAAGGCTCCATCTACCTCTCAAAACACTTCCAAGCAATAAGGCAGCTCCAAGCAAAAGGGTAAAGGTAAAGGGAAAGCTAAGTGCAATGCTACTTCCATTTCTAAAAATGATACTAAAAGACATTGTGGGAAATGTAATGTTGATAGTCATTCCGAGGATCAATGTTGGAAGCTCCATCTCGAATTGCATCCATTCAAGAACAAGAAGGCTAAGCCCTCTCTCCAAGGTGACAATATTGGTTCTAGCTCCAATGTGGATAACACTTTGTGTTGTACCTCTATCAATAGAGAGGTATATTTGGGAGGTAGAAGTGCTCAAGAGAGTGAACTTTCTAAGATTTTCCATATTAAAATTCAAATGAAAAAAACAAAAGTGGATACCATGTTTGATACTTGTTCACAAGCTAATTTGAAAAGCAAGGAATTGATAGATAAATTGGGGTTCGAGACTTACAGTCATTCAAGTCCATATTTTTGGGTTGGGTGAAGAAAGGTGTAGACATCAAGGTGACCAAACAATGCAAAGTTAAGTTTGATTCTAATGCACATTTCATTGATAAAGTTACTGTGGATGTTATGCCTCTTCATGTGTGTGGTGTAGTGTTTGGCAGTCCTTACTTGTATATCCGGGATGTTATCTTTATAAGGAGAGCCAACCAATACCATTTGGCATTCCTACAATAGGGCAGTGCATTCTTCTATTAGTAAATATCCTTTAAAAACTTGTTTTGGCTACTTACCTCACAACGCAAAGAGGAGTGCAAGATCATCAGTTGGTTGAGTTAAAGGGTCAGCTACTCGGAAAGGCCAAATGGTATTCCAAAGAAGATGTGAGGAACCAATTTCCTCACAAGATTTCTATAGCTTTTAAGGCTAAAAAACCTCAAATTGGGGAGGTATGATCCGAATTTGGATCCTAACGTACTAGTCAAATATACTAGATGTTTCCACTATGCCCAATTGTATATAATTCACGCTTGTAAGATAGTATTGTAAGACATTTAATATTCAAAACATCAGACCAAATATGTTACAAGGCAAGGTTAATGTGGGGGTGATCCAAACATCTTCATAGTGATGAAGTCAATGAGTTTTAGCTCTTGAAGTGGAGGCGTTTATCATAGATAATGAAACCACCCCTATTTGCAAGGTGGTGGTTGCACAACCATCTCGACAGTTGCGTAACAGCCAGTGTTTGCAAGAGGTGATACGTAACCACCCTAGCGGTTACGTAACCATCAATCTGCATACACCAATGATTTCATCACAATACAAAAAGCCCGAAGTTGAATAGTTGCAAACATTTTTTCTTCTCATTGTTGGTTCATTTAAGCTTCTTTAAGGACTTTAAAGTTGAGAGAGCATAAATACAAATCTTGTGCAAGGCAGAAGGCATCAGAAAACACAATGAGAAGTCTTGAAGTTGGATTCACATTGCAAGTTGCAAGTTTGAGTCTTTGTTCTTGTTGTCTCATTGTTTCCTAGTTGTAGATGGTTGTTTCAGTTGTGTTGGAATACTAAGAAGTCTCTGATAAGTGCAAAGTAGTCTTGTGTGCAAGGTTTGGATCCAGTAGTAGTGAGAATTTTGTCCATGAAGGCCATGTTTGGCAGTACCTTGTACATGTTTTGAATTACATAGTGGAAGGGGAGTGCAATTGCCTCACCCATTGGATTTTTCCCCACATCGGGTTTCTCTAGGATAAGTCTTGTGCTCATCTTGGTCTTTGCTTATTCTTATGCTTCTTGTTTCATATGCAATATGTTGTACATTTCATTTCCAACACTTTTTTTATCTTTGTTTTAGCATTGTAAATAGCCTAGAACAGTCATCTTCCAAGTGTTGTTGAGCTAGTAGTCATAGAATCCGTGTTGAAGAAGCTCATAGTGGAATATCCACCTAGTTTACAGATCATTTTATTAACCCTAATAACAACAGGGATGAATTTGTTTTCAATTTCAGTCCATATTTCATCATGCAACAACAGAAAATTTTTGCATGGATGCATTGCACTCTCGTTGCCAATACAAAAAAATTGAGATGCAACTTTTGTAGCAATGAAAATGGTGTGGGAATCAACTGTTTCAAATGGCACCTTACAAGGATGTCAGGACATGAAGTGAAAGCTTGCACAGGTGATCTTCTAGTGAGAGTGATGATCATCACAATGCATTCGTTGATGATGATGATTCTTCTCATCATCTACAATCAAGCCCTGATTCTTCTTATGCCAACTGTCTTCCGCACTATCACCAATTAACACTTCCAAAAAAACTAACACTAGTGGTGGATGGGTGGATGCCTTTTTTGCACCCTGCACTCCACCTAGATTCCAACCATCATTGGATAGCATCGAATGGAGAAAAAATGTTCATGCGCAGGTAAGGAAGGCAATAGTAAACTTTTGGCATCACTCGAGCATCCCATTCAACTTTGCTCGATCTCCTTATTGGCAAGCCATGTTGATGTCATTGTTATTGCAGGTCAGAATTGACATGCTGAGAGAGGTGGTGCAGGGTGTTAGCGAGGTAGTTACTAAGCATCATCGGCAATGGGAGATTACAAGTTGCAGCAATATGTCTGATGGGTGGATTGATAGAAGGAATTATGCATTCATCAACTTTCTTGTTACATCCAAGAGTGGCACAATCTTCCTAAAATCAATAGATGCATCAGATAAAGTGAAATCAGCCCACTTGTTTTCACTATTTGATGAGGGTGATGGAGGTTGGGCAGAAATATGTAGTCCAATTCATTATTGACAATGCAGCAAATTGTGGGGCAGCAAGCAAACTTCTCATGGAAAAGTGCCCCACATTGATTTGGAGCCCATGTGTGGGACATTGCATTGATTTAATCCGTGAGAATATTGGAAAACTCAATTGGGTTAAATCTATTGTAGAGGGGGAGATCCATCACAAAATTCATTTATAACCACACTAGGGTGTTGAGCATGATGAGAACATTCACTAAGGGAAAGGAGCTCGTGAGACCAAAAGCGACAAGGTTTGTCAATAATTTCTTGGCAATGCCAAATTTATGTGCCCAAAAGATGAACCTCAAATGTATGTTTGTTGCATCAGATTGGGTAGAGTGTTTTTTTTTGTAATCAAATGGATGGGATCAACCTTTCACATATTGTGTTTGATAATGCATTTTGGACAAATGCACAAGAGATTGTGCACATTTCAGAGCCCTTGGTCAGAGTGCTGAGATTGGATGATGGGGAAAAATACCCCATGGGTTATTTTTATGAGGCCATGGATAGGGCAAAGGAAGCAATACGGTCCAAAATGCAAAATGATGAGAAGATCCATGCCAATTTTGGATATTATCGATGCTAGATGGGATCACCAAATGCATTGTCACAAAATGATGAGAAGATTCATGCCAATTTTGGATATTATCAATGCTAAATGGGATCGCCAAATGCATTGTCACATCCATGTTGCAAGGTACTTCTTGAATCCCTCTATCTTTAATAGTCCATCATTCAAGGAGAATAGAGAAGTGAATGTAGGGTTGTTCAAATGCATTTACACATTCTTTCCCAATGCAAAGGAAAGACGACCAGCCACAGCGGAGTTGCCAATGTACAAGCAAGCAAAGGGCTACTTCTCCAACATATGTGCAATGGAATCAAGGAAGACAGCAACACAAGGTATTAATTTCTAGATTAATAATTCACAATCTAATTTATTATACATTAAATGGAATTCAATCACTTGGCTTTATTAGTAAATTTTGCTTTTGTGACTAATCTAATTTCAGCATTGAGAATATTTTGGCCATGAGGCCAAATCACTTTGTTGGATGGCAATGCGAATTCTAACTCAGCCATGCAGTTCTTTTGTTTGTGAGTGTTCTTGGAGTGTATTTGAGCATATACACTCTAAGAAATGCAACCAATTGAGCCCCCAACGGATGAATGATGTGGTCTTCGTCCACCACAACCTTCATCTTCGCTTGAAGAAAATTCAAGGTTAGAAATTTTCTAATTATGACTTTCAATAATTTTCTAATTTTGTAGCATATACTTGTAGGTTGAGAACTTATGCATTCATCATTTGCGGACCTCAGGTAGTGCTGAGTATGATCAACCAATTGATCTAGATGAGATTGATCTTGATTTGGAATGGATCATAGCCAATGCGTCTACATTTAGTGAAGAGGATTTGGATATCTTGAATGAGGTTTTGGATGATCGTGACCATGCTCGTTTGGACCAAATGACTACAAACACAATGGCATCAACTTCTACTTCAAGTTCACATATCTAACCATGGCTGCCCTAAAGGCTATTTGAATTTTGTAATCTCTAATTTTGTCTTATGAGTAATGAGTCTATGACAACATGTACTCTAAGACTGAAAAATTGATACTTAATGAGAACCCGAGAGTAATTGACAACATTGAAACTTTATTTATGTCTTATAATTGAAGTTTGCACTTTGTTTCTCTTTCTACCCACTCTATTTGGCATGAAATAACATTTGTAGTTTTTTTTCGTGTTTTTATGAGTATTTTAGCATCTTTTGACTTGCCATGATTTTTCCGTGTACTTGAATTCCATTTACACTTTTAGTTTGTTGTGTCGTTGTCGTGTAAGTGTAATGTTACTATGGTTGAATATTAATTGGTGTTTGGTTGAAGGTAAGCCAATATAAAACCCCTTGATTGAGAATTTCAGGAATGCTCATGAGGATTGGACCATGAGCAACCATTTATAGTTTTTTACATTATAATGTTTTTGGCTCAGTAGTTGGGTGTTCTAGAAACATACCAATAGCACAATTTGTTTGTTCTTTTGAGAGCATAGTTTGATGAAAACATAAAGAATTTGCATGATATCTTTAGGGGGAACATCATTTGTTTACTCTTGTTTGAACAAGAGGAACATGGAAACTTTGGGGAGGAGTAAAGTTGAGACATTCTTGGATTGAATTAATATTGTTGGCTTTAGATTAAAATAATACCCAAACAATGAACATGAACATGTAAAATCAACAGAGACAAGCCAGTAAGGAATTCAAAAATGTGTCCCTCCCAACACACATCTGAAGCGTTTTTCATCAAACAATTTCACATTAAGACATGTTTGTGCTCTAATACGTTGAAAAAGGGTTCCTTCCAAGGCAAGCATGGGAAGCCATTTTCTCAATTCTCAAAAGTTTAAGGCAAGTCAAACATGAATTGCAAGTTGATAGATTTCCAGTTTTTAAGAAACAAATTCCAGTAGATGAAACTTGCTTTTTTTTTAAATTTATTGCAACATAATAAAAACCATCTTTCACTCCACACAAGCAACTTTAGTTTGTAAAATGCAAGCCATAATGTTTCACTGGTACCATTACAATATCTTATCTAAGTTGCAAATACCATCTCTGTTTGACCTACTTATTATTATTTTCCATTGGCCATCTCTATTTGAAAAATAAATGCCTTTGATTTTCGTGAGACTTCGATGGCCCCATTGGCTAATCTATAAATTTGTTGCATTAATAAAATGCATGTGATAGAATACCGTTGAATTGCAAATTTGTTCCCTATACATGACTTACCATCAAATTGATAGATTAGATTACTATTTTTTTTCGGATTTTACATTTGTGCTTAAGTCACCTCAAGATGACCTCCATGAGTAGTCATCACCTAAGTCACCACATTTGTCAAATCTCAGGGGATAAGTTTGAAATTCGCCGAACTTGAAAGAAATCGATTAAAATCATTGAAATTCGTCTAGAAATTTGACCCAAATTTCTAAAATGAATTTTAAAAAAAAAACTAAAAATCGTTGAAATTTGTTTAAAATTCACCAAAATTGTCTTTTTAGGGTTCAGTATTATTTCTTGTTTTCTCTCGGGTCACCGCAATTTGTTTCATTTTTATCATTCACTCGACTTTATTTCGCCGCAGCTTCCAGCCTTCCACAGTCTTCGACTCTTCGAGCATTACATAGACTACAACTACATTAACAACTCGACGGTGATCCACTGTGTAGCTCACCAACTCCACAGCGACGTCTACAATGAACAGTCTACTACCAAGTGTCAAGTGCTTCCTTGTTTTTTTTAATATGAAATGTGATGTTTTTTGAATGGTGGGTTGGTATATTTTAAATATTAAGCATATTTCTATTAGCTGAATTTAATCATGAATTTTATCTTAATTTTTTTAGTTCCAAATTGTTTCCGATTTTTTTCCTTCGTGAATTCGAACACGAATTCAAATGCAGTGACTTAGGTCATTACCCTAATGACATTTTTCCTCATGTATTTTTGGCAAAAAACACAAGGCAAGAGGACCCACATAGCACACAAGTACCATATGCATTTGTTAGTAGGGGAAGAAACAATGGAGTCAATAGCATACATAGATGAAATAACTTAAACAATGACAAAATTGTATTGAGGGAGAAGAAACAATATAAATATACTGACATCAAACTCCCTTTTTGGGGGAGCACAAATAACATGAGCAATTTTAGTTTGTAAAATGCAAGCTACAATGCTTCACTAGTACCGACGCCTGTCTGGGGAACACCTTCTAAGCCAAAAGATTTCCGATGTCAGAGGTAGCGCTTCCTAGTTTGGGTAAGCGAAAAAATGTGGTTAAGTTTCATCTCAAACTTATTTATAGAAAAAGCAATGAGGGATATGAGTACCACCCCCTCTGTGCACAATAGTATCCATTTAGCATTTTTTGGTGCATATAAAGGAATCGGAATTTAGAAATGTTAGGTGCAGATAACGGAATTGGGATCTGTTTGATGAAACTTCCTGCTACCAGCTCAATATGAAGTCTTCCTCACAGGGGAACTAAACAAACCACAAACAGCAAACCATAAAATGTAGCAGGACCTATAATTGCAGGGTAGGTCCCCAAAATTGATGCAATGCATCTCTTCACCCATCTGGCTTGTCTTGAGAAATTTGTCAATAAAATAAAATTGAGAACATTCTTTTAATTTCTGATGTGAGAAAAATTGGTAATTTTCTTTTTCTTAAATGTTACTAGGTATGCTCAAGATTGATAGGGCTACTAAGAATGTTGATATCATTGCTGGTGACATCATTATACTTGGATATTGCCAATAATGGGGTTATGAAATCTGAAAGCACTTTACTTCTGAATTTGTTGTAAATTTGCAGGGCATTGTCCATGACCTCATATAATGCTCTTTATTTGCCACAGAAAAAAAAATGCACTGATAAAATTCTGAGTAAAGAATGTTTTACTTACCTTGCTTGCTTGTCTGAGATTTTGAGGTCAAGCCACATTGATAAACAGAATGCATACTTACCACCACATTACAGTAGAGCTCTGTGTTTTCTTCTCTTCACTTTTTACAGGCTGAACAGAAAGACTTGTACTTCATAATGCAGCTGAGTACATTTGCTTGCTTTGGTATTTTACTGGTTGTTAAGTGCACTAAATGGAAAGATTTCCCCACGTTTAAGATTTAGGGTTTAACGGATTTTTATAAAAATTGCTATGCTTTGGGGTTTTTGGCTTTGTCGGACATTCCATTGGTCCGTTAAATGGAAGCTCCTAAAAGACCAATTCGCAAAACTGGGAAAAAAATTTATCGCTTATCTAAATTTCATTAAAATTATTTCATCTAAATATTTAGGAAGATGTAAGAAATGATTTCGAAGAAATTTGGAAGGACGATGAGAGTGTATGAAATGATTCTGAAGAAATTTGGAAGGAGAATGAAGAATGCATGAAATTTTGTGAAGAGTTATTTTGCAAGTTAAATAACCACTCTAGAAAAAACATGATCACAAGTGTTATATTAAAGTTGATTGTGTGAATATGTCGAGATTAAGTTGACTATGACGAATATGAAATTAAAATATTGATAAATGGATGATAATTAAATTGACATAAATATTTACTAATTTTTAGTTGGGTTCAAAAACACGTGTAATATAAATGTCAAATTTAATTAATTAATTGTAAAATTAAGATAGGTAATCATATAAGGTTTAAAGGTGTATTTTGAATATGTAATAAAATTACTTAAATGTTTGCATGATATAATATTATATCACAAAAATAAGAGCGAAATATATAGATCCACTATGATAATTGATATAAGAATAGAATGTTTGATAAATATAGATGAGTCATTTTGAGGGGGCAACCTCCACAACAATGTAATAAAAGTAGAATTCGCAATATGATAATCAAATACTTATCACTACCTCCTATACATATATACATAAATATGTATATATAGATGTGTGTGTGTGTGTGTGTGTGTGGGTGTGTGTGTTGTCCTCAGCATTGAATCAAATCACGATGTTGTTGTAGGAATTTTTCATCTTCCCATGTTGCATATTCAAAATATAGATTCTTTCATTTGATCAAATACTCCTTAATCGCTTTGGTATGCAGTTGCTTAGTGCGCATGTGAAAGATCTCTTCAGGGTCTAAGATGACTTAGCCTTCGTCCAATTCAAGGAATTGAGTGTAAGTAGAATCTTTGTGTCCAATTACCTTCTTCGTACAAGAAACATGAAATCCCAAATGTATGCAAGTGGACAGAGAAAATTCCAATTTGTAGTCCACACCATCAATTTTCTACAAGATTTGATAAGGGCCATAATACTTAGGGGACAACTTGTTATCATTTTTTGGTTGCTTCAGAGACATCTACTTATATGGTTGCAAACACACAAAGACTCGATCACCTATGTTAAAATGTCGCTCACTATGGTGTTGATTTATTTGTTGTTTCATTATATTATGTGTCATTACTAATTTCTCTTGCAAACTAACGAGCACCTCTTATTGATGGTGAATGTGTTTCTCAACAACTCGAATCTTATGATGCACCTTCAAGGTTGAAGTGATGGATGGGGGGTGATATCTATACAATGCCACAAATGAAGACTTTTTGGAAGAAGTGTGAAAAGAAGTGTTATACCACCATTCAGTAAGTGGCAGTTAATGAACCTATTTGTCATGTTTGTCGAAAACAAAATAAAGAAGATACCCTTCTAGACATTTGTTGATGTGCACCAAATTTCAAGTTCAAGCAATATTATCACAATGACAATAAAAACCTAAAACTTGATAGCACCAATAGGAATGGATAGGGAAGATAAATCAGAGCAAATAGAGCATTCTTACCATCCTCTTTACTTTCTCATGCCTCCATTATAGGACTTGCACTTGTATGATTGGATGTCAAAAGACTATAATTGTTGGATTGCTTGTGAGACCTTAACAATGGCTTCCAATAGATGTGTGATAGGGATAATAGCTTGAATGGATGCAAGACTGCTATTATAGATGCTATATGAGAGCTTGATGGCTTGAATAAATGATTTTCAATTAGTTTGAGGGTGGAGGGAAAGCTTAGTTTTATAGACAAGGGGGAAAGATCAATGGTCCAAATTCAAATTTGGGCCATTGATATCAAGGGCTAGGAAATTCCATGGAAATCTCTAGAATTAGAGAATTCTAAAGAAGGGGGCTAGATTGGGGAAGATTTATAGAATCCTTCAATTCTATAAATCTCTCCATAGGGTTTAGGGCTTTAGGAGAGGCTAGTATAGGGTGGTGGGTAGGTAGATTATTTTTGAATTTTAAATTGGCTAGTGGATTTAAAAAATAGGTTAATAGGTAAATAGGGTATATTATGGATTTAATGAGGGGATTAATTGATTTTAAGATAAGGTAAAGGTTATGTGGGATATAAGAATGAGATATGAGTATTAGGCTATTAGTTAATATAGCTATGAAATGTGGGAATTAGGTTAAATTAGCAAGAATTAGTGTAATTAATGAGGCAAGCATAAATTAGTGCATACATTTTGCCCCGCTTTGAAAGCACATTGTGAAATGAATAAAGTGGAGGGATTAATAGTCTTTCAAAGAAAAACCATAATGTTAGATGATGTCAAATATCAGTAGGATATGATGCCCCCTTGAGAAATCATGCGAGGAGGACACTGACCTGGATGGTCACTCGAACAAGAATCCTAGGGTGGAATAAGATTAAGATCTCAATGGGGTTAGGATGCCCCAATTGGCCAAAGAGATGCCCCAAGAGGGATGATGATGAAGTAGCTCAAATCATGGATTCTAGACAAGCAACAATTTGTCTAGGAAGTGATTTAAGTAATAGGATGAGGTTGATTTGAATGTGATGGGTTCAAGTTGATGATGAGTCCCATAGCAAGGATACATGTTGGGGAAAGCTCAAAAAGGGATGAGAGGGATGAAAAGTGTTGATTGGTGATAGAGAGTTACTTTGCGTAAGATGCGAGACTTAAAAAAAAAGTCATGTGATCATTAAGTGACTAGTCCGAAGATGGGAAGGTGATGAAGACTGAATGGTGGCCGTGCTATCCTTGGGCACTTGAAAAGTGGCCAAGTGCTACCTACATAGTTGAAAAGACCTCAAGCTGATGTAGTTTTGGTTGCAGTATTAAGGGTATAATAGAGATTTGGGGCATGCCATGCCCCAAATGATGTTGATAGATGATGAAAGTGGATGGGATTAGGAATTGTGGATAATTAGACGGGGTTAGTTCAGGGATAGTGGGGTGGGAGGGGTCATATAGGAAAAAAGAGCTAGTTTTTGGGTCCTTTGCACCTTTTGTCTTTTGTACATTGAGCTTTGAGGAGAAACATATGGACCGGATTTCTTGAGCTTCCCACTATAGTGAGAGAGTCCAGGAGCACTAGAGGTATGCAGACATTGGACTTGCAATGAGTAAAAGAACCTTAGCTTTGTTAATTTTATGATTTTAATTAATTTTTTTATAGATTTTGAGGTAAATTTAGCAGAAAAATGTCATCTGATTCAATGGGGTAATCCCATGACTAGTAGTTTTGCCCTCAGTCACAAGGTTATTAATGCAAATGGTGGTATTGTGAAAGGGAGTTACAAGATTGCAATCCTATAAGTAGTGAATGGTGGGATTGCAATCCCACAATCAAGGATTCATGAGCTTGCAACCTCGTGACTGAAGACTCACAGGTTTGTAACCCTATGACTGGGTAGTCATGGGTTTGTAACCCCATGATTATCGAATCATGGGGTTTGTCAAAATCATGAATATGGGCATTTTTGGAGTATCGAGATTATTAGAGCTAGAAAACGGGGGTAGAAGATAGGTTAGATGACGTGTGTTAGACAAACTTAGGGTGTTAGGTGAGGGGATTAAATATGTGAAATAGGTGAAGAAGTGAGTGAGGTGAGTTGGATGGGGGAGGGTGATTATAAGAATTAGGTTAAGTGGATATTAGTCATAAGGTGACAGGGGATCAGGGGAGTGTGAGTGGGATATAGGGTAAGTTAGGTATTTTGATGTTGAGGATAGTGATAAATGGATGATGATTACTGCAAGAGGAATTGGGCATATTGGCATCGTGACTATGACATCCAGAGGTGCTACACGAGATGTGGTGAGTGACACTAGAGGAGTACGGGGTGTTGGAACTGGTAGGACTATATGACATAGTGATGATGCTTGTGATTCGTATAGATTAGGCCCTGATTATAGTATTAGTGGAATGGTGGCACTTAGAGATGAGTACCTTTCACTTTGTGATTAGAGAGATGACAGTGATGCTGGAGGATGTGTATAAGATTTTTCATTTGCCTATGTAAGGAGATAGGATCTATTAGCGGTCCCATATATTGATTCAGACATTATAGTGAGTAGGCGAGAGTTTACAGATTGGGATATGAGATCACTGCATTGATCTAGATAGATGCCATTGTGAGAGAGCCTTGGACAGACTGACACTAGTGGTTATGGCTCTTATTTTAGGCATTTTACTATTGGACAAGAGTAGACAACGGTTCCATCTTTGTCTAGGTGACGTGGTTGCTAACATGATCCATGATCGTCGAGTATTTGCTTGGGGACCCATCATTTTAGCACACTTGTATAAGGAGCTATATTTGGGGGCCTATAGGGGAGCATAGAGTTTTGGACCTTCATTGTTACTTCAGATTTGGAGCTAGGAGCATATTATGATTCAACAACCATTGGGGAGACTTGCAGGACTTGAGCCTAGTTAGTCAATAGTGTTTCAATAGCATGTGGTCCTAAGAGTACAACTAGGTCATGTTAGAGAGATGCACTATTACAGAGAGGCATTTGATAATTTGCACCCTGAGAATATTACATGGATGCCTTATAGGGGGATTCGATTTGGATAGGTAGATGAGGCATGGGCACAATTCATGCTTACACTATGTTATGTGATAGGACATCGAGATTATGTCATTGAGCGGTATCATCTAGATCGGGTGCAACATTAGTTTGGATTTATTCAAGATGTGCTCGGCCCCGAGCACATCTTTGCATGTAGCAAGTGGGAGAAGCTTCATTGGGGAAGACTAGTAGATAGAGGGGATGCCCACACAGTGTATGAGGGTGTTGCTCCTATTCAGTGGGATTTTTACACACCTATCCCAGATCTTGGTATGATAGTGGCATATGCAGCATGGTGGTAGTGTTAGACTCCTATTAGATTGACACAACCTTGGGTGGTGGTACGGCAAGGTGCAGCGAGGAGAGTGTTAGAGGCACAATCCAAGGTATAGAGGAGGGTGAGACAGAGAAGATGAATGCCTACACAAAGCGATCAGGATGGAGGAGTGGATGGCCTTGATGTGATGGATGTAGATGGGGGAGATGGTGATTGGGTGGTACTAGCAGTGTAGGTGGTGCCCCAATTATAAGCATGGGGAGGGCCGTAGGTATAGGGGGTCACCCAATCACAGACACAGGTGGGTGGTAGTAGTGGTGGTGCAAGTCCTTCTCAACCGTCAAGGTAAGTAGAAGATGAGGCTTTGATAGCATAGTTACAAATAGAGATCCAAACACGTATATCTGAGATTGTAGGTATTACCCATGAGTGAGACTAGTTATAGGCCCATCTATAGAGTATGATAGCTCAGGGTGATAGTCGATTAGTGTAGGCATAGGGATAAATCATCATGTTATGGGTTTGTATTACCTAGAGGGATGGGCAGATTACATAGCTGCGAACACAAGTTATAGCATTACAGTCCTAGGTGATTCAATGGGATACACAACTCACCCAAGCCCAGGGATAGATTGCCACTTGGCAGGGTCAAGTGACAAGTTTATAGGGGTAGATAGCACAGCATTAGGCTATATCTAGACATTGACTGGTCAGTTAGCAGTGTTAGAGAGAGCCCAAGATGAGGTAGGTGAGGCCTTGAGAGGATAGGGTATGATGGGGGTGATGGATCATATTATACTACTAACATGGGAGGCCTAGTATTATTGAACATTGTACTAGGGTATGGTTCCCAAGGGTCAACGTGTAGGGTCTTTTCATGCCAGCCAATCATCTATTTAGCAGCCATCTAGAGGAGATCGAGGGTCACGAGGACCACCAGGTCCACAACCTTGATTTTGATTATGTTTATATATGTATAGGGGATGTTTGTATTATTAGATCATTCTTTCCCAATGGGATCATGTGATTGTATCATTTTTTTTACATGCATGCCATGTGGATATTGTATTCTTAGACATTTGATATATATATGACGAGGATTTATGTTGATGATTGTTTGTTTATTATGCCCTATTTATGGATATGTGATGTATTTACTATTTTATGTGATGATGATATTGATTAGATGTACACAATGTGATTAGATGTGATTTGTTAGAGGTGATGGATTGCATACATATTGATGCCATGATGTACATATTGATGGATACTTTGTGTGTATCATATATATTTTGTATATGTTGTGATTCACTATGGATGATGTTACATATGAGATATTATTTTGATTTTATGCATGTTATTATATGATGTGATTCAAGATGTTTATGGATTCATGATGACATGGTGTGATGTGATGCGACTTATGTATAGATCATGATGGTTACATATTATGTCCTCATGGATTGATGATGTTAGGAGAATATTAATCCCCCATTCAATTCATTGTATCCTTAGTATTTATGGTAGAAATCCTCCTGCACCATGGAGGTAGGGTGGTAATGTGATGGGTTTAGGTTCAGACTTAGGGTGAGGGTAGGTGTGATGGGGATTGGTTAGGATCGATTCTTTGGAAGGCTATCAAGATGTAGATATATGCAATCTCTTTTAATATTGCATCTTTTTGCTATGTGCCAAGGACATGATAGGGCCTAGACATGGTAGTAGCAGTGTGTGGGGAACTCTGTTTGAGAGATAACCTTGTCTGAATGAACTTGGAGGGGTCACCTATGCAATCCTTATTGCCATAAAATTTTTAACAAGATAAAAGATACTCATGCAGACTAATTTAACAAATAAAACATTATAATATGTACATAGAAATGCAACACACATACAGAACACACAATCATCCAAAAGTAGTCAAAGATTGACAACAAGACTTGATATCCATAAGTGATGAGATGGCTAAGGATGGGTATGTATAATGGACTAAGTGATGATGTGAGGGTTATCTACAAGATATGTACCATAAAAATTTTGCTCATGCCAAGGTGAAAGGTCCACCAAGTTACAATATAGGGGTCACGATGACCCTTCAAGAATTAGTGGCATAGTGTATGTTGCGATGCTTGGAAAGAGAAATTTCAAATGTCGTGACCCTCTATAATGACAATTATATGTAGGAAGGTGTGGACTTGAGGCTTAATAACAACAATGAATGTATGGTGATGAATTGTCGCTTTGAGGTTAAAAGGAGACATACGTGTCAAAGAAGATTTGGGAGGGTATTATGAGGATGATGAGGATATGATAGGACTTGGTGATATATATATGAACCAAGTTTGGATTAGTGACTCCAGAGATCCCTCCAACAAATAGTTTTTGACAAGCCATGTCCCTTCCTTTTACTAATGTAATTATCCCATATTGCTATCCTAATCCTATTGATAGATTCCCATAGTTGAGACCAGGGTCAAGCTTATTTTTCCATGACGTCAGAAACTAGTTTTCATCATGGTACTTGCCCAAGGTGGCAACAAGTTAGTTTTCACCATTGGACAGATTTTTTTTTAATGATGATGAGAGGTGATGGATGGATGGAGTGGATGTGAGGTATCCCATAGATGAAGGATGATGATGCTTGAGTTAGGTGTAGAAGTGCTTGAGATGCATAATGTTCATGGGATCATCCAGTTCTTCTCCATCAAGCATGGCCAATTTATACGCTCCTGATCTGCACTTGGCAATAATGACATAGGGACCTAACCAATTGGCTTCAAACTTACCCTTCTTATCTCATTTTGCATTGGTGTTTTTCTGATTCTCCTTTAGGACTAAGTCACCAATTTCAAACTCCCTAGCCTAAATCTTCTTTTGGTAGTGGTTTTTCAATTTATTTTGATATGCTCGGAGGTGATTCAAGGCCTTATATCACTTTTTGTCAAGGAGTTCCAATTCCTACAACCATTCTTGTCTAAGATTATGATCAGTAATGATGCCTCTCAGTGAGATTCAAAGAGAGAGGAGTTATGTTTCCACTGGCAACATTGCTTCAATCCCATAGACTAAAGCATATAAAGTTGCCCCAGTAGGTGTGCAAATACTTGTTCGATTAGACCATAGTGTTGGATATAATTGAGTGTGCCAATTTCTTCCATTTTGATTAATAGTTTTCTTTGGAATCTTAACGAGGGTCTTGTTAGTTGCTTCTGCTTGTTTATTGCCTTGTGGATATTATGGGGAGGAGAAATGCTATGTGATGTGATATTTTTGGCATAGGGCCTCAACTTCCTAATTCTTGAATGATTTTCCATTATATGAAATTATATTAGTTGGTATGACAAAATGACAAATAATCTGATTAAGAATAAACTTGGAAATCTAGAGGCCTGTTGTATAAGTGAGTGGCATTGCTTCTACCCATTTGGAAAAATACTTCATAGTTGTGATAATGAATTTATGACCATCTGAAGTAGTATTAATCTTTCCAATTAGATCAAGGCCCCATATAGAAAATGGCCATGGGATCATAATAGGCTACAATTCTTTGCCAGAGCATGAATACGATTCCCATGTTTTTGACAGGCCACACATTTATGCACATATTGACAAGAGTCTTGTTCCATTATTGGCCATTAATAACCAATTCGAAGGAGCTTTTTGGCAGGCCATTCCACTGATGTGCCCTCCATAGATACCATCATGGTCTTCTTTGATTGCTTGAGACACCTCTTCTAACATTAAACATCTCAACAAGGTTCCATTGTATCCTTGTCGATAGAGCATGCTGCCAAGGATCGTGTATCAGGTGATGCGATGGATAAAGGCTTTGCATTGATGATGGTTAAGGTTGGGGGAAGGATGTTATCGTGAAGGTACCTATAAATATCATGGTACCATGGGAGACTGGGGTCATTGATTGAAAATAATTGAAGTAGAGCCATTGATTGATAGGTCGGGCTAATCAAATGTTTAATCAAAAAATTACCTTTCAAAACATCTTCAGGGAGGTCAATGAGTGAGCCAATAGTGGCCATAGAATCAACTGCTTTATTGCTTCCTCATGGAACCTATTCAAATGTTATAGACTAAAATTTGGTCTTTAATTGATCCACTAATTGTTTATAAGGAAGTAATTTTTCATCCTTTGGAATTCATCATTGACCTGTTTGATAATCAATTGTGAGTCCCCGAATACTTGTAATTATTGGATGTTACACTGAATAGCCAGATGAAGTCTAGTTAATTCTTCATTCCAATGGATGGTAGTCCCCTTCTTTAATAGATGAGTAAAGGGGTGACATTTATCAGCCAACTGAGAGATAAAATGCCATATGACCTAAAGTTTTCCTTTAAGACTTTGAAGCTGCTTGAGATTATGAGGTGGGGGCATTTATATAATTGCTTTAACTTTTTTTAGGTCTGCCTTGATTCCCCTTGAGACTTTGAATCCCAAAAACTTACTTGAGGTTACTCTAAAGACACTTTTGGGATTCAGCGTTACTTTATATTCTCACAATCTTCTGAAAATCCTTTTGAGGACCACATGGTGCTCTAACCTTAAATGGGACTTCCCCAAAATATCATCAGCACAATCTTCTACAATGTCATGCATCATGTCTTGAAAAATAATGGTCATAGCCCGTTGATAAGTTGCCCCTGCTATCTTGAGACCGAATGACATGACTTGATAACAAAATGTCCCCCATGGAGTGATACATGTTTTATGTTGACCTTCAGGGCCTATATTAATTTGATTATACCCTAAGAAGCCATACATGAGGGAAAGCATTTCATATCCAGTTTTTGAATTTATGATCGTGTCAATATTGGGGAGCGACAAGTCATCTTTTGGACATGCCTTATCGATATCCTAAAAGTTGGTACAAATCTTGACTCTGCCATGTGGTTTTGTTACGAGAACAATATTAGAGATCCAATCCGAGTAATCTATTGGGCGAATGAATCCTACTTCCAAGATTTTTTTTAATTCCTCTTTAACCAATAATGCCACCTTAAGATGCATCTTTCATAATTATATGTCTAACCCTGTCATGTCAGCATAGCTCCATGCAAAGACATCAATAAACTCTTTTATCATATCAATAAGGACCTCACATTTATTTATTGTTAGAGATGCCCCTAGTTTCATTATTTTAGGATGTTTGTCAGTTCCAATATTAACTTCTATCACATCCTCAATAAGTGAGGGTGATTGATCTTGCAAATAAGGGGGTAATGATATTTTTTGGATACTGAAATCAAAACAATCTAAAAGTTCAGTATCAATATCAATATAATCTTCTAATGAGGATTTATATGGGAGTTCATCCAATTCTTTGGAAGGCTCTTCTTCTTCTTCTTTAGAGTGTTCATCCTCACTTTGATGATGGGATGTTTGATGTTCCCCAAAATATGCAGACTGACAAAGATTGATAGAAAATCCCTTTTTATGATCACCGGATGACATGAAGTCTCTAGCTCCCATATATTCTAAAATGGCCTCTTCATTTTGAAACGTGGATATGGTGGTATCGAGGAAGAGGTTAGTGGGAGTGAGCTCCTCAAAGCAGCTACAGAAAGCCTATTTCAATGTCCTCATTGGGGAGAGATGAATCATTGGTCAGAAGAGAATCCACAATGATACTGGTTGGGTCATCATCATATAGTTTATACCCTAACCAAAATATTATGGATGTTCTTGAACCATGATAGGTTCAAGTTGATCTTGCTCTTGTTTTCCCAATCCCTTTCCTTTGTACTGCATGTTTTCCATTATTCTCTAGACTCTAGGATAATGTTGCTTGGGAGAGATGAGAGCCTCATCATCCATAATAAGCCAAGAATCATCTCCTTATTCAATATACTCGTTAGCTAAAAATCAAGCACTTGAAAAGGCCATCGACCTAAACTAATATATAATGGGATTATTCTTCTGCATAACTAGGGACCCATAACTTCATGGGGATAGGGGAGATTGTCGATGCAAAACATTTTGTACTCATAACCTACATCCTGTGGATGCGATCTTTGGGCAGGCAATATCAGGTTTCTGATTGAGATGTGGATTCTAATTGGTTCAAAGAGATATACTTAGCAATGGTTGGGCTTCAGATAGTATTTTAAGTGCCAAGGTAAGGTGATGGAGATAATGACTGATCCATCTGGAAACTATGGAGATGGTCTGTGACTCTAGGAATGGTGACCTCTACTCCTAAATGGGGGAACTTGAGGCACTCATGGAGAGTAGAGGGCACAACTTGCATTTAATGAATCCAGGGTCTTTCAAGCAACATGTTATAGGGTAATTCCACATCCACAACATGAACCAAATTTTGATGAACTACATGTCCCACAACAATAGGAAGATAAATGTTCCTGACTGATGGTCTCTCATTATCATCATAAGATTTGATCATTATTAAATTGGGCCCAAGTGATGTCTCAGAGTATCCCAATTTCTTTAAAAAGTCTAGATTACATAAGTTGAGCATGGATCCTTTGTCTATGAGGATATGGTAAACTCAGCGATGGGATATGGTGACTTCAATATATAAGGGATAATTGTGATGTGGGCCAGTTAGAGGCAAATATCAAGTGCTAAAAGTAATTTGCTATGATGGGGATGGATGTGCCAACAGTGCTTGAAACTGATGAGTATCCAAGTCACTGGGTACCTTTAAATCATTCAACACTTGATTCAATATCTCCCTATGTAAGGCAAATGTTTTAAGAAGTTCCATCAAGGAGATTTGGGTGGGAGTCCTTTCTAACTATTGAATGATATCATATAATTTTTTTGAATTGCTTGAAACCTTTTTAGAAATATTCCCCTTTGGGGTAGGAGATGAGGTAGATGGATTTCGGGAAGGTGCCATATGAATTATTATCTTGTTGCGTTGGGTGGTTACTATATAATTAGCAGTGGCCCTATTAATTTTGAGAATGGGGGATGAAGGTGGGGTGGACCCTTGGATTTTGTGAATTTTGATGGTATTAATGTAATGGTAGGGAACATTATGGTAATTAGTGCAGTTTGATGATGAATCCTGACATTGGTCCCTTTGGGGTTTTTGATTCCTCTGATCATGTTTTGGGAGTGGATCTTTATAAATACCAAGTTGCCCATTTGTTGACTGATTTGGGGTAGCCTCTCCTTCAATCTCTATATCACCCCTTTCAATTAAACCTTGGATATAATGTTTTAATTGCATACACCACTCAGTGTCCTGTTCTTTTACCTTGTGGTATTTACAAAACTCATCTTCATGATACCAATCTAGTTTTAGTTGACGGTCATCCACAAGTCTGATCTCAAGCACAGTAATCATATTGGCAGCGACCAATTGTTCCAAGACTGTCTCTAGTAGGACTCCTAGGCTTGTAAGGGGTCATTTGCCTATGCGAGGCTTAGGCTTTCCTTAAGGGACTTTGATGGAAAAGACATTAGGGCGATGTGTGGGGCCCTTCCTTTGGATAGTTTATACATGTTGTTGCTTGGAATCTGTCACCCCGTCACTCACGATGTTTTTGTTTTTATTGAAAACCTTGGATTTTCTTGAAAAATAACTCTCTAGATTTGAAGTGTGCTCATTTTGGGAATATAGTTTTATGGCCCCTTTTTCTATAAGATACTTTTTTATCTACATTCCCTTTTCTATGATCTCATCGAAGGATTTGGCACACTATAATTTTAATTGATACTTCAATTCGGTATTAAGGCTATCCACAAAGATTACAACTATTTCCTTTTTAGGTACATTGCATCTTAATTGGCTTGCCAGGCTATGCCATCTTTGTAGGAAATACATGAGGATTTACCCATGTCGTTGCTTAGTATTGTAGAGGTCAATGATGGAGATATCATGCTCTATATTAAAGGAGAAGTGCCTAATAAATTGCTCTATTAATTCTCCAAAATTTGATATTGACCCTTTTGGCAAGTGCATGAACCATTCCAAAGTTGGCCCTGTAAGACTTTTGGGAAATAGCCTCAATAAATTATCATCCTCATAGGCTACCTCATGGAAAGCTACATAAAACTCCTGGACATGATCTCTAGGGTCTCCCTTTCCCTGATATTTCTCAAATTTGGGTACCTCAAAGTGTGAAGGGAAGGGAATCTGTAAAATGCTCATATCCAACGGTGATGAACACAAGTCTTCGTACTTGTATTTAAGGGTTTGAGATCATGGATCCATTTGTTGAAGGGTCTCTTTCATCATTTTCCATTCTTGGGCAAAGGCAGGATCTCCAAGAAGGTTGATAGTTTGATTTTGACTACCTTGAGGGATATGGGTATTATGTGTATTGTTGGCATTATTGGTATTACTGGTGTTGTTGGTGTTACTAGTGTTGTTGGTATTATGGGTGTTATTGATGGTATTAGTATTATTAGTATTATTTTATCTAGGTGTTGGTGGGTGTTGATTATAGAGTAACAAGTTAATTTGTTATGTCAATTGGTCAAGGCGATCTTCAATGGCAGCCTGTCTCTTATTAGCCTCTATACGGTTGTTAAGAAGGTGTTGTGGGTGTTCTTCTTCTTCAATAATCCCATGGTCCATGCCTTTGCCTTCTTGGGGTATGTGATTAACATGTTGACATGGGGTATTTGGAATGAAGAAGGTCAAATTATATTATTCAAGAGGATACAATCAAAAGTAGAAGGGAGTGTGCCCCCTATTTCTATAGCTTAGGCTAGGACTTGGTCATGATTTTCATATAAATAATGGTCGATGACATTTTTTACCTCGTCATTATGGAGGGGGTTATATCTTTTAGTCTCTCCCCTAGACATGTGCATGTCACTATGATTTTTGTTATATTCTTAATTTGGGTCAATCATATGCCCCAATGGATTGTTATCTTGGTTGGAGCCTTGTCTAATTTGGAGTTGAGCTCGAGTGTGGATGACCATTGTGAAAGGGCGATGAGATGAAATGTGATAGACAAGATGAAGGTCTTCAAATACTAATTTGGTCTAAAATTTGAATTACTAGTGGTCAAAGGGTGATGATGTAGGTAAATAGGATGACCAAAAATTACCAAAAGACAAGGTCTTTTAAGAAACCAATCTAGCTGGAAAGGATGAAGGAAGAGTGATGAGATCAAATAGCTTTGCCCGTTAGCAAATGGAGAAGTTAATGGGTGTTATAGGTCAAAGATATCTAATAGAGATGAGGATAATGATGGGTGCTAGATTGAGATCTTACAAGAATATGTATAGTGATAATTTGAAGTCAAGAGAGTGTGATGACTAATGATTCAAGAAGGATAGGTGACCACTGAAATTTTGGCTTTAGGACCAAAACTAGTATTTGAAGATAAATGGAATGGGTGAAGGATAAGAATCGTATGATGTGTATGGAGTGTGATGTGAAGGATTAGACAAGAAAAACTATTCACTATGAAGAAATAAAAGAGATGGACGTGGATGAACTAGCTACCAAATAAATATATAAGTAAAATGGATGGGGGTTTAAGCAGATGAGTAGTGATTATATGTGATTTATAAAAGGATGTGTGCACAAAAGAGATGAAAGAAGGGTTTATAGGATATACTGTGGATGATAAATGGGATGGAGAATAAATATGATAGATATGGAAGATTGAAATAAGGATCAAAATGGCATGGGGTGTATAACCAAGATACAAATGATATATACATAAGCTAATTTGTGAAGATGTGAGGGTAAATGGTTAAACAAAAGTGTTTTGGAGTCATTATGGATAAGATGATCAAATTATAGTATGGAATTGGGATGATATTTAAATGGGTGAAAAAGATGATATAAAAATGAACTTAGTGACAAAAAGGATATTACTATATGATAAGAAAAGTGAATTAATAGATATGGAAGGTGGGCTTGAGAGGATATGATATTTTCAAGAATATTTAGATGATATAAGTACTAGAGGGGTGGATGTAAGGGATGAATATACAAATGGGTATGATGTGTACAAAGATACGAGAGGTGATTTACTATATGAAGGGATAGATACTAGGTTTAATATGATGAGGGTGGATAGTGGGGTGTATATATACAAAATGATTATGATATATAATGTATTTGTTGTCCTCGAAAAATGCCACTCATTTTTGGGACAACCTACGAACTATTTTGGCCTTGCACAGACCAAAATTTCTCTCTTCCCTTCTCAAAATTTGTTCTGAGCTTTCAAATTCCTCATTTTTCAAGCTTTTTCCATAAAGGGATTCACACGTTCAATAGGTTAAAAATCTTTTGTAGGCGAGTTTAGTCAAGAGAACAAGTTTCTAACACTTAGTCATTACCAGGATTGGTTCAGTGCCTCGATTCAATCAGCAAATCATAAAGAACAAAGGCTTGAACCATTGAACTTTGAACCACTTTGGTTCAAAGTTTCAATGGGTTCAACAACCAAATTGGTTCAACGCGCTTGGTGCAAAAGATTAAAAAGGCAGCCAAATAACAAAGAATGAATCAATTGAACCATTGAACTATTGAACCATCAGTTGGTTCAATCAGTTGGTTTAATCGGTAGGTTCAAGGGGCTGTCCCAAAGCGAAAAAGGCAAGTGCCCTTGCAAAGGGCAGGCAACATTGGTTCGAAGGTCAAAGAAAAGACATAATTCCTTCGGATTTATTTGAAGGACCAAAAGGAACAATTCCTTTGGACTTTTTGTCCGATGGAAATGGCAAAGTAAAAGAGGCCGAAAGAATTCTTTCGAGAAGACTTTTCTCAAAAAAATGTTAAGGCAAAATTCCTTCAGACTTTTTGTCCGAAGGAATTCTTTCAGGCTTTTTGTCCGAAGGAAAAGCCCGAAAGCCAAAAGCCCGCCGAAGATGCAAGAACCTGCCAGGGAAGTTAAAGCCCGAAGGTCGCATGAAAAATCTTGAGGGGTAGATACCCTTGTGGGGGACACCTGATTTTAAAAAAAAGACCTTTTCCAAGGACCCAAAGGGACACCTTCTCTTTGGGATGTTCCAAAGGCCGAACAAAGATGCAGAAAGGAATCCTCAAAGACTTAGACACAAAAGAGCTTCAAAGAATGAATTGATTGAACCATTAAACCAAATGGTTCAACAAGTTCGTAGCTTCAAAGGTTTAACCAAACGCAATAAAGATCAAAGAGCTTAGAAAGATAAAGGAAGCAATGATTGAGCGAGACAAAGAATGAACCAATGAACCGATTGAACTTTGAATCAAAAGAGGTTAAAGTTCAATGGTTCATATATTCAAAAGCTCAAAGGCGGCCTCAGTCAAGAAAAAAGCAGCAAATAAGTGGTTCAATAGATGGTTCAACCAAGGAGCGAAGAAGCGATTGAACCAAGAAGTGATAGAACAAAAGAGACAGAATGAACCAACGAACTAATGAACTTTCAATGGTTCAACTGGTTCAAGGTTTAACATGGTTTGAGTAGCTGGAGACCATTGACGGTCTCGTGGACGTTGTAGAGTAAATTTTCACTCTACATGGCATTCAAATTTTTAGTCGAGCACTGCAGTTTTGGTTTTCGTATACCTTGGTCGCAGCAGCAGAGTTGGGGCAGAGCACAGATTCATTTTCCATCTGAGTGTCAAAATGCAATGGAGCCTGCCAAGTGTCATTGTCTGAGTGCGGGTCCTCTTTATTCCCCTTGTTGTTTCCTTCAATTTATTTTGCCTAGTATTGCATTCAGACAGAAAACTCCACATGTCGCTTACCGACACACAGAGCTGGCTAGCTGGCATCCTCCGAGCCCCTGTTTGTAACTTTCTAGAGAATCGTGGATCGTGCCACGTACCTAATAACAACTCAACGAAAGTCACCATGTGTCAGCATCTGTGTCTCGTATCAGCGCCTGCATTCATTCTATTTCAAAACAAAGGTTTTCAAAAAGGTAAGGAGTAGGATTCAACGAAAAGCACCAAGTGGGAAAAGCGGAAGGCCCTGAACTACTTTTTTAAAGAACAGCAGAGGTCACCACGTGTCTACTTCTGAAAGACTTTGGTTCAACACCTGGGTTTGATACTTTGGTCCAAAAGTGAAAGGCGTCATTTTATTTTGTTTAAGTGTTATAAAGCAGCGGATGCTGCCAATTATCGCTCTCTGAGCCCTCTCTACTCCATCCCCAGGGAAAGCGAAAGCCACCACATACCCTTAACTAAAGCAGTGGAAGATGCCACGTATCTTCCTCGAAGCTGCAAAAGCCTCCATATGTTGACGACTGAGAGATCATCTTCAAGTTTCATTACTAAATAAAGATTTTGGTGGGCCTCAGATGTTACTTCAAAAGCTCGCAGAAGTTTCCAAGTGTCACCATCTGTAAGAGCCCGATATGTGTCCCAAGTGATACTACAACACAACCAATGAGAAGTAGAGAAAGCCGTGTGTCTTCGATGAATCTGGCCAAAAGTGCCAAGTGTCATTTTCTGGGCCTTCTAAGTAACAAGAGGATTTTCAAGAAATTGACTAAGTGTCCTCTCTCGTTTCAACATAATAGAGTGTTTCGTGTATCTATTGCCGCAAAGCAAAATGGAGGGAAAATCAATCAGAGTTAATTGGGGTAGATGGAATAGTCCCTCGGGTAGATTTTTGGAGCCCCTAAAGCATTGAAAGCACCGTCTGTTTGTCCCTTGCGAGTGAACGATGGAGTAGAATTGCGCGAGAAAGAGAGCGAAGTAAGGAGACATCCGAGGCTATATAAGAAGAATTGTAAACAAAGAAAAAGGGGGGATTTCTCATAGTTTTAGACTTTCTAAAGTTTTTGACCAGTAATATCATTTGCTCTTGTCTCAATTTTCTTGAGTTGTAAATTTAATATAACCGTGCATATTTTTGTGCCCTTTATGTGGCTGAATGAATTAAGGAAATTTAAGCTCCATGCCTTGGTTGGTGTTATCTATGTCATTTTCAAAGTAGTCTATTACTGTAGATTTTTTGAAGTTGTGATTAAGAATGTCATTTGCTTTTGTCTCATTTTCTTGAGTTGGAAGGTTTACATAACTGTACATGACTTCTGCGCCTCTTATGTGATTGGAAGATTTTGTTAAGATGATTGAACACTATGCCTTTGTTGACATTCCCTGTATCTCAGCGAATGAATTCCCTGTTATGAGCCTCTATTTCTGTTATTTCAATCTTTTACATTGATCATGCACTTGTCTACTCTTAAATGTAATTGAATCCTATAATAGTCTCACTGTGCTCAGATTAGGATTAGGATTACACTCAAGCACATCACCACAATTAGGTTTCAGTTCCTAAATTTGTGTTTTGTTTAATCTCCTATCCCTTTTCTCCAACACCCAATACAAAATAAGAGACCAACTTCTCTAAAATTTGGAGGTTGTTTCAAGCAGCATTGTCCCACAGTTTGAAACTTCTCATTGTTGATTGGTTAAGATCAAGCACAATTTTAAACCATCAACAATTTTTGGCATGCTTAGTGGGACCAGTCTTGAAATTTCTTTCAAGACCGCATGAACCAGAGAGCTACGAGGAGTCAGAGCTGTGGACCAGTCACTAGATCGCAATCTGCTACAAATCTAAGTATTCTTTTGCCACCTCTGGTAATCAGTCCAAGAAGAAGAGCTAACCAGTTTGTACCAGTGCCAAACATGGGAGCCCCTATACCCCCAAGAAATTATGCAAGCTAGAACACTGGTAGCCCCTTAATCCTCCCAACACCACCAGCTATTTGGGATCCTATCCCAATAAATGCTCTAAAAGCTCTACCCAAATTTAATGGGCAAGACTCAAAAACACCCATGGAACATCTTCAAGATGTATCAGATGTTTGTGCCATACATGGTGTCACACAACAAAATGTGGCCCTAAGGTTATTATCAACCTCATTCAAAGGGAAGGCTTTAGAATGGTATCGGTCTTTGACCCCATATACCATATCCACATGGGACCAGCTCGGAGATCAATTCTTTGAAATATTTGTAGAGAAAGGTGATAAGTCTTCTTTATTACAATAGTTAATCACCATTCAGAGGGGACCACAAGAGGACATGACTGACTTCAACACTAGATTTAAGAAAACTTGGGACAGAATCCCCGTTACAGCCAAACCACCACCTGGTATGGCCATAGTGTTTTATCTCAAAGCTTTGAATTTAGATATATCTGTTATGATTCAGTCACTAGGAGGACACACTTTGGCAGTGGCTTATGACCTTGCGATCAGAGCTGAGAATCATTTAATTGATGCTGGGAAGTTACCTCCAAGGCCTCCCATGCCTATATTCCCAGAAATTACCTTACCCCTACCTCAAGAGGTTCCTAAGGCTGTAAGCCAACCTGTGTCTATGTATACTTACCCTTCATCATCTATGAAGCAACCGATCCCTGCTCAATCATCTGAGATGGATGATATCAAGAGTATGTTAAGGACATTCTCCAATGAGCTGATTAATATGAAGAGGCAACATAACACTTTCCCTAAGCCTCCTTATCAAGGCTATCAAGGAAATAGGTTTTCATCCCAACCAAACCAGTATCAAGGCCCTCCAAGGCAAACTAACCATCAACCAACAAATCAATTAGTTGCAGTTCCCACACCCTCGCAGACCATCCCTCCCAACTCAAATAGGGAGATGGTTCCAGGTCAGAATAATTATATGGATGATACTAATGCTTGGTGTTTCCCTTGTAATGATGCTCACACCCCCAGAGATTGTCCTAGAGGCAATTTACAACAAAGAGTGGCTGAGCAGAGAAGAATGGATGGTCAGTTTGCCAGTACCAGTAACAATCAGGCCTACCAGTCTCTCGACATGTAGAATTCAGTGCTAGTGGCTCAGATGCAAGGAATGTCCTTGCAACAAGAGGAAAAAATAGCCCCAAAACATGCTTTGTTCTCGTGGGTTGAGGATGAAGAAGCAATTTTCTTGAACAAAGCATCTACCTCCCAAAGGCCAGTGGTGCAATCTGATTATTACACTATATCAAAGAGGAGGATGGTGGAGCAGCCCGAGATTGTAAGTGGTCAAGTCAAGAATAATCCTCCATCTCAGGGGCAAAAGAATGCTGCTGTTAGATAAGAAGTGCTTCAACCGGTACAAGATCAAGAGATCCTTGTCCAAATTCAAGAAAGAACAAGGTATCCTTATTTCCAAAAAACTCAGTCTTTGGGACCAATCAACATAGTGGACCAATTAAAGAAGACTCCAGTGCAAGTATCTATATGGGATATCTTGGCTATTTCTAAACAAAAGACACTACTGCAAGAGGCTCTGCAAGGGCAAGCAGTACCTAAAGATGCTGTTACCAAGGAAGGATCTATGAAAAAGGAGAAGCTCAAAGATACGGTTCCTCCAAAGACAACAGCTTTCGTGAATGATGCAGCACAAGTAAATCCAAGCCAGAGCCTTTCTATTTGACTCTGATAGTTGGAAAGAAACTTTTGCATAATGCATTGATAGATTCAGGAGCTAGTACAATTGTGATGCCTAAGCAAATAGCTGATGCTTTGAAAATAAAATATGAACCCCTTGCAAAGGGAGTTATGCAGGTAGATGGCAAAATAGTGTAAACCATAGGGAGAATTAAACAACTCCTCTTGCAGTTATACACATGTCCCAACATAATTATCAACCAAGATATCATTGTCATAGCCTCCCGTCTTTGGTTTATGTTTATCCAGAGACTTTACAACAAAAATAGGAGGATATATGTCTCTTGACTGGTCTCACCTCATCTTGAGAACTAGATACAGTTCAAAGATGAAAATTCTATCTGAACCACTGTCCAAAGACCACATCACCAACAAACCAACAACAAGATTAGAAGCAAATCATGCCATGTTGAATAAAGAAGAAAGAAATTTTGTCGAAGAACTAGGAGACTGGACTGAGCATAATCAAGAAGAAGAAAACAACCAGTTGTTGGCTATGATGCATAACGACTCGTATGGGAACTATGACTCTACTGGTTTGGACACGTATGTCATTTTTGATGAGGATTAGGTGATCCCAAATGTTATAAGGAAAGAGGTGCCTACCGCTCAATATTTAGAGGTCTGGACTTTGAATTTTGATGGGGCTAGAAGTAAACATGGTGCTAGAGTAGGAATTTGTCTTACTGCTCCAAATGGTGATAAAATTTTAAGGGCTATCTGATTCCAATTTGTTTGCACTAATAATGATGCAGAATATGAATCTTTAGTACACGGGCTTATGTTGGCCAAGAAAAAGGGAATAAAGAAACTAAAAGTAAAAGGAGATTCGGAATTAGTAGTAAAGCAAATTAAGGAAAAGGCAATAGCCAAAAATATGAGAATGAGATCCTACAGGCATAGGATTTGGGATTTGATTAAAGATTTTGAAGCTTTTAATATTGAGATAATCCTTAGAAATCAAAACTTTGAGGCTGATAGGACGGCTCAGATTGGCTCACAGTTTAACCCAACAACTGGCCTATTGGTTAACAATGAGTTAGTAAAAGTTATAGTGAGACCGACTATCCTAGACAATGATGAGAATTGGCAAGTGTTTGAAAATGATGCTCAAGTAGTCTCTTTCTTACAACAATCAGATGAGTTTGTAGATCAATTGCAAACTAAAATTGAAGAGGCATATGGTGATCTGATTATTCAATTAAGGACTAATAAGCTCCCCAAGGGATTGATCACCTTAGAAAACTTGTTTGACCCAGATGATGTAAGCCTGGAAAAAAAGAGGTTCCACGTAGATAAAGCGGACTATTCTGAGGTAGAAGTGAGTGACGAGAAGAGGCTAAAAGTTGGAAATTCTACAACTCAAGAAGAGAAGGAAAGACTAATTAAATTGTGCCAGAGATATGATAGAGTCATAGCTTGGAGCTATGAAGACCTTCATGGATACAACAAAGACATTATTCAGCACACGATAGAGTTGACTGAAGGGTCCAAACCCATCAGATAGAAATAGAGGCCAGTAAATCCAAGAATAGAGCTTCTAATAGTAGATGAGTTGCAAAAAACTTATAGATTCCAAAATAATATTTCCAATCAAACACTCAACTTGGGTATCAAATCTAGTCCCAGTTAGGAAAAAGAATGGAGATGTAAGATTGTGTGTAGATTTCAGAGATCTAAATAGAGCATCTCTAAAAGACCACTATCCCTTGCCCTCCATGGAAAAAATTTTGCAAACTGTGGCTGGATCAGAGAGGTTTTCTTTACTTGATGGTTTCTTTGGGTATAATCAGATTTGGCTAGCTGAGAAAGACCAGTACAAAACTGCTTTCACCACCAAATGGGGAACATTCACCTACACAAAGATGCCATTCGGCTTATCAAATGCAGGAGCCACCTTTTAACGAGCTATGGATATAGCCTTTGATGAACTTATAAACAAGGTCATCTTGGTCTATCTGGATGACCTCACTATTTTATCAAAAAATGTTGATGATCATTTTGATCATTTAGAATCTGTCTTCAAGAAATGTCAAGATTTTGGGATATCATTGAATCCCAAGAAGTGTATTTTTGCTGTACCTCAAGGTAAAATGTTGGGGCACATAGTATCTAAGGAAAGTGTTTCTATAGATCCCAAGAGAATCGTAGCTATAATAGACCTACCTCTTTCGGCAAATAAAAAGGCAGTCCAGTCCTTTTTAAGAAAGATCAATTTTGTCAGTAAATTCATATCTGATTTTGTAGGCTTGGTTAGACCAATGACACTCTTGCTAAAAAAGGACCTGATCTTCAAGTGGACTGCAGAAGGAAGGCAAGCTTTTGAGGGGGTCAAGCAGGCTATCTCAGCAGCCCCAGTGCTCAAGAACCCAGATTTTTTCATGCCCTTCGTAATGTATGTCTATGGAGGGGAGTCAAGTATTGCTGTTGTCTTGACTCAAAAGAATGATAGGCTAGAGGGGGAACACCCAATATCTTTTTTCTCAAGAACTCTCAGAGATTATGAGACCAGGTATAATTTTGTGGAAAGACAAGCCTATGCCATGGTGAAAGCCCTCAAGAAATTCAGGCATCTGATATCCAGAAACCAAATTTTGATACTTGTAGCTCACCCAAGTGTTAGGGAATACATCATGGAGGGTGAGATTATTGAGAAAAGAGCCAGTTGGATCACTAAGATCCTTGAATATGATGAAGAGGTCAGACCCACCAAGCTAGTCAGAGGCAGGGGTCTGTGCCAATATATGACCCAAGAATTGGAAAAGATGTAACCTGAGGAAGTAGATTCAGAAGGAGAGCCAGAGATGGTGCTAAAATTACAAGAGGTCGATCAGGAATCCTGGGTCATAAACAAGATTCAATTTATGAAAAATGGGATTTATCCAAGAGAACTCCCTCAAAACAAGAGGAGATATTATAGGATACAGGGAGTTCATTTTGTTTTAATTGAACAAGTCCTTTTCAGAAGAAATTTTGATGGGAAATTGTTAAGATGTGTAGAACAGGCTGAAGCTAAGAGGATACTCCATGAAATGCATCATGGAACATCAGGGGGGCATTTTTCTATAAAGACCACAACCATAAATTTAAGTGAAGCAAGGTATTTCTGGCCTACTTTATTTGCAAATTGTTATCAACTGGTTAGAAAATGTCAATCCTGCCAGTATTATATGGGGATGAGGAGGAACACAGCGATGCCACTAAGTCCTATAGTTGTGGAGGAACCTTTTGCTCAATGGGGTCTTGACTTCATTGGAATGATAAATCCAATGTCCAGCATGGGTCACAAATAGATATTAACTGCCACAGACTATTTCACCAAATGGACCGAGGCAGTCCCACTTAAGGAAGCAATAGAGAATGTGATCCTAGATTTTCTAGGGGGTATCACTACTCACTTTGGGGCTCCTCGCACCATCATATCAGATAATGCTAAAGTATTCTTGGGGTCTAAAGTATCTGACTTTGCCTTAAGACATGGAATATATCTGAAAACTTCATCTAACTATTACCCTCAAGGTAATGGTCTGGCAGAATCAACCAACAAGAACCTGATAAGACTCATCAAAAGAGTAGGCGCTGATCATCACAAAGAGTGGCATAAAGTGCTTAATCTAGCACTATGGGCTGATAGAATCATGCCCAAACAGGTGATCAAAATGTATCTATATGAATTGGTATATGGGAAGCCTGTCGTGATTCTCCTAAGCTTGGAAATCCCTGCTCTCCAGTAGATCAAACAAATTGAGATTGAAGAAAATGGCCCCATGTAGGTCAGACTCGTAGAACTTTTAGAAGTTCAGGAAAAGAGGGATATAGCCCACGATTCATTGATCAAGCACCAGGGAATGGTTAAGAATTATTTTGATAAAAGGACTTCAAATCCTAATTTTGAAGTGGGCTCGATTGTTTTGAAATGGGATGCAAGGGCCGCCAAGCCGAGTCAGCATACCAAATTCGAAGCGCTATGGACTGATCCATATAGAATTCGCACGTGCAAGCAGAAGAATTATTTTGAGCTAGAGACGATGGAAGGGGAACCTGAAGAGATTCTTGTAAATGAAATCTATTTAAAACATTTCTATTGACTTGGATCTCTCATGTATTATAGTTAAATAGTTTCCCTTTCTCGCATTATTTTTCATTGTTTTCCCGCTTTGCTTTTAAATAAGTATTTTAAGCATATGTCGATGGCTCTTTTAAAGCTATAATTTTCACAATTTTTATCTAGCGGGAGGTGGAGTTTGCTTTTTGAGCAGGCTCAAAAGTCTTGAGGGTCACCAGTAACTGTAGAGTAAATTTTTACTCTACGTGGCATTCAAATTTTCAGTCGAGCACTACAGTTTTGGTTTATGTATACCTTGGTCGTAGCAGCAGAGTTGGGATGGAGTGCAGATTCATTTTTCGTCTAAGTGTCAAAATGCAGCGAAGGCCGCCAAGTGTCAATGTTTGAGCACAAGTCCTCTTTATTCCCCTTGTTGTTTCCCTCGCTTTATTTTGCCTTAGTGTTGCATTTGGGCAAAAACCTCCACGTGTCGCTTACCGACACACGAAGCCAGCCAACTGGCGTCCTCCGAGCCCCTATTTATAACTTTTGAGAGAATTGCAGATTGTGCCACGTACCTAATAGCAACTTAGTAGAAGTCACCACGTGTCGGCATCTGTGTCTCATATTAGCACCCAAATTCATTCTATTTTGCAGTAAAGGTTTTCAAAAAGGTAAGGAGCAGGATGCAGCGAAAAGCACCAGGTGGTAGAAGCGGAAGGCCCTGAACTACTTTTTCAAAAAATAGCGGAGGTCACCATGTGTCTACTTTTGAAAGACTTCGGTTCAACGCCTGGGTTCGATACTTTGGTCCAAAAGTGAAAGGCGTCATTTTATTTTGTTTAAGTGTTATAAAGCAGCGGATGCTACCAAATGTCGCTCTTTGAGCCCTCTCTACTCCATCCCCAGGAAAAGTGGAAGCCACCACATACCCTTAACTAAAGTACCGAAAGACACCACATATCTTCCTCAAAGCCGTGAAAGCCTCTATATGTTGATGATCGAGAGATCATCTTCAAGTTTCATTGCTGAATAAAGATTGTGGTGGGCCTCAGATGTTACTTCAAAATCCTGCAAAAGCTGCCAAGTGTCACCATCCATAAGAGCCCGATATGTGTTCCGAGTGATACTACAACATAGCCAAAGAGAAACGGAGAAAGCCGTGTGTCTTCGATGAATTCGTCAAAAAGTGCCAAGTGTCATTTTCCAGTGCCTTCTAAGTAACAAGAGGATTTTCAAGAAATTGACTAAGTGTCCTCTCTCGTTTCATCATAACTCCTCTCTCGTTTCATCATAACAAAGTGTTTCGTGTATCTGTTGCCGTAAAGCAAAATGGAGGGAAAATTAGCTAGGGTTAATTGGGGTAGATGGAACAGTCCCTCAGGTAGATTTTTGGAGCCCCTAAAGCATTGAAGGCATCGTCTATTTGTCTCCTGCGAGTGAAGGACAGAGTAGAATTGCGCAGGAAAGAGAGCGAAGGAGACATCCGAGGCTATATAAAAAGAATTGTAAATGAAGAAAAAGGGGGGATTTCTCATAGTTTTAGACTTTCTAAAGTTTTTGACCAGTAATATCATTTGCTCTTGTCTCAATTTTCTTGAGTTGTAAAGTTAATATAACTGTGCATGTTTTTGTGCCCTTTATGTGGCTGAATGAATTAAGAAAATTTGAGCTCCATGCCTTAGTTGGTGTTATCTATGTCATTTGCAAAGTAGTCTATTACTGTAGATTTTTTGAAGTTGTGATTAGAAATGTCATTTGCTTTTGTCTCGTTTTCTTGAGTTGGAAGGTTTACATAACTATACTTGACTTCTGCACATCTTATGTGATTGGAAGATTCTGTTAAGAAGATTGAACACTATGCCTTTGTTGACATTCGCTATATCTCAGCGAATGAATTCCCTATTGTGAGCCTCTATTTATGTTATTTCAATCTTTTACATTGATCATGCACTTGTCTGCTCTTAAATGTAATTGAATCCTATAATAGTCTCACTGTGGTCAGGTTAGGATTAGGATTACACTTAGGCGCATTGCCACAGTTAGGTTTCAGTTCCTGCATTTGCATTTTATTTAATCTCCTATCCCTTTTCCCCAACACCCAATACAAAAGAAGAGACCAACTTCTCTAAAATCTAGAGGTTGTTTCAAGCCGCATTGTCCCACAGTTTGAAACTTTCCATTATTGATTGGTTAAGAACAAGCGCAATTTTAAACCATCAACAGACGTCAAATTTAAAGTAAGGGAATATCCGTTGAAATTCAAATAAAGCATGAAACTTGAAGGAAGAACCAATCAACTGGCTGAAAAGATAGCCTGGGACCTTAAGTTCCAGGAAGAGACAAAGCTGGAAAAGACAAAGCCAAGAAGGGGCAAAAGAGCCAAGTGCAAAAATGGACAAAATAGTCCAAGTGGCAAAGAAAGGTGTTGACTCAAGGAGTTACTCCAGTAGTTGATATAGTGTTTGTGAATTGGTCATCAAGAGGCACGAACGGTGAACGACGCAACCAGTTTTTCTTCTCTTTACATTGATGAGCAGACAAGCCATATGAATGCCTTGAAGGAGCGGTCTTGTTTGCAGACAAACGATGCGGCCTATATTCTAAACACCTGAAGTTAAAATAGGAGCTGACACAACATTATCTATCAAGCGGCCAAGTAGCAAGAAACTTTTCTTCGGACATTTTGTTTGAAGGAATTCTTTCAGGCTTTTTGCTCGATGAAAAAAGCCCATCGAAGAAGTAAGAGCCCATTGGGGAAGTTGAAGCCCAAAGGACAAGTACCCTTGTGGGGGACACCTGACGTCAGAGAAAGGGCCATTTTAAAAACCTGAAGGGACACCTTCCCTTCGAGACGTTTCAAACGTTGAACAAAGACGTAGAGAGGAACTTTCACGGACTTAGACAAAAAGGGGCTTCAACGGATGAACCGAATGAACGATTGAATCGTTAAACCAAAAGGTTCAACGGGTTCAAGGTTCAAAGGTTCAACTAGAGCTTGGAAAGACAAAGGAAGCAATGTTTGAGCAAAATACAGAATAAACCAATGAACCGATTGAACTTTGAACTGAAAGAGTTTAAAGTTCAATGGTTCAACATGGTTCAAAAGTTCAAAGGCGGCCTTAGTCAAAGAAAAAGCGGCACACAAGTGGTTCAACGGATGGTTCAACCGAGGGGCAAAGAAGCAATTAAACCAAGAAGCGATAGAACAAAAGAGATAGAATGAACCAATGAACCGATGAACTTTTAGTGGTTCAACGGGTTCAAGGTTCAACCTGAATCAAGCGATCGAGCCCGAAGAATAAAAGAGAGGAGATCGATGCAAAGGACCAAAAATGTCTTCGAAGAGTTATTTTCAATAGGTGGAACACTGAATTGAGCAGACTTTTGAGTGCACCAAACCAAGGACGTGCCCTATTTTCTTCCATGAAGTAAAGACAAATATGCAAAGGACCAAACAATCCATATTAAGGAGGAGACATATCAGATGAAGGGACACGCCATAGTTATGGCATTGCGCTGTTCTCAACATGGTCTCTCCAGACAAAACTGGAGACGCATTGAAGACATTGACTACAGCATGGGCTGTCTCATGGAAAAAGGTGCCAATCCTTAGGTAGTTGCTATAAATTTGTATTTTCTCTCATTTGTAAAGGAGACTTTCATCTTACAAGAGTGAAACTCTACCCATTTTGAAAGAAGAAGACTGAGACTTTGAGCTCCAGTTGTAATTTTATTTATATTTTTATCTGAATGAGAAAGCAGGTTTTTTAGAGACTTTGTGCTATTCTGACTTGTATCATTTTAGAAGATCATTCTTATGTCTGTCTTCTAAAGGTGTCCTTATTCATTTAATTTGGTAAGCAGAATTAGTGAAGGTAATAGGGAAGTGTCCTAAAACCAACTGTGGGAAGACTTTGTGCTTTCACAGTTGCTTTCAATCTGTATTTTTTTTCTTTTTGTGTTGAGGATTTTGGGGTGACTTTGTGCCCCCATTATCCTTTGTGATATACTCTTTGGGCAGTTGAGGTGAAAACTTTGTGTTATGTTTCATCCCGCTGTTACTACGCCCTTTGGTCACTGGTTATTTTACTATTTGAAAGAAACTCCTGTTGTTTCCTACAAGAATACCTCTGAAAGAAGAGAAGTGCCTTCAGTGTTTACACTAGGATTTTCTCCTTTGTCTATATGCATCATCTTTGAAAGAAGAGAGACGGATGGTTTATCCTGCCCCCATGTGTTATTTTTTGCTTATTTATATTGTATATAGCTTCTACATATCTATAGGGAACCTCCCCTTGATGAGAGGAGAGATTTGTCTCTGGTTGATGTAGTAAAGCTACACACCTGGCTGACCAATCTTTCTGCTGTGGTTGATCAGACCTATTTTGTTGATCAGTACGCTGATTGATAAAATATTCACCCAACAGTTTTTGATGACTCCGTTGGGGACACAATAATTTTGTGCAATTTGGAACCTCAAGTTTTAGATTGAAACATCACCTGTGTCTTACCCATTATCATTATAACCTTATCTATGCATTTTGCTGTAGAGAATGAACTACTCTAGTGCTTTTCCATTGTTAATTTTTGCTCCCCAACCTTGCGTAATAGTTTTTGGTGACTTTGCTGGGGAAGAGCGCGTAGTTTGAAGTCTCAAACTTCAAGCTAAAATAGATCTTGCTCTTTTCCATTTTTTTTGTTCTACAATCTGGCAACTCCATGTTATACCAGAGGCCAAAAATCCCAAGGTGTTGTTGACCCTACTTTTGAGTTGGTGCAGCAGAGTAATTTTGAGTTGTTTCTTCCACAACTTCACTTTGGACAAACTAGGAGTCTTCCTCCTAGCCCTACTAGGCCACCAACACAAGGTAGAGCTTCTTTTTTTGCTACTGGCCGAGCTTTACCTATCCGCGCTCCTCTTGGATTAGTGATCCCACTTTTACATAATCAAATCATGGCTCAAGACCCCTAGGGTAATTCTTTCGGTCCCCTAAATTTGACTCCACCTCTGCATGAACTTCCACACAGTTCAAGGAAGAATTTCTCTAAATTCTTTGGTGATGGGAAGGTTCATCCTGATGAACACATTACCGCTTTCAACATAGCCTACGGTGTAATAGGGATAGAATTTGAAGACATAGCGGTCAGGCTGTTCGTGGAAACACTTCAAGGCACTACTGCAGACTGGTTCTACCACCTGTAGGCTAGATCAATGACTGATTGGGACACTCTGAAAGACAAATTTGAAGCTAGGTTCAAGCCTGCAGAAGATGCACATGCCTTGTTGGCCCAACTCACTCAAATGAAGAAAGAGCCTCATGAGCCTATGAGGGATTTTATTGCCAGGTTTGACAAGCTGAGGCACTTGATTCCCATGGTCACCCAACAGACACCTTAGAACCTCAAATGCTTCTTCATCAACTCACAACTATCTGAAGTGAGTTTCTTACTGAGATGGGCTAGACACATAGACCTTGCTGCTACTCAAAATTTGGCCATTGAGGTAGAAGATGACCTTATCTTAACAAAAAAGATAAGGAGAGACCCTAATAAAAGTAAATCCTCTTCATCTTTTGAGTATTCACCTACAGTCACCACTAACCCGATGGTACAAAAGCTAGCAAATAAAATGCTAGCTCTTAGAAAGCAAATGGCGTAAGAGATGTCATCTGCTCCTGCATATAGAGATATGCTCAGAAGGACATTTCAGAATCAGGTGTACCAAGGCAATGCTGCCAGGAATCAGGGACAACAAAATCACCTTCCTCCTCCACAGAGGGACCTCACCCTTGAAGCACCTCCAAACAACTCGGTAGTTGGATATCTTGAAGCTAAAGCAGATTTCTCATTCCAGTCCGAGTTGAATCTTGAAGATGATGCTAATCTCTTCACTAAGGAAGAAGAAGAATTAGCTGGCGATTCAAATATTAATTTTCTGAACTATCAGGATGAACCCAGAAGTGAAGGCAATATAGCTGAGGGGTCATATGTTGTATTCACCCAGTCTAAGAATCAATCAGTTTAACAAGCTAATAAGGAGAAAGCAGAGGAGTGACCTCAACCGACAATTTCAATTGCTAAGCAGGAATCTGCTCTTCCTTTCCAGCAAAAGGACTTGGTGATTGCGAGAAAGGTAAGTACCCCAAATACCCCTATGCCTTTTACTTCAAATTCCTAGTCCAGTCCTCCCCCTTTCAAAAATCAAAAGGATGAACTTCCATTCTCTGCTCCTAGATTGTTCCAGGCATTTGATATCATTGACCATATAAAGAAAACCAAAATTCAAATGTCTGAATTTAAATTTTTGCAGTCCCATCCTGAGCAATTAGACAGACTAGTTCAATGTGTTAAAAACTAAAACATCCATGTTGAATGAACAATTCCCAAAGTGACACATGATGCTACCAGAAATGCACCCACCAGGAACAACTTGTCACCACTCCCGCTGCTACTCCTGGCAGGACTGAACCTTTTTATGTCTCATTGCTGATAAATAGACATCAGCAAAATAATTGCATCATTGATTTTGGAGCTTCAGAAAATGTCATACCTGCTAAAGTGGTTAAATCCCTTAACCTCACATTGACCAAAATTTTTGGTAGATGCTTCTTCATGGAGAACAAACAAGTGCCTTTGCTGGGACAAATTAAAGATGCCCAATTTGCATTTGTTGCATTTCCAGACAAAAGAATCAAGATGACTGTTGTTAGGTTGTGGAGCTAAAAGCTTCAGCTACTTGCAAACAAGGTGGAACAGAAGGTTGCTGAGATCCAGGAGCACCGGCATCGGCAGCATGACCGACGTCGGTCGTGAGCAGTGCTGAAGGCCACCGGCGACGACAGAGAGTCGGCCGACGTCGACAGAACCAGACAAGCAGGGACCGGTGTCGGTCGTCTGTGCGTTCCAGAAGTGCTAATTGCACGGACAGTTAGTTAAGTGAACGAAGAGTTTGCATGTAAAGACCAGTTAGAGTCTTGAGTTGCGTGGATAATTGTCTAAATTAAGAGTCTAAGTTAGTGTTTAAGTTATGGATCTATTTATAGACCCATTGGCATGTATTGTAAAAGGATAAGATAAGGAAGGCAAGGAAGTACCTTCTGTGTGTGTGTATGATCATTGAGTTACAGGTTGTTGCAAGCTCATAGGGGATCCACATGTGAGTATGGTCTGTTGAATTGCAGGTTGCAAGTTCATGAGAGATCAGCTTGAAGCGCTATAGAGTGCTTGATGTACTGGCAGGGTTATTACTGACTAGTTGGAGAGGTGAACACCAATTCTGTTTGTGAGTTGGTTGTTGGGACCATTTTTTGTGTAGGAGAGTGTTGTGTGAGAAGAATTACTGTACACTTGAGGTGTGGCAAACCTCTGTAAGGTGAAAGAGTGTGGCGGCTCTTTGTTGTATTCTTTTTTGTATAGTGTTAATACAAGATAGTGTATTGTCTCTCATATTCTGTGCTATTGGTGAATTCTAGTTATTTGTGCTTCTGGTTATTTCTGCATATTTAATTGCTTATATATTTGGTAATCATACTGTGCTCTTTCTGAGGAGCAAGATCCAACAAGAGGAATCAGAACAGGTGTGTTTGTTCTTGGACTTCCCTGACAAGTGGTATCAGAGCTTTTGGTTAGAATACTAACAGATTGGTGTAGATCTGGGTAGTGTGTTTTGATTATGGGTTACTCATAGAGTTTCTGTTTGAGTGGGAGTTGAGCAATGACAGAAGACAGTCAGCTACGAATGGAAAAGTTTAATGGCAAGAACTACCAATTGTGGAGGATGCAGATTGAAGATTATCTGTATCAAAAAGATTTGTACTTATCGTTGGGAGGGGTTACTTGCAAACCCTCGGATATGAAAGATGAAGAATGGGAGGTTCTTGATCGAAAGGCTCTGGGATCTATTAGATTGAGTCTTGCATCATCTGTGATTTCCAGCTTATCACAGTGTAAGACAACGGTGGAGTTGATGGAATCTTTGGCAAATTTATATGAAAAACCCTCAGCTTTTAATAAGGTATTTCTTATGAAGCGTTTATTTAATTTGCAAATGTTGGAAGGTGGATCTGTTCATGGCCATCTTAGTGATTTCCATGGTTTAGTAAACCAGTTAAGTTCAGTCAATATTGTATTTGATGATGAAATAAGAGCTCTCTTAATCTTGTGTTCATTACCTGAAAGTTGGGAAGGTTTGGTAATGGCAGTTTCTAATACTGTGTCTCCTTCAAAAGTCTTAAAAGTGGATGATGTTGTGAGCGTGATCTTGAATGAAGAGATATGCAGGAATAACACAGGTGAATCATCAAGAAACGCTTTGAGTGTTGAAGGCAGAGGAAGGCAAAGAGAAAAGATAGAGCATGGGAGATCAAGGTCGAAGACAGGCAGGAGATCCAAGTCCAGGTATGGCAGAATAACCTGCTGGAAGTGTGGAAAGCAAGGGCACTTAAAAAGAGATTGCAGATCAGGTAAAGATCGGCATGAAGGACATGAAGAAGAAGCAGATGTTGTAGAGTACGTTGCACAGGATGCTCTGGTATGTTCTTTGGATAAAGTAGAATCTTGGGTTTTAGATTCTGGTGCCTCTTTTCATGCATCCCCACATACGGAATTTTTTCATGAGTATGTCCAGGGAGATTTTGGAGAAATTTATGTAGGGGATGGTAAGCCTTGTCAGATTGTTGGCAAAGGGAAAGTGAAGCTGAAACTGCAGACAGGTAACACATGGGTGTTAAAAGAAGTCATGCATGTCCCAGTTCTGGAGCGGAATTTAATTTCTGTTAGAAGTTTGGGTGATGAGGGTTGCACAGTAACTCTCACAGCGGACTCTTGGAAGGTTACCAAGGGTACACTTGTTGTAGCTAGAGGTAAGAAAGTAGGTACGCTTTATCTATCTACTTGTACTACTGATTCTCTTTCTGGGTTTTCTACTTCAGCTTTAGATTCAGAGATGTGGCTTGATAGGCTTGGTCACACAGATAAAAAAGAGATGCTTGTTCTTGAGTCAAAGGATATGCTTTCAGATTTGGAAGGTATGGATCGTGGTTTTTGTATGCAGAAGAAGAAGGTAACGTTTCTTGAGGAACCCGATGTTAGTGACAAGAACAGAAAAGCCTTGGTTTTCAAGGAAAAGGTGACGGACAGAGTTCAGCACAAGATGCAGAAAAATTTTGAGCAGAGCAAGGGTGATTTGGACAAGGATTTGATCCAAAAAGAGCTCGCAGGAAAAAGTCAGGGCTCATAAGAAAAACACAGAGACCGACGTCGGCAGGAAAACTGGCGTCGGCGTCTAGACAGGGACCGACGTCGGCTATGTGCAGACCGACGTCGGTGACTCAGGGCAGAGAATGACCGGCGTCGGCCAGGGAAAATCGACGTCGGCAAGGAGGCAGTCGCAGGGAACCGACATCGGTCGGCTGCAGACTGAGATGTGATCGACATCGGTTACTAAGATGAATCTTGGGTGGACAGCAAGCTGTCATGGAATCTCAAGCGCCCATATGGAGGACCGAAGGTGTAAGTAAGTTCTTAAATTCGTCATTTCCCTTCTTTACACTACTTGTTGCTCACTTATGGCATAGAACCAGGAAGTTATTGAAGAAGCAGAACATGTAGATCCAGGAAACAGTGGGAGCTAGGCATGAATGAGGATGTGATTCCTTGGAGGAGAACCAAACAGTTGTTTTGGGTAGTGTTGCCAGCTGGAAGTAAGCACTGAGAGACGAATGGATGTTCAGGATGAAGAAGAGTGGAAATGGATACGTGAGATGGAAGATCAGGGTATATGGTCTTGTATTAGCTACAGGGTAATGGAGGTTTGTTCATTGTGTTTCTCTTTACCAGGTTGGATAGTATTAGCTACACTATCCTATTACTGTATGATGTGCTTGTTGTAGGGTTACATATACAGGGTATTACTGAACTAAAGGTAAAGCTAGTTCAGGTGTTTGTCATGAAGAATCTAGGAGCAGCAAGATTCTTTGACATGAGTGTGTTCTAGAGACATGGGAGGTCACATGTTGACTTTGTTTCAGGATGATTGTGTGAAGCCGATTAGCATGCCGATGGTTAGACAGTTCACAAAATAGGGTCTTGATTCACATAATGAGATTGAGTGCATGGTATGTACTAAACCTAAGTTTTCCCAAGCAGTGGGAGTTGTCACAAATTAGGAGCCAATCTGGGAGAGAACCATTGGAGGGCACTTCAGTGGATTCTTACAGGGACTAGTAGCAGGTGCACATGCTATGCAGGTTCAGGGGATTTTCTACATGGTTGTAGATGTGGATGTGGCAGGTGATTTGGATGACAGGTTTTGCACCACGGATTTTGTGGTGGTTGGTCTTCAAGGGTGATTTTGAAGATGGATACGTAGCCAAGGGAACAAACTAGACGGAGTACAGGTACATGTACAGGTTGCAGCTGTTTATCTCCAAGTGGGAGATTGTTAGGTTGTGGAGCTAAAAGCTTCAGCTACTTGCAAACAAGGTGGAACAGAAAGTTGCTGAGATCCAGGAGCACCAGCGTCGGCAGCATGACCGACGTCGATCGTGAGCAGTGCTGAAGGCCACCGGCGACGGCAGGGAGTCGGCCGACGTCGGCAGAACCAGACAAGCAGGGACCGGCGTCGGTCGCCTGTGCGTTCCAGAAGTGCTAATTGCACAGACAGTTAGTTAAGTGAACGAAGAGTTTGCATGTAAAGACCAGTTAGAGTCTTGAGCTGCGTGGATAATTGTCTAAATTAAGAGTCTAAGTTAGTGTTTAAGTTAGGGATCTATTTATAGACCCATTGGCATGTATTGTAAAAGGATAAGATAAGAAAGGCAAGGAAGTACCTTCTGTGTGTGTGTATGATCATTGAGTTGCAGGTTGTTGCAAGCTCATAGGGGATCCACATGTGAGTATGGTCTGTTGAATTGCAGGTTGCAGGTTCATGGGAGATCAGCTTGAAGCGCTATAGAGTGCTTGATGTACTGGCAGGGTTATTACTGACTAGTTGGAGAGGTGAACACCAATTCTGTTTGTGAGTTGGTTGTTGGGACCGTTTTTTGTGTAGGAGAGTGTTGTGTGAGAAGAATTACTGTACACTTGAGGTGTGGTAAACCTCTGTAAGGTGAAAGAGTGTGGTGGCTCTTTGTTGTATTCTTTTCTGTATAGTGTTAATACAAGATAGTGTATTGTCTCTCATATTCTGTGCTATTGGTGAATTCTAGTTACTTGTGCTTCTGATTATTTCTGCATATTTAATTGCTTATATATTTGGTAATCATACTGTGCTCTTTTTGAGGAGCAAGATCCAACAAGAGGAATCAGAACAGGGGTGTTTGTTCTTGGACTTCCCTGACAACTGTCTTGGTAGCAGACGTCCCAGCATCATATGGCATCCTTCTTGGGCAAAATTTTTGGAGGGATGTTGGTGGTGAATCGAGCATGGATTTATCAAAGGCAAGGATTCTAGTCAAGGGTGTTATGAAGAGGCTACTCCCTAAGAAGGAAGCGAAATATGTGGTTACCCAAACCTTAACACCTGAAGCTCAAATTATTTTTGAGTCTTCAGACATGGGTAACTACTTTCTGTACATGGATGGAGTTCACGAGACATCTAATGAAGCTCCTACAAATGACAGCCTTGAAATTCATTCAGCTGGAATAGCAGAGAAATTGGCTGAGCACAAGGCAAGTGTGGAAGTATCTCCACCCCCGAATGAAGAAGAATCCAAAAGAAAATCAGTATCAAGGGTTCAAGGGTTCAACGGTTCAACACTTTGCTCCATTCACACGTCAACCGAGGCATTGAACCAAAAATATTGAACCAAGGCATTGAACCCAGGCATTGAACCAACTGTCTCTCAAATGTCGACACGTGGTGACTTCTACTTTCTTTTGAAGAGTAGTCCAAGGCTTTTCGTGACTGCTACATGGTGCTTTCCGCTTCTTCCTGCTACCTAGCTTATTGAAAACCTTCGTCAAGAAGTAGAATGAAATGTGGGTGCCGATATGAGACGCAGATGTCGGCACGTGGTGCATTCTGTTGAGTTGCTATTGGATACGTGGCATGTTCCACAACTCTCTTGAAAGTTAGGAAAGGTGCCTCGAATGACTCCACTTGGCCTATTTGGTAACTTAGAAAGTGACACTTGGTAGCTTTCACTGCCCTTCAACACTTAGGCAGAAAATGAATCAAAATAAACAAACCCGCGCTTTGTTTCAAAACTTTTGCCACCACGACCAAGGTATGTAGGAACAAAATTGCAGTGTGTGACTAAAAATTGAAATGCAATGCAGAGTAAAAAATTTACTCTACAGTTACTGGCAACCCCCAGGACTTTTGAGCCTGCTCAAAAAGAAAACTCCACCTTCTGCTAGATCAAAAATTGTGAAATTTATAGCTTCAAAAGAGCCGTCGACATGTGTTCAAAACACTTATTTAAAAATAAAAGTGGGAAACAATGGAAAAAAATGCGAGAAAGGGAGATTATTTAACTATAATACATTAGAGACCCAAGTTAATTGAAATGCTTCAAATAGATTCCATTTAAAGGAATCTCTTCAGGTTCTCCTTCCATCGATTCTAGTTCGAATGAATTCTTCTGCTTGTACGCACGAATTTTATATGGGCCAGTCCATAATGCTTCAAATTTGGTATGCTGACCCGTCTTGGCGGCCCTTGCATCCCATTTCAAAACAATTGAGCCTACTTCAAAATTAGGATTCGAAGTCCTTTTATCAAAACAATTCTTAACCATTCCCTAATGCTTAATCAATGAATCATGGGCTGTATCCCTTGAACCGTTGAACTCTTGAACCAAATATGGAGAAGCACACTTACACAGTGGTGAAGGATGTGAAACATTTTCGTTTCTACATCCTCAATTCTCGAGTTACTACCTTGGTCCCTGACACCACAGTGAAATCTATACTGACTTAGCAAGAGTTTGTGACGAAAAGAGGCAATTGGGTTGCAAAGATCCAAGAGTTCAATCTGATCATCAAGCCAACAAAGCTTGTACATGGAAAGGGGCTATGCTAACTAATTGCTGATAACAAGCCAAGAGGAATAGAGCATGAAGAACTAGAAGTGGATGAGGATGACACACCAACAATCCTCTTTGTCTCCACCATAGATGAGTGGTATTCAGGTATTGCTCATTTCCTTACTTATGGTGAATGCCCCGCTCACCTATCTTATAAAGAAAAGAGAACCATCAAGTTGAAAGCTGCTAATTTTGTCCTTTGGGACAATGGCCTGTACAAGAGGAGCCTTGATGGAACGTTCCTTCACTGTGTGGATAAGGAGCAACAAAGTCAACTTTTGAAATCCTTCTACAATTCGGCCTGTGGAGGACATTTTTCTGCCCCTGTGACTGTCCATAAGATCCTACGAGCCAGGTATTATCACCACTGAAGCAATAAGGACTTGGTGACTATCATCAAAAAGCTGGTGGATGACAACCAAAGGACTTGGCATAAGGCATTGGTTGATGCTCTATGGGTAGACATAATTACACCCAAGAAGGCAATTGGTATGTCTCCCTTCCAACTTCTTTATGGTGTCAATGCTGAGATACCAATCACCTTGGAATTGCTAGCATTGAAATTGGCTAAGGCAATTGAGGATCAAATGTATGAGAGCTCACTTGAGAAGAGGATCATGTGCCTTACTGAGCTGAATGAGCAAAGAACTGCAGTGGTAGACCAAATTTTTGCCCATCAAAGTTTGGTGAAGAAGTTCTTCAACCAGAAAGCAAAGAATCATGATTTCCAGATTGGAGATCAAGTCCTGTTGTGGGACAAGAGAAGAAAACGAAAGGGGATGCACAGAAAGTTTGATTCCTTGTGGAGGGGCCCTTTTACTATTCATTAGCTCAACGGTAAAAATAGTTTCCTATTGAAGTATCAAGATGGCACTCTCTTTTCTCTGCCTCACAATGGGCAACATCTGAAGCACTTCAACTCTTGAAGTATCGGATGAGTTCCCTTGTACATATGTATATTTGTATAGTCTTTTGTTTCTATTTTGTTCTTTTGTTTTCATTTTTTGGAGCCTTTCTTCTTGGGTAGCACGACTCCATATCCCAATGGCACACTTCAAGGCACAGGAGATTATGGTTTCTACTCTCCTCAGCTGTGTTTTAGGTTTCTAACTGAAAGTAGTTCCCCAATTGGAGCCAGCTGTTGTCCCTGAAAAATGCCACTCATTTTTGGGACAACCTACAGACTATTTTGGCCTTGCACAGACCAAAATTTCTCTCTTCCCTTCTCAAAATTTGTTCTGAGCTTTCAAATTCCTCATTTTTTAAGCTTTTTTTGTAAAGGGATTCACATGTTCAATAGGTTAAAAAAGCTTCTACAAGCGAGTTCAGTCAAAAGAACAAGTTTCTAACACTTAGTCATTTCTAGGATTGGTTTAGCACCTCAGTTCAATCAAAAGAGTTCAATCAGCAAATGATAAAGAACAACGGCTTCAACCATTGAACTTTGAAGGTGCGGGGGAGGGGCCCGCATCTGCGCGACCCCCTCAAACCCTTCTTCATGTGTGTTTGTGCGGCTCTATAAAGCCTTATTTTTTATAGCGCAAAACTGTATTTTTACCTCAGATTTCTATTTTGTGGCCGCTGTGCGGACTATTACCCTGTTCTGAGCAGATTGGTGTTTTCTTTGGGGATATCTTGAATGCCATGGCGGTGATTCCTCTGAGTAGAGGGGGTGATCTCGTAGATGTTTAGGTGGATGGAAAGGGTGGTGGCGGCGACAGATCTGGGGGTTTTGTTGGTGGTGCTGTTAGTTTTGGGTAGTGCATTTTTTGGGATCCATGGAGCAGATGTGCGATGCAGAAATGCTGAGATCTTTTTTGCGTGATATTTTATTTTGCTTCAGTTAGTGAAGAAAATTGTGAACGAATGGGGGAAACTTAGTTTCCTCTGTGGTTTGTGATTGAGCCACGGCGCCCTGGTCAGGGAAAAATGGAGAAACCCTAACCGTGAAGGAGCCCTTCTCATTAAAAATTGATGCGTATGGAGGATCTTCCTATGCCGTGGTGGCGCTAAGGGAGGAAGGCATGCCATGTAAAGGAAAATTTTGATGGCTGCCGTTTGTGAGCAATTCTTTTGATATTTTTTTCTTGGGGTTGCTGGTTTGAACCTGAGAGCCCGCTCTATTCTTTTTGGAGTTGGGCATTGGTGTCTCCGTTTATGAGGTTTCAGGTCCTTGTAAAACCTGGGGCACTTTTACTGGTTCATTTTGTTGGTTTCACGTCCTTGTAAAACCTGGTTTAGTTACTATTTTTTAGTGGGTTTGCCTTTCCTGGCGGTTTGTAATGTTTTATCTTTCTTGATCTGTAAAGGGTTTTGGGGCCCCTTTAAAACCTGATTTTACCTTAATCTAAAACCATTGAACTTTGAACCACTTTGGTTCAAAGGTTCAATGGGTTCAACGACCAAATTGGTTTAGTGTGCTTGGTGCAAAAGATTAAAAAGACTTAGCCAAATAACAAAGAACGAATCGATTGAACCATTAAACCGTTGAATCATCAGTTGGTTCAATCAGTAGGTTTAAGGGGCTACCCCAAAGTGGAAAAGGCAAGTGCCCTTGCGGAGGGCAGGCAACATTGGTTCGAAGGTCAAAGAAATGATAGAATTCCTTCGAATTTGTTTGAAGGCCCAAAAGGAACAATTCTTTCAGACTTTTTGTCTGATGGAAATGGCAAAGTAAAAGAGACCGAAAGAATTCTTTCGGGAAGACTTTTCTCAAAAAAATGTTAAGGCAAAATTCTTTGAGACTTTTTTTCCAAAGGAATTCTTTCAGGCTTTTTGTCCGAAGGAAAAGCCCAAAAGCCAAAAGCCCAATGAAGATGCAAGAACCCGCCAGGGAAGTTAAAGCCTGAAGGTCTCATGAAAAATCTTGAGGGGTAGATACCCTTGCGGGGGACACCTGATATCAAAAAAAGGACCTTTTCCAAGGACCCGAAGGGACACCTTCCTTTCGAGACGTTCCAAACGCTGAACAAAGACACAAAAAGGAATCCTCAAAGACTTAGACACAAAAGAGCTTCAAAGAATGAACCGATTGAACCATTGAACCATTGAGCCAAATGGTTCAACGAGTTCATAGGTTCGAAGGTTCAACCAAGTGCGATAGAGATCAAAGAGCTTAGAAAGATAAAGGAAGCAATGATTGAGCGAGACAAAGAATGAACCAATGAACTGATTGAACTTTGAACCGAAAGAGTTCAAAGTTCAATGGTTCATAGATTCAAAAGCTCAAAGGCAGCCTTAGTCAAGAAAAAAGTAGCAAACAAGTGGTTCAACGATTGGTTCAACCAAGGAGTGAAGAAGCGATTGAACCAAGAAGCGATAAAACAAAAGAGACAGAGTGAACCAATGAACTGATGAACTTTCAATGGTTCAACGGGTTCAAGGTTCAACATGGTTTGAGCAACTGCAGACCATTGACAGTCCTGTGGACGTCAAATTTAAAGTAAGAGAATATCTGTTGAAATTCAAATAAAGTGCAAAACTTGAAGAAAGAACCAAGCGACTGTCTGAAAGGATAGCCCCTGACCTTAAATTTTAGGAAGAGACAAAGCTGGAAAAGACAAAGCCAGGAAGGGGCAAAAGAGCCAAGTGCAAAAATGGACAAAATAGTCTAAGTGGCAAAGAAAGGTGTCAACTCAAGGAGTTACTCTAGTAGTTGACACAGTGTCTGTGAATTGGTCATCAAGAGGTGCGAATAGTGAATGATGCAACCAATTTTTCTTCACTTTGCATTGATGAGCAGACAAGCCGTATGAATGCCTTGAAGGAGCGATCTTGTTTGCAGACAAACGATGTAGCCTATGTTCTAAACACCTAAAGTCAAATCAGGAGCCGACACAACATTATCTATCAAGTGGCTTCCTCTTCCCAATGCTTGAAATGCACATGGGCCGTCCCATGGAAAAAAGTGCCAATCCTTGCGTAGTTGCTATAAGATTGTACTATCTCTCATTTGTAAAAGAGACTTTTCATTTTTACAAGAGTGAAACTCTACCCATTTTGAAAGAAGACTGAGACTTTGAGCTCAGATTATAATTTCATGTCATTTTATCTGAATGAGAAAGCAAGTTGTTTGCAGACTTTGTATTGTTTTGGCTTGTGCTACTTTAAGAGATTGTTCTTATGTATGTTTACTAGAAGTATTCTTATTGATTTAATTTGACAAGCAAAATTAGTGAAGGTAAAAAGGGAGGTGTCCTGAAAATAACCGTGAGAAGACTTTGTGCTTTCACAATTATTTTCAGCGTGTGTTTTTCCTTTCTTTCTATGTTGTGGATTCTTGGATGACTTTATGCCCCCATTATCCTTTGTGTTATACTCTTTAGGCAGTTGAGGTGGAAACTTTGTGTTCTATTTCATCTTGCTGGTTACTGCGCTCTTTGTCACCAGTTACTTTTACTATCTGAAAGAAACTTCTATTGTTTCTTGCAATAACACTTCTGAAAGAAGAGAAGTGCCTTCAGTGTTTACACCAAGATTTTCTCCTTTGTTTATGAGCATCATTTCTGAAAGAAGAGAGATGGATGGTTTATTCTACCCCCATGTGTTATTTTCTACTTATTTATATTGTATATAGCTCCTACGTATCTATAGGGAACCTCCCCTTGATGAGAGGAGAGGTTTGCCCCCTGTTGATGTAGTAAACCTACACAATTGGCTGACGAATCTTCCTACTATGGTTGATCAAACCTATTTTGTTTATCAGTACGCTGGCTGACAAAATATTCACCCAACAGTATTCACAAAAAGAAGATGGGGAGGAAAATAAAATGTATAGATATAATAGAAGGTTGGATATGGAAAAATGAATGGATAGTAAATATAGATAGGATGATTAGTATGGGATGAATGAAGGAGGATATAATAGATGTGAATGTATGATGGAACGAATAAGAAAAATTGGTCAAAGATATATAAGAAAGGGTATGAAAAGGGGGATGGATACTAAGTATTATGGAATGGATGAATGTGGTGTTAGTATAGGGTGAAATGGTAATAAAAAATTGGCCAAAATTATTATGAAAGGAGGATGAAGATATTGTAGATCAACTAGGATGGATGTAGGAAGTGATATGAAATGAAAAAGGTATGGAAAATGGATCTCTAAAGCAAATACTATATGGAATGGAAAAAAAGGAGGTGGTAGACTAATATAATATGACTATCTAGGATGGGATGATGATTGGAGTGAGGAATGATGATATGATGATAAATGTTAGCATATGGGTCTTATAAGGTATCTCACAAAGTATGGGTGTGGTCGACTTAGCTAACAAACAACATGGGTCTAGTCACAACACTCAAACAACACGCACAAGTACGATCCTAATTAGTAAACTATAAGGGTGTGTAACCTAATGTTCGTAGCACCTAATGGCTACACAAGTGAGGTTGTAGGTCGGTGACCCATTATAAAATTGATCGATCCTTCTCAACCCTACTTGTACTTGATGGCTACTTTGGAGCTAATACTGACTCCTACAATGAAACACTTGTTACGATCAAAGTCCCTTACTCTACGGTATACAAAAGGATCTAGGTGTGTCCCTAATATACATAATGGTACCTTGGGGCCCAAGTCCATGTAGGAGGTTTTCTGATTACCTTGCATCTTAGAGCTTGATCACCCTTCACTCTTTGAAACCCTTTAAGGAGAATTTCACTTAGGCCATAGCAACAACTCTCCTAATATTTAGACTTTGTCAGAACATAGAGTTTGGTTAGAGTTCAGTGGTAAAATCCATGACACTAACCCCTATATAGTAAGCCCGTGCATGGTGATGAAATCCACGTCACGTGTTATCCTAGGGGAGGGATTAACAAACAAGTAAACGCATGATACAATTAATTGACCATTCTAATTACCTATGTATGATGAGCACGATATAAAAAATTATCAATAACACACTCACACAAACAAGCAAAGTATATACAAAAACATTTTTCACAAAAGAGAATGATATATTCAAATCAATAATTTTTTCCAAAATATAATGAAATCTAAGATGAAATGCAAAATGACAACCCCTCCCTTAAAATACAAAGGTTATTATTATGATTGGGTGCCAAAATCTTGAAGGGCCCTACAAGAAAAGGGTTAGTAATTCAAACTTCTACAATCCCATGAGTCCTATAAAATCGTGAGTACACAGGTTAATACCATGACCAGAATGCACAATACTATGACTGGACTATCAATCTTGCAAGTTGCAAGTCACGACTTTGAAATTTTTTAACAAACTGATAGGTTAGCTACAATACCATGACTTTCTAATAATACCACTATTTTAAATCACAAAGCCTCTACTAGTAGAAAATTGCAATTAGTGATATTGCAGATACTAAGAAAAACTATAATATGTCTTACATATCTATCAGATTAAAATGATTACAAGGATTTTACTATTAAAAACATTTTTTTATGATAAAATATGATTTTAAAACCTCACACTAATCTAAATGAGCCTAGACTACAAAACAGTGACTGTGGGTGACAAAATCGCTATTGACAAGGCAAAGCTGCAAGTCACAAGTAGTGGTATTATAGAGGGAGTCAAAACAGTCTATATGATGGATTTTTGAGATGTCTATCTTCTCCTTGACTTGTGATAACCCTATAAAATAAAACCCACCTCTTGCTAATAGCCTTTTACTGGTAAGAGAGGGGTTTAAATACTTAGATAGGGGAATGTTTAAGTTTCATGACAAAAGAGACAATTTTCTGAAATTGTGACCTATAAATTTGTAAAATCCCTTTGGTAAAATACCTAGAAATACCTTGAAGGATAATTTATAAGGGTAATAAAGATAGTGTTTTACTAGTTTCAAGTAGGAAGACAATATTGCAACTGGCAATATAATCTCACGATTACCAAGTCAATCCCGCTACTAGGAGAGTCATGGTTTTGCCAAGAAATAGTCAAAGGATCCAAGTTTTGGTTTAATATCTTATTTCCAACAACCACAACTTTAAAATATTCTCCTAAATAGAGCAGGTAGATAGTAGGTAATAATTTTATCTATTATTAAGTGACAATAAGGCACAAGTGATAGAATTACCCCTAAATACTATATTTGACAATATCACTATTTGGATCTACAATACTATGATTACCAGAACAATCCCACTACTGGGCGAGTCATGAGTTTGTCAAAAATGAGTAGTTACCTAGATTCTAGGTGATTTCCTCCCTATCCTACACATAGAAATAATGACAACAGACAAGACTCCTAAAGAATCAAAGAGTCAACAAAAATAGGTTATAATTTAGACCTAACTATGAGATTTAACAATATCGCTACTAGAATATACAATACCGTGATTACTAGAACAATACCACCACTATGTGAGTCACGAGTTTGTCAAATTTGTGTAGTCTCCTAGATTTTGGGTTATTTCCTTCTTTTCCTTCACATAGAATCAACAACAATAGACAAGACACCTAAATGAGAGAGTTAGTAAAGACAAGTTGTAATCTTGAGCCAATTATCAGATTCGGCAATATCGCTAATACTACTAACAATATCACTATTATTAAGACAAACTCGTGACTACAAAAGTCATGATATTTTCAAAGAGTTAAACTCTGCTAAAACTGTAACTGCTAATGAATAACAGATAATATCACTATTGGTATTATCAAACTCATGATTGTAATACCGTGACTATCAAAAAAATACCATGATTCACCTATACATATCAAAATTTAAAAATTTGGGCTTGGATTCACCTACAGTTGGTCCTACAATCACTTAGAAAACTTATAGTAATGGTATTAGATTACATGAGGGAGGTCGTGCCACTGTGGTCACCAAAATGTGCACCAAATTTCAAGTTCAAGCAATATTATTACAATGGCAATAAAAACCTAAAACTTGATAGCACCAATAGGAATGGATAGGGAAGATAAATCATATCAAATGAAACATTCTTACCATCCTCTTTGCCTTCTCATACCTTCATTCTAGGACTTGCACTTGTACGATTAGATGTCAAAAAACTTAAATTGTTGGATTGCTTGTGAGACCTTGACAATGGCTTCCAATGGATGTGTGATAGGGATAATGACTTGAATAGATGCAAGAATGTTGTTATGGATGCTATATCAGAGTTTGATGGTTTGAATAAATGATTTTCAATTAGTTTGAGGGTGTAGGGAAAGCTTAGTTTTATAGGCAAGGAGGGAAAGATCAATGGTCCAAATTCAAATTTGGGCCATTGATATCAAGGGCTAGGAAAATTCCATGGAATTTTTAATTCCATGAAAATATTTAGAATTAGAGAATTCTAGAGAAAAGGGCTGGATTGAGGAAGATTTCTATAATCCTCCAATTCTATAAACCTTCTCATAAGGTTTAAGGCTTTAGGAGATGCTAGTATAGGGTGGTGGCTGGGTAGGTAGATTATTTTTGAATTTTAAATTAGCTAATGGATTTAAGAAATAGGTTAGTAAGTAAATAGGTTCTATTATGGGTTTAATGACAAGATTAATTCATTTTAAGATAGGGTGAAGGTTATGTGGAATATATGAATGAGATATGAGTATTAGGCTATTAGTTAATATAGCTAAGAAATATGGGAATTAGGCTAAATTAAAGAGAATTAGTGTAATTAGTGGGGCGAACATAAATTAATGCATACAACTGACTACCTCTGTTTGTCCATTAGATTAAGGATGATAGGGTGAGCTATGAGCCCATTGGGTGCCAAACATGCAAATATTTTAATCCAAAAATTATTAATAGATATGGGATCTCAATCACTTATAATGATATTTAGAGTACCATGCAATTTGAAAATTTTATTGAAAAAAGTAGAAGCTACTATATTGGTAATAAATGGTTGTGATAAGGAACAAAAATGAGTGTGTTTTTTGAATTGATCCATAATTATCATGATAACATTATTATCCTCAGACCATGGTAACCCAATAATGAAATCCATGGAATCCTCCTCCCACCTCTGGCTAGAGATGGATAAAGGCTACAAAAGACCTAGGGCCTTAAGGGTTTCACCTTTATTCTATTCACATACCATGCATTCAACCACATATTTCTAGACATCCCCCTTGAGTCCTTTCCCAAAGAAATCTTGTTTGATTCTATAATATGTTTTTATAAACTAGAGTGGTCTTCTATTGGAGATGCATAAATTTCCTAAAGGATTTTATTTTTGAGGAGAGAATGCTTGAAGAGGTCTAATCAATCTTTAACCATAATGTGTGCCCCTTCCATGCAAAGTTTTAGACCCTCTAGAAACAAGTTGAAGATTCTAAATCAAATCACAGGTATCCCAGTCATTCTTCCATTTTGATCTTGCTTTCTCTAGTGAATCTACCTGTCAAATGGTCATTGCACATAACAATGTCTCAACTGATTCATCTCACCTAGATAGTACATCTGCCACCACATTCTCTTTTCATTTCTTATCTGATATTTTAAAATCATATCCTAACATTTTAGTCACCCACTTATTTTGTTCTTTTGATAACAATCTTTGTTCCAAAAAATATTTGAGGCTATCATGATCACTATTTATCTAAAGTGTTGACCCATCAAATAAGGTTTCAATTGCTTGTGTAATGTCCTTTTTAGGGCAGAATTAGAACCAAAGGAGTTTGATAACAAACCCTAACATAAACACATGCAATTCTAATTTTTTGATTCAAACCCTAAGCAAAATAAAAATTTCTAATTCTAAAAATTCAGATTTAAGGCACAAATTCCATATTTTATTATTAAAAACACTTGTCAAAATTCAATACTATTACAATCCAATAAAGTATCCTCAAAACTAAATTTTTTAATGAAGTGAATGGCAAGAAAATTTAACAAAAATACCAGCTCAATTTCTAAACCCTTAAACAAAAAATTTGGATTTATTTCACCTCATAAACAATACAATCAAACCTTAAGAGGGGTCACTGCCCACACAAATCAATTTGTTGCCTTTAAGGGTTTTCAAACCCAGGTGTTTCCTTCTATACTACTATGCCACTCCTCCTTGATTCCCTAGACTACCATATAAACCTAAAAATGGTGCTCAAAATACCTCAATAGATCATTGATGCCCTATGCAACCTTTGAAAATAAGGCTGCCCAGTTGAAAGGTTAGGTTTTTTGTCCTTACTTCAGCCTTCCAATCAAGGTTTTCATCATCAATAGATGAAGTTAAGAAAATAATGCTTAAACTTGTGATTTCAATTCATAAACATATTATGCCTTCAAATTAATCTCCTTATTCCCTTTTATATCCTTTCCTCCAATATACTTTCTAAACTAAGGACTGACTTATATCAAATTAGATAAGTCCTTTTCTTTATTATAACTTTATTTAGAAAGAAGTTGTCGACAAGTTACTTTTTAACAACTTGAACAAACAACCAAGTTTCCCTTGTATTCCTTTTTAGCCTTCAATAAGTCAAATAGGGCCAATGTCTCCTTAGTGAGCTAACCTTGAAAGGGGGACATGACAATCCTCCCTTCCCAAATTTGCTTGCCCTCAAAGAAATACCAAAGTATAGAAATATGTTGTAATGCTCTAATAATTTGGATCATGTACCTATAAAATGAAAGAGCTCTTATCAAAACAAGCTCATGTAACTATTGTCCCTTTCACTAATGATGTTATTAGGTAGCCCATGAAGCTTTAAAACTTTCTTGAAAAAGATATCATCCATGACCTTGAACCTACCTTCTTCACTTGCACCCTTTAGGACATCACTAACAAGTTATTTCTGTGAAAACTCATATGTAATAAATGTCTTACAAACAATTGTAATTACTATCCAAGAGAAAATAAAGAATGAATAACTAGCAACTTGACAAGCTAATACATATTCTAATGTGGCAACCTCACTCTTCATTCTGATACTATCAATTATGGGGGAAGGACACCCCATATCCACAAATATGAATGTAACTAAAATATTATAGTGTTTGCTAATGTTGATGACAACAACATTAATGATGTTAATTTAGCTTATGGCTATCATGTGTATACTTCTTCTATCATTTGGTGAAATTAACACATCATCCTACATTCCCTCCATGCCTTGTTAGATATTCCTTCCATAATTATCCATGTGGACTGCCCTTGATATCTTGTTATGGTGCTCATAACTTCCTCAATATGAATGATGTATCCCATACCATTCTCCAAATCATGATGGCAATCTTACTCTAATGGCCTCTTTAGATACCCAAAAATTATCATTTGAGGTTGCTCAAAAGGTGCTCTAGGTTGCCCACTAGTTGTTTTCCTTGGTTGTCCACTTATCAGCAATGCCTTCAAAGTTTTATGTTTAATCTTAGATCCAAACATTGGCAAAACTCTATTCTTATGCAAAATGAGACCATTTGCAAAGAGAAATTTGTCAATCTTCATTATGTCATCTCCATCTTTAGCTGCAATCCCATATGCTCCACCATTTGATTAGGTGGGAAACAAACTTAGTTCAACCTCCCTTTTTATATTTGTACCTACACATTGAACAAACTCATTAAGGAAAACAAGAGTTACCATTATCACTTCTTCACCTGCTTCATCATACCTCATAGGCATGTTGTTTAGCTTTCTTCTAATACTTGCATCTTCTTCATAATTTCCATTTATACAATGGACTTCCATAGGTCCAACATTTATGAAGCTATCATAATGGCCAAATCCATCTAATTGCCCTTAAACTTTGTCCACCTTTCTAAAAAGTGAGTTGTTCTCATATGGGTTAAAAACAAAATGATGTGTATATCTCACCATACCACAAGTACAAGCTTCCCATCTTGGAACTGAAAATATAAGCAAATATTTCATATATTCCCTCTTAACTTGAAATCCAATGATGTCCTCTTCCCAAGGTCTGAAATTTCCAAGCAACCTTCAAGTTCAATTCTCTTACTCGACAAGGGAAACCATTTGGATCGACAAGTGTAGCTCTCGACCCCATTAACAATGATGTCTCTTAGCAACTCAAACAATAATTCGATCGTCAAGTGTGCATAATACACAACACATACCTTCTTTAGATGACCTTCACTTACAATATTAGATGTTGTTCCTTTATAGGAAGGACATTAATCAGCTTGTATGCAAGTTGAAAAAAAATATGACAATCACGAATTATCTAATTTTGTAATGGAACAACAACTACACAATTGAAACCTCCTTACAAAAATAGGAAATGTGAGCATTGTAATGACTGAAAATACTTCTTTAAGTATTATTGATTTTAGTTAAATAGGATTTGGAAATAACCAAACAATGATTGGAAGTCATTCATTAGAAGCAACAAACTGAAGACATGCAATAGAAGCATTTGTATGGTTACAAATGTTATGTGACAATGGGAGATGGTGATGATTTTGGCCTTCAAGCTGAAGGTTTGGAGCATGGATGTCCCCATCATGTACTCTTTTTCCTTGGAAGATAGAAGGTCATCACTCCTTGCTCTTAATTTCTTCCAAAATAGCCTTAAGGATGTTGGAACCTTTGTCCATGATGATCTCAACAAGTGGCTTCTTTCACACATAAAAAACTTCATCATACTTGCCAATTTACAACTTTCTAAGGAGAGTACTATTATTCTAAAACATGAACTTATAAATAACAACATACTATGGGCGTAGCATTATTTTCTCTCTCTCAATCTTAGGGTTGTGGTGGATGGGAACCATCTTATACCAGCAGCCAAAGCCTCACCAATGTTTGTGGGTCGAGTTTGCATATTTCTTGTGATACAACTTTCTTTTATCGCTACAAAATATATAGGGGAAAGGCTAAAAAAGTGCAAAATAGTAGTCCAAAGGTTCGTGACAACACTCTTTAAGAATTGTGGATCATAGTTCTTATTGCCTGCATTCATAACTACTAAGTTATGTTGGTATATAATATCTTGAACAACAAGGTAATATATATTTGCTTACCCTTAATGGCTGAGTTTATGAACTTACTACTTGTCTTCAAGGAAAGACCTTTCCCAAGAGCGTGCTTATCAACTAGGAATTGAGAATTATTATGCCATGATTGTTGTTCTAAAATAAACTTGTAGGATATACCTCATCATGTGTTTCCCATAGGACTTGCCTCATATGAGGAGTCTCCATTGTTTTTCCATTCTTTGAATGATGGCAAAGATGGAATAGTTATTTGTTGGCTCCACCATAACTTGAATTGAAATTATAAGGGTGATAACCCTCTAAACAATAATCTGGAACTATCTTGGTATGGAGCACTGAATATGGGGCATGGCCATCATTCTTTGGGTTGCAGTTAGAATGCTCGTCTCCTTTTTCTGAAGTAGGGACCTTTGATAGATTTACCTCCATAATATTAATCTTTTCAAGTACCTTCCCATAGCTTCCCTAAAAATACATCTCATATAGCAATGGCTCAATCCTTAGAATGCTCTAAAGATGGATAGGGGCTTCTTGGAAAAGATCCTCTTTCCATTTGGTACCCTTCATATTATCCTCATTGCTAGAATGATTCTCATGATGATCATAAATATTGTGAGGACATAGTATGATGGTGATACAATAAATCCTTTCTATGAAGATAATCAAATTGATTACCCTTCTCTTTGAATTTATTTAGGTGTTGTCTTGCTTGAATGGCGATCAACTTTGTATCTTTCACTCTTTTTAGGCAATCATCATACCTCCTTTATGTCCTTATCACATCTTCCATGCTTATTTTTAAGGTAACTAGTTTTCTTTCAACCCTAGGATCATTAAATTTTGCCTCACATATGTATTTTATGCCCTTGTTTTCTGCTAAACTCTTAGTGCAACCAATGGCATTTACTTTTTCAAAATTTCTTCCTTGGCTTCCTCATTCCTTTGCTCCTTTGTAGGGTTTGGGAGTTCAGACCTTGACTTTTTAGTGTTCTTTTCTTCTTCCTAAACACTTTGCATAGAATTTTTAATTTTGAATTCCCATAGGGTTTGGGAATTCAGACCTTCACTTGATTTATAGTTTTTAAAGAAAATCTCATTCAATCCTCTCAATAAATATCAAATAAATTAAGCTAAACCTACTAAAAATTATTTGAATAGAATTTTTTGAAATTTTATTTCTCAATATTCTTCAAAGAAAGCACGTTAAAACCATATGATAATCTCAATGTCTCAAACTCATACCTTATTCTCTGCACATGCCTTTCAATTTTCTCAAAAACCCTCCAAGTTTGCTCTTCATGATAAGAAACTATCAAAGCTTCACTTCCACTTAATGATCTTGAAAATGAAAAATGAAACCAAAAAAAAAAGCCATTTATAATGAAACAACTACTTTCAATGACATGTTAATGATTGTTTTTTTTTCAACTTTGGCCAACTTCTAAGTCATTTAGCCAATCTTAGCATATCACTTAACAAAATTAGCAAACCATTTAGCCATAGCCAAAATGACCATCAACCAAATTAAAATTAATTTGCGTACATGGCATTATAATATATCTTATTCTCACTTGCATAGGATCAAACAAAATCTCTCATCGAGCTATCAGTTATATGGTTCTAAAATTTTCCCACCACTTCTATTCAACACCATAGTTAATTCAAACACAATCTCAAACCATGGTCTCAATTGAAGTTTCAAAAGATTTTAAAAGTGTCATAAACCATCACTACATTTATTGTAATGGTCTATATTGTAAAAATAAAATCATATTATAGTTAAGACCTTTTGATTTAATATTTAGGTCTTAGGTATCCATATGAAAACTTAGGTGATATTAAAGTTTAGCATATGCATTTGGGTTTTCAATCAATCATGTAACATTATAACCTTGATACTAGGCAATAATATTTGTTCCACATATACATTGAATCTGGTATTATAAATAACATGCCTATCAAACATCCATGACTTTGAATAATAATCCAATGAACCTGTACGCAAACTCTGTACAAGAAGCTTGAATATATGTCTTAAACACCAACATATATATTTATACAAATAGACAAGATAATTTCATTCCTTTATAACTTTCATGGATCAAATGAAAGTAGATAGAATTGTATCATTTGTGACTGAAAATAGAAAAAATAAAGATCGTAACTGTCACTACTCAAAAAAGTTAAATCACAAACAACTACAAATCTGCATATTTGATCATAAGAATGTTGAATGTATTTTCATTTTTCACCACATATGCTTTCGAAACCACTAGTTAACATTAAGTAAAAATTTCATTAAATTTGATATTCATTAAAACTATTTAACATAAGAATGCATATTAAAAATTAAATCGAATGACTAAGACCCCCGCAAACAATTTTCGATTTTATGATGCTAAGTCATTAATATGGAAGAATATAAGTACTCTCAAATTTCATAAAAAGAGAGGGGTGTCAAAATAGGCATAATAGATTCTAAAATATCAAATTCTCTTTCCAATGAAATCATCCCCTTTGGGATCCAATTCCCATGAATATTAAAGATCTCACCTTTGTCTAGCTTAGTCCCGGGTTTATCTCTCTCTGCCTCATCGATGATCTGGGTTTTAAATACCCCCATTCTTTTTAAAAATTTGATATCTGTTGGTCATCCTCAAAGACTTGGAAGTTTGTCACATTGTCAGGGACATAAGGACAAGGGACAAGTTCCACAGAGAATCTTTGCAATTTGATTTCATCTAAATGGGTTAAGATAATTATTACATACACTAATGAGTAAACAACTTGGTTTCTTCCCTAGGGATAGCCATGAAATTGAATGCTCTAAACATTTTGATTAAGTCCCAAGCCCTGTGCTTGTATCTTATGAGGTATTATATCTTGCATTGAAATTTACTCTTGATATGTTTCATTACCAGTTTAGAGTTGCTAGATACTCTTAGTTCATTTGCCTTGTGTGTCAATGTGAATTGTAATCCTAGTATTAGTGTTTCATACTCTACCAAATAATTTGTGCAGGGAAACTACAGCCTATATGATGCTAGATGTTCCCCCCTTAGGGATCTATTAGTAGAACACAAACTCTACTACCTTGTTTAGAATAGGCCCTATCTACATAAAGAGATCATAGGCTAGGCAAATCTGGCTAATTATCAACTTTATTTTTGGCTAGTTTCATGCTTAGTGTATAGATTCCTAAGTCCAAAGATGCTAAGTTTAAATTTTCATTGATGGCATTGTACTCAGTTATCATGTGTTTCATGTGGAGCTCTCTATCCACTTTGATTTGATTGGCTTACCTTATCCATGGTAACCACATATGAGAGAAGTCTTTGGCCATGTACCCATTTAAGGGCTTTAGACCAATCTATATTGAGAAGCATGACATAGGCCTCAAGAATTTATACTACATGGATGTCTATGAAGTGTTGAATCCTAGGCTTAGATTATAGATGTATGTGGACATTTAGAAGCTCACCTATCACTTTTACCTCAAATTTTTCTATTTGAACCACAACCTTATCTGACTTGATAATGACTAACCCTAACTTATCGTAGATGCCTGTTGGCATTATGTTGGCTAAGGAACCTAAATCTACTAGGAAATTGTGTAGGTTTTTTCCAAATAATTTGATGGTTAAGAAGAAGGTAGGCACTACCATTTTATTCTTGTGAATGTGCAAATTAGTATGGGTTGTTTTTGGTTTCACATGGATTGATTGATTTGGCTTCTTAGTTAGGGACTTTAGAAGAAGATCATATTGCTTTGTGATCTGAGTAAGTTCATAGAGCATGATGTTGGCTTTGATCATCTTCATGTCCTCTACTATATTATAATTTCCTTTGTTATGTATCGGTGGGGATTCCACAGGAGCTTTAGGTTCTTGAGGTTTTGGAGGTGGTGGGTCATTTTTAGCATTTTGGTTAGGTGGGGTTGCACCATTATTCGAGGGAGTTGAGGTAGTGAAGGGTTATTGTGGTTGTTTGTTCTTACGGCCATAGTTGTTCTTTTGAAACTATTTAAATTCCTGCACCTCACTAATACCCTACTCCAACTCACTTTCTTTTTGTATAGGTAATTATATGGTTTCTAACACCATGGCAGTGTTATAGGCTTTACCGCATTGGATGATTGTGAGTGATTGGGGACCACCTTGTACTCTTATATTTCCTTTTGAAAGATCTCAAAGGAATAATATAACTTTGTACATAAAATTTATCCATAGGATACCATGTTATGCACTTGACACCATTTAAGTAGGGCTCTTTCGAAGATATTAACTTCTAGTAACCTATTAGATGAGGGTTCTAATAGATTATGAGGATAATTGTAGTTCCTATTTAGTCTTTGTTATGTGACATTCTAGTTGGAAATATCTACATTGGAGTGGCTCATCTGCCTTTATAGCCCACGGAATTCTTTACTATGTTTTTTTACCATTCGTTGAATAACATCTAACTCATGCTTTGTGGACTCTTGGGGTATGGTATGGGTGTTGTTAATTGTTGCCAACATCACTTAGTGTTACAACTGAGGAGTAATCTCATGGTTCCCTGTGTTGATAAAACCCAAGTGTTAGTTTAGTACAACATGACTCAATAGGAGTTGATTTGCTATGGGGAGCAGCTAAAGCATTGGGATATTCTGATTAGTGTTAGGCAAGAGGCTCAATGCAGGCATATATGGCAATGTGTTAGGAATGCAAGTCATCATCTGACCCTATGGGTTTAGTTTCCTTTCTACCTTGATGGCCTTTGCATAAGCCAGGGGTAAGTCCACTATTATTGTGTCTCATCTTAGAAACATAGTTGTCTAAGGGTTCAAGGTATTTTTATACATTTCAAGCACTAGTTGGGGGTTAGGTTGGTATAACACAGTAACCCAATCATACATATTCTAAAATATAGCATTGAATTTATTGATATGTTCATTGGGTTCTCATTTAATATAGGAAAATTACTGGTAAAGGACACTAGGGTCGATCACTTACCCAAACTAGGTGAAGAAGGCAGTACTAAAATGGTCCTAGCTAGGGATTGAGTTCTTGGGGAGGTTGAGGAACTAGTCATAGGATGAGTTCATCAATGTGAAGGGGAAAAGTGTGCACTCTACATCCTCATATTCCACATTTAGAATCATTAGGGAAATATTGTAAGAAGTCACATGCTCTTCAATAGTCTACCTTATACTAGGATTGAAATGGGGAAGATATCTCTCAGGGTTTCTGGGTAAGTCATGGACAACTCTTGGGATGTTAATGGCTGAGCTGACCAACTAGGCCATCCTAGGTGATTTGTTTGGGGGAGGCTAAGAAGATGAGCTAGTGAGATTATCGGTCTGGGTCCATTGATTTTGGGTCTGGTATGGAATTACAAGGGTGAAACCACCATCCAATCGTGATGGGACCTAGTTTTAGTGATGGGTGAATTGGACACTAGGGTGTTTCATAAACAAGAAAAAGTTAGTGTGTCACCATCAACAAGCATAATCTCAAATTTTTTCAACACTCAATGCATAAATTCTTAAATCCCTCCTAAAATTATATATTATTCGATCCAAGATCCTACTCCAAAATACTCAAGAAATTGGGTATTTTTAAAGAGAATAATGGGAACAATGATGGATTTTCATCTTCAATTTTAGGACTGATGTGAGATTAGCCTAGAGCACAATTTTAGGTATTTGGATTCATAATGGAGCATGTATGGAATAATCTTTCAAAGATGCAGTGCCACCACCATAGATTCAGTACCAATTTCTTGAATAATGAGTTAGTTACTTGAGTTTGTTGCTAATGTTCATGTAATTTGTTTTACCACTTTCTAAAGTAAAGGGGAGGGTGGTTCAATTTTTGAAATAACTACAAAAGAGAGGGGAGAGTAATGTGGGAAAGAGTGTTTCTAGATCAACATGAGATTAATACTTCAATTATCGAGTTAAGTGCATCTACCACAGTTATACCACTGTGTGTTGACTTTTACCAAAGGTTTTAACTCCAAGAAACACAATGGGAGGAGTTTAGGGAAGTAGTAAAAAATGCTTCATTTATGAATCCTCAATAAATATCAATACTAGAAGTCCATAGTAAATGGCACATAAAATTTCAATATAACTTGCAGACTAACACATAGGTTATCAATATTATAAATAAAATAAAAGGAGTTCACAAAGAGTTTATAATAGACAAGGACATCAAAACCATTGCATTCATAAAGTGATAGAGCATTAAAACAATTTAATGAGCGTTAACATTCATTCTAAAATTCAAATTATGGATACTTTGATAGATAGAATATGCATTTCATAAAGGTTGAAATTGCATTCATTAAAAACAACAAGTTCTATTACAAAGGCATTGATCATGGCCAACTTTATACAAAAAAGGGTGAAAAAAATTGCAGGTGAAATCCTAGCTTGATTTCGACAACACTTTTAAATTAAAAAAATGTCAACCCTAAAATATAATATAGTTATATATTTATAGATAAAGATGGGATTCACTTCTAAGTAGCACAATATTCCCATCCTAGGCCATGATTGTTGGGGATCAACCAACAATAGATTACACTTATGAAAGCAATAAATACGAAATTAAATCAAATAGACAAGTAACTGGAATGATAAATAGCAAGAACAAGAGATACAAGAAACTATCCTGAAAACTTGTATTAAACTCTTTACAAAAGGAATACAATTGAAGAAACTTCTTTCTTCCACACCTCTCCTAGGTGTATAGATCTCTCACTAGATCTCTATTCCTCAAGAGCTCTCTCTCTCTCAAAAACAATCAACTCCAACAACCCTGGATTGATTCAATTCTATACTGTTTTTCAACATATCAATTCTACTACTACTACAACAACAAGCTAAGAAGATCTAATTCTACATATAGAATTAGGAGACTTGAGCATGCACTTACAACAAATAGTTAAGCCACTTGAACAAGGGCTCTAAAAATAATATTACTAATAATAGAGATGCGAGCTTAAGACTACAACTTAAACTCATCTTGCAAACACTCGCTTCTGTCTTCGAAAATAGCATTCTGGACGCACAGGTAACCGACGCCGGTTCCTGCTGCTTGCCTGTGACCACCATCGGTCGACCCACTGCCGACGCCGGTGCCTCTGCAACTGCACCTGACCAACGTCGGTCGCTCCTGACCGACGCCGGCGAATGTGTAGACCCGAACCTGTTAAAGTGTGCTCTTTGGTGAAGATTTTAGCTCCACACCCTAACAATCTCCCACTTGGAGATAAACAGCTGCACCAGTACCTGTACAACAATATCTTCTAGCTCCTCCATCTTTAGCTCAATCATGAAGACCAACAAAAGTTTAATGAAGATTCAACTTCTCCTTTGTAACTGGCTTGGTTAACATATCAGCAGGATTCCTATCTGTATGGATCTTCTCCAGCTTCAACTCACCATCTTCCAATACCTGTCGTATGAAATGGTACCTTAGCTGTATGTGCTTTGTTCTTGAATGAAAGGCTGAATTCTTAGCCAAATGGATTACACTCGGACTGTCACTATACAATCTGCAACTCTCATGCTCCCTACCAAGCTCATCCATGAACCGTGTCATCCATATCATCTCTTTGCTAGCCTCTGTGGCTGCAATATACTCTGCTTCTGTAGTTGACAAGGCAACAACCTTTTGCAACTTAGATATCCAGCTAACCGCTGTTCCACCTACAGTGAAAACATAACCTGTAGTGCTCCTCCTGCCATCTAAATCACCTGCCATATCTAAATCTACATAACCATGTAGAGAAGTATTTGAACCTCCATAGCACAAGTGCCTACTGCTGGTTCCTCTCAGATATCTAAGGATCCACTGAACTGCTTTCCAATGTTTCTTACCTGGATTGGCCATATACTTACCACTCCCACTGCTTGGGCAATATCCGGTCTAGTACACACCATTGCATACATCAAACTCCCTACTGCGGAAGAATATGGAACCTTACTCATGTACTCTACCTCATCATGTGAATTAGGACATTGTTCTTTACTCAACTTAAAATGTCCAGCCAAAGGTGTGCTTACCGATTTAGCATCCTGCATATTGAACCGTTTCAACACCTTGTCCACATAATCTTCTTGAGACAATATCAACCTGTGATTTTTTCTGTCTCTCTTAATGCTCATGCCAAAGATTTTCTTTGCTGCTCCCAAATCCTTCATAGCAAACGTTTGAGCTAATTTCACCTTAAGCTGAGAGATATCCTGCATGTGTGATCCTGGAACCAGCATATCATCTACATACAACAATAGAATAATATATCTACCGTTATCAAATCTCTTGAAATACACGCAATGGTCAGATTGACACCTACTGTAGCCATGCTCAGTCATAAACCTGTCAAATTTTAAGTACCATTGCCTAGGAGCTTGCTTGAGGCCATACAAGCTTTTCTTCAATCTGCACACAAACTTCTCCTTACCCTTGACCTCAAATCCTTCCGATTGTTCCATATAATTTTTTTCATCCAAATCTCCATGAAGAAATGCTGTCTTAACATCTAGCTGCTCAAGATGCAAATCCTCAAAAGCAACCAAAGACAATACAACCCTTATAGAATTCATTTTAACAACAGGAGAAAAAATCTCACCAAAGTCAATACCTGGGTTTTGTGCAAATCCTTTTACCACCAATCTGGCCTTATATCTCATCTGTCCATTCTCACCTTCTTTCAACCTGTAGGTCCATCTATTCTTTAGTGTCCTTTTACCTGCTGGCAATTCAACTAAATCCCATGTTTGGTTCTCTCTTAAGGACTCCATCTCCTCAACCATGCCACACTCCCACTGACTCTTGGACTGCACCTGTATTGCTTCTTCAAAACTCTCTGGTTCTCCACCATCAGTTAGCAATAAATAAAATAAAGAAAGAGAATATCTAATTGGAGGCTTGCTTACCCTTTTTGACCTCCTGATGGGTGTCTGAGACTCGTTCATAACATGCTGTCCACCGAAATTCTCTGATAGTGACTAACCTCGATCACCTCCAGACCTGTTACTGGTCGACGTCGATTCTGCCTGACCGATGTTGGTGCCTATCCTACTGACATCGGTCTCTGTATGGCCGACGCCGGTCTCTGTCCTGCCGATGCCAGTTCCTACCCTGTCGACGTCAGTCTCTGTGTTTTCCTCTAAGTGATTATTTATTTTTCTCACGAGCTCATATTGGACCTTCACCTCATCCAATTCACCATTGCTCTGCTCAGATTGATTCAGCTTCTTTAGCTGATCACAATACATCACTCTTTCATTGAAAACAACATCACGGCTCCTAATTACCTTGTTAGTTTCTAGATTCCACAATCTGTAACCAAAATCATCTGAGCCATAGCCAATAAATATGCACCTCATAGACTTAGCATCAAGCTTCTTTCTATTTTATTTATCTATGTGCACAAAGGCTTCACAACCAAAAATTTTGAGATATGAGAGATATACCTTTTTACCTGTCCATGCCTCTTTTGGAATACCACCATCCAGAGCTGTAGAGGGTCCTCTATTAATCAGGTATACTGCAGTGTCAACAGCTTGTGCCCAAAACTGTAAAGGCAAACCGGCATGCAATCTCATACATCTTGCACGCTCCATTATTGTCCTGTTCATTCTTTCAGCAATTCCATTCTGCTGAGGTGTCCTTGGAACCATCCTTTGCCTGTGGATTCCATGCATATAACAATAATCTCTGAACTTATAACTACAGAACTCACTGCCATTGTCAGATCTCAGGCACTTCAATCTTTTACCTGTTTCATTCTCAACCATAGCTTTCCAAATCTTAAAAGTCTCAAATACATCAGATTTTCTTTTAATACAATAGATCCATACCTTCCTTGTAGCATCATCTATGAAAGATACATAGTACTGTGATCCTCCAATGGAAGCAACCTGAGCGGGTCTCCACACGTTTGTGTGAACAAGCTGCAACTTATGCCTCTTCTTAGTAGACCTAGTCTTGAGAAAACTAACCTTTTTCTATTTTCCAAATACACAGTGCTCACAAAACTCTAGATCTATGCCTTTTAAATTTGAAAGCATACCTTTAGACTTAAGAATTGACATCCCCTTCTCACTCATGTGGCCAAGCCTTGAGTGCCACAATTTAGCATTCACATCTAAAGTAGATAATACAGAAATAGATTATTTAGTAACACAATTACACAAATAGAGAGTACCTTCTCTCTTACCTCTGGCCATAATGAGTGCACCCTTGGTCACCATCCAAGATTTTGCTGTGAGAGTTATTGTACAACCCTCATCCCCTAACTTTCTTGCAGAAATCAAATTTCTCTTCAAGCTAAGAACATGCATCACATCTCTCAACACCCATGTGTTGCTATTCTGCATCTTCAGCTGCACTTTACCTTTACCAATTATTTTACAGGGCTCATCATCCCCTAGATACACTATTCAAAAATCTCCATGGATATAGTCACTAAAATATTCCCTGTTAGGGGTAGCATGAAAAGATGCACCAGAATTTAACACCCAAGATTCTATATTATTATGCAGAGAGAAAATTAAAGCATCTTGTGCAATACCTGCAACCTTGGCTTCTTCCTTTCCTTCGTGCTGATTGTCCTCCTTAGGCTTTGACCAGTAATCTCTGCTTATGTGCCCAATCTTTCCACAATTCCAGCATTGTGGCTTCCTGCCATTCCTGGATTTGGATCTTCCTCTCACCTTAGACTTAGATCTTGATCTCCTCTTGCTCTTATCTTTCTGCCTCCCACTGCTCTCAAAACTTAAAGCATTCCCAGATGTCTCTTCTGTGCTTTTCCTGTGTATTTTTTCATTCAAGATAACACTAACAACATCCTCTACTTTCAAAATATTTGATGCAGATGCAATATTACTTACTGCCATTACTAAGCCATGCCAGCTTTCAGACAAAGAACATAATATTAAAAGAGCTTTTATTTCATCATTAAACACTATATTGACTGAACTTAATTGATTCACAATTCCATTGAAATCATTCAGATGAGTAGAAATAGATCCACCTTCATTCATATGCAAATTAAATAACTGCTTCATAAGATATACCTTATTAGAAGCTGAGGGTTTTTCATACAAATTTGCTAACGTAGTCATTAACTCTACCGTAGACTTTGCCTGTGATAAATTAGATATCACAGTGGATGCTAGACTCAGTCTTATAGACCCCAGAGCCTTTTTGTCAAGAACTTTCCATTCTTCATCCTCCATGTCTTTGGGCTTCTTTGCAACCCCACCTAACGATAAGTAGAGATCTTTATGATACAGATAATCCTCTATCTGCATTCTCCAATGTTGGTAATTTTTGCCATTAAAATTTTCTATTCTCAGTTTACTTTTATCTGCCATTGCTTCTCTCACTCAAACAAAAATCTCTGCAGAAACCCCTGTGAAAACCTGTAATCAATACACACTACACAGATCTGAACCACCTGTTAGTGAACCTGAGCTCTGATACCACTTGTTGGAGATCAACCAACAATAGATTACACTTATGAAAGCAATAAATGCGGAATTAAATCAGATAGACAAGTAACTGGAATGATAAATAGCAATAACAAGAGATACAAGAAACCACCCTGAAAACTTGTATTAAACTCTTTACAAAAGGCATACAATTGAAGAAACTTCTTTCTTCCACACCTCTCCTAGGTGTATAGATCTCTTACTAGATCTCTATTCCTCAAGAGCTCTCTCTCTCTCAAGAACAATCAACTCCAACAACCCTGGATTGATTCAATTCTGTACTGTTCTTCAACATACCAATTCTACTACTACTACAACAACAAGCTAAGAAGATCTAATTCTACATATAGAATTAGGAGACTTGAGCATGGACTTACAACAAACAGTTAAGCCACTTGAACAAGGGCTCTAAAAATAATATTACTAATAATAGAGACGTGAGCTTAAGACTACAACTTAAACTCATCATGCAAACACTCGCTTTTGTCCTCAAAAATAGCATTCTGGACGCATAGATAAACGACGCCAGTTCTTGCTGCTTACCTATGACCGCCATCAGCCGACCCACTGCCGACGTCGGTGCCTCTGCAACTGCACCTGACCGACGTCGGTCGCTCCTGACCAATGCCGGTGACTGTGTAGACCCGAACCTGTTAAAGTGTGCTCCTTGGTGAAGCTTTTAGCTCCACACCCTAACAATGATGGCTACTCTTGGTAGTTACAACTACATTTTTTGAAAGAAGAGAAAATCCCCTTCACTTACTTCAAAAAGATCTTCAAGGGACCACCTAACTAATACATGGAGAGGTAAAAGATGAGCCAGCCCCCAACTACTTGGACTTTGCTTCTTTGTCCTCTAGCATGGCTGCCATGAGGTCAAACTCCTAGTCTAGCTTGGCAAGGTTCATCAGATGCCCTTTGAAGATCATCTTTGCCTAGGCCACAAAACTTAGTTATACCTAAAGGGGAGCCTCCATATCCACCTAAACTTCAAACACCTATTGATGTTTACCATGGATTGGGTCGAGAGCTTGAGAACTCGCCTTGGCCACTTTTCTCCTCATAACCTAGTTGAAATGACCTAGGTGGACCTCAAACTCACCCCTATCCAATAGAGTGTCATATAAGGTGAATAAAATTGAGATATTAAATTCCTTGAGATGGATGAGATGTCAGTTATGGACATGTGGTACCCTCTAATTAGTCCTTATAACTCCACCTCTACTTCATTCTAACCTTTTTGGGACCATGGGAGCCCATCTACTAAAATGTTAGGTTATGCCATGTGTCATGATGTGATACATCAGGTTCTCCTAGGGTCTAACATCTCTATTAGGCCAAGGGGACTAACTATCCTAACAACCAGATGCATGGCATTTTATCATTACATCAGGTTCTCTCAAGGTCTAACATCTTTGTCAGGACTAGGAGACTGATGCATCTGAAAACAAAGATAGCCCATTGGTTGGATCTAGGTACTTCTGACCTTTAGGTCACATGGCATCCATTGATTTACTCAAGCTCTCCTAGGCTCTGGCATATCTGTTAAGATTAGGAGATTGACCATTCTTCCTCTAGTTGATGTGGCACTCTTTGGTTGAGTCAGGCTCTCCCAAGTTCTGACATCTCTGTCAAGTTCAAGAGATTGGCCATTCCTTTTTTGCATAAGCCAATTGGCTAGGGTATTGACAAATTTTGATATTGATTTGCATGACATTTCCTCATTGCATTGGGCTTTATCGAGATCTAATATTTCTATCAAGATTGGGAGACTGATGCATTTGACAACATGCCACGTGGTGCTTATTCATCACATCAAGATTTTTTAGGTGTTAACATTTCTGTCAAGGCTAGGAGACTAACATGTCTAACAATAGGTTGCATGGTGCTTCCTTAGTACATTAGGTTCTCTTGGGCTTTAACATCTTTTTTAGGGATGGGAGACTGATGCATCTAACAAAAGGGTGCGTGGCTTATTTTGATTTGACCATGTCCTGGCACCACTGACAGCGACCTACACGATATTTCTTCATTGCACCATTTATCCCTTTGAAAATCCAAAAAAATAACTAAATGAAAGAGAAAATAAATGTCATCAAATACATTCTCACCTCATTGTTAGCTAGACTCTAAAGTGCCACATAGGACTCTAAGATTTGATACTTTTATAAAGGCTTGAGACGCATAAAATTTCTAATTGAGAGCAAGCCTGCAAAGTTACCACATTAAATCTTCAAAGAAAGAAAGCCTATCTTAACGTTGAAGTATCAATGTGATTTGACATTGTTTCTTTCATAGACCTTTGAGGTTTGCAAATTGGATTAATTGGTCACCATAAATACCACATGCTCAAGAAAATGAGGGTGACATGGAATACTTGGTTTAGGTGAAGCTAACTAGAATGAGATAATGAGTCTAATAACTCTAGTTTAGGTATTTTTTAAAGAGGGGTCCCCCATTTTCATGAAAAGGGGATGTGTTGGCCACAACACATACCCCCTTAAGTGTAACTTAGGAAGGCCTATAAAAAATAAGAAGGCTAAGAATTATCTATGTGATGAAGGAATAAGTAGAGGGGAGATTAATATCATGTTAGTAAGAAAATCAAATAAAACACATTAAAAGCTTACACCTATAGCCTAGACACTCAAGGAGCTAGTGAACTATACAAGTAACTAACAAATGAGAGCAAAATAAGAGATTTTACCTTTCATAAGAGTAAGTGTTGTGTGTTGAAAATGAGTTGATGTGCTCAGTTGTGTGATCAGTAAATATTTGACAATGAAGCTCCTTGCTTCACCTCTCCTTGTCACCTTAGTAATGTTGGTGTTGGCTTTGACTTGGCTTGGCTTAGAAAATGGGCATGGTAACTTTATACCAATGAGATTATTGAAGGAATTTTAGCATCATAACACTATATAAAATAATATTTCTAGAGGTATTTTGGCATAATAATATTGCACATAAAATATTATTTATCAATGGGTGACGCCTTGTATTTATAGCCTCCAAAACTAACTCTAACCCAAGTGTAGTTAGGTTAGAGTTAATCGTGGTTGAGTTCAAACTAATCCTAGTTAAGTTAAGGCTAATCCTAGTTAAGTTAAGGAGGGGACATGCATGTAATATTTGGGATAGAGATCCCATTTATTAGACATGACTCTCTAATTCTGAATTTATTACATTTTAGGGAGATATTTTTATTTCCTTAACTTTGAGGATGCTGATGTCATCATGACCTCATTTTTATTAAAATTTAATTTTTTGTAAAATTTGTTTTTACTAATTGCACATGGAAAATTCACTTAAGCATTTAATTTAGTTTGATTAGTTAATTCATTTTACTTAGCATTTTAGTACTTTAGGAATTATTCAAGTGCCCCGGGCTTAATGGGTCCAAAGGCCAAACTATTACATTGCTAGGTCTCGAGTTGAATGAAGATGAATCCATGAGAGGTTACTTTTGCATACATGATGATACCCCAAATAGGGATGCCTCAACATGATTTTGAGCACTAATGTCCAATATGTGGACAAAATTGAGACATTTAATGATTTTTAGGCTTAATTTATATTGTTTGGTAAAAATCAATCTGAAGGTTGATTAGAAGCTAGTTATGGCTAGAATGGGGATATTATGTGATTAAATAATATGTAGATGGAAGATTAGTATCATGCTAGTAAGAGATTCAAACAAAAAACATTAAAATATTACACCTCTAACCTAGACACTCAAGGAACTAGTGAACTACGTAAGTAACTAAAAAGTGAGAGCAAAACAAAAGATTTTACCTTTCATGAGAGCAAGTGTTTTATGTTCAAAATGATTTGATGTGCTTTGTTGTGTGATCAATAAATCTTTGGAAATTAATCTCTTTTATCCACATCTCCTTGTCACCTTGGTAATGTTGGTGTTGGCTTGGCTTCACAAATAGGCATGGTAACACTATAACAATGGGCTTCTTGAAGATATTTTAGCATCATAACACTACACAAAATAAGCTTTTTGAAGGTATTTTGGAATAATAACATTGTATATAAAATTTTATTTATCAATCAGTGAGGCCTTGTATTTATAGCCTTCAAAACTAACTCTAACCCAAGTGTAGTTAAGTTAGAGTTAACCATGGTTGAGTTCAAAATAGCTCTATTTGAGTTAAGGCAAACCTTAATTGAGTTAAGGAGGGGACATGCATTTAATATTTGGGATAGAGATTTCATTTATTAAGCATGGCTCTCCATTTTTGAATTTATTACATTTTAGGGAGATATTTTCAATTCCTTGACTTTAAGGATGATGATGCCATCATGGCCTCATTTTTATTGATTTTTTTTTTTCATAATTTATTAACATGAATTGCACATGGAAAATTCACTTAAAATTTTAATTTAGTTTGATTAGTTAATTCATTCTATTTAACATTTTATTGCTTAGTGAATTATTCAAGTGTCCCGCTTAATGGGTCTAAAGGCCAAACTATCACATTATTAGGTCACAAGTTAACTAGAGATGAATCCATGAGAGGTTACTATTGTGTAAAAGATAATAACTCAAATATGGATTCTTTAACATAATTCTGAGCACTAATGTTCTATATGCAAATAAAATTAAGACATTCAGTTATTTTTAGGCTTAATTTGCACTATTTTGAAGAAATCAATTTGAAGTTCGATTAGAAGCCAACTGTGACCAGAATGAGGTGTCTACAGTTTGCCCCTATTTAGGAAATTTTTGCAAGCTATAAGCATAATAACATCTTAAATATTTTTTTTTTAATGCCTAATGCTCTAGAAGGTGATGCATGAACCCTAGATGCCCCCTTGAGGGAATAAATGATAAAATAAAGGCGGTGAATGGTCCCTCAAAAATAAGGGAATGATGTGACCTATAGGTAAAGGGGGTTGGAAAAGACTAATTTTTTCAAAGAAAATTATAATTAGTGGCACAGTAAGATGCCCCAATAGGGTAGATAAAAAAGATGATTTGCCCAAAGGCGGTTATAATCATCGACATAGTGAGGTAAAAAGAATGATTTGCCCAAAGGTCGTTATAATCATTAGCGTGATGAAAATGCCACAATAGGATAGATAAAGAGAATGATTTACCCAAAGGAGGTTATAATCATTAGCACAATGAAAACATGCCCAAGAAGGGCAAGAAAATGATAATGATTTGCCCAAAGATGATTATAATCATTAACTTTCAGATAGATCAAAACACAATGATTTACCCAAAGGTAGTTGGAATCATTAGTACTAAGGTTGGTTGTAATATGGCAAATTAGAAAAGGTGGCTTACGTACTGAATCCTTACTCATGGAGTAAAAGCAAATTAATACAAAGGGTAGGCATAAACTTGGGCTACTTGCTAGTATGGGGATGCACGTCCTAACTAGCAGGGATTAAAATTCATTGGTGATTTAATTGTTCTATATTTAGGTAATATTTGGATATGTCAGGAATTTTTCAAGTGAACAAGAAGTATCATGGCACAATTTCTTACAAGATAAACTAAACTGATTTTTGTTGTAGCACATGATGGTATGCATCACGATATAAAACACCATGATGACCTAGTTGTAATATGCATAAGGACTGACACACGATCTAAGAAACAATTAAATATAATGCACCAATGATAAAAACCATGATGACAATATTGACGTATGAATATGGATGGACTTAAGTATAATTCTCAAAAAATCACCTAATGAATTCATATATACTAAGTCAAGGCACAGCAATGAAATCAAATATACAAACAAATAAAACAAAACACCAATAAACAGATAAACAACAAAACACTAATAAATAAAATAGTGAAAAACAAAATAAAAGGAAAGGAAACAAACACAAATAATGATTAATCACAATGTTAGTGCAAATAGAAGATAAATTGTTCGTGCATGTGTAATAAATGTGTTACTCTTGGTGACAGGGCCCCCATTTTTGAAAAAGGGGACATTTTGACCACAACACATACCCCCTTAGAATCAAATTAAGGAGGCTTGTTGAAAATGAAAAGGCTAAGAATCCTCTAAAATGGGTCTCGATAACTAGGCTTGATGAGGTACCCATGTACAATAGGTACAACTTGAAAAAAATGAGATAAAATAAAGGTCTCTAAAAAACCAGACTAAACACTGTGAAAACTAAAGCCATCATTGGAAAAAGTGTAAATAAGTGAAAGTGAAAATACTAGTGAAGAACTTAAATCTACATGAGTGGTCCAGATCCACTACTCGATCACTGAAGATAAATGTTGGGGATGCCAAAGGTAAATTTCTAAGTCAAGTGTCAAAAGTACAAAAAGTACATCAAGATGAAAATCAACTACTTGAAGTAGATGTTGTTATGTGTTAAAGGTAATCAAGGGACATAACACCCAAATAATCAATACAACTACACACTCCCCTAATAATTCTAAATTAGTGAAGTGGATGAAAAAGTTTGTATGAGTGGTCTAATTCCACTACTCAAACACCAAACACTGATAAAATTTGGGTATGATCAAAATTCTCACTAAAATGAGATAAAGTGACTATCAGGGTGTTGAATAATGCATAAATGGTCTCTCAAATAATGATAGCCCTAGTGGTGATGGGATAGAGTAGCAAATAAAATGTAAAATAGGTGTGCAAAATAAGGCACACATGTATGAAGGTATACTAGGTTACAAAAAACAACCCACCCATGTTACTTTATAATTCAGTGAGAGTACACTATATCTCAAAAACCACCAAATGAAGATAAGGAAATGTATATGGCATAATATCTCCAAACAAAGATATCATCTATATGTTTAAGAAAACCCATATCAATGTGAGAGTTGCTCCAAAATAATGAAGCACTGTCATATAGAGTGTTAAACCCAAATTTTCTAATATATTCTAAATATTTTTTATCCATAAGCATGGAGATGCAAGGGCACATGATGAACATAAAAGACCACAATGAGGGAGATAACAACACGAAAGAGATAAATAGGGGAGAACAATGCGAAAGACCTTGGTGTAGATGGGTGTTGTGAAAGACAAGGGAATAGAGAATAAGGAACACAAAATGTAGGACTAAGAGAAGAACAAAAATAGGACAAGGGCACTGTAAATGGAGGTAGTTACAAAGTATTTCACATAAACATCAAATATTAATGGGAGAATGAATATAGCATTAACTCATGGAAGAGGAGGAACATCTAACACAAAAAGAGTATATAGGGGCTATTGGGACTGATTCAAAAAGAACTAAATCATAACAGTTCACCATGAATTCTTTCTTTTGAAATAGTCATTGGCTTGTCATATATAATGTATTAATGGTGTAACACAAGAAAGGGTTTGCTTGTGTATAAATACCACTTTAGTTTTGATTAGAAAGGGTTGTTGAATATAGATGTGTTTTTGTTATCAAGTTAGAGATCTAGATAACGTGTATTGAATGAAGCACCTATTGTCTAATTTGGTCCCACATACCAAATTTTTTCCTAGATTAAATAGATGAGTAAATTTCCTGATTGAATGAATGATCAAATGACTTCTACAAGCTTTGAAAGACCAGACCGTCACCAGGATATCATATAGAAATGAATAGAGTGAGATAGTTTCGAATTTGATAGATGCACTTGGGAGACCTCTTAGATCCAAATAATTGCATAAACATGATTAATTTCATGCTAAGAAGACCCTCAACAAATTTCATGTCTCAATGAGTTCTCTATCTCGAGATACAAGCCTTCAAAGCTTAGCTTGTAGAACGAAATGTTCATGCAGACGTCAAAATAAAGCTCATAAATTAACCATTTGGATTTTAAATTATGATAGGATTATGGACATCAATGATAGGTGTATGAACATCAAAATAAATCTCATAAATTAAATCACTGGGATTTAAATTGTGACAGGGTTGTGGACATCAATGACGGGCTTGCAAACATCAATGACGAGCTCGTGGACATCGATGACAGGCTAGTAGATGTCAAATTTAATATATGGAAAATAAAAATTATGTTCAACAATTGATGGTCATGTGGATGTCAAATGATGGGCGCACAAACATCAATTTTAAGCCCCATGAATTAGCCATTTGAGTTCAAATGGTGGGTCCCACTAAGATCAAGGGCTCATGTTCAAACGTACATCCAGATCCAATAGAGCAAGGGCAAGGATGACGTAAGTGGGACCAAGTAGATATAAGGGCTGACATTAACTCATACTATGTAAATCTAATAGTGCAAAAAAAGTTAAAAGAGTCAATAGGCTAGGTCAATATCAACAACTAATGAACAAAATTGACCTCGAGAGATTTTTAGTAAAGGTTGATAAAGTAGATTTCGACCAAGGCAAGAAAATATAAAGGAGTCAAGTTCGAGCATGATCCAAGTTAAAACAAAACAGATATTTCAGGGTTGAGGGTCATCATTAGAGCTCTATGGAGATAAAATAGGTCTTTAGACCTAATACAAATCAAAGGTCGATAACTTTTCAAAATGAGACCAGATCACTTATAGGTCTGCATCGATATAATAGCTATACGAGAACCAATAAAGGAGATTTGTTTTAAATCTATAGTTAATCTATGTCTAGGGTTTACAATAAAAGAATGCTAAGGCATAAATGTGATAGTCAGATCAACTGCCTAAGTAGACTTACTCATGGCTCTATCAGGTCTAAAGATATGAGGACCTGGTCTATATAATGAAGCCAAGTGGAAGTGTAGACACTAGAAAACCATACTAGATGTCAAAATGCCTCAAGATACCCTTATCGACCCACTGACCAACCCTTTGGACCTTGAGTCTAGTTAGCTAATTAGCTACCTAAACTCACTTACTAACTTGAACCTTAACCTACCTCTTTCAACCCACCTTGACCCCTTCTCCTTCAAACACTCGACTGTCGATGGTCAACTTAATCATTGATGGTTATCCTGACCATTGATGGTTATCCTGACCATTGATGGTCATGTCCTCACCTTCTTAACCCATCACTAGTTGTGTGCAAGATAACGAGGCACAATTAAATATGTTTGCATCATAAGCCTCAAAATCAGTAGCCTCATCCTTTGGGGAACCTTATATCCTCCATCTCTCTTTGCCTATAAAAGGAGGGGAGAAGGATGTGAAAAAAGATGGACAATCAATGATCTGAGACTCCATCAGGGTTTTATTTTGCAGGTATTCCTTCCAACCTATTGGGTGAATATTTTGTCGGCCAGCTAACTGGTGACCAAAATAGTTCCTATCACCACAACATAGGGAGATTGGTCGTCCAATGTTGCAGGTTTACCACATCTAAAGGGGACAAATCTCTCATCTCATCAAGGGGAGGTTCCCTATTAAATATGCGGAGGCTATATACTATATAAATAAGTTAAAAGTAAGACACAGGGGTGGGATAAACCATCCATCTCTTTTCTTTTAGAGATGATGCTAACAAACAGAGGAGAAATCCTGAGTTATTGGTGAAGATACTTCTCTTCTTTCAGAAGTAACATTCAGCTAAGAGCCAAATCCCTTCCTAGATAGTAGAAATCTTGGTGAAGCAACAGAAGGCACTTCTCTTCTTTCAGAAGTGCTCATTCTTGCAAACAACAGGATTCTTTCTAGTAACAAGTAATGGGGTAATAGGATCCAAAGTAACCAATAATCTAAGATGTAGCACCAAGTCTCCACCTTGACTGCCCTAGAGTGAGATACGAAGAACAATGGGGGCATAAAGTCGTCCCAAGGTCCTTTATATAGAAATAAAAAAGAAAAAACACACACTGAAGACAACTATGATAACACAAAGTCTAAAAGTAGTTGGCTTCAGGACACCTTCCTTATCACCTCCACTAGTTCTGCTTGTTAAATCAAATAAATAAGAATGCTTTTAGAAGACAGATATAAGAACAATCTCCTAAAGTAGCACAAGCTATAACAGCACAAATTCTGCAAGTAACTTGCTTTCTCATTCAATCAAAGAAATATAAATTACAATATGAGCTCAAAGTCTCAGTAATGCCTTTCAATTCGGGCAGAGTTTCACTTTTGGTAAGGGGAAGATCTCCTTTACAAATGAGAGATATTACAATATTATAGCAACTACGCAATGAGTGGAGCTTTTTTCCATGGGATGGCCCATGCTGTAGTCAACATCTTCAATGCACTTTCAGTCCTATCTGGAGAGACCATGCTGAGAATAGTGTACTGCCATAACTATTGCATGTCCCTTCATCTAATATGTTCTTCCTTGGTATGGACCATTTGGTCTGTCCCCTCTAACGTCTGTGCAGCTGTCCATTTGTCTTTACTTCATGGAAGGAAAAAATAGGCTGCATCCTTAAATTACAAGCCAAAATACCTACTTAATGGACTATTCCACCTACTGAAATTACTTCTGTGCAGACATTTCAGGCTTTTCCCTCTTTTTGCTTTTGTCTTTTCCAGCTTCGATTTGAGCTATCGAGCTCTCTTTTCATTTAATCGCTTGGTTCTTCCTTTAAGTTCCGTGCTCTATTAAATTTCCATGAATTTTTCCTCACTTTAAATTTGACATCTGAGGGGCCATCAATGATTGGTAGCTGCTTGAACCGTGTTGAACTTTGAACCTGTGAACCATTTGAAAGTTCATTGGTTCAAAGCTTCGTTAATTCACTTTGTCTATTTTGGTCCATCGCTTCCCTGCTTAAGCGCTTCTTTGCTCTCCGGTTGAACCATCACTTTCATTGGACTTGCCTTTGGAATCATCCATGTTGCTTCTTTCTTTGCTTGAGGCTACTTTTGAACTGCTTGAACCTGTGAACCATTGAACTTTGAACTCTTTCGGTTCAAGGTTCAATTGGTTCATTAGTTTTTTCCTCTGCCTGTCACTTCCTTGTTCTTTTTAAGCTCTTTGATCTTCATCACACTGGTTGAACCTTTAAACCTGTGAACTCGTTGAACCATTTGGTCGTTGAACCTGTTGAACATTTGAACCAAAGTGGTTCAATGGTTCAAGCCTTCTTCTCTTTGATAAGTGTTTTGAAGCCATTGAACCTAGAAGCAGTTGAACTTGTTGAACCTTTGCCGAAGTGCCAACTGTTGTTGATAGTGTTGAACCTTGAATCCATTGAACCCTTGAACCAAAAGAGTTTAAGGTTCAACAGTTCAATGGTTCAATCCTTGCTTAGAAGCTTGCTAATGAACTCTTTTGGTTGAACCAAGCCAATTGAAACAATCTTGAAAATGACCAAGTGTTGAAAACTTGTTCTTTCCTGCAGAGTCCGTAGAAATCAACCTATGAATTTTGTAGAACTAAGTTCATAGTTTTCTCTCGAGCCTTGAAAGAGTCCATAGAAATGAGCCTGCAGAGTCGATAGTTTTAAGCCTGCAGAGTCCGTAGATTTCTTCCTACAGAGTATGTAGATTTCTTCTTGCAGAGTCTATAGATTTCCGAGAAAGATTTGAAAAATGAAGAACCTGAATGCTCAGAACAATTTTTGAAACGGGAAGAGAGGATTTTGGTCTGTAGGACCAAAATAGTTCAAATGTTGTCCCAAAAATGAGTGACATTTTTGGAGACCAACAGCTGGCTCTAGTTGGGGAACTTCCTTCAAGTGAAAACTTGAAACACCACTAAGGGGAGTAGAAACCAGAATCTCGAGTGCCTTGAAGTGTGCCATTGGGCTATGGAGTCGTGCTACTCAAAAAGAAAGGCTAAAAAAAATGAAAATGAAAAGAACAAAAAAGAATTAAAGACTATATAGATATACATATGTATAGGTGAACTTATCTGATACTTCAAGAATTATAGTACTTCAGATGCTGCTCCTTGTGAGGTGAAGAAAAGTGGATGCCATCCTGATAAACCAACAAAAAACCATTCTGTCCCCAGAAACGATGATGGGCAAATGGAGCTCTCCACCAAAAAACCAATTTTTTATGTCTTCCTCTTGCTCTTTCTTCTTCTTTCCCCATGGCATGACGTGGTCTTCAAACTAAAAACCATAACTCCTTGTTCTCTTGATGAAGAGTTCTTTTTGCTGACTTTGGAATACAGTAGTATGGTCCACAACCATAGCTTGCTGTTCTACTAGTCTAGTCCAGCACATGCTTTGATTGTCAGCATCAGACCCCTGACAAACCATCAACTCAGCATCCCCTTTGGTGTGAAGGAGTTCGATCTCTTCATCCTGAGCAGTCTTCGATTTGAGCAACAGAGATCTACATCCATCATGAGTGGAAGAATTGCTGCCATCAGATTTCAGGATCTAAGCATCATCAGAAGCTGATCTTTTATTAGATTTCTCTTCATCAGAGATGGAAGATCCTTCTTGATTTGTACTGTGCCTTACCAATTCTTTTGATGCCTAATTTGGATCAAATCCTAGATTGCCAGCAACGGGACTTTGATCACGTGAGACATAAACATCCTCTGTGGTCAAGGAGTAATTACCCCTGCCTGAAGGCTCAAACAAAATTTGAGCAGCAGGGGCTGACATTTGGGTGACCACAATTTTTGCCTCGAACAAGTCTACACCTAGCTCTTCACCAATGTTTAATTGCTTAGGATTGGCTTGCAGGGATTCAAACTCAATCCTTTGAATTTTAGATTTCTTGACATGATCAATCATGTCAAATGACTAAGATGGACTTGAAAGAGAGGATGAAAGTTCATCCTTTTAGTTTTTGGGAGGGGGAGGACTAATCTACAAAGTTGAAGTAGAAGGTGTAGAGATGTTTGATGTACTAACCTTCTTGGCAATCACTGCGTCCTTTGACTGGAAAGGAAGAGGGGTTCTTTGCTCAGTAATTGAAATTATTGGTTGGAGTCGCTCCTCTGTCTTCTCTTTGTCATCCTGCTAGGCTGACTGATTCTCAAACCTGGTGAATATTGCATATGATCTTTCGACTGCTTCACTTTCACTTCTGGGTTCATCTTAGAAATTCAAAAAACTAATGTGGGAGTTGCCAGCTGATTCTTCTTGATCCTCCATGAAGAGACCAACATCATTTTTTTGCTCAAACTCAAGTTGGAAATAGAAAACATGTTCTGTTTCCAGATATCCAACTACTGAGTTGGTTGGAGGTGCTTCAAGGATAAGGTTCTTCTGTGAGGGAGGAAGGCAATTTGGTTGCCCTTGAATTCTGGCAGTTTTGCCTTGATATGGCTGATTGAAGAATGTCCTCCTTGATATATTTTTATATAGAGAAGCAAAAGACATACCTTGTGCCATTTGTCTTTTCAAAGCTAGCAATTTATTTGCTAGCTTTTGTACCATTGGGTTAATGGTGGCTGTGGGTGAGTATTCAGAAGATGAAGAGGGTTTACCTCTATTAGGATCTCTCTTTATCTTTCCTGCTAAGATAAGGTCATCTTCTAGTAATAGGGTCCAAAGTAACCAGCAATCTAAGGTGTAGCACAAAGTCTCCACCTTGACTGCCCTAGAGTGAGATACGAAGAACAATGGGGGTACAAAGTCGTCCCAAGGTCCTTTACACAAAAATAGAAAAAAAAAACATAGACTGAAGACAACTATGACAACATAAAGTTTGAAATTAGTTGGCTTCAGGACACCTTCCTTATCACCTCCACTAGTTCTACTTGTTAAATCAAATAAATAAAAATGCTTTCAGAAGATAGACATAAGAACAATCTCCTAAAGTAGCACAAGCTATAACAGCACAAAGTCTGCAAGTAACTTACTTTCTCATTCAATCAAAGAAATATGAATTACAATCTGAGCTCAAAGTCTTAGTAATGCCCTTCGATTCGGGCAGAGTTTCACTTCTGGCAAAGTTTCACTTCTGGTAAGGGGAAGATCTCCTTTACAAATGAGAGATATTACAATCTTATAACAACTACACAATGATTGGCACTTTTTTCCATGGGACGGCCCATGCTACAGTCAACATCTTCAATGTGCCTTCAGTCCTGTCTGGAGAGACCATGCTGTAACAGTGTGCTACCATAACTATGGTGTGTCCCTTCATCTAATATGTTTCTTCCTTGGTATGGATCGTTTGGTCTATCCCCTCTGACGTCTACACAACTGTCCATTTGTCTTTACTTCATGGAAGGAAAAAATAGGCTGCGTCTTTAAATTGCAAGCCAAAATACCTACTTAGTGGACTATTCCACCTACTAAAATTACTTATGCGTAGACATTTTGGGCTTTTCCCTCTTTCTGCTTTTGTCTTTTCCAGCTTTAATTTGAGCTATCGAGCTCTCTTTTCATTTAATCGCTTAGTTCTTCCTATAAGTTATGTGCTCTATTTAAATTTCCATGAATTTTCCTTCACTTTAAATTTGACGTCTGAGGGGCCGTCAATGATTGCTAGTTGCTTGAACCGTGTTGAACTTTGAACCTATGAACCATTTGAAAGTTCATTGGTTCAAAGCTTCATCGGTTCACTCTGTCTCTTTTGGTCCATCGTTTCCCTGCTTAAGCGCTTCTTTGCTCTCTAGTTGAAACATCGCTTTCATTAGACTTGCCTTTGGAATCATCCATGTTGCTTCTTTCTTTGCTTGAGGCTGCCTTTGAACTGCTTGAACTTGTGAACCATTGAACTTTGAACTCTTTCGGTTCAAGGTTCAATCGGTTCATTGGTTTTTTTCTCTGCCCGTCACTTCCTTGTTCTTTCTAAGCTCTTTGATCTTCATCACACTGGTTGAACCTGTGAACTCGTTGAACCATTTGGTCGTTGAACCTGTTGAACCATTGAACCAAAATGGTTCAATGGTTCAATAGTTCAATGGTTCAAGCCTTCTTCTCTTTGATAAGTGTTTTAAAGCCGTTGAACCTAGAAACAGTTGAACTTGTTGAACCTTTGCCAAAGTGCCAACTGTCGCTGACGGTGTTGAACCTTGAACCCATTGAACCCTTGAACCAAAAGAGTTCAAGGTTCAACGGTTCAATGGTTCAATCCTTGCTTAGAAGCTTGCTGATGAACTCTTTTGGTTGAACCAAGCCATTGAAACAATCCTGAAAATGACCAAGTGTTGGAAACTTGTTCTTTCTTGTAGAGTCTGTAGAAATCAACCTATGAATTCTGTAGAACTGAGTTCGTAGTTTTCTCTAGGTTTTTTCTCGAGCCTTGAAAGAGTCTATAGAAATGAGCCTGCGGAGTTGGTAGTTTTAAGCCTATAGAGTCCGTAGATTTCTTCCTACAGAGTCCGTAGATTTTTGAGAAAGCTTTCAAAAATGAAGAACCTGAATGCTCAAAATAATTTTTGAAAGGGGAAGAGAGGATTTTGGTCTGTAGGACCAAAACAGTTCAATTGTTTTCTCAAAAATGAGTGACATTTTTGGGGACCAACACAACCAACCAACCAACTAGCATAATTGAGATCTAACACTCTATCAAAATTGCTTTACAACCAAAGACACCGTTACTCTGCCAAAATTCTTCCAGATTTTACCAACATCTTCAACAAACTTCAAAGCTAATTATCTATTTTCATGTATTCATTTACTTTGTTTCATTTTCACACCTCTACCTAAACCAAACCTTTTCCCTTGATACTTTTAAGGTCCTCCCTTACCCTCATGACCATTAACCAACCTCCAACAACCCATAAAACCTTTATCTGACCAACCCATAACCTATTCTGATCAAAACCAATAAGCTATCCAAATTCACCCTAACCATTGAAGGTTACCCTAATCGTTGACAATCATCCTAACCGCTAATGGTCACCCTAACCGTCGATGGTCACTGTGTGAAATTTTTTGACCAAAAACCAACAACCTATCAACCAACCAACAACCTCAACCAAAACCTTGTTTTCTTGATCCTTGTCACCTCACAGACTAGAAACAACGAATTGACCTATACTGAACATTTCTTTATTGATTTATCATTCCCAAAATGTTATTTTGTTAGAACACTATCATTCATTTTAAAATTATTTATTTCTTTAGATCTAGTACTTTTATGTTATGCAACATTTTATTTTCAACATTAACTTGTATCAAAAGGTGGATTGACAGCCTCCTAGATAGCTCATGTTTCTTGGATCTAGCTTGCTAAGAAATCCACCCATCTACCTAACTAACCAACCCTTTTTTAGTTCTATCTTATTGCAGGTCATCTTCCTAGCCAAACAAGACTATCTACAATTGTCTAGATTATGGAATGCACGCCATATTTATGTTATACTAACCTCTACCCCTCTTTCAGTTTTACCTTTCTTCTATAAATAGATAAAAGAAAAAATTTGAGTAAAACATTTTGGCATGCCTAGTGGGACCTAGTTACATCTAGTCCCCTTTTCTTCTTTATTCTATGCTCATACAATGAAACTTAAAATTTATTTTGGGTATAAAATTAACTACATATATTGATTGCTTGCATGTTTATCTCATTTAATTAAATTAAAACAAAAGTAATCAATCATAGTTTCATTTTTGTTATCACACACTCTACCAAACCACTTATCAAGCAACACATCTTAACACCTAACATAAGGTTCGACTAGGATTTCATCACCTAGTGGTAAACCTTCACCCTTTGGCTATCTTACTTGGACTTCACTACCAAGAAGAGAAACTAAAACTCAACTCTCTAGTTGAGTCTAAACTCTAAAAATTAGTATATCTTGGCTAAGCCCCTAACACCTTTATCATTGCGGTGTGTGAAGTGAGGGAGTAGGCCCTAACATCAAGCCACATACTAACTTTCAATAAATATTTTGAGAGCCATAAGTAACCTGAAACCAACCATAGACTTCTCTTCTTGTACCCACTCTACAAGCCAAGTCTTCTAACATACTTTCTAACTTAAGGCATAATCCAAAAGAGAGACTAAAAAGAAACCTAGGAGGTAACGTACTTTAGTATGTGTTTTGCCTTTTTGACTTTTATTGTTTGCTCTTTGCTTTGAGTTATAAGAAATCTACCTTCCACCATCTTGCCTCCATTATCTTTTCCAACGGGGAACCAACCTATATTCTCTCTTGGAGATCCTAACTTTACTAGGATCTTGGAGAACAACCATCTCGCCTTAGAGTGATACCTTGCATCACGATCCACTTATGCTCTTAACCTTATCTACAACCAACCTAACCTACCCTACAACCAACCTAACCTTACCTATAACCAACCTAACCTACCTTACAACCAACCTAACCTTACCCATAATTAACCAAACCTCACCTACAACCAATCCAATCTTAACTACAATCAATCAAACCCTACCTATCCCCTATCAAACCTCAACTACAACTAACCAACAAATTGTCAACTACCACTTGAGCTAGTTATAATGTTAATGGATTGTATAATCAAAGTAGAGTCATCTATTTTCGGTACCCATGACCAGTCAATCCTCACCTACAACAAATCAAATCTCAACTATAACCATTTCAACATCATCATAGCCAACCAACAACCCATAAACACCAACTTAACAATTATCATACCAGCCTCAAATTCAACCTTTCCAACCTCATCAACCATTGGGTCACATACCCCAACCATCATATCAACTACTCCAACCTACTTTGAGGCAACCCTCTTTATCTCAACATTGATATTTGGTCTATCCTCTTTGCCATCAAACCAACAACTATCAAACCAACTTATCTACATTATCTAACCTATCGAACGAACCCACCTTAATAACCTTACCCAAACTATCAAACCAACCCATCTTAACAACCTTAACAACTCTATCAAATAAAACCAACAACTATCAACTAAATTTACCCAATCAACCCACCTTATCAATCCAACCAACCTTATCAAGCATACCCAACCCATCAAATCAATCAACATTATCAACTCAACCAAACCTATCAAACCCACTAACCTCATCAAACCATTGATTATCTCAGAAATTCAAGAGCAATCCATCATTGAACCTCTTTTTGCACCCATTATTGTGCACACCAATAACCAAAGCTCTCAACATAATGAGGCCCATCCATTAGATTTGGTTCTTAGTCAACCTATAACTAAGGAAACCATAATTCACCCCTTAACCAAACCACTTGTTAACCAATTAGAACCTTCTCAAATTTATTTTAAAATCACAATCAAGGAAACCATCCTACCTTTTTCACTCACCCATGTGGAACCAACCAACCAACCTTTTCCACTCACCCATGTGGAACCAACCAACCAACCTTTTACATTCACTTATATGGAACCAACCAACTAACATTTTCTACATACCGATGTGGAACCAACCAACCTATCACTTATCAATTTTGTGGAACCTGCCATCGACCCTACCTTAGCTATCATGAACCCTACCTTACCTATTGATGGTTAAAATTTGTGCTTGATTCTAATCAACAATAATGAAAAGTTTCAAGCTGTGGGATATTGTGGCTTGAAACAACCTCCAGATTTTAGAGAAGCTGGTCTCTTCTTTTGTATCAAGTGTGGGGGAAAAAGATAGGAAATTAAACAGAAATACAAATGCAAGAATTGAAACCTAACTATGGCGATGCGCCTGAATGTAATTTTAATCCTAAATTGAGCACAGTGAGACTATATATAGGATTCATTTACATTTAAGAGCAAATAAGTGCATGATCAATGTAAAAGATTGAACAATAGAAACAGAGGCTCATAACAGAGGCTTCTTTTGCTGAGATATAGAAATGTCAACAAAGGCATAAGGTTCAATCTTCTTATAAGAATCTTCCAATCACATAAGAGGCGTAGAAACACGTACAGTTATGTAAAACTTTTGACTCAAGAAAATGAGACAAAAGCAAATGACATTCTTAATCACAACTCTAGAAAATCTATGGTATAGACTACTTTTGCAAATGACACAGATAATATCAACAAAGGCATAAAGTTCAATTTTCTTAATTTATTCAGCCACGTAAAAGGCATAGAAACATGCACAGTTACATCAACTTTACAACTCAAGAAAATGAGATGAAAGCAAATGATATTACTTAGTCCTTTGCTCTAGAAAATCTAAAAACTATATATCTTTTTTTTCTTGATAATGGATCCCCTTCTTTTATAGACCCGGATGTCTCCTTCCATCATCCCCTTTCCCATGCAATTCTACTCTGCTCTTAACTCACAGGGGACAAACAAACGATGCTTTTAATGTTTGCAGGCCCCAAAAATCTACCCAGTGAACTCTTCCATCTACCAGAAATAACTTTCATCGAGCTTCCCTCCATCTCGCTTTGTGGCAATAGATACACATAACACTCTGTTCTATTGAAACGGAAGAGGACACGTAGTCAATTTCCTAAAATTCTCCTTGTCACTTAGAAGGCATCGAAGAACGACACTTGGCACTTTCCTCCTGATCTATCGAAGATACGTGGCTCTCTTCGCTTCTTTTTAGCTATGCTGTAGAATTATTCAGGGCACATATTAGGCTCTTGCAGATGGTGACACTTGGCAGCTTTCGTAGACCTTTAAAATAATACCCGAGACCTACCACAATTTTTATTTAGCAATGAAGCTTGAAGATGATCTCTCAAAATTTGACACATGGCGGCCTCCACTTTCTTAGGAAGATACGTGGCATCTTCTGTTTTTTTTACTAGGGGTATGTGGCATCTTCTATTTCTTTCAGGAATGGAGTAGAAAGGGGCTCAGAAAGTGACACTTGGTGACCTCTGCTACTCTTCGGCACTTAGACAAAATGAAACAAATGCCCTACTGCCTTCCAAAAGGGTGCCTGACCCCTTTGATTTTTGGGACACTCCCTTAAACTGCCCGTTGAACCAAAATTGGTTCAAGGATTCAATGGTTCAACACTGCGCACCATTCACATGTCAATCAAGGTATTGAACCAAAAACGTTGAACCAAGGCATTGAACCCAGGCATTGAATCAACTGTCTCTCAGATGCCGACATGTGGTGACTTCTACTTTCTTCTGAAGAGTAGTGCAAGGCCTTCCATGACTGCCACCTAGCACTTTTTGCTTCTTCCTGCTACTTAGCTTGTTGAAAACCTTCGTCGAGAAGTAGAATGAAACGCGGGTGCCGATATGAGACGCAGATGCCAACATGTGGTGCGTTCTACTGAGTTGCTATTAGATACATGACACATTTTACGGCTCTCTTGAAAGCTAGGAAAGGTGCCTCGAATGACTCCACTTGGCCTATTTGGTAACTTAGAAAGCGACACTTGGTAGCTTTCGCTGCCCTTTAACACTTAGGTGGAAAATGAATCAAAATAAATGAACTTGCGCTCTATTTCAAAACTTTTGCCACCATGACCAAGGTATGCAGGAACAAAACTGCAGTGTGTGACTGAGAATCGAAATGCAATGCAGAGTAAAAAAATTACTCTACAGTTACTGGTGACCCCCAAGACTTTTGAGCCTACTCAAAAAGAAAACTCCACCTTTCGCTAGATCAAAAATTGTGAAATTTATAGCTTCAAAAGAGCTGTCAACATGTGTTCAAAACAATTATTTAAAAAGAAAAGTGAGAAAACAACAAAAAAAAATAATGCGAGAAAGGGAGATTATTTAACTATAATACATTAGAGACCTAAGTTAATTGAAATGCTTCAAATAGATTCTATTTACATGAATCTTTAGGTTCTCCTTCCATCGATTCTAGCCCGAATGAATTCTTCTGCTTGTACGCATGAATTTTATACGGGCCAGTCCATAATGCTTCAAATTTGGTATGCTGACTCGGCTTGGCAGCCCTTGCATCCCATTTCAAAATAATTGAGCCTACTTCAAAATCAGGATTCAAAGTCCTTTTATCAAAATAGTTCTTAACCATTCCCTGATGTTTAATCATTGAATCATGGGCTGTATCCCTTTTTTTTTGAACTTCCAAAAGTTTTGCGACTCTGACCTACATGGGGCCATTTTCTTCAATTTCAATTTGTTTGATTAGCTAGAGAGCAGGGATTTCTAAGCTTAGGGGAATCACAATAGACTTTCCATATACCAATTCATATGAGGACATTTTAATCACCTGTTTGAGCATGATTCTATCAGCCCATAGTGCTAGATTAAGCACTTTATGCCACTCTTTGTGATGATCAGCCCCTACTCTTTTGATGAGTCTTATCAAGTTTTTGTTGGTTGATTTTGCCAGACCATTACCTTGAAGGTAATAGTTAGATGAAGTTTTTAGATATATTCCATGTTTCAAGGCAAAGTCAGATACTTTAGACCCCAAGAATGCCCTAGCATTATCTGAAATGATGGTGTGAGGAGCCCCAAAGCAAGTAGTGATACTCCCTAAAAAATCTAGGATCACATTCTCTTTTGCTTCCTTAAGTGGGATTGCCTCGATCCATCTGGTGAAATAGTCTGTGGCAGTTAATATCCATTTGTGACCCATACTGGACACTGAGTTTATCATTCCAATGAAGTCAAGACCCCATTGAACAAAAGGTTCATCCACAATTATAGGACTAAGGGGCATGGTTGCATTCCTCCTCATCCCCATATAATACTGGCAGGATTGACATTTTTTAACCAACTAATAATAATCTGCAAATAAAGTAGGCCAAAAATATACTACGTCACTTATCTTTATGGCTGTGGTCTTTACAGAAAAATGCTCCCTTAATATTCGATGATGCATTTAATGTAATATTCTCTTAGCTTCAGCCTGTTCTATGCATCTTAACAATTTTCTATCAGAATTTCTTTTGAAAAGGACTTGTTCAATTAAAACAAAATGAACTCCCTATATCATATAATATCTCCTCTTATTTCGAGGGAGTTCTCTTAGATAAATCCCATTTTTCATAAAATGAATCCTACTTGCGACCCAGGATTCTTGATCGACCTCTTGTAATTTTAGCACCATCTCCGTCTCTCCTTCTGCATCTGCTTCCTCAGGTAACATCTTTTCAAGCTCTTGGGTTATCTATTGGCATAGACCCCTGCCTCTGACTAGCTTGGTGGGTCTGACCTCTACATCATATTCAAGGATCTTAGTGATCCAATTGGCTCTTTTCTCAGTAATTTCTCCCTCCATGATGTATTCTCTGACACTTGTGTGAGCTACAAGTATCAAAATTTTGTTTTCTGATATCAGATGCTTGAATTTCTTGATTGCTTTTACCATGACATAGGCTTGTCTTTCCACAAAATTGTACCTGGTCTCATAATCCCTAAGAGTTCTCAATAAAAGGCTATTGGGTGTTCCCCCTCCAGCCTGTCATTCTTTTGAGTCAAGACAGCAGCAATACTTGACTCTCCTCCATAGACATACATTACGAAGGGCTTGAATTTTTTTAGATTTTTAAGCACTAGGGCTGCTGAGATAGCCTTCTTGACCTCCTCAAAGGCTTGCCTTCCTTCTGTAGTCCATTTGAAGACCAGGTCTTTCTTTAGCAAGAGTGTCATTGGTCTTACCAAGCCTACAAAATTAGATATGAATTTACTGACAAAATTGATCTTCCCTAAAAAAGATTGAACTGCCTTTTTATTTACTGGAAGAGGTAGGTTCATTATAGCTACATTTCTCTTAGGATCTATAGAAACTCTTTCTTTAGATACTATGTGTCCCAACAATTTACCCTAAGGCACAACAAAAATGCATTTCTTGGGATTCAATGATATCTCAAAATCCTGACATTTCTTGAAGACAGATTCTAAATGATCTGAATGATCATCAGCATTCTTTGAAAAATAGTGAGGTCATCCAGATAGACCAGGATAATCTTATTTATAAGTTCCCCAAAGGCTATATCCATAGCTCTTTGAAAGGTGGCTCCTGCATTTGACAGACCAAAAGGCATCTTAGCATACGCAAATGTTCCCCATTTGGTAGTAAAAGTAGTTTTGTACTGATCTTCATCAGCCAACCAAATCTGATTGTATCTAGAGAAACCATCTAGCAAAGACAACTTCTCTGATCCAGCCACAATTTGTAAGATTTGTTCCATGGAGGGCAAGGGATAGTGGTCTTTCAAAGATGTTCTATTTAGATCTCTGAAATCTACACACAGTCTTACATCTCCATTCTTTTTTCTAACTAGTACTGGATTTGATACCCAGGTTGAGTGCTTGATTGAAAATATTATTTTAGAATCTAAAAGTTTCTGCAACTAATCTAACATTAGAGGCTCAATCCTTAGATTTACTGGTCTCTGTTTCTATCTGATGGGCTTAGACCCTTCAGTCAATTTTATTGTGTGATGGATAATGTCTCTATCGTATCCATGAAGGTCTTCAAAGCTCCAAGCTATGACTCTGTCATAACTCTGACACAATTTGATTAGTCTTTCTTTTTCTTTTTGAGTTGCAAAATTCTCAACTTTTAGTCTTTTCCCGTCACTCACCTCTATTTTAGAATAGTCTGCTTTATCTACCTGGAACCTTTTCTTTTCCAAGCTTACATCCTTTGGGTCAAACAAGTTTTCTAAGGTGATCAATCCCTTGGGGTGCTTATTAGTCATCAATTGTATAATCTGATCACCATATGCCTCTTCAATTTTGGTTTGCAACTAGTCATCAAAATCATTTGATTGTTGTAAAAAAGAGACTACTTGAGCATCATTTTCAAATACTTTCCAATTCTCATCATTGTCTGGAATGGTCAGCCTCACTATAACTTTTACTGACTCATTGTTAACCAATAGGCCAGTGGATGGGTTAAACTATGAGCCAATCTGGGCCATCCTATCAGCCTCAGAGTTTTGACTTCTAGGGATTATCTAAATATTGAAAGCTTCAAAATCTTCTATCAAATCCCAGATCCTATGCCTGTAGGATCTCATTCTCACATTTTTGGCCACTTCCTTTTCTCTAATTTGCTTTACTACTAATTCTGAATCTCCTTTCACTTTTAGGTTCTTTATTCCCTTTTTCTTGGCCAACAGGAGCCGATATACTAAATATTCATATTCAACATCATTATTAGTGCAAGCAAATTAGAATTGGATAGCCCTTAAAATTTATCACCATTTAAAGTAATAAGACAAATTCCTATTCCAGCACCATGTTTACTTTTAGCCCCATCAAAATTCAAAGTCCAGATCTCTGAATCTTGAGCAGTAGGTGCCTCTTTCCTCACAACATTTGGGATTGCCTGGTCTTCATCAAAAATGACATATGTGCCTAATCCAGTAGAGTCATATTTCTCATACGAGTCGCTATGCATCATAGCCAACAACTGGCTATTTGCTTCTTCTTGATCATGCTCAGTCCAGTTGCCTAGCTCTTCACTTTCTCCCTTATTTAACATAGCATGATCTGCCTCTAATCTTGTTGTTAGTTTGTTGGTGATATGGTCTTTTGACAGTGGTTCAGATAGAATTTTCATCTTCGAATTGTATCTGGTTCTCAGAATGAGGTGAGACCAGTCAAGAGACATATATCCTCCTATTTTTGTTATAAAGTCTTTAGATAAACATAAACCAAAAATAAGAGGTATATATATGACGACCACATCTTGGTTGACAATTATATTGGGACATGTGTATAACTGCAATGGGAGTTGTTTGATTCTCCCTATGGTTTGTACTATTTTGCCATATATTTGCATAAATCCCTTTGCAAGGGGTTCATATTTTATTTTCAAAGCATCAGCTATTTGCTTGGGCATCACAGTTGTACTAGCTCCTAAATTTATTAATGCATTATGCAAGAGTTTCTTTCCAACTATCAGAGTCAAATAGAAAGGCTTTGGTTTAGATTTACGTACTTGCGCTGCATCGTTCACAAAGGCTATTGTCTTCGAAGGAACCGTATCTTTGAGCTTTTCTTTTCCAGCAGGTCCTTCCTTGGTGACAGTACCTTTGGGCACTGCTTGGCCTTGTAGAGCTTCTGCATCAGTGTCTTCTATTCAAAAATAGCCAAAATATCCCATATCGATACTTATGCTGGAATCTTCTTTAACTGGTCTACTACATTGATCGATCTCAAAGACTAAGTTTTTTGGACATAAGGATACCTCATCTTTTCTTAAATCTAGGTAGGAATCCCTTGGTCTTGCACCAATCGAGGCACTTCTTGTGTAACAACATTTTTTTCCCTTGAGATGGAGGATTATTCATGACTTGTCCATTTACAATCTCAGGCTGCTCCACCATTCTCCTCTTTGATATGGTGTAATAATCAGATTGCACCACTGGCCTTTGGGAAGTAGATGCTTCGTTCAAAAAAATTGCTTCTTCATCTTCAACCCATGAGAACAAAGCATGTTTCAAGGCTATTTCCTCCTCTTGTTGCAAGGACATTTCTTACATCTGAGCCACTAGAACTAAATTCTGCATACCGGGAGGCTTGTAGGCTTGATTGTTACTAGTACTGGTAAACTGACCATCCATCCTTCTCTGCTCAGTGACCTTTTGTTGTAGATTACCCCTAAGACAATCTCTAGGTGTATGAGCATCGTTACAAGGGAAACACCAAGCATTAGTATCATCCACATAATTATTTTGACCTAGAACCATCTCCTTATTTGAGTTGGGAGGAATGGTCTGTGAGGTTGTGGGAAATGCAACTAATTGATTCGCTAGTTGATGGTTAGTTTGTTTTGGAGGACCTTGATATTGGTTTGGTTGGGACGAAAACCTGTTTCCTTGATAGCCTTGATAAGGGGGTTTAGGAAAAATATTTTGCTGCCTCTTTATATTAATCAACTCATTGGAAAATGTCTTCAGGATGTTCTTGATATCATCCATCTCAGATGATTGAGCAGGGACCGGTTGCTTCGCAGATGATGGAGGGTAAGTATACATAGACACAGGCAGGCTTACAGCTCTAGGAACTTCTTGAGGTAAGGGCAAGGAAATTTCTGGGAACCTGGGCATGGGAGGCTTTGGAGGCAACTTTCCAGCATCTATTAAATGATTCTTAGCTCTGACTGCATATTCATAAGCCCCTGGCAAAGTGTGTCCTCCCAGTGACTGAATCATAACAGATATATCTGAATGTAAAGCTTTGAGATAAAACACTATGGCCATACCAGGTGGTGGCTTAGCTGTAGCAGGGATTATGTCCTAAGTTTTCTAGAATTGGGTGTTGAAATTAGTCATGTCTTCTTGCGGTCCCCTTTGAATGGTGATTAACTATTGTAACAAAGAAGACTTATCACCCTTATCTGCAAATCTTTCAAAGAACAAATTTATGAGCTGGTCCCATGTAGAGATGGTATTTGGGGTCAAAGACTGATACCATTCTAAAGCCTTCCCTTTGAATGAAGTTGCTAATAACTTTATGGCCACATTTTGCTATGTGACAACATGTATGGCACAGACATCTGATACATCTTGAAGATGTTCTGCAGGGGTTTTAGAGTCCTGCCCACTGAACTTGGGTAGAGCTTTTAGAGCATTTACTAGGATATGATCCCAACAGCTGGTGGTGTTGGGAGGATTAAGGGACTACTAGTGTTCCAACATGCATAATTTCTTGGCGGAATGGGGGCTCCCATATTTAGTATTGGTGAAAATTGGTTAGCCCTTCTTCTTGGACTTGTTACCAGAGGTGGTAAAAGAATACCTGGATTTGTAGTAGATTGCAATCTAGTGACTGGTCCATAGCTCCGACTCCTCGTAGCTCTCTGGTTCATGCGGTCTTGAAAGAAACTTCAAGGCTAGCCCCACTGGGCGTGCCAAAAATTGTTGATGGTTAAAATTTGTGCTTGATTCTAATCAACAACAATGGGAAGTTTCAAGCTATGGGATATTGCGGCTTGAAACAACCTCCAAATTTTAGAGAAGTTGGTCTCTTCTTTTGTATCAAGTGTGGGGGAAAAAGACAAGAATTTAAATAGAAACACAAATGCAGGAATTGAAACCTAACTATGGCGATGCACTTGAGTGTAATTTTAATCTTAAATTGAGCACAATGAGACTATATGTAGGATTCATTTACATTTAAGAGCAAACAAGTGCATGATCAATGTAAAAGATTGAACAATAGAAATAGAGGCTCATAACAGAGGCTTCTTTTGCTAAGATACATAAATGTCAACAAAGGCATAGGGTTCAGTCTTCTTATAAGAATCTTCCAATCACATAAGAGGCGTAGAAACACGTACAGTTATGTAGAACTTCTGACTCAAGAAAATGAGACAAAAATAAATGACATTCCTAATCACAACTCTAGAAAATATATGGTATAGACTACTTTTACAAATGACACAGATAATATCAACAAAGTCATAGAGTTCAATCTTCTTAATTCATTCAGCCACATAAAAGGCATAGAAACATGCACAGTTACATCAACTTTACAACTCAAGAAAATGAGACAAAAGCAAATGATATTACTTAGTCCTCTGCTCTAGAAAATCTAAAAACTATATATCTTTTTTTTCTTGATAATGTATCCCCTTCTTTTATAGCTCCAGATGTCTCCTTCCATCATCCCCTTTTCCGCACAATTCTACTCCGCCCTTAACTCACAGGGGACAAATAGACGGCACTTTTAATGTTTACAAGTCCCAAAAATCTACCCAGTGAACTACTCTATTTACCAAAAATAACTCCCGCTGAGCTTCCCTCCATCTCGCTTTGCGGCAATAGATACACGAAACACTTTGTTCTATTGAAATGAAAGAGGATACTTAGTCAATTTTTTGAAATTCTCTTTGTCACTTAGAAGGCACCGGAGAACGACACTTGGTGCTTTCCGCTTGATCTATCGAAGACACGTGGCTCTCTCCGCTTCTCTTTAGTTATGCTGTAGAATTATTCGGGGCACATATTAGGCTCCTACGGATGGTGACACTTGGCAGCGTCCGCATACCTTTGAAATAATACCCGGGACCTACCACAATTTTTATTTAGCAATGAAGCTTGAAGATGATCTCTCAGAAGTTGACACGTGGCAGCCTCCACTTTCTTGGGAAGATACGTGGCATCTTTCGCTTCTTTCTACTAGGGGTATGTGGCATTTTCCATTTCTTTCGAGAATGGAATAGAAAGGGGCTCGGAAAGTGACACTTGGTGACCTCTGCTACTCTTCGGCACTTAGACAAAATGAAACAAATGCCCTAATACCTTTCAAAAGGGTGCCTGACCCCTTTGATTTTTTGGGACACTCCCTTGAACAACCCGTTGAACCGAAATTGGTTCAAAGGTTCAAGGGTTCAATAGTTCAACACTGCACGCCATTCACACGACAACTGAGGTATTAAACCAAAAACATTAAACCAAGGCATTGAACCCAGGCGTTGAATCGACTGTCTCTCGAATGCCGACACGTGGTGACTTTTGCTTTCTTCTGAAGAGTAGTCCAGGGCCTTCCACGACTGCCACCTAGCGCTTTTCGCTTCTTCCTACTACCTAGCTTGTTGAAAACCTTCATCGAGAAGTAGAATGAAATGTGGGTGTCGATATGAGATGCGGATGCCAGCATGTGGTGCATTTCGCTGAGTTGCTATTGGATATGTGGCACGTTCCACGACTCTCTTGAAAGTTAGGAAAGGTGACTCGAATGACTCCACTTGGCCTGTTCGATAACTCAAAAAGTGACACTTGGCAACTTTCACTACCCTTCGACACTTAGGTGGAAAATGAATCAAATAAACAAACCCACGCTCTATTTCAAAACTTCTGCTGCCAGGACCAAGGTATGCAGGAACAAAATTGTAGCGCGTGACTGAGAATTTGAAATGCAATGCAGAGTAAAAAATTTACTCTACATTACCTATCATCAATCCAACCTTACCCACCATCAACTCAACCTTACCAACTACCAACCCAAACAAAAACCAACCCATCAAATCAAATAAACCTTTCCAACCTACCCTTACCTCACCCAAGCTCCCTCCTTGGGATAATCAGACACTATTATCTAAACTACCTTTATTTTGGGATAGTGTTGTCAAACCTACCCTAACCTACCAAAATCAAGCCCAAAAACATTTTCCTAGCATTGGTACAATAGAGGAAATCCCACCTGAACCACCACCTACTAACCTCTACCTATTAACCACTAACAACTGACAACCCCTTTTTGGATGTGGATGAAGTCATCTTCACCACTCCTAAACCCTTTTATTAACCAACACTTCACCTTGGGATCATTTTCCTATCTTTGACCATATATGGAAAGAGAAAACTGGGGGGAACTTTCACTCCATAAGGCTTTGACCATTTATCAACCCAAACCATACCTTAACAATTAAACAAACTAACCCTTGTCAATTTTATTTTTTTTGCCTCAACCTATCAACCAACCAACCCTAAACTGTTGGAGATTACCTTTCTCCTTCACCTAGCCAAACTTATTAGAGAAACACCTTCTCCCCCTACCTAGTGGAGTCACCTTCTCCACCAACCTACCTAGCCTTTGGAGATTACCCTTCTCCACTTTACCAACCATTTGTGCATTTTCAGGATCACATCCTACCTTAGATACCTGAGCACTCACCAACCAACCACCTTACCTTAACTATGAAACCATTGGAGATTACCCTTCTTCATTAACTTCTTATCGAGTCACCTTCTCCCTTAACTTTTGGAGAGTACCTTCTCCATCAACCCAACCTGAACCAAGTGGTATACCAAATTAGGGAAACCCATTTGGACACCACACAACCTATTTGGGAGTCACCTTCTCCTCTAACCATTAGAGATTACCCTTCTCCACCACCCAACAAACCATTGGAGATTACCCTTCTCTGCCAAACTATCACCTAACCAACCTCACCTTTTTGTCAATCCAAATCTTTTCCACATCTAATCAAGTGTCAGAAAGTAATCGGGGGACATCTACTCTCTTGATTGACATTAACCATTTACACAAGCATAGATCTAGGGCATATCAGAACCTTAACCTCCTCAAATGCTTTTTGCATCCCTGTTCTTTGGTTAAGCCAAGTTATTTGTCATCTTGTGTCTAACTTAAGCTCATCCCTTATTTTCAATCACCTTCATCTCCTTATCTTTAAGGACAACTGATTAAAAATAAGATCATCTGATTATCCATCACAAACTTATCCTAATCCTAAGCATGGATAACACAACTCTACCCATGACATGATCCTCATGATACTTTCCAACATTTTTAGGATGGATTTTAATGGTTGTCACTTAAACTACCTCTTTTATCCACCATCAACCTCCTTGTGCTATGGCTTTTCCTCCATAAAAGAAAACCTTAAGCCTATATATATAGTCCATGTCTAAACCAACATATAAAACAATTTGGTATACCAAAATATCACTTGGGTCACATATCTCTAGCATGCATAATGCTCCCTTGAAGGATAACTGCCCAAAACTAAATTGCTTAAAGAGATAAACTTCTCCCTTGAAGGACAACTGTCAAACATGAACAAATCCAAATGTAAACCACTCCCTTGAAGGATGGCTAAGTCAACTTTGTCAAAAATAATTATTTGAAGCTTCCCCCATTGATCAGCTTCCCAAATATATCAAATCGAGCAATAACATACCCTATATCAAAACAAAAAACAAGCAATCCCAAGAAAGCTATAATCAACTTTCATAATAGCATCAATAGACTTTAAGCATCGATTAGTCTATAACTAGCATACGACATGGACTTGTCTATCATGGTTCCTAGGTCACCTACAGAAGGGGCAAGCCATCCCCATAATAAGGTTACCCTACCTATCATCCATCTCCCCTTTTGTCCTCCACAAATCAAAGGATTTTTGAGATTACTTGGCACCATGTGATCAAGTTACCTCTTTTTTTAATCATAAAACTAACAACAAAGCAAAAGCATGACAGGGGTTTATGCTCATAAACCCACCCATCTTGTCCTCATGGTCTTTATCAATCGAAGCATTTAGCCTCCTCCTTATACTTTCATGACCACTTAGGAAGATGTCTCTTCCTCCTTTTGAGTCATTAAAACTAACCCATCAAACTAACCAACCAATTAACCAAACCATCAAACCTTAGAGAGCACCTTATCCACCAAACCAAACCCAACCTTTGGTGATTACCCTTCTCCAACATACCCTTACCTTAACTGTGAACCATTGGAGAGTACCCTCTCCATCAACCCCAACCATTGGATATTACCCTTCTCCACCAAACTTTTTACCCAATCGAACCAAGTGGTACATTAAAATGGGACAACCCTTTTAAACACCAATAACCAACCTTAGGAGAGTACCTATTCTCTGCAAACCAACCATGAATCATTGGAGAACACCCTCTCTAACCAACCAACCAACCAACCAACCATTAGACCACGTCTACCTTAAGGTTGGTCATTTTTGGCTTGAACTATCGCATATTATGTGATGACCTTGCTTGTTCTTTTTGACCGCACTGACCAACCTTACCATGTTGAACATTTGAATTTGCACCACCTCAAGCATGACCAAACTATTTATGTTTTTCAAAGGAGCACTTCATACCTCAGATACCTATGAAAACACTAACCCTATTTAGGAGACTTGTAGAGTAACCTGATTAGTTATGACCAACATTGTGGATCGATTACTTTATCACTTGTACTTATAGAACTGACTTTATTTTTACCAATAGTGGCAACCTTAGTTTGTGTGTGATCTTGGCTATCACACTTAGTTGTATTTTGTGTACATGTTTACATTTTAAATGCCCAACCATACTTTTTGTCACCAACCTCATGACTCACCATATACTGATCATCAAACCTTGACTTGATTTTAGTTTTGCCTCATCGACTCTCGGTTTGAGGGGGAACACCTCTTCCCATACTTAGGGCAAGCAGACCTTCGACCAAGCAATCTATTTTTATTTTGTAGCTCCCATACTCGGGGTAAGCATACTTTTGACCAAGTAATCTATTTTTGTTTTACAGCTTGTTAATTCAAAGCCACATAATAAAAAGGGGCAAAATGTAGACACTAAAAAACCATACTAGATATCAAAATGCCTCGGGATAACCTTATTGATCCACTGACCAACCCTTTGGACCTCGAGTCTAGTTATCTATTTATCTAACTAAACTCACTAACTTACTAACTTGAACCTTAACCTACCTCTTTCAACCCACCTTGACCCCTTCTCCTTCAAACACTTAACCGTCGACAGTCAGCTTAACCATCGATGGTTAGCCTGACCGTTGATGGTTAAGGCTTCACCTTCTTAACCCATCATCAGCTGTGTGTGAGATAACAATGCATAATTAAATATGTTTAAATCATAAGCCTTGAAATTAGCAGCCTCATCCTTTAAGGAAACTTCTATCTTCCATCTCTCTTTGGCTATAAAAGGAGGGGAGCAGTTGGTGAAAAGGGATGGATAATCAATGATCTTAGACTCCTTCATCAGGATTTTCTTTTCAATGTATTCCTTCCAACCAACCAACTAGCATAATAGAGACCTAACTCTCTATCAAAATTACTTTACAACTATAGGCACCATTACTCTGTCAAAATTCCTCCAGGTTTTACCAATAACTTCAACTAACTTCAAAGCTATGTATTTGTTTTCATGTATTCATTTCCTTTGTTTCATTTTAACACCTCTACTTAAACTAAACCTTTTCTCTTGATATTTTTAAGGCCCTCTCTTAGCCTCATGACCATTAACCAACCTCCAACAACCCATAGAACATTTATGTAACCAACCCATAACCTATTCTAACCAAAACCAATAAGTTGTCCAAACTCACTCGAACTGTCGACGGTCACCCTAACCACCGACGGTCACCCTAATTGTCGATGGTCACCTTAACTATTGACGATCACTATGTGAATTTTTTTGACCAAAAATTAGTAACCTATCAACCAACCACCAACCTCAACCAAAACCCTATTTTTTTAGCCCCTATCACCTCACAGACCAGAAACAATAACCTAACTTGACTTGGACATTTATTTAATGATTTAACATTCACCTAAATGTTATTTTGTTAGAAAACTAGCATTCATTTTAAAAGTATTTATTTCTTTAGATCTAGTAATTTTATGTTATACAATTTTTTTTTTCAACATTAACTTGTAACAAAAGGTGAATTGACAACCTCCTAGATATCTCACGTTTCTTGGATCTAGCTTGCTAGGCAATCCACCTATTTACCTAATTAACCAACCCTTTTCTAGTTCTATCTTATTGTAGGTCATCTTTCCAAGCTAAAGAAGTGTATCTACAATCATCTGGATTACAAACTGCACACCATATCCAGGTTCTACTAATCTCTACCCCTCTTTCAGTTTTACTTTTTTTTTCTATAAATAGATAAAAAAACAAAATTTGAGTAAAATAGGAAGATGTGGCAAAGTTCATAGAGTAAATTGAGGGATTGGAAAAATAGTTGGAACATTTAATGTTGATCAAAGCCTTTAAAGATATTTTTTCCTTAGAATAATCATGACTCATCATGCAAAACTGATTCTTATCTTCTAGTGGATCTCTTAGCCAATGAGAATAACTTTAAGACCATTGGAACAAATGATGGTTAGCTTGTTGATAAATGATTAGTCCTAATTAGAAGAAGGCATGCATATAAGAAATAATCAATGAATTGCCACCATGTTTCTTGATCATTAATGACTCCTCCATTCTCCCACGCATTTTCCCCATCTTTTCAATTCCTATTATGATATATATACAGTCTCCTAAACCTAAAAATTGATCCCTCTCTTGGGCATGACTATACTTTGTCAAGATTGAGATTTGTAACCTCTTGAGATGAATAGAAGACTATTTTCAGATTTCATTATTCTGGTATAGTATATTCATGTTAGTTTGATTTGCATATGTGGTATAAATATCTCACTTGTCAATTTTTGATCTCACCTAGCTACTAGTTCATCTTGTTATGCAGGTCATGTTTAGTGTGTAATGTCATTTGATTGAAGCTAGCATGTAGATACATTGACTGGTTAGTACTTTGAATCAAGCCTCCCCATCACTTCCCTTAGGTTTTGATCACTTGGTGAACCACTGCATGAAATACTGATGCATAAGAGACTTTGGAGTTGTAGATCCAGTCATTTGTTCTATCTCATTAGTGTTTTAAAGGGCTCAAGTAAGGGTGGATGAACAATCATTTTAGGTGCATCACTAACATTAGATTAGATTTATTTTTTAGTTAACTTTCTCTTCCTTTTCCAAGAAATTAGTAGGTCTTAGTATAAGTGATCTAAATAATGCATCAAATGAGCTAGCCTCGTTAAAAATCTTAGAGGTCCAACCCTGTCATAGGTGACCCACAACCTAGGGTTGTTCCCATATTGGACTAGATTTGAAAGTAGGACTTGGACACTGCTACTTTTAGCTAGGATGCAATCTAGATCTACAAAAATACCTTTGTAATCCTATCAAATGAGATCAATATAACTAATATTATATGAATCTTGATATGTTGAATCTCTTTGGTGTTAATTATACTTTATGATACTAGAGTACTTTCATTATGTGAATGCATTAAATGGATAACTCTAGAATGATGTTTATAATAACAATGATTAAATGTGTTAACTCAAACACTTAAGTAATATTAATCTATTCACCATCATATGATAGAACTAACAGGAACCAGTATAATATGCATGTCTTGAGTGAGTGCACAAGGTCACTCATGTGATATGCTAACATGCTAGTACATTAGCTTCTCCCTTCCTCTAAGCATGTGAATAGTACTTAGTCATGCAGAACTAAGGATAGAAAGAAACCCAAAATTTTGGTTCCATTACAGGGAACCATTGCATTTATTAGCACATTGATATAAATATTGTCGAGCGACTATCTCTAGAAAATATCAGGTGTTGGGTTAATACCATAGAGGATAAATTTTTATTTCAGCATATTGAACCAAGAGTTTCTATGTGCACATGGGTAGATCAACATTTATATGATTCTATATATGAAACATTCATTGTAATATTACCCATTCACTTGCATGCTTGGATTTTGGCATATGCACAAGAATATTCAAGAAATTATAGATGGAAGGCTCCTTGGTCAATAGAGCGGCAAAAAACCTTGGCAAAGTTGAAAGCTATTTGGATGCATACAATGGAGTGTGGTGGAAAGGATCGCTCAATATATAAAATTTGGTATATGCTATCTCTACATACTCTTGTTTGTAGGAAGTGAAGTTCAACTTTCTAAGGGAACTCCACGAGAGGTATCTTAAACAATTTTCTTTAGAGATTAAGAAGCTAATGGTTGATTTTGGACTTGAGAACTTTCCCATGGATGGATAAACTCTCTCATGTATGAGTAACATGACTGGAGGGGAAATGGAGGGGTATGCATCGGTATGGGATTGGTAGTTTAACATGGAAGTCGAACAACGAAAACTGCAGAAGGGTAAGTATGATGAAGCTAGGCATAAGGGCATGAGAGGTAGTGACCCTAGAGGCAGACAAGAGGATATTGGAAGTGTTGTGAGAATCTGTAGGAGGGCAAAAAGGCATGGTGAGTACTCCCTAACCATGGATTCACTCCCTTCATTGACAAGAGTATGCATGAAATAAGTAGGACATATATTGATATCGGAACCCAATCCAAATAGACCCAATTCCCTCACCACAATGCATGCTCATGAATTTGAGTTTGATGAAATTCTTGTCAAAATCTAGGATACTGATAGTACATAATCTAAAATTGAATTTGAAACCAAAACCGTAGAGGAATCTCTTGAAGTGCAACATCAAGATAATAATTTACCATTAATTTATACCTTTCCATTGCAATAAATACTTATGACTCACCTTGGAATTCCTAGTGGGCCAAATCTAACTAGTGGGTAGACTACAAGCCCAACACCAACTAATCAACCTCCCCCAATGCCCATTATCTCTGGTACACCTTTTGTTGTAGGAGGCATGAAAGGTAGTACCAACAATCATTCTAATGGATTTGGAGGATCAGGCAGTGGCATAGGAGGAACTAGATAGCCTCAACGTTAGGGTTCAAGAGTAACTAGATAAGCACCACAATAAGGTCAAGTACAACCACCCAATGCACCTACAATATACCACAAGATGACACTTCACTTTCTTGAATATCAAGGTGTCAAAAATATATTAGAACATGTTCACAAATGTGAACTCATTTGGCAAGCATGGGGTATTGTTAGAGGTTTGTCAATGATGTCTCGAGGATGAACAAGGATGTTGATGAGGTGTCATGTGTGCTAGAATGATAATGACAAAGTGTGTTTCAATGAGCTTTAGTGTTCCTACATGATTCTTCAGTTGTTGACTTGGTGAGGCAATTGATGGAATGGACATGCTTCAAAGACCCTATGGTGTGTTATGAGTTCTTAGAGTGCTTATGGAAGTGAACATAATTCATCAGAATAATCATATGAATGTCTAAGCTCAAATAGTCATCTTGATAGATAAAGCTAAGTAATCAGTTTGATGACATCATATTTTACATGTGTGAAGGTTTCAAGAGAAATTTGATATATGGATAGATTTAACTATGTGAAGAGATCATATGGTTCAAATTTTAGGTCTGAACATGGAACGTAGCAAAAGTTATTAAGGTGTAAAGTTGGATTCTCAAGTAGAATTCACTAAGCTCCCATAGTCAAATTTGCATTATCAAAGATATACGGTGAGCATTTAATCAGATCATAGATCTATGATGAGCAATTAATATGACTAGATAAGGATCTAATGGAGTGCATGATCTTGTCATATAGAGATCAATGACATGTGTAAAGCCAATTTGTCAAAAGTTCTTGAGATTGCACGTGCTAGTGACATGTGTCTCTATCTTGATGTTTTGACAAAATATCAACAATACACAGGTGTTTGTAAAGATGGAGATTGATGATGTGGTTTGAGTCAAATAGTCAATACTCAGAATGCACGTTGGAGTGCCAAGTGGCTTGATCTCGAAAGTGAGGATCTAAGGTCAATGGTGAGCGATGCAAGATAAAGACTAGGTTACTTCTAAGGAGATCAACGAAGCATATTTGTTTAAAGTTTCTAGGGAGCACGAGATGATGTCAAAGTGTCCCATGTTTAGCATTTACACAATGATATTTAGAATTTAAATATTCAAATTAATGAAGGAAAACCATTCTATAGTTTTTTAGCTATATCTTTTGATTCAGGACGAATTTCATGGTGGTGTAAAAAAGCAAAGTTGAAGAGGACTTCAAGATGCATCTAGAAAATTTATTAAAAGGTATGAATATTTGTAAAAATGTAGATATGGATCTTCAAAGTTGACTATTTGTTCATTCATAGTGTTACTGTGTACAAGAATAATGTTTGAGTAAATTGTGCTTTAGTAGAAGAGTGTTTTGGCGGGAGTAATCACCTAAAGATGTCTTAGAGTCATATGGAATGGACCCATGTATTTGAAAGTGATATTGTGTTCTTATTTTTCTCAATGAAGTGCTTAATGGGTAATATGTCTCCATGAGACCTATAAGGGCTACTAAAGCCTAATTGAAATGTGTAGCTACTTAAGTGTGACCCATGGATGCTATGGCATACCTGTAAGGATGATTTTGAGATATGTGTTACCATGATATAAGTCTTAAGGATTAAGGCAAGTATTATGGCCAACCTAGAATTTGATATTCATGAAGACTCTATCAAGAGTGGAGACCAAGGCAATGGTTTCTAGACTTGTATGTGAATGTGTAGAGAGAGTAGAAGATAGTGATGAAGGAAAGAAATCAGAGGGAGTCTGCTCAGTGGATGGACTAAAGTATAGAGCAAGCTGAGGATGAGCAAAGAATCCTAGAGTGATCCAAAAGGAGTTTGGATGCATTGCTTGTATGAAAAAGTTTGAGGGTGTGTGATGAGTTTAAAGAGAGAGTAGAGTTTAGCAAGTGTGGAATTGAGTGAATGAGAGAACCTTTGGAAGAGAAGGTACAAGTTACTGTGGACCACCAAAGTGTGACAAAGATCAGACATGTTTATCTGAACAAGTTGATACCGATGAACACATAGGTCATTCGACCTAATAAGCCTAGAAGAGGTTGTTTTTGCAAGTAAGCCCTAGAGGATGTTTGAGAGAGATAGAAGGGTGAAGAAGAGTGCAAGCAAGAGAAGTCCATCATTAGGTGTAGAAGACATTAGGGCAGAGGTGGATATCAGATCAAGGTATGAGTGTGTTTGGTTGCCTAGGGAGTTGGTTGCTCCTTGTGGAATGGGTGTCTCACTAAATTAATGGATGGGTATTCTTTGATTAGTTGGTGCTAGTCTAAATTTGGATCTTGTTATTTTAGGGTTATAGTCTATTTTACAGTTCTAGTGGGTTTTATTCTCCAAGAGGGTTTTCCATGTAGATATTGTGTTGTGTGTGTGATCTCACTTATCTTTATTGTTCATTGCTATAAATGATGTGTATGTTTCATGAATGATAATGTTATTTGGTTAAGGGTTTGAAAAGATTAGAATTAAAGTTTGGATTATCTAGCATCACTGATTCACCCCCTTCTCAGTGATTGTACCTCTAAAAATTGGTATCAAATCCAAGAATTTCATTGTAAGTTTAGCCACTTGATGGTGATCCAAGGTACAATATGGCAAGTCAACAGATGTGGGTTTCTGTACAAAACAATTATCGATGTTCAATGGGTCCAATTATTTTTTTGGAGCGCAAGGATGAAGAACTACATCATGTCAATAGGGTTTGATATTTGGTGATCTATTGTGGATGGATACTTAGCCCTCCCAACACCTCCAACTAGTGCAACTGATAAGAAGCTGTGTGAGAGCAATTCTAAAATAATAAATGTCATCACCTATGGTCTTTTAGAGACTGAGTACACCAAGGTAATTCATTGTAAATTTGTCAAAGAGATAAGGGACAAATTGTAGATCATTTATGAAGGGGATTCAAGGGTCAAGTTGGCCAAGTTGTAAAATCATCTAAGACAATTTTAGAGTCTCAAGATGAAGGGAAAAGATTATGTGGCATATTTTTCACAAAGAGTTAATGAGATTGTGAACATTATCAGAGGTCTTAAAGAGAAGTTTGAAGAAGCTACTATAGTATAAAAGGTATTAAGGTCTCTCTCTCTCTCAAATTTGATTCTAAAGTGTCTGCTATAGAAGAAAGTCATAATCTTACTTAGATGAAGATGGATGAATTGCATGACATCCTTACTACCTATGAGATGAGAGTCAATGATACAAACTACCAAAGGAGAAAGTAACATTCAAAATAAAAATGAAGTCAAATAATAAAAAAACTCAAGATAAGGAAGTCAAGTGTGATGAGATATCTGATGATGAACTAATAACTTTGTTTACAAGTAAATTGAAAATAGGCTTAGGGAATTATAAGGGTAAGCTACTCTTCAAATGTTTCCATTGTGGAGAAGTATAACACTTTGCTAACAAGTGACCTCATAAGCATAAGAATAATGATGATGAAGAGCATGGTGAAATCCAAGATAAAGGTAAAAAAACATTCAGATATGATAAGAGGAAGAAAAGATTCAGAAAGTTTGACAACAAGAAGTCCTTCAAAAACAAGAAGAGTCTCTACACCAATAAAGATTGCAGCTTGTCAGATGAGAGTGAAGACAATGATTTTGAGTTTGATAGTGAAGATGAAATCCTCTACATGTATGAAGAAGGAGTTTGCTCATATCAAAAGGAGTCTAATTGAAATGATATAAATAATGAAGATAAGGAGGATTGTGAGACTGAATTGAGAAATGCTCGTGAAGAACTAAAGATTGAGAAGAATATTAACAAGAAGATGAAGTATCAAATCAAGGACTATGAAGAGAAATTCAGTGTGTTTGAGGCAAGAATGAATGAATACACCAAGGAGCATCAAGATTTAGTCAAGCATCTCAGTTATCAATTGGAAATCCTATCTACAAACCTGAAAGCTAAAAAAGATGAGTATTCAAATTATGTGATTGAAAATAAGTCATTGAAAGCTAAGCTAGAAAAGACATCTAGTAAGATGAAGTTATTTGTGATGTTTGAAAAGAGTTCAAAGTGATCTAGAAAACATTCTAAATAGGCAAAATCATGCTAGTGATTGAACTAGACTTGGTTACAAAGAAGAACAAAAGAATGTAACTCAAGACAATGTGAACAAAAACAATCAGACCTTGAGGGTCAACAATCAGTCATGGAATGAAGATGTTGGCATAATGAAGAGAAATCATATCAAACAACCAAATGCCATGAGGTATGCCAAATTCAATTGTTATTTTTACACTTGCAATCAATTTGGTCATAGGGATAAAGAGTATAAAAGACTTGCTAAGAATAAGTGGAATTATTAGTCAAGTGGTGTAAGCAAGGTTGAATGCTTCCACTGTCATGATGTGGAATTTTTTTCAAAATGTTGTCCAAATAGAGTAAGGCAAGTTGAGTTTCCTTCAAAAGGAGTGGTTTGTTACAACTGTGAGAAGATTAGTCATATTGCTAGGTTTTGCAAGAAAAGGTTATCAAGTCAAAACAAGTTTAATCAGACTCTTAGAGTGCAAAGAAGAAGGTTAGTTAACTCATGGAAACCAAAGGTGGAAAGTGTGAGTCATGATGAGTCTGCAGGTCCAAGTGGTCCATTTATTGTGGTAGAGAATGTTACAAAGGTTTAAGAATGCCAAGATCTCTCATTGTCTGCTCATGTTGTGAATGAAGAGAACAAGCTCAAAGAGAAGACCAAGATGCTAGTTGAATCTAATCCTAAAGTGTGTATAAATCTAAGTGAACATCTTGCTATTGTTGAACAAGTTTCAAGTGAAGAACATCAGTTGTCAATGTCTAGTGATGAGGTAGTCATGAATATTTGTTGTCTCCATATATTATCAATTCAATCTTAGAAGAGAAGAAGAATGTTGTATTAGATGAGCATGTTGCTTTTCTTAAGCCTAAGAAGAAGAATAATAACTATTAGTATTAGATGACCAAAGAGGAGAAGAAATATGAGGAGTTGTAGGCAACTCTTGGTTTCACATTGTTCTAGGACATTATGGGTTAGGGTGTCTCTATCTAGGCTTCAAAGAGTAAGAAGAAGCATGGTGAATGCTTATTGAGCTTTGGTTGATGTTGTAGACAAAAAAGATCTTTTGAAAATTTGCTTGGCTAAGGGGGGGCAATGAGTTTTATGAATCTGCTCCAAAATGTTGTGATGAAATGATTCATAAGATATATTTAGGGATAGTGATCCTAAAGTCAAAGTTTTGATCAAATCTTTGAAGGATGGTCTAGTTGGTCAAAGTGGTGAAGAATGAAGCTATGTGTGTAAGATCTGCAAGCAGGAAAGAAAGGTCTCCAAGTGTCTAATCAAGGATGGTGAGTTGTCAAAATATTCTATTGCATAGAAAGGTATGTTGATCCTATTCTAGTGTGCTCAATGTGTGTTCAGGGTTTTTTGGTCCTGAAGATAAGAACTTGTCAATTTATGTTGCTTAAATTGATTGATCAAATATTGAAATACTGAAGACATGGTTGATATGGAGTATGAGGATAATGTATTTTCATGAAGGTCTCGGATTTATGTAGATGATAGGTTGTGAAGCATGGAGTTAGGGGGAGCTAACTCAAACAGTTTGAAAGGCTTGAAGAGTTGTGCATGATGTGAGGGCGGGCATATGTGAGATATTCCAGTCATGGTGGAGATATGAAGTTGTCCACTATAGTTGTGAATTCAAGAAGATTGATATGATGACTTGATCAAACTAAGTCATGTATTTTTGACAAGGTATTGAATCTTCATGCATGATGAAAGAGAGCTTGTGACTTTTGTAAACGGTCAAGTCCTAGGATCAGATAATTGTGTAGTAGAATTTGAGAGACAAGGTATGAAGGCAATTATGCTGATTCATCATCGTTGAAAATGGTCTGAAAATGCTCAAAAGGGTGCCTAATCTCAAGTGAATTAGGGGGAGTCCCTCTTTAATGTTTTCAAGGTAAGTTCATGTAGTTTCTGATGTTCATGTTTTGTCTTCATAGAAGTTATGTATGATCAAAGAAGAGTGTAGTCATGGAGCGTGTTTGAGAAGCTCAAGGTAAGAAGAGATATGCATAATGTTAGGGGGAGTCAGTATCATCTCTCAGAGGTGGTCCTTTCCTATTGTTGGTGTTTAAAGTCTTTTCAGGTCTTCAAGATTAGAAGATGAGTCCACTTTGTCATTGTGTTAAAGGGAGAAAAAATACTTTAAGAGGGAGACAAAGTCTGATCATAAGCTTTGTATTGGTGTTTGACATAAATGACAAAGGGGATATTTTCGGAGGTTTGTCAATGATGACTCCAAGATGACCCAGGATGTTGATGAGGTGTCATGTGTGCTATAATGACAATGATAAAGTGTGATTCAATGAGCTTCAATGTTCCTACATGATTCTTCAATTGTTGATCGATGGTATGGAAATGTTACAAAGATCCTATGAGGTGTTATGAGTGTTTATGGAAGTGAACATAATTCATTAGAACAATCATATGGATGTCTAAGCTAAAGTAGTCATCTTGACAGATAAAGTTAAGTAAGCAGTTTGATGAAGTCATATTTCACATGTGTGAAAGTTTCAAGAGCAACTTGATATATGGATAGATTAACCTATGTGAGGAGATCATATGGTTCAAATTTTAGGTCTGGACATGGAGCGTAGCAAAAGTTATTAAGGTGCAAAGTTGGATTCTCAGGCAAAATTCACTAAGTTCCCATACTTAGCTAAATTTACATTAACGAGATTGATATGATGACTTGATCAAACTAAGTCATGTATTTTTGACAAGGTATTGAATCTTCATGCATGATGAAAGAGAGCTTGTGACTTTTGTAAATGGTCAAGTCCTAGGATCAGATAATTGTGTAGTAGAATTTGAGAGACAAGGTATGAAGGCAATTATGTTGATTCATCATCATTGAAAATGGTCTGAAAATGCTCAAAAGGGTGCCTAATCTCAAGTGAATTAGGGGGAGTCCCTCTTTAATGTTTTCAAGGTAAGTTCATGTAGTTTCTGATGTTCATGTTTTGTCTTCATAGATGCTATGTATGATCAAAGAAGAGTGTAGTCATGGAGCGTGTTTGAGAAGCTCAAGGTAAGAAGAGATATGCATAATGTTAGGGGGAGTCAGTATCATCTCTCAAAGGTGGTCCTTTCCTATTGTTGGTGTTTAAAGTCTTTTCAGGTCCTCAAGATTAGAAGATGAGTCCACTTTGTCATTGTGTCAAAGTGAAAAAAATTACTTTAAGAGGGAGACAAAGTCTGGTCATAAGCTTTGTATTGGTGTTTGACATAAATGACAAAGGGGATATTTTCAGAGGTTTTTCAATGATGACTCCAAGATGACCATGGATGTTGATGAGGTGTCATGTGTGCTATAATGACAATGATAAAGTGTGATTCAATGAGCTTCAATGTTCCTACATGATTCTTCAATTGTTGATTGATGGTATGGACATGTTACATAGACCCTATGAGGTGTTATGAGTGTTTATGGAAGTGAACATAATTCATTAGAACAATCATATGGATGTCTAAGCTAAAGTAGTCATCTTGACAGATAAATTTAAGTAAGCAGTTTGATGAAGTCATATTTCACATGTGTGAAAGTTTCAAGAGCAACTTGATATATGGATAGATTAACCTATGTGAGGAGATCATATGGTTCAAATTTCAAGTCTGGACATGGAGCGTAGCAAAAGTTATTAAGGTGCAAAGTTGCATTCTCGAGCAAAATTCACTAAGTTCCCATAGTTAAATTTACATTAACAAAGATCTACGTTGAGAATTTAATTGGATCACAGATCTACGATGAGCAATTAATTTGACCAGATAAGGATCTAACGGAGCATGTGATCTTATCAGACAGAGATCAATAGCGCTCATGAAGTCAATTTGTTAAAGGTTCCTAAGATTTCACATGCTATTGACATGTGTCTCTATCTTGATGTTTTGACAAAAGATCAATGGTACGTGGGTTTTCGTACAAATGGAGATCGATAGTGCGGTTTGAGTCAAATAGTCAATGCTCAGAATGCATGAGAGAGTGCCAAGTGGCTTGATCTTAGAAGCGAGGATATAAGATCAACAGTGAGCGATGTAAGATAAAGACCCAACTACTTCTAAGGAGATCAATGGAGCATATTTGTTAAAAGTTGTCAGGGAACATGAGATGATGTCAAAGTGTCTAATGTTTAGCATTTACACAGTGACCGTTGGAATTTAAATATTCAAATTAACAAAGAAAAACCAATCTGTAGTTTTTGAGCTATATCTTTTGATCTAGAACAAATTTCATGGTGGTGTAAAAAGCAAAGTTGAAGAAGACTTCAAGGCGCATCCAAAAAATTTTATTAGAAGGTCTGAATGTTTGTAAAAGTGTAGTTATGGAGCTTCAAAATTAACTTTTTGTTCGTTCATGGTGTTATTATGTACAAGAATAATGTTTGAGTAAATTGTGCTTTAGCAGAAGAATGTTTTGGCAGGAGTAATCACTTAAAGATGTCTTAGAGGTCATATGGAGTGGACCCATGTGTTTGAAAGTGATCTTGTGTTCTTTTTTTTTTATGAAGTGTTTAAGAGGTAATAGGTCTCCATGAAACCTATAAGGGCTACTAAGGCCTAATTGAAAAGCGTAGTTACTTAAGTGTGACCCATGGATGCTATGTCTGACTTGTAAGGATGATTTTGAGTTATGTGTTAGCATGATATAAGTCTTAAGTGTTAAGGCAAGTATTATGGCTGACCTATAAGTTGATATTCATGAAGACTCTATAAAGAGTGGAGACCAATGCAATGGTTTCTAAACTTGTATGTGAATGTGTAGAGAGAGCAGAAGATATTGATGATGGAAAGAAATCAAAGGGAGTGTGCTCAGTTGATGGACTGAAGTATAGAGCAGATTAAGGATGAGCGAAGAAGCCTGGAGTGATCCAAAAGGGGTTTGGATGCATTGCTTGTATGAACAAGTTTGAGGTTGTGTGATGAGTTGAAAGAGAGAGTAGAGTTGAGCAAGTGTGAAATTGAGTGAAGAAGTGAACCTTTGGAAGAAAAGGTACAGGTCAATGAAGACCATCAGAGTATGACAAAGATTAGACATGTTTATCTGATCAAGTTGATACCGAGAAACACATAGGTCATTAAACTTAATAAGCCTAGAAGAGGTTGTTTGAGTAAGTAAGCCCTAGAGGATGTTTGAAAGAGATAGAAGGGTGAATAAGAGTGCAAGTAAGAGAAGTCCATCATCAGGTGTAGAAGACATTATATCAGAGGTGGAGATCAAATCAAGGTATCTGAGTGGGTGCTTGGTTGTCTAGGGGGTTGGTTCCTCCTTGTGGGATGGGTGTCTCATTGAATTAAGTGATGGGTGTTCCTTGATTAGTTGGTGTTAGTCTAAATTTGGATCTTATTAGTTTAGGATTGTAGTCCATTTTGCAGGTTCCAGTGGGTTTTATTCCCAAGAGGGTTTCCCACGTAGATCTTGTGTTGTGTGTGTGATCTTACTTATATTTCTTGTTCACTGTTATAAATGATGTGTATGCTTCATGAATGATAATGTTATTTGGTTAAGGGTTTGAAAGGATTGGAATTGAAGTTTGGATTATCTAGCATCACGGATTTACCTCCCTCCTCTCAGTGATTGTACCTCTAATAATTTCTTCTGAGTGAAAGGCAACTCAGTTTAACACTATTATATTGGATCACACGCATAAATGGTACCAAAAAATTGATTCTCAATAAGCGGTTATGAATTATTAAAGGTTATTTTTCTCCAATAATTTGATATCCTTGAATTTGAGTAGCAAAGTATTGCAGGGTTAAAAGATATCAACCAAGAGCTCACTGAGAGAGTGTGCATGTATGATGTGCATTTCAAAATGCTTATTTTGAGGCTATCATTTGATATTAACCCGACGTAACATGCTCAGTGATTTGTGAGAGGTTTATTACTTCCATTGTGATGCGCCTTATCTCATAAGACTTTCATTGAACCGTGCGAGGCCTTGGAAGCTGCCCTCTATGCCAGAGTTATGGTAAGTATAGATATGGGGATCAACCCCTTTATAGAGGATCATATCACTGCAATGGATTCTCATTTGGAAAAGCTTACGACCAATAATGCTCACGATACCCACATTGGTTTGTGGTGTGTTGACTATGAAGTGGAAGGCCATAACAAGAATAACTATCCATGGCAGAATGTTCGTGTTGTATTGAAACAATCTTGTGAGATTTGCAATGAAGATCATGATGTAATTAGTTGTCCTTTACTTCAATGTGCCACCCAAACTAAAGTATCACTATATTGTAATAAATGTGATGCATATATGCATGATACCTATGATTGTCGGGTCATCAATGAGATTCATGAAGTGTGCACATGAGGTACTACCAAACTTACATATTAACAATCAAGAGGTTGGTTTAGGTCGATCTTTTAGAGGTCAAGGGCATGGAAATGGATGTGGAGGTGGTCATTTTCCACCTATATAAGTGCGGTTCTCTAGACCACTACCAGCGTGACTGCGTGGTCTATCTAACCTGCATTTTTTATAAAAATGAGCATCGCCTAGAAGAATGACCCATTTTATATGCTGCCATTACTAAAGAGTGGAATGAGAAGGGGGCTAGGATGATACATGTTGCAAAAACTCTAAATGCTCAGTGGAGGCCACACCCTACCACTCCACCAATAGGACCTAAGGTCAATATTACTACACGAAGTGGCACTCATTCCCAACCAGTTTCAAATACACATGTTGAAAAGGATCAGCATGAAGAACCTCATGCAAAACACTATCTCGATGTTCAACATTAGAAAGAAGTGTTACATGATATAATGGTCTTAGTCTGGGAACTGTAAGATGAAATTGAGTTCTTAAAGGACAAGGATGCTAACATGCGTGTCGAGATGCAAATAACCAATATGCACTGAATGGAAAGAGGATAACAATATTGTATTGAAAATGACATAAACTCACTACAAAGTATCAAGGGTCTCTTCGAGGGGGCAACCTCCCTTGAGTACAACTCAATACAAAATAATCAGTAGATGCCATTTTCTTTTACATAAGCCCTCTATTTAAGCTATTTTACTGAAGACAACTACTACCTTTCATAAATGTGGGATAGTTACAAATAGCAAATGGGAGAACTTACAAAGCATGTGTGTCCAAGATTTTATTAATAATACCTAATATAAACTATAATGTTTAGGATGAATGGTCCTAACATAGATGCAACAATGCTCTAGAGGAGGAAAATCTCTTGTGTTCCTAACTAGGTTAAGGCCCACATTATGTTAGATTCCATAAAATTTTAAAAATGTAATAAAAACTATGGTAAAACAAATGAATTTAAGAGAGGAAGATTTCTACCCAGCCTACTACTTGAGATTGTTGTGACATGGCCTTGAATAGGGGAACATGTGATGTAGAGGTGAGTTGAGGATTTCTTTAATAGTTAAAAAAAAACATGGGAAGCACAAATGATCACGTAACATTAAAATCTAAAATGGAATGGAGCTTTAGCAATGTAGCATGAAAAACACGAAGTGCACCAATGTGTTCAACCTAAAGAGCAATGATATAAATATTTGCATGGTAAAAAATTACTCGTGTTCCTATTTTGTATTGAATGGAAAATAATTTTTACCTTATATTTGGTGTTTTGTGGGTTAATGCACTAGTACATGAGGACCAAGATAAGTGCACAAGGACATCTGCTTTTATAATTTAAATAACCATGTGCTTAACTCCGAGGAGTTCACCAACTAAAATGGATAATGTTTTGTAGGATAAACCTCTAGTCGCAGGAAAAAAGAAGATAAAAAAAGAAGAAAATTGCTGCAAAACAAGAGGAAGAAAAGAACAAGAGGAATTGTTTATTAAGGGGAAAAAAAGAAGAAAAACAAGAGCATCAAACAACTAAGCAAAGAGTAATTGCAAGAAATTATAAGAGATTCGTGTTATCAATGGACTAAGGATCCAAATATCAAAGACCCTCATGACTAAGTACAAGATGCAATTGTAGGACTAACAAAGGAACATATCACAAAGTTCAACTTACTTGCCAAAGTGATCATTTAAATACTAGAGACAACCATAGTTCAATTGAATAGGCTCTCTACATTAGATAAATGAGATTGGTGATACCTTGCATGAATCTACATCCTTGAATTGGTATCAACATAAAACAAAGCTAGAAAAAATCAAAGGGATATTAACAATGATGGAAAAATCTTGACACTAGTTTAAACTAGATACTACATTACATGTGGAGGAAGAACTAAAATAGGCAATGATGAACCTTCTCAACAAAAAAATATACATAGGAGAAGAAAATAAGGCGCGATAAATGTATTTGTGTAAGACACTATGTCACTGCTCTGGTAGAGTTAAGATATTACAAACTAAGTTGTAAGAGGAGATAAAAGCCAATATATGTATTTGTATAAGACACTATGGCGCCACTCTACATAGAGTTAAAGACATTGAAAACTAAGTTGAAGGAGGAGATTGTTAACCTTGTAGAAGCAAAAAAGGATGCAATAAGTTTTTTGTCATATTATATTATATAGAAACCATTGATCAAAGAATTGGAGACACAAAAACTAGAAAAACAAATTAAGGGAAGGGCTAAACAATATGATTTGATAAAGGAGGCATGGGAAGATGATAGAGATACTTTATAGGTTACAAATAATTTCAAGACCGCCCCCTCGCATAGAGCATATATCATTAATAGATTAGTGGACATGGGACAATTACTATCCCCTCATTTGGACTTATTGATTTGGTCAAGAATATGCAATACTACATGACAAAATTAGAGACAAGAAGGCATAAACCCTCTGCCATTCCAAAAAGTGGTTGAGCTCATTATCAACATTGGGATATTTCAAAAGAGACTTGCAAGTTGACACGAATTCCAATTAAGACTAACAACAAAGTAACCAAATGTACTCCCACAGGCATCCAACTAGGACAAGCATGTTCCAATCTTTTTTTATGTTTTTTTCAAGTCTGAAGCCTATTTTGAGGATGCAAGGAGAATTTCATCTTTAGGTCAAAGAAATCAACTTGGTATTTCCCAAAATCCTTACAACATTTGAGGCACCCTCATTTTGGCTGCAAAATAGAGATGTCCTTTTTCCTTGATCAAGACAATTCATTATTTTGGTTACCTTGAGGACCAGGATAGGTTTTAGTCAGACATTTATTTTTTGTAGATTAAATTAAGAGTTGACATACAATATAGAGTGAAGGTTGAGTTGGCACAATCTAGAGTGGACATTGAGTGATACGAGGTATCAATAGCAAGGGAGTTCCATCAACCATTGAAGAGTTGCAACAAGAAGCCAATTATGTTGAGATATGCATTTTGAGCAATATGTGTTTGTTTGGTATAGTATATACATCATCATAACAAAATAGATATATAAGAGTTGTAAGAAGAGATGCAATAGCCATGAGATAAGAGAGCTAAAGGAAAATGAATGTACTAGAAAACATCAGGGTATTCAATGTTACTCCACCTTGTATTAATGTATTGATGAATTGTCGAGTTGATAAGAATTCAAGTGAGAAAGTACATACTCTGTTACATGTTTGGCCTAAATGTGGATATGTTATAAAGTACAATACCCATTTATAATTTTACAACATTATGTTATATTAGCAAATGGTTTCTTTTCTTGGGTGCACCCTTTACGTTGGTATAGAATTTGATTCTTTAATCTTATGCTAAGATAGAACCAAGTGAAAAATGCTAAATTTCCTAGCTTACGACAATGGTGGCAAGGGAAAAATTAATGTCAATAATTTTTTTATTTATCATTTAAATTTTGATTAAATTTAACTTTTAATAATATTGAATTAATTATAATACATTTTGAAAATATAAATATATTAGGTCAATGATGGGATTTCTGTGACAATGTTGTTGTTGATCTTTAGAGTGGTTATTTGAATTTTGAACCTTCTAATGTTTCTGCGTGAGAGCATTCTTGAAGCATATTTGAACATATACACTCCAAGATTGTTAGGGACCCATGTCCTACCCTTCTCTTGCATTATTAGTGTATTTGTCACTATGGACGCATATGCTTTGTAAGTCATCCCTTTAGTATATTTGAATTATCCCATATGCATGGGGAGTATTAAGTTGATAGAATAAAATTAATATTTAAGTCGCAGTTTTGAAATATCCCACATGCATGGGAAGTATTAGTTGCTAGAATACAATTAGTATCTAAGTAAGTATTGAGGCCCAATGGAAGCATTGATGAAATTATTGTATTGAGCTTGCTCAAATGAGGTTGCCTCCTCGAAGTGGCCTACAATCAATATAACATATTTGAATTATTTTGAGTTAATTTATGAAGTAATTTTTATTATACCATTATTTTCTATAGTTTGTAAATCTGTGTAGCAGGTTCATCACATCTGGTATTAGAGCACTTTCCTCGACAACTAGATTTTAGAGATTTTTTTCCTTACAGTAGTGGCTTTCCAAGAGTTGTGTTATTTAATTTTTTTTTTTTTTTTTGCATTTTATCTATTTTTACATCTTCATTTATAGGTTCAGATAAGGGTTAAATACCCCTCTACATAATTGTGGGAAGTATTTGGGCATATAGCCCTAAAACTCACTGTGAGTAGTGTCGATTGGCTAGGATCTAGCGCAATTTTACGCCATCAAAGCTGTGGGACGATGCGGCTTGAAACAAGTACCACACGAGTCTTGAAGTAGCTGGGAAATTGAGAGGCCCTGCCAGCAAAAAGGGCAACAATGCCATCTTGATGGACTAGTTCTCACTCATGAGGTAAACAAAGAATTGTCGTTTAGGGGTAAATCTATGGTCATAAATTTTCTAGAGAGCGGTACTCGTTCAGATAGCATTGGTGGCCAGAGAGATTTCTTCAAACCTTTAGGCCGTTGCACAAACTTGGGGCCCATATCAAATATATTAGTTTCTATAGTTTATCAGTAGACAAGTCAGTTTCAGATTAGCATAGTGGTCACTGAAAACCTACGGATAGACTTTTGACAGCATCCTAAAAAAAAATAGTGTCAGATTAACACAATGGTAACTGAAACCCTGCGAACATACTTCTGACAGGAGCAACCCAGAGAAACTAGTTTTAGATTAAAACAATGGTAACTACAAACCTGCGAACAGACTTTTGACAACAGAAACCTAGAGAAACTAGTTTCAAGAAAAAAATTGACAATAGAAACACAGAGAAACCAGTTTCAGTGTAATTTTTTTTCATTTTTTCGCTATATCGCTCCATCTCTATTTCTGTTTATCCTTAAACTTTACCAAGACCCCTGAAATTTCATTCCACACATTTTCTTTCTTGAGGTCTCATCTCCTAATTCCACTTCCATTAGCCACAAATCCCATGTTTTAATTTTCTCGGGTTTTGCCATAACTTCATTTTTTATTCTCTTCGAATTTTTTTTAGTGTTCCTTTCCTTTTTCTTCTCCTTTGTCCCTCTTGGACAAATTTTCTAATTTTTCTATTTCAATTCCAAAATTACCCTTGCCATCATCAATCATACCTAGACAATGCAAAAAAAATTGTAAACAGACCTTTACCCCTTCCGTTTTAGTCCAAATTAAAAAAATGTCTTACTGACTGTGTCTTAAATTTTATTTTTTATCCCTTGTAATAAAATAAAATAAAAATTGGTTATGGTAGTCACCCATACAGGGACAAAAAACATGGAGGAAGAACTCGCATCATTAAAAGCCCAAGTCACTAAGTGAACCAACAGGATGCATGGACTGAATCAATAAAATAGCCTTCTCATTAACAAGTTGCAAAAGGAGTCTTCTTCAAACAATAGTTTCTCTTCTACACACACATCACGTGGGCCTAAGTTGGACTTTCCATGGTTCAATGGTACAGATCCTATTAGATGGATATATCAAGCAGAACAATTCTTTAACTTTCACAATACTTATTCTATCAACAAAGTCCCAATTGCTTCCTTTCACTTTGAACAAGAAGCACTTCAATGGTACCGTTGCTATCTCAAGTCGAATGATGGACCCAATCGAAAAACCTTTGCATCCTTACTTCTGGGTAGGTTTTGTCATTCGGCATTTGAGGACTTTAGGGGAGCTCTCACCAAACTCCGCCAGACAGGAACCGTTCGTGATTATCAGATTGAATTTGAGAAACTGGTTAATCACACTGAAGGGTTATCAAATGACTTCTTCAAGAGTTGTTTTATTAGTGGCCTCAAAGAGTCAATTTGCTCAAAGGTGAAAATGTTTCAGCGCATGAACTTGATGGCCGCCTTGAGTCTGGGTAAGTTAGCAGAGGATAATCTTTCAACGCAACATTGACTTCCCACTTTTCCACCCATAAAAAACACAACAAACCAACAACTAGCCATAACCACACCTATCAAGTGCCTTATTGAGGTAGAGATGTGGGTTCGTAAGGAGAAATGATTATGTTATAATTGTGATGACAAATGGGATAAGGGTCACCGGTGCATCACACAAAAGCTTTACTTGCTATATGTGGACTCACTATCAGAGTAAGACAGTGACCTTGATACCTAAGAATTTCAGGATGCTCAAGTAGAACAAAGCCCCTCTGATGACTCCATGGCTCAGGGAACAACCTAAGATCTCTCTCCATGCACTCACAGGTGTGACTACCCCTCAAACCATGAAGGTCAAGGGTTTTTAAAAAAAAAATTCTCTCACAATCCTCATTGACTCTAGCAACACACAATTTCATTGATCCCCGCATTGCTAAGCATGCAGATTGCTTTATACACCCTTGTTCCAGCTTTGAAATTATGATTGCTACTGGGGGAATATTTCCCTGTAAAGGGAAGTGTCATAATGTGCATATCGCAATAAGCGATTACACTCTTCGCTCAAATATGTTTGCCCTGTCCTTAAGGGGATGTGATGTGGTCATAGAGGCGCAATGGCTCCGCACATTGGGACCTATTCTATGGGACTTCTCCGAGCTTTGGATGCAATTCACTAATAGTGGCTAGAAGCACACCTTAAAAGAGTTTTGCTCGGCTTTGCTAACATCATTAGTTCCCATCGCATGGAAAAGCTTTTGAAGAAAGGCTCACATGGGGTCATTGCCCAGCTACACTCCATCCATCTCGAACTCCCCGCTTCCACTAACCACCCTGTTGATTTGCAATCCATCCTTGACAAACATGCAACCATCTTTCTAGAGCTAGTGGGTTTGCCCCCTTCACTCCCAAAGATCATCACATTCCGCTCCTTCTAGGAAGCATCCCAACATCTGGCCATACCATTGTCCCCATCTACAAAAAATTGAGATTGGATAGCTAGTACGAGAACTCCTCAAGTCCGGAGTTATTCACCCAAGCACTAGCCCATACTCCTCCCCAGTGCTTCTTGTCCACAAAAAAGATGAGTCATGGTGCCTTTGCATTGACTTTCGTGCACTTAACCACCTCACTATCAAAGACAAGTTTCCAATTCTGATTATCAATGAGCTTCTTGATGAGCTCCAAAGGGTAATTTTTTTTTCCAAATTGGATCTCCGTTCTTGAAAGCCATCAAATCCACATGCATGCTAATGACATTCCAAAGACAACGTTCCGCACTCATAAAAGGTCACTATTAATTCTTGGTCATGCCATTTGGATTTACAAATGCCCTTTCAACATTTCAGGCCGTAATGAATAAAATCTTTCAGCATTTCCTCCGTCAAGTTGCTTTGGTTTTCTTTGATGATATTTTGATCTACAACCGCACGTAGGGCGAGGATCTCTAGCATCTTGATATGGCATTATAACTTCTAGCAAATAATCAAATATGTGCCAAACAGTCCAAGTGTTCCTTCGGTCAAGAAGTTGAATATCTAGGGCACATTGGTTTAGTCGATGAGGTCCACGTGGATCTAGATAAAATCAGTGCATGCAACATTAGCCTCAGCCAACGATCCTCAAGAGCCTTCATGGCTTCCTCGGCCATATAGGATACTACCGCAAGTTCGTCGAGGATTATGGCAAAATCGTGACTCCTCTAACTTCTTTATTGAAGGATGCATTCACATGGGATGCTGCAGCTAACCAAACGTTTGTGGGACTCAAACAAGCTATGCATAGTACACCAGTTTTAGCCATGCCAGACTTCACCAAAACTTTCACCATTGAAAGTGATGCATATGGCAACAACCTCGGTGTTGTTCTTCTCCAAGAAAGTCGTCCCATTGCTTTCACTAGCAAAGCCCTTTTTGGGCGAAATTTGGTTTTGTCTACATATGAATGAAATGATGGTCATTCTGCATTCAGTACAAAAATGGTGGCCATATTTACTTGGGAATCATTTTTGCATCAAAATCGATCACCAAAGTTTGAAATACTTCCTGGAACAATGGGTCTCATCCCCGACACAATAGAAATGGGTCAGGAAACTCATGGGCTATAATTATGAGATCACTTACAAGAAGGGTAAAGACAATGTAGTGGTGGATGCTCTCTCCCACACGTTCGAGGCCCAGACTTCCCTTTCTGCCATCTCCATCCCTATTCCAAACTGGTTGGAATCTGTACACCAAGGGTATGCACATGATCCCTCTTTACACCAACTCATTCAACAATTGACCATTAACCCCTCTGTAGTACCACATTATTCATGGGACGCTGATTCTCTGTGTTATAAGGGTCGTTTGGTGCTTCCCAATAGCACAGACATTCATCAAGTTGTATTCTATGAAATCCATGCTTCTCCATCAACAGGGCACTCGAGATTTCTCAAAACATATGAGCGGGCATGTCAATTTTTTTTTTTGACAGGGTAAATTAAACAGATGGTGGTCGAATGTGATACCTGCCAATGCAACAAAGGTGAAACCATAATGATTCCTAGTTTGCTCGAACCCTTGCCCATCCCTACTATGATATGCACTGATATTTCTATGGATTTCATTAAGGGGCTCCCTAAATCCGATAGCAAAATAGTGATCTTGGTCGTGGTCGACCGCCTCTCCAAATATAGTTGCACCCTCAGTGATTTTTACACAGCGTTCATTGTCGTACAAGATCAGATTTTCTGTCTTCATGGCATCCCTTTTTCAATTGTCTCTGATCATGATGCAACTTTAAATAGCTATTTTTGGAAAGAGCTATTTCAATGCACAAACACACAATTGAAGATGAGCTCCAAGTATCATCCCCAAAACGATGGCGAGACAGAAATCGTCAACAAATGCTTGGAAACATTCATTTGTTGCTTTGCATCAGAACAACAATTGTGGGCAAAGTGGCTCCCCCTCCTGGAATGGTGGTACAATACCTCATACCACACTTCTAAAATGACTCCATATGAAGCATTTTATGGTCAAGCGCCCCAACACTGCTCCCGTATACAACTGGTAGTGTCCCAGTTCAGGGAATCGACACTATTCTCCACCATCAAGATCAGAGTCTAAGCATCCTGCGGCATAATCTGCATCTAACATAGAACTGAATGAAACATCAGGTAGATCAACATCACTCCGAACGCACCTTCAACCTAGTGATATGGTTTTTATTCATCTGCAGTTATACAAGCAATCATGATTGAAACTAAAAAGGCATAATAAGCTTGCCCCAAAGTTTTATGGGCCACATAAGGTTCTCCAACAGAGTGGGTATGTTGCTTACAAGTTGGAACTTCCATCTTCCCCGTGAATTCACCCTTTCATGTCTCTTGTTTGAAAAAAGTTCTTGGACCTGCCATCAGAGTGCAGACAACTTTACCCAAACTTGATAACGAAGGCTCCATTCTTCTTGAACCGAAAGTTGTCCTAGTCAGGCGCACCCGCCAACTTCGCTCTCGCTCCATCACGAGAGTCTTAATCCAATGCGACAACATGCAACCCGAAGATGCCACATGGGAACCATTATTAAAAATTCAACAACGATTCCCACATTTGAAGCTTTGAGGACAAAGCTTTTTCTAAGGGGGAGGTGATGTTAGGAATCCGTGTCCTACCCTTCTCTTTGCATTATTAGTGTGTTAGTCACATATGCTTTGTTAGTCGTCCCTTTAGTATATTTGAATTATCCTACACGCATGGGAAGTATTAAGTTGATAGAATATAATTAATATTTAAGTAGCATATTGAATTATCCCACATGCATGGGAAGTATTAGTTGCTAGAATAGAATTGGTATTTAAGTAAGTATTGAAGCACAATGAAGGCATTGATGAATATTATTGTATTGAGCTTGCTCAAAGGAGGTTGCCCCTCGAAGTGCCCTATGATCAATATTTTGAATTATTCTAAGTTAATTTTATTATTCCATTATTTTATGTAGTTTGTAAATTTGTTCAGAAGGTTCATCACAAAGATATGGTCTTCGTGGACCACAACCTTTTGTTTCAAATGAAGCAATTGTTAGGTTGGAAGTTAGAACATAAACACTTTAGTGATTTTGTTCCTTTTCCATTTTGAGCATCCAGTATAAGCCTATTATATCAAGTGATCTCGATGCAGATCCGAGCCCATTTATTCACATGAGGATCTAGCCATCTTGAATGAGGCATTGGTACAGAAATTGCACAAGGACCAAGATGCAAGGGCTTCAATTTCTTATTCCACTGCCTTGTAGTTTAATATTTTTGTTGTGGACTTCCTATTCAGTTAGGCACTCCACTTCTAGAGAATGCAAATACTTGATTGTGGCATTGGAATTTGAAATTTGGGAACGGTGTTTGATGGCATTGAAAGTTATTAGCCTTTCATGATAGCTGTTATCATTTTCCTATTCCATGCATGTTCTATGTTTGTTTTGATGTGTACGAAGCATCATCAACATAAAATAACAAGTTGAGTTTTTATTTTCTATTTTAATGAATGCTGTCTCATTTTCCCTGCGTTCAACTAGTTCAATTGAAAAACGCTCTGTCCATGTCGTGTCCTTTTGTGCTGATATGCTTACAATATAATTGGGATCCAGACACTCCTAAAAATCCTTACCCTTGAAGGTTTTACTAGGCAAACATGGTTGGGATTGGAGTCAAATACTATCTAATGCAACTAAGGATGCAAATTGATGCATTGATGTTTCTTGCACATGTATGTAGTGGGGAATCTCTTTTCACCAGAAAAAAATAAGATTGTCAGCTACCAAAAGGTTGCTACTAAGAGACTGCCCCAACTTCTGTGTGGACATGAATCTAGATTTTCCAAGAGGACATCTACAAGTGCAGAAATTATCCTATTTGCTTGCTCGAGAAACAATGACGACTCTGCATTATAGCTTCCCTGTCATCTACTGATTTCTTGTGTCAAACAATGACGTCTAAGAAATACTGAGCCTTGGATTGTTACAACACTCGTAGTTTCTGCTAGAGATTTATCGAGTATAGAAAAGTTTCAAACATCACCTTAGCAATAAGTGTCTGGTAAAGCCCCATATAGTGCAAATAAACCGATCCAAAATGAATCATGTGGAAAATAAACATAAGATAAAAAAGAAATCCAATGGAGACAGAGGGAGCAAAGTTGACCCAGGTGACAGTTTAAAGCAGAGACCCTTTTGACATGCACCGGTCCCAACCAAGACATCCTTCTTTGCCCTTGTTTCCCTTGTAAGGTCAAGGGGCAACAGATCCTTGCAGGGTCAATATACATTCTAGTTGTTTTCCTCCACACACAAAGTTTAAGAATTGTCGAGTCATAAGTTTTTGTTCATTCGAAAAAATTGATTTGGTGAATTGTGGTCATTCATAGAATAGCCAATTTGGACCATGACCTGTATCTTTGATTTTAAATCTGAGGGACTGCCTTTCAAACTTCCAAATTTCAGTTGAGATAAATTTTTGATGTATGTCATGCCTCCAGATCTACACAGAGGCTTGCATTGACCCCTGCTATCCAAAGGACCCCTCCGTATGCATTCCTAAGAACAAAGTTATATATGACAATATTAGATAAGTTATTTTGATAGTTTGGTATAATGACGCAAGATCAATGAGAGCAGTAAAAGTACTTAAAATTATAGCTAAATTATCACTTATGGCTAATGAGATGCAATAAATGGCCTTTCAAAAGCTTTACATCATGTTAAACCAAGCATTGACCATGATTCAATTGCAAAACAATTATATCTTCCTAGAGAGTACATACAATATAAGGAAAACAAATGGACATTAAAAGAGGGAACTGGAAAAATCAGGATAAGAATGGTATCAAATCCCTAAACAGTGGGAAATCCTTTCCTAAAAGCTAACCTAAAATCTTGCAAGGCTGGAGACATACTTCGGCTTTCTCAGAATGGCATAAATGCTTACTTCCTTGTCCTTAGACAGTGAGTACGATATATAAGTGCTTTGTCGCATAATACTCTACCACCCTCTGCTTTGGGTTTGCAAGACAAGAAACAAACAAAACGTTCTCTCCTTATTGCTGAGAATTTCTGGCAAGTAAATGGGGCCAAAAAGCTTTACTAATTTTCCATCGTCGTAAACAGTAGTATTTAAGCGTGAAAGAACAAAGAAAGACTCCCAAATTTCAGTCTTGTGCCAAGTTGAAAAAGGGTTTTCAATGAAAAAATTGCATCCCTTTATTTAAATTTTATATTATATACCTTCTACCCAAAAAAATCTTGTAGTCTGTAGACGTATACATTGTAACCAACAAAGTTTGAATATACCGTCATTATATACTAGAACATTTTCTTCTATCTTCATCTGAGACTATCAGACGATTTGATACCTATCAATTTTCTCGTTCACTTTGTTGAATGTTATAGGGCAGCAGAGACAAAGGACTGAGAGCAGATTGGCATCCTCAATCAAATAATAGATACGCCGATACATTATAAAAATCATAATTAAATGGATATTTGGTAATTCCTTCACACCAAAATTATAATGCCAGCTAATAGGGGCTTTGTCCTAGCCAATAAGCAAGCCAAAAAGTTGAAATCTAGTGAACTCGGACTAGTAGTAGCGAGGTTTTGGCTCACACAAAGGAAAATGAACTGATCTGAGATGTAAATAGAACACTTGCATTAATGGTTTGTCATGTTAGATAATAAACATGCGTTTTGGTCCAATCCTCTTATTTTTCCATCTTTCAATCAGTCCCCTTTGTACGTCTTAGTTATCTTGCTACTGTACTGAATGCTCGAAAGAGTACCATGGGTAATTCACTGCACCTAAGAATACCTTGAAAAGTACTTGAATATTTATACTTGACTGTATATGCTATGGCACATTACTTTTATATCAGTCACTTATGAAGAATCGAAATAACAAAGAGAGATAAAGATTGACACAACAATCAACGTTTCAAGGATGACACAATGATCACAATTTCAAGGATGACACTTCACAACCAAATGCTTCTGAAGTGTTATGGGGATGAAGGATGAGAAGGATGAAAATAAAAACAACAACTGCAACTTCAATGACATATTGTGCACCAATGTTTAAGGCAAATTAGAATGCATATTTGAAGGACAGCAGTCTGGTCTAAAAGACATTAAAAGTCACCATCATCAAGAAGTATCTATCACGGCCTGAAAACTGCCCTCTACTGAATCTGTCTATGAATAACACCCTATACATGATTGGTAGGTTAAGATCTGTACATATCTGACTGTCAGGACCAAGGAGTTCTCAATCTATTTACGGTTACTCATAAGAAGGCATAAGATACCTTCACTTTATCATCTCTTTCATTAGAACATATTAATGCAAAGACTTCCAGTCATTCTCAGAGCAGCGGTGCAGTGAGTTTGTCTTGAAAAAATCTTCGTCATTAACTTCTTGATTTCTATAAAATATTCATTATTGGGCACTTATGATCTATATTGCTGTCATCCAAGGAAAGAATAAACAGTGTAGCCACAGAAGGCAAGAGCTTATATTCTTATGAGTTCTTCTGCTAAGGATTTTAATTTTTAAAGAAAGTATCCAAGCACGTTGAGCTTTTGAAGTTCAGACATGTTGCTGACTTGCTGAACTTATTACCAACGAGCGGTGCAAAACCCATAAGGATAAATTATAGCAAAACAGAACTCTATCACAAAAATTATAGAATACCTATACCATATGAAAATTTCCTTTTTGCAACTAATAAGAATTTCGGTGCCTCCTTCCTGAGAATCCTGATTATAGGCTCTCCTGTAGTGGATGGTAGAGATTCCAACTTATACCATGGAACTGAAGTTCAACAAATTTGGTCCTCGCCTGAATTTTAGTAAACTGTCCCCCTAGTTAACAACCCAGATATAACCGTGCATTTGAAAAAGATAAAAGATGATGGAAAGAACTGAAAACATTCAATACAGATAAAAACCAAATGGTGATCATCCAGCAAGCTTTCCACAGAGCCCACTCCATTCATCAGTATTACTTGTTAAAAATGATTTTAAATAAAGAGAAGCAAACAACTTTTACGAACAAAATTTTTACAAGTACACTGCAATTTTACGTAGGCTGCTTGATCCAAGAAAGAGATACCACTTATCTATTCCCAGTGTTTTTTAAATACGCCAGCAAAAGAAAACTTTATCTGTCAACCACCAGGAAATTGTATAATGACAAACCAATAGTAACACTGAAAATGTAATCTCTGATAAACTATGACAATGTTCAAATGACATTCCAGATATTCATATTTATACCTAATTTCTTCATTGCAAAAAGATTGGCATAAGATACAATAAATAAAACATGAAACTCTGACAAGCTTTCACAGTTGTGGTTCGCCAAACATGCACTAGAACCTTCCGATTGCTTATTCAAGACAAAATTACCAAAAACTACAACAGCATCAATCCTTATTTGTTTCGACTCCAAAGTTCTGGATGATAGAACCGGTTAGATTTACAGAGAAAAATAGATTGCAACTCACATGATCTGAAGCCAATGGAGACCAACAACGCAATTTGAACCTCACCAGCAACATGAAAGAGCTAATCACATGCATTACCAGTGTCAGCTAAATTCAGATACGGTCACGAAAAATATTGTTTCTTAGGTAGGAATATTTCTGCAAACAACTGTTACACATTATTCAACAATTTGAAGTAGATTGTAACATAAATCGAAAGAGAAAACAGTGCAAAAATATGTTGCCAGAACAACAGTGCAGAGGCTTCCTTTGGGCCATAACCCCGTAAGCTAGCCATTGCCCCAAGCAAGATTGCACTCGGTGTCGTGTATTGCAAAAGAAGCACAAAGATAAACATCTTATCCCCGCTGACAATGATATCCAATTTCCCTGCCAAAGCCACCACACCAATACCAACAATTGGAAGAAGCACAAGCCTAGTGAAAATAACACCAATTGTAGTCCTCATTCCAAGCTCTGACTTATCTGGGCCTTCTGCAAGTAAGCCTCCAAGAACCAGCATCACAGAGGGCACCATAGCAGCTGCCATAATCTCGAGGCTATCAGTAAAAAATGAAAGAGGGGCATCTTCCTCAAACAGAAGGGATCTCAGGTGGGGAACCATGCCCACTATAATGGCCAAAAGGGATGCTATAGTTGGTGGTTGAAGAATATGTTGTATCGGAGTCCTCTCTGCCACAATCCTAACCCTTCTCACCACCTTAGGCTCCATCAAACACCTCACAGGTCGAGGGCTACCATTCTCCACAGCTCCCTCCTCCTCATGATGACCCAATTCTGTAGAAGTATTCTCCATGTTTCCAGACATGCCCCTAAAGATCCTAGCAATGAAAGGGGTCTTCCAATGCTCTGTCTCCTTGTGATGCATACCGGGCCACTCTGCTTCAAGGAGCAGAGGCACGGTTGCATCCCTAATCTCCTCTCTCTCAATCTCAATCTCCACATCCTCAGGAACAATCTCATAAAACTCCTCAGGGGGCTCCAACATGTGGTACACAAAACAATAAACCAAAATGACAGCAACCCACTGTGCAAATGAAACATAAGCAACCCCTGTTGTATTACAGTGGTTCCCAAATGGGTGGTTTTTACTATGACAGACAGATCCAATTATTGCAATAGGAAGGTTCCCTGTGTTCCCAAACCCGGTCATAACAACTGTGAATCTAAAATACTGAGGTGGCGGCCTGCATATCAGAGCTACAAAGTACCCCAAAATGCACCCTATTGCTGTGCTAATCATCACATTAACCGGAATAAACCACCATTCTCTCATGTTCTCTAGGGTCACTGATTTCCCCAGCTCTGTGAAGATTAGGCAGGGGAGAAACAGAGCAAACACAAGCTTACTGAGCAGTTTAAAGGTCTCTCTGGGGATCAAATTCATTTTAGGATGTGCAAGGACTAGTCCTATGCTAATCAGGCATAAAAGCTTCAATAAGGGCATTACAGAACTCATCAGATTGTTAGTGCTACCAGCCATTTCCTCGCCTATAAACAACATATAATAAGCCATATCTACTATTGTAGACCTGGTATTGGTTTTTGCAGTATATCCAAATTTTTACAGACAATCAAATGTATATCACAACTTTGTATATTCAACAAACCCTCGGCTCAAGTGCTCAGAAATCATTGAAATCAATAAAAACCCACATGCCAGAATGATTAAAGGCCCGTCTAAAACCCACCCATTTCTCAAAAACTCTGGAATAGTGCCTCGAAACGGAGAAATCGCCCGAACTCCCCTCTGAAAATCTTGAGAGATGGATGCCTTTCAGTATATTCACGGCTCTCAGATTGAACTGAGTTTTATGTTTTTACTTCTCTTTGTGTGGATTTGATTGGATATGCACCGTCGCTTGGTAAGATTCAATTGCCTCAGTTGGTGTCTTCTCATTTCGAATAATTTATTGGATTCTTAAATAAGGTTTGTGCAGTTCAGGTTGGCTGTGATTGGCTGTGATTAGTGCTTATTATTAGGCTACTGGCCTAAGTTTGTATTGCTCAAATTAATTAAAAGTTATAATTTGTTTGTATGAATGTAAAAATATTTAATTATATATAAATTATTTTTTAATTAAGGATAAATGCTTTTGAATTGGTGTTATGAATCAGGGAGAAAGGATTTTAACGGGTTTCACAATTTGATATAAAGATAGTTCAATTCAACAAACAAATCAAAATAAGGACTAGTGAATCGGAGCATGAACAACTTCACGGCAAAAAACAAAACAAAAACTAAATACGCAACACAAATACAACGAAAAACCATCTAACAAGAAGGGCACGAAGCCAAATCACCACAACTACCATCAAAATCTAGGTTGAATCTACCATTGACTTGGGCTAACCTTCTCTTCGGCGAGAGAAGAGGTCATCCACAGTGCATTGTGTTCCATCCTTAACCAATTCATCACCTTCAAAATGCAGACGCTCAACATCAAATCTACGACCTTTCCCCTTGACCGAGGAAAACAAAGCAACGGACGATCTCACCCCCACATCACGAAAAGAAGATGCTCCAAAATTTTGCAAAGCGAGAGGGTGAGGATCCAAAATAGGAGCAGGGATAGGGCACAGGGTAACTTCCCTTGTCGGGGAAGAGAGGACCCAAGGTGCAACAAGAGAGCGCCTAGAGTTAACCAGAATAATAAAACACTCGTGATTGCCCTAGTAGAAGTCTTGACTTGGCACCCCTTCCTTTTTCCCCTAGACAAATCTGGAAAGAAGAGTGTTGAAGGGGATGAGAAGAACACTCCTTTGCTCGATGTCCAAAGAGATTGCAGTGAAAACAACGGAAGGGGAGCCCTTCGAAAATAAGACACTGATTCCACAAACCGCAGTGTGAGCTCAACTTAACCGAGTGTCTGAGAGACTTGGATATATTTACGATTGCATACACTCACAAAATTTCTACCGAAAGAACTATCATCTAATTTCACAAAGGCACCTACATAACTAATCAAGGATTTAATGTATTCCTCTTTCCTCAAAATAAGAGAAAGATTATAACACCAAATCCGAAAACAAAAATCCAAAATCAATGTGAAGCCCAAATCAATTATATATAAATTAATTCATTCATATATTTTATATGATTTATTTTAGATTTATATTATAATTTTATCTTCTCAAAAAAATTATATTAAGTAATTATTAAAGAATTAGTATTTCTAAAACATGAGAGAGAAGGAAGATTTTTTTTTTTAATTGAGAAAGAATGAAATTTTTTAAAATCATGTAATTTTTTTAATTATGATTGATTATTCTTTTACTTTTTACAAATTTTCAAAGCTAATTTATAATATACAATTTTAATTTAATTATATTATTATATTAAATTCCCAAAAATTTAGGAATATAAACTTTATCAAAATAAATTAAATATTCTTAAAACAAAAAGAACTCTACCCTATAACAACAAAAAACACCGAGTTAACTCCTATTCATGCTCAGAAGAGGTTGAGAAAGTGAACATTGACGTCAGTGGTAATGTTGAGCCCTTTGAACTTATTCAATTAAAGAATTTCCGTATAAAATTTATGCAAACTTGTCTTTTTCCTTAAAGTTAAGATGTCATTTTATTTCCTTTGGATGAACACACCCTCCATACATGCAAGCAAAATCATAACTGTAAGGGCTATTGATCATCCAATCCTATGCCATGTCATTGATCTATGGCTCAACTAATCTACAGAAGTATGGGAAAAATCAATAAAGTCGAGTTGTACCGATAAACTGTGATTACTCATGCACCGAGTATAAAGTGGGTGAATGGCATTTAAAGGTGTTGAACTACCTTGTCTATAATATATTCTACAGTTTTGTTCATATCTAGTTGGAAGTTAACAAAGCAAGGAGCAAGGAGTGAAGTTGGCAATGCAAAAAACATTGTGCGGAGCTTTAGATTTGATAACATGTCTAACACAATGTTCAATTTTCACACCGAATTTTGTATTTTTCCTTTTTTATTGTTGCATCTAATTTGTCATGAAGCCACATCTTCAATTGTCTTTTTATTTTGATTTCATTTTTTGTTGAATACAACGAATACAATACAATGGTTAATGTGTTGGTAATTAGATTATGTAAAATAATCATAAAGATAATATGAAATAGAATAAAGCTTATTTCAGAGAACCCATTCTTTGCATACCCTACAACCTAGAGTTTGAGACTGATTAGCGTGAAAGCAAATTGTGTGTATAATATAACGTAATCCCTTGTAATATATCATGAATTAATATACTGAGTAACCTAAAAGGAAAAAATCATTGGAATATACAATCTCAAACAATAAAAAGAGGATGAAGACCATCCAGGCTTGGTGTCGACCGTAAAATCTAATAAGAGAACATTAAAATGACATGGTATCATAGTCTTTATAAAGCAAAATTGATATTTCTTCGTCCTGCACTGAGAAATCAGTGAAAGAAGACAATAGGTGTTTTTGTTTTCGCCATTATTTTATTAAGTCCTTGTTCGCAAATTTATTCATCGATTGGACACTTTAAGTTATACAAATCCTTTGTGCATGTGCCACATATAGTTTGTGTTCATCATAATAGCTTACAACGAAATTAAGATGCCTTGAGGAAAGACAAACAATTGAAAATATAATAAATAAAATTTATTGATAATATATTACTTGTTATATTATGTATTTTATTTTTAGATTATATTGTATATTGTTAAATACAATATTTATTTATAATATAATACTATAAAATATAATTGTTAATATATTATATATTATATTTATAATATAATTTTAAAAATTAAAAACATTTAAAGCATAAAGATTTTATATATATTTTATAACTTGTACTTTATTTTATATAGTATAAAACTATATTTATCATAGTAAATTATATATATATAAAACAATAAATAAATACACTTAAGTATGTGCTTATTATGTATCTCGAGCTCCCGCATCTTTGTGATGTTGCCTCTTGGCAACACCCTGGGAATGGGCCCAGATGTTGCAAGTGGCAACATCACAGGGTCGCAAGAGCCCTCCTTCTCTACTTCGTTGTTAATGTTGGAACTGTGAATCCACCACACCCTCGCTCCTAAAATCATCAAATATGAGTTATGTCTGTCGGACTTGAATTAAACACCTCAACAAACACTGTAAAACTCTTAATTGTTCATTTTTACACAATATTCGTGCTAGTAATAAAATTTCTCTTGAGGATAGAATTGAAAATTTGTTTCTTTGCCAATTTCTAACGCATTCAATACAAAATGGCAATATACCTGTATGTTGATTGTTGTCCCTTTATTTTATATTTCTGTACACATAAAAAGGTTGGTGCTAGGTATACTTCCATAGATCATTGTTTTTTAACAAAATTTTGGTCTTGAGACATTACAACAGGGTTATTTGTTTAGTTGAATTGAACGCCTCAAAGAAAGCTACAAAACTCTTTCAGGGGTTAAATGACCAAATAGTTATTCCATAAAAAAAATGTTAGGAGTATGCTGGGAAATGTTCTAGAGTTTGGTTTTATACCTACTAATTGCATTTACTTAAATGCCTCTGATGCCTTTTCACATAATTTGTTTTGTGCATACTCGAAAACCTTAGCACTCCAAGATATGACTCTTCTTGACACATTTCATTCAAAAGTTATAAAACCTCATCAGGGAAACCATTTTGTGCATACCTCGAAACCATAACATTTTGTGCATTTCTGTTGTCGAGGCTGAGAAAGAGAGCGTAGACCCCACCAAACAAGTAATGCTTAACTAGATGAAAAGCCTAGTTTGTTATGCATATAATCTGCATTAAAACTGTTAGATGAAACATTCCATCTTTTAGGTCTCACACGCACCATCTATTGACAAAGATAAATCTTTCTTCAATCTATTGCAAATTTTATGAACTTTTGTCTTCATTGCCTATAATTCCAAATCCAGACAAGAAATTGTGTTAGCTGAACAAAATTCAATCTGACTAAAAGAGATTAATGGAACTTATGGAGAATTTAATGTCATGTGAAGCATCTCGTCATCTTTAGACGCAAAGAATTTGGATCAAAATTAAGCATAAAAACCTCCAAAATGCATCAAAAGTCCAAAAGCCAATAAATCATCATCATCAATGTGTCTCTTGTGAGATTTGTGTTCATCATTTGTGTTTCCTTAGACTGCAATACATGTCAAGCTAAACAACTAAACATGTGTTGTGTGACTAGGCCAATAAATGCTTATGGTGTGGCATTTGGGTATTAACTTATTTTTATGGGGCCATTATGATTCTTTATACAGAGATGTATGGTTCACCTTCCTTTTTTCTATAGTGGGTATCTTACTTTAAAATTAGAGAGTTCGTTGGGTACAAATGTCAAATTGTTTCTATCAAACTTACCACATATTTTATTCAATCATTATTTCCTCTCATGTACTTCTTGATTTTTTGCTAGGGAAGAGACATGATTCGCATATGTATGATAACTTACCCCACTCACTTAAATTACATGACATCCTAAGCACGGGCTCAGATGCATCCCAAGATCTGAGGGCCCAAGGTAGTTGGCTCTCTCAATCTCCCACAACCTCGTGATGTTGCCACTTGGAAACATTTTGGGAATAGGCCCAAATGCTACTAGGTGGTAGTATCTCAGGGTCTCGAGGTCATAACAGTTGGCTATCATGGGGTCTCGTGGCCCTGCAATACTGCCACTTGGTAGCATCACAGGAACGGGCCCACAAGTTGCTAAGTGGCATCATCTTAGGGTCTCGCAACCCTGAGATGTTACCATTTGGTAGCATCTTAGAGAAGGGCCTAGATGATGCCAAGTGACAACATCTATAGGTCTCAGGGCCATAGAATTTATCTATCTCGGGCTCCCGCAACCCTGCGATGCTACCACTTGGAAGCATCTTGGGGATGAGCCTAAATGTTTCCAAGTGGTAGCATCCTAGGATTGTGGTAGTTGGATATCATGTTACCATCACGTCTACATAGGAAAAAAACCTCCTACTCCTCTCTGATTTGTAGGCTGAGCAATACCTCTTGTTGTGTTCACATATTAGAGGAATAATAGAGTTTGTTGAACATGGGAGGCTACAAAATTATAGAAAAAAGGAAGGTAAACCATATCATACACATGTCCTGACTTCAAGGAGTGGTGGCATATTTTATTGACTAATTTCTATTTGGTTACAAAAAGACTCGACATTTGAAGTGTGGATCCAATGTTTGGTTTGAATCAATAATGTAATGATGTTGATATGGTGAAAATACATTAAGGTTACGGAGTTTATCTTGTTGATTTCATTACGGTTGAAATGAGTACCAATGATTTTGCAAAGTACATGCCATATTGATGCATAAAGGGCATCACTTGTGTTAAAATGTGAATGTCATGGTAGAGGAGTCACTAGTTGAGAGAAAAGGTGGTTGATTGGTGATTATCCCTAGATTGTAACAGGGGTCAAGCTAAGCAACTGAACTGGTGTTGTACGAGGAGTTCAACATATGTTTTATGATTCTCATAACAAATATGTATGGTTCACCTTCCTTTTTCCTAATTAACTATGATCTATGTAAATTAGGTTTTGTTTCACAATGTTGATGTTTCAAAATTTAAAACTATATTAGAATATATATTATATAATATAATACTTACATATATTATATGAGATTATATATATATATAGTATTCATATCTATTATATAATTAATGTTTAATATACAAAAATATTATAATATATATTACATAATACTTATATAATAACTAACATTTAATATATTAAAAAGGTGTACTCAAATCAAATTAGTGCTTCAATACCTATGATTGTTGGCTTTCCCATGTCCACAATGTTAGCTTGCATGCTAGTAGGTCCTAATTTGATATGGAGACATGACATTGAGGTTTCATAGTCTATATTATAACTTATGCTCGTCTAGGGGCCATGACATAGTATTTCATGGTATATAGTACATCAGAGGGCCCATAACATACACATGCCCCGACTTTAGGGAAGTGGTGGCATCTTTTATTGACTATTTTCTATTTGATTATGAAAAGACTCTACATTGAAGTGGGGGCAATACATTGAGGTTGTGGTGTTTATCTTATTGCTTTCAGTGTGATTGAAATGAGTACCAAAGATTTTGCAAAGTTCATGCCACATGGATGCATGAGGGGGCATCGCTCATGATACAATGTGAATGTCATGGTAGAGGAGTCACTGGTTGAGAGAATAGGTGGTTAGTTGGTGATCATCCCATACAATAGGGGTTGCACATATCATACACTCAAAAAAGGAATATACTCCACAAATGAAAAGAACACACTTAACAAATTTAAAAAATAAATAAATATAGATTTCATTTGCATAACTTACACCTTCGGGGCAACTGCTAGTTTTAATTGTAAATAAATTTCAAATGTGAGTCATCTTGGGACCCTTTTAGTACTTAAATTTACAACCTGGTGTTTGATGAAGGGGATGGAATGATTATTTTTATAATATTTTTTTATTCATTGTTTTTTATAGTAGAGTTTGGATATAAGTAATAATTTATAAAAGGGGGTTTATTCTTTTTACATTTGATTGATTCTACAATATTATAGGGGGGTTCCTATATAATTCGTTGATGTATTTATGTTAAAAAACTTGTGAATACATCATAGTTGGGCAAATAAACAAAACCTAATATGCCTATGTGCCTATTAATTGTCACTAACACCATAGATGCTTACACAACAAATCCCAAATCAAAACTAAAAAATAGATAAATAAAGATGGAATTATATGTATGTACTTGCAATCACTCTATCAAGGACATGAATCACACATTCAACTATGTGAATAGAATAGTTTCAGGCCTGCAATAGTCTCTTAAAGCTCACAAAGAATTTACTCAAGTAGCATAACTCTCACTATACCAACAATTCTACAACACAAGAATGTGACAACAATGAGATTTAGATGGAATCACAATGCATATGTAGTTGTACCCACATCACAAAACACCCAAATCTGAAATTCAATGGCTTCCTTCACATTTACTTGTACCATGTAGACACAACTAGCATATTAAATGCCCATTAACACAAATAACTCAAATCTGCATAAGTGAATGACTGATTTAATATAATTAATGCAACACTTGGATAACACACAAAGCTCCTAATACATCTATGGTTTCATAATATTCATTACATTAACATGAATAACCCATATCAAATTTAACAATAGAATGTAGAGTTCATGAACAATAAAGAATCCATATTATTAAAGCACATAAGTGAGTCCCACGTTGCATCCAAATTCATCCAAATCCAAAAATGAAAAATGGGGTTTGTTCTAACCCCCATGTGTACTTTTTGTATGGGCTTATAAAAATTGGGGTTAGAATGAAGGGGATTCAAACAAAGTGTTTCAAATGTTTATGCTATGCATGCAATTAATTTCAACAAAGTAGCCAATGAAATGATGTATTTTGAGGGGGTTAGAACAAAGGGGGTTCATTCGAACCACCTTCATTCTAACCCCAATCTTTCTAACCCCATGTGGCATCAAATCCTCACCCATTCAAGTGGAAAGTTACTATTGGCCTCAAATTACCACTTCAAATACCACATATTAGGGTGAAAAATTAAAATATAAACATGTGGCTCTACGTATAAATAGGTCTTTTTATGAGCTTTCCAATAATATATATTTTTGAAAATTTTAATAATATTTAATATTTATTTTGATTTATTTAGTAAAATATATTTATTTATAAAATGAAGTAGGATATGTTTGAGGTATTGGGAAAAACAGTGGATTATAGCAAAAAAAATTAAAAAATATCACTACACTCGACTTTAATGTTCTTGTTACAATGATGAAAAAATCAGTCCATATATATATATATATATATATATATGTTTGAGGTATTGGGAAAAATAGTGGATTATAGCAAAAAAAATTAAAAAATATCACTACACTTGACTTTAATGTTCTTGTTACAATGATGAAAAAATCAGTCCACACACACACACACATATATCACAAGGAGAAATCATAAGTGTTGATATTACCCACCCTGGTCATTAAAAAAATAATTAAAATTTAATTTTTCATCAAAAAATTATAAAAAAATGATCTTACACTACATCCATGTTTCTAGAAGAACTTTCCAAGAAATCTTGAGAAAATCACGAGGAGAAAAAATCAAGCACTCAATAAAACTTTTTATACATGAAACATACACACTATGTATTTAGGTATTCAAACATCTATTTTTTATTTTTTATTTAAAAAATAATAATAGTAAATCTAATCTACACTTAAAAGTCAACATTTGATTAGTTTACACCATTTTCACATTTTAAATGGCTAGATCTACACTTAAAATTCAACATTTGATTAGTTTACACCATTTTCACATTTTAAATGGCTAAGTCACTATTGTCTATACTAATTGAGAAATGTTCACATTTTCATTTATTGTTATCCCCTTTGTACCAAAAAGTGGAACACGCTATTGTGCTTCTATATATAAGATATTTCTTAATTCGTATAAGCCTAATTTTGGTACAAACCTTGTAATTACAATGTTATTATCATGTTTTTGTACATATGATTATTATCTCAAATTGGTCTCTTATTGGTGCATTTTTATTTGTGTTGGACTTTGCATAGCCTTTCCTTAACATCTTTCACTCATGAACATCTTCATTCTATCATTTGTTTGCCTTGAGAGATTCATAGATACTCATGCAAACCCATTAATCTTCGTATATGAGTTTTAATCACCTGGACCATTATCATGATAATCTACTAGTGGTACGACCACTGTCAGACTATTTTGATATTGGTAATGTTAATTGTGGGTCCTTTTTTCCATTTCACCATGTTTCATTGTGCCATGATTGTTGGATTTCCCATGTCCACAATGTCAGCTTACACACTAATATGTCCTAATTTGAATTTGAGAAGTCTATATATACATGAACACCCTCATAAATTTAAATCAATTGACATACATCAATGTAGATGATATTTATGGATTATATAACACCCCAGTCTTGTACACTTGGCAAACTTAGACCTTGGCTATTCCTCTTAATTCTGGACCTTTTCCACTTCCATAAGTCTTGCATCTGATGTATCTTATACTCCTTAACCCATTTCTTAGTCTAAACATTCTTATGTTGATGACTCGGGCCTTCTATCATGTCCAGAATGCTTAAAATTTATTTATCTTCCACTCCTACAAGTTTTGAGCCTATAACTACTTTCCTTCTCCCTAGACATTAATGTTTTGAGATTTTTACTAGTGTCTTAACTCGATGCAAGTGTCCAGTGCCCTAAAGTTATCTATTTTATTAATAAAACATATTCTAATGGTCAACCTAAGTGCTTTAATGCTAGTTAATTCTCCAAAAGGATTGATATAAATACAAGATCAAACCTCATTCATTCCTCACCTAACATACATGGGAAAATACCTAGTGCTCATACCAAAGAGCATTTAATTGAACAAATGTTCCCTATTTTCATACCAATCATAAGAACAACACATCTATAGATTTGAAGTACTAAAGGAGTAGCCCAAGAGTCTGATTTGCCAAGTTACAAGCTAGGTCATTATTATACTTTATTTGTACATATTACATGATTCACACATAAGCCAACACATAAGGGAGAACTACATCAGTCTGATGCCCTCTTCGAAGTATTGGCTATATAGATAATGTTCACTGATAGAGGGATCTTTGGGGTCAACTCAACACCATGTGCCCACTAACCCATTTTTCTCCAAGGTCACCATGAAGATGAAGAACTAGGGTTTTAACATTTCATGAGGAGCGACAGTCTATGATCCAGATATGAATGCATTAGAGTAAAGGCAAAGTCAAACCTAGAAGCATACAGGTGGTCTCATCGTTTTCTAGTAGGTATTCCATACATAACACTTGTGTCAAACCCAAACAATAGAATCAAAGTAACCGTCCCAAGATGACGTTAGTGGTCAGAGCTCTAGAAGCATCAGATCTAGAATCTGATGACTATTCTAGAATCATCTTCTAGTCTATTTTATGCCTATTCCATAAATGTTTTAACCCTAAAATATATTCTAGGTTGGGGTTATCTAGAATATAAAATGGTTATATATAAATAACAATGCACAAGGGTGATAATCAGATCTACAATAGGCCAATTAGATGCTAAATTTAGATACAAACATACACTAAATTTCTTATGTTGATAATAGGCTAAATGTATAAAGTACAACTAAGATATGTATGGAAATAATAAAAAACTAATATACTTGGTTCTAATGCTAACATAGTATTAGATCTGGAACATGCAAAAATTAGTCTAGAAGATGATTCTAAAATAGTCATCAGATTCTATATTTGATGCTTTTGAAGCTCTAGACATTAACATCAATCTAGGACAGTTACGTCGACACTAATGTTTGGGTTTGATATAAGTGTCTTGTATAAAAAACCTATTGGAAAAGGATGCGACCACCCAGATGCTTATAGGTTTGACTCACCTTCACCCTGGTGCATTCAAATATGGGTCATGGACTGTTGTTCCTCATGACATGTCAAAACTCTAGTTTTTTATCTTCATGATGACCTTGGGGATAAATGGGTTAGTGGGCACACGGTGTCAAGTTGACCCCAAAGACTCCTCTATTAGTGAGTGTTGCCTACATAGCCAAAACTCTGAAGAGGGACTCAAATTGATACAATTCTCTCCTATGTGTTGGTTTATGTGTGAATTATGTAATATGTGATAAGGAAGTAATATAGTGACCTAGCTTGTAATTTGACAAATATAACACTTGGGCTACTCCTTCAGTACTTCAGACCTATATATGTGTGTAATCACCTAAAAATGACACTTGAGTTATAAGAGTGCTACTTAAGACCACTCATCCCTAGCTTAGCCCTAAACCTATCTTAAGGCTTGTTGGCCATTTTTGGCCCACATACCAAGCATATGCCCAATTGCTAATGGTCCTGATGTAGAGACCTTATGGAGTGTTTTGAATAAGTATGGAAGCATGTGGAATTCATCTATTCCACTCACCATCTAGAGCTTGTCTGAACATTTGGCTATAGTGTCAAAAAAGCTGAAGTAGACATTTTCATGGCACTAGATCTCGTACGTGTGGACGAGTCAAGAAGAAACAATCCCATGACTTTGTTTATTTTGGAGTCTAGTTCATATGTACCAAGTTTCATCTCATGCATTGTAACACAATGAAAGATATGCGTGGACAAAGCTGGATCCTAATGTAGAATTTTTTAAGTTTCCATACTTAGCCATTTTAGGCTAGACCATCATCAAGATGTCATGTAGGATCACATGAACTAGTCAACTTCAAACATTTTGCATAAGCATGTGGAAAAGATTGAATGGCCAGTGGATCAAAAGGGTTTGTTCCTTTTAGTGTTAGGTCCATTCTCTACAAATTTGGTTCCCCATCTTTGCACTTCTTGTTGTAAAATTACAAAGTTGGTTAGGAAATGGTAGACGTCTGCACAAACATCATTTTTAAGACCCACGAAGTGATCGTTTAGATCCAAAAAATTTGGTGAGAACTTGAGGAGAAACACATGGTTGATAAGTGCCAAGCACATGGGAGTTTAAAGCAAGTCAAACAGTCTGTGAATCCCAAGAACTAATGAGATATTAAGCTTGAGGTGGTGGGTCTTAAAAGATCTACGATCCATGTTTAATCGCACCTCAGAATATGATGAAGTAAAATAAAGTCAAAGAGTCAATGATCTAGGTTGACTACCTACAACCAATAAAAAAAAGGCAGGTCAAGATATTTTCACAAAAGTCGGTAAAGCACGAATGGACCTAACTCAGTAGGTAAATAAAAGAACCTAAACTCAAATCCAACCTGAGTTGGCAGAAGAAATAAAGGAAGGGAGCTCTATATAGGCTCAGATGAGACCGACCATCGAACAGAGTGATATGGATCTATAGGAAAACCAATGTCCTTAGATTGGTTTTCACCTATTATTATCTTGGTCTAGGATCTAAGGTGCAAATGCATATATATGATTAAGGAGTAGATTATCCTAAGTCAGGCCCTAGATAAACCGCCATTCAAAGTAGACATGATGTGTCCTTGGTAGTTGAAGATATGGGGATTTTGTCTTCATAAGGAAATCTAACAGAGGATCCAAAACAATAGGCCTTAAGATTTGGAAAGTAATTGGAACATTTACTTCCAGCCGGATCATGACTTGCCACTTTTGGTAAACTCTTGTCTTCTAGTGAGCCTACTAAAAATAGAATGATTTGGGGGTTTCTAAGTAAATCACAAATATCTTACTCATAATGACCTATTTTGATTAGACCAAAAACATGGTGAAACATATATTAGAGATGACAACTTATTGATTGTCATGAACAACGTGTTTGTCCCCTTCTCTCTCTCCTCTTACCCTTCTCCTATATTAGCCCTTTTTTTTCATTTTATTAAGGGACCTTAGGTTTTAGACTTCCTTTTTTATCTTTTGAGAGATGAGATATTCCTTGAGATACTAAAAAGTATATTCAGCTTGATTAGGTTCGACTTGTTAAACATTTGTAATAACTACCTCTTAATACAATAGGACTTTCTTTGCCTATCTTTTTCCTTGAACTTGTGTTTGACAAGTTGTGCACTATGGCATTGTGTGAAGGAGGATCTTCCTCATCCATGGTCCTTTTTGACTTTATTTAGAGGCTTTTCAATGCTGTTTGTAGGTCTAGATTAGTGTTCTATTCTGAACCTTCTCTATGAAATACTTATGCAATTTAACTTGATCTTAAAGTTGTGTAAGCTAGTATTGTCCTTTGCTGATCTAGTGTGGGTTCAAGCTTATGAGAGTCCCCTTTTAAATTTGGTGCGTCACCCTATTAAATTTATTATGATCCCTTAGTCTCTTTCTAACCCTTTTATCATGAAGCATTAGGATTAGTTTTAGTCTTATGTGAGCATCAAAGAGGAAATCGACCTACTTTGGAGGTTTAACCCCAACATAGGTGACCCACAGTCTGGGGTTCTCCCAATTTTATAAGCTCAATTAGAGAGAGCCAAAAGAACCCTCTCCAAGGGTGTGAATTGAGTCCATAATAGTTTTTGGCATGTTGAGTGGGACTAAGGTCCAAAGTAGGTGAAGAGTTTTGGTGTTTTCTTCATCCAATTGGCCTTTAGAGGCACATCTGCAAAGATCAATGGTGACTTTGAGCTTTTTACTGGTTATAATAGTCCATGTAAGCCTTCAAGCAAATTTTGTCTATGTCTAATCTCCTTTTATGAGTCTTTATGAATGGATTTAGGGTAGAGTTCTACCCCCATCTAGTTGGTAAGCCTTATCACCAACTAAATCGAGCCTACCAACCATTTAATCATCCCTATTAGCCCTATAATGAGCATATCTATCCTTCATATCAACCTACTTACCCCTCTATCCAACCTTCTACTATCACATCCTTGTTGGAACTTAAGAAAAATATGCTAATATCAAAAGAGGTGATAATAAAATTGGACAAAGAGTTAGATGTGATCCCTTCTCATCTCATAAAGAGGATGAGGAAGTCAGTTTAAAGGTTGACAGGTAAGTGGATGACTATTGGAGAAGAAGTTCAATACAGTGCTATCAATGATGATTTGAATGAGATGAAGACCTTGATCCAATGGTGGATATATAGATTAGTAAAGTGGGAAGGGTAGGAGAAATAGTTAAAGTAGCCTCAACCTTCCATCCCACCCTCCCTTCAAAAAGAGCCTATTTTGAGGAAAGAAAATGAGGAGAGAGAGGATCAGGAGAATTCATGGCAACAGTTATATCATGATTCCATGGAAGAAAGGAACTTGGTTGGTAATCATGCGACCTCTCTATCACATGAAGGTGAAGTAGTCTTGACTGACTAAGCTGAGATATCAAAAGAAGACTCATAACTTCATAATTATGTCCAAAAGACTGTTATACTTGCTTCTAAACAAACTCCAATTGAACTATAGTTTCATGAAGACAAGCCTTTAAAGGCAGTTATTTTTTTAAGAGATGACATATTTGAAAATTTCAAGCATGGTTATCAACTTTTCTCTTCAACTATGGGCATCTCTCTACTTTTAGAGGTTGGAAGTGAGCTCAAATGGCCTTGATAAGTCGCAACGCCAGACCCATCTCTCTTAGAGGTTAGCCCTACATATATGTTGAAGGAAACAAATCAAGTTGGTCTATATGTTCATGATCAAAAATTCATAAATAGAGAAGGATTAGAGCTATTCTTACAGAGTACGCAGATATGGGAGCATGATGATTGGGTTTTGGGTCCATGCTTCCAACCAACGTACTTAGAGCTAACAATAGAGGATTCAATTGCCTCTTTAAGAAGACATGAACATTTAATTGCTCTTAGCTACATAGAAGAACTTTCAAGAAAAGGTAAATATGTTTCAAAGCTCCAATATGTGTAAAATAGTTTCCTGTTTGACCCAAGAGGAGGGTATTTGTAAGTTACAAGATTATGTAAGTTAGGTTAGATTTTATGCTTTTATCTAAGTGATTTTGTGCACATTTGTTCAGTAGGTTAGTTATTTTTCTTTCCTGTATTTGCCTATGTGCATTTGCCTTTGTTATTTTATTTTAGTCATTATGTTTCAAGAGGAAGTTCTAAAAAAAGGTAGCCTTGCATCTTCTTCATGATCAAATCAGTTGCAAGATTAACTCCATGCCCAATGGATTAGACTAGCAAAATGAACTAGGTTCTCAAGCATAAAAGGCATGCTTCCGTATGAGTCACCAAAGGTGTTGGCCATTTTTAGCCCATATACCAAGCATGTGCCCAATTGTTAATGGTCCTGATGTAGAGACCTTATGGAGTGTTACAAATAAGTATGAAAGCACGTGGAATTCATCTGGTCTACTTGCCATTTAGAACTTGTCTAGACATTTGGCTATAGTGTCAAAAAAGTTGAAGTAGACATTTTCATGGTGATAGATCTCACATGTGTTGATGAGCCAATAAGAAACAATCCCATGGGTCTATTCATTTTGGAGTCTAGTTCATATGCACTAAGTTTTAGCTCACACATTATAGTGCAACAAAAGATATGCATGGGCAAAGTTAGTTCCTAATGCAAAATTTGATAAGTTTCCATACTTAGCCATTTTAGGCCAGACCATCATCAACATGTCATGTAGGATCAAATGAACTAGTTGACTTCAAACATTTTGCAGAAGCATGTGGAAAGCTTGAATGGACTGTGGATCAAAAGGGTCTTTTTATTTCAATATTAGGTCTATTTTCTACAAATTTGGTGCCCCTGTGATCTTTGTACTTCAAGTTACAAAATAAAAAATTTGGTCAAGAAATGGTAGATGTATGTGTGAACATCATTCTTAAGACCCACAAAGTGACCATTTAGATCTAAAATCCTTGGTGGGAACCTGAGGAGGAATGCATAATTGATAAGTGTTAAGCGCATGGGAGTTTTAATCAACTTAAATGGTTAGTGAATCCCAGGAACCAATGAGAGATTGAGCTCGAGGTGGTGGGTCCCAAAAGATCTATGATCAACATTAATCAGACTTCAGAATATGATGGAGGAAAATAGAGTCAAAGGATCAATGATCCAGGTCGACTACCTATAATGAATTTCAAAGAGGTGAGTCAAGATGTTTCAATGAAAGTTAGTAAAGCATGAACAAACTTGACTTGGCAGGAGAATAAAAGAACCCAAACTCAAATCCAACCTGAGTTAGTGGAAGAAGTAAAGTAAGGGAGCTCTATACGGGTTCATATAAGACCAACCATCAAACAAAATGCTATGGATCTATAGGAAAATCAATATCCTTAGATTGGTTTTCACCTATAGTTATCTCAGTCTAGGATCCAAGGCATAAGAGTAGATATATGATTAATGAGGAGATCATCCTAAGTTAGGCCCTTGATAAATCATTGTTCAAAGTAGACATGACATGTCCTTGGCAGTTGAAGATATGGGGAATTTGTATTCATAAGGAAATCTAACCAAGGATCCAAAACAACAAGCCTTGGGGATTTGGAAAGTAGTTGGAGCATTTACTTCCAGCTGGATCATGACTTGTCATTTTTGGTAAACTTATGTCTTCTATTGTAGCCTACTAAAAATAGAATGATTTGGGGGCTTATGAGCAAATCACAAATATCTTGCTCATAAAGACATGTCCTAATTGGACCAAAAGCCTAGTGAAACATCTCTTAGAGTTGATAGCTCATTGATTATCATGAACAATGTGCTTCTCCCCTTCTCTCTCTCATCTTCCCCTTCTCCTATATTACCCCTTTCTTTCCATTTTGTAAATAGACCTCATATTTTAGACTTTATTTTTATCTTTATGAGAGATGGGACATTCCTTGAGATACTGCAAAGTATACTTAGCTTGATTAGGCTCGACCCTATCAAGCATTTGTAAGAACTACCTCTTAATATAATAGGACTTTCTTTGCCTAACTTTTGCCTTGAACCTGTGTTTGGCAAGTTTTGCACTATGTCATTGTGTGAAGGAGAATATTCTTCATCCATGGTCCTTCTTTTTGACTTTGTTTAGAAGGTTTTCAATGTTCTTTACAGATCTAGATTAGTGTTCTATTCTAAACCTCCTTTATGAATTACTTATACAAATTAGCTTAATGTTAAGGTTATGTAAGTTAGTACTATCCTTTGTTGATCTAGTGTGGGTTCGAGCTCATGGGAGTTCCCTTTTAAGTTTGGTATATCACCCTATTAAATTTCTTAGGAGACCTTACTCTCTTTCTAACCCTTTTCCCATGAAGCATTAGGCCTAGTTTAAATCTTAGGTGAGCATCAATAAGCAATCCAACCTACTCTAGAGGTTTAGTCCCAACATAGGTGACCTACAGCTTAGGGTTGTCCTAATTTTATAGGCTTGATTGGAGAGATCCTGAAGAACCCTCTTCAAAGGTATGAATTGAGCCCATAACAAGGCCTATTTTCACACTTATCCAACCTTTGTATAGGCTATAGGCATCCCTAGACATCCCTAAAGTAGTCCTAGACCCTCATTTTGACATCCTGACCCTTTATGCCTTACGTTTTGCCACCTAGACACTAGCATCATAATAGGGACAATGGCACCACATGGTGTTAGTGTCTTAATTTTGGCACTATTATCCTTTCCCTCCTTTTTACACCAATGGATATATTTTCAAATCTAATACCACCTAGGATGGCTTAGACCTCTTTTAACACTCGCACAAGCACTAAAATAGTACATATACTTGACTTTTATCCCTCTAACCACTTGATGGAAATTAGATATAAATTACACATATAAACTCAGAACAAGTTATGCACAATCAAGATTATCAATACATATTTTTTCCTACTTATTCATACAACCATCTAAAACATTCCTAAGCTTAGATTATTTAGGTTTCCAGTCTCAAGCACATTTAAAGAACTCAAGTCTATAATCATGTTAACTTCACTTGCAGTTATACCAACGCTTAGGTGGGAAGAACTATATTGGGATTAATCCCTCTTCAAAGTATTTATATGTAAGCAACTCTCATCATAGTGGGGTGTTGAGGATGCACAACCTACCCCACTAACAACACACTTTACTACTTTTATCAAATGGATGCCCTAACAACATGGAGGATTAGGGTTTGCTCATAAAATCAATCAAAATAGGTCATATATAGAGATCTAAAACTCATACGCGTAGGAATAGACTTGAAAAACCCAGACATAGGTGCACTCGGAAGCTCATAACAATTTTATACAAAGGACACTACCACCCAAATAGGGACACTAATGTCACATGGTGCTACTGTATAGTTAGGGTGGTATTGTATAAGAGGGGTTTTGACACATAGATCTTATTTACGAGGCTTAGACCAGACTCTATCTTAGTTTATATCCTCCATATCTCCCATTTCAATAATTTTCCAATTACGTTCTTATTTACATTGTTTATTTCTATTTTTAAAAAGTTTAAATAAGTCCATTTTATTACAAATTGGTGGTTTTATTTATTGCATATTTATGTATACACCTAAATCTGTTCACCCTAACTATTCCATTAATTCCACTATTTATCTTAATTAATCCCATAATTATTGTCCTAATATAAATAATTAAATCCTATTTCCCATCATATATTTCTTACATCATGCTAACTTTTTTCCTACCCCACAAGCCAATTAAGCCTTCTTCTAATATGTCATTTATCATTTAATCTGATCCTAACCCCACTTGTCAATTACATTGGAATTTAAAATTCTAATCCCACCTACCCTAGCCAATTCTTAGGGTCTCTTACATCTCTAGTCCCTAATCACCCATCTAATCACCTCCCTAAACCCCTAAAATAATCTGTATTAACTCCTAATCAAATTTAGAATCCTCTAAAATCTAGAGGCTTCTCTAACTTTATAGAATTATCTAAACTAGATAGTTCTAAATGAATTTAAAATTCATTTTAATCCTCCCCATCACTCTATAAATAACCAAGCATGGAACTTGGTTGAGCTAATTAGAATAAACACAAGCTCTCCTATAGTCTTCATACTCTCTTGCATCCATCCTAGCATCCAAGAAGTCATTCATCCTTTCATCTTGAAGCCACCAATATCAAGCACATCAATAAGAAATCCAAAATCCTTGAAGAATCCATTTGAAGATCTTGGAGGGAAGACAAGAGAAACAAAATGATGGTAAAAGCCTTTTTATAACTTTTGATTGCTTATATATTGTTTCCCTTTAATGTTTTTGCAAGTTTTGGGTTAAGTTATTATTTTTAATATATTGAATCCATATCTCAAATTTACAAGCATACATTGGCAACCACTGTGGGAGCCCTCCTTTAAACTAACCCTTATGTGTGTAAGATGTGTCAAATCAGCTTGTAGGATAGGTTAGAAGAAGATTGGGCTCCAAAATCTTAATTTTTTTTATGTTCTAGGTGAAGTGCAGTATTGCACTATAAATTGAGGTTTTGCACAAGCAATTTTACAGATCCCAAATGTGATTTTGACTAACTAAAAAAACTTGGCCACTAGCCATTAACCTGTTTGGTAGTTTTTATGACCTCTTCAAAATCACATCTCGACACCTGTGGTTTTGAATCTTAGTTGTGTTTTTGCTTTTACAATTGTAGTTTTGATCTTGACATAAGTTTATTAAAAAAAGCTTGTGTTTTTAAATCTTTGATAATCTTGTTGCTACTATTTTCTTGTAATCTAATTATAGGAAAGAGGAGTTCAGCTCAGATAAACTCATTACCCTTTTTAACTATACCTTGTAATATCACTTGTCTACATTAGCGATTTTGAATCCTAGCTATAGTTTTGAAAGTTGTAGAGGTGGTTTTGCTAGTAGTTAGACAATCAATGTTATTAATCTAGTTTTTAGTAGATATTCTGGTTCCTATTAATAATTTAGTCCTATGCATCATAAATAGTCTTAATAATCTATAAAATGTTCTTGGTATATATATATATATATATATATATATATATATATATATATATATATATATATATATATATATATATATATATATATATAGATATTTAAATTTTTGTAAAGCCACTTCTAGAAAGAGGTGATATTGATATCTAGTAACGGTTTTAAAGATCCATTGACGGTATTGATTTAGGGTAATTTTATAATATATCAGTTGTGTGCTGCATTTATGTTGTCATACTTAGCTTATCTCATGTGTGATGTTGTTGTGATGAGTAAGTGAATTCGTATATGTCTTTTATATGTTTTGTTACTATTTTTGGATATAATTGAATATTTTATGATAGGATCTTGTTTTAAAATACTTTACTAAGGGAACATAAATTACTTGAGTGTTAGCTAATTATTAAATTATTTAATTAGCAAATGTGTTAGCTAATTGTTAACTAGACACTAATGTCATGCAAAGTCAATAATAAAAATTACATTATTTAGTGACTATAGTTATAATATAGTTATTTTATTACTAGAAAGTTTGAGATTAGGCTTGGTTATTCGACGTTGATTTGTGTTAAGAAGCTATTATGCAAAAAATGATAGAGTTTTGGTATTTTTACATGAGTAAACATGGGTGACTGTTAGTTTTTTGTTAGTTATTTTACATGCATCAACTTAGTCATGGAATTTTTCAGAGAGATTAGGAGTTTGATTGGCATGGAAGTATCACGCATATATATAAAGGTGGGAGAAGAGAATCCTAGGGGAAAAATAACAAACAGAGGGAGAAAGAGGAAAAAGGAGATTTGAGCTGGGATTTAAATAAAGTTTTACCAGTGGATATATATCGAGCTTATAATAAGTTGGTTATGTTGTTTAAATTCATATAAATATTATGGATAATTTCAACAAAAGGTTTTTGTTTATTTCATTATTATGAAGTTTATAAAAAAAATCAAGATTAAATGCTTGGCCCTATGGATGGCTCAACCATCCACAAAACCAAACATATAACCCTAAAACCCTAAGTATCAAAGACCATTTGCCTATTTAATTTTGAGTTTTTAGTGTAACAAATTTGGGTATTCATTGGGAGAAATGAACCCTAGGTTAAATCCAAAATTAGGATTTAGCTATTAACTGAGTTATATCTATGGACCTTGTTTTGGGTTATGCATAGTTATTTGAATATTATATTGAAACATTTCATTCAGTATATAAAATCAATATATAAAAAACTAGCTTATTTTAAATAGGCTAAGTATTAAACCTAAATCGAGGGCATGACTAGGCTTATTGAGTTAACTTTAATCCATCAAACTAGTATAAATAGATACTTTTCTCTATATACGTATTGACACAAACATATGTTTCAACCAAGTCAATATTTTAAACCCTCATAGGGCATAGCTATGTGTAAAAGGGTAATAATGAATAAAAATTATAGTAGTTATAACTCAAGTTTTGTTTAGATTTATTATTGAAACTTGTATTTAGGTATAACCCAGATGATATAAATATAAATGGGTATAATCATATGTCCTACAAGTCTCTATTAGTTGACTCGATAGTATGAATATATTAGTGTGTGTATATCTATATAAATATAAGGATATGATGAAAAATGGATTATGATGACTTGTGACATGATGAAGACTAGTGCCAAAACAAATACCTTAGGGCTCTTCCATGATAACAGGGTCCTTTTGACCTAACACATACATGTATTAAGCAGGTGGCACTTCAACCAGTAGTGGCAAAACAAGAAAATGGGGACTCAACTCAAAACATTTTCCAACCACACTGGTTGGGCTCCTCCTTTGTCCCTATTTTACATTCATGAGTCCCTTTCACAAGTAATATTGCCCTTGATTGAGATCACCCTCTCGACCTTGGAAAGCAGTTGACTAATTTGACAAATCATAATAAGAGGTAGATTTGTTGGCATAAATGAACTTGCTTTAGGATAGCCATGATTCAGACAATGGATGTCATTAAACCTAGGTTATACATGGTAAATGTGGTGAAATATGCAAAATAAGCCCTTATTAGATGTTTCCATGGTAGAATCTACAAGGACATTGATCTTCATAGATGGGCAAAAAATACCTAGGAACCTCTGCTGAGCTATTCCCCATTAATCCATAAAGGGGAAAAAGGATTCATCATTTTTATTTTCAAATCTTCAAAAGACATGGAGAGGATCAGCTTAGAAGGCCCTTGGTTCTAGGGCCAAACAACCCTCACCACTACCAGATGGAAAGTAGGGTTTGATCCAAACAGGGAGTTTATCAAATCTTTGTCTATATGGGTAAAGCTATTTGGACTTCTCATCAAGATATGAGAGCTTGAGATATTCAAAATCATCAGGGACTCCCTTGGAAAACACATTAAAACTGATCCCATCACTCTCACTAAGTGGAACACCATAGTTTCTCATATCTACGTGGAAATGGACTTCTCCTATGGCCTGGCTAACATAATGGAGTTCATATTTGGTGACACTCATATGCAAAAAACTCTTGATTATCAGAATGTGTCCTTTAGATGCATAAATTGTCATAAATATGGTCACCTCCAATTGACCTATGCACATGCCCACAAAATTTTTTCATAAGATATGGGTATTAATTGAGGGCCCAAAGATGGTAATAATAATATCCCCATTAGAATGGCTTTGGAACATAACACTTTTGCTGAAGCTTCTCTCGAGGCATTCATAGTGATTTTTAAGAGTGTTTTTCTAGAAAGGTTGTCTCCTCTACGACTGACCTCTCCTATCAACAAGCCACAAGGTGGTCCTCTCATCAATATCTCTCCTCCTATCTTCCCCTTCCCCCCCTCTTTATGTTGAAAGGATGGGATCTTTTTTTGAATCTCTAGCCAATATCCCATATCTATAACTTAGAGTGTCTGATAGTGTTACTTATAAACCATCCCCCTCTATAATCATTTCTGCTTTGGGTCCTCATGGGCTCACTGGGATTGAACATTTTACTTTTGTTGGCTCACCACTGCATCTCCTCCAAGCCCTAATATCTCTCAATGGTGACACTTTGGAACCTATAAGAACCTTTTTTGTGTCCTCTACCCCCTCTATGGGACTTAGGACTATCGAGCCCTCCTCCTCCTCTCTTCTCCCTTTGCATGTGGATCTAAACCTACCTAGGAATATTGTCTCAACTCTCCCTTATTTAGGGGAGTTTATTTCTCCTATGGCCGAGCCAACCTTATCTTTAGAAGGGCAACATGTTTCTGCTCAGAACCTTGCCCCACTTGAGGGAATTTTCTCCTCCATTCTTAGATACTTCTCTCCTTTCACCCCTTGGGATATGGAGGATGAAAATGTGGATATAAAACTTGGCCTCTCTTTACCTATTGGCTCTGGGTCATCCTATGTTATAAGATATCAGACTAAGTCTATCACGAGGGCTGTAAGTAAGAAGCAAGTTGATATCACGCAGGTGAGAGGTTTGGGTACATCAAAAGCCATAAATCCATAAGGCAATAAAGGTCAATGCTCAAACATGACACATGCAAAATTGGTCTTAGAATGTGAAGTTACTCTCTGTAAATAACCAACTATCAAATGGTCCCTTAGCAATGCAGCCCACCAAAAGAAGACCATATGATTATCATATCTTACAATGCTTGAGGCTTAGGGATAGCCAAAAACTATAGGTCCCTAAAAAGATTGGCTCAAAAATATAAGCCACATATTATGCCCCTTCAAGAAACTATGTGCTCAAAAGAATTGGTGAAAAAATAGTTCTCAATTTTTTTTCTAGATTGGTCTTTTATGACTAACAACTCTATTGACAACTCAGGAGGCATGGCTCTTGGTTGGGATCACATGCTGAAACTAATATCTTTCCAATAGACTCCCAACTATATTTTGGTCATACTACACTCTAATGTTCTCAAGATGGACTTGGGCATACTCAATGTCTATGCCCCCTCACATCACAAGAAAGTCTTTTGGGACTCTATTGTAGATTATGGCATCCTTCGAATGCCCCATCTCATTCTTGGTAGATATTTGAACTTCACTACTCACCATAATGAGATTTGGGGAGAATCAACTCAATTGGATTCGCTAGCATATTTTTTCTTACACTTCATGAAAACTCATAGTTTATTGGATGTTGCTCAGTTACGACTGGAGCCCACATGGTTGAATCATCACATGGGGACTCAAGGCACTCCAAAAGATTGGATCGATTCTTGATCAAGGAGGATCTCACACTATAGTTGAAGGCTTACAAGGCATCTACTCTAAAGTAGTTATCTTCAAATCATTGCCTTATCTTGCTAGAGTTATTTAATGATTTGAAGTAGCCACCCTCTCCCTTTAAATTCAATCCACATTGGCTCTCTTATGAAGACTTTTAGATACTTATTAAAAATTATTAGAACAATTTATCCTCTATTGATGGGGAACCCACCATGGTAAGCCTACAAAGAAATCTCATCAAGGCAAAGAAAACTACCAAGTCTTGGTCTAAGTCAATTTTTAAGGACTATAAAGGAAAAATATTAAAAGTGGAAGCAAAAATCAATGTTTGTATTGAATCCTATCAATAGGATGACTTTCAAAAATAAACTCTCAAGGAGCTTGAAGTGATGGAAAAGGAAAAAAACTCACATATTAGCTTGGCTAGAGGCTAAATAGAGGATGAAAATCTAGATAACATGGCTCAATAAGGGAGATGATAATACAAAGTTATTTCATTGACAAGCACTTGCTAGGAGGGCAAAGAATACCATTTAGAGCATCAAGGATAACAATAGAGCATATTTTACTAATTTTGATTCTATATTGAAGGTTACAATCTCATATTATCAACACATTTATATAGAACAACCATGTGAAAATATCATAGACATTATGGTTGTAGCCTCTTTCTTTGATGGTTAGGTGGAGGAAAATCAAAAACAACAAATTATCAATCACATCTCATTCAAAGAGCTACTCAAAACTCTTAAATCCTTTCAAGCAGGGAAAGTGCCAGGATCAGATGGATGGATGGTGGAATTCTTCATTAGTTTTTGGGTTCTCTTAGTTGATGATTTACTTCATGCCATTGAGGAATCACGTGTGACAGGAAGGATACATCCACATTTTTTTTCCACCTTCATTACCAAAATCTCTAAACAATAAAACATTTCATACTTTGATCAATTTTGCCCCATCTCTCTGTGTAATTGCATTTACAAGATCATTGCCAAAACCATTGTTGCCCACCTCAAACCCATCTTATCTCAACACATTTCCTCAAAATAATTTGGTTTCCTTGATAATAGGCTCATTCATGATGCCATTAGATTGACTCACGAAGCTCTTCACACTATCAAAACCAACTGTACAACTTTTATCCTAAAGCTTGATTTATCCAAAGCCTTTGATATGGTAAATTGGCTCTACCTCAGGCTCATCCTCACTCGAAAGGGCTTTGCTTCATATTTCATTTATTAGATTGAGGATTGTTATCAGTCGACTTCCTATGCTGTTCTTATTAATGGTTTTACATCATGTTTTTTCCCTTACTCATGGTCTACAACAGGGCTACCCTCTATCCCCTCTTTTATTCATGTTGGTTTCTGAAGCACTCAACCATCACATTCATAGAGAGATTAGTCTTAGTCACTTTAGTGGAGTACAGATCACTAGAACAACACATCTTACCCATATTTTATTTATTGATGACATTCTGATATTTGGTTTTGGTTCCATCTCAAAGGTAAAATGCTTGGATATGATTTTAAATCTTTTCTCATCAGCTACTAGAATGGTCATTAATATGCAATAGTCTACTATATACTTTTTCCACATTTCCCAAGTTACTTGGGAACACATTCTCTTAGTGTTACCTTTTCCCATCTTTGACCCAGTTGCTAGTTTTAAATATTTGGGGTTTCTGATCAAACCAAATGATTATCATATCAAAGATTGGATTTGGCTTGTGGATAAATTAAAAAGAAGGATTTCTATTTAGTGCAACAGGTGGATGTCTATGGCAGGGCTCTTGGTTTTGATTAAGAGTGTTCTTGGAGCCATTCCTATATACTAGCTCTCTCTCACTCTCCTTCCTCGTATAATCCTCAATAAGATCCAATGCCTTTGCCTACACTTCTTATGGTTGGGTAATAAAGAACAATGATGTATTTAACTTTTAAAATGGAACATCCTTGCTTAGCCCAAAATTGAGGGCAGTTGGGGCATCAAATATATTCCATCCTTCTCCTCTATCTTGGCTACTAAGGGGGTGCAGAGTCTCATTCATAAACCAAGGCTTTGGTAGCTAATCTTGTATTAGAAATACATCTACCCTCTCACTGTTGAGGAGTGGATCAAAACAAAACCAAATAAATTTGTCGAAGCCTCTATTTTCTAGAAAGAAATTATGCAAAGCTGTCCTCTCATTATTAATCATCTTTATTGGGAGCTTGGGGATGGTTCTAAAATACAAATTGGTAGATATGCTATTATTGGTGTCAAAGGTGATCATATAGTCCCTACCACTCTTTAGTCCACCCTTGACTATCTATCTTTGAATTCTTTGGCAAATGCAAATGATAGAGCAAAACACAATTGCTAGAAAGATGGTTGGAAGTCTACTTTTGACATTGGGTTGATTGGAGAGGATGCTATTATTTGGAACAAATTTAGGAAGGCATTAATTTCTAGCTTCATTTTCCTTTTAAAGAATGATTATCACCTAATCTAGGCATTAAATTAGGAGGGTGACCATTATGTGGTCAAGCTAGGTTACCATGATCTTAGAACCCATGTAGATCATGCGGTTCATAAGTGGTGGTGGAGAGGTTTATGGAACATACAAGCACCAACAAAGGCAATACTTCATTTTTGGATTGCACTAAGAAACAAATTACTCACCTGGGATAACCTGATACGAAGGGGCTGGATTAGATTGAGAAGGTGCCACCTTTGCAAGGTACAAAATGAAACCATTAATCACATATTTGTCCACTGATCCTTCACAAAGTATGTTTAGAGTTCTTGCTCTAATCATCAGAGTCTTCATATCTAGGATGGTGATAGTTTGTTGAATGTTTGGGCAAATCGGTCTTCTATATGAGGTTTATCACATGTACATAAGAAGCTACCACTTTAACTATGTTGGAGTATTTAGTTGACTCGTAACGAGGCTCTCTTTTTTAGTATTATGAGTATCTATACATTTATAAACTGGTAGGTTGGTTTTTAAAATATATCTTTCTATGTAAAGAAATCTACATAATATAGATATGGCTAAGTTGCAGTAACTATATACACTTTATATTAAAGTTGTAGTTAGCTGGACGAATATAAAATAATTGAAATAGTTTATAGCTGAGCACTTTTATGATTGCGTACATTTAGGATATTCATGTAGTGGTTTGTTGGGTTTATTAAATCAAAATTGAAACATTATTATTCAATCTATCTTTACAAAATGATTTAATGTATTGTTTATGTGTTCATATATGAATAACTACAATACTCATTATACTCTTAATCATGGACATGATACTATCTATTTAGAGTATATTGTGTACAAGTATACATATACAGTTTATACTACAAATTCTGTATAAGTATAATTTAATTAATTAAATTATAAAATCTAAATTTGGAATATAGCTGATTGTTTGATTGGTATATAAACATATGGGATACATTTGATTTGTTGATTAATTAACAATCTAATTCATGTATACCATATATAGATATACATAATTTGTTCAATGCTTTATAACTTAACTAATATAAAAAAGATATATGGGAGTTTTTGTTACTTGAATTGCTAAAACTTAGTTGGGTGATGAATGTGTAAATAAATATATGGTATAATAGTGATTTTTTTTTAATACAAATCTAATAATATGTATACAATATATACATAAACACATTCTGTTTAAATGATTATAAACATTACATGTTATGACAAAGGAATTTGAGAGTAATAGATATTCGGGTTAAATGTAAACGTACGTTTATTGATTTAAAGGAACATTTAAATATGTGGTATTTAGGATTAAATACAAACCATATGATGTTATTAGTGTTTGGAATGGCTAATTGTTATCCTTTAGGTATACAAAAATAAAGAATTAACCTGTTAATTAATGTTATATGGATGGATGACATAAGATTTGAATTGTAACTTAATAATTTTAGTAATTTGATGTCATGATACATGTCTTACTAGGATGATTTGATTTTATTAATGATTGTATAGAAATTTATTTATTATGCTATAATAAATAAGATGTGTTAAGATTCATTACATTGCATTTGATGGATTAAATGAATGTATTTGACATTTCCTAGTTTAACACATAAGTATCTGGTTATAGGGAATATTCTTTTATGAATCTGTTAGTTTTAATATTATTATGCATGTAGCCAAATCTCGTATTAATGGCCCTAAGTAAGTGAGATGGATTCTAATTGATTAATTAGTGTCACTGATATGCAGATAAGGTGTAATTTAATTGAGTGGTGTGTATGAAATTGACTAATCCATGAGATCAATAACTATATAAAAACTTTGGCCAAATTAGTCTTTATATTTAAACATTATCATTTCATCTATTTGATTTAGTTTACATGTTTGTGTGATATCATGTTAAAAAAGGATTTATTTATGATATACATCATGTATTAGTTATCTTACAACACACAGGTTTTAGTTGTCACTCTGAATTTTTGCACTGTCATTATCTACCCATCAGTTAAGAAAGGGCTATTCCCTAGTTGAGAGATTGTGTAGGGGATCGATGATCCATGTTTGGTGTGGAAAAACACTTAGATGATTCTCTTCCTCCCCTCCATAGTACTATACTAGAGACTACACTTGAGATTACTTAGGGATATTACGAGTTCATTGAGATTTGTATCATTATATATTATTATTAAGACATTTATTATGCTAAAACTATAATTTTTATTCATATATACAATTACAATAGTTGGCTATTGTTGTTCCCAAAGTCTGTCACTCCTTTTTGGGACAACACATGAACTATTTTTTGGTCCCACAAGCCAAAAATTCCTCTCTTCCCTTTTCAAAAATTGTTTTGTGCATTCTAATTCTCCATTCTTCAAGCTATTCAAAAATCTACGGACTCTGCATGCTTAAATCTATGGACTCTGCAAGCTTAAATCTAAAGACTCTACAGGCTTAAATCTATAGACTCTCACAGCCTCAAAACTATGGACTCTACAGGCTAGTTTCTCACATCTACGGACTCCCCCAGTTCTACAGACTCAAACTATGGACTCTGCAGGTGGAACTATGAACTTCATAGATGGTATCTACGGACTCCGCAAGCAAGATTTCTATGGACTTGGTTTCTACAAACTCTACAGGTAGGCTCAAATCTACGGACTCTCAAAGCCTCAAAACTACAGACTCTATAGGCCGGTTTCTCACATCTACGGACTCCCCCAATTCTACGGACTCAAACTATGGACTCTGCAAGTGGAACTACGAACTTCACAGATGGTATCTACAGACTTCATAAGCTAGATTTCTACAGACTTGGTTCTTACAGACTCTGTAGGCAGGCTCAAATCTACAGACTCTCAAGGCCTCAAAACTACAGACTCTACAAGCTAGTTTCTCACATCTACGGACTCCCCCAGATCTATGAACTCATTTCTATGGACTTTGTAGGTTGGTTTCTATGAACTCTGCAAAAATGAAATAGGTTCAACACTTAGCCATTTTTTTCAATCGATAAATTCAAAGGGGTCTTCCAAGAGCCTGAAGGACAAGTGCCCTTGTGAAGGGCGCTTAGCTACCAAAGCGAACCGTTGCAAAAATCTGAAAGGCAGCCTTAAAGCTCAAATAGCCCTTGCGGAGGGCAGGTGGGAAGCAGGTGAACCATTTCAAAGGCCAAGCAAACAATGGAATTCCTTCAAAAAATTTATCACGATGAAGTTGTAAAGGAATAATTCCTTTAGACAAAAAGCCTGAAGGAATTCCTTCAGACTTTTGTCTAAAGAAATAAGCCTAAAGCAAAGACAAAAGCCCACCAAAAGAAAGCCTGATGGAAAGTAGAAGCAAGCGAGAAGAAAAGACAAAGGGAAGGAACATTTCCTTCGGACAAAGTGTCCGAAGGAATTCCTTCGAACATTTTGTCGAAAGGAAAAGAAATAATGAAGGCCACCCAAAGAAATAAAATTCTGAAGGGTAGGTACCCTTGCAGGAGGCTCTTGCCAAGAAAAGCGGACCATTTCTCAAGACCCCGAAGGGCAGGTCCCCTTTGGGGAAGGACAAAAGAAGAAATCCAAAGGAATTGCCAAGGAAGATGACGAGCCCGCAGATGTCAAGGTTGAGCGTCACGAACTAGCCATTGGGATCCAGACCTCCGGTGACGTCCCCACAACCGTCAAATTTAGGATAACTGACTAGCCATTGGCTTTCAAAAGATGACGGTCCCGAAGATGTCAAAGTCACAAAAATGAAATAGCCATTGATCCTTGTAGGTTTAAGCATGGACCCGAATGCATTCAAAGGCCTTAAGGCCAAGGACAAAAGGAAGAACCACTACAAAAGGAAGAACCACTGAGAGAAGGAGTGTAAAGAGCCAGTAAAGCTGGGAACATAGCCTCAAGAGCTTAAATTCTAGAAAGAGATAAAGCTAGAAAAGACAAAAGCAAAAAGAGGGAAAACCTTGACAATATCTGCGCATAAGTAATTTTAGTAGGTGGAACAGTCCACTAAGCAAATATTTTGGCTTGCAAACATTGAAGGTGCTGCCTGTTTGTCTCACTTAGAGTAAAGGCAAAATGGACAGCTGCACAAATAGTAGGAGATAGACCAGATGACCCAGGCCCATGAGAAGACATGTGAAATGAAGTGGCATGCCACAGTTAAAGCAGCTGCCCTATTTTTAGCATAGTCCTTTGACAAAATTGAAGACGCATTCAAAGCATTGAATGAAACATGGGTCACTCCAAGGAAACGCATGTTAGTCTTTTTTGGGCTACTATATATTGTAAAATCTAGTTTTAGGCAAAAGGAGACTTTTCATTTTTATAGAAGCAAAACTCTGCCCAAATTGAAAGGCAAATACTGAGACTTAGAGCTCAGATTATTGTTCATATTATTTTATCTGAATGAGAAAGCAAGATACCTGCAAACTTTATGCTGTTATAGCTTGTGCTACTCTAGGAAATTGTTCTTATGTCTGTTTCCTAGAAGCATTCTTGTTTATTTAATCTAACAAGTAGGATTTGTGGAAGTAATCAGGAAGGTGTCTTGAAGTCAGTTGTGGAAGACTTTGTGCTGTCTACAATTGTCTTTAGTCTGTTTGTTTATTTTCTATTTCTATGTAAAGGACCTTGGGATGACTTTGTGCCCTCATTGTTCTTCGTATCTCACTCTTTGGGCAGTTGAGGTGTAGACTTTGTGCTTTACTTCATTCTGCTAGTTACTGCACCCTGTTATCAGTTACTTGTCACTACCTGAAAGAACTCTTGTTGTTTCCTGTAAGACCACTTTTGAAAGAAGAGAAGTGCCTTTAGTGTCTTCACCAAGACTTCTCCTTTGTCTGTGAGCATCATCTTTGAAAAAAGAGAGATGGATGGTGATACCCTACCCCTGAGTGTTATTTTCTGCTTATATTTATAGTATATAGCTCCTGCATATTTATAGGGAACCTCCACTTGATGAGAGGAGAGATTTGTCCACCTCTGATGTAGTAAATCTGCACATTGGGCCGACCAATCTCCTTTGTTGTGGATGATAAGACCTATTTTTCTCAATCAGATAGCTGACTGACAAAATATTCACCCAACAGCTATAATATTGTATAAGTTGTGGCTGAATTTGTAATAATAATTTTATAAAATAAATGCAATCTTCTTTTTTGTATTCAACACTATACCTATTTTTGATATTAATATTAATATTATGACCATTAGCTAAATAGATTAGCTATATATATTTTTATGGTTGGCTAAAACTAATGTATTTAGTTAAAGATCACTTTATGTAGGTTTCATCATGATAAAATATGTTAGTTGAATATGTGTAATTGTTTTTAATAAGAAAATACCCTATTCTAGTAAAACCTGATGGAGTTGTTACAATAAGCATATGCCAAATGTCCTCTAAACATAGCTGATAAGAATGCAGTACAATTCTCAAGTATACAACATAAATGTCAGATATACTATAAAAATTAGAAACTACTAGTCATTAGCTTCACTTATCTTACTTATACTAATGTAATTTTTGAAGAGTGAGACAAAATGTGATATCTTCCCCCCCTAAAATAGGCCATCATCCTAATGAATTTTATTTATAAAAAATTTATAGAAATAAATAATAATGTTCAATAGAAAATTATTTAAATAGATAAGAAAATAGACTATAGAACTCTTCATAATCCTCCCATGTAGCACTGTCTTTAGAATATTGATCCCACTAGACCTTACATTGTGATATTTACCTTTTACACAAGCTAGTCTTATGACTATCAATTATTATGATTGGTTCTACTATGACCACCCTCGGATCCATAGGTTATAATGCATTCCAGTCCAAAATATGTGAAGGGTCAGCTATATATTTATTAAGATACGATACATGAAAAATATTATGCATTTGAGCTAAAGCTGGTGGAAAAACAAGTCTACATGCTACATGATTTATGACTTTAAAAACCTTGAAGGGTCCCATATATGTCTATGACAATTTCATTGATTTTACAAACTCAATATAACTCTTTTTGGGTTTGACTTGTAGAAAAAACTTATCTCCAATTGAGAATTATCTTGTTCTTTTTAGATCAACATAATATTTTCTCTTATCATTAGCTTTAACCAATATATACCTTATTAGAATTAATTGTTCTTCCATTTAAATAAACATATCAGGTTCAAATATCACTCTATCCTCTAGCTTATCCCAACTAATTGGTGTTCTATACCTCCTGCCATACAATGCTTGAAAAGGAGCCATTTTATATGCTGATTGGAATGAGTTGTTATAAGCAAACTTAACCAGTGATAGGTATTCTTTCCATTTGTACTATTTATCTATGAAATACATCCTTAAATTTTCCTCTAGAATTTGATTCACTCTCTCTATTTATCCATCTATTTCTAGATGGTAAACTCTACTAAATTTCAACTATGTACCCAATGCTATATTGAGAGTTTACCAAAAACTTGAGGTCATTCTAGGATTCCAATCTGAAATGATATTTTTGAAAACCCATGTATTCTATACACCTATTTTATGAGCCTTTTAGAAAGCATCGATGTATTGACCTACCAGATTACCGAAAATGAAGTGTGTTACTATGGTGAGTCTATCCAAAACCACCAATATCATGTCATAACAATCTACAGACATAGGCAAACTCTGGAAAAATTTCATGCTAATAACTTGCTACTGTCATTCTGATATGAAATGTGGGCGTATAATAACCCATCTGGATGTACATGTTTAGCCTTAACTCACTGACATTCCAATATTCTAAATACAAAATCTGTCACATCCTTTTTCATTCCTTTCCATAAATATAATGGTCTTAGTTCAACTAAAATCTTAGTCACACCAGGATGTTCTAAATATGGAACACTGTGCAACTCTTTCAACACAATGATTGTCAAAATTTCCCCATTATGCTATCATTATATCTCAAAATCCCATCATTCTCAGATTGAAATCCTTTGTATCTACAATCTTATGAATTCTCAACTAATGCCTTCTTTACATGATCATAGAATACATCTCTTGGTGAGAGTTTTACTACATGATCTTGAAAAGTACTCCTTATAGTAGATAATGTTGCAATGCACCTTCTATGAGTAAAGGCATCTGTAACTCTTTTATTTTCCCTTAATTTAGTTAATGTTGAAATCACAGTCTGACAAAAATTATAACCATCACCTTGGATGAGCATTAAGGTTAGGTTGGGTAAATGTATACTTGAGTCCCAAATTATCGATTTTAAGCTCAAAAGGTTTTACCAACAAATAATGCCTCCATACTTGTAAAAAATACACTATGCCATCTAATTTTAGGTCATGTGGAACATAATTTACCTCATAAGGATTCAAATTCCTTGATTCAAAAGCTACAACTGATCCATTCTACATAAGAACTCCTCCTAAACCATCTCCTAAAGCATCAATTATAACTACAAAATGACCATTTGGATCCAAAATATATAACACTAGTGCTAAAGTAAGCTTCATTTTTATAATTTGAAAGGTTTCTTCACACTTATTAGACCAAATAAAACACTACTCTTTCCACTAAAGAGAGGTAATCAAACTTTCTATCTTAGAGAAATTTGGCACAAATTTCATATAGTACCTTGCTAAACCCATAAAGCTACACACCTCATACACATTTTTGGGTGTTGGCCACTCCATAATGGCTCTAATCTTGGTTGGATCTATAGAAATACATTATACATAGATAATATGTCCTAAGTGTTATAATATTATTTAAAATAAGGCACACTTAGATACTTTCCCATAGATCGTATGTTTCCGTAACCATTACAAAACTAGATGCAAATGGTCAATAAGATCTTATTCACTTTTTAATATATGAGAACATCATCGATAAATACTAACAAAAAATGATCAAGGTAATCTTTTAATATGTTGTTCATGAGATTCATGAATGTTGCAAGTGTATTCATTAGTTTGAAAGGAAGCACTATAAACTCGTAATGCCCATATCATATCTTGAAAGCTATTTTTGGAATATCTTCCTCTCTAATTATCAATTTATGGTACCTGCCACAAAGATAAATCTTTGAGAAGATAATTGCACCATGTATTTAATCAAAAATATTATCAATGCGAAGTAAAGGATACATATTTTTCATTATTGCCTTGTTTAACATTCAGTAATCTATGAATATGTGAAGGGTTTCACCCTTATTTAAAAAAAAACTACATGTGCACCCAATGGTAAAAAAGTTGGCCAAATCAAACCTTTGGCCAACATCTCCTGAAGTTGGGATTTTAACTCAACCAATTTAGTTGTTGTCATTTTTTAGGGAGCTTTGGATTGAGGTTACGATTTTATAATGATATAAATAGTGAAGTCAAATTCCCTCTTGGGAGGTAGACCCAACAATTTTTCATGAAAAACATCCTAAAAATCTCAAAAAAAAATGATAGTATTATAAATAGGGTTCATTGGTTTCATCAATTTCATATACTTTGACTAAGAACAGTTGACATCCCTTTTATTAAGCCTTTTTCAATTAAATGGCTGAAATTTGACTTAGTTTCAACTATCTCTTTTCTCCTTGAATTTGGGTTTGATTTCCCAAATCATCTAAACACTCAACTTTTTAAAGTAAACAATCAACCTTGGATTTGTGCTTAGAGAGCCAATTCACTCATAGGATCACATCATATGATCTTAGTGGTGCTGCATAAAGATCAACAACCAATGTGAACTCTGTCAACTTTACCTCAACTTCCACAAGACACCTATCGACCTTAACCTTGGATTCATTCCCATACTTAACTGACCAAGCATTTTCATAAAACCATCTTTCCTAGATAATTGAATTAACATTCTAGGAGAAATAAAACATTTAGTGGCTCATGTATCTATCAAAATGTAATTAAGATACCCAAAAACTTACCGAATACTTCAATTGGAGAGGCTTGAAATTCTACTTGACGATTATCAACTACTACATGAATTTGTTGTTAGAAGGTTCTTTGATATGATGTAGATGTGGATGAATTTTTATTTATACCATATGTCTTCCATCGAGAACAATCCTTAGCATAATGGTCTCCTCCACATGTAAAAAATCTGTCAGGTGGTCCCTTCCTCTTAGATTGATTAACTCCCTTGAATCTTGATTTAAAACCACATCTAGGTTTCCTATTTCTTTATGAATTATTGAAATTTGCATTATGTCTATTGAATATGTTCTTGAAATTCCCGTTCAATTTTTGGTTCTTTTTCTTGAAGGTTATCTTTGAGCTTCCAAACTTATTTTTGAATTTTTCCCTGACCTCAGCAAGTGATTTCAACTTTTGATCTTGATTAAAATACTTTATTAAAGACTTGATCCATGGTGGATGGCCCATGAGCATCCACTTCATATCCAATTTTGGGTTTTGAACCCATGATGAACTTCTTGATCTAAAAATGTTCATCCTTATGATATTACAGAACATACTTCAAGAGCTTTATGAATTGCTCCAAGTACTCATTTACTAATAGATCCCCTTGTTTCAAATTTTGTAAATCTATTAGTTTCTTATCAAAATAAAACTAGGGTAGCCATAATGCTCTAAAAAATGTTACAAACTACTCCCAAGTAGTGGTGGTGGAATCAAGGCTCATCTCAAGCTTATTATTAGCTCACCAAGTTGTTATTTCACTAGCCAATTGGTAGGCTCATCAAATGGCCTTAGTTACCTCAGAATAATTTTAAAACTCAAAATATTTTTCCATTTATATAATCCAGGCTTCATCTTCATCACCCAACACCGTACCATCAAATTTAGGTGGACTCACTTTCTTCATATCTTGTGTAAGTTCTATAGGTACTTGAGCTTTTACTACTTGTTATACCCCATCATGCCCCTGATCCTAAGGCTTTTTTCATTGGATTTTGTTCTTCTAAATCCTCTTTTTCATTTTCCTCCTTTGGTCCATGAACTTATTGCTCCAGGGTTGCTAATTTGTCTCTAGTTTCATTCATGATAGTGAGTATTTGATTGTGTTTTATAGCTTGTTTGACTACTAGCTGATTATGATCAACTTGAGGGTTCACATTTGAGGTCCCCTCAACATTTGATCTACATTACACCATTTTACTTAATAAAAAATAGGAGAAATAACTTAGTTTCATTAAAATCATTAAGTTTGATCATTAAATATTTGCTCTAATACCACAATGTTGGAACTCCATTGAGATACACACAAGTTACTCGTTTTTAAAAAAAACATACATTACTTTTAACATCATCAATAACTATTAATATACCCCATTTTTTGACTACTAAATGCATCTGGAGTAGTAAATGTAGAAATATAATTAACCCACTGGTTTATATATGATCCATTTAGTTTTTAAATAGTTTAAAATAGAATATAAAATGCGTAACAGAGTGATAAGTACATTAATAGACTGAAACAATCCTCATTTATAGCTATACATAAGTATACAACCTCTGATATTACAATATTCATGATTATATACAACTCTTGTAGCCACTGATGTACTAAATAGTCATAAATCAAAATATAAAATACATTACATTTCAACAGTAAATTAGATATACAAGATAGAATATACATCGGTACAATTAAGCCTCATAAATAGTTCAATGATGTATACAAATAGCCATGAGTATGATTCCCAGATGGTTGAATGGTTGAAGAGAGGGAGAGCATCATTGGGGTGCTTTTCTTCCAACCACATACCATTAGTCTCATACACACCTCCCCACTAGGAGTGGCCCTTCCATTCACAGAGGAGTAGTTAAAATAGGTGAATATAGAGAATTCAATCAAAACATGTGTGTTGTAAAATCATTAACATATGCAACATTCACATAGACTATGGAAAACAAGCCTCTATCTAATATGACATCATGCATACACATGTAAACTAGAAAGTATGGTGGAATGATAATGTCTCAGCTATAGAATTAATTTGGTCAAAGTTTTCATTATGGAATTTAGATCTCTCATGGATCTGAGTCAATTCCACACACACATACTCTCTACTAATGAATCATAGATATATCAAATGATACTAGTTAATAGGTGTGTGTGTGTGTGTGTGTGTGGGGAAAAGAATGACATAGTTTAATCCAATTAAGGTTTGTATTCCTATACCTGGGATTTTATTCCTTAAAAATAGCAATTATAATTGAGATTTAACTTATTGATGAAATAATTGTTTATGTACAACCTACCATAAGCTTAAATACCTCTTCATAAGACTACCTACAACATAGTAAAACTATAAACTATATCAATTTTATAAGACTTTCAATTTATCCATAACACACATTTCTCTTTGAAATCTATAGTTCAATCCTATTCATATATATGTCAATTGTTTACCAATATACATATTATAATAACTTACATAGGCTTCCAGTACTTAGTTTTTATCTATTTTGACTCATGTGGATTTACAACTCATATATATGTATGTATGTATGCATGTATGTATATTTAAATGTATTTACTTAAATGGGTAAAGAATGACATAGTATAATCCAATTAAGGTTTTCATACCTATACCTAGGATTTTATTCCTCAAAAATAGCAAATACAATGGATAATTAACTTATTCATAAAATAATTGTTTATGTACAACCTATCATAAGCTCAAATACAAATTCATAAGATTGCTTACAACATAGTAAAACTATAAACTATATAAATTTTATTATACTTTCAATTTTCACATAGCACACATTTCTCATAACACTCTATAGTTCAATCCTATTCATATATATGTCAATGGTTTACCAATATACATATTAAAATAACTTACACATGATTCAATTACTCATTTTTTATCCATTTTGACTCATACTTGATATACACAAGATTGTACAATTATTCCCTAAAAAAATATGCATTAAGAGACCTTATGCAAAGTATACTACAACATGTAAAAACTTAAAAAAGGTTTTCAAAGTCTGTAACATCTCTGTCACTAATCAAACCATGTCTCAATTTGTTCAAAAATTTTGCCCAGGTTACCTCACATCGAGGGTGAACTAAAGAAGACAAAGTATTCCTTAAACACCATGAATAAGTCATGCTAACAATAATACACAAGCCATTATTTCATTTCTAAAACATGCACAATTAAAATGTTTATAAGGAATATAGTCTAAAAATGTGATTGAACAATTACTTATATATTCAACTCTTTAAAATGGCTTGACATCATTTTTATAAGCCTGTAGATGGAACCAAGTTCCATCCCTAGGTATATAAATATGAAACCCTAATTTTTTTTGAAGATATCTACCATCCTATACATTTAAATAGAACATATTCTTAAACCCAAGTCAAGGAAACATTAATTATTTTGTTCCCTAATAGAAACTAAGTTTTTAAAATAAAACCCAAAATTTTCAAATTACTAATTCAAAGCTTAACCTACTTAATTCTACAATGGATAATGCTTGAATGTATTTGATGGTAGCTCCCCTTCCTTCTTACTAATGCTCTATTATTCTTCTCCTCCATTCTCTTCTTTTCCTTCCTCTTATTTTATTTCCACTCCACTACCATGTTTTGCACGGCCTCATAGTCATCTTGTATATTGCAATTTTATCATTACAAACTCAAATTCATTAATGCATAATTTGATCCTTTGACCACTCAGTTGTAATCCATAACCCTTTTTTTTTAGCATGGCCACCACATGCAAGACTTCCTCCTCATAGTAAATGATGAATTCAACTCCAAAAGCATAGCAATAGAAAAACCAAATCCCTTCGCAAGATTCCATTATGACCTAATTCCTTTTCATTCCAAAAGTGCGTAGTAATATTGATATTAAAACCTTTAGAAAATCAAATCTCAATTTTTACAAAGCTACAAAACTCTTTTAATATAATTGATTTAGGTTCCTTTTACACTATTTCACCTCCCTAGGTCACCAAAAAGGGCATATAATTGTAAAAACTTGCACAAGATTCATAAGACACCCATTGCTCCTATAAGTTAAAATTACATAAATAGTTTACCACAAGCATAATTTAGTATAAGTTTAGTCTTTGTATAGGTTTCATGGAAATATAAATATTCAACACATAAACTTAATGTATTATGTTAATCAAAAACATCTAAGACAAGTAACCAACTCAATGTCAAAGCGAGCATAGGTTATTCACCATAAAGATAGTCAATGTTTAGCAAACACTCATCATTTTTGAAGAATAAAATTATCATTTATTTCATTGAAGCAATCAAGAGTGTAGTGTATGTACGTAGGTTCAGTTCCATTCTATATATCCCCAATGTTGACATCTACATCCTCCTCCCCTATGATACTCTCCTTCTATTCCACTCTGTGAGGGCAGGACAATCTTGCAAACACCTTAGTCAAACAAAAAGGTAGTTAGTTTGGGCTTACAAAAAATTAATGAAAGACTTAGAGTATTTGTACATCAATGAATTATTGTAATGCAAATCATAGTCATATAAGATTCTAATACATAGTAATATAGTATATCCATAAGCATATGTAAATGTCCTCTAAACATAGTTGATTGTGAAATAAAGTAGTACAATAGTTAACTATACAACATAAATGTCAGATATACTATAAAAATCAGAAACTACTAGTCATTAGCTTCACTTCTCTTACTAATACTAATGTAGTTTTTGAAGAGTGGGATGGGACATGACATGAAGTATTAATTGCATGCAGGGTTGGATTATCACCCCTTATTGGTGCAATTCTTAACATAGTTTGGGTCTTGTTTTATGTTGATTCTATTAGATCATGTCCCAAAGGCTTATAAGGTATTATCTATTGTATAATACTCTTTCTTCTTCTTGTCTCCCAAACTCCCTAATCTCAAACAAATCAACATAATCTTTACTTACTATTATTCGATAAAGAAATGCACGGGCTTGAACTTTAGGTATGCCTTATGTGTGTACTTCCTTTTTCATGATATTCTACATGCTCATAGAAATATAATCTTGTTTATTTTCTTTCCCCCAAATGTTCCATTGATCACCAGTGTGTGATTCTTCCTACACATTTCCTCAACATAAGAGCCATACACATGCCATCCCTATTCTGCACGAGTTCTCAAGGAATATATAGAACTTAGCTCTCCCCTCTCCCTAGGGTCTTTAGTGGGAATTCATTTTTATTGAACCTCATCATACTTACACTGCCTAAGATAATGTGCATCTAGGTTTTCCATTATGATGTCCAACTTTCCTAGCTTTATGATCACATGTGAACCACAACAACATTTTGTCTTCTACCATTTGTGCAACCCATGAAAAAAAGAGACTTAGCTAGATATAGGTAGATATTCAATCCTAAAATATACCATTATTTTATTTATATCAATAAAGTTGCACATTGTAAGAGACTCTAGGTTTACAAATAACTAATATTCAGCTTCTTCAATACATGAAAATGTTGAAACTGTGAATTCCAGTAGATAGCTATTCAAAGCATCATGACATAAAACATTTACTATTTTGGTTTAGATAGTATCTATGAATTTAAAATACTCTACAGGTTTTTAGTCCAAGGGTACTTCCATGTGTAGTTTATACTCCTACCCATAACATATGTAGCAAACCATGCATATAAATGTCTGAGAAACTCATAGAAGAAAACTTCATATAATGGATTATGTATAGTGTATTCAACCCACTCCTTATAATTTTTTAATCTGAGGCTGGGATGATGGATTGCAAGTTCACACTCTAAATTTTCTAACTATTACTCAATTTATTCCAATGAGATATAGTGCGTCATCTTTGCTCATAATCTCAGTAACTTTTTTCAGCTAGTTGTTGTTAATAAAACCAAAATGTGGGGTTATTTTCATGTACATCCTATATTCTACACCACATTCATACCCAAACACTTAGAAACTCATGGTATCGACATATCATGTATCAATCATACTGCACTCACCCGAGGTTAAAAGAGAGTACCAAGTCTTAGTTGGGTTAGTTGCACAAAAATGTCCTTCACTTAATAATATATTAGTCAATACATTATGAGCACAAACCAGTACTTAGCTTATTCCTACGACATTTTCATAACATAATTAAAACACACATTTAAACCTACATGTTTTCAAACATAATCATATATTTATTAATAATTTATAGACTAATATAGACACTATTGCATAAACAAAATACCAAAGTAGACAATAACTTAACAAAACTTGTGTCTCTTCTAATTAAGTTCATAATGTGATACATAAGTTCATACAAGTTTACCATAAATCATATAAAAATGGTTCAATATTTCAACAATATAATGACACCGAAGATATCAACTCTCTCAATAAAGAGGCAAAGTATGTTTTTATAATGTTCAAACACCACCTTTTAGTTACATTACATTACTATGCACCTTAAAAAGGTGGACATCAAATTTATACAAATAATAGTCATGACTATCTTACATTGAATGTCTTAGTCATAATACACCCCTATATTTGCACCATGATGTACTAGACTTGATAAAAAATTATTATGCCTTCATGTTTCTCTAAGCAAACTCACTCTGCTAGCATGGCCTATAATTCCTTCTTTCACACTTTGTAATTTTTATAAGCTCCTTGATCGTAGCACTCCTTTTTCAGTGCCAACCAATGTGCTACTATATTCACACTTCAAGACTTAGTCAATAATTTGTAGAGTGCTCCTATTTATTATGGTACATCTTGCAACCTCATCCTAGCACATTGTTTTATACTACTCGACTTAGTCAAAATTGGTTCCTTGCTTTGCTGGAGTATTAATCTGTGTGGTGTCTTCAAAATACGTGCATACTATATGACATCCATTATTTAAAAGTGCACGTGTCTATACTTAGCCAAAATTGGGGGCCAACACATTCAATATATCTTCAAACCCATAGGGTAGGTATTTATTTACTATATTTAGATCAAATTTACCTTTGTTCCTATTCTTTGATGAGTATTGTAGTGTCCTTTACCTGAAGCAAATTTTCATGAAAACACAATGGAAATTATAATTCTCACAGAAAAAAAGAAATGAAATTTAATAAAATTTGACCTAATCACCAATATCATTACCTTTATCCATTGGGAAGACACATAAATTACCAAATCATAGTATTATTGAAGGAAACATTAAGTAGACGTGAATGCAAGATATACACGATCCTACATAAATATGTACACATTGTGTCAAGAGATAAATATGACATACACTGAATTATTCATTTCCAAATTAATTTAAACATTACAAAGGAATTTCTCACACATCATCAATGACACATGAAAAAAACAAAATATTTCTAAAAATGCATCCATAATATATTGCATAATATAACTTGAAGGATTTTTACAATCCTATTGGAAGCATTTATACATGTCCTACTTGCATAATGATAACAAATAATTTTTTCCATGAAGTTTACAATAAAAAACCTAAAACATCGGCATTTGAAAATTTAGTGTTCCGTATGAACTCTACAGTCTCTCAACAATTCTTCATACAACATAAAATCTACAAATAAACTCGAAAGAACAACTACAAATAACTAAGAGAAATAAACATGTGATAAACACAATGCAAAGTTGTTGCATTCTTGAATTTGGAAACAAGATCAAAAGGAAGGCTAACTTCATCAATATGTAGGAGAAACTGCATAGTTTGCTTGAAGTGCAAGACAAACATATCTAAACTAATTGAGGGATCTCATGACAACATATTGAAGCATTGAGAAAATGTTTGATGATAGGGAAATATATATCATGTATGCTAGCATAGAAGAAATGTCCCTTACTGAAGATTGAAAGAATGCATAATGCATGGCATATTTGTTAAAAAGTGATAGTAGAAAGAACATGGGGGCATAAAAGCAATCTTCAAAGATCAATATATGGAATAATCACATATAAGCATGTCCATTTCACATTAAAGTTCGTCATGGAATTCTTTTGAGTATATACCATTTTTTCCCTCTAACGAGGATCATCATCTCATGGAGACTAGTTCAATTATAACAATTCAAATTATTGGTGCCTTAACATTTGCATTGTGAAGAGCATGTAAGCATCAAAACTCAGTCATGCACAACTTCTTGATTCTACATTATTTTTTCTAAGTTCACAACGATCACATAACTATTTTTGATGATTCAAATGGATTTGAAAACCATCCCCTGAATCAATAGATACGAAAAAAAATTTATTTCGAATTTTGAGAAAAAAACATGCCAAATTTTAAATTTTACTTGTAGGTGAGAGCATTAGTTTTCTCTCACCTACAAGTTGATGGGTTTCCTCGATTAAGGCACAACCTCCCTTAGGGATTCATACTACATTGAGCATGCATCTTCATATATAAACATATTCAATTACTTAACAGTTAACCCGGTTCGAGCTCTCAACCCAAAAGTAATTTTTCACCATGCATGCATACCTATCAAATAACCAGATCCTACGAGTTCTGTATTAACCCGTCACTCACCGGTCTCGACCTTGAATCCTTATATGGTTGCTCTTCTATTCACATTTGATCTGTGCCATGAATCTTTGCATCTTAAAACGCTGCCAGAATCGACCCACGAAAGCTACTATTCTGCCCATCTATCTGGAAGATGATTCGGTTGGATGTTGAAGTTATTCTATTTTGGATGAGTCTTCTGTTATGCACCAGCAATCAATTCTGCCATGCATTTTATACTGAGACGTCTGATTCTGAGCTCAGACACTAGCTCATCGCAGTTTGGATCTTCCCCAACCTTGCACTTTTGTACAATCTTCATGCAACGTAGGATATTCGTGAAAACTTCCAATACCATCCGTTTCATCAAACGCTTCGTACTCCTTCGTGCAACCAAGATAATTATCAGTAACTCTTGCCTTTAATGCTTTGTGTCGTGTCATGCTATTAAAAGTTTATATTAAGCAAGAGTCATTTTATAGGTTTAAGTTGATATAAGCTTTATTGTTATAGTAAACAATTTTGAGTCAAGAAATTATATATATGTTGTCAAAATTGTATGTTGTTTATTAGTTTAGTCAAGTTGAGTCCATTATTAGGAGTCATTTTAATATTGTGAGTCATATGAAAAAAAAAAGTTTTGTATATCAATATTATTAAAAATAGGTTTTAGTTTAAATTAATGTCAAAAGTCTATATAATGGGTTAAATGATAAAAGTAATAGTCATGTTAATAATGTTTTATAGGTTATGTCAATTTTTTGTAAGTGTCAAAAATTCGTCAAAAAACGAATCATTATTATCACAAAGTTTAGAGTCTATTTTTAATATATCGAGAGTATTAGTTTTTTATGTCAGTCATTTTGTAAAAAGTTTAAATTTAAAAAATAAAAAAAATTTGCCTTACAGACACATTATCGCTTGTATGTGACGTTCGCATTATGAGAGATTTTTCTCAAAAATTTCATGACTTCATCAGCTGAGTGAGCAACGATCATACTAGAGGCTGGAGGTCTTTTAGCGACCTCTCATTAGTCACCAACGATGGGGCCACGCCAATGATATGGTGATGTGTATGGTGTGTTATTTTTCAATTTTTTTAGTGTGGTAGTTACATTTCTATTTCAACATGTGTGACACATAAACAATTGTACCTGTTCACTTATGAAGATAATCCCATGTAACCCTTTTGTATATTTACATTGGAGAATGTAGATCTAAAAAACATTGTAGTAATCATGATGTAAGGTCAGTGGTTAACTTGTGAAAACCATGTTGTAAGATTAGTGGTAAACCCGAGAAAACCATTCTGTAAGGTTAATGGTGAACCTGAAAAAACCAATTTGCAAGGTTATTGGTGAACCTGTGAAAACCATTTTGGAATGTTATTGGTTAACTTGAAAAACCAATTGCAAATGAGTGTAATGGAAGAGATGTGTGATGGCACATGTATGTGGAGAAGATCATGAGCACACGAAGGTGGAACACACTATAATTAGAAACAAAGATATATTGTACCGTGTAAAAACTATGGGGGGGAATGTTGAGAATAGTTTTCACATTAGGTGAAATTATGTATTTATGGGAAGGTCAAAAGTAAATAATAAATTAGGTTTTACTATGATTGATATTTACCAAGAGGTAAATATAGTTGGTAAGTTTGTATATCGAAATATTGTTATATTAATAATATTACGATCATAGATTTTATATTGCTATTTGTTATAACAATATATCATATTCTTTAGTTTCATAGGAGATATTATAGGGATTTGGGAATCCCTAGATATAAAAAATATTTTCCTATATATTTGTATATGTTCCATACAATTCAAATTAATCAGAGAATTAGAGAGTGATAATATTATTTGTGTTGAAGATTTCTTTCTATATGTATAGCTCCACTGTCTAGTGCATGATTTAATCTTTGTGTTTAACTTATCTAATACCTATCAAAATTTTAGGAGAAAAATTGTGTGTATATTTTTAAATTGATGCATTTCAAATCACTTATTATGATTCATAATCAAGAAGAAATCATGTAAAGAAGTTACAAACCTACAAGTTTATAAAGAAATTCTTGTGACCTAAGGTGGTTAACAGACAAATTTTGAAATAAATAGTGAGACTATTATAAGTATGTTGCAAAATAAAGTCCGTTGGGTTAGTTTTTGGGAGAGTCATTTGAAAGGTTGAAATATAGCATTGAAAGAAGGAAAGTGATGAGCATGGTTAATAAATGTTTCTTAGAATTGGTCAATACGTCAAAGGAGGTACCCACCTTAGAGTTAGTGTGTCCTTGTTTGCATTTCAAACTTCTAAGTATGTCAAAAAATTTAAACATTAATAATATTAATATATATACATTTTGGTTCCTCCTTTGACATATTGACCAATTCTTAGAAACATTTATTAACCATGCTCGCCACTTTCCTTCCTTCAATGCTATCTTTCAATCTTGCAAACGACTCTCCCAACAACTCATCCAATAGAATTTATTTTGAAACATGTTTATAACACTCTCACCATTGATTGTAAAATTTGTCTATTAACCACCTCAAGTCACAATAATTTCTATATAAACTGGCAGGTTTATAAATTTGCATGATTTCTTCTTGATGATGAATCACATAAAGTGATTTGAAACACATTTTTAAAAAAAAATATACACATTTTTTCTTCCATAAATCATTTACCAATATCTTATGGACTATGAAAGCATCAAAGTTTTTATAACATATATTGTTTTAAAAAGATACACATTACATGTTCTCTCGAACAGATGGGTGGTATAAACATCAACAACACAATGAAATATATGGTTGATGATGTCTACTCATATAAGACTTTAAGGCACATGATTCCCATATGTCTTCTCTCATTTTTCAATGACCATATTAATAAGTGGATCCTTTAGCTCTAAAGAAATCTCTCCTACAAATAACATATCCCTCCAAAAATAGACCCAACTCAACTCTACAAATTTATACGCACATGATGATCTTTTTCATAAACTTAAACCTCTCTATCATCATGACATAGGGTGACAAAATCTATATTTATTATTAGTCGTGCCTTATCTATCTTAGGCAATCTAAAAGCAATATCACCCTCTAAATTTCCAATGAATTGACACCTCAAATAATAAGCAAATGTAGGTCTTAATTGATGTTCTTTTATTGAAAATTTACAATTACAAACACATATATTAATGAAATAAAGTTGTTTTAAATAGTAAGGGTGGTTATTTGGCATAGACAACCCATGTGCCACTGGAAAAAATCATATCGTCAACACACTTCACACAGAACAAAACTTGTTGGTTGGGAGAGCCCAACAAGCTTGATTTTCATAATTTTTTTGAAAAACACCATTGACAATTGGGAAGAGCCAAACAAGTAAAGATAAATAGAAAAACCTAACCTTAAAAAACCCTAGTCTAGCAAACCATAATTTAGTAGGCAATCTATCTATAGGAAACATGAACTAGTTACTGCTACCACTATAAGAAGAGAATTACAAAGACATCATTGTTGCCACACACCCATTAGTCTAGAATAAAATAGAATATCCAGATTAACAGATATCAAATAAACCTTAAGAATGGTAACCAAAAAATCCCTTCAACAATAACATGCAACAAAGGTAGAGTGGAATCTGGGAACATATCCAACTTAATGAAAAGTAAACACCCCTATCCAAACAAGACAAAAACTAAAACCAAAACCACAAAAAAATCACCACATAAAGAAATAGTTGAGTACTAATATATATTCCCAAGGTGAATTGGATTCCTACCTCTCTTCCCCTAACCAACAGTGTCTCCTAAGCCACACTCAAGTAAGAAAAAACCTAGATCTAGTGTTTCAGGTAAAAGAGAAAGGCCATTGTGAATTACCTCTCTCATTCTCTCCCATAAAATTTTTTTAGTTGGAAATTTTACAATAAACTTGTGGAAGTAAAAAAACCCCTTCTCAATGCCTAGGCCATAAAATTATCAACAATTATTTCCTTCATTTATGGATCATATGTGTTCATTACCTAAGAAATACATATCCTCACTCCATGTTGTCATTTTATCATTTTATCGACCATGTCCCATGATGAACACTATAAGCATATATAAAACCCACTAGTAGAAGTAATACTTAACCTTCTATAACTTTTCCTTAAAAAATTTCGGTCATCTTTAAACTTAATTTCCTAGTCCTTAAATTTTTGGGATCTTGTCCAATTTGGGTATATATTTTGAAAGGGTTTGAATATGAAAAATAGTTATTTGGAGAAACTAAGAAATTACTAAAAAATGTAGATACTATTGATAACTGGTAGCATCTAATTGTTATTGCTTGCAGACACATAAATTAAACTTTAAGCTAAAATTATGCACTTGTGATTGCATTTTTGACAAACTTACCTCATGACTTATTCTATATCCTTTTGATCACTTTCCTTCACTTTATACATGGTGAATCACCCCTTCAAACATCCCAAATCACTTGATAATGTCTCCATCCACCTTGCTTAGTAGCCTAGGCTCATGCTCAGATTAATTCATACCCTCATCTTAGCTCTTAGGGCCCTTAGGATATGGACATCCCATTGTTACGATAAAACACCCTACTATTGTCCACCTTGACATAAGTTTTTCTCCCACTACCTAAAGATGATTTTACATAATTAAGATTCATTTAATGGTCAACATATGATTTTTATAAATCCCCATCCAAAGGAATTCCAAAAATACTACTATATAATACATTTCAAATGATTTTGTACACAAGAGGCTTCCACATAAAAAGCACCAGAATTTTAATAGCACATTGAGAGAAAATTCCATATTCCTCCCAATTCTAATCACATATAACCCTAGTATCCTTAAGATAAAGTCTAAATATACTTCCAATGTCACATGTTATGATTGGAGTAATTAATCACACTAGGATTGTACTATTTTTACACACACCTTTGTAGCATAGGAGAAATATATAGAGTTTGATCCCTCTTTTGAGTATTGGTATGTAGGTAATGCTCAACATAGGGGTGTTGAGGTCAATCAGAGCTTAACTACTAACCCATTTTTACTCCATGATTTCATCTTGTCATCTTGTCTATTGAGCTATGGTTATCAATTGAAAAATCAATTACATAATGGTGTTGGCTATAAGATTAGTGGAAAGAATACATGATGGATTTGCAACTATAAACATAATAAATAACTAGTTTTTTAAGTTATAAATCATAAATGATGGGAAAACACATAACAATAGAAAAAGATAAGTAGAAGATCATATATTATATTTATCTATTCATGCAATTGGTCTGCTTTACACTTTCTTGTATAATTAATTATAAAATAAAAAAAAATGACTCTTCAATTTCCTCTATGACTCTTCCTCTCTAAATACTCTTTGACTTCTTTTTGACACCTCACATATCCATTTTATCCTTTTTATTACAAATAATGGCGAATAAAACTAAATATTATTTCCCTTTGCCCCTGTTAACACTCATCCTGACTTAAAAGGTGTCTCATCCTGAGACAAACAAAGGCCTATAAGTTCAAGTTTTTAAAATTCAATCTATTACAAATGCATTTGAAAATCTAAACTACTCCTACTACTCTCCATAGCCTTTTGTGTTGAAACTCATGCTCTTCTACAACTAACTACTCTAAATTCAAATATATTTATAAATTCATAAAAGCATAAAAGCTTCTATTTTATTCAGACCTATTTAATCTACATCTTCCTTCATTATTTGGGTAAGAGTAAGAAAACGATAAATATCAAGAAGAGCCAAATCCATTAACCATACACCATTATTTTGTTAGGAAGAATTCCAAACATATGAACCAGATAAGAGTCACAATTGTCCCTTTATAAATTGGCTTCTATTTTTAAAATGCTTTTACATCAATGATTTTAAATTTTTCAAAGTACAAACTACTACACAACATTGAATCTAGGCTCGAACCTCTACCATTGCGTGTCTAGTGAAATTTCTAAACATTTAGTAATGGTAGAATTATGACTCAAACTACCTTGGCACTTATGAGTGCTATCATAGTATTGATAGTCTACTCTACCTTCTTCATGTGTGTAAGTTGATCAGGTAACAACATAAATAATATTTTTAGAGAGACACGTCCTTAAAAATTTCAAACCAACCAAAGCAGGTTCAAATCCCAGGAGCACTACCATTCACACTAAAGAACATGTGCTCACATCATCATGTGCTCCTCTTCCCCAACGTCTCTCACAATTACACCATTCTACATCTTCTCTTTCAGTTGTAGTTTTATCTACATGTAAACTCTGACATTTCATTTCAATAAAATGCATGTTCTTTCTTCACAACCTTCCTTTTATCTTTGACAGCCGTAATACATGCTCATCACAGATAATGATAGAATTAAGACCCTCAATTTCTCTTCACCTAGGAATCATGTAAACAACACCTTTGTATATGAAAATTGAAGATCAAGGGCCTCTATAGACATGATGCCAGGAGGTGGCTCTCCTCCCCAAGTATCTTCTCCATAATTACATTAAGTAACGCACATAATGCATGGGCTTGGATTCTTTGTACTTGCTAAAGCTAGTGAATGTATACTCTCTATCTCATTGTCCATAGGCTACTTGCAAATAGATCCTTCCATCCCAGATAATCCCAAAAATCCACTTGAAATGCAAGATTAATCAGTAGGACCTATAGATATAAGTCATACATATCACCTCACCTTAATTTTAAAATCATTAGATCCACTATCAGACATGCGCTAGAGCTTGAGATAAGTTTGAAAGCTATTTTTTAGACTGGCCATCTTCACCTCCAACCAATTCACCACTCAAAATAATAGACAAAAATAAAATATATCAGAACTAATCTATTGGATGTAAAGGGTTTTGAACCATAGAAATCCATGTAATAGTTACTCTAAATTGCATCAAAAATATCTAAATCTAGTGCCAAACAACTCAAATTGAAGGATTAAACTATATACCCTTGTCAAACAAAAGTAGTCCTACAATATTTTTAGGCCTAAGCTCTAATCAGACAACCACACCATTGTTGGATGTAAGCTTAGTGGCAAGAATAAATAAGATGGATTTGCAACTATAAACACAATAAATATGCAGATTTTTAAGTTACAAGGAAAACAAATAATAATAGCAAAATATAATTAGGATACCATAAATTATATTTCTCTATTCATACAATTGGGTTTGCTTTACACTTTCCCATACAAGTGATTATAAAATCTTTTCAATGACTCTTCAATTTCATCTATGACTCTTCCTGTCTAAAGACTCTTTAACTTCTTTTTGACACCTCACATTTTTGTTTTATCTTTTTTATTAGAAATAATGGAGAATAATAATAAATATTATTGCCCTTTACCCTTACTAACAAATGGTCACTGAAGTGAATCAGAAGCTCTCACACAATACAAAAAATAAATAGTTGAAGGTGCATAAAACCAAAAAATATTAGGATCTCAATCTTCTACTAGACACTAATGCACCCTCGGGACAAAAAAATCCATACCTTGTGTAATCACTTCACTCCTATCTAGGAACCCTTCTAATTCTTATTAGGTTTTGTATACAATCATCACAATAAACATGTTAGTCTCAAATCCAAAATCATCATGTACCTTGAGTTTCCATCTAAGTTTATATTTTATCTCTGTCACTTTTCAAATTTAGTAATTTTACATATTTAACAGGTTTAAAATCAATTTATGCCATTTATTGCATATCTATAACATTTTGATTTTTCTCAATAGTTTGTCTAATTAGGGTCTATCATTCTCATAGTTCCCTAAATTTGATATAACATATTGGTGAACATTTCTATAGATTAAATGTTGTAAATCCGTAACCATAAATGTTGATAGGGCTTTTATCCTTCTTCTTCTTCTTCTTCTTGTTGTTGTTATTTCCTATTTTTTTAGGATTTTTATCTTTGATAAATTATTTAATAGTAATAATATCCCATGTTGTTATTGTTTGTTTACTTCTATTTAAGAATTTTTCTTACATACTTAAAATACCATGGTACATTACCTCATCTCCAAGCCAGGTATTTATCAAATTCCACTGATATCACCATAATGATAGAATCGATTAATAGATTTGATGCCGCATATAAAATGCAATTATAAGGATTTATTTTAAAGAATAACTATATTTAAGATGTATTTATTCAAATTGTAAGAGAGTAAAACAAGAAATATGATAAATATCAATTCTCTAATAATTCTAAACCCATGACCATCATGGAAACATATTTTGTACAACCATTTACTATGGGGGAAACCCAAGAGCTTCAATAGAATACTGTGCCAATTCTAACTCAATTATTGATAACACCACCTTTGGTTAACACACATTATTCTTTTCCTGATATACAATCCCTTATGCATGAGATCCATACTCTAAAAGCTAAGGTGTTAAAGTTTGAACAAGGTGCTTCATAGCCAAATCATGCTCTTGATTATCATACTCTATTGCATACTCTAATAATACCACATGTCATAGTATATCCTCTATCTACAGGTTGTATGGTACTTAATATTCACTATATGATGGTAAGGATGATCCTAAACAACATTTGAGATCATTTCATGCAACATATTTGGAGTATATGTCCAATGGTAGGTTATTGACTAATTTATTTAAGGAGTTTAAAATAATATGTTTTACAATGGTTTTAAGATGTACCTAATTAGTCGGTACATGTGTTCAATCCTTTGGATAACATTTTTCTATCCTAGTTTTCAATCAATATTAGTGAAAAGGTCTCATATGCTTAGATTTATCAACTCAATCAAAAGCCTAATGAGCCTCTTATAGAATATTTCTTAAGGTACAAGACAATGCTATATAAGATGAAAAATCACATGCTAGATAAAGAGGTTCAATATATATTCAAGAAAATTTTGCTTCCATCCCCCCATGAATCTATCATGTTCAATAAGTTTTTCTCATTCATAGATTTAGACCATACAGTAAAGGAAAGAGAAATTAAGCTTTTGGAAATTGATAATATAAAGTATGTAACCAACATAGATTCAAATATAAAGATTAAAAATAAGCCACCATATAGGGTAAGGCAATAAGAATCATCAAAATAAAACATGACATGTAGTTTGAGAACCAAATCTATGCATTATACTATCAGCTCCTTTAAGGAAATAATTACAAATCTACTAGAAACTTTGTATAAGCTCCTCAAAACACTATTAGAATGCAATATCATATCTCTCCTTCCCATTAAATAGTTTGATGTGAATCGACCTCTTCTAAAAGGTTTTGGTTAGAATGATTTTTACGACTACTAGAGGTCATTGGGCCACACTACTAATAGGTGCATAAGTTTAAGGCACAAGATTTGAATGATGTAAACAACATTGATGTGACCACACACATATATATATTTTCAAATCACAACTAAGTGAAATAAAAATAATGAAAATATTCAGTAATCTTTTTCCTAAGCATATAGCTAATGAGACAACACATACATTAGGGGTGAATTATTCATACAATGCACACCCTCCACCAGTTTTTTATCATTCTTAGATAGAGGAATGATATCCTTTGAATGGAATTATTGGCATATATCATACTTCAATACCCTCTCAGATTGTCATTACATTGACAAAACATGAGGTAGTAGATGATGAATCCAACATGTATTCATTCTTCATTCGATCTTACATTGATCACCAACCTATTCACAATGTCATGGTTGATAATCATTCTAGCATGAATATGTGTATGATCCCATTAATCTATCATACTAGATACTCATATTAGGATTTATTCCTCACCAACATGGAAATAAAAGTTTACAATGGGCACATTCATATTTATATCAATGATACTACACTACCACTATAGGTTGGTCCAACAATTGTGGCCACTAGATTCACAGTAGTACCTAGTGTAGGGGTATTTGTTATGTTATTGGGGTGCCCTTAAATTAAATAGATTCATGTAGTTCTATTTGTAGTCCATAGATGTTTAAAATATATATGTGCTAATGAGGTAATCATAGTTCATGGTATCCCATTGAATATCCTTACCATAGTTTGATATTCTTCTACAACCACCAATTCTAGTTGAGGCAAAAAAAGTACAATCTACACAAAGAATTTAAAATCAAATATATACCTTTCCAAGGAGGCCTATCCTTGAAAGGCCACTTTTGTAAAGATTTGGCATATATTTTAGAGATCTTCTTTCTACTACTACACATTCCAGATTGATATTACAAGGAACTAAAGGTGTCACACATAAGAAACCACCTCAAAGTTTATCCACTCCACGATGGGTTCCTAAAAGCCATGTTGATGATGAAAATTATATGATAAACTAAACAAACCTTTTGACTATTGCAAAGGTTAATTTAGATTCATACTAGTATGATGGTAAGGTTCTAAAGGTTCAATTACGATTTTAAATATGTGAGAGATTTTTTAAATATTCTAGGAAATAATAAATATATTATTGAATATAACATACTTCATTATAATTTAAGAAAACCACTTTATTAAATAATGAATCAGTTTAGATATGAATGTATAATCTATCCTATCTAATAGAGAAGGCCTATGATTAAGAAAATCTCTTGAAAGAAAGAAATATGATTCAATTATATAATATATTTCAAAGTAATATCTTACTTTTGCTATAATAACTTCCAAGTAACATCAAGACAATAAATCAGAAATATAAAGTAAAATAGAATTGAGATAAATCAAGATAAACAAATTTTCTATCAAATAAAAAACTAAGGATAACTCAACACATAAGAGACACAAACTAACAATAACTAGCAAACTAAAGAGAACAAATTAGATAAGATAAACAAGACAATAACTAAGTTAAGAAAGAGATAATAAACTATTAAAAGAAATAAAGTATGAAACCCAAACTAAACTAGAACAAAAATAATAATCAAAGTAAGTCTAATAAAGCTAAGACAATCTAAATCTAAACTAAATCTACAAACCAACTAATCTAGAGTATAATTAAGTCCAAATCTAAGAAAATAAAGGGATTTAATCCAACAAACTAACTTAAAGAAAACAAAAATGAACAGTAATTAAAAGTAAAGCAAAATAAATATATTAAAACTAAGGAAATAGAAAAGAAAATTAAATTAATTAAATATTAATTTAAATCAAATTAAACGAAGTTAAACTCAGTCAAAGTTAATATAAACTATAATATAGATAAAACATGTGAGTCTCAGTAGAGAGTCATCTTAGTGAAATAGATTGATTTTATTTGAGAAACCAACATCTTTTTTTACCAAATATCTTGAGATACAACTTTCACAATCAAATAGATCAATAAAATGTCACAAGCAGTGAAGTTTTCATCATTATTCAGATTGAATCCTTAGATTCTGCATATAGGACTACAAAGATTAATCATCAAAAGATGTTAAACTTGACAAAATTCAAATAATTTGTTATAAATGATAATATAAAATTGGGTATACCTGTGTTGCCTAAGTAATAACTCAATCATCAGAGAAAGTATCATTGGGTGAATTTACAAGTGTCATGCTATCTCAAAGAAGTTGCATAAAAGAGAGATAGATAAATGATTGAATTCACAATGTATAAGTTTTCAATACCTGTGTTATTCCTTCTCTTTCAAATGAGCCCTTGATCTCATTTTATGCTTTACGTTTGGTTGAAAAAGAAGTTGTAACTAACCTTAGTTATTTGTTTAACTTAATTAATTGAATTTTTAAAAGTTAATTAATATAGATAGTTATTGGTTAAGGTTTAATTAAGACTTAAAAGTTTTAATAGATCAAGTATTTGAATATAGACAAGGTACTTCCTAACAGGTGGGGACCCTTAATCAATTAAAAATAAAATAAAAAAACATATTTCAATAAATAAATAGATAAATCAAAGTCAAATAAAATTTCTATTTATATTAAAATCACAATGCATATTTCCAAAAATTTCTTAGGCGCGCGCGCGTGCGCACACACACACACACGCACACACACACACACATCAAAAAATTAAAATCTGATGTACTTTCAACATATACAATCAAAATATGAAAATCTAAAATAAAAAGCATCAAGTCTGAAAGTATAGAGTTTTGCCAACTAAAAGTTCAATTGATAAAATGAAAATTCATCATGCTGACATCCAATAATCATCAAAATTAGAAGGGACCTCAATTACTATTGGTGTAGGCTTTTTTCCCACTTGATTTTGCCTACACCTTTTATTAATCTTGTTTAGGTTAATAAAGCATGTTTAATTAGGTGAGTAGGTTATGAGGGGTCACCTTCTTATTGGTTGGTGTTTCCACCTCCTCTCTCTCTCTTTTCTATTTAGAAATACTATCTAGCTTGTATTAATATCTTGCTTTTGCATCCTCATAGTGCTATTTTGCTTTTAGAGCATTTACATTACTCTCACAGAGACTAATTCTGTGTTGTTATTCTCACTTGATGGTTTCAATTGCTTTTAGCTATGTGATGTGTGCTTGCTTGACTCACATGATCATTCCACCATGACCATTCATTGATTCAAAGATCTTGAAAATTCTTTTATGGTATCAAAGTGCCAATTTGGTATTTGATTGTCTAGTTTGTTTTGTTGTTAAGCTATTTTTGAAATCTAGAGATTATTTGCATATTCTGATCAGGTAGTGGATACATGGGTTTGAATGCTTGAGCAATCTAATTTTTCTTAAAAACCCATGGTTTTAGAGGGATTTACGTATTGCTTGTATTGGTATTTGCATGCTTGTGTATTAGCATCAAGTTAATTTTAGATCTGCTACTAACATTTTTACTACATAGGCATCTTTCTACTTTCCTTTGAGATCTTCACATCTGCCTATGCTATCTACTAAGGCTATGTAAATATACATTTTATGTGGACTTTGGAATCAATTTTCATGTTGTATTTGATTCTTCTCATAGCTGAGCATTAGAAATATGATTTAGCATTGGATTAGTAAAACCTGTGTTAAGACTGCAAGTTAAAATCATTATTCAATAAGTGGCATTGAAATCTACTAGTGTAGTGTTTATCCATTGTTGTATTGTCTTCTATGCAAGCATGCATATTCTGCATTGATTTGAGAGCTTCCTTCCTTTGCATTATTGTCCCTTAGTCTCTCATAACCTTTCCAAGAAGGGCGATCAAAATGTAACAAAGATTTGGGTATGTGCATGATAGAGAGGTAGAGGGATCTCATAGGTATTCACCATACATATTGAACCATTCAAAATTTGTATTTATGAATCCAGAGCTAAAGGAATATTCAACCTAAAAGTACAACAAGGTTTGAGGACATTGGGATCATACACCATTTAGAGCAAGGAGCTCAGATCGTCCTTTTACGGCCAAAAAGCTACACCATATACAGTCAGACAAGTGAGCTAGAGTAACTGACCTCTGACCTACGTTAGATGTCAGATACTCTATGTGGTATTTAATATTACCATGTTGACTTTTTTACACTTTTTCATCTTAATTTACAGCCTTGACATTGATTCTAAATATGTTGAAACAAGGCGTTAGAGAGACTATTTTATGGTCTACATAGGAGTTGGGAAATTGACATTAGAAGGCTACCTACTAGGAAGATTCCTCTCATTTTTTCCATATCTATTGCATTGGATCTAATATGCCTTGGAATACATTCACCTTGGCATCATTTTCCACAAATAAGGCATTGGTATACAAGGTGGTATCTTCAATCTGCTCATTGGATCTTTTTATGCTATGTTGGATCTGCATAAGATCCATTGCCTACTGAGTTGGAGTCTCTAATTATATTTAAGACAAAATACCATAGTAAAAGTCTTTGCATGGCTGAAAATTCTTTTATTTTTCCTTAATAGTTGTATTTTTGCCAAAAGAGGAAGTCAAACTTGCTTTCATGCATACCGAGGCAACCGAGTAAACTTTTTTTTTACTTCTATTGACTTTTTGAAGTCCATGGAATTTTTTTGATTCCAACGAGTGGTTAAAAGGCTAGCTAACCCCTTATTATCAGATGTATTTGAATCATTTAGTGTAATTTTTATTAAAAATGGGCTATTGATAGAAATTTATTTTATTAACATTTTACAAATGGTAACTCAAAATTGAGCATCATCTTTTGAAAAAGTATGTATTTTTTAATTTCCCACATAACCAGTCTATTTTCTTTATAAAATGCATTGAATTATAAAGTGCCAAAATTTGGGGGGGTTACCTGACTAGTGTAAGGGAGGGTTGTCATTGTGTTGGTTCTTATCCTCATAGATTTTTTTTTACACATACTTTTTGCATCATGGTTAACACATTTAATGGGGTTAATTATAATCATAAACTGAGATAAAGTTCCACCTTTGAGGTTTCATCATGGATATTTTTCATAAATCTATTGTAAGGCTAACTTCAGAGAACTATTTATCTTGGAAGCAAGGGATAAAGAATCATTGCCTAGAGCAAGATCTACTACCCTGAACCAACTGCTTATGAACATAGGAATGCATAGTTTAACAATAATGACATGGTATATGGCCTAATATGTCTAACTATATCTGAGGATATTATGCATCATATTGAACATACTCAGTGCCCTTTCACTATATGGACCATCATCTAATAGTTGTATAGAGACATTGGATCTTGATCTGAAAGTGATGCTTCTTTGGATGACCAAACACCCACTGATATTCTTGATATCTCTTCTTGTGTGAACACATCCTCATTGGATGATTAGTTTATATGGTTGACATACATTGACATCCCATCTATTGTTGAAGACACTTTACATCCTCTTCCATCTGTTGCTACTTCAGAGTTTAGAGTTGCTTCATCGAGAGCTTTTAGTGATTCTTTATAGTAGGACATACATAGGCTTTTAGTTTTAGCATTAAGCGATGATCTCTTGACAAGTGTTTTACACTTGTTTATGGAGAATCATATTGCAGACATGGAGGACACATTTGAGGGCTTATCTCTCTTATTTGATGATAGCCTCATCACAACTATTATCACATCATCATCATCTCTAAACTTTGTTCATCAGGCATTTCTACATGTTCCTGGTTTGTCACCTACTTCTTTGACTAGGTATGTACCTATTTAGATTATGGCATCTTCACCTATGGACATGGTGACATTTGAGAAATTTTTAGAGGCACATTTGATGATATTTCTTCCCTCATATTCCTTTTTGGAATGGGGAGATTATTTTCACTCTTTTGTAGTTTTATTTCTTCAAAAGGAGAAGAATGTTGTTCAACGTAATTAGATCATATTTAACATTCAATGTCAGGCATCTACTATCAATGCAAGAGGATCTCATCTTTTGAGGGGGATTCTTAGCTCCTTATTTCCTTCTCTCTCTATTCTGGGGGGGGGGGATACTTCTACATGGTCTTAGTTTGTCATCTACTTTTTTCATTAGGCATGTACCTATTTAGATTATGGCATCTTCACCTATGGACATGGTGATATTTGAGAAGTTTTCAGAGGCACATTTGATGATATTTCTTCCCTCATATTACTTTATAGAATGGGGAGATTATTTTCACTCTTCTTTAGTTTTATTTCTTCCTAAGGAGAGGAATGTTGTTTGATATAATTGGATCATCTTGAACATTCAATGTCAGGAATCTACTATCACTATAAGAGGATCTCATTTTTTGAGGGGGATTCTTAGTTCCTTCTTTCATTCTCTTTCTATTATATGGGGCCATACTCTCTTTTGTGGGGGGGGTGTACTCTCTATTCTGATAAAACAAAAATTAATCCTACTGACATCTAATAATCATCAAAATCAAAAAGGACCTCAATTACTAGCTTTTCCTGCTCATTCACACACTCATTTTATTCCATTTCAACCATTGAAAGATAAACCATGTTTGTTCTTGAATCACTTATGGGATCATTCACCTCTAGATTAATACTTTTAAAAACTCTGAATTCAATTGGAGTTTCCATGCCATTCTGACTATTTGACTATTTGTCTAAAGTGGTTGCATAAATTTCAAGATTGTATTTCATGCAACTTGAAATAAGCTCCTTCAAAATTAATTTTGTACATCTTAAAATAGGATCTCTTTGAGATGGTGAGGGTTCATTGGAAACAAAATGCAAGGTAAGATTAAAAAAGTTCTTGACATGGGCTACTTTAATGTCTAGTTGAGTGACTTCATTAACAGGATGTGGCTCACTAACATGCTAAATTCTCTTTAGATTATGTGACTAAATTGGCAAGTGATGTTTATTATTTTGTAAGTGGTGAGAATAACTGCTATGGGAATGAGAATGGGTTCCAAATCTACGATCTTGAAATACTCTATCATCCCTATGGTTTATAGGGTTAAAGGGTAAGTTGTTCAAAACATTTCAAAACTCAGCATTTATTGCATCAAAATGGATTGACATTCGATATCCCCTACTAACATATCTAGGGCCAAATATTCTAGCCTTGAAGCCTCTCCACGGGAATTGTCTATTTGAGTTCTACTGATTCATGATACTAGAAGTCTGGTTTCTTCCCCAACTTTGATTATCACTATCTTTACCTAATTTAGGTTGATCCCATCCTGACATCCTATGAATTTTAAAATATATTAAAAAACTAATTATCTATGATTGAAAAATCAACATGTATATATCTAACATGAAAATCAACTGTATATTAAACACACAATCACTTAACAACAAAATATCTAAACTATTTGTTAATTGCAATAATATTGAATTGTTCCAACATCTTCAAATCTCAATGTAATATTCCATTTTAATCACATCAAAAACAAATTGAAAAATAAAATTATATACTAATAATCTTATTTTCATAATATTCTACTATATTCCTTTGAAATTTGTTTTCACAATAAATATAATCTTACATATATATATTTGTCAAAATAAAACTTGCACAAATGTCTAAACTAATTCAATCATGTCTGAAATAAAAATTATTATTCAGACATATATTCCTCAAGCTGTAATCTATATAGCTTATTTAGAATCAAATAAGAGACTAAATCATTAAAATATAAACATTGAATAAAAAATTGTCTTTCCAAGTCAATATTATAGTTTTCCTACAACTATAAACATCTATTTTATTCTAAATATTTATGGTTTTGAAATATCTCAAAAAAATGCTGATGACACAATATTTCATTTTTTCAATCAAAATATTGATCGAAATAATAAACTCAGATTTCCATGAGAAAATCTACTTCCAATATCCGATTCTCATCTCTTCAAAATCATTGTAAAAATATAAAATGTAACCAAAATACCAAAACAACCATTATCTCCATTTGAAACATTATTTCAAAACTAAAAAACCATTTATAATTTCTATGTCTTTTAAATAAAAAAAATTCAACAAGAATCAACAGGAACCCTTCACATAGAAAACATTCATCAAGATTTTTCCATATAATATTTTCAAAAATACACTGAACTTGTCTTATACCAAAACCTAAGTTGAAAATATAAACTGATGTTTCTCAAAAGACACTATGTATTCACAATACATGTTCCATCATATTTATGACATAATCAAACATAAAAAATGTCTTATGTAAATCTTTCTTCTAGAATGCATGCAACTTAAGCTTTCTAAATATTCATAAAAACAAATAAACAGAGTTCATTTTTACACAAAACCCTAAGCACATAAAACTTCTACTTCAAAAAATTGAGATACCCAACACTACTTATAGACTATAACTGTATACTCAACACACTATTTAAAATTTTAACCAACAGAATAACATAACTAGTGCATGCATTTAAGTGAGCAAGTCTCTGCTATTCTTTATAGACTAAATTCAACATAGTATATCCATGACACACCCATGCATGACTTTCTTTCAAAACCCATGTTTGCATGATATTGTACAAAGCTATGATTGAATAATATATTTGCTTGTTTTGAACATAATCCCCAGAGATCATTTTTAAAAAACCCAAAATCTCAACCAGGCTCTTAAAATTATAAATAGAATGTTCAAAACATCACTAAAATCTATATTGCTCACAGAAAGCTAGAAAATAATGTGTATAAAAAGAAGCCTCAATATTCTCAAAATACCATGCTCAAACCAAACTGGTAAGCCACATATTCTAATCTCGTCATCAGTTAAGATTATATCAAAAACTAAAACTATTTCTTATCTATATCCAAGAAAATAAGTGATATATTCAACCACTAAATTGTAAGTTCATTTAACTTCCCAAAATATACATGCACAAATTTAAACAACAAGCTTCATCAAAACTTATTAACATGCAAACCGAAAACCATATTCTTTTCATGCAACAAAAAAATTAATAAAAAAAAACTCAAAAAAATTCTTCAAAACTTATTCATTTTATTCACAACATACCTGTATGTGCTTTTATTTAAAATTATTGCTCATAAATTCTGTCTACAACTACAAAATCCAATTCAACATAGTAACGATTTCATAGAAAAACTTTTAAGATTGACCAAAAAAAGAAAACAAATCTATTTGTAATTCTAGGTTTTTAAATTAATTACCATTCTTATGTGCACACTTTAGATTGGTTTGTCAAATCAAGGATAGTACTTTAGCAATCCACCAACTTATTTAGGAGTGTTATCAAATCCAGTGACTACCAAATCCCTTACTAAACCAACAGCTAATATCCATAAATCAAAGCATGTACCCTTATCATTAAAGTACCTCAAACCACCAGATAGATTTTATCAAGATCTCTAAGCCTCTATCATGATTCAAATTAACTCATCTTGTCAGCTTAGCATGCCATAAAACCTACCAAATAGATTGCCAACTCAACTCAAATATATCACTGTTTGAATTCATAATTTGTGCCCTTCAAATTTTTATGTCTTGAGACATAAACAATAACCTTTGAAAAAAATAAGCCTCGATAGATTTATATCAAAAACTTAGAATAAATGGCATTAGAGTATGACCTTTATCAAAATAAAACTTTAGTATTAAATTTATAACCCTTTAGGAAATAGTTTAACCTTTCAAAAATAATATCGAACCTCTTATATTGTGTCTCATATAATGTCATATTCAACATGACAATCCATATTTTATACTTGCGATATGAAAATAAATTAATAAAAAATCATTGTGACCAATCAACAATACATTTTCATTTTGATTAAACCATGTCCCATACTATCATTATAGATTGAAAATATCAAATTATCACATTCTAATCGAGTTATCAATCTAAAAATTGATATGAAATCCATATAAAATATTCAATTTAAAATCACTGTAGATATATGAATGTTGTCATGATAAACCATATAAAGATTTTGATTTCAACTAAAATGTTGTACTATAATCTGATAAAAAATTAACTAAAAAATAAAATGACTAATCATAAACATTCATTAGTGATAAATACATATACATATTATATTCATTCATCTACTTATGTTTTTTGAAACCATTTAAAATATAAATATGAATTCATAAACTAATCATCATTAACGTATGTAATTGAAAATATGCATCTAAATATACTACTAATTGACTAGATTCTTGAAAAAGTTTTAAATTTTATGACTAAGTCATCTCTATGATAGAAAAGTATTAGTTTCAAAAAATTGAGAGGGTGTGAAAAATAGGTATAATACTAGTGACCTTGCTAGTTATTTCTAAATAATGAAATTGAGTAGCAACCAAATAGCCTATTAATAAAAATAATAATATTGAGAGTGTGATCCAGGTAAATCATTTCTTAAATAACTATGCACAAACCCCCTTTAATAACAAATTTCAATAAGGGATGAGATGTTTGACTAGTGTGACATGAAGAAAAGGAATGATATGATAGGGAAGTTCAAGCTATAAGTATAAACCCATATAAATACTTTAAACACAATATCTGAAAATTAAGTATTACTTTAACAACTAATTATAATTCAACATATATTATTCATGTATAAAAAAAAACTAAATTTATAAATAGTAATATCTGAAAAATAATTGATACTTACAATAGAATTACAACATCCTCACATTCTTCTTTCATAATGTAAAACTCATCCATTTGTAACACTCATTGATCTTTTCAAAAGTAAAAGTGAGCAACAACCGAAAGCAAATAAACAAACCAAAACAAGAAACCTTAAAAAAAATAGCAAAGAAAAGAACCATAAAATAAAATAAAAATAAAAAATAAAGAAATAAATGAATCTAAAAAAGAGCTAATCATGAAATAATTTCAAATAATGATCGTTAACTGAGTAACGTAACCAATTTATTTTAATATCTTTTAAATGAAAAGCATTATTTCTAAGTATAGTGGCAATTCTATAGGGACCAAGCTGTAATGAATCAAATTTATGATGTTTACCAAGATCTTCATAAGTTTTGCCTCAATATAAAACTAGATAACCAACTTTAAAATTTTTTATTAAAAATCATCTTATGAATTTTTTTTTTTTTAAATTTTTTATTTAGTCTTTTCTAATTTCTACAATGTTGTTGCTTTAGATTCATCAAGAGTTATTAGATCATGTAATCTTTGTTCAATCAAATTTATACCTTCAACAATAAATTGTAAGTTCTAGCTAAGAAAATCTAAATTTCTATTGGTAAGGTGACTTTAAATCCATATGCTAATATAAAAAGTGAATAACTAGTTTCTACCTTGATAATAGTTTTATCAGCTTATGAAGTTAAAAAAAATTTAAGATGTCAATTCTTTTCATTTTCACAAACTAATTTCTTCATGATTGAAATTAAATTTTTATTCGTTGATTCAGCGTGATCATTATTTTGAGGGTAATATTTAGATGAATGACTAGATATAATAGAATACTTTCTAAAAAATTATAGAAATTCATTTGAAACAAACTTAGGTCTATTATCGAAAATAATTTTATAAGGAACTTTAAATCTAGAGAAAATTTAATTTTATAAAAATGAGATCACTTCACCTGTTACAGAACTTTAAATGCTTTGACCTTAGAACACTTAGTGAAATAATCCATTGCTATTAATATATACCTATAACCAATAGATAAAGGAAGATGTATATCTGAAATAAAGTTAACACCTTATTTCGTAAATAATTTTTTAGGAATAACATGATTTAAAGACATTGCAGACAACTTATCTCTACCAACAAAGAATTGACATGATATACAAGAATGAACTAACTTATAAACATCTTGAAATAAAGTAGGTCAATAATAACATGCTCTTCAAATATTATAAGTAGTGGTTTTTATATCATAATGTCCACCGCAATTTCTTTCATGACAACCTCTAAAAACTTTTTGAGTTTGATCATGCATAAGACGTCTTAATAAAACTTCATCTCTATTTTGATAAAATATTTTTTTTTTAATAAATAGAAATTTAAAGCTTTTAAATGTAAAGAATGTCTTTATTTCTTATTAAAATTATTAAGATAGACCTGATTTTGAAAATAAAAAACTAAGTCATGATACTAGTCATCTTTAGTCAACATACAATCCCATTCATTCATTTCAAGGCCAAATTTAATTTTTTTAGAAAAATCAAAATTTTTTATGGTCTTTAAATAAGGCTTTGCATTTAAATTATCATCAACTGACAAGAATAAAATATTGATATTTTAAGAAGTATTTTTATCTAAATATTTTGCTAAGTCATTACCTTTAATTATTTTTAAAGTTTCGAATTCAAGATCAAATTTTTGAATTCCTAATATCTACTTAACAAACCTTCCTTGAGTGGTTGGTTGTTTTAAAAGATAAGATAAAATAGTATATTAGATTGCAATTTTTTTTTGTTTTTATCAATAAATAATGAAATTTAATCAAAGAAAAAACCAATGAGAAAATAATTTTTTCAATAAGAGGATACCTAGTTTCAACATCTTTTAAAACTTGACTCATATAATCAATTGATTTTTCATCATTATTTTCAGACTCTTAAGTGATAACAACTCTAATTGATTTTTTAGTAGCATTAACATAAAGAATGAATGCTTTCTTTAAATCAGGTTTAGCAAGTACTAAAGTACTTGTAATGACATATTTAACATTATTGAATGCTAAATCAACACCTTCATCTCAGATATAAATTTTATCTTTCTTAAGCAATAATTGTAATGGATCAGACTTTTCAATAAAATTTGATATGAATTTCTTAAAAAAGTTTATTTTACCAAAAAAAGACTTTAAACGAGATTGATCCTTAGGATGAGTTAACTCTTTAATAATTTTAATACATTTAGGATCTATAGAAATTATATCCTTATAAATTATTGTCTTAATAAATTACTTTTGATAATACTAAAAATTGATTTTTTTGGATTCAAAGAAATACCATACTTTTTACATCTTATAAAAACTTCACAAAAATGATCTAAATAATTTTTCATCTTTTTGAATGAATGATGAGATCATCATGATAGCCCTGAATAACAATACCAATCAAGTCATCAAAAGCAACATGCATAGTTCTTTGAAAAGTAGCTTCTGCATTCATTAATCCAAAAGTCATTCTGTTAAAAGCAAAAGTCTCTCTATGAGTAGTGAAATTAGTTTTATGTCTATCTTCAAAATTTATAAAAATCTGATTATAACCAAAAAATTCATCAAATAAAGACATCATTTCTGATCCTACAATTTTTTGTAAATCTGATCTATACTTGGTAGAGGAAAATTATCTTTAACGATAGCTTTATTTAAATCTCTAAAATCAACACACAATCTAAAATCACCATTCTTCTTCTTAGTTAGCACTAAATTAACTATCCATTTATAATATTTTATAGAGAAAATGACACCAACATCAGCGATTTTATCTAGCTCTTTGTTAATGATGTCTTTTAACAAAGGGATAATTATTCATTTTTTTAATCTAACATGTTTAATACTAGGTTTTATAGTTATATCATGTTTAATAATATCAGTATCATAACCTTTAAGATCTTTGTATGACCAAACAAATACATCAATGAATTTTTTTAATAACTAATGAGTTTAACCTTCTCACTGTAGTAACTTAAGTTCATAAATAGACATATTTAAGATCCTCTTCTGTACCTAAATTGATATAAATAGTTTCACCTATGATTCTCGTAGAAGGTTATTCCATTATAGAAATCTTGGACTGATCATTAGGTGTAAACATAGATTCTAAACTTACTAAACCAACAAGTAATTTATTAGTACTTAATTTCAAATAATCTCTACAATTTAATACATAATCATCATAATCAAAATAAATACTTTAATAAAATAATCTATGTGTTTATCACAATTTAAACTAGGTTAACTATCATTCAAATCAAGAATTTTAGGTTGAAAAATTTTAGTATAAAAAAAATCTGTGGTTCATTCACTCTCACTTTGAGTTGGATTAGATGTAAAAACAACAGATTATCAGCTCTAATATTATATTATTTAAGAATATGAGTGATGTTGAAAGTCCCAAAATGTGCAAGTAAAGACCAAATTTTTTGTGTATAACAATATAGACGAGTTTGATTAGTTTTATAATTTTTTTGAACTTGTCTAATAATTAATTCAAAACCTATAAAGAATTCTAAATGTTTAATGTTAAGTTCAATAGATTTTTTTAAATGTAAACATAATGCTTTAAATTTTATAGTATTATTAGTGTTTTTAAATGATAATTTCAAGGCATTACAAAAATTTTTACCAACAAAAAAATTAATCAAATCCTAGCACCATTATCTTATTGAGAATAAACTCCATCAAAATATAGTGACAATAAATTTTTTTCTCAAAGAATTCTTCATGCAAATTTTTTGGTTCATCTAAATTTATAAAATCATAAGTTCTAATTATTATCTCAACATAAACAATAGTGGAAGAAGTAAATGACTCTATAGGTGTATGAGACCAATCTTCTCTTTTAATGAAAGCAATATCATTACTAACGAGAACCCATGTGATATCTTTTCTCACAAAAGCACTAGTTTCTTTTGACCAATCCCTTCTTAATAACATAACATAGCATGATTACTAAGAATGCCTAAAACTTGGATATTGGTCATGCATCTAATTCTTTCATCTTGAAATTTTTTGATGATTATGTTTTGAAACTTATCACAACTTTTAGTTTGTCTAGAATCAAATCTAATAAGTTTCTTATTGTCAGTTTCATAAGATATGCCTAATTGATTAGTAATGAATTTAGGCATTATATTCTTTGAAGCACATCTATCTAATATATAATTATAGATTATCTTATTAAAATTTTTAACCATAACATAAAAAAGAGGTATATAATCTGCAGAAGGATCATAAATTTGAACAAAAATAGTTGATTGTTCATTACTGTCTTTTTCTTGTAAGCCTACATGAGTTTTAAGATTTTTAACAGTTTTATTGATTTTATCAAGTTTTCTTGCAAAACTAGCTACTTATAATAATGAGAATCCAACTTTAATTTTGGATAAATCATCAATTATATTATAAGCTCTAGAATCAGATTATCAAAAATTTTTAGGCTTATAACGCTGATAGTGACTATTAATATAACCATTTGATAAAAGAATATTTTGAGAAGAATTATTAGTTAAACTACTTAAATAATTATTATAAACTATTTTATATTTATCATTAGAATAAGAATCATTATTTGTTATTTTGTTATTTTGAGAAGAGTTATAATCTTTATTTGTAGTATTAATAACATACATACTTTTATTTTCTGAAGGATCATAAAACACATACATATTTATGTTGTGTGCTAGATCTTCAGATATAAGATCTTTCCCTTGAAGAAAAATTTTAAACTTGTGAACAACGACACATGAATTTGGATCATGATCCAATTCACACACATTATAGTAATAAGCAATTTCTATTTTTTTACTTTCAATATTATTTATATTAGATGAAGGTTTATCATTCAGTTGTCTTTTAACAACCAATTTATATCTTAAACTTTGAATGGCCTTTAAATTTTTTGTATTAGCTAAATTTCAACTTATATAAGACTTATTATAAAACCAATACATTGAAGTTTTCTTTCATATTCAATGTAGAATGTTATAGTTTCATCATATTCTATAATATCCTTATCCTCTAAGGTCATTTTATATTTTAAGGGTAAAACACTGTAAAAATAAAATCTAGATAACTTCTTAGAAGGTCTAAGATCTTGAGGAATATTTAGATGCAACTTAGTGAATTTGGTAATGAAATGATAAATGGTCTCACCTAGATCAAGAAAAAAATTCAAAAGATCATTGACTAGGTCAAAGTCCTCTTTCGCTTTCCCTAAAGATAACTTTATCTATTCTTCAATATTTTTCTATGCGCTGATAACTTTAGTAGGTAAACTAATAAATGAGTGGTACACTTTTTTTAAAAAATGTTTTAACAAAAATTCTTAAAGATATATTTTCATTTGTTATATAAAGAGTAACAAAAACTAACCTAAACACTTTTAAATGATCTTCCCAAAATTCTCCAAAAGCTCCAAATTTTTTTGGTATATTTAATCCTTTAAGGAAAGGTAACTTACCATGATGATTTCTAATATTAATTGGATTTAAAAAAATCTATGAAGTTACAAATATCCAATGTTCATCCTTAGCTTCAGCTTCATCTTCTTTTTTAGTGAGATCATTCTAATCTCTATGGTCTTGTAGTCCATGAATCAACTCTTTTATCCTCACTTCTACTTGATCTCCCACTGGAAACTTCAGTAGTCTCTTTTACTTGAGTTAGATGATTTTTTTGATCTAGATTTAAATAATTTAATTATAGATTTATATCAATAAGTTTAGAGGGCATAACCAAATAATCAAAAGGAAAAGAATTAGTAAAGAAATGAGTTTGAGGCTTAGGATTAACTGTTAAAATTCTAGCTCTATCTTCCTGAATTCATCTATTTATGTTTAAAATATCCTGTTGAGTTTCATGAGTAAGATTAGAATACCAATCTATCTCAAATTATTCAATTTCTTCTTCTTCATTTATGACTTGAATAACATGTTGAAGATTATGAGGATGATTATACTATGCATAATGAGTTAGATTAAAAGCAACATCAGCTTGATCATAAGTAATATCAATTCTAGGTTAAATAATATGACACTGTCCTTTAAGTATTATGAGCAAGAATAAAACACAACTTAAAATAATTTTTTTTTTTGAAATAATCCTCAACAAAGTCCTCAAATTTATTGATGATGAAAATTCTACCATCAACTAATCAACCCTTTCGCCTATTGCGAAGGTTAAGTTGAAATTGTGCTAGTCTAATAATAAGGTTCTAAATGTTTAATTACGATCCTAAATATGTGAAGGGTTTTTAAAATATTCTTAAAAATAAAAAATAAATTATTAAAAATAACATATTCTATTATAATTTCAAAAATCTACTTTATCAAATAATGAATCAATTTAGATATGAAAATGTAATCTATCCTATTCAATAGATAAGGCTTATGAATAAGAAAATCTCTTGAAGGAAATAAATCTAATTCAATTATATAATACATTTCAAAGTAATATCTTATTTTTTTTGTAATAACTTTCAAGTAACATGAAGATAATAAATCAAAAATATAAAGTAAAACAGAATTGAGATAAATCAAGATAAACAATTTTTTTATCAAGTAAACAACTAAGAATAACTCAACACATAAGAGACAAATCAACAACAACTAATAAACCAAAGAGAAAAAATTAAAGAAGACAAACAAGACAATAACTAAGTTAAGAAAGAGATAATAAACTATTAAAAGAAACAAAGTATTAAACGCAAACTAAACTAGAACAAAACAAAACAATCAAAATAAGTCTAATAAAGTTAAGACAATCTAAATCTAAACTAAATCTATAAACTAACTAATTTGGAATCTAATTAATTCTAGCTCTAAAAAAAATAAAAGGATTTAATCCAAAAAACTAAAATAAAACAGAAATAAATAGTAAGGAAAAGTAAAGCAAAGTAAATACATTAAAACTAAGGAAATAAAAAAAGAAATAAAATTATTTAAGATTATTCTAAATTATATTAAACAAAGTTAAAGTCAAAGTCAATATAAAGTATAATATAGATAAAATATGTGAGTCTCAGTAGAGAGAGTCATCTTAGTGAAATAGATCAGTTTTAATTGAAAAACCAACATCTTTGTTTACAAAATATCTTGAGAGATAACTTTTGCAATCAAATAGATTAATAAAATGTCACAAGTAGTGAAGTTTTATTCATTATTTAAGTTGAATCCTTGGATTCTACATATAAGATTGCAAGGAGCAATCATCAAAAGATGTTAAACTTGACAAAATTTAGATAATCTATTATAAATGAGAATATAAATCTGGATATACCTACGTTGTCTAAGCAATTACTCAATCATCAGAGAAAGTACCATCAGGTCTATCTCTAAAAGTCATGCTATCTTAGATAATTTGCATATAAGAGAGATAGATAAATGATTGAATTCACAATGTATAAGTCTTCAATAGCTGTGTTGTTCTTCCTCTTTCAAATGAACCCTTGATCTCCTTTTATGTTTCAAGTTTGGTTGAAAAAGAAGTTGTAACTAACCTTAGTTAGTTATTTATTTAACTTAATTAATTGACTTTTTAAAAGTCAATTAATATAGATAGTTATTAGTTAAAGTTTAATTAAGACTTAAAAGTCTTAATGGATCAAGTATCTGAATATAGATTGGGTACTTCTTGACGGGTGGGGACCCTTAATCAATTAATAATAACATAAAAAAACATGTTTCAATAAATAAATAGATAAATTAAAGTCAAATAAAATTCTTATTTATATTAAAATCATAATGCATATTTTTAAATTTTTTAAAGGCATATATTATCAAAAAATAAAAATCTATTGTACTTTCAACATATCCAACCAAGATATCAAAATCTAAAATCAAAAGTATCAAGTCTGAAAGTACAGAGTTATACCAACTAAAAGTTTAACTAATTAAATAAAAACTCATCTTGCTGACATCCAATAATCATCAAAATCAGAAAGGACCTCAATTATTGGCTTTTTCTACTCATTCACACACTCATTATATTCCATCATTTGTTCTTGAATCATTTGTGAGATCATCCACCTTCAGATTAATCTATTTGAAAACTCTGACCTCAACTAGAGTGTCTGTGTCATTCTGACTATCTGATCATTTGTCTAAAGTGGTTGGTGATAGATGTATAATCATTGAGAGGAAGGAGGTAAACTAGTGAGCCTAGATACTCGAACTTCAATTTCATTCTTTTCTTACTCTTAATCAATTGCCACAAGCATTCATGAATCATACACATTATTCATAGCAATGAACAAGAGAGACAATGAAAGATCAAGTACTTAACACAAGACATATGTGGGAAATCCTCTTGGGGAATAAAACCCACTCTCAAGCCTGAAAACACTTGGACTACTTGTTTTATAAGGTATTACAAACAAAATATTGATCATGTCCTCTTAACCAAGATTTAGTAAAACACCTATTCCACAAGGATCACCTTCCCCTAAGATGATCAAATCCTTTAGACCACCTACATTTAGTGAAACACCTGTTTCATAAGGAACAAATTGCTCATAATATGATCAACTCCTTTAGACCACCCTTTGTGTCAGGAATCTAGAACAACAAACATGCTCTGATCCCACTTGTCAGGATGCGAAACCGGAAGCATACAATTGATTACCAAACTTCAAGCAACTTAATATGCGAAAATAACCAGATTCACCAAGTAACTAGAATTCAGAATAACACAGCATATGAGAGACAATACACAACTTGTATTAACACTTTATACAGAAAAGAATACAATAAAGAAGATGCCACTTCTTCTCCACCACCTTACAGAGGTTTCCCACACCTCAAGTGAACAGTAATTCTTCTCCCCAAAGCTCTCCCTCTCACAGGTCACAACACCCAACTCAAATACAGAGTTGGTGTTCACCTCCCGTGCTTCACGCACACCACAAGTGCTCCATGCACTCCACAAGCACTCCACGTGCTCCACAAGTACTCAAAGTACTTCAAGTAGATCTCCCATGAACCTGCAATAACCTGCACTTCAACAGACCATACTTATGGAAGGAACTCCCTTGCCTTCCTCTTGATCTATCCGAGTACAAACCTGTACTCCAAGTAGATCCTGCCTGATACTGCTCCCTGTTGTGTTGCTGTCTATATGACCTTGCACACCTGCAAATCAAACAACAGTTCTGCTCACCTGTGAACCTCGACCTTGCACACACATACACCTGCAGATCAACGATCTTACTTACCATGTAGATCTCCTATATAGGCCATGCAACTGTGACCAAGATCCTACACTCTTGAAGAACCCAGCTGGCTCTCCAATCCAGCACCAACACACCTGGTACTGTGGCACTAGGAGGAACGCACCATTGCTCTACCTCACACACAGAAGGAGCTTATAATTATGCTCTCTTACTCCCTAGCACACTTTTCCAATACAACCATGAGTCTATTATATAGATCTCATCCAAACAATAATTAGACATCTAATTACAATAATTAGATCCGCAGCTATGAGTCTAAAATTAGCACTCATCATGCAAACACTTGGTTCGTTAGCTAACTGCCCATAAATAGCTTGCAGTCGAACCACACAGGCGACCGACGCCGGTCCTTGTCCGCCTGGGGGTCACCGACGCCGGCCGATCTCTGACCGACGTCGGTTGCCTTCCTGGCCTTTCCTGCTGACGTCGGTTGGCCTGACCGACGCCGGTGTCTCTGACACTCAACAACTCTCCTGCAACCTCCTCTGTATCTGCATCAGTGAAGCTTTTAGCTCCACAATCCTAACAATCTCCCACTTGGAGATAAACAGCTGCACTGTACCTGTACCTGTACTCTGTTTAATCTGTTTCCTGGTCTGTATTCCTCTTCAAGCTCCCACCTGAAGACAACCCACCACACAACCTGTGATGTACCTCCTGTCATCCGAGTACCTACCACATCCGAACCTACAACACCATGTAGTGAAGTCCTGACCCTGCATAGCAACACCTGCTGCCGGTCCCTCTCAGAAAACCTGAGAACCCACTTCCCCGAATTGGCTCCTAACTCTGACAGCTCCCACTGCATGGGAATACTCAGGTCTATACCAGACCTCATGTGATTTCAGACACTGTACCTATCCAGCCCTTAGTGTGCTCCGGTTCTGCATCTCGAACCTCGCCAACACCTGATTCACATCAGCTCCCACTTGAGACAAAATCAACCTATGATCTCCATGCCTCCCATGTCAAAGAATTTCGCTGCTCAAAACTCCCCCCTGACATGTCACTGAACTAATCTTACCCTTAGCTCAAAAAACCCTGTATGTACTAACCTGCTATAGCAAAACATACCATCCACATACAGTAATAGAATGATGTCATGACCATCATCCTCCTGGTAAGTCAAACCACAGTAGTTACCCTGACATCGACTGAAGCCATGCTTCGTCCTCCACCTGTCAAAACCTGTACGACTGTCCTGCAGCTTCCTCAAGACCATATACCTGGTCTTCCATCTCACGTATCCGTTCTCTCTATTCTTCTACTAAGGAATCCGTTTGTCTCTGTGCTTTCATCCAGCTGGCAAACCTACCAAAACTCCCATCTGGTTCTGCATCATAATCCTGCCTAGCTCACATCTGTTTTCTGGATCCTTCCTGCTCTATAATCAGCAACAAGTACGAAGAAGAGGAACACGAATTTGAGGGCCTACTTACGCCTTCAGTCCTCCATATGGGTGTTTGAGACTCCTTGACAGCATACTGTCCACCCAAAATTCGTTACAGTGACCGACCTCGGTCACTCCACAGTCTGCATCTGACCGACGTCGGTTCCATGCATCTGTACCTGACTACCAACCTGCCAGCGCTGGTGTCCCTGCTGCCGACGTCGATCCTCCTGACCGACATCGGTCTTACATACCACCGACGTCAGTCCCATGACTGACGTCGGTCTTACCCTGCCCGACATCACCGGCTTCAGTCTGCACATGACCGACATCGGCACCTGTCTGTTCGACGCCGGTTCCTCCTGACCGACGCCGGTGTCTGTGTTCGCCTGTGAGTGATGACTTTTTACCCGCGAGCTCCTTTGGATCAAACTCCATGTCCAAACTGCCCTGCTCAGATGTATCCAGCCTCATCCACTGAACTCTGTCCGCCATCTCCTCCAAGAACACCAAGGCTTTCCAGTTCTTAAGCCTATCAAATACATCTGTCTTCCGCTTAAGAACATGCATCTCCTTCCTGCTCATGTGACCAAGCCTACGAAGCCACGTCTTCGCTATAGAAGAAGAATCAGTAATATAAACAAGTAGATAAAGTATACCTGTTTTCTTACCACCAGCTAATTCAAGTGCTACCGCTGTGAGAGTTCTTGTGCATCTCTCATCACCCAATCTTTCTGAAGAAATTAGCCAAATCTCCAAACTTGGGAATTGCATGACCTTCATCAACACCTGTGTGTTGGCCGCCTGTAATTTCAGCTTCACTTCCCCTTTGCCAATTCTTTGGCAAGGCTTACCAGCTCCTCTACCTAGGACTGCATGGAAAGAGGCAACCGAATCTTTTATCCAAGATTCAACTTTATCCAAGAAACTTGCAAACACATTCTGTGCAACAACACCTGCTACATCTGTATCTTCAGTTTCTTCATGCTGATCTGTTACCAACCAACAATGTTCTTTTACCTGCTCTTTCTTTCCATCGGACTGTGAGTAACTGTTTGTGCTTTTCAACTCCTCCATTCTTAGCTTACTTTGATCTGCCGTTGCTCTACTCCCACTCGATCAGAAACCCCTGAGAGTGCCCTGTAACCAAAACACAACCTACTTCCTGCAACCTTAGCTCTGATACCACTTGTCAGGAATCTAGAACAACAAACATGCTCTGATCCCACTTGTCAGGATGCGAAACCGGAAGCATACAATTGATTACCAAACTTCAAGCAACTTAATATGCGGAAATAACCAGATTCACCAAGTAACTAGAATTCAGAATAACACAGCATATGAGAGACAATACACAACTTGTATTAACACTTTATACAGAAAAGAATACAATAAAGAAGATGCCACTTCTTCTCCACCACCTTACAGAGGTTTCTCACACCTCAAGTGAATAGTAATTCTTCTCCCCAAAGCTCTCCCTCTCACAGGTCACAACACCCAACTCAAATACAGAGTTGGTGTTCACCTCCCGTGCTTCACGCACACCACAAGTGCTCCACGCACTCCACAAGCACTCCACGTGCTCCACAAGTACTCAAAGTACTTCAAGTAGATCTCCCATGAACCTGCAATAACCTGCACTTCAACAGACCATACTTATGGAAGGAACTCCCTTGCCTTCCTCTTGCTCTATCCGAGTACAAACCTGTACTCCAAGTAGATCCTGCCTGATACTGCTCCCTGTTGTGTTGCTGTCTATATGACCTTGCACACCTACAAATCAAACAACGGTTCTGCTCACTTGTGAACCTCGACCTTGCACACACATACACCTGCAGATCAACGATCTTACTTACCATGTAGATCTCCTATATAGGCCATGCAACTGTGACCAAGATCCTACACTCTTGAAGAACCCAGCTAGCTCTCCAATCCAGCACCAACACACCTGGTACTGTGGCACTAGGAGGAACGCACCATTGCTCTACCTCACACACAGAAGGAGCTTATAATTATGCTCTCTTACTCCCTAGCACACTTTTCCAATACAACCATGAGTCTATTATATAGATCTCATCCAAACAATAATTAGACATCTAATTACAATAATTAGATCCGCAGCTATGAGTCTAAAATTAGCATTCATCATGCAAACACTTGGTTCGTTAGCTAACTGCCCGTAAATAGCTTGCAGTCGAACCACACAGGCGACCGACGCCGGTCCCTGTCCGCCTGGGGGTCACCGATGCCGGCCGATCTCTGACCGACGTCGGTTGCCTTCCTGCCCTTTCCTGCTGACGTCGGTTGGCCTGACCGACGCCGGTGTCTCTGACACTCAGCAACTCTCCTGCAACCTCCTCTGTATCTGCATCAGTGAAGCTTTTAGCTCCACAATCCTAACACTTTGATCACCTCTATCTTTGAACTAATGTATTCGACACCTGATGATGAAACTCTAATTATCACTCTTCACCTTTAATCAACACATATTGTTGACCAAAGCACATTACATATTTGGACCAACATACAAAGATTAATTAGGACACATTACATATACCAACTAACCTCACTCTTCAACTATGCACACTCAATACATCCTTCACAACAATATCTCTATCATAGCTTCAGCAACATAACCATATGGACATACACACATCCCACACATTGATCTACCTCTTAGATCAACCACCAAGCTCACATAGATATCAATAATTCTTCACTCACATACAAGGCATCCAAACCATCCTTTTGGATCACTCTAGACCTCTGCGCTCCTTCTCAAATTACAAGAACACTATTATGACCATAGAAACATGACCTATAGGTCATACACATAATCCTTAATCTGATCTATTCACCAACCCAACCATTGGGCACACTCAGCCTCTTGTCTTCTTTTCTTCAATGCACACACCACTCGCACAAGGCTAGAAACCATCTCCTTTGGTTTTACCATATATATATCCTTCATGATAAACAACTTCTTGGTAAACCATTAGACTTAACTTAAAACTTAAAGCTTTTATTACATTAAGACATGGCTCAAAATAATCTTCATCGGTTGGCCATATTATCTTTGGGTCACCCTTAAGCAGTTATATCTTTTAATAAGGCCCTTGTAGCTCTTATAGGTCTCATAGAGACCTATTTACCCACTTATCACTTCAATGAGAAAAATAGAAACTCAAGACCACTTAAAAAAACATAGGTCCACTCCACATAACCCCTTAGTCCCACCCACATGGGCCCATGCCACCTGGAACACCAACTCTACACTTGAACCTACCAATTAGGCCACCTTGTTCTTCAGGTTTTCATATATAAAAAATATAGTCATAAATTTTGAATCAAACACACAATATCTCACATAACCACATGAAAAAGTCATATAAATATAAACCTCTAATATCTCTACAACATCTCCATTTACCTTAGACACTCCAACACAGGCCAAAACATCTCAAACTATCTCACTCAAGATGGTCATACATAGTTAAAATACAATTAGTCTAATATGATTTTCCATATTTGATCAAAAGCATACTATGACAACCAATTCATTTTTATAAGTCTTTAATACTTATAAAAAATCTCCATGCTCATTTTATTTTTCAACTTAGCTCAGAACACCTTCAAATTGCCTTTGTAAGATGGTCACTCAATCTACCAGTAACCTTCAAGAACACAGTCAACTTTTAAAGTAATGTTCATACTCAAGATCGATTGGTAAAACCTATAAATACCACATATAACATACTCATGGATTATAAAACACTAAAAAATATCTAAGTCATCAAGAGATATTGAAACAATATCAAAACAAGCTCGAACAATCTTCTCAGGTCACTAATAGTCCATGCACAAACACATAGTGACTTGGAACCTTAATATTTTTAACTGTACACACTTTCAGATCTTCAAATTAGGTTTATTAGATGAAACATGGAGTCATCTTCATAATTTTTTTAAAACATGAACAAATTCAGCCTAGATCAAAATTTATGGCCCAAAAACTAGACACTAGTCTTTTCTTTTACAAAATTCAAACGGTCATGGTTAAACTTTGAACACTAAGCTCGCATCTTGTGTCCTCACTACTCAAATCAATTATGAACCATTTATCTTATCTTAACTTTAATTCATAGGCACCAATGCTCAAATTTTAAATCTCAGTCACTTTGACATCATCTCATGCAATCTTGAAACTTGGACTCAACATGCTCCATTGATCTTTGTGGATCAGTCAGGTCTTTATTATGCATCTCACACCATTCAATAAATTTATACAAACACCCTCTTGACATTAGATCCTTATCCTATACCTTTGCTTAGTCATTAAACGTCATGCACTTGTCCTCATCTCACTACTTTCTAACTTCTTGGATCAATGTGCACCATCGATCTTGATCAAATTTTAACTTGTGTAGAAATGACTATGGGAACCTTGCTTATCTACTTAAGTAGTCATTTTTTAACCTTAATAACTTCTTCTATGCTTAGATGCATGATTTTAAATTTGTACCATATAATATCCTCACATAGGAGAATACAACCATGTGACAAACAACTCCTGTAACCCTCACACGTGTGAGATATAATGCCATTAAAATACCTTCTCAAAATCTTTTGTCATTGAGCCAACTATGTCAAAACCTACTTGGGAGGCTAACTTTGAACACACATATCTTTTGATGTGCTTCATTGTATGATATAAATTTTAGCATAAATCAACTAGGATCAAAACTCAACAAACCCATATGATTAGTTTCTATTAACACCTTCACATGTGCAAGATATAACACCATAAAAATTCTTACTTGACTCTTCTTGCCATGTTACAAAATTGGCTAGGTATGGGAAAACACTGTCAAAATGCTTGGGAGCCCAAATTTTTTCATGTATATCTTTTATTATGATACATTACATGACCTAAAATTTCGTGCATAAGAACTAGGCACAAAAATGAACAAACCCATACGATCATTTTATCTTGACACCTCCATGTATATGAATTCTGACCTCATCAACATGCTTACTCAGCTCTTTTTGGCCACATGCCAATTTGGATATGTATGAGAAAATAGTGAATTTTATCTTAAAAGCTAAATTTACACCTTTATATCTTTGACTACACTTCAATGTATGGCTTGAGATTTAATTGATAGTAACTAGGGACTAATTTGATCATAACCATATGACCAACTCCCTCAAGACTCATCCACATGTGGTAATGGTGATGTCATCAAAATACCTACTCAGATTTTTTGCCACTAGACCCAAAGTGTTTAGATGAAGAAAATAACTACTAGGTGAGATCCACTCACTTACATACTCATTCTAAGCACTCTTGATTCCTCATAGGGAATCTGAAACATGTCTATACCAATAATATCATTCATCAAATGCCTCATTTAGGTAAATATTGAAGAACCATGTAGGAACATCGAGGCTCATTGAAGCACACTTTGTTATTGTCATTATAACACACATGACACCTTATCAACATCTTTAGTCATCTTGGAGATATCATTAAAAAACCTCCAACAATCTCCCCCTTTGTCATTGATATCAAACACCAATACAGAGCTTATGCTCACACTCTATCTCTCTTTTCAAGTTCTTTCTCCCCCTTGACATAATGACAAAGTGCGATAAAATTATGATCCTATGAACCTGGAAAGACATCAAAGACCAATAATAGGAAGAGGCCATCTTTGAGAGATGATACAGAGTCCCCTTAACATTGAGCAAATCGCTTCTTATCTTGAGCTTCTCAAACATGCTCCATGACTACACTCTTTTGATCATACATAGATTCTATGAAGACAAAACATTTATGAACAATAGAATATACATGAACTTACCTTGAAAACATTAAGAGGGACTCCCCTTAAGTCACTTGAGCTTAGGCACCTTTTTTCTTTGAGCATCTTTAGATCATTTCCAAAAATGATGAAATAATAGAATTGCCTCCATTCCTTCTCTCTCAGATTCAACTATGCAGTCCTCTAATCCTAGGACCTGACCAATTACAAAGCTCCCCCTCACATCATGCATAGTTCCTCAAGCCATTCAAACTAACTGAGTTATCTCCCCCTACATCCATGACATACTTAACTTATCATCTACAGAACTCAGAGACCTTCTTCTGATATCAAAGATATGATAATACATTCTCCTCATCTTTCATATCAACCTTGTCTTACAGTCTTTCAACATTTGATCAATTGATTTGAGAAATACAAATTGATAAGTTCTTACCTTTAGAACTAAGAACCCTAAATATATCTTAAGCCCATTTGAATAATAACAACATACCTTTCTATATAATAGAATATCTTGACACCTCATCATCCTTGATTAGACACTTAGATAGAAAACTTCCATTTCATGCTTGCAGACCTTGCACCCATAACTGAGTCCCAACCAACATTCTCCATGCTTCCTCTATTTGTAAAGTGTCTCCTTAAAGCTTAGAGAGAGACATCGCTTTTGACATAGCGAGACTAAAAGTTCCAAAACTCTGGAGATGCCCATATCTCCACATCTTTCTCTGACTTGAAGTCTTGCTTGAATTTGAAAGGATGCTTGACTTCATTCTTTTCTTCAAATTTGTCAACATAAATTCTTGTCTTCCCTTCATATTTACCATGGCAAACAAACCATCTTACATCTTAGTCTGATCTCTCTTGAAAGGCTTAGGTTTCCATACCTATTTGTGACCTCTTCCTTACACACTAGGATCCCCATACACCTTATTTTTCTTTGGGAACTCATTCAACATGTTCTTATAATACCTAGTAATGTGATCAAATCTATAATATCTAAAATAAACAAGATCATTCATACCTTTTGCTTGATGATGATTGTGATCTTCCTTTTCTATTTGGATAGAGGGCATTCCTATATCTTCTTCATGTCTAATTCCTTCTTTACAATAGTAGTTAGTCCACCTTGATCAAAATTATCCTTCAAAGTCTTTGGTCTCAAAACCATTGAGTGACCTTTAGGAGCAAAATGCTTCTTCAAAATATTCTTACAGAATCTAGCAATATGTCATACTTTATTTCAACTATAAAAAATAATATCATTCAACATATCTATTAACTAATCTGAGTTAAGTATTCTCCAATACCAATTTCTCCTTCTTCCAAGGCACCATGTGAACTCATTCTTAGATCTCATATTTCTACAGTCTCTTGTCCTATGACCATATTGATAGCAAAAATGACACTAGCCATGAAAATAACTAACATACCTTATTGCATTGGGCTATATAACTGGTCTTCTTTAATTGCTCTTGACTTGATCTGACTTCTTTTGATTTTATTCAAGCTTGATTATCTTGACAACAAATTTCTCATGCTCATCCTTCAATGAATTTATCTTGGTTTCTAATTGAATGTACTCATCTTCTTTAATTCTTATACTTGAAATAACAACCATCAACAGACCTCTGAGAATTTGGATAGTCTCTTTATCAATCTTAGCTTCTTTATCCATGTCATATTTTATTCTACATGCTTGCTTTAACAAACTTCCCTAGAGAGAACTAACTTGTGATTCAAGACCTTTGATCACATACCTCACCTTGTGATACCTCCTTTTAAGCTCAGCTCCTAGATCCACTTCATCTTTGTCACTATCATAGAACACTTATTTATCACCATTGTCATGGAAAACTTATTCATTATTCATGATGTCCTTTTCTTTTGAACTCAAATTTGCCTTCTTCTGAACCTTGAGGTCATTGATAACCTTCATATCTTCTTTAACATCATTCTTCAAAGAATATATTTATTCCTCAAGTGACTTGATCATAGTCTTTCACTATTTACTATCTTTATTCAACTATTTATCCATCTTTATACCTACTCATAATCTCCTTCAAGATGTTAAGCTTCCTCCAAAGGACCTACTATGATACCAACTGGTAGAGGTACTATCATTGAGAGGGGGGTGAATCAGTGAGCCCAGATAATCAAAATTAAATTTCAATCCTTTCTTATTCTTAATCAATTACCATAAGGATTCATAAATCATACACATTATTCATAGCAATGAATAAGAGAGATAATGTAATATCAAGCACTTAATATAAGACATACGTGGGAAACCCTCTTAGGGAATAAAACCCACTCTTAATCCTATAAACAAATAGACTACTCATCTTATAAGGGATTACAAACCAGAGACTGATCATGTCCTAACTAGGATTTAGTGAAACACCTATTACACAAGAAGAACTTTGTTCCTAAGATTATCAACTCCTTTAGACCACCTACCTTTAGTGAAACACCTATTTCACAATGAGCAAACTTCCCCTAAGATGATCAACTCCTTTAGATGACCCTTTAAACATCTGCACCTTTGAACTGATATCTTCAACACCTAATCATAAAACTCTAATTAGCACACTTAACCTTCACTCAACACACCCTATTGACCAAATCACATTACATACTTTTACCAACACACAAATATCATTTATGACACATTACATATCCCAACTAACCCAACTCTTTAACTCTACACACTCAATGCATTCTTCATAGCAATAACTCTATCACAACTTTAAAAACATAACCAAATGGTTATATACATAGTATACACAATTATTTTCCTCTCAGATCAACCACCAATCTCACACAAATATCAACAATCCTTCACTCAGACATAAGGCATCCAAACCATCCTTTTGGATCACTCTAGACCTCTTTGCTCATGCTTAACCTATAAGAGCACTTTTCTAACCTAAAAAACATGACCTATAGGTCATATAAATAGTTATTAATTTTCTTTAATCACTAACCCAACCATTAGGCATACTTATCCTCTTCTCTTCTTCACTTCAATGCGCACACCACTCCCACAAGCCTACAAACTATCTCCTTTGGTTTTAATATATATAGAGCCTTCATGATAAAAAACTTCTTGGCCAACCATTAGACTTACCTTAACCCTTAAGGATTCTATTAAATCAATATAGGGCTCAAAACAATCTTCATCAGTCAGCCATAACATCTATGGGTCACCCTTAAGCAGCTACACCTTTTAATAAGGCCCTTGTAGCTCTTATAGGTCTCATGGAGACCTATTCACCCACTTATCACTTCAATGAGAAAAATAGAAACTTAGGACCACTTCCAAAAACATAGATCCCCTCTACATGACCCCTTAGTCATACTCAAATGGGTCCATGCCACTTGGAACACCAAATCCACACTTGAACCTACCAATTAGGTCACCTCACTCTTTAGGTCTTCATTTATAGAAACCATAGTCATAAAATTTTAAATCAAACACAAAAATCTTTCACATAAAAATATAAAAAAGTTATATGAATATAACCTCCAAGATATTTTCAACATCTCCATATGACTTAGACACTCCAACATAGGCCAAAACATCTCAAACTATCTCACTCAAGATGACCGCTCAAATTGGTCATACACAATCAAAATACAACCATTTTAATATGATTCTCCGTATCTGATCAAAAGGATAATATGAAAACCAATTAATTTTTATAAGTATTTAAGACTTATATAACATCTTTATGCTCATTTTATTATTTACCTTAGCTTATAACACTTTCAACTTGCCTCTGCAAGATGGTCACTCAATCTACCAATAACCTGTAAGAACACAATCAACTTATTAAGTAATGTTCATACTCAATATCAATTAGTCAAACATCAAAATACCACATAGAAAATCCTCATGGATTCTAAAAAACTTCCAAATAGCTAAGTCATCAAGATATATCAAAATAATATCAAAATAGGCTCAAACAATCTTCTTGGGTCACTAATAATCCATGTACAAACACATAGTCAACTTAGAACCTTAATATCTTTGAATGTACACATTTATAGATCTTCAAATTAGGTTAATTAGATAAAACATAGAGTCCTCTTCATATTTATTTTTAAAATCATGAGTAAATTCATCTTGGATCAAAATTTATGGCCCAAAAACTAGACATTGGTGTTTTCCTTTGCAAAATTCAAATATTCAAATTCAAATAGTCACGGCTAAAATTCAAACACAAAGCTTGCTTCTCATGTCCTCCTTGATCAGATCAATTACACACCATTGATCTTGTTTTAACTTTAATGTATAGGCACCAATACTCAAATTTTGAACCTCAATCACTTTGACTCATCTCGTGTAATATTGAAACTTTGACTCAATGTGCTTCATTGATCTCTATGGATCAGTCAGGTCTTTATCATGCAACTCGCACCGTTCGATCAATATGTACAAATAGTCACTCACCATTAGATATTTATCTTTTACCTTTGTTTAGTCATCAAATATCATGCACTTTTCCTCATCTCACTACTTTTTGACTTCTTGGAGTAATGCACATAGTTGATATTGCTTATTTGCCTGAGTAACCATTTTTGAACCTTAATAACTTCTTCTGCACTTAGATGCATGATATAAAATTTGGAACATATGATATCACATAGGAGAATAAAACCATGTGACAAATATATCCTATAACCATTGCATGTGTGAGATATAATTCCATTAAAATTCCTTCTCAAAATCTTCTGTCTCAAAGCCAACTATGTCAAAACCTGCCTGGGAGGCCAACTTTCAACAAGCATATCTTTTGACGCTCTTCATTGCATGATCTAAATTTTAGTGAAAATTAACTAGAATAAAAAATAAACAAATACAAATTATTAGTTTCTCTTGAAACATTCACATGTATAAGATATAACACCATCAAAATGCTCACTTAGCTCTTCTTGCCATATTGTTAAATTGGCTTAGTATGAGAAAACACTGCTAAAATTCTTGGGAGCCCAACATTGCTCATGCATATCTTTTGTTGTGCTATATCGCATGACATGTAATTTGGTACATAATAAATAGCCATAAAAATTAACAAACCCATATGATCATTTTATCTTGACACCTCTACATGTGCAAATTCTGACTTGATCAACATGCTTACTTGGCTCTTTCTAGCCATATACAAATTTGGCTAAGTGTGGGAAAATAGTGAATTCTATCTCAGAAGCCAATTTTTCATCCTCATATCTTTGAATTCACTTCAATGAATGAATTAACATTTAACACATAGCAACTAGGGACTAATGTGATCACAACAATATGACCAACTCCCCCAAACCCATCCACATATAGAAATGTTGATGTCATCAAACTACCTACTTAAATTTTCTACCACTGGACCCAAAGTGTCTAGATGTTCATAAATTGAAGATCCATCCTTTTTAGATGAAGAACCACCTTCAATTGAAACTCAACCCATGAAAAGTTGAATAATATTTCAAAGAATCCCTACAAACTTGAATTTTCTTAAATTGATTCCCTGATGAGGACAATTTGTAGAAAAATGATTACCTCCCTAGATGCAAGGTTGTGGATGTATGCCCTAACTTCAAATGGATGAAAAAAGAACTACCAGATGAGATCCACTCAATTTCATACTCATACTAAGCATTATTGATGCCCCATAGGGACTCTAAAACATGTCCATACCAACAATATCATCTATCAAATGCCTTATTTAGGTAAATACTGAAGAACCATGAAGGAACATTGAGGCTCATTATAGCACACATGATACCTTATCAACATCCTTGGTCACCTTGGAGACATCATTGACAAAACTCTAAATAGTTGGATGAATTTCAAGACTACATTTCCTACAACCTAAAATATGGTCCTTCAAAGTTAATTTTATGCATCTTGAAATAGGATCTCTTTGAGATGGCGAGGGTTCATTAGAAATAGAAGCTATGGAAAGATTAACAAAGTTCTTAGCATGGGCCACTTCAATGTCTAGCTGAGTGACTTCATTAATAGGATGTGGCTCACTAACATGTTGGATTATCTCTAGAGTAGGTAACTAAACTGGCAAGTGATGTGGATTATTCTATAAGTGGTGAGAAGAAATACTATGGGAATAAGAATGGGCTCCAAATCTATGGCTATGAAATCCTCTATCACCTCTATGGTTTGTAGGGTTAAAGTGTAAGTTGTTCAAAACATTCCAAAACTCAAGGTCTATTACATCAAAGTGGATTGACATTATAGCTCCCCTACTAACATACCTAAGGCCAAATGTTCTAGCCTTCAAGCCTCCCCTTGTTAATTATTTATTTGAGTTTTGTTGATTCATACTACCAGAAGTTTGGTTTTTTCCCCAACCTTGATTATCACTATCTCTACCTGATTTGGGTTGATCCCATCTTGACATCCTATGTATTTTGAAATATATTCAAAAATTGATTATTTATGACTAAAAAATCAAGATGTATATATCCAACATGATAATCAACTGTTTATCAAACACATAGTCACTTATCAACATAAATATCTAAACTATCTATTGACTGCAACAATATTGAATTATTGTAACATCTTTAAATCTCAATGTAATATTCCATTTTGATCACATCAAAAACCAATTGAAAAATAAAATTATATATTTATAATCTCATTTTCACAATATTCTGCTATATTTCTTTGATTTTTTTTCACTATGAATATAATCTTACATATATATTTTTGTCAGAATAAAATTTGCACAAATGTCTAAACTAATTCAATCATGTCTAAAAAAAATTATTATTCATGACATATATTCCTCAAACTATAATCCATATAACTTCCTCAGAATCAAATAAGAGACTAAATCATCAAAATATAAACTTTAAACAAAAACTTGTCTTTCTAATTCAATATTATAGTTTTAATGCAACTATAAACATCTATTTTTGTTCTAAATATTCATAGTTTTGAAATATCCCAAAAAAATGTAGATGGTATAATATTTCATTTTGTCAATCAAAATCTTGATCGAAATAATAAACTCAGATTTCCATGAGAAAATCCACTTCCTATATCTGATTCTCATCTCTTCGTAATCATTGATAAAATATGAAATGTAACCAGAATACCACAACAACTATTATCTCCATATGAAACATTATTTTGAAACTAAACAACCATTTATAATTTATGTATGTATTTTTTTTAAAATTCAGCAAGAATCAACAGGAACCCTTCACACAAAAAACATTTGTCAAGCTTTTTCCATATAATATTTCTAAAAATATACTGAACTTGTCTTATACCAAAACGTAAGCTAAAAATATAAACTGATGTTTCTTAAAAGACACTATGTATTTGCAATACATTTTCCATCATATTTTTGACATAATCAAACATAAAAAATGTCTTATGTAAAGCTTTCTTCTAGAATGCATGTAACTCAAACTTTCTAAATATTCATAAAAACAAACAAACAAAGTTTGTTTTTACATAAAACCCTAAGCACATGAAGCTTCTGCTTCAAAAAATTGAGACACCCAACACTACTTTCACACTGTAACTATATACTCAACACACCATTTAGACTTTAAACCACTATAATAATATAACTAGTGTATGCATTTAAGTGAGCAAGTCTTTGCTATTCTTTATAGACTAAATTCAACATAGTATATCCATGACATACCCATGCATGAATTTATTTCAAAACCCATGTTTGATTGATATTGTAGAAAGTTGTGACTAAAAAATATATTTTCCTATTTTGAACACAATCCCCCCTTTTTTATATCACTTATTATAACAGACCATATACTATTCAAAACCCTTCAAGACTTTATGAAACAAAACACATAGAGCTCATTTTTCAAAAACACAAAATCTCAACCAAGCTTTTGAAATTATAAATAGCATATTTGAAACACCACTGAAATCTATATTACTCATAAAAAGATAGAACAAAATGCTTATAGAAAGAAGCCTAAATATTCTCAAAATATCATGATTAAACCAAAATGGTAAGGACACATATTCTAATCTCATCATTCATTAAGAATATTCCTAAAAAAATATTCATTTTGTTTATGACATACCTGTATGTGCTTTTCTTTAAAATGTTTGCTCACAAATTCTATCTACAACTCCAAAAACCAAATCGATAGAGTAATGGTTTCATAGAAAAGATTTGAAGAATGACCAAAACTAAGAAAATAAAGATATTTGTAATCCCAGGCTTGTAAATTAACTACCATGATTATGTGCACACTTTAGATTGGTTTATCAATTCAAGGAGAACACTTTAGCAATCCGCTAACCTACTTAGCAGTGTCATCAAATCTAGTGACTACCAAATACCTTACTAAACCAACAACTAATCTTCATCAATCAAGGCATGTACCTTTAACATTAAAGTCCCTCAAACTAGCAAATATATTTTATCAAGATCTCAAATCCTCTATCGTGCTTTGAATTAACTCATCTTTCCAACTTAGCATGCCACAAAACTTTCCAAATAGATTGCCAACTCAACTCAAATACATCACCATTCGAAGTCATAATTTACGCCCTTCAAAATTTTATGCCTTGAGATATAGACATTAACCTTTAAAAACAATAAGACTTGATAGATTTATATCAAAACCTTAGATTAAATGACATTATATTAGGACGTTTATCAAAATAAAGCCTTAGCATTAAACTTATAACACCTTAGGAAATAGTTTAAGCTTTTAAAAATAATATCAAACCTCTTATACCATGTCTCATATAATATCATATTCAACATGACAATCCACATTTTATACTTTCAAAATGAAAATGAACTAATCAAAAACCATTGTGACCAATCAACAATACATTTCCATTTTGATCAAACCATGTCACATACTATCATTATAGATTGAAAATATAAAATTATCACAATCTGATCGAGCTATCAATCTGAAAATTGATCTAAAATCCATATAAAATACTTAATTAAAAATCAATTGAGATGTCTAAATGCTATCATGATAAACCATATAAAGTTTTTGATTTCAACTAAAATGCTGTATTGTAACCTGATCAAAAATCTACTGAAAAACAAAATGACTGATCACAAACATTCATCAGTGATAAATACATATGCATATTCTATTCATTCATCCATTTATGCTTTTTAAGACCACTTAAAATATAAATTATAATTCATATTATAGAGTAAAAAACTCTACATTTTTCATTTTTTAAGTTTCAGTTGTGCACTCCAAGTTTTGTCCTTGCGCATTTTGGTTTGAGACAGTGAATTTTTTGACTTAGAGCATGGGCGCGAGTTTCTTTTCACCTAAATTTTGTCTAAGTATCAAAGTCGCACAGAAGCTACCAAGTGTCATTGATCGAGGCACATTTTATAATTTCTATAAGTTGCTCAGAACATACCATGTGTCCTGTGGTAACTCAGCGGAGCGACAAGTGTCGGCATCCACGTCTCATGTTTCTTATACGTTTCGAAAGCTTATTTCAATAAGTTTCTCTCAGGATCAAGCAAAAGGTGCCAAGTGGAAACTATGGAAGGTTTCAATATGTTTTTCTAAAAATAGTAGAGACCGCCATGTGCCCCTAGCCAAAAGTAGTGGAAACCACCAAGTGTCGACATCCTTAGTTTCTTCATTTTATTTTGTTGATTAAGTAAAGATTATGGTGGGCCCCGAGTTTTGTTTCTAAAGTCAGTGGAAGCTGCCAAGTGTCACCGTCTGTGTAAATCTGAAATGAGGCCTAATTTTTTCTATAATATAGCTAGAGTGAAGTGGAGACTAACACGTGTCACCTTCCGCATGATTCTCAAAAGGTAGTTAAAGAAAGTGGAGATTGCCATGTGTCCTTGTTCCCTTTTTGAAGTTTCTCGGGTGAGAAGTGTTGTGGGTCCCATTCTCTATAAATTGTTAATGTTCAAAGAAGCAGACTGTGATAGATGTCAAAGATGGAATACTCCTGAGCAAAGACACAGTAAAGAGTATAAGTTACGCAAAAAGTGTCGTGTGTCTTCGATAAGTGCCTCGAAAGCTGCCAAGTGTCATTTTTTGGTGCCTTTTGAATAATGAGAAAGTTTTCAAGTAGAGTAAGTGAAACACTCCAAGTGTCCTCACCCATTTCACAGTGGGAAGCATCTTGTGTATCTATTTCAGCTAATGAACTGCAGGAAGACAAAACATTTCAGATCTAAGAAATATCTTTTGTTAGACACTTCCAATTCAATTAGAGTTCAGTTAGGCCGTTGGATTAGGAACATGCAGATAATTTAGAGCTAGTTCATTGCTATAAATAGGGGTGCAGAGATCAGCAGGAGGATCATCAGAAGATAGAGAGAATTTTTTGCAAGAGATTATTGTCAAGAAGTTTTAGACTTTTTAGCTATGACCAATAATGTCATTTGCCTTTATTCTATTTTCTTGAGTTAGAAAGTTTGTATAACTGTGCATGTTTCTATGCCTTTTATGTAAATAGAAAAATAGCAGAGACCGCCATGTGCCCCTAGCCAAAAGTAGCAAAAACCACCAAGTGTCAACATCCGTAGTTTCTTCATTTTGTTTTGTTGATTAAGTAAAGACTGTGGTGGGCCCCGAGTTTTGTTTCTAAAGTCAGTGGAAGCCGCTAAGTGTCACCATTTGTGTAAATCTAAAATGAGGCCCAAATTTTTCTATAGTATAGCTAGAGTGAAGCGGAGACTAACACATGTCACCTTTTGCATGATTCTCAAAAGGTAGTTAAAGAAAGTGGAGATTGCCACGTGTCGTTGTTCCCTTTTTGAAGTTGCTTGGGCGAGAAGTGTTGTGGGTCCCATTCTCTATAAATTTTTAAAGTTTGAAGAAGCGAACTATGACAGATGTCAAAGATGGAATACTCCTGAGCAAAGACACAGTAAAGAGTATAAGTTATGCGAAAAGTGCCGTGTTTCTTCGTTAAGTGCTTCAAAAGCTGCCAAGTGTCATTTTTTGGTGCCTTTTGAATAATGAGAAAGTTTTCAAGTAGAGTAAGCAAAACACTCCAAGTGTCCTCACCCATTTCACAGTGGGAAGCATCCTGTGTATCTATTTCAGCCAATGAACTACAGGAAGATGAAACATTTCAGATCCAAGAAATATCTTTTGTTAGACACTTCCACTTCAATTAGAGTTCAGTTAGGCCGTTGGATTGGGAATGTGTAGACAATTTAGAGCTAGTCCGTTGATAAAAATAGGGGTACAGAGATCACCAGGAGGATCATCAGAAGATAGAGAGAATTTTTTGCAAGAGATTATTGTCAAGAAGTTTTAGACTTATTAGCTATGACCAGTAATGTCATTTGCCTTTGTTCTATTTTCTTGAGTTAGAAAGTTTGTATAATTGTGCATGTTTTTGTGCCTTTTATGTAACTAGAAAATTAATGAGAAGATATAATTTTGTGCCTTTATTGATATTTTATATGTTATTTCAAGAATATTCTAAGTTGTGAGCCTTTGATTTTATTATTTTCATCTTTTACATTGATCATGCCTAGTTTGCTCTTCAATGTAATTGAATCCTAAATATAGCTTCACTGTGCTTAGAATTAAGAGTCAAATTAAATTTAGGTGAATTGCCATAGTTATATTTTATTTTGTTTAATTTGTGTTTCTATTTAATTCCTATCTCTTTCCTCATTATACACTTGAGATAAAGAAGAACCAGCTTCTTTAAAATTTGGAGGTCATTTCAGGTCGCAAGTCCCACATTCCTAAAACTTCCCATTGTTGGTGTTGGAAACAGTGCAATTTTAAGCATCAACACATAAACTAATCATCATCAACTTATGTAATTGAAAATATGCATCTAAATATACTACTAATTGACTAGATCCTTAACATAGTTTTAAACTTTATGACTGAGTCATCTCTATGGTAGAAAAGTATTGGTTTTAAAAAATTAAAGGGGTGTGAAAAATAGGCATAACAAGCCCTATAGTTCACCATGCTCATCGAAATGCATAATATACGACTGATCATCATTATGCTCATGGCACTTATAGTACAAAGGGAAATCAATATTCAAATTTAGATTTCCATCTACTTCAATCTCAATAGCATGATACTTTCCATTCATGAAAGGTCACGATTCTTAACTTCAACACAAGGCCCATAGATTGTGAGTCCCTTATAGGACTCATCGGTTAGTATATTCCTCCCATTTTTGATTTTTTAGTTTACACTTATATGTAAAATACCAAAAAAAATCTAAAAAAATACAAAATCAGGACCTATGCCTGCTTATGTTTATTTCATTTACATTAGTTGATTTATGCAAGGTATTTATTACTTACTTTTATCTAGCTTTTATATAATATGATTGATGAGTGAACATGAGTGATTACATGGCATACAAGTTTCCATTTCCAAAATCAATTACATGTTATATATAGTCTCAAACATAGAAACTTCTAATCAGACAACAACGCCTTATTGGATATGAGCACACTGCTCTATTATCCATTTCCCCCAATGTTGTCCTAATAAACACAAAATCTCATTTTTTAGTTCCAGACCATACATAAGTATTCTAAAACTTGTATATATATCATAAATATCACTGTGGGAATCTTATACATAGGTTTCATCCTTCTATGGCTTTCCTTTATTACTCACATCTCAATTCTTTCATTGCATTACATTTATCAATATGGCATTGATATACTACTATTTATATAAATAAATAAATAAAATCATGTTATAAATTATTTGAGTTGATCAATTACATATTTTCATGTTTGATTTCTTGCTTCATGCCTTATGTTTTTCTTTGTTTGAGGATGTTTGAATATGTCATTATGTGTGGCTCTAATACTTCATTCTTTGATTCTATGCTTGTGAGGAATTTCAAACATGTTCTTATGTGTTTTATATGCTTGATAAAATTTGAATATATCATTATGCATGGATATAAGCCTTCATTATCTATTTTCATGTCTTAGTAAACATGTCCTTGTGTTTGATTCTATGCAGGTGAGTGCCATTTGAATATGTCCCTTGTATCTAGTATTTTAGCCTTTTATTACGTTCTTTGTGTGTTTTGTATGTACTATGTTTTTATGTGCATCATGGCCATGATAATTACCTATTTGTTTGATCATATTTCAATGCCATGATGGAAATCATTAATCCTTCAAATTTTGGATTCATCTTTTGATACTTAGTTTTGATCACTTATCTATGTACCTAATTGTTAACATCTATTTTGATATTCTCACCATGTGTTATTATTTCTATATGCATCTCACACCAATTTTGTTGATGTGGATTTTATGTACACTAGGGAACCTTATGAGGTACTAAAAATTTAGGATTGGTGAAAAATATTCATTCCAAGGCACAATTTATAGTTTATTGGGTTTTATAAACAACCTATTGGTGGAATAACAGTGAGCAGAACAATTACTTACCATAGATGGTGTAGTTATGGATGTGAATATAAATCGAATTGAGATAGGTAAATAGATTATGGATCTAACCTAACATGGGTATAACCAAAATAAACTGAAAAAAGAGGGAAAGGTAGGGAAAAAAGGACTATGGACCAAATAACATGAAACCTTTCTAAACTAGCTTTTGAACTAGGGGTTGGGCAAGCAATTAGGAACCAATGTTTTCTACAAGCTACTATAATCATACCAAAAATCAAACATAGTTAAGATTCTAAGAAAATAATAATACAATAAAATTTAGCATATATAATCAAAGATTATAGCATTTATGAGACTACAACTACACATTTACAAAGGGAGATTATGATTATTACGCAAAAGGCATTCAAATTAGTAATAGAAAATAGGAATAATTGCATTAAAAGAATACTCATCCACAATAAAAATACTTAGATACCAGAATAATAGAACTTCTTACAAGATTTATAAGTTTGGATAAGATCCAGATTTGCACATTAAGACTAGTTATAAAATAATTTGTAAAATTTTTCATTAATCTTAATAGCCAAAATTATCTTCCCTTTGGGATAGGGAAGATAAAAATATATATAGGCTTAGGGAGGGGATGCCTCATCCTCTAAGTGAAGTCTAAATTTACATCTCTAATAATAGAAGTGTGTGTCAAAAGCATGCAAGGCATGAATGTACAAAAGTGTTTACATAAAAAATGTATATACATATTCATATTTAGAGTGTTTTTGATGTGGCTCTAAGTTTTTAAAATATTATGTGTGCTATCTCAAAATCCTTATTAATAATATCAAAATTGAGCAGAGTAGGTGTGAATATTTTGATGGATTCATCCATCAAACTTGTGTGTTTTACATTGGAGCTTTTGGATTCAATTCCAAGGGATTCAAAATTTTCCACTCTATCCTTAGAAAAATTGATTAGCTACAAGATCATATACTTCATCTTGTATATAGTTCCTTCAACTTCCCCACAATCTATTTATAATTACTTTAAGGAGTGTCTCAAAAATTGGGTCTGTTTACTTATTCTCTATTCGAGGTTATCACATAAATGACCCTCATATCTCTTAAAATTTATAAGGAATCATTTTCATGGTTAGAAAAAAGTCCTATCAATGCCTTCATCTGCATATGCCAGCTAAGGGTACCATTCATTTTTGTAATTATATATCTTAGGGCCCATGCAAAATCTTGGCTAGACATCAGGTTTAGATGATTGAATGCAGTGCTTACTGAACACTAAACCAAAAAGGTAAGTCTTTTATAAAATTATTTCAATTGGTGCCAAAGTTTAAGCACCTTTATTCTCTCAGGCTAGATTTATCCTCTAGAGACTTGAATATTATTCAAAATATTATATAGCCTGGTGGTTGTACTCTATACAATATCTATAATTTCTCAAGGGGTAGAAATAATTTGTCTTTGTAGTAACTTCTATTATGCCTTCTCCTTACTCTTGTATATTTCCTTCATTGCTTCTCTAGCTGAATCCACAAAAGAGTAAAAATCCTCTGTACACTCTATTAGATAATTAAGATTATGTTTGGTCTTTTTAGTCAAGGAAAACAAGTTTTCTATTTGTTCAAACTTAATTTATTCCCTTGTATTTATGTTAACCACCTTCCTCTTCATCACCCTCTAGATTGTGACAATATTCCTATCAAAATGAGTAGAGACTGTAGGTAGCTTGGTGATAACCAAATTATGTCTCTCATCTCTTCGGCCTTATAGATCTTTAAGTCATTAGGGAACAATAAATTCCCCTTCTTTTCTTGGTTGACTTGGGACTTCAAAGATAGAGGTTGGAGTAACCATTAGAGGGGGAGTTATTGTTTGAGGTATTAATGAAGCACTTATTTGAATAGGGAATTAGAGGGGTGGATAGATAATCCTCTACCATGGTGAGGCTTCCCTTTGTGAGGTGACTTCAACTGCATACTTAGTCATGCTTGGAGTTTTTACAACTATCATTGTGGTTGACTATGTGATCATAGGAATATAATAAGGAGGTTAGTAACATGTTAGTTCAAGTAACAAAAACTTCAATAAACATACTAACACTAACACTTACCAACCTAGATCTTAGGGGTGATCTTAATGAACAAAATAAAAATGAAAGCACAACTAAAATGCAAAATAAAATGAATCTTTTACCTTACTTGGGAGATCTAAATTCATTATTGAGTGGCTTGCTTAATTTGTGTTTCAAAGTGTTTTTGAAAATGGAGGTTTTTTGGCTCCTTCTCTCCTTGGCACCATTGGCTTATGTAGGCTTTAGCTTGTTATTGCTTGGCTCAATATTTTGGCATTATAACACTATTGATATAAATCTCATGCAACAAAATATGCATTATAACTCTATAATTTCCAAGCTTTTGAAGTTATTTGTGCATGATAACTTTGCACCAAAATAGATTCGAATTTAATAGGCAAGGTATTGTATTTATAGGTGTATACACCCTAAATTGGTCAAGCAACCACATATATCATGTCTTTTCATAGTCCTTTCATAAGAGACTCTGACTGGAGAATATGAGTTTTTTACACATTTAGGCATGTCTTTCATTTTATCCATTTGGGTCTTATTCTAAGCTTGAGTCATCTTTTTACCCATTCCTAGTCACCTCAAGCCTTTCAAATGGTCATTTCACCTCAACTAAGTCAGGTTTTCCATGCCTTTTCTATCCCCCCTAGTCCCCAACTTGTAGGATAGGAGCACTAGGATTGGAATACAATGTTGGAACCCAAGGTGTCTAGTTTCCAGTGCTCTTATCCAAAATCAAATTAAGCTCTAATGGTCAGTTTCTTTCACAAGATGAGTCTTACCCATTTTATTTGCTTCATTTCTAAGGTTTCTAATGTCATCCAAATGCAAATAAATCTCCCAAATTGAAAATAATGAGTCTCCTATAGAAAGGACTACACAAGGCATTTTATATCCAACACTTACTACTTTGGCATATTAGACATAATAGAAATCAATCAATAGTATAACTTAACTTCTCTGCATCACACATAGACTTGGATGATTGATCAAGGAAGGGCCTAGGTGAAAGTCATTCTTACATTTATTGTGCACATTGATTATATATGTTTTCTAAGGGAAAACTACATTTGATCTGAGACCCTAGCTTGAGGGTTAATGTAGGCAGTGGTCAGGATAAGAAGAGTTCTAGATCATGTGATCATTCTTCCCCTAGCCCAATTTTTCCCCATTTTGATGTATTCATTGTTTTCATGTGTGTATATGGATATAGGTTTAAGACTAAAATGGACCTATAATGAGCTATGTTCACTTTCAGCCCTTGAAATTTGGTACACAAGCTCATACTGACCAGGTGAGTAAAACCCAAAAAGCTTAGATCCTCAAGATAATAATGATAGGAAGGACTATAACATTACACACTAGGGCATCCTTTTCTAGTACTCCTATCCAATCAAAAATAGAATCTAGATTCAAATTCCTAATAGTGTCTTAGTCCTGCTCCTCAATTACTAGTTCTGGAATCATTAATTTCAGTCTAATTTAAGATAAGTTTATTTCTCCTTCTCTTGCATAATTATCTATTAAAATTAATAATTCCCCCCAGTAATATATTTTTTTACTATTATTTCATACCCTTATTATTTGAGATATAATCACTAGATTTTAAAAATAATAAAACATTTGGTAAATCCAACTTACTTCGAACAAACCTAAAACCCTAGCTATACTTAGGGTTTTTTCTTCATATTTTTGTGCAAAAATTTAATCTCAAAATTCTGATTTTTTAATCAATTTTTGTGCATTATTCCTATCTAAAATTTATTTTTAGAATTTAAAATTATTCCATAATTTTCAAAAATTCTAAAACCCTAGCTAAAAACCCTAGATTTCAAAACTAGGTCCTTAAACCTCAAGCCTTCCTTCCTTGCAAATTTTAGAAAACTATTTTGGAATTTTTGAATTTTTTTTACTTTGTCAAAAATAATTTCAAAATTAATAGTTTTTTGTGAAAAAATTCAAATTCAAAATTCTAATTTTTTGGTATAAATTTTTGTGCATTATTCCTATTCAAAATTATTTTTAGAATTTAAAATTATTGCATAATTTTCCAAAATTCTAAAACCATAGCTCAAAACCCTAGATTTCCAAACCAAGTCCTCAAACATCAAATTTTCCTCCCCTACAATTTAAAAAAAAACAATGTGAATTTTTTGCAATTTTTTTGGATTATCAAAAGTAATTTCAAAATTTTGATGATAGTAGTTCTTTGAGCATGTATTTGCTTCATAGTACTTTTCAAAATTCTCTTTGGTGAAAGAAATAAAATGGCCACAAAGGTGATTCCTCCTTCTCATGCCATAGATAAATTTCTAAAATTTTCTTATAATTATGACAATGATTGGAGAAATTTGCAAAATTGCATGTTATCTAAGAATGTATAAAATGATTTCATTTATAGTGAAGATAATGACTATTGTTGTAATGAAGGATATGATGATATATGTAATGATAATTGAGAAACAAAAATAGATGAATCTTTTTCTCTAAAACCCATTTCTTTTATTCCTTCTTCTAAAGAAAATAATTTTGATAAATGGAAAAGATACTTCTCACCTCATTCTCCTATGCACAATGCACCAAATGAATGAATTAGTCATGCACTTCTAAGTGAACCTCTTATGGGTGATAATTTGATTCCATGTTAACTTAATATCTCTCTCTTTTTCTTCTTCAATGTTCAAATTACAACAATATAAATGCAATAGAATCAAATTACCAATGCATAGTTTAAATGATACATCTCATGTTCTTAACTCTACTTTGTCAAAGGAGTGTTCAAATAAAAAATATCCTTCTCTTACTTCTCATATTGCACATGAAAATAATGCATGCCTTTCATTAATGGATAACATACATGCACATGATATTCCAATTTCAAATGATAATTTATTGCATATTTAAAAAGAATTAAGTTCTTCTATTACACCTCTCCCTAGCAATGATGGAAGCGATAATGAATATGATAGTGAGCATGCCAATGAATATGAAAATGAGAGTGATTATGAACAATATTACATATATGATAATGATGATGATAATTATGTATATATTGAATAAGAATATGCATTTCATGTTTCTAACTCTTCTCTTACTCCTCTCAAACATAATGCACTTCCAAATGTTGTTTCCACTTCTATGAATGATTCTCTTTTGAATAATGCACATGTTAATGCTAATAACAAATCTTCTACTTAATTAAAATGTGATTCACTAAAACATAAAAATACCAATGAATCTCCCAAGCCGCTCATTACTAAAATAGAACTCAATTCTCACTTTTCACCTAAAGAGAATGGTAGCCCACATCCCTCTAGTAAGGTCCAAGTTAACATTACTCCCAAGGTTCAAGTGAATACACCCCCTCTTTATGATATAATTGAAAAATGTAGCATTCCCATGGTTAAAATAACAATGAATTTTAATGATTAAATGAACCACTTCAAGATAATAATGTAACATACCAGGAGATAATCTCTTTGATGCATGCAGTTGGTGTATTACAACACCAAGTACATATCCTTACCTTGGAAAGCAAAGCTATAAGTCTTAGATGGATGGTACTGATATACATGTTAACCTTGTTCTGAAGACATTCATAAAAGTGTCATTACCTAAGCATTTCTAGATAACATCATTACCTCACTTTGATGGAACTAGAGATCCATTCATACACCTTTAGGCCTTTCAGAAGGCTTTGCCATCTCATGCAAGTTTGTTGATTCTAGTCAAGCTATTGTAACAGACATTAGTAGGGGAAGCATAGAATTGGTTATTTCATCTACTCCCCATGGGTTCATTACACACATATGATTACTTAGAGGAGGCATTTCTTAGATATTACATCATAAGCATGGGCCCTCGGGTTACACATGAGAAAATTGCCACACTACATCAAAATTCTTCTGAGGTAGTTAGTGAGTATATCTTAAAATTCAAGGCTCACATGTTAAGATTGATCTACAAACCAAAAGATCTAGAGATTCAACATATCTTTATTAAGGGGCTTCACCAACCTCTCCTTGAGCATCTACTATATTATACAGAGTCTTCTTTCAGACACTTGTGTTACACAATTTTATCTTTAGAAAAAAAATGGAATTGATTGAGGTAGATTCAGTTGATCAGATCACTCTAGATTTCATAGCAACATCTTCATATATAGCTCCTAACACTCAGTATCCACCATGTCCTAAACAATATAGGAGACCACAACTATAAAAGCAACCAGTTAAGAACAAACAGTCAATTTTTAGAGCATAACCTATAATATGCACTACAAAGAATAACAACAAAACACCACTACAATTTGATTTAGAGAAGGATATCCCATATACCATATTATCAACACTACTAGATAGGAGGTTAATCACACTACCTTCTACTCATCGATGAGATCCATGTCATTTACATAGATAGCCACATCATTCCTTTTCTAACTATCATCATATCTATAAACACAAAGATAATGATTGTTATGGACTTAGGGATTACATTACTAGATGTGTTGATAATGGCATCATAACATTCACATAGAGGGCACTGAGATCTCATCCATCATGGAACCCTATAACTCATTCCTCCATGACTGAGTCATCCCAAGACATTCCTTTACAAAAGTCATTGGTCACTCATCATGAGCGCAATGAAGGCTTTAGGATAGAATCTCATAGCAGATCTCCTATTCCACTATGTTAAAATGTTTGGAAACCAGTACAATGAGAAAAACCTACATTTAAAACTATAGTCTGAGGAATACATAGTGCAGTTCCATATACATACCTAACAAAGTCATAGGCACAACAATAGAGTCATACTCATGAGAAATATTCATTATGAGTAGATTTTTGGGTCCTATCTCACGTAGAAATCCACTATGGTTAAGATTAAATGACCCCACACCACATAGTAATGCTCATGATAAATATTCATTATGACTATATTTTCTAAGTCTTATCTCACATAACAACCTATTATGATTAAGATTAAATGAGCCCTTAACATATGTTTCAAATCCATCTCGTTATATTGCTTAGTCATATACATCACAACAGAGGCCATAGGGTATTCAGTTACATACATATGAGCCTACTTCATAGCACACAATTTCAACTACATGACCAATAAAGTTAAATTTTGTAGAATCTTCACACACATCTACAATTATCATAAAACAGATAGTATCAGATATAGAGTACATTCCTACATAGCATGAGCAATATGGGCACTTGTTCAATTGGCTGATATTTCAACTACATGACCAATAAAGTTAAATTTTTTAGAATCTTCACACACATCTACAATTATCATAAAATAGATAGTATCTGATATAGAGTACATTCCTACATAGCATGAGCAATACAAGCACTTGTTCAGATAGTGATACAACAAAGAATAATACAACATACAATCATACTGGTTTTAGTTCTTAAGCTTTACTTAGTAGGGCAATGATAGATCTAAAGGTCTATCTAGCCTTGTATTCTTGAACCACTCTCAGGGAAGTAATATGCATAGTGTATTATGTTATATCCCCACATACTAACAACTAACATTCCAAATTCCCAATAACTATCCATTGCCAAAACTAGCCTGTCAAAGTCCAGATCTTACCAAATCAACTTATCCAAATCTTAATTTACCAATATCAAAACCAAATCAACTTATCCAAATAATTTAGCAATCTCAAACCAGCTCAATTTATCCCAATAATGTACCAATTATAAAATCAACACCATTTTCGCTCACATATAATTACAAACCAAATAAAATTCTTTACCTATATACAAATTGAAATATAAACCTAGCATCACACTTATTGAAATAATCAACTCACATATCCCAACTACCATTTTACCAAACATATACAACCTTCAACATCAATACTAGATCAACTAATTTTAATCAACAAATTACACTAAATTTAACAATATATTTGAAATCTCATAACACAATACGCATAAGTCAAAAACAAAAACTAGTATCCATATATATATATAACAAAGTTTTCAAATACATATATACTGTATCAAATACAATCAATCATGAATGGGCATCATGACCTCACTCTTAGTATCACTCTCTCCTCTAGTACTAGTCTCATAGTCCAGCCTCATGCTCGACGTCCCTGCACCTCCTCGAGCTCCCAAATTCTTCTTACACTGATTATCTCACTCTAATAATCGACCATGCTCCTCATGCAAGTCTGTATACCACATATACAAATCCATATATTCATCCATAATCCATGTACTCACTGATCCATAATTAGGAGGAGACATCCAATGCCTATCTCACTTAGCCCTTAGCTCATCTCTCTCTCTTGCTGCCTTAACATATGCAGTTGTAGCTATATCATCCTTGTCAAACAAATGATCATAAATGCCAATTATAACTATCACTCTCTCTATGAAACCCTTTTCCATAGTATAATCAAGAACATGCCATGTAAGATCATGAAGTGTAGACTCAATGATAGTCCCTTAGAACCCATCATCCCCACCTCCTCCCTCAATAAGTGCTTCATCTTGAGCACCTCCCACTCCACCTGCATGCAAAATTACAACACTACATTAGACATACATTTTCAAAACAAGCTAAAACATGCATAAAATTGAACTTGTGCACAAATCAGATATAAATGATACTTACCTACCATTATCTAGATTGGAGATGGGTCCTCATACTCAGGGGCATCCCCTCCACCAATAGGATATAATGGAGCCCACCGATGCCTCACCCACCATATGGGAAATGCCTCTATGTATCCAACATCATCTATATTAGGAATATCTATATCTGTATCTTGTGCATATAAAGGTAATGGTGCTAACTTAGCCTTAGTAGGCCTACCATGAGCTCCTACTCTCACCAGTACTCATGCACTCCTCACCCACACCCATGTTTCTAGGGGCACATCTTGTGGAAACCCAAACTACGTAGTCATGCACTCATACTGAAAGTGATCATACACTCCAAACCAATGGTCACGTAACCAATAACTGACCCTAATATAACACAACTTCACTTCATCCTCAAGCCACCAAAGAAATCCTCTATAGGGCCTCCATCTGATATCTTAAACCACCAGTCTATATAAAACTCATCTATAGTGATCCATCCCAAGAGACTTGATAGATAATAAATTCATATACCACTCCCCACATGGCTATAGAGGTGCCCACCTCTCTCTCGATAACCCTGACAGTCACATAACTACTATGTGCTCATAGGCCCAATAATGCAATAAAGTAGCCACACTCAGACCACCACAAAATGCCTCTTGAGTAAACCTATATATATCTCTATATAAGTGGGATAGTATAGTCCTATCCCATGAGAACACAGTGCCATATACCTCTACACTATGTACAATCCTATGCATCCTATATACAATCAATACCCCACTCCCATCCACTACAACAATAGAAGCCAACAACACTGCCAACCACTTTTGCAAATGCAAAACACTCAACCAAACAATAATTGACAATAGTACATTGCTATCACTACCTATCTTATGTATGCCTGAGGGTACACTAATAAAATATAAGGATGTATAATCAATGACATCCACACCCATGTCATCCTGTAATGTTACACACCATCCACTAACTAACAAATACAAAAAATGGTACACATCCTCCAGAGTAGTAGTCATCTCTCCAGTAGGAAGCCAAAAGGTATAGGTGTCTACATTCCACCTATCACACAAGGAAATAATCAAATGCCTATCCCACTGCATAGTGCCTAGGTCACACACATGACCTAATCCTACCCTATCCATCACAACCCTCTCATTAGCTAACAAACATAACAATCTTAGAGTCTCCATCACTTAGCCTTTATGAAATTCCCTCATCTATACTTTTCCTTATAAAACATTAAAAAACAACATGTATATCAATCAAACATGCCAAATCAATAACCAAGTAAAATGATAGCAACTAAACTAAGCATTAGCCCTAAAATCTAGCCTTTAGGATAAAAACATTGAGTATAGGATAACAATGCGAGATAGGAACACTGTAACCTAGACAACAATGCTAAAAGAGGGATAGGAGTGATGGATCTAGTAAAAATTTCCTAAAATGCTTCAAAATAGCTCAAAATCATCAAAAATAGGCTTCCAAATAGGCCTAAATCACATGTTTTAGCTATTCACTAGGGTAACCTCTCCACAAGCCTCAATCTAGGCTGCCAACTACTTAAACCAAGTAGTAGTAGGTGCTTGTCTCCTTGACATATCTCCTACTCCAGAACTCTAAATCTCAAACTAGCCAATGCATAAATGATTCAAGAATCAATCCAAATTTTCCTATATCAAATGACTTTTCGTTTAAAGAAAAATACCATTTTTCCATAACTTAAACCCCGTAGCTCTATTTTACAAATCATTTTATTCCATGGAATTGTGATGATAATAGCTTTGATATCCAGTAAACCTCAATCTCTTATTACATCATTTTCCTACTATGGCACACACATCTCTATACCAATTTCATACCCAGACATACAACTTGGTCCTCACCAATAACAACTTGTTCAACTTTTATACAACTTGGTCCTCTTTAATCAAAGCTCATTCAACTTTCAAATAACTCAGTCTAAACAATCAATCAACTTCTCAAATTAATTCAAAACTATACCAATCTTGTTCTTAGCATTACACCACTAGTCATCACTTTTGGCTCAACCTCCTCTATTTCAAATTTTGTCCCTCTCCCCAAAAGGGGGCATCATTCCTACTATTCTTATTCTTACACCTACCCAACACACCTATCCACTCTCATAGATGGATACACCATGGTTCTTACACCTCTAGTAATTAGATTTAGCTCAGATGGGTCAAGATATATAGAGATTTAGACTACATGGGTCACTTAGAAATGGTTTTTACACCTCCAACAGTCAAGATTATTAGATTCAACTTAGATGGGTCAAGATATATAGTGACTCAAATTACATGGGTCATTCAAATTTACTCAATACATTCAGAGGGATACACCTTCAGTTTACAAATACACAGATTACTCAAATATATGGTGGTTTAGATCATATGGATTCATAATGACTTTGATACATATTCAGACTAGATATCAGATTTGGGGGCATGTACATCACTACATATCTCACATATATAGCTTCATACAATATGACACAATATAGACCAAGTAATAGATTATAGGGTAGAGCATATTGTTTTGATCTCCAATTTGTCACATAAGACATGACACGATAGCTCATTTCACATGTGGTTAAATAGATTACTAGACTATATAGATGCATTAATCACATACTAGATTTGGGGGCATGGCACATATGTTCATGTTATTCATCATCCAAGATTATAAAAATTAGAATGGAAAGACATGCCATTTTCTTCTTACACATTTACCCAAGTTTTTAGATTACACCCAGGCATACCTAAGTTGTCACTAGGTTGGACCGTATGATAATCTATAATAGTTGGTACATAACATCACCTAGACCCAAGAGTTTATGTAGGATAGAGGGAAGACATTAGTTTTGGACCTTTAATCACTTCTCAGTTTTAATTTAGATTATTTAGAGTGAGAGCATGACAAATCTTGCTATTCATAGCATATAATTGTTATACACACATTCTAAATTACATGAATTTATGTGGGATAGAGGGTAGACATTAGTTTTGGGCATCCGAGCATTTCTCATTTCCAATCAGATTTAGTACAAGGGGCATCCATTTCAAATATTCTTTATTTCTCTAGGCACTATTTAGATTCAGTATAAGGGGCATCTATTTTAGGGATTCCTTCTTCCTCCAAGCACTATTTAGTTATCCATCCACTTCTATAGCCAAGAAGTTGGACCCCTGTTTAGCACATTTATCTCCATACAAGTAAGTTTAGGTACACATCTTTTTTATTTTAATCTAGTATTTTATTTCATTACATCACTATATTAAAAGGGGGGGAAATGTATACACCCTAAATTGGTTAAGCAACCACACATATCATGTCTTTTCACAGTCCTTTCACAGAAGACTCTGACTAGAGAATATGATATTTTTACACATTTAGCCATGCCTTTCATTTTATCCATTTGGGTCTTGTTCTAGGCTTGAGTCATCTTTTTACCCATTCATGGTCACCTTGAGCCTTTCAAATGATCATTCCACCTCAGCCATGTCAAGTTTTTCATGCTTGTTCTATCCCCTTGGTCCCTAACCTATAGTACAAGAGTGTTGGGATTGGACTACAACACTGGAACCTAGGGTGTCCAGTTTCTAGCACTCTTTTCCAAAGTCAAATTGAGCTCTAATGGTCAGTTTTTTTGTAAGATGAGTCTTACCCCTTTTCTTTACTTCATTCCTATGTTTTTTAATATCAACCAAAAGCAAATAAATCTTCCAAATTCAAAATAATGAGTCTCCTATATAAAGGACTACACAAGGCATTTTATATCTAACACTTACTACTTTAGCACATTAGACATAATAAAAATTAGTCAATAGTATATCTCAGGTTCTCTGCATCATACATAGACTTGCATGCTTGATCAATAAAGGGCCTAGGTGAAAGTCATTCTTGCATCTATTGTGCATGTTGATTATGCATGTTCTCTAATGGAGAACTATGTTTGATCTGAGACCCTAGCTTAAGGGTTAATATAGGTAGTGGTCAGGACAACATGGGTTCTAAATTGTGAGATCATTTTTCCCCTAACCTAGTTTTTTCCCTTTTTAATTTTTATGTATTCATTATTTGCATGTGTGTAGATGGTTACAATTATTTAAGACTAAAATGGACATATAATGAGCTTTTTTCACTTCTAACTCTCTAAATTTGGTATATAGGCTCATAACGACTAGGTAAACAAAACCCATAAAGCTTAGATCCTTAGGATAACAACACTAAGAATGACTATAAAAACAAACACCAGGGTGTCCTATTCCAGTGCTCTTATCCAATTAGAAAATAGAAGCTAGATTCAAATTCCTGACAGTGTCTCAGTCTTGCTCCTCAATTACCAGCTCTAGAATAATTCATTTTAGCCTAATTTAAGATAAGTTTATTTCTCCTTCTCTTGTATAATTATCTATTAAAATAATTTTTTTTTCCAAAATAATCTAGATTTTTCCTATTATTCCAAACCCTTATTATTTAAGATCTAAACACTAGATTCTCAAAAATAATAAAACAATAGGCTTAGCAACTGAACCCAATCCAAGATGATTCAAGGTGTAGTTTAAACATGAAATGGGTTCAAGCCTAACCTAAGTGAGTAAAATATAACCCTAGTAGAGTTAATATGTGTCAATTACTTATGATTTACAATGAATAGGCATGGGTTTATAAAATGAGATATTTTAGGATATTTTGAAAAGGCTTGACAACTCACAAAGGTAATCATAAAAATCTAGGATATTTGTATTTTTAATTTTTTTTAGTTATTCATTAATTGAACATAGATAATTCAACTAGGCATTTAATTTGGTTTATGTTGTTAATTAATTTTGATTATCCATTTAGCTCTTTCAAGATTTGATTTTAGTTCATGTGTTCCACTTAATAGGTCCATAGGCCAAATCGACTGTTGTGATGCTACAAGATGATTATGGATGAATCTATGAGTGGTTATGATTGCATATGGTAGGATACCCCAATTAGGGATGCCTCAATGAGATTATGAGCTTTGATGAATGATGCAAAATTAAATTTATGATGTTTAATGATTCTTAGGATTAATTTATAATGGTTGATAGAAATTAGTCTAAAGTCTGGTTAAAGCCAGTTGTGGCTAGTTTTAGGTGTCTACAATTTACCCTTGTTTGGGAATATGTTAAAATATATAAGAAAAATAATGCAATACTAAAGAATGAAAAAGGCTTGTATGCCTAAAATAAAATGATTCGAAGAAGAAGCTCCAAACAATGTTTAGGAAGCCTATAATGATTTCCCCTCGAGAGAGTGGTCGACACATATGTTAGATGGATGGTCCCTAAAAAAGAAACAATAAGAAGAATGAAATTAACCCATAGATGATATTAATCTAATCGAGATAATGCTTGCATGCATTTATTTTAAAAAATATCAATTTGCCCCAAAGGTGGTTATAATCAGTAACAAAGATTGAGACACTAATTTTCCCAAAGGTTGTTATAATTAATGGCATAGGCATATGCCCTAGTTAGGGTTGATGAGTCAAAATAATGATTTTCCCATTGGCAGTTATACTCATTAAGATGACTGAGATTGAATAAAGATATTTGATTGTGCCCCAATAGGGAAAATTAGTAATCATAACTCAAGGATATTACATGTCATATAGATTAAAGATAATCAGGTGCAAATGTAAATGTGACAGTCTAATGATTGAAGAAGCCACAAACAACCAGGCATAAAAAGATGCACAAAGTGATGAAAGAGATGATTAGAAGAATAAAAGTTGATAAATTTGAATGATTCAGTTGTACCTACCAATGTAGATATTCTCATCCTTATTAGCATTAATATAAATAGAATGGTCAATAGGTTGATTTGATCAAGGAGGGTGGGAATATTTGCCAAGGTTACCAAGGAGAAACTTTTGTGGCTCTATTGCTTGTAAGATTTTTTGGGCTAATTTTTACTATAGCATGTGATGATATGCTTCATGATACAAAACACCATGATAACTTAGATGAAATATGCATAAGGAATAAATCTTGATCTAATAAATAATTGAAAATAACACAACAATGATAAAAACCACAATGATAATGTTGGCATATGAATATGGATAGACTCAAGAATAATGCACTAAGAATCACCCAATGAATGCATATAGACTGAGTCGAGGCACAACACCAAAAGAAAATAAATAGTCAAATAAACAAACAAAATAACTAAGTAAATAAACACACAAAATGCCTAAAAGTAAAAGTAAAAGTAAAAGAAAGCATTGTAACAAGGGATTTGCCCCAGTAGGGTGGATCGAGGATGACTAACAAGGCTTTAACAGGACAAATGTTTTTAGCTTTTGAAATTTTTGAATGTTTTTGGAATTTTTAGGTATCTTAACTCATTAGAGTTTGACAAGATACCACTTATAAAATGATGAGAAGATTGGCTTAGGTTGTTTGAAAAATGACAAGAGGGTATGGAAAAGAGGGACTGAGATGACCTTAATATGAATTGAGCACATATTATATAGTCCCATTAGGACCTCAAGTCATAATAGTTATACCAACATAAAAGGTGGTGGGAATTGACTAGGTGACAATAAGCTCTAAAATTGAGGCAAATGACTAGGTAAACAAATATAGTAATGGTAAGGTGATTCAGTAATAGATGGTAAGGGTGTTGTTCCTAATTTGACCATAGGCAATTATAGTTAAGAAACATCAACATAGGTTAGTAATACTAATTTTCCCATAGGTGGTTATAATTAGTAACATAAGGTGGACTACTAATTTTCTCATAGGTGGTTATAATCAATAGCATCAGTCAACTATAAATGAAAGCTAACTTGCCAAATTGACTGTCACACTACTTTCATAGACTATCATTTAAACATAGAATTCAAAAACTACTAAAACTAAATCAGAATCCCCTCATAGAAGTGGGAACAACCAAAAGAACCAAGATGAAAAAGGGTTAGGCAAGATGACTTAAAAATAGGCTTTGGTCTAATAGGGATGGTATGGTAGAATGACATATGGTATGACATTGGTCAAAGAATATGAGGATATGACAATTGAATATAGTGGTAATAGGGTTGCCCTAAGTGGTAAGGTAAGATAAATGGTAGGGTATGAAACAATGACAAGAGGAATGGAAAAATGAAAATGGAAAGGGATGGCAAATGGTAAAGGCAAGGGTATGGTTTTAAGAAAGTGGAAAAGGTATGGTTTTTGTTTTTGGCAAGGTAAATGTTTATGTTGTTCTTGCTAACGTGGAGGTGCATGTCCTGATTAGTATATGATACAACTAAAAAAGATAATCATGTAAATTGATAGCCCACACCTCTTCTAAATAACTATTCTATCAAGAACCTACTGCATATTTGGATACCAAGAATGTTGTTGTGATCTTCATTGGTAGTTGATTCAATTTCCTTCAAACATCAAGACAAGATATCTTTGTAACCTTTATAAAGGAAAGTGTTGTCAGGGATGGTAAATACAAATAAATAATGGATGATAGGTTTGATTTGGTGATGTAAAGGTGGATGATAATAGAATGTGTAATGGTCAGGAAGAAAATAAAGATTAATATTTTTAGGCATATACAATGTTGTTGATTTTGGATTTGACATAATTTTGGTTGTGCCTAGGCTGAAGACATCTAAATATTCTCTCAATAGGACCACCAATTTTTTGTTATTGTCTAGGATTAAGAGTAGATACCATATGATTAGACTATAGATTAAAAGATGTACTAATTTGATCTTTTATAGTCTTCATCAAGTAGTGAATAACTATTGTGCTCAACTATTGACGCCTCAATGAGGTTTTCACCAATGAAGTTGTCTTGATTATCCCATAGCACATCTAAGAAGGTTTCACTAATCACATTGAATTTTAATTTTGATTGTCTTTTAGTGCCTTTAAAGAGGTTTCACTAGAAGATGCTGAGTTTAAAATTTAATTATCCCTTAGTACCTCTAAAAGGTTTTACTAGGAGATTGTTCTTCTTTTACAAGAATTTGGTCTTTCCCCCTGATATTCTATAACTGATATGTCACCATGGATGTAGTTCAATAAAGTGTGATTCTATTAGTCCTAATTGACACTTGTGGGAGATGGAAGGTCAATAAAATGGTTGGGTTGGTTGGTGGTAATGGCATGTGAAATGGTAATGGAATGGGAATAGGTAGCACAATTCTCATAGAAGATACTAGGAGAACTTGTGTCAAAGCTAAAGTAATCATCCTCAAAAATCATGGAAGGATCATAGATGTATTCAAATCTATCTATGAGACATGTGTAACCAATGTTATAATAGCCATGAACATATTCTAATTTTGAAGCTGAGTCTGACTCAAAGAACTTTGAATTTGATGTTGAGACTGACGTCAATTCTAGTTTTGATACTAAATTTGATGTTGGTTCAAAAAGATAACCTAGATTCAATGTTGATTCTTCATCTGGTGTGGACACTACTACAATGATGTCTGGTTAAATGTTTGGTTTTGGACAAGTAATGACCTATGATGGCATAATGGGTTCCATATAGACTGATTTGTCTAAGTGAGACTCCTCAATAATGCGAAACAGGTCAAGAGATAACTCCTCAAAAACTGAATTACAAAGGGAGGCTCTTTAAAAATAGGCATATGGTCAAGGTAATGATTTGCCCATAAGTGATTATAATCATTAAGAAGTGACTCAACAACTATTGGTTTGTTAGATTGAGACTCTTCAATAATAGGTATAAGATCAACAAGTGATTCATCACAAGTTGACTTGTCATAAATAGGTGTTCCAAAAAAAAATTATGGATTGGTTGGTTTTCTTGGCCTTAGTTTACAATTAGTTGTAAAATTCCAATTTTGAACATAACTTGGTTCTCAAATAATTGGCTCTGCTGGAGAGGTATTGATTGGCTTAGTTAGGGTTGGATGATTAGTATGGGTTTTTTAAAGTGGGGAATAGTTGGCAATAGATGAAGGATGGTCAATGGTTGGACAATGGTAGGCTTAATAGAGGATGGTTTATGGCCTAAGATAGTAACTTTGAACTTTTGAGTTTTGATTAAAAAACTTGGTTAGGATATGAGCTACAATACTTAGAAGGGCCTAGAATGGTAATGGTAGGGAATTGCAATGTTTGGTTGTAATCATGATCAAAAGGATGAGGTCTTAAAATAGAAATGATAGGGCATTTTGGAGCTTGATTGCTTGCACAATCCAAAGGATGAGTTCTTAAAATGGTAATGGTAGGGTGTTATGGAGCTTGGTTACTTGTACAAGCCAAAAGATGAGGTCCTATAATGGAAATGGTAAGGCATTAGAGAGCTTGGTTTCTTGTACAAGCCAAAGGATGAGGTCTTGGTATAGAAATGGTAGGGCATCATGGAGCTTGGTTGCTCATACAAGCCAAAAGATGAGGTCCTAAAATGGTAATCTTTAGATGCTATGGAACTTGGTGATTTACACAATCCAAAGGAGGGTTAATGGTATAAGTGTCAAAATAGACACCATGAGTGGTAAGAGGGAAAACATCATATGCTAACTAGCCCAAATAAGGTACCACCAATCATTATGCTTGAGGATCTTGGCTTTGTTCCCTAATGAGTCCATAAAATGGTTCATTATATCTATAAAATAACATCTTTTTTCTTGCATAAAAAAGTAGATCTAAATGTAGTTTCTAAACTTATAGTTTATTTCAAATAAAATAGTTAGTATATATCATGGTTATGTCTTTAGAATTATTTTTTATCTATTACTAATAATTATTGGGAAAAAGATGTCAATGAGTGTCTATACAGTTCATACTAGGCCAAAAATGATTCAAAATATGAAGAGTAACTATTCAAAAATAATGTTGGAGTAATGTTAGAGTCTTTTAGAATGGATCCAACATTCTAGTCAAGTTATAGGCCTACTACAGACTCATATAGGTTTTATAAAGACTCCTACAATAGCTACACATTACACTAGGCTTGTTACAACAACTATGTATTACAATAGGCTTATTATAACATCTACAAATTAAAACATGCTTACTATAGACTAGCTATAGATTACAATAGGCTTACTACAGATCAGTTATAGATTACATTAGATCATCTATGGATTTCACTAGACTTACTATGGATTTTACCAAGCTTGTTACGTATTTCACCAAGGTTATTATGAATTTCTATAGGTTGCTATAGATTTCAACACAATTAATCCAAACATTAAGAAAAATATTACAAAATTGTTTGGGAAGTATTTCTAAGAGTATTCCAATGTCCCAACTATCATAAAGAATACTTTCCATTTAGATTATTTCTATATATAAGTTTCTATGTATAGACTTTCTATTTATAGATTGTATTCAAATATAAGTTTATGTAATTTTATTTCATATGATAACTCTCTCCATATTTGGTGGAGATCGAGATTATTCTTTTATAGATTTTATTAGAATAAATATCTCTCCCCATATCTTGTGGAGATTGAGATAGGATAGGATATATTGGTTGTTGATCCTAAATTAGGTGTTGGTTGGAAGCATGAGATTATAAATGCAACCTTTCACACTCGAATGAAATCAATCAATATACTTTTTTTTTCATTATTCTAAGTAGTCCATTCTAAAACCTGTGTTTTTAATAAATCCTCTTCCTTAGAATGAGCTAGCCACTCATTCTAAGGAAGATGGATCAATGTATTTTTATTTTATTTCTTTATTATTTAATTATTCTTTTTACTGTAAATTCTTATTCTATTTTCTTATTGCTATAAACAATTTATTTTGTACAATTTGTTGTAAATCTATAAGTATTTTATGTGTTTATCATTTATTTTCAATTCAATAATTTATATTTTGTTAAGTGTCATTTATTTTTTGCAAGTGTACTTTAATTTTATGCAAGTGTGATTTATTTTTTGCAATTGTGCTTTAATTTCATACAAGTGTGATTTATTTTTTAGAAGTTTGCTTTAATTTCATGAAAGTGTGATTTTTAATCCCATCAAGTGTGATTTTCAATTCCAACAAGTGTGCTTTTCAATTTTTTCAAAGTGTGGAGTGTGATAAAATGAACCATTTATCAAAGGTCTCTTTCTCTTATTGCATACAACCTTTAGATATAAGCCATAGATTGATAATATTAAATGAAGGGTATTGACAACACCCATCATTTTTGGCACTGTTACCAAGGAACCATGATGTTATTAGGAGATTCAGATCTGTTAAGGAGATTCCTAGTGAGAGGGAATGTTTCTTTGAAAATTCTATGATAGGAAATACTTAGTTAATGGTTTGTTTAGGATTTATTTTTTGTAACATAGATTAAAATTTATTTTTTTGTAATTAGATTTTAGATTTAAAAACAAAAAACCCCAAATACTAACATTACTATGTAGGAAATAACAACTACTAACATCATGAAGGAAGATCTAATTGTTGATGTAGGTTGGAAATAAAAATTTGAGACAACCAACAAAATGGAGGAGACAACCTGTTGCATGAGTTTCTGTAGTTGTTCACAATACAAAATTTAAAATAGATATTTTTGTATCTAATATGCATATTTAAGGTATAATATAAATTTTAAATTAGTTAGATCGATTATGTATGGTTGTGTGAAACCTATATAAATATAACTACACCTTTTTCATAACCACATATAATGGATCACACATATTTTTGGATGATTCTAAAAATTTTGCATGCTAAAAAATAAGTGAAAATCACTGTTAAAATGGTCTCTGACTATTTTAAATCATCGTATACCTACATGCCTATAATAAAAAGTTTTGTTGTTTTCTATTTGATTGAAAAACACAAACAATTTCTAGTAAGATAAAATTGCACGTCAGATTTTTTTTGTGAATAAAATTTAGAAAAGGTTGAAATTTTAAAAAAGGATGGTTAAAGTATATAAGGAGATGGTGTTACAAGTAAATATAATTATGCTAATGATCTCTACTGAAATAAAATGATCTATAATCTAATATGTGTAATTTTTGAAGTAAGACTCTTGAACTAAAATTATGTGGGTATTCAATCTCCTAGGTAAGCATAATTCATTTCCAACAATGATTGATATATATCGATAATTGATCTATTGAAAAAGAACTATCGCTCCAACCAAAATCCCTATGATTTTATCTGGTAGAGTGTTTCATGTAATCCCTATGATTTTATCTAGTAAAGTGTTGTGTGTAGAATGGATTTCATTTTGATCTAGTATGGTTGACCAAAACTATTATGCATGATAAATGGTTTTAATGAATTATATGCTATAGTTATTTCATTACTAAAATAGCTTTTGGAGAGATTCATGCAACCTTATAAAATATTGCATGCAATACCACCATGCATAAAAATTCATTTTGATGAATCACGACAAAAAATATTTTGGATAAGCCACATGGGTCAAATAGATCTCATAAGTTAGAAATAATAAAAATCTACATGCAAAGCAAATCACAACAAAAGTGGATACAAGTCATGTAACGGATTTGGTTTCATAAAGAAATTACTTCAAATTTTGTGTGAATAACCACATTAAAGATAAGTCTTACATAATCACATATTTTATTACTAATTTTTTTTAGCATGTACATGTCATTGCAATTAAATTGGGCAATTTAAAAATTTCTATTTTTATTTTCTCTTTGATTAAAGGCTTAGTTTATACTAAATTTTTATTTTTTTAATTTTTTTTCTAAACTGCAACCATAACTTCTGAAAGAAAATATAAATTGAAATACTAAAAAAATACTCTAGTCTCAATACTAGATATTCATTCTATTTTTTGCGTTCGTTGTTAAGTCTGCATGGATGAAAAAGTTTGTCAAAAAAAAACAAAAAATGATGACAGTCTAAAAAATAATCAAACTTGCATCCTAGGACAGACTAGCATACAAACCATAATAGAAAATTTACATATAGTCACATGAGATTGTGTATTTAATAATTTTTGAGTGCTATAGATGCTAAATTGTTTTAGGAATTACATGTTTCCAGCAAGCTATCCAAAATAACATGAAATCATAAAAATATCTTCAATGTAAAATAAATATATGGTTAAAAAAATGGTAAATTAGGTATGGATTTGAGCACAAGGGGCATTGCCTCTTGACCCCATTGGGGGCTATCGCTCTCAGACCCCTACTTTTGATTTCCTAGTAATAGAAGAAGATAGTGAAAAAACATTCTCAACATGATGCAAATCTAGGCCAAGTCATTAATTAATAACACAAAATTTTTAGCAACAAGAGAAGGGATGTAAAATCTATCTGCAACAAAAAAGCTAAGGACCTTCAAAATTCAATCACCAAGTATGTCTTTAGTTTTTAATTTTTATCCAAAAATTTAGCAATGTAATTTTATCTTCCTTATACAAAATAATAGTTAGTATTTTCTACACAATTCATAATAAAAAGAATTAATAGCATTTCATTCCACTCATTTCCATTCATATTCAAGAATTAGTTAAACCTATATCCACTTGCATAATGATAGAACTTGTCTGAGGAAGTTCTTATTCTCCATAATAAAATTCCATCATCAATATTGTTAATATTTGAATCATCAATCATTCTTACATAGATTGTAATGCATTCTTCCATATCCATTCAAATATTTGTCTTAACATTCTATTGTTAGCATTTATATTTCTTTGACATTGCTGATATTATGCTTGTTTGAAAAGGTTTTGTTTATTTTTGGTTTTTATAGGATACTTTAATTACAAGGAGTCATTTTGGAGATGAAAGTTTTTCCCCATGACTTCAACAAGTAATTAATAGATTATCCTAAGTTACTTTTGACAATAGAATGCAATAGAATCAACAAGTGCCTATCACCAATTATTGGTCATCACTACAGAGACCAATGTTGAAGAATGTCAACATACAAAAAATTTCAAGCCACATTTGTGAGTAGTATGAAGATGCATAGAGTCTATGGATAATATTTTCTATGTTATCAGTTTATTAAAAAAAAAAAAAAAAAATTGAAAAAAAGCAATGAAAACTTTTGGGCATTATTGGCAGCCTTGGTTTGAAAACTAGCTTCCTAGAGGACCAAGTGCTGGAATAAAGAGCCTTAATTAAAAAACTAGTTTATTGGCTAGTCAAGGGTAAAAACATAAAAAAATAAATAGAATACACCTTGTCTAATAGAATAGTTGATGCAATTTTTGGTTTCTTACTTTTGTGCTCTTATTTCCAGCAAAGTAGGACTATACTTTTCCTAATCTTTTTCACTTTGTCTACCATGAAAGAAGCAAAGAAGACTGAAGCTATGCCAAGGTATTTTAATTTACTATTCTAGATTTAAATTTACTCGTAAGTTTTGTTATTACATGAAGATCCACTCTTGTAAATATTTTATTTTGAGAAAATGGATAAACTTCCTTTTGATCTTGTGTAATCTCATCCCACTACATTCATTTGGTATGCATGCGAACATGTGTGAGCTTAGGTGTGGGGGAGTAGAATAGCTTCAAATATATAATAATTGGGCTTATCCAACCATATAAAAATAGTTTGATCTTGATTATGGTACATAGTTTTGAAAAGAATAAGATTTTTTTGTCAAAAATTGCTTTGTGATCAAAATAAGTATGTGTAGACACAACAAAAAATTCTCAACGCAAGAATTTTCTCTCACTCCATTAAAAAAAAACATAAAAAATAAGGAAATAAGAAAATAAATAAAAAAAGAGCATCACGAGACTTCCACAGAAGAATTTGTGAAAAAAAAAAATCTGAGGATAGTAGGAAAATATATCCACATAAGAACCTATCCTTAAGTGTCCATAATTATTGGCCACTTTTATCTACAATTTTAAAAGATAAATTTCATTATACTTGTACCAATGAAATCAATTTGAGAATCTCATTTGAAGTATGAAGCTAAGTTTAATCCATGCATATGTACCATGATGTTTTAAATAGTGGCATGCTTGAGATTAGGTATGGGGGAGATGATGAGTCCATAAATTGGCTTGTTATATCTATAAAATAACATCCTTTTTTTACATAAGAAGTAGGTTTAAATGTAGTTTCTAAACTTATAGCTTATTCATAATAAAATAGCTAGTATATATCATGGTTATGTCTTTAGAAATTATTGTTATCTATTTGTTAGCTATTACTAATAATTATTGAGAAAAACATGTCAGTGAGTGCATATACAGTTCATACTAATCAAGAATTATTTAAAGTATGAAGAGTAACCATTCAATAATAGTGTTGGAATAGAGTCAGAATCTTCTATAATGGATCTAGCATTCTAGTTAAGTTACAAGATTGCTATAGGCTCTTACAGGTTTGCTAAAGACTCTCACAATAGTTATAGATTACAATAAGCTTGTTACAACTATAGATTATAACATGTTTGTTATATTAGCTATGGATTATAACAAGCTTGCTATAGACCAATTATAGATTACAATGGGCTTGTTATGAATCAACTATAGATTACATTAGACTAGTTATAAATTTCACTAGGTTTGCTATAGATTTCACTAGGCTTGTTATAGATTTTAGCAAGTTGCTACAAATTTCAACAGAATTACTTTAAATTTTAAGATAACTACTATAGACTTGTTTGGGAAGTATTTATAAGAGAATTTCAATGTCCTAACTATCATGAAGAATGCTTCCTATTTAGATTCTTTCTATATATAAGGATTTATGTATAGACTTTTCATTTGTAAATTGTATTCAAATATAGGTTTATGTAATTTTATTCCAAATAATAATTTTCTCCATATTTGGTGGAGATAAAAATTATTCTATAATAGATTTTATTAGATTAAATATCTCTCCCCATATGTTATGGAGATTGAGATAGGATAGAATATCTCGGTTGTTAATCTTAAATCAGGTTGAAAGTATGAGATTATAAATGCAACCTTTCATACCCAAATGAAATCAATCAATATATTTTTTCTTTCTATTATTTTGAGTAGTCTATATGAAACCTGTGTCCTGAATAAATTTTCTTATGAGGAATGAGTTGGCCACTCATTCTAAAGAAGATGGATCAAAGTATTTTTATTTTATTTATTTATTATATAATAATTATTTTTTTTGTAAATTCTTATTTTATTTCCTTATTGCTATAAAAAATTTATTTTGTACAGTTTGTTGTAAATCTAAGAGTATTTTATGTGTTTGTCATTTATTTTCAATTGAGCAATTTATATTCTGTAAGTGTGATTTATTTTTTGCAAGTGTGCTTTAATTTTATGCAAGTGTGATTTTTAATTCCAACAATTGTGATTTTCAATTCCAATAAGTGTACTTTTCAATTTCTGTAAAGTGTGGAGTGTGATAGAAGGAACCATTTTCTAAAGGTCTATTTCTCCTATTACATACAACCTTCAAACAGTAGCCCTAGATTGACAATATTAATTGAAGGGTATTAGAAACATCCATCATTCTCTAGATTGAAGATTGTAAGGATGATATGGATCCATCTTATAAACCACTTCTTCACCATAGGGGTCAAAGTAAATTTGTGCGACTATTCTATCATAACTTGGATTGTACATGACTCCACCATAAGTGTAGTGACACATGGTCACATCAATGATGAAAGTTCTAAAAAATCTTAGAGCTATATAAAATCTAAAAAATAATGTCCAAAAGATAAATAGTTCAAAATTGGTTTAAATTGGTTGAAGTTATGGATACATATCTCCAAAAATGATTCATACTAAAACTTGGTATAAAATAGTCTAACATCAAATGTCTAATGTCAAATATCTTAACCAAAAGGTCAAGTGGTCAAATAAAAATTGACATGCCAAACTCTAGGTAGAAAGTGCTCCAAACAAGTCTAATCTATGAAAATAAAAGTTGCTAGGTCTTTTGGCCAAACATGGTGTCAAAGGCTAGGCGTAAAATAGGCATATGCTAAGTGTTTTGGCTAAAAAATCATAAAATCTGGACTTAAAAACAAGGTGAAATTTAATCTAACAAATCTAAAATACTTTGGAATAGACTAGGCACTTGTATTTTAGACATAAACTTGGTTAATTCGTATAAGACATAAAACAAAAGGCATGAGGAAGTTAGGATATTTCTCCCAAATAAAGGCACAAATAATAGTTCTCGTATTGGGTAAAGAATTAACCTAAGATACACAATCCAAAAAATAAAGATCGATGTCTAGGCCCAAATTAGACAAGGCATAAATAGAAATCAATCAATGTTTGGATTTGAACTTGTAGAGATTAATTGAAAACTCAACTTAGAAAATTAGGCTTTTTCAAACAAACAACAAACTAGATAAGATGAACGACATAAAGGCACTAGATAACGATCCAAAAGGCACACATGGATTGATTTTAAATTGGAAACTTGGACACAAGACAAATAAGTATATGAAATAATTTGAGTAGCGTAACAATGTTATCATGCTCTAAATATATGATTGATAGTTTGTTTCAAGACTCTAAGGCACAAAACTTGAAATGGATTGGGCAACGTAATGTTACCCTTTCCAATCAAGTGACATACATAGAAAGATTTGTCAAAAGACTAAGGCAAAGGTATGGTTTCAAATAAATGGTGTAACACCTCTTCAAATAATGGAATGATATAAAAGACAAGACTCATTTGGATGTGGCATAACAAACAAAATAGATAGTTTAGACTCAAAAACCATGCAATAAAGGATAAAATGACATAAAACACCTAAGTGTAACATCTTAGATCTTAAAACTAACAAGGTTTCATAGTAACATGAAATTCCATCAATATACTCGCTCTTGGGAGGATTTTAAGTGTTAATCCAAAAATAAAAGTGCATGAAAAGTAGGGTTTTTAGGCCCCCTCTTCTCTCAAGATTTTGTACTATGATATGTAAGTTCGAGCTACTCACCATGCATCAATGATATTTCTATGTTAAGTGGAGATATTGTAAAAGTAATTTTTCATGCATTTTAAAATGGTCTTAAGTGTGGTTAACACTAAAGATGCAATCACATCAATTGAGTTCATACCAGTTAACTTACTATGTAAGGGTTTATTCCTTTATATAGAAATTTTATTCATGTACTTTTTAGTGGAATTATCTAGTTAGCCATACCTGACTTGGGTTTTCATTATGATTGGAGAGGCTAGCTACTCAGCCCCCTGATAATCATAGTATTCAAGTCTTAATTTATATTTCTCACCATGGAGTAGGGTTGGTATGATGCTAGGAGATGACACCCTAGGTCAACACATCCCTAAATAATTTATGAGGAGGCTATGAACTCCCACTCACAAGCCAAATTGCATAAAAATAAATGACCAAGTGAAAAGACTTTAGAGGTTGTGTCTAGATCACCCAAACCATATGGATTTTGAGAAGAGCCTTAATAATGTTCTTTTCATGACATGGACAAGGCCAAAATTTTATGGAAGAAGTACTTTTGGTCACCCAAGTTCAATAGAGGGGATGGGGGGAGATCATACATGCATCTTTCATTTATGAAAAATAAATAAGTATAAAGATCTAGCACCAAATGAACACTTTTAAGAATTTGTAATCTAAGTAAGTGTTAATTTTATGCACCAAATGAAGCATTTGTGAATTTTTTCCCCCTTATCTTAAGTTACAAACTTGTAATAACTTTCACAAAACAAACTAAGCATAAACACCTATGTTTCTTTTAAGCACTAAAATGAAATGTTTAAGATTTAACTAAATTCCTTTTAGGCATCAAAACAAAATGTTTAAGACTTTAGCACTTGCAAATTTATGTCCTCTTTCTTGCTTTGGTCTTATAAATTTTAGAAGGTTTTGGTCTACCTTGAAGCACTTTCATGAGTGAGAAAATAAGATTTGGAAACAAGCTCTCGAGGTTATCTATTTTTTTACATAGAGATTGATGTCAGTCCAATGTGATCGATGCCAATTACAAGAGAATCAATGTCAGTTAGAACATAATTGATGTTGATCACTTAAAATTGATGCCAGTTACCTGTGAACCCTTAGGCAAAAATAATTTTTTAGAAAACACTTGTTAGCCCCATGTTAGTATAAAATCTCCATAAAAACCTCTAGATCCTGAAACAAGATGGTTAGATAGAGACTTAGCAATTTTTAAAATCACAAATGACAACTTGTAGCTTTCAAGGAAACTTAAAAACTCAAATGTTCCATTATGTTCTTTCCTACATAGGAACTAATGATGGTTAGACAAGATTGAGGTTGGTTAGTACAAGACTAATGCAAGTTATGAAAAACCAACATCGCTCTTTGTGTAACTTTTGTAACACTAAAGAATAAAATACAAAAAAATAATGTAAAAACTCACATTTCAAAGATGATCAAGCATTCATTTAAAAAAGTAATAGCTGCACTTTGGTTTCCTTGCTATATGGGATGCTTTAGGTCCTACCAAGCATGCCATTTTTGATCATAGGAATCCAAGAAGGGAGGTTAGTAACATGTTACTTCAAGTAACAAAAACTTAAATAAACATACTAACACTAACACTTACAAGCCTAGATATTAGGGGTGAGCTTAATGAACAAAAGACAAATGAAAGCACAACTAAAATGCAAAAGATAATGAATCCTTTACCTTACTTAGGGGATCCAAATGCATTGTTGAGTGGATTTCATGGTTTTGGCAATGGAGGTTTGTTGGCTCCTTCTCTCCTTGGCACCATTGGCTTGTGTAGGCTTTGGATTATGATTTCCTGGCTCAAGATTTTAACATTATAACAATATTGATATGAATCTCATGAAATAAAATTTGAATTATAAATATACAATTTTTAATCTTTTGAAGTCATTTGTGCATGATAACTTTGCACCAAAATAGCTTCAAATTCAATAGGCAAGACATTGTATTTATAGGCTTAGGAACTAACCCCAACTGAAAGTGAGTCAAGGTGTAGTTTAAACATGAAATGGGTTCAAACTTAATCTAAGTGAGTCAAATATAACCCCAATAGAGTTAATAGGTGTAAATTACTCATGATTTTCAATGAATAGGCATGGGTCTCCAAAATGAGATATTTTAAGATATTTCTAAAAGGATTGACAACTCATAAAGGTAATCATGAAAAGATAAGATATTTGCAATTTTGAATTTCTTTTTTTAGTTATTCATTAATTGCACATGGATAATTCAACTAGGCATTTAATTTGGTTTAGCTTGTTGATTAATTTTGATTAGCCATTTAGCTCTTTCAACATTTAATTTTAGTTCATGTGCCCCACTTAATAGCTTTATAGGCTAAATTGACTGATGTGATATCGCATAATGATTAGGGATAAATCCATGAGAGGTTATGATTGCATATAGTAGGGTACCCCAATTAAGGATGCCTCAATGAGATTATGAGTTTTGATGAATGATGCATAAGCAAATTTGGAATATTTAGTGATTTTTAGGCTTAATTTATAATGGTTGGTAGAAATTGTATACACATAATATTTTTAAACTTTTACTGATTACTGACACTTTGTATCTTGCAATAACTTATCAAGTCTCAATCTCTCTGAGTGCATGCCTTAAGGGGTGCACCAGAAAAGGGTTTGGTAGACCATTGGTGTTTCATAAGATTGTTATCCCTTTTGACCCTTGCCATCTACATACTCATCTCCTAAAACCATTTACCCTAATCTTATTATTATTAACCTTACCCATTCTAGTCATTTGCCATGCTTTATCCTCCTTACTCTTATCTTGAACCTCTTTTAACTAGTTGACTATACTAGGTCGACTAGGTCAACTCTATACATTTTTTAGCCTCTGATTACTATATAGGGTTGATTGGGTCAACCCTGTACTATGTAGGGTATTTTTCACTTTGAATTTTTCCAGCCATTTGACTAACCTAGCTCACGACCTATTGATTTATCTCCCCAATACATATAGGGTTGATTGGGTCAACCTCATACAACTGACATATTCAAAAGGATTTAGGGAAATATCCACCTATATATATATATATATATATATATATATATATATATATATATATGTTCATTTCTATGTAATTGTAAGAAGAGAAGTGAAGAAGAATAATTGCAAATGAACATCTGCTTATTAACCATTTTACTTGAGGAATAAAGCTTAGGGTTCCATATTTTCTTTGGAGATACGGATCTTGTCTTATGGAGAAGTATTTTAGATGCATAGATAGGTTGTGTAGCTTAGAGATGATTTGTCTTTGTTATCCTTACATACCAAAATAATCTCTTGCAAAGCACCTTGGCTAAGCGAGAGATTGAGGCTCGATGGGTTCATCTTCAAAGGTAAGTATTCTTAACTTTATTTCTTCTTTGTAAGAGTAGATAGATAATGTAGTTGTGATTCTTTCTTCCATGCATTAGGATTTCATATACAGTGACATGAGTATATGTCTTCTATGCAAGTTTAGTGTAGTTTGTTTTGTTTTTAACCCTTACTTTGTGCCATAAATTTTGGTGTGTACTAGATTAGATGTACTTTCTTATTTATTAGAATAGAGTCAACATTAAATCTAAGACTCTTTGAGGGTTATTAAATGATTATGTTAGATTGTAGGCTTTATAACCCTTCCTAACATGGTGTATTATGATAAGTGATCTCCTAATTGGGTCTAGTAGATCTCCACATTGGTCATGTTCCCACTTAACAAATATATCCCCAATCGTAAGTGTAGGTATGCTGTATCTTCTTTGAGCCAAAATTGATTTATAGACATGATGTATTTCTGATTACATTCATTATGATGAACCTAACATGAAATAGCCCTTATAATATTTGTTAATCTTATTTGATTCTTTCATCATTATTTTTATCACATATTTACCATATTGGATCAACTCTATCAACCTAGTATCTAAATTTTGTGTGTAAGATTTTAGGTATAGGCTACTAGATCAACCATGTCAACCCAGTATAGTTATTCAGGGATTTAGACATCCAGTCTAGACTACTAGGTTGACCTAGTTGAACCTGTACATTTTTAAGCACTCAATAACAAGTTTTTATAAAGCTTGATCGACCCAATCAACCTATTTAATTGAATTTGAAAGTATATATCAATGTTCTTAAACAATAATACTCATTATTTACATATTTAATCCACCAAGGTTCCTTTTTATCTCTCTATCTCTTTATTTATAGTTTTTCCTTTCATGGTTTGTAGTCTTTAAAATTGCCCTTGCACAGTTAATTGGATCGACCATGCAAACCCAATTCTATGTTATGTGTGCTATTTAAATAACTAGGTCAACTCTGTCGACCTTGTTCATATTTAGACCTTATTTTCATAATACAAGTTTGACCCTATCAACCCTATTCTATACTTTGTGCATACATTATTGACCATATTAACATTGTACTTTATTTCAAAGTTAGAATGAATCTTATATACTAGTAATTAGTTCACACTTTCTTTTCTTATTGCTTGCATGCTTAGAATATATCACATAGCTTAATTAGGTGGTTTTTAATTAATTATTTAGTTTCAATATTTTATATTTTATGCACACATGTATAAATCACAAAATATAAACATGCATTTTAACATTTGTCTACCCAAGGCCAACCTATTTGGATTTCATCACCAAGGGAGAAGCCAACTTGATACTCTAGTCAAGTATAAAACATGGTTAATGGTATATTTTGGCTAATCACCTGACATCTTTATCACTATGGTGTATGAAGTGAGGAGGTAGGACCCAATACCAAGCCTATATCATTGCCACTACAATCCATTTCAACCCAAACTACCTTAAACCATCCTTAGATTGCCATTCTAGTTCCTTGATTATAACCAACTTCCCATCACATTTTAAAATCATACCTTAATAATATAATAAACATTTAGGTTGACCAATTAGTTATCTCTTTAATTTTTTAAGTTGATTACTTTCTCTTTGCTCAATTATATTTTGTATTACAAAAACTTGCATTAGTTAGTGTTGGTAAAAGCTTTTGTGCTGTGTGCTTCAATTAGATTGACCAACATTAATCTACTTAACTATTTGTTTCCCTTTAGTTATTTCTTTTCAAATTTCTTGCAAAAGTTTTCTTGTTTCATTTCACAAATATATTTTAGGCTTCTTAATTTTTCTTATTTTTTATACTAGGTTGACCCTGTACCTTTTTCTAGCCCTTGTTCACTATACTAGATCGACTTAGTCAACCCTATATAGTTTGTAGACCTTAATTCACCCTTTTCCAATCCCTATTCTCTGTAATGGATCAACCCAATTGACCATGTATAGTTTGTAGACCTTGTTTTTGTGCTACTTCAACCCAGTTAACCTTGTACTATTTTTGTCATTCCCTATTTTCTTGCTTTCTCATCTCTCTTTCTTACCCTTCATCATGGATTTTTTGTTTGATGACAATATTGAGTTATAGTCATCAAACATGATGAATCTTACCAACCCTCATAGGGTCTACCATAGACAAAGAAGGGTTCCTCTCTTGGATGTTAGTAATGTTCATATTGCCACTCACACAATGAAGTATGGGACCCCTCCTAGTACCTCTTCACAACATAATCTTATTTTCTCATTAAAAGACCAAACTAAATTAGAGTATACCTCAAAAATATGCTCTTCTTTATCTCTGAGTTTCCTTAACATCAAGGAAAGGATCCTTCTAATACATACAATCTTATGATTATTGGTCAAGTTGAAGAGCCTCATTCATCTATTCCTACACTCTCAACTAGATTTGGGAGCACCCCTTCTTTGATCCCCAGCCTCTTCCTTCGATTATGACCCCTTCTTATACCATGAACTCTTCTTCTCTAACTTCTTCCACCTCCATGACTAGTATATCCACTAACATGGTTGGTTCTACATCTAGTGGGCCTCTCATAAGATCCACTATCCTTAATTCTTCCACTAATGCATTGATTTCTACCCAAGGTAATAATTATACTAGTGCTTATTCTTCTCAACCGTTCACTAGTCCATATTTTAATACACAAGTAACTTTTGCCACTATTGCCTCACATTCTCATAATTACTCTCAAGCTCCTATTAACACCAGTAGTGGTACCCAAGCCACTAATATCAACTCTAACGATTTTAACAATGCTAATCAAACACATAAACTATTGTTACAAACATTCAATCAAATTAATACTTTTCAAGCTCATAACATAAATCAAATGATGAAAATGCAAAACCACCTTCTTCATCTTCAATCTCATCCTCAACCAATAGCTTAGGGCACACATAACCAAAATGTTCCCCTTCCTCCTTTTCAAGATTCCAAAGGCAATCTCATTCCTCAACCTTCTTCGGTCAACAAAACCATTAAACATATACAAAATTAACCTCTCATTACTCAAATTTCTAATAGTGATATTGGAGGTATCACACCTATAATTTATTATAATGGATCAACCAATCCCACCCTTCATCTTAAAACATTTGGAAATCTTTATAAGGATTGGGTCAAATTGAACACCTTTACCACTACCAAAATCTTAGCCAAAACTCTCACAGGTGATGCCTTGGATTGGTACAACCAAATTATAACTCATTCCATTAATAGTTTGGAGGATTTAGTGAATGCTTTCATCCAAGAATTCCAAACTAGTGATCTTCCTGAAAACTCTTTAGCCCACTTCATAAACTGTAAACAACTCAAACATGAAACCTTACAAGCCTTTATTAAAATGTGGAAAACTTTATCAAATGAATGTGAACATAACATGGCCAATGATAATATTTTCCATCTCTTTACCAAATCCCTTTTCCCTAACTTCAATATCGGGTCCACTCTCTCTCTCCACATATAGTGGAGGAGGCTATTGACCAAACTAAATGAAAAGATTTCCTTATGCATCAATTCGAGCCACCCAAACATTCTATGGGTCCTCATATTTTACTTAGGAACAAAAATTACAATGTTACCAATGATGGTGTTACAAAAGTTTATGACACCATTCACAATGTTCAAGCTGTCATTCCTACCCCTTCATCAAAACTAGTTCCTCCTCAAAAATATACCAATACTCACTTATATTCACCAAACAACATTAATGTTCATAAACCTCTATCCTCATTTGAATTGGTTAAGCATCCACCTAGGCCTCTTCCACAATATCTTGACCCTACTGATCCTATGAAATCATGATATGATCCTAACAAGTTTTGATGGTTTCATGCTATTAGGGTCATTCTCATGAGACTCATAGAAAAATTCATAATTTAGCTATGGATTTTATTCTTGGTCTTAATTTTGATCATGAATCTATCATTCAAAAGCATCAACAAGCTTATGAAATTTATTTTAAAGATTATAAAACACATGATAAAACTCAAGCCTTAAATCAAGCCAATGCTCATTTGGCTATCTACAAAGACCCTCTTCCTAATCATCAACCTATTCAAGACAATCAAGATAAAGCCACCCCTTCCACCAATAATGTAGAAAGTCTTGTTGAACCCACTTATGAAGATAATGTGGTTAGCATTACTAATATGCGAAGGGTGGTTACTTTTATCTATTTTAAAGCTATCTACACTCCATTTAGAACATATCGTGTTATCCTGGATTCTTCTCTAAATCATTTAAATGAGTTGGGGCAAGATGAAATTATTATTTTTGATGATCCAATTTTTGATTCTCTCTTGGATAACACCTCCCATTCTATTTCAACCACTCTTTCATCATCTTCTAACAATAATGATACTCAAATTTCTACTAACACTTCTTCTACCAATTCTCCAAATTAACTTGAATTAGTTACTTCATCATCATAACATGATTTAAAACCTTATTCTAAACCTTCTTTTTTTATCAAAAAAATATCCAATGTACTTTGGCTCCTCCTTTTGAGGACCTCCTTAATCATTATGCACCTATATCTAACAACCTCCTTATGGGTTATGATGAGTGGGATCCCATCATAGAGCTCACTAATATCCCAACCCAAATTATATTCCTTGAGCTCATGAAGACTTCTCCACATCATAGAAACCATCTTATGCAACTATTATTCAAGATGAATGTCCCTCATCCTCCCTTAGTAGGACAGGAGGCAACCTTATCTAGATTTGAGGATAGTATATTAAAAAAATGTGAAGAGATGTCTATTAACATTGATGAAACTATGGACACTTCTCTTTCCTTAAAGTTTCCTTTAGATTCTATGATGCCCAATGATATTATACTTCATACGGCTGATCCTACATTATTCATTAATGTTAAAATAGGTGATATCCAAGCTAAGCGTGCATTGATTGATGAGGGTTTTGGTACCTTAATTATCTTTTTTGAATTAATTAAGACCCTTAGATATTTAGAATGCAATCTAAAGTCTATATGAAACACCTACCAAGGAGATGACATAAGGCAAATGCCTCCTCTAGGTTGTGTGTGGCTTCCCATTATTTTCCACCTATCACAGTTCATGTGAAGGTGATGATCTTTAACTTTCCCCAATCTTATAACATCTTGCTTGGTAGGCCATGAACCCATTGTATGAGAGTTGTTGATTCTTACACCTACTAATCGATTAAATTCCCTCGTAATGGAGCCATTTATAGGATTTAGAGTGACACTAACCCTTAGAATTTTGAATAATTCTAAGAATGTGGTGTGTTCAAGATTCCTAATCTCAAACCTTTGCCCAACATTCTATTCCATGAGTCATAACATCTTAATTTTCCAATTAATTCAACCTGAGGTTACAATGGGCATCTTAAATTCATTGAGAACATTCCTCCTAACCTCTTATATTCTAATGATGATGAGCTCGATGAAATTAACCTAAAGATTAAAACTTTTGATCTCTCACCTCACCTCATCTCATATCTTCCTAATTATTTATAGCCTCATTATCACAAGTCTCCTTGTGATGATATTCCCTTAGTCTTGACCAAGACTTGGCATTCTATTCACCACACTTCCTCAGATGACAAGGTCATCCCTACTTGTGTCATTGATATTCTCACCCTAGATTATGATGATGGTTATTCCCTATATGATCCATTTTTAGGTGGTCTTGTCTAGGCTCATGATGTTGAGATTGTCCATTATCATTCTTATTTAATTAAATAGTTTTGTGTATCTTCCTATATTTCTTCTCTTATAGTTCCTAATTTTATTATTTTTACTCTTTATCATAGGGCAGTGATGGCACCAACAACTTTATTTTTTAAGGAGCCTCATAGGAGTATGCTCATGGATCTTGTTATGATCAAGTCTTACCATTTTGATAGATTCCATGATCACCGTAGTTAGTTCACTCCTAATATTAGTGTGACCCTTCTTAGACCTTATTTAGATCCTACCCCTCCCTCAATAAAGCCCTTATCAGAGCTTATTCCCATTCCCATTATAGTTGAGCCCATTCTTGATCATACTATAGTTGAGCATATTTATGCTCTTACTATTGCTAAGCCTACCCATACTTCTCCTCCCATTTCTCTTTCTATTGAGCCTAGTTCCATTCCTCCTCCATCACCACCTTCCCTTGGTGATTGTTTGACTCCTTTGCCTAAGACGGCTCTGTTTCCCACCAAATGGGTTGATGAGTTTTTTTCTAGCTTCTTCCACTCCTATTATACCTCTTTCTATGAGTGCTTCTCCTAAGATCACTCACAAGCATATCTATTTCTTCCATGGGATAGATAATTATTCTTCTACCCATTATTTCAAGTTATGATAGTATATTGATACTTTACATCCTTCCTCTCTTTCCTTAGATAAATCCATGACTCCCTCAAAGGTTCTACTTGAATATATACCTAAGTATGATGAGGTATATTATTTATGGCACCAATGTGGAACCCATCACACTGATCATTGTCACATCCTTCAACAACACCTTAAGGATCATTTTATAGCTATTCCCAAACCTTCTTCCATTCCTCCTTTAGGTCATTTTCATAAGAATGTTCCTCCTTATTCTTCCATGGTTCTAACCCTAGTGTTTCCATCCCCTTCTGTGGTACCTTCATCACATTTTATACCTCCACCCATGATTCTTTCACCTGTTGACCTTCCCTCACCTATGGATCCTTCTCCACTCATGAGTCACTCACCCATGGATCCTTTTCCACTGATGATTCTTGCATATCCCACAGAGCCCATTCCCACACATTCTCCCAAGAACTCCTTACCTAATTTTCCTTAGCATAATCCATTGATTATTCCTACTTTTTTAGTTTAGGAGATTAGAAGAGAAGTCTTTTCCTAATTTTTATTGAAGATTGACAAGACATTAGTAGTAGTTCATATCCATCTTCATAGATATTTATCTGATGTCTTAGATAATGTGTGTGGGTATATTTATTAGTACTTATTATCACATGCATGGTGCCTTTACATTTACATTTTGATTAGATGTGTGCTCAAATTTTATCTTTATCTATCTTTTATATCATTTGACATTGTGTCAAATTCATATTTTTATTATATAGTGATATTACCTTTGGTACTATAGCTTGCCTATATTATCTTTGCATATGATTGTATTTATTTATCATTGCTTTATCCTTCTTTCTTGAGTTTTTCTCAAAACTCTCTTCTTGTGTCTTCATAATTTTTTTTTTCTTATCTCTATTTTTCATAGATAATTGCCATTGTGACTTGGTTATACCAACCCTATTCCCTTTGGTTCTTATCTGCTTTTACCATGTGATTAGTTAGAAACAAATGCATCTCATTATGCTTTCATTTCATCAGTCCACCTTTGGATCTCATTTTTCCCTTCTTCATTTTTCAAAAACTAAGCATAGACATGATTGAGACTTGAGATCACATGCTATTTCATTTTTAAGCCTAAGTGTCCTAATCAGTCTTTGTCTTTAGTTACTTATCTTCCTTTAGCCATATCCTAAAGCTCATTCATGTGTATCACTACATCTCTCATGATTGGTCATTCCCAATCCATATGTAGGAGGAATCTTAAAAATCCATATAATTTTAAAAGCCAAATCATTTTACCAAAGGTAATGATATAAAAGGAAAAAATATTCTTAAAAGTCAAATCACACTAAAGGATGTGATTAAAAGCACATCTCCATCTTCTAGTTAAAGTTCAAACTCCATATTTTTCCTCATGGTAGAGCTGAGGTCCTTTGGGGTGTGATAGGATAGTAGATTAAAAGAGGATAATAAAAAAATATTTTAGTGCTACCTAATTTCACACATAAATACCCATTCTTCATAGTAGATTGATGGATCTGTAAGGGGTCCTGAGGAACAGGGAACACATCATGGGAAGGTAGGTCCATTTTACTTCTCCTTATACCAATCTACCTTCATGAGTTGATCTTAGTAGCACACTTATCTTCCTACAAATATTTGTGTCTATAGCGAATAAGTTTCCTTTATACATTGATGGTCACTAGTCACTTTGTATCTTCTCATGTCCTTAGTATACCTCTTACCTCCTAAGGTATTCTCATAAGATGCCTAAGTCTTGATTTTTACACTCCCTTTTTCATTTCCTATATTCCTCATATTTACTCTTAAGAAATATTATTTTGTCTACTGATCAATTCCCTTGGGATTTCATTTATGAGTTGCATCATAAGACCAAAACTAGGACCTGACATTCCTCACAAATTACCACCTTTTTATTTCTTATTACCCACATCCTTTGTTACCTGATTTATCATAATTTTCCACCCCAGTGGTGTTCTCTTTTTGATTTCTAGTGTAAGACCATGGATAGGACCCGACATTCCTCACAATTTTTTTTAATAATACAAGTCACAAACGAAATTACATGTGTCAAATATGAGATAAGATGTGATTGAGTATGAAGTTACACGTCATTGACATGATTCCTAGCTTGATTTAGTGTGGTTTATGCTTACTTCATTTCTCTTTCGATTTTATCTTCTTATTTTCTAAGTGCATGTAAGAATACAACCATTTCTTGAATTGTTCATACTTGTCAGCTTGAATTAGTGTAATAAATTTAAGACCAATTTTTTGTCAATTTTATTTTTCTCTTATACTTCCCAATGTGATATAGTATAATTGATTGACTTAGTATTTTATAACATTTATGACCTTTTACATACCTTATATTTTATTACATTATTTTCATACTTCCCAACATGATTTAGTATGATTTTACTTGTTTTAATTTGGTGCATAAAGATTTCACTTTAGTTTAAGAACAAGTTCCTTTTTTACCATCTTGTTTTACCATCCCTTGGTTCTTTATACTTAGTCATTTTTTATTTATTACACATTTCCTAACTTGAAATAGTATGTAGTACAATTTTTATTAATTATATTTTACCAAGTCTTTTTGCCTATTTCTTTTTAACCATGCATGTGTTCTACATAATCCTATAAAAGAAACCACCTCATATATTTCCTATATCATATACAACAAAAGATAAATATCATGAACTAGGAATTTGAGTAAGAAGAGGAGATTAGTATGGTGTTAGTGAATGAAATCAAATCAAAAACACACTAAGCTAACATATTCATGCCTAATTACTAGGGTGAGCTTAGTAACAAAAACAAATGACAAACACAACTAAAAAGTAAGGAAAAACAACAGGAATTCCTTCAACTTTCTTGGATGCTCCAAATGTCTTTGTAGTAGTGGTTTGCTTGGCTTTGTGCTCATGAAGTCCTTGGAAATGGAAGCTTGTATACCTCCATCTCTGCTTGGCACCTTTGGCTTGTGGTTTAGCTTGGCTTAGAATCAATTTAGCATGATGATACTAGTTGCATGAAGATTTGTAATTAATTATGCATTATAAATTTGCATAATCATGTGTTTTTGAATATATTTGAGCATAATAATTTTGCACCAAAATAGCTTAGAAATGATGTGGTAAGGCCTCTCTATTTATAGATTTTTGAGATTGATTAGAATCAACTTGAACCATCCATCCTGAGATGAAGACGTGTGGTTGAGGATTAATTCAATTTTTGGAATTAAGTTTATAATTATCTTCATCATGGCATTGGAAAAAGGGGAAATTAAGAGGTATGGAGGGATTTGATGAGGCATGAGAGACATGAATCTTGATATTTGTGGAATTTATGGCCTAGAGATGTCTTCCTAAGAAATTAGGTCACTTGATGATGTAGATATTTAATATTCATTTCTAAAAACAAGTATTCAACAAGTTTCTATGGAATTCTTAATTAGGCTCTAATTTGGTTTAATTAGCTCTTAAGCATGTTTAAGCACTTTATGCACAAATTACTCAAATTGATCAGAATGCCTTATTATTGGTCTAAAATTTAACTGGATTGGAATTTAAAGGCAATGTCAGATGAATTAGATCTGTTATCCCATTTAGGATGTTATCAAAATAAAATAACAAAGGCACATGTCTTGTGCAAGAGATTTGATAAGAAAGAGCAATCTAGAGCACCCAAGTGCAAAATTGGCATTTTGACTCAAAATGATCTGATCAAAGTTAGCTGGCCCATAAATTACATTGCCCCATTTAGGGATACTCTAGCCAAAATTGGCACTTGAATATGTTAGTTTCACATCATTTATCATATTTTAGTGTTTTTAGGCCAAATTGTGCATTTTGGGTGGAAATTGGCCAAAATCCTGATTGGAGGTCATTGGTGGCTAGATTTAGGTGTCTATAATTTGCCCCTATTTGGGAAGATGTTACAAACTATAAGAAAAGCAATGTCTTCTCAAATAATGAGAGATGGCCTATATGCCAAAAAGAAGATGATGGTTGAAGAACAAAGCTCCAAATGGTTTTAGGAAGCCTATAATGATCCCCCCTTGAGGGAGTGGCTGTCACATTTATTGATGGATGGTCCCTCGAAAAGAAATAAGAAGAAAGGTGGAATTAATATATGGTTAAGATTAATCCAAATACAAAAATTATCACATGAATTGATGTAAAAAAGATGTTGATTTTCCCAAAGATGATTGTAATCAGGAATAAAAGTTAAAATATTGATTTGCCCATAGAAATTTATAATCATTAAGCATACTTGGATTGGATAAAACTGATGGTGCCCTAGTTAGGGATGATTAGCAAACATAACTCAAGGATATAACTTGGAAGATAGATTAAAGATGAGTAGGTGTAAAGTGATGAAAGAGATGGATAGAGGAATAAGATTGATCATTAGAAATGATTTAGTTGTACCTACCAATGAGGAGATGCTCATATTATTAGTAATGATACAAATAGAATGGCCAATGGGTTAATTTGATCAAGGGTGGGATGGAAGGGTTTTCCAAGGTGTTAAAGAGGAACTTCTATAGCTCAATTGATTATAGACCTTTTTGAAGCTAATTTTTGCTGTAACATGTGATGGTAGGCTTCACAATAGAACAACATGAAAACTTGGCCAAAATATTTGTAAGGACTAACTCCTGATCTAATAAACACTCAAAAATAATACACCAATGATAAAAAACATGATGATAATATTGAAATATTAATATGGATGGATTCAAGCATAAGTGTGGGCAAGGAATCACCCAATGAACACACATAAACCGAATCAAGGCAACAATGCTAAAAGTAAACAAATAAGTAAGCGAACAAACAAAAAAATAGAAAAAACAAACAAACAAATGAACAACCTGATATAAATAAATAAACATAAAGCCTAAAAACAAAAGAAAAAGAAAGCATCCTAACAATGATAATGCCCCAGTAAGATAGATCGAGGATAGTTGACTAGTCTTAGACAGAATAAATATTTTTGGATTTTTGAAATATTTGAATTTTTTTAAATTTTTAAAGTATCTTAACTCGTTAGAGAATGACAAGATACCTACTTACAAAATGGTGAGAGCATATGGAAAGGGGGATTGAGGTGACCTCAACATGAATTTATCATGACCTACTTAGTCTTGAAATGACCTTAAGTCATAGTAATTCCATCCACACAAAAAGGTAAGGAAAAACCAACTAGGTCCCAATAAGCTCTCAAATATGGCAAATGGCCAATCAAATGAAAATAATAATGGCAAGATGATGTGGCAATGTATGGTAAACAAGTGTTGCCCCTAATTTGCCCATAGGTGATTTAACTAGGATACAACAACATAGATCAATGATTCTAATTTGCCCATAGGTGGTTATAATTAGTAGCAAGATTAGTGAAACACTGAATTGCCCATAGGTAGTTATAATTAGGCTCACATAAACAAGCTTGATAGGATGAAAGATATCTTGTTAGATCAACTGTCACACTACTTTCATAGACTATCATTGTAAACATGGATTGGATAAGAGTTGAAACCTGATCAAAATTCCCTCATGGAAAGTGTGAGAAGAACTAAAGTAACCAAGATCAAAATAAGATTGGTTAGGATGACTAAAAATAGGCTTTGGTCTAGATAGGAATGGAATGATAGGATGCAAAAAATGGTAAGAGTGTTGCCCCCAAGTGATGGGGTGAATAGCAAGAATAGATGATAATGGGAAATGGATATGTAATAATGACAATGTGAAATGGTATGGTACATGTTTTTGGCCTAAGTGTGGTAAATGACATATGATTTTGATTTTCCTATTGATATGGAGATGCATGTCCTAATCAAAAAATGATACAAGTAGAATACTCGATCATGTTAATTGCTATCCCACACCTTGTCTAAATAATTGCTTCATCAATAACTACTTGTAGATTTGGATGCTAAGAATGTTTTTGTGTTCTTCCTTGGTTTTTGATTTTGATTCCTTCAAACATCAAGACAAGGTATCTTTGTAGCCTCTACAAAGGAAAGTGTGACCATGGATGGTAAATGAGGACAAATAATGGATGGTAGGTTTGATTGTGAAATAGAATGGCAGATGATAATGGAATGTGAAATGGTTGGGAAAAAAATGAAGATCGATAATTTTAGTTACATGTAATGTTTCTAATGAGAAATTCAACATAATTTTGACTGTGGTAGGGCTAAAGACTTGTTCTTTCAATAGGACCACCAATTTTTTTTATTTTTTAATTTTGAGAGTAGCTACCATCTGATTAGGCTATAGATTGGAAGCTATTTTGATTTGATCTTTGATTTTGTCTTCATCAAGCATGGAAGAACTTTTGTACTCAACTATTGGTGCCTCAAAGAGGTTTTCACTAATTAAGTTGTCTTGATTGTCCCATAGCACCTTTGAGAAGGCTTCACTACGGAATGTTGACTTTTGACTTTGATTTTCTTCTAGCACTTTCAAAAAAGTTTCACTATAAGATGTTGAGTTTTAACTTTGATTGTCCTATAGTGCTTCTAAAAAGGTTTCACTATGAGAGTGTTCTTTTGCTACATGAATGTGGTCTTGGCCTCCTTGCTCTTATTCAATTGCTATGTCACCATGGATGTAGTTTAACAAAGTGTGATTCTATTGATCCCAATTGACACTTGTGGAAGATGGAATGTCAATGATATGGCTATTTTGGTTGATTTTAATGACATATGGAATGGTAATGGAATGGGGAGAGGCCGCATAATCCTTGTAGAAGATACTAGAGTAACTTGTGTTAAAGTTGAAGTAATCATCCTCAAAAACTATAGAAGGATAAAAAATGTATTCAAATTGATCTGCAAGGCATATGAACCAATGTTGTAACATACACAAACATATTCTTCTTTTGAATCTGATTCTAACTCAAGGGACTCTAAATCTGATGTTGCGACTGATGTTGATTTAGATTCTAATGCTAAATCTAATGTTAGTTCAAGAATAGAACTTGAATCTAACTCTGATTCTTCATCTGAGGGGTACTCTATTATAATGATGTCTTGTTGAATATTTGGTTTTGGATAAGTAACAACCTGTGATGGCATAATGGGCTCCATAAGAATTGGTTTGTCAAAGTGAGACTCCTCTTGGATGGGAAAAAGGTCAAGAGACAACTCCTTAAAGACTGGCTTGTAATAGGAGGCTCTTGAAAAATAGGCACATGGTCAAGATAATGATTTACCTAAAGGTAGTTATGATCATTAAGAAGTGACTTGATAAAGATTAGCATGTCAATGTGAGACTCCTCAATAACTAGTATAAGATTAATAGGTGATTCATCACAGATTGACTTATCACAAATAGTTGATTCAATAGAAACATCTTGGATTGGTTGGTTCTCTTGGCATTAGTTTCTAATGAGTTAGAAAATACCAATTTTGAATATAGTTTAGTCTTTAAAGGATTGGATCAGTCAAGGTTTGGATGGGATTGGTTCTAGATGAGGAATGGCTCATGGTTATATAATGGTAGGGCATTGGGGAGAATGATTGATCACATGAGCCAAAGGATGAAGTCCTGAAATGATAATGATAAGGCATTATGGGGCTTGATTGCCCACACAAGTCAAAGGACTAGGTCCTAGAATGATGAAGGTGCATTATTGAGCTTGATTTATTACACAAGCTAAAGGATGAGGTCCTAGTATAAAAATGGTTGGGTGTTGTAGAGCTTGGTTACTTGCACAAGCCAAAGGATGAGGTCTTGATATGGGAATGGTGTGACATTATGGTTTTTCAATATAAATGGTATGATGTGGTGGAGCATGATTACTCACATAAGCCAAATCATCCAAGTCTTCCGCATAAAGCATATCATCCTAGTTTTGAGTTGGCTCATAAGCTGGTTCTTGATTATGTTCTATGTATTGATTATTACAAAGAGGGTATGGATCCATAGTCCAAATAACATTATCTATAGTTGGGTCTTTAAAGTCCTCACAAGCCTCGTCATACCAATCCAAGTCTCGAGTTGGATCATGAGCTAGTTCATGACTTTATTCCCCATATGGAGTATTATATAGAGAATAATAAAACTCCTTAGAAAATATTTCTCTATAGGGGTTCCTAGTGGGATTTTGTGTGGCCATTCTATCATAAATTGGATTGTACATGACTCCACCATAGGTGTAGCTAGACATATCCACATAAATGATGAAAGCTCTGAAATAAAAAGGCATAAAGTTCTACAAACTTTAAAAAATTGTGTCCAAAGGACAAATGGTTCAAACTTGGTCTAACTTGGTTGAAGTGGTGGAGCTGTATCTCCAATATGGTCTGAAAGTGGAGTTGTATCTTCAAAATTATTTATGCTAAGATTTGGCATAAAATATTCCAACATCAAATGTTTAATGTGAAATTTCATACGCATAAAAGGTCAAACATCTAAATAAAAACTAGCATGTTAAAGGTCTAAGTTAAAGTGTTCCAAACAAAGTCTAAACTAGGAAAGGGAAAAGTGGAGTTGCTAGGTCTTTTATCCAAATACAAAGTCAAAATCTAGGCTTAAGAAAATAGGCATGCTAGGACTTTTAATTTAATCAAACAAGTTTGGAAATAACTTTTACATAGACCCAACACATGGAATCAAACATAAACATGATCAATTGGCATAAGGCATGAGGCAAAAGGCTTTTGGAAAAAGGCTGTGTTCTCCCAAATAAAGGCACACACAATGATAAGGATAGGTACTGGACAAATATACCATCAATAGTTTTCAAATTTGGGTAATCAATTAACCAAAGTTATGCAACCCAAAAGAGAAAGATCTATGTACCAACCCCATGAAATAAGGCTTAAATAGAAATGAATCAATGTTTGAATCCAAACTTTACAAGGCTAATTAAAAACTCAATGTTGAAGACTAGGATCTGACTAAACAAGTTAGACAAGATCAGACAACATTATGACACATGAAAAAGGTCTAAATGGTATACATGACATGGTTTAAAACAAATAGTTTTTAAATATAAGGTGAAACAAGTCTTGAAACAAATTGATCAGCCTAATGACGTAAGCATGCTCAAATGATGTGGTGAATGCTATGTTTTAAAAACTCAAAGGAAAAATGGTTTAACATGATTTACGCAACATAACACTACCCTCTACAACTAAAACGACACACACAAACAAGTTTAGAAAAAATTTCAAGGCACAAGTGTGGTGTAAAATGGCCAGCATAACACCTCTTTAGACAAAAGAGTGACATATAAACAAAATGGTTTTGCCATGGATTTATGAATAAAAAAATAATTTTTAGTCTCAAAACATACCAAATGAGAAAATGATCCAAAAATATGCTAAGTATAATCATCCAAATCCTAGAAAGGGTATGGCAATGTGGGGTTGACTAGCTATCAATTTTTTGAACATTTCTAGGGGAATCAATTGCATAATGACTTTCACATTAAATGATGCAAAAGACAAGCACAGAAATTGGGTGACCATGGCATTGGCTAGTTTTTAAAAGGTCTATTACTTTTTACAACCACTACATCCTGTTGTTCACTCAGTCTAGTGTGATGTCTAAATGTAGATATGTCCCATGTGCAACTTAGGAGTAAGTGAAATCAATATCAAGACATGAAACCCTGGGTCAAAGCTTCCATAAAAAAATCATGAGAGGTAATAACGTCCCCATTGCAATCCAAAATGAAATGAAATGAAAGATAAAAAGAAAGACTTTAGGGTCATTTTTAAGGTCACCTAAACTTATGACAAGTTTTTAGAGAGTGATTTAGATGACTTTCTCTCTAAGCCTTGGACTAGGGTATTTACAATAGGAATAACACTTTTGATTCCAAGGGTTCCCTAAAGGGGAAAAATGGAAGAGCATACATGTGGCATTCATCTTTTTACTAAAAAAATCTAACTTAAACAACTAATTAAATACAGAAAGCTTGAAAAGGTGAGTTTATTTTTAAGCCCAAATAGAAAATGTGGTGGTGTTCATTTGACCTCTTGGTCTTAAGTTATAACTTTAAAAAATAATTATAAAAACATCTACTTAAGCACCTAAATGTTACTTTAAGCACAAAAATAATGTTCCTAATTCATTTTCAAATCATGCCAAAGATGTCTTAATAGCATGTTTTAACAAGTTCCAAGTCCGCTGGTTACCTGTCTACCCTTAAGGCATCACCCCAAAAGAAAAGATGTTAGATTAGAAACATTTTAAATAGATTTTCAAAATTTTGTGAAAAATATATGAAAATTGAAGCTAAATTAATGTCAAATTCTAAAAATTTAGGAGAAAACATGTGGTTTTAAAAAAATCATCCAAAATGGAGTCTATATTGTCCCAAAGCAAGCATTTTAAAATGGCCTATTAGCTATTGGGTTTTGTATTTTTAAGAAAAACACAATGATCGACATCGGTTCTATAATCGATGATGGTTACACTTACTAATTGATGATGGTTATCTAACCAACAATGGTTATACCAATAGTGATCGACAATGGCTATGCCAATTGATGATGGTTTTACTAACTGACAATGGTTACTATGTAAACCTGTGACAAAGGAAAATGGAAAAACAAAGTTAAAAAATCAAATTACAAGAGTTTTAATGATCCAAATGAAGATTTTAAAGTTTCATAATGATCTTATTCATGTGTGGGATACATCTGGTCTCACCAAGTGTGCCATTATGTGAACTAGGAATTTGACTAAGAAGAGGAAAATAATATGGTGTTAGTGAATGAAACTAAATAAAAAACACACTAAGCTAACATATTCATGCCTAGTTACTAGGGTGAGCTTAGTAACAAGAAAAAAATGACAAACACAACTAGAAAGTAATGAAAAACAACAAGAATTCCTTTACCTTCCTTGGATGCTCCAAATGTCTTTGTAGTAGTGGCTTGCTTAGCTTTGTGCTCATGAATTCCTTGGCAATGGAAGCTTGGCTACCACCATCTCTCCTTGGCACCTTTGGCTCATGGCTTGGAATCAATTTGGCATAGTAACACTAGTTGCATGAAGCTTTGTAATCAATTTTGCGTTATAAATTTTCATAATCATGTGTTTTTGAAGATATATGAACATAATAACTTTGCACCAAAATATCTTAGCAATGATGTGGTAAGGCCTCTCTATTTATAGATTTTTGAGATTGATCAGAATCAACCTGAACCATCCATCTTGAGATGAATATTTGTGGTTGAGGATTACTTCAATTTTTGGAATTAATTTTATAATTATCTTCATCATGGCATTGGAAAAAGGGGAAATTAAGAGGCATGGAGGGCTTTGATGAGGCATGGAAGGCATGAATCCTAATATTTGTGGCATTTATGGCCTAGGGATGTCTTCCCAAGAAATGAGGTCACCTGATGATGCAAATATTTAATATTCATTTCTAAAAACAAGTAGTCAACAAGTTTCCATGGAATTCTTAATTAGGCTCTAATTTGGTTTAATTAGCTCTTAAGTATGTTTAAGCACTTTGTGCACAAATTACTCAAATTGATTAGAATGCCTTGTTATTGGTCCAAAATTTGACTGGATTAGAATTGGAAGGAAATGTCAGATGCATTGGATCCATTATCCCATTTAGGATGTTATTAAAAGAAAATAAAAGGCATGTGTTTCATGCAAGATATTTGATAGAAAAGAGCAATCCAGAGCACCTAAGTGCAAAATTGGCATTTTGACTTGAAATGATCTGATCAAAATTAGTTGGCCCATAAAGTGCATTTCTCTATTTAGGGATACTCTAGCCAAAATCAGCACTTGACTATGTCAGTTTCACATCATTTTGCATGTTTTAGTGTTTTTAGGCCAAATTATGTATTTTGGGTGGAAATTGGCCAAAACCTTGATTGGAGGTCATTGGTGGCTAGATTTAGGTGTCTACAAATACATGTGCTAGAAATAAATATATCTAAAGCATCCACAACCACAACCATGATAATGACAACATACACAATAAACATCAATATGCTAAAATGATACATCATATATATGCATCTCATGAGTTTTGATCTAATAAATACAACCATATACAATGCTCCAGCTCTATGGCTAGGCTCCATCCTATCTATCTTGTGGCCTAGCCAGGCTACCTACTAAGGCTTCAATCCAACTCCTTTAAATAGTAAGCTATAAGGAGGCCATCTAATATTTTAGTCCCTCTACCTATCCTTATATATGCACTATCTGCACCTATGCCTATGCTAACATGGTCTAGGTCATTGTGTGTGCCTGCATCAACTAGGTATGTATCATCGTATGTGCATACATCATCTGCATCACTATATCCAAATTCAAAACTCTCTCCTCTACTAGGGCTTGCCATGCTCATATCTTGCCTTCACCCATATCTATTAGTGGCTACATCCTCTCTCTATGTTCATATCTACCTCACTGCCTCTCCTACTAATCTGAACTAGCTCACCTGAGTTAGGGCATATGGTATAATAGGGTCTACTAATATAGTAGGATTATATAGTTATAGAGTTTCATTTAGGATGTCATGGAGTGCTCTCCTCATAAGTGACCCCCATCTCTCCTCCTCATCCTCAGTTATTCCTACAAAATCACACCCAAATAAATATTAGATCATTTTTATATCTCATAATATCTATCTACCTGTAGTCTTTATTTCAAAATAAAAATTAAATAAAAATTTAATCATCTTTATTACCTATTTGTGTCTTAGCCACTATGGTCTCACCATTTGCATGACCACCTAACATAGTCTCTTCATCTATGTGGCCTCCTATCAACTCCTCTATAGGTTGCCTCCTTAGTTCAAATCTAGCTATCATGGCTCACATCTACCTCAACCTGATCTTGAGTAGACTCTCTATCATCTATATCTCCTCTAGCTCACCTAGTGTGTCATCAAGGATAGTGATAGTCTCCACTCTATCCTGCTCCTACCTCTATCGACACCATATCATTGATGGTCATACCTCATCTCACTATAAAGATAGTGGTGGTATCTCTAGTGACACTACCTTCACATTCCTTTCTTCTTGATCTACTACCTATCATGCTTACCCAATCCATGGTCACTCATAACATGGTCTGAGCATCGACCTCATCACTATTAGCCCTAGGCCCCTCTTCCCTCATGTATCTCTCACATGTCGATTCCACTACTTGAGCATCAATATTAGTATTGATATATGAAGTAATCCCATCTATCTTGGCACCTATGCCACTAGATGTGGCTCTCTCCACTAATTATAGTGTCATAACCTCTATCCTCACTATAGTTAGTACAACTATGTACCAGTTTGACCATGTATTCTTTATGTACCCATATGGCTACCATACTATATCTTCATGTCTCACAATCTACAATGCTGACAAGTGGGGTATGGCCCATGCTATCTAATCCTCTCTCCATATTTTCACTCAAGGTGACCTATCATTGATCACATGGGGAAACCTAGCTGACTGATACATGGGAAACCTCTCATAGATCCAAGCCATCAATAATATGATCAATTTTATTAACTTATACCCTCTAACCAACACCTCATACATATCATGTATGAGCTTGACCTAGATGATAGAGCCAAGATCATATAATATGCCCTCCTCTAGGATCCTCTTGCTCAAGGTTACCATGAATAGTGGTACCTTACCATCCAACTTGTGATAGAGCACTCATTGTGTCACAAGTCATATCACAGCCTTCCAAATATCTAGAATCTATGATGAATATACATCAAACATACTAACTCTCCTACTTTATAATATCATATTTGAGACTATCACCCATATGGCTAAGGCTCTCCTCTCCTCTAGGCTATCTAGTATGCTTGTAGTCAATATTGCTCTTATCATTGGTATCCCTAGGACAATATGCACATCCTATAGAGTGATAGCTACCTCTACCACATCCGCATCCACCTCCCATATAAAGGTTTTAGTCAATCATTCCCAACATCTAAGGAACATGACTAATATTTCTAAATTCAAGGGAATCCTACACATGTCAACTATCCCTCCTAGGCCTATAGCTACTAGCCTAGCTCTATCACCTATGGTTAGATACTCTAGTAGATTTGATATCCAAGACATTATACCAATCTCTAGAACCTGGGTCATCCCTATAACCAAGAAACAAAAAAATTGTATTAGATCCTCCATGTCATGTATAGTTAAAATACATTATTTTTACAATTTTAATAAAAAAGAAGCCTAAATATATTTAATTCATTCATTTTTACCTATTTTTAGCCTACTTGGTCCTTTTTTCCCTAGGTCATTTCGAGCCATTCTAGCCCTCTTTCAGCCTTTTGCATGTATTCTTATACAATTTTAGTTCTTTAGTCAACCTAGTTTGACCAAAATTTCCCTATTTTTAGCTTAGTTGACTTAAAAATCTAAGTCAATCCTCTTATTTTCCCCTCCCTAATACTACATTGTCATTTTGAACTTTTTGGATTAGTTGATAAATTATACTAGGTCAGTAGTCTGCAAAACATATAGGGTTGACACATACCTATTGGGTCGATAACGTGGATTTTGCCTATTTTCAGCCTACTGGGTCGACTCGGTTGATCCAATTGTTTTTAGCTATTAACCCCTTATATTTTCCTAAAAAACTACCTTTTTTCAAAAATTTTCCTAATTCCTTCAAACCCATTTGCCTAATTGGTTTTTCCTACTTATAAAATCTAATTTTGCTACATTTTGACATCTAAAAATTCTAAAAATTAATTTTTTATAACAAATACACTTAATTCAATAAAATACTCAAAACTTGGCTTAAGATTCATAGTTACATACCTGTAGTGCACCCGCTGCCTCTCCTAGAGCCCCTCCTTATCTAGCCTATCATCTCCTTGCCATCATAGCTTGTTTGGTCTCCAGAGATCTTTTTTCTCTCTTTCACAAGTCAAAATAACCAAATGACTTCTTTTTCCCTATTTAAAAATTGTTTTCAAAATTCAAATTCTTCAATTATTTTCACACAAATTCCTTGTTTTGTCCATATCTTTATTTCTATTCATCTGTCTTTCAAATTGTAAAATGTGTTGGATTCGTGATGACATAGAGAATATTTTCCATTATCATATGCCCATCTTCCAAAAATTTAAAATTTTAGCTATTTTTTGCACTAAATTCTATTGGTTCAGTGTTCTTCACATTGTATGCCTTCACATATTTTGTAGTCTACTTTTTGTTATACAACACTAAGGTAGGTAAAGGTATGTGTTTTTCAATTCTATCATTTCTTTTATTTTATTTTCTACTTATTACACTTTACTTAGCATCAATATTGTGTGTTATCATGTTCCATTTCCTGAAGTAGCATCTCGTGTTGCACTTATGTGACACTTGATGAGATTTGAGTTGGGGCATATGTATACACATAATATTTTCAAACTTTTATTGATTATTGACACTTTATATCTTATAGGAACCCATCGAGTCTCAATCTCTTTGAGTGCATGCCTTAAGGGGTGCATCAAGAAAGGGGTGGGTAGACCATCAAGGCTTCATAAGATGACTTTCCCTCTTACCACTTGCCATCTACACACTCATCTCCTAAAACCATTTACCCTAAGCTTATTATTCTCAGCCTTACCCATTCTAGTCATTTGCCATGCTTTATCCTCCTTGCTCTTGCCTTGACCCCATTTCAACTAGTTGATTGTACTAGGTTGATTGGGTTGACCCTATATAGTTTTCAACCTCTGATTATTGTACAGGGTCAATTGGGTCAACCTTGTACTATTTAGGGTATTTTTCACTTTGAATTTTTTCATCCCTTCAACTGACCTAGCTTGAAACCTAGTGATTTATCTATCGAAAATACATAGAGTTGACTGGGTTCACCCTGTATAGCTGACATATTTAGAAGGATTTAGGGAAATATCCACCTATATATAAAAGTTCATTTCCAAATATTTGTAAGAAGATAAGTGAAGAAGAATAAGTGCAAATAAACTTTTGCTTATTGACCATTTTACTTAAGGAATAAAGCTTAGGGTTGCATATTTTCTTTGGAGATATGGACCTTATCTTGTGGAGAAGTATTTTGGATAAAAATATAAGTTATGTATCCTATAGTTGATTTATCTTTGTTATCTTTACATACCACAACAATCTTTTGTGAAGCACCTTGGCCAAGGGAGAGATTAAGGCTCGACAGGTTCATATTCAAAGGTAAGTATTCCTAACTTTATTTCTCCTTTGTAAGAGTAGATAGATAATGTAGCTATGATTATTTATTCCATACATTAAGATTCCTTATAAATTAACATGAGTATATATCTTCTATACATGTTTAGTTTAGTTTGTTTTATTTCTAACGCCCACTTTGTGCCATAAGATTTGGTGTACACTAGATTACATTTACTTTAATATTTATTAAAATAGAGTGAAAATTAAATTTAGGACTCTTTTAGAGTTATATGATTATGTTAGACTATAGTCTTTGGAACCATTCCTAACATTGTTTATTGTGCCAAGTGATCCCTTAATCAGGTCTAGTGGATTCCCATATTGGTCATGCTCCTATTTAACAAATGTATCCCCAATCGAAAGTGTAGGTATGCTCTATCTTCTTTGAGCCAAAATTGTTTTATAGACATGATACATTTTTGATTGCATACAAAAATTAGTTTAAAGTCTGGTCAAATCTAGTTGTGGCTAGTTTTAGGTGTCTAAAGACTATATTGGTGTAGATTGTGTTAAGGGTATCTCTAATTGTAATGAATATTTTGGAGGAACTAGTGGTCCTTTAGGATAAAAAATGGAAATTGAAACCAAATTCTCAAATTATACTCTTTTTTTTGGAGCCTTTTTTGTGTGGATGTTGAAAAAATAGAAGAATCTCCTAAACTAGAAAATGGTGGTACTAGAATGGCTGGAGGCAAATATGTAGCCAAAGTATCTACAAAAGTAACATAAGAAGTAATAGAAGAGACTACATTATTAATAATTTTCCTTTCCTCTTTAGTGAGGAATTATCAGTCTAATGCCCTAGTTGAAGTTTCTTCTTCCTATAAACTTCCTAGGCTAATAGCTTTAGCCTTTTCAAATTTTGCTTCCTCATCTGCTTCATCTAGGACTGCCTCCTTGACCTTGGTTCTAGTCCTGAATTATCTTTCTCCTCATCAATATGATAGTCCACTAATGATATTTCATATACTTACTCTTCCTCCTTTACTTCCTCTTCAAGGTATATTATACGAGTTACAAGACCTGATGATGGTTTTTCCTTTAGATATTGGACTTTGAAGGAGACAATGAGGACTCTATATTTCCTTCGATAGGTGATTGTGGGGTTAATGGTAGGTGTAGAGGATGTTGAGAAAAATGAAGGATCACAGTAGTAGGGACTACTACTATAGGTTATGGTGAAGGAATGGAGAGTGTAATAATGGTGGTGAAGGAAGGAATGAATGGAAATGGATTTTGTTGAGGTTCTTGAGGGGATGGAGGTGTGGATGAGAGATATGAGAAGGAAGTTTATAGAAAATCTAGGAGACTCCCATGTATAGGTGTTGTAAGTGGAGGGAGAGATGACAAATAAGATGTTCTCTTTTTCTTATCTTGAGGAGGTGTAATACTCTCTACTATAGTAGTTATGCCCAAAATGGTGGTAGCAGTAAGATGTATGGAGGCAAAATGAAGACTAGGGAGACCTATGAGAATTTTATTTCTAATTTTGATCTTTTATTCCATTTAAATGCTAGACTATCCCTGTAATAAATTGGTTTCATCTCTTATAGTCAAAGGAGGCTAGTCTTGTTATGCTATGTCCTAAGGTTGTGTTGGATGCCATTAATGACTCAAAGCCCTTTTTTCATGCTCCACCATCTCATTTTAATTCTCTTTAGTAATTTTAATGTCATATTGCATGCCTTGGGTGACACTAATTAACATTTGATTATCCCTCATATGGTTCCATACCTCTGAGTCATTTGATGCATTTAGAAAAACAACATCATGATCATACTCTTGGTGATAGTATGTAATGGTCACCCACTTCTTATCCTTAAGATATTTAATATAGTTCCCAAATTTTACTTTAGGGTCCCATTCCTTGAATTTGGCCACCTTTAAATTGTAATGAGATCTAATTTTCCCTACCTAGTTGAAGTGTGGCCTCACATTAAATTAAAATTGATTGATGTTTATAGGGTTTTGTATTAATAGGCATGAGGCTTAAGGTCAATTTATTCATCGATGATATTTTATAATTGGTGTTCCACCTCTTTATCTAAAAGCTTGTATAGAATGTGGCATGTTAAAAATAGAGGGGGTGCCCTTGTTCCTTCAATTTGGATTATAGTACAATCTTGATAGAACCAATAATCCACCATTTTACCTATGCTTCACTCTCAAATTATTATATATTCCCTACATTTGAGTGCCATGAATAGCTTGGAAAACTGGAGGATAAATTTCCTCATAAATCCTCACAATCTCCTTCTTGTACCTATAGAAAAACAAAAAAAATAATCTTTATAGATTTTGTTATCAATATATTGTGATGATGGCCACCATAATTCACCATGAGATCTATGGACCATCTCAAGGACTATATCTAATAGACATGACATCATGTAAAAATTTCCATCGATAGGCCTTTGTTCATGTTTGAACATCTGGGCCTTCAATCTAACACTGATAATCTCTCATAAGGCCATAATTTTATTAGAATTTAGGAGAATGTCCAACAATTGGACCCATTCCACATGTACATAGTAATGTTAGAAAAACCATATAATCTATTTATAAGGGCCATGGCTATTCTGATACCAAGCCTAAATTTTATGATAATGTTGGATGAAATGGTTCCTTTGGGATTTAGTCACTAGCCTTTCATTAGTCATTGTTTTAATTTATCATCTATAGTGTTGTGTTTGGACCATACATTGGTTGAGACTTGGCTATAGGCTACCTCAAGTATTGAGATCCTGATGTACCTTTCAAATCCCCTTCCATAATTATATTCAATTATATTTTCCATTTTTATAAGATGTAAATAATCCCCAATACAAGTGCCATTAAAAAAAGAATCACAGAGCAAATGATACAAGGCATTACCTTTGGTTTTTTTCATTTGATGAAATCCCATGGTCTTGATTAAAATTAGGTCATCAACATACTAATTTTCCACCTAAGATAATCAATCATGTTTAGAGTATGACACTATAGACTCTACTACATTCCAAAGGGCTGACTAATATGAAAGCCTAAAATCCAGGGAACTCTTGTTAAATACAATGTTTGTATATTCAGTGTTCCTAGTAATGGAGCATACATAAGGGGCTTGGATGCATGCTAGTTTTGAAGAAGCCATTTCAATGATCTAAGATATATAATTCCTTTTTAAACTATTAGAACTATATTGAAGGTTTTTTAAAATAAGTTAGGGATTTTGGTCACTTAAGAGCTCTGATTTGCAATGTTATATCAATAAGGAAGTGACCTTCCTTTGCTTAGATTTGTTGGGATATGAATAACTGAAAGCACACAATTGATTACCAAGCAACTTAATATGCAGAAATAACCAGAATCAACAAGTAACTAGAATCCAAGAATAACACAGAATATGAGAGACAATACACAACTTGTATTAAAACTCTTGCAGAAAGAATACAATAAAGAAGATGCCACTTCTTCTCCACCACCTCTTCAGAGGCTTCCCACACCTCAAGTGAACAATAATTCTCTCCTCAAAGCTCTCTCTCTTAGGTCCCAACACCCAACTCAACACAAAGTTGGTGTTCACCTTATACCTGTGCTCCACGCACTCCACAAGTACACAAACGTACTCCAAGTAGATCTCCCCTAAACCTGCAATAACTTGCACCTCAATAGACCTTACTTATGGAAGGATCTCCCTTGCCTTACTCTTTGCTCTGAGTACACACCTATACTCCAAGTAGATCTCCCCTGATACTGCTCCCTGTTGTGTTGCTATCCTCTCTGACTTTACACACCTACAAATCAATTTGGTTCTACACACCTGTGAACCTTGACCTTGCACACACATACACCTGCATATCAATGATCTTACTTACCATGTAGATCTCCTATAAAATCCATGCTCACCTGATGACCAAGATCATACACTCCTAAAGAACCCTGCTGATTCTCCAATCCAGCACCCACCTTGGGACTGTGGCACTAGGAGGAACACACCATTGCTCACCTCACACACAGAAGGAGCTTATAATAATGCTCTCTTACTCTCTAGCATGAGTTTACAATACAACCTTGAGTCTATTATATAGATCTCATCTAAACAATAATTAGACACCTAATTACAATAATTAGATCCACAGTTTTGAGTCTAAAATTAGCTCTTGACATGCAAACACATGGTTCATTAGCTAATTGCCCATAAAACACTCCAGCTCGAACCATACAGGTGACCGATGTCGGTCTCTACCTGGGGATCGCCGATGCTGGCCGACTACTGACCGACGTCAGTTACTTCTTGTCTCTTCCCTATCGACGTCGGTTGGCCTGACCGACATCGGTGTCTGTGACACTCCAGCAACTCCTCTAATGGCCTTCTCCATGTCTACATCAGTGAAGCTCTTAGCTCCATAACCTAGCAATCTCCCACTTAGAGATAAATAGCTACACTGTACCTGTACCTGTACCCCATCTAATCTATTTCCTAGCTTATATCCCTCTTCAAGATCAACCCTGAAGACCACCCACCACACAACCTATGGTGTACCTCCTGTCATCTGAGTACCCTGCCGCATTCGAAACTACAATCCCATGTAGTGAAGTCCTGACCCTAAATAATATGAATCCCTACACTTGGTCCCTCTCAAATACCTGAGAACTCACTTCTCTGAATTGGCTCCTAACTCTCTGACAACACCCACTGCTTGGGCAAACTCAGGTCTATACCAAACCTCATGTGATTTCAAACACTAAACTGTCCAGCGCTTTGGTGTGCTCCAATTCTGCATCCTGAACCTCGCCAACACTTGATTCACATCAGCTCCCACTGGAGACAAGATCAACCTGTGATCTCCATGTCTCCCATGTCGAAGAATTTTGCTGCTCTAAATTCTTCATAGCAAACCACTGAACTAATCTTACCCTTAGCTCAGCAAAACCCTGTATGTACAAACCTGCTAGCTAGCATACTATCCACATACATCAACAGAATGATGTTGCAATCATCATCCCCCTGGTAAGTCAAACCACAATAGTTACCCTGACAAAGACTAAAGCCATGCTTCATCCTCTGCTTGTCAAAACCTGTACCATTATCCTATAGCTCCTCAAGAGCATATGCCTGGCCTTCTGTCTCACGTGTCTATTCTCTCTATTCTTCAACTAAGATATCCATTTGTCTCTGTGCTTTCTTACCGACTGACAACCCTACCAAGTCTCCACTTGGTTCTGCATCATATTCCTGCCATGCTCCCACTCTTTCCTGGATCCTTCCTGCTCTGCAATAAGCAACGAGTGTAAAAAAGAGAAAGAACAAATTTGAGGCCTACTTACATCTTCAATCCTCCATATGGGTTTTTGAGACTCCTTGACAGCTAGCTGTCTACCCAAAATCCATTACAGTGATCGACCTCGGTCACCACACAGTCTGCATCCGACCGATGTCGGTTCCCATGTGCCTGTCCCTGACTACCAACCCTACTGACGTTGGTGTCCCTGCTGTCAATGTCGATCCTCGTGATCGACGTTAGTCTTACCTACTACTGACGTCAGTTTTCCTATCGACGTCGATACCTGTGTTTCTTGTAAGTGATGACTTTTTACCTGCGAGCTACTTTGAATCAAGTCCCATGTCCAAACTGCCCTGCTGAGAAGTATCTAGCCCATCCACTGGTCTCTGTCCACCATCTCCTCCAAGAACACCAAGGCTTTCCAGTTCTTAAGCCTGTCAAATATATCTATCTTTCGCTTAAGAACAAGCATCTCCTTCCTGCTCATGTGACCAAGCCTACAAAGCCACGTCTCTGCAACAAAAGAAGAATTAATAATATAAACAAGTAGATAAAAAGTACCTATTTTCTTACCACCAGCTAATTCAAGTGCATCCGCTGTGAGAGTTCTCATGCATCTCTCATCACCCAACCTTTCTGAAGAAATTAGCCACATCTCCAAACCTGGGACCTGCATGACCTCCTTCAACACCCATGTGTTGGCCATCTGCAATTTTAGCTTCACTTCCCCTTTGCCAATTCTTTGGCAAGGCTCACCAGCTCCTCTATCTGGGGTTGCATGGAAAGAGGTAACTAAATCTGTTATCCAAGATTCAACTTTATCTAAGAAACCTCCTAGAGCATCTTGTCCAACAACCCCTGCTACATCTGCATCTTCAATTCCTTCATGCTGATCTGCTACCGACCAACAATCTTCTTTTACCTACTCTTTCTTTCCATAGGACCGTAAGTGACCATCTATGCTTTTCAACTCCTCCATTCTTAGCTTACTTTGATCTGCCATTGCTCTACTCCCACTCAATCAAAAACCCCTGAGAGTGACCTATAACCAAACACAAAACCTGCTTCCTGCAACCTTAGCTCTGATACCACGTGTTGGGATATGAATAACCGAAAGCACACAATTGATTACCAAGCAACTTAATATGTAGAAATAACCAAAATCAACAAGTAACTAAAATCCAAGAATAACATAGAATATGAGAGATAATACACAACTTGTATTAAAACTCTTGCAGAAAAGAATACAATAAAGAAGATGCCACTTCTTCTCCACCACCTCTTTAGAGGCTTCCCACACCTCAAGTGAGCAGTAATTCTCTCCTCAAAGCTCTCTTTCTTAGGTCTTAACACCCAACTCAACACAGAGTTGGTGTTCACCTTATACCTGTGCTCCACGCACACCACAAGTGCTCCACACACTCCACAAGTACACTTATCAATCCCGTAGAACTACATAAACTTAGAGACTTGGAGCCATTATACTATTAAATTTGCTTTGAACTTCCATTGTTCTACATTTAAAAGGTTATGCTACATGTCATGTTCTTAGGGATAAATTTTTTTTAAGCCTTATAATTTTTTTTAAAGTGAATTTTGTCCTAGATAAATGTGGTTCTACCATGTGGATATCCTATGGTGACCTGACTCTTGACAAAATATGAAACTTTTGTCAAACTATGGTAAGTTTCAAATAACATGGTAATATTTGTAGTATTAATTTTGTACAATTGATTTTAGATCATGGAATTAATCTAAATCTACTCAAAACATCAAACTACCTAAGATCTAGAAACATTAGAACTAAATACAAATAAATGAAAACACAATTCAAACCAACATTCTAATCCTAAAGATAATTACTCCAAACCAAGATCAAATGGATGAAAGATAAGAAGATTGGATTAAGATTACCTTAGACTAAGATTTTTGACATTATGTTAGCATGATCATGGATGTTGATGATGGATTCAAGGATTGGATTGACATGGATTTAATAGATTGCTGAGAGTTATTTGGCCATGGAGAAATAACCTATTTATATATAATATGAATGGAAGGATCAATGGATAAAATTTAAATCTTGGTCTATTGAGATTAATAGTTGAGGATTATCCAAATATTTTTAAATTCCTTGGAGGGTTCTAGAGGTAGAAACCTCTATAATCTCATTGGGAGGGTTAAACATGATTAGAGATAGATTAGATAGGTGATTATAAATAATCTAGGGGGATATGCTTGTAGGAAATCCTAGGAGTAGGTAGGTAGGTGAGCTTTGGGAATTTAAAATTCCTAAATAATGAGTAAGTGGAATTAGGATGGGATTAAGAGATGATTATAGGAATTAATAGATAGTAGGGATGGAATAAGGTTAATTAATGAAGAAGAATGAAGGGGGATATTAGATAAATGATTAGGAGGGGTGATATTAACATGGAATTAGAGGGGATTAATTAGATAAGCAAAATTAGTATCAACTAATAATAATATTAGTGGTGTTATTAAAGTGAGCATATTTAGGTACATACATTTCCCCCCTATTTGAGAGGGTATTAAGAATGGAAACAGTGGAAGGAGTAATGGTATTTTAAATAAAAACTATTTCATAGATGAATGTTAGTAGATTATGTTAGTGGAAGCAATGTTAGTGACTATGATGCCCCATCGAGGGGACATGCAAGGAAGAATAAGACAAATGGCCACTTGAAAGAGGAAATGAGGGGTGGGATGCAATAAATAGATAAGGGGATGGGATGAAAAATGTGAGATGGATGATGAAAAAAATGAATTTGACTTGAGAAATGAGCTAAAAATTTATGATGCCCCTAACAAAGATACATGCATAGGGAGTAGAGATGACTATGTCACAATGGTTGACACATCCCAAGGGGAAATCAACTATAACATGATGATGATAATATTAAAAGGCCATAATCTTTTGATGTATTACAGGTAAGGATGAATGTAAGGGAGAGATATAGGCTAGGATAATATGATGATTTGATAAGATTAATTATGAGTGTAGCTCAAAACTATAGTCAATAGATACAATTAAGGAGATGCAAAATAATAATGATGTGATCTTGTGAACAAAAGATTGTATTACATCAACTCAATGATCCATAATATGATGATAAAGTTATAGTTCGTATCATACCCCAATTAAGAGAAGAAACTGTAAACTATAAATGATTAATTGACTAATCAGTGATAATGGATAAAATATGAATGTGGTAACTTGTCAAGCCTAATTGATAAGTGTAGGTAAATGATGAAAATATTAAGGAGATGATTGTGGGGATGGTGATTCATCAATAGACTGATTAATTAATAATTTATTATATCTCAAAGATTTTATGAGTTTAATACTAAGGGATGATGATGGATGATGAGGAAAGAGGTGAGAGTGGTCAAGCTATCCTTGGGCATTGAAAAGTGGCCAAGTGCTACCCACATAGTCTTAGGAGAACTTAGGCTGATGTAGTTCTGACTCGAGGATAAATGATAATTGATGGAGTATAATATGATGATGATAATTAGTGATTAGAGGATGATGTTAGTGATTATTTTATGTGACTTAGATGATAAGATGAGGATTATGAGGATAAAAGATTGGATTTTGGTCGAATGGTCAAGAGGATTAGATTAGTAATGAGAAAAAAAGATGGTTAAATGATTAGATAAATGATAGGAGTGTAAATGATCAAGACATAAAAACTATAATAAGTCTCATCACATTCTAATAAATCCATTAAATATAACACTTGATAGTATTCCCCATGATGTAAATATGACCAAGAGGGCATTGTGCTAAAGTACATGGGCAAATAGCAAACTCTGTATCATTGAGGGCACTTATAAGCATTATTATAGGTTTGGTGACCTCATAGAATCCTCATTCATTACCCAATAAATAGAAAGAGACATGATTAAAGACTAAAAAGAAACATAAACAATCATAAAACAAGCAAGGATATACATGATAAAAGACATTCAAATAAGTCAAACAACAGACAAGTAACACATACAAGTATCTACATGTAATGTTACAATGTCTTGTCTAAAGATATGATGAGTGATTAGGTTGGACTAGGATGATCATGAGGTGATCATGGACTTGGATTAGGAATAAAATAATGATGATGATTAGGATTATGATATAGTTAAGGATATGGATATAGATATGGATTTGGAGACCTAGATTAGGATTAGGATAAGGAAGATTTGGAGATAAGGATTGGGATTAAGATAAGGACTTGGATGAAGATTTCAATATGGGGATGTGGATAAGGATTTAGGATCAATATAGACTAGATTTGACCCTAATTTATAATATGAGGATGGATGACATGATTTTAAAATATGAAGGGCATGGAGGTGGATGAGACTAGGGGAAAATGCATGAGACAAGACACCATGGAATATTTTTAACATTTTCAATTTTTATGATTTTTTGGGTTTTTAGAATATTTAAATTGTTAGGGATTTTTAGAAAATGTATATACACTATACAAATGGGTTACTAGCAAAGGGAATACCATGTCTAGAAATCAAGATGAAAATGGATGGAATGAGGAATGGGATAACAAAAGGATGAGAGTAAGACTGGAAAAGGAGATGAGGACCAAGGGAAAATGGAATAGGAATCACCAATGACCACATAATGAAGGAACCAAATATATAGTTGCCTGAGTGTCCATTGGAGGATATGCTAAGATGATTCTAGAATATTTCTCAAAACATTTTCCACTTATTTACGAAGGTCAAGATGAGAAGGATTGAGAGATAGGGTAAACAATATGATGGCAGATGATGGGTTTGATGGATGAAAATGATGGGTTTTTACCCCAAGTGTTGAGGTAAAATACAGACAATAGATTATTTTAACATGATGCCAAAAACTGACTTTCATCATGGTACTTGCCCAAGGTGCCAAAAGACTAGTTTTGACCATTGGATGAATGATTTTATTTTACTTATTTTACTTATTTTTATTCTTAGGGAATCTCAATTTATTGGATGTGGGTATGAGATGTAAGATACATAAATTATTGTGATCTTTATCCAACACCTATTTTGGAGATATATGATGCTAGGGTCATGTCACTATTTTTAGATGTATTAATGTCTTGGTGGAATTTGTTTATTCTTGATTTAACATCCTCTGAATGTTTTAACCAGGTGTCTGTGTATCCCTTACAAGGGACAATGCTTCCTAGGGATTTGAAATATGGTAAGAATGGGAGTATTTCATGATTGTGATGATGGGATATAAGATGTGAATGGGGAATATGATCAGGATGGTTGATATGATGGGATGGGGAGTGGAAATGGGGTTCAACATTTACATACACTATTGGATATGGTGGAGGGGATTATTTATATTGGTGGCATCATATTAATTTATACAAGACATTTTGATTTACTAATTATTTGATCCAAATATGAAGAGGATGGTTGGCCATATGATTATTAATTTTGATGTTCTTTTGATTTGCTAAGTGGGTTTGAATTTGACTACCCCTTGGTGCTAGATTTTGGGCTTCACCAAAGGGGATTGATTTTTGATTGGATAAATGATTTTGATTTAGATGGATCCTTAGTAATTCAAGGATATTGGTGTGAGGGGATGATTATTTATGGCTTGGCTGATTATAAGACTCATCTTATCTTTTGATTAATTATATTTGGATCATAGTGGGTGTGATTATTTGATGGGATTAATTGATATTAGGCTTGGATCCTTATATCTTTGACACATGGTATTGCATGTAGAGGGGAATAAAATGATGCATGTTCCTATTCATTATCTTCATTGAGTGGGATGTATGGATTATAGAGGTGAAGTGGATGATTAATGTTGTGTGATGGATTAAGATGATAATGGGTAGCATAGTCCTTATAAAGGTCCCATCCCTAGCCTTAACATAAAAAAATGTCCTCAAGAATCTCAAAAGGATCACTAAGAATTTATGTATGACACATGTCTAAGGTAGGATCATATCCTTTTTTACTATGTTTAATAGATAAATCTTGTAATAACTCTATTATGATTCCATCATCCTGATTGGAATCAAAAGATGTGCCTGAGGACTTATCATCCAGATTGTGAGTATCTTTAAAAGAGTAGGAATTATCATCATATGCTATAATATTTATGAAAGATGATGTTTCTAATAAGGAATATAATTTAGATACTGGTGCTAAACATGCCACTAACATAGATAACTTTTTTATTGGCTTTGATGCTAACTCTGATGTATAAGATGTGATGATTTTAGTAGAAGAGTGATTATCCACAAGTGACATATCAACATGGGGGGATGATGGATGAGGAATGGATTAAGCAAAGATAGGCCCATGGAAGGTCTCATGAGATATGGGAGGACTTGGTGCATGGGAAATAGACTCATTTTTTATGGATGATTTGTAAAATATGGGATGACCATTGAAGAGGGATGTGATGTCTTGACCTTGGATTCAAAGGTGAAGGGCTTGATCATGATCAAGAATGGAATTTTGGCATTTTTCTTCTTATTCACCCAGGGATATAGACTCATTTGGTTCATCTTCAATTTTTATGTCACCATAGTTGATGAGGTCTTGGACATAGTCTTGGAAATCATGACATCGTTTAATGGTATGCTCCTAGGTTTAATGATATGGATAATATTGGTCATCTTTATACCAAAATGGATTGGGCTTGGTGGGATTAACGTGTTGTACAAGAGGGTAGACAACCATGCCTATGGACCTCAATTTCTAAAATAGGGCTTCCATGGATATTGGGAGAGGGGTATATTGATTGTCTCCAACATTGGATGAAAAAGTGTTGGAATTTGAAGAATGTGATGGTGATGTCATGACATTAGGGGATGATGAGGCTAACAAGCTAGGTTTCCATTTGCTATTAAGATGAGGGAGTGGTTATGGATTATGATTGGTAGATGGAAGATTTGACTGTAGATGGGCATAGACTAGGGCTAAGGGGATCTGGATAGGGTCAAGACCTTTGGGAATTTGGACACCCATCTCAAGGAGCCATGAGAGGACTACCCTCTTATTTTTAGCAATATAATTATTAAATAGGAAATTTTTTGGGATGGGAAGGTCATGACTAGGACTAGGACTAGTGGATGGTGGAATCGAATGAGATGGGGATGAGGGTTGATGAGGGACTTATTTGGGAGGTGAATTTAGGCTCTTAGGATCAAAATAATTAGGAAGGTATGTACCCATCTCCAATAGCCATAAGAGGAATTTATCTTTATTAGCCATGATGTATTGATTGAATAGGGTGATCACATTACTAAATGATGAGGTCAATCCTGATAAGCTAGGGGTTATGGATGGGGAAGGATGTAGGGTGATTGTTAGGTCTATATGAGAATAAGGTTTGGATAACCCATTTATATAGCTCACAAAAGGATTTCATCCCTATTAGCCAAGATGTAGTGGTCTATGATAACTGGGTCCAAATTGATGTGGATGGATGATGAAGGGGGTTGATGCGAAGGTAGACTAAGGATTAGATATTGTCTCTTAAAAAAAGTAGGTCCAAATGACCAAGCTATTATGATAGGTGATGTTGAGGATGAGATAGACTAATGTATTAAAGACTAGGATTAGTCTTCAGATCAATAGTATAATAAGTGCTAATGACCTATTGACAATGCCTAGTTTTTTAGCTAGCAAAAAGATTAGAGATTTTATGGGTGCCTATATTCAAACTAGAAAGATGATGATTGGATGGGTGATAGTTATGAGTAGGAAAGATGACTAAATGATAGAGACTAGTTTGATGATGATAGGATGCTAGATTGAAAATGATAAAGTGATAAACTACTAGCAAGATACCAACTAGGTATGAGATCTAACCAAATGATGAGTGATAGGATGATATGTATGGGTAATAAGAGGACTATCTCAAAACCCTAGTTTGATTTATTCAAGGTGATATGGATATATGATTATGTGAGGAAGGTGATAGGAAAATGGTATTAAAATAAGGACAAGTATATATAGGTGATGATGATATGATAAGGGATAATATAAATGAGATGGGGATGGTTTGGACATTGGTGTGACCTAAAGAGACAACTAGGTATATTATGGGATAAGCCACGATGAGGTTAGACTATGTGGGGGATGATATGATTTGATTGGGTGACAAAGAAGTCAAAATAAAGTTAGATTATGATACGTACAAGATTAAAGATGTATAAGATATGATGAAGGATGAATATACAAGATGGTTAAGATTGTAAAAAATGGGGATAAGGATATAAAATTTTATGATATAGAATACCTAGATAGCTATGTATGAGATTTGGTGAAAGTCTGACTCAAATCATAAATAACACTGGTCTAACATGACACACACCCAAGCAAGCAAACCACAATCCTAAGATTAGTAAACTGATGGGTGTGTAACCTGATGACTACACTATCTAACAACTTCATGGGTGAGGTTTTAGGTTAGTGATCCATTATGGTATCAATAAAAACCTCTCAACTCCATTTACATATGATGGTTACTTGGGAGATGATACTGACTCTGGTAGTGGATCGCTTGTTATGGTTGAAAGGTCTTATACTAGGTTATATAGGGTCTTTAAGGGAGTCCCAAATATTCACTAAGTATGATGGGGCCCAAGTTAATATAGGATGTTTTCCAACCAATTTTAATATTGAATCCAAAATGCCCTTCACTCCATAGAACCCTTTATGGGGAATTTTTCTTTAGCTCCTAAAAACAACAATCCCTATATTTATACTTTGCTAGAACATAAAGTGTGGTCAAATTCATGGTGATGAAATACATGTCCCTGACCCTTATAAAGAAAAATGGGAAGGGTTTATTAGTGGTTTTTTATCCTCTAGAAATCATGTCAAGGATGTAAGGAGGAGAGTATACACCATCGTAGCCCTCGATTGACAAACAAATAGACCAAAAGGTAGATTAATTGATCAATTTAATTAAGATGTGAGATTTCTAAAATATCAAAGGTATACAAGATATATACATGATGTAAATAAAGTGATGAAAATGATTTTATAACAAAATTAGTTTTAAGATGCCAAAATATCTTTGAGGGGTGGCTTACAAGAAAATGATTAGTAGTTTGATTGGCACTTTTAAAGAGGTAACCTACAGGATAATGATTAATAGTTTTGATTAAAAAATATCGAGGGATAAATTGCGATACAAAACATTAGACCAAAATATAACCTATGAAAGAAGATGTTAGTAAGTTAAAATTTACCCTTACAAGAAATAAAATGTTAGTCTAATAGGTCTTATAAAAATTATGGTTTGGCTTTATAATATATTTGGGTGAGTGGGCCACAATGCAAGGGTATAGGGGTGATATCCCCTACCAGGGTCAAGGGGTAGAGCCCCTTATGGAGTTTGAGGGAAGCACCCTAGGTTCACTTCCTATTACAGTATAGGGTAGGGTTGAGGGGTAGAGTGATTGATGCAAAAGGAAATTTGGACCTTGCTGGAGGCCTGAAATGACTCAAAAATCACCAAAAATGACTCTAAAAAATGCACTCAAAAAAGACAAAATTGAAGGCAAAAATTGATGAAAAATTGCAACTTTAGATTGCAAAATCACAATTACTAGTGCAATATCACAATTCATGAGTTACAATTTTACCATAGACAGATAACTATGATGGTCAGTCTACAAAACCATAATTGTTTATGAAATATCATGACTGCATGATTAATGGTTTTGTGGGAAATTTCAAAATTTCAAAATTTTGATTTTGACTAAAGATAGAATGTTGAGATGATCAGATTAACCCAAATGCAAAATCTCTAAAAAAATGTTTTCAAATAACTATAACAAATTTTGAAAATTTCCACTTATGTATAAAAATTTTAATTAAAAGGATATTTAAACGAGATTATAAAATGAAAAGATCTAGACACACAACTTTTTTGATTATTAAAGTATTTTATCATATCTGGCTTAAAATTTTGTGTTATTTGTTGATATTTTTAAATAGTGAACAAAATTGTACCCTAAAATGATCAAATCACCATGTCATTACTGGATATGCAATATCATGATTACCAGGTCAATACTTTTACTTATTAATTTATTATATCATAGCTTAGTAGTTTCCACTTGAATCTTGATCAGACTTATTTATCCTATAAAACCATGATTAGGAAAGCAATACCATGATTACCAATGTAATACTACAAGTTACAAAGTCATGATTTTGTCATCAGTCAAAAACCTATTACAATTAGATATAGCTAATCATTAAGGGTTAGACACAATATCATGACTTGGTATGCAAAACTACAACTTTAGATACAAAACCACAACTTTTAAATTACAATATTACCAAATGGTAAAAACTTGTCAAGGTCAAAGAAACCATTAGTGGTAAACTTAGACAATTAACATAAAACCATGACTTCTAAGGACAAAATTGTGATTGCAATGTCATAAGTTGCATATTAATGTCTCAAGTGTCACTTGCACATAAAATTTTCTTCAAAATTTGGCTTCTTTTCTTGTCTAATTAGACCTACAAGCTACCAAAACCACTTATAAAATGTAAAATTATTAAATTGGGAGTGTTTCGCCCACTATGGTCACCCAAATGTAGTAGGAATTTTGAGCAATATGGATTTGAGATCATGTAATTAATCTAAATTTACTCAAAACATCAAGCTACCTATGTAAGATCTAGATCCATTAGAGCCAAATGAAAATAAATAAATACACAATTCAAACCAATATTCTAATCCTAAAGCTAATTTCCCCAAATGAAGATCAAACAGATGAAAGATAAGAAGATTGGATTGATATTACCTTAGACTCAAATTTTTGACATTATGTTGGCATGATCAAAGATGTTAATGATGGATTCAAGGATTGGATTGGCATAGATTTAGTAGATTACTGAGAGTTGTTTGTCCATGGAAGAATAGCCTATTTATATAGAATATGGAGGGAAAGATAAATGGATTAAATTTAAATCTTGGTCCATTGAGATCAATGGTTGAGTATTATCTAAGGAATTTTAAATTCCTTGGAGGGTTCTAGAGGATAGAAGGTTCTAGAGGTATAAATATATAGAATCTCTTTGGAAGGGTTAATCATGATTAGAGATATATTAGATAGGTGATTCTAGAGAATCTAGGGGGGTATGCTTGTAGGAAAGCCTAGGAGTAGGTAGGTAGGTGAGCTTTAGGAATTTAAAATTCCCAAATAATGGGTAAATTTAATTAGGATGGGATTAAAAGATGATTAGAGGAATTATTAGATTGGTGGGGATGGAATAAGGTTAATAAATGAAGAGGAATGAAGGGGGATATTAGATAAATGATTAGGAGGGGTAATATTAACATAGAATTAGAGGGGATAAATTAGATAAGCAAAAATAGTGTTGACTAATGATAATATTAGCAACGTTAAATAAAGTGAGTGGATTTAGGTGCATATGGTATAATATATCAATATTTTGAAGCTTAGACTCTTTGGAACACTTAAAATTTTGTGAAGGCCAAAAGACTCTAGGTAACATAATATTTTAACTTGTCCTGATCTTAGATAATAAAGGTAGGGCCTGTAGAGTAGGATTACAAGATGCATTAGTCAAGAAAATCTCTATAAAAAAGCATATAAAAACTAAACATCAAGCCCACTCCCTCATGGGGTGTTAAAAATTAATTCCAAGAGATATTTAAAGAAGGAATACTACCAAATTTTTTCAAATAATGTCCCTTCTTCTAAGAGTAGATAAAAAGCATGTTTTCCTTAGATTTGGTGCTCCAAGTCTATGTCAATGATGAATATAAAGTTCCTCCATCATTTCCTAGTATACCAATGGCTTAAGCTCATGAATTTGATCAATTTGTGCAAAATGGGTGAAGTTTTGTGGAGATAATTTTGCATTATAACATTACATAATTCACGCTCTTCTATAACAATTTCTACATAGCAAGTTTGTGTATTTCAATCTTAAAAATGGTGGTCTTGGCTTTCTTATTTATATCTTTCTAAAAATGTTTAGGATCAACCATGACTATCCATCTTGATATTAAGATGTGTGACCATGAACTAATTTACTTTTGGGAGGGACAAACCATAAATATTTCCATTAATATTTGGAATAATGGGGCATTGATGAGGCATGTGAGAGCTTAATCCTAATATTTATTCCATTAATATATTATGGATGCCACCCCATTGATGATGTCATGGGATGATGTAGATTTGAGGAATGAATTTCCAATAAATAGATTTTCAATAACTTCCATGGATTTTTCACTTAGGCTCTTAATTTGTTTTAATTTGCTTAAGTGGCTTTGATTAATTTTTTGTAATTCTTTGGAAATATGTTGCAGGCTTAATCAACCTGGTTAGAAATGTATTTTTATGAAGTCATAATTTTATTGGAGTATAATCAAAAGAAGGTGTCAGTTGTGTTTGAAACAATACCCCAATTAAACCATTATAGATGTGAAATAACACATACATGTGATGTGTGCTACCAAATTAGAAGAATTTAATGGTCCCATAGTGTCATTTTGTGTCATATTAATTTGAATCAAAATTATTTGAGAAAATATAATAATAACATAAAATTCATTGCCCCATTTAGGGATACATTAGCCTAAATCAAAACTTGTACATGATAAGTTCAAAACATTTAGTGTGTTTAGTGATTTTGGCCAAGATTGTGCATTGTCACATAATGTTACTTAGATTGAAAATTGTAGAAAAATAGTAATAAGAATTGGATGTCTAAATTTTCCCCTTATTTGAGAAGGTGAGGTGAGACATTTAGTCAAAGTGACATCTTTTCAAAAAATGAAAAGGTCCACTATAATTAGAAGGGATACATTTTGTTCCTATTTTCCATTTTTAAATTTTTCTTGAATCACAAAGAAACATGTTCATGAAATGACCCAAACATCATTTTGGTGGCCCATGATGCCCTCTAAAGGGGAAAATAATTTTTTTGAAACTATTTGACTAGTGGGCCCTCAGTTGAAAGAAAGTGTAATCTCATTAATTTCAACATATTTGGCTAAAAAATGGAGCATTTAGAAGAATGCAAGAGTAAAAATAGATCAATGGGACTAAAATAGTAGACTAAAAAAGATAAAATGATGCAACTATAGGCCTAAGGGGTGAAAAATTTGAAAAATTTACTATATTTTGACCCTTAGGGGTAAAATCAAGTCATTTTACACCCTATCTATAATAAATTTGGAGCCCTGATATTTATTTATGAGTGATTTGAGTAAAATGGCCAATATCCTGCACCACTGACACATTGGGGAGCACATGAGAGAGTACCAATGACCATTAAGGAGTAGAGCATTGATAGGTATCTTTTTATTTTTTTAAATTTGTCATTTAATGTATTCATTTCACATAGGAAGTGGTAGTTGGGGTGATCCAATAATTTTCCCAACTTAGAGAATGGTGAGTTCACCCATGAAAATGGTAGGAATGCCATGAGATTAGAAATCTTGCTAACCATTCTATAGGATCATGGGTCAAAATGGTGAGATCTATAAGAGAATGGAAAACTTGCATTTTGGGTAAATTTTGCCCTATCAAATGGTGATTTAGCCAAGATCAATAGGACCACCCTGCCAAATGGCGAAAATGTCCTACAGATTGGTGAGGTTGTGGAAAATAGTGGGATCACCTAGATAAATAGTGAGAATTCCCTAAAAAATGATGGGATCACTAAAATAATCACAAGAACATTAGAAAAAATTATAATAGGGCCCCAAGAAAATTAATGTAGGCCCAAAATTAGAAGAAGAGAGATAGAGACACATAGAGGATTAGTTTAGGCCTTGAATTAGAAGAATAGGATAGAAAAAATAATTGACATGACTCTAGATACTTGATTTTTAGGATTGAGTAATAGTAATCACATCATGGGAATGGCACTCCTGAGTACTATGGTGACAAAGGCTCATGATAGACAAGCTCATGGGCATCTTGGTAACTGTGGAACTGTATCATCTATCATTCTTATTAGTGATTCATGAAAATAGAGGATGCTTGTCAAAAGTGGTGAATATATGGCACTCTGAGACTTTTACCTTTAATTTTTTGATTGGGGAGGTGATGGTGATACTGGAGGATGTGCACCATATTCTATAGGTACCCATGTGAGGACCCAAGATTACTTGGATCGAGGTAGGGAGATAGGCTATGCTGTATAACCTACTTGGGGTAGTGGAATAGGAGGTTATGGATGAATGAATAGACATGGATGCACTGAAGGAGTTGGCTTGGACCTCAGAGGGTGGAATAAGATAGGAAAAAGTTTCCCTATAGGTAGTTATATTGATAGATCTTATCAATGGCCTTATATTACCTAACAAAGGTGGGTTATACTTTCCCCTAGGGTTGATCAGTGTGGTATAATATATTTTTGATCACTTGACATGGCTTGCCTAGGGACCTATGATTTTGACACAATTGTATAAATATCTACACATGATTACATACATAAGAGGGCATATTATAGGATATAACACATTACTATAGGTATAGGCTTGGGATCATGTTATGATTGTATAGCCACTGGGACTAAGGTATTAGAGGGGACTAGAGAATCTTGTGGCTTAGGCATGGTACTCTATAAGACCAAGGATGTAGGGACACTTGGGGGATCTACCCTATTACAGGTAGGCCATCGATGAGATGGAGAATGAAGACTTCAGTTGGTATCTCTACATGGGGACACAATTCACATGGGTTTAAGACCTATTTATGATTGGATACATGATCACACCATGCTATATCATAGATTGGCATGATTATACTATGAAGAGATATATGTCAGATCATGTCCAACAATAGTTTGGTATACAACAAGATGTTCTTGAGGGTCCACATTATTTCACCCATGTGACCAAGGGGATTAGGGAGTGGGGGCTATTTATGCCTAAGGTAGAGGTAGTCATCAATTATGAAAGGGTGGTGCTTGTGTTATAGGATTACATCAGAAAAGTTTTAGATGTAGGGGTGATAGATGCATACACTGCATGCTGGTTGGAAGTGTAACCCATTTGACTAATAAGGCCATTAACCTAGTATCTAGTTCTGAGATAGTCATGGGCTAGGATGGGGAGGGATTAAAAATAGGTCCTAACACAATAGTAGGGTTAGGTTATAGTATAACCAACCATTCCATTTGATATTCCACTATAAGTTATAAAACCTTAGAGGTAACAAGATTCGATAGAGGATGTGGAGATGTCTAAGCTAGATGGCCAAGATGTAGACATCAGGGATGTTTTAGGTATAAGGATAAGTTATAGAGATTTAGGACATTTAAAGATAGGTATAATGATAAGGATAAGATCAATAAGGGTAGGGCCCTTAGGCATATGGAGGTTTGTAGAGGACCAGGCATTGATTGATAGGATCTAGAGGGAGATATTTGCATGCCTTTCAGAGAAAGTAGGGTTATAGAGCACTATGGTCGATTTATAAGTGAAATTAGATACTACTTAGGGAGAGACCACTAGGATACAGGGCTTGATTATATCTACAAACATAGAAATTATAGGTCTTAGGGGACAAGTGACATATCTAGTATGGGTTTAGGCCCAGTTAGCCTCACGAGATGTAGAGTATGTGACAGTGGTTAGTGAGCAAGACTTTGATTGAATGGAGATTTAAAGGTTGACATAGGAGAGAGATGAGGTGCATGACATTAGGGCAAATATAGGAGTAGGGTCAATAAGAGCCTTGGTCAATGTGATTACGGCCAAGGATGATGCCTTGTGCATGAAAGATGATGTCATATATGCCAAGGATAAGATAGACTATTAGAAGAGGGATTATGAGGCTATAGTTCCATTAGAGTAGAGATTGGCCTCCTATAGGGAGTATACCCAACCATAGTAGACTAGATAGACCTCTAGGTCCAAACATGGGATAGATTCAGAATGGTCAGTGATGCATCTAGCTACTCAGTGGATTGTCATGGGGCCTCCACCACCACATCCACTAGCACTGGATACATCTAGAATAGGTTAAGGTCTTTAGTAGAGTCCTCTCAAGGATGAACATGATGAGAGATGATTGTACTAGCTCCTATTTTTGTACTTATGATATGTTTAGATTCTCTTGTGATGTATAAAAACATGTTTTGATATATATATATATATATATATATATATATATATATATATATATATATATATATATATATATATATATATGACACTCATTTTTGGCATACTACTATTTGTACATGGACTATTAATATTATTTCATTGTCACATAATGTTTGAATTTATATTGTTCTTATTATGATATGGTTTGGTATGCTAGTTTTAAGAGATGCACGTCCTTGATTAACATATGGATGTGATGTTTTTGTTCTTTTATATGTATGAATAGATGCTAAAATATAATTTAAGAGATACACATCCCAAACTAATCATATAAATAATCAATTAGACTCATATTATATGTCAAGAGATGCACATCTTTCATAGAGTATATATATGACACTCATTTTTGGCATACTACTATTTGTACATGGACTATTAATATTATTTCATTGTCACATAATGTTTGAATTTATATTGCTCTTATTATGATATGGTTTGATATGCTAGTTTTAAGAGATGCACGTCCTTGATTAACATATGGATGTGATGTTTTTGTTCTTTTATATGTATGAATAGATGCTAAAATATAATTTAAGAGATACACATCCCAAACTAATCATATAAATAATCAATTAGACTCATATTATATGTCAAGAGATGCACATCTTTCATAGAGTCTTGTTTGTTTCCAAAGTTAGTCTATAATGTATCTTATGTTAGGCATTAGGGATGGTGTGTTAAAAAATGATCTTTGGAAATTCATTTAATTTATATTTAGAACACTTGGTGTTTACTATAGCAAATTGAAATTATGCATCATAAGTATGAGTAACTTATAATAACATTATATTTCTATTATGATTGGGTAGTGCAAACGTAAATATTTATAACTAAGGATAATGATAAAAAGTACCAAAATCAAAGTTGTAACTATTTATGTTTAAACAAAAAACAAACAAAATAAGGATAAAAATAACTATACAAAAATGTAACCTAACTTAAAACCAAGATATGAATAATCAAGTTTTTAAGTAGGCATAAAAATGTAAAAAACAACAATGCAAGAACAAATTAATTTAAACAACCTATGATCAAGACATGAAGAATCAAGATTTGAATGGTCAAACCAAATTTACTTTGAAAAACAAACAAATAACAAAAAAAAGTTTAATACAAATGTAAACAAATCAAGCCTAAGTAAAAACTAGGCTCAAAATGTTTATAGAATGTATTTTACATGAAAAAATGAAAAAATATAATAAACAAGACAAAATAGTAAAATAAAAGATAAAAAGAGAAGCACAATGAACAACAAGAAATAACTAACAAGATACGGATAAATATGAACAAATAACAAAACAATAATAGAGAAAATAATAACTCAACAACAAGGAAAACACAATAAAACACCCATAAATAAAAATAAAGACATAACACAATGCAAATATAAACTAATGAATGAAAAAAAAACACCAACAAAAATAAATGAAGAGATAACAAATCATAATAAAAATCAAATAAACACAAACAAACAAGGATTAATCACAATGTTAGTGAAATCAGAAAACAAATTATTCATGTACGTGTAATAGAGACATTACACTTTTTGATATGGTGAACCCTAATCTAAGAAATAAAGATATTAGTACAATGAGACAATAACAATGGAGATAAAGTTTCCCCCAAATGATAGGGAAACAAAAAACACAAAACAAAATGGGAAAATAGAAGAAAAAGAAGGGGTGGCTAAGCTGAGTCTAGATGCATGAGGCAAGTGGATGTTGCCTACATAGTTATATGGATGCAAGATCCAACACGAACTTCAGGACAAATGTATTTCTCCTAGGATATGGGATAAAATAAAAGTGATGATAAGAAAACATGATTATATTATATATTAATAGAGAAATGGGATCACAAAATGGTGAGTGCGTAAGAGATAATTACTCACAAAATGGCAAGAGCATAAGATCAAAATAAATAAAGGCTTAAGGCAATATTTTTGTTTTTTTTTCTATCAATTTATAATATTTTTGGGTTTTTTGGGTTAACAAATAAAAAATAATATTTACAAAAGGCCCAGATAACTACTTAATTGAGGAGATGCACTTCCAAAGGTAAGAGTTCAAACAACAACTAAATTGGCTATAACAAAGATCATGATTATAAACAACGGTACAGGGAACTAACTAATCAAGGAGATGCATATCCAAGAGTAGGATTTCCAATAACAATTAAAACTAGCTACAATGGCCCTATGTGACCTTGTCAAGGCAATAATGCCTACCAAATAGTAGTAAAATAATAATAGAATAGTATGCAGTATTTAGATAAACCTTAAAGAACCATGTAACAGGCAAAAACCATGTGCTGATATATACTCATTCACTCATTTGTATGAATAAGATGCAAAATATTGCTTAGGCTAAACTATTTCATAGAACAAACATTGAATGTGTCTAGAATGCCTATGAATCATAATTAGGATCATAAATGATTATGGAATAAAACTATCTAGATTACAATGATCCAGGATATGAAAAGAATATTATTCTAAGTAGAATGGTGCAAAGTGGGATACAAATGAGTCTATTAGAATATAAATGATCCAAAGTACCAACAACCTAGGGTTATAATGGTCTAGAGTAAAAAAACAATTTTTTTCAAGATAAAACAATCTATGGTAGGTCGAGATATAATAAAAATGGTCCAAGATAAGATGGTCTAGAATACAACCATGGGATAAAATGACTTCAACACAAGTTACCCCAATTAAGGGGTCTTGTAGACAATGGTTCAAAAGGCTATCAAACATAAAACCACTTGATATGTATAATATTCATGGGTTATATGAGTTCTTTGCCATCTGGAGTAACCAATCAGTATGCCCTTAATTCATAATTTGTTGTGATTACATATGAGCCCAACCAATTGGGTTGAAATTTTCCCTTCTTACATTCAACATTAGTGTTCTTTTGATTCTCCTTTAAGATCAAATCACTAATTTCAAACTCCTGAGGTAGAATGTGATTATTATAGATTCTATGTAATTGGTTTTGATATGCTTTCAAGTTATCTATGGAACCCAAACACTTTCCATTAGGGAACTCAAGCTCTTAAAACCTAAAAAATATATAATATTCATCATCTTCAATGTTTTATGAGGATACTCATAGTGAAGTTAACTCGATCTCATTCAGGATAATATCTTTTATGACATAAATAAGGGAGTATGGAGTGGCTCCAGTTGGTGTTCGATGACTAGTGTGATAAGCCCAAAGGGAAATAAAAATTTACAAGCACAAATTATGACCAATGCCATTAATAATCTTCTTTTAGGATTGTAACAATGGTTTTGTTCAACACCTCATCTTGACTATTGCCTTGCGGGTTATATGGTGTGGATCTCTTGTGCTTGCTTTTGAATTTTGTATAAACAACCTTAACATCTTGGCTTATAAATGATCTGCCATTATTAAATATAATATAGGCTGGGATACCATGATGAAAAGTGCTATGGTAATGGATAAAATTGGCAATCTACTTCTTGGTGACATAAGTGAGCGGGATGGCCTCAATCCACTTAGTAAAATACTCGATAGTAGTGAGAATATGTTTGTGGCCATCATAAGAGGTTGGGTTAATTTTCTTGATGAGATCAAGTCCCCATGTAGAGAATGACCAGGTGCAGTGATCAGTTGGAGTGGAAAGGAAGGTGCATGCATCAAATTACCATGTTGTTGGTAAGCAACACACTTCTTGACATGATTACAAGAATTTGTTTCTATCTTGGGCTAGTATTATCCTATTTTGAGGAGTTTATTTGCTAAGACTACACTATTGATGTGGATAATAAATTCCTTTATAAACCTCCTTAAGTGCTAACTTGGATTCTCTTGAAGATAAACAAAAAAGTAGTGTTCCATAATATCCTTTAAAATAAAACATGTTTGTAAATGGAAAAAATACAAATTAACACTTTGAACTACTAAATTTTTCTAATTCAAAAGCACACAGCATGTGAATGTGTTATTTTGCATCCAAAAAGCTCTAAATGGGTAATTGTTCCATACATAACTGACACCTTATTCTAATTATATTTTAGTCAAATTATGACTCAATAACTTGACATTTAAACTAGTGTTATTAAGTGGGTAACCAATTTTCAAAGAATTGCATAAAATTTAATTAACCCCACTTAAGTAAATCAAACCAAATTAAGAGATTACATGAAAAATCCATGGAAGATATTAAAGATATATTAATTGGAAATTCATTTTCAATATCTACATCATCAGATGACATCATCAATTGGGTGGCATCCATAAGCTATATATGTAACAAATATCAAGTTTAAGCCCTCCCATACCTCATTAATGCCCCTTTTTTCCAAATATTAATGGGGATATTTATGAATTGAGCTTCCAAAATTAAATTGATTCATGGCCACACATATTGATCTCAAGATTCATGATCATGGTTGATTTTGCTCATTTCTAAAAAACTATAAATACAAGGGTCCCCACTCATCCTTTCAAGCTCTTTTTCTATAAACTTTTTATATAGAATTATCTTCACAAGTTATATTTGTGTAATATTATTATGTTATCAATTTCATGAGCCTAGTTCATTGGTGTATTGAAAGATGATAGACTAAGCCACTCATCATTGATAAAGACTTGGAGCACCAAATCAAGGGAAAAACATGTTTTTGAGGCGCGCTTGGAGGAGTGATGCTCTTAGGAAGGTTTGGTGTTGTATTCCTTCTTTTAATAGCTCTTAGATTAAATTTACAAAACCCCATAAGGGATTTTGATTATTTAGTTATGTTCTTTATGCTTATTTGGGTCTTAATTGAATAATGTATGATTTAACATCACTTTGGATTCCTACTCTACACATGGTAAAAATTTCCAGCAATACTAAAGAGTATCAATTTCTCATTGAAAATCTTCTACAGCTTGTTCATGTACTACCAGATTCAGAGAGAGTATGCATAATTTTTTGTCCTAATCCTTTACCTAAACTACCTTGGTTCCAAGACATCTATAATTATTTCCACAACCAAGTCTTTCCACCAAACCTTTCTAATAATTACCAGAAAATCTTCCTTCATTGCATATCCCATTATACCCTATCTTGAAGTGATTTGGGAAAAACTAATAATCACAAAAAATGCATTGCCCTATTTAGGGATTCATTAGCCTAAATCAACACTTGTATATGACAAGCTCAAACCATTTAGCATATTTTAGTGATTTTAGCCCAAATTGTGCATTGTCATAGAATTTCAAGTAAGATTGAAAATTTAAACTCAATGGTGGTAAGAATTGAATGTCTACATTTTCCCCTTATTTGAGGTATAACAAGAAATTAAATCAAAGAAATGTCTGTTGGACCCTAAATTTTGATTAAGTATTTTGGTATTTTAGCATAGAACCAACATGGCATGAAAGGAACATGGCATAAAAAGACTATGGCATGAAACTAACGTGTTGTGAAAGGACTGTGGCACAGAACTAATGAGGCATAAAAGGATAAGGATGTGGAAGCACCAGTGTGAGAAGACCTAGTCAAAGATAGAATATAAATATGAGGAACTCAAGAGCATAGGACACAAAACAACAACAAAATACTTGGAGAGTGCATGGGAGGTGGGAGACGATTGAGGAGCAATTCTCGAGGGCCATTGAGACTTTCACCATCATGAGTTTTTCACCAGTCTGTAAAGAAGAAGACACAGAGTAGCAAGGATATATCATAAAATAAGTATATAGGGGGTGAAAAGTCTTGGGTCTTTAGGAGAAAATAGTTGATAGACTGTCATGACTCTCAGTCTATAGAGATTTTTTTGGCCAATCACTCATGTCATTTATTATGTAACTACTTGGGTAGGGAAAAACAAGTATAAATACCCTTGTATGAAATCATTGTAAGGCGATTGAGACTAGATATCATTTTATTAAAATATAATATAGAGTTAGAGATATTATAATTAGTTTTGATGTTCATGTTCTAATTAATTGATATTTATGTATCTATTGGTAGGTTTGTTTTGAGTAACTTGTAGTTGTAACTCATTATGAGGTTTATACAACTTTTAAACTTAGAACATGCATAACCATCTTTGAACTCCATGGCATTTATCTATGTAATTATGATTATTGAGCTTAATGAGATAAGGACTAAAGTAGTGTATCTCTATTTCTATATAACTTATAATTAGATATAATTTCAAACTCAAGTATATGACTATATGTTATTTCACAACAAAAGCCATAGGAATGGGTCTCTTGCTACGTGCTTTGGGTGAACATGCAAGACCACAATCTTATGTGAATGACCAACATGCTAGCTTATTGGGGCTATACTTTAGCACTTGAAAATGTTATTAAAGATTAAAAACCCAAAATTTTGGTTCCATTTTTGGGACCCAGAGCATTTATTATAAAGTAATGGAAGATGATTGAACATATCACCCTTGAAAGTATTAAATGATGGATTACTAGGGTTGAGGATAATTTTGTTGTTCCTTATCTTGAACCAAGAGTTTTATCACGTCAGTGGGTGGAAAAAAATCTCTATAGTGTATTATATGAAATGTTATTTTTTGAAATTCCTATTCATTTACATGCTTGGCTATCTACTTATGCTTAAGGTCAATCACAAAACATTGAGAGAAGAAAATCTTGGATCTTAAAATGATAAAGAGCTTTAACACAACTAGGAATACTATGGACATAAGATGTTAATATATTGTGGAGAGGAGTGTTGAATAAATACATTCTAGAGTATGCTATAATCACTTACTCTTGTCCTGAAGAATCCAAGTTCCAGTATCTCTGAGAGCTGCATGGTCAATATATTAGACATTTCCCACTAGAAGTTAAGAAGTTATTCATTGAATGTGGACTTGAAACACTGCCAATGGAGATCTAAACTCATATTTTATGAGCTACACAATTTTAAGGGAAATAGATAAGTGTTGGTAAAGGATTTGAAGCTTGATAAAGGATCATAGGAGGGAGCGGTATGGGAAGCGACCATGAGAACTCAAGAAGTGTTAGGATCTATAGGGAAGTAAAAACACACAAAGAGGACTCCATAATTTCAAACCATGCCCCATGCCACTTTTATCATATAAAGGAGAAAATATCTAGACATCAAAATCTAAAAAACCAAGTTTGAAATAACCAAGTTCCCCAACCATAGTGTGTACTCATGCTTTTGAATAAGATGAATTACATATACATAATTAGGATGCAGATAGTGTGGAATCTAAAACTGATCCTATAAAGGACATTATATCTGAGCCAATTGTAACTAATATAGAGTTAAGACTTTATTTTCATCTTTAAGGGAATTTAATGGCTCAACTTGGAATGCATAGTGGACCTGACATTCATAGTGGACAAAGTACATGCCTAAATCTTATTAAACAACTAGCTACCATGCCTCACAACACATGCATTACTAATGGAGGTGCTAGAGGTATACTAGGAGGTGGCATGGGAGGAAGTGGTAGACTTATTCCTCAAGGGACAAGATCTAGGGGTTCTCAAAAACCACCATTGAAAGCACCTCAGTTACCAACATTATATTATGAAATGATGATTCACCTACCTAAATATCGATGCATAAAGAATGTTGTAGAGCATGTCCATAATTATGAACTTATTTGGAGGGTGTGAGGCATCACTCTTCTAAGCGAAATGCTACAAAATTTGTGACTAAACTTTTATAGATATTTCATAAGTGGTATAGAATGTTAGACCCTTAAGAAGTGGTGATTGACTATAATCAGCTAAAAATGACATTCCTTCAAGAATTTAAGCTGCAAAGTATTACCGCACTAAAATATAGAAATCAAAAGCTCACAAAAGTGTATAAGAATATGATTCATGGTTTAAAACACTTATATCAAAGATATCATTTGAAATAAATTCTTTTCAAGATGCACAATGGTTCATGGGAGGTTTGTTAATTCCCTTTCGATAAACACTATCTCATAAGACCTTCACGAGCCCACATGGAGCTCTCGAAGCTACCCTCTATGCTAAAGCTGTTGGTAGTATTGATTATTGGATTATTATTTTAATGGAATCCCAAATATAGCTTTAATGGCATCATAACTTGAAAAACTAATTGCAAATAATATGTATGATACTTGTAATGGTATTTGGTGTACTGATTGAGAGTATGAACTTCATAACCAAAATGATTACCCACACAAAAACATCTACATTGTACTGAAGTAGTCATGTGAAATTTTATATGAAGAACATGATGTACACTCCTATCCTCTCTTGAAATAATCTACACATTCAATGGTATCTAAATATTGAAAAATATGCGATGCCTATACCCATGACACAAATTATTGTTGGCTAATTAGTGATATCCATGAAGCACATGTGTGTGATACGTGCCACACCTCTATGTCTAAAAATCAAGATAATGGTGGCTATCATGTCTAAGGTAGAGGGAGAGGATGAGGAGGTGGCCATTTCTAACCAAGAATGTGTTATAAGTGTGGGTCATCAGACCACTATCAATGGGATTGTCCAATGTACCCAATATGTGCTTTTTATAAAAAGGACCATCGGTTGGAATAATGTACCAAATTATAAATGATCATCACTAAGGAAAGAAATTAAATTTTTCTAGGTATGATTCACATCAATAAACCCCAATGGCAGCCATGCTCAAGCACCCCAATAACTCAACAAGTGAATATCAAGATGCATAGTGGTAGACAATCTCAGTCTAATCTACTCCTATTAAGAAGGTACAAAGTGAAGAGTCTCAGGAAAGGAAGTATCCTAATGCCTAATAATAAAAGGATGTACTCCAAGACACTATGATGATGGTATGATAACTACAAGGAGAAATACAATTTCTTAAGGACCAAAAAGTAACATATTGTGCTGATATATAAAAGGCAATAGAGCCTCAAAACATAACATGAGATGATTTTCAAGATCTTTACAAGCATATGTTGGATGAAGACATTATCTCATAATTGATTACTTGGCTTAAGAATCAATTAAAAATACCAACTAATGATCAACCTTAAATGACTTGATAAATTGAGGATCATCGATTAAATCATGTTCAGTGGTAAGATATCCCTATTTCTCTTAGCCCTCAAGAGGACAAAGAACTACTAGTGAATGCTACCAATGATGGTTGGGTAATTTGGTACATCTTAGTTGACACTGGTGCTAAGGTTAACATCCTCACCTAAGATGCATGGCATAAAATGGCTAGTCCAACATTACAACCATCATCACATGTGTTGTTTATGGCTAATAAAACTCATACTCTACCGATTAGTGTCCTCAAGCATGTAATGGTGGATATTATTGGAGTGCCTTTTAAAACTAAATTTGAGGTTCTTGAGTTAGCTGAGGTAGATAATTTTATATCTCTATTGGGGTGACCCTAGTGTTATGAAAACAATACATACTTAAGTTGTAAAAAGCACTACATTAGTTTTGAGAATACTGATCAACGTGTTATGATTCCATTAGATCAAACACATGGGCCCCCATATGTAGAACTTGTTAATGTGGAATAATATATTAACCAAATCTATAATGTCATAACTAGAGATGTTGAGAAACATGATCCAACTCCTGATGGCATCCTTAAGTGGACAAACACTCAATCCCTTTTTGATACTACAAGTAATGCTTGTAATTATTGGGCCCATGATGACTATGACCTCACTGTACGAGTGTACAGTGCCATTAGTAGTCATGAAAATGTTTTTCACTAGTATCATAAATGCCACATGTTTTTTCACCTTCTTATCAACCAAGTCATGAGGGTACTGATGATGGATTCATCATTAAAAAGACTTGATGAAGCTCCACAATTTCATAGATAAATGGAAGTCTATGACTTTGTCTGGTGCCTTGAATAGTTTTATAACTCTAACAATGATCATATACGATCATTGGTTCACCTCTTTGATGATACCACCATAAGATGGTGGTAAACCCATAATTATCAAATTCTTAGTTGGGATCAAGTACACTTTACTTTGTATCACTAGTTTCATCATGACAACCATGTCAAGGGAATAATCAATTATAGAGGAGTATGAGCACCTAAACCCCATATAGAGGCTTGTGAATCCATGTGGAGAGATAAAGAGTCTTTCCTTATATAATACCTATGGGTAATTTTTTTTTATGAAACTTTATAATCCTAGGTGAGAACATGGTATGTTCATGAAAAGTGACATTTGGGTACCCATTTTTGGCATCTACTAAAAGAAAACATGAACTCAACATTATCTTATTCCTCTCCAAGAATGGATTTATGACTCACTCTCCAAGACATGCATGAATTAGTGGTTAGTAACCCTAATCCCATTGAAGATGACCTATGATATATCCATGATGTCCTAGAAGAAGGTCTATTTCTATTCAATGAACCACCTATCTAACCTGCTCTCTCACCATAACTAGTTTTTGATCATGACCAATGTGAAGAGATATGCCTAGGGAAACATAAAATAATATTTTAGGTAGATGAAGGTAAAGGGTCCAACCCACTTGATCCATTGGAAAATAATTTAAAGGTCCCTACAGATTATGGTTCATGAACTATTAGTGATATTGGTACCATGCAAACAATCCTTTCTCTAAACCAATTCAAACTATCTAGTGCAACATCGGTATAGAGGAAGAAATAAAAATAGCTATTGTAGGTAATTACTAGACTAACATAGAAGTTTCAAATATATTTGTGTTATTAAAGTAATATCAAGATGTCTTCCCAAGAAGCTACAGTGAGATGAAAGGTGTTCATCCATCTCTAAGTAAAATTATATCAAACTGGCTAACAATGCTCGACCAATCAGGAAAAGGCCATATAGGATGAATCCAAATATACATGCATGTGTAAAATAAGAAATTGATAGTATGCTTCTTACTAAAGTGATCACCCTAATTGATGAATCCAAGTGGGTTAATACCATGGTGATAAGTATAAAAAATATGGATGCATTAAAATTTGCATTGATTATCAGATACTTAATGCATCTTGCATCATTGAACCCTTCCCAACACCATTCACAGAGGAAATCCTTGAAGGAATTTTTGGGTGTGAAATTTATACTTCATTAATGGATATTAAGGGTACCATTAGGTCCATATCATCGAGGAGGATCAACCTAAGACTACATTTACCATTGAATGGTTATCCTTCACATACACTGTCATGCCTTTTAGGTTTAAGAACACACATAATGTGTTTTCACATATAGCCATTAAGGCCTTTAAATATTTAATCTATAAAATTTTTCAAGTCTACTTGGATGACTGGATAGTCTATGGCTTGGTCAAGGACCATTTTTCTAATCTACAAATCAGGCTTGAGTGTTGTATAGTCCTACAAATATCCTTGAATCTAAAGAAGTGTATTTTTGCTACACCTTTTGGTGTTCTTCTAAGATTTATTATTTTTAAGGATGGATTTTAGGTAGACCTAACAAAAGTATCTGTAATTTTTTGCCTCCCAATGCCCAAGTCTCAATACAAATTCCATGCCTTTCTAGGAAATACAAGTTAATATAGGAAATTCATTTTTGGATATGCAAAGATTACCATGCCTCTGAAGAAACTCTTAAAACATAAAAAACACTTCATCTAGGCTTTCTCCTACCAAGAAGCCTTTGAGGCCTTAAAAGAGAAGCAAGTTATCAATCTAATCCTATAGTTCCTTGATTGAACAAAACCATTCCATGTCCATGTTGATGCTTCTATAATTATAGTCGATGCAATCCTTGCACAACCAGGTGAAGGTCACCTTGTTCACCCTATCTATTTTTATAGTAGGAAACTTACTCCAACTGAGTAGAATTACACCACCACAAAGTGTGAAGCACTATCAATGGTTTATGCTCTACATAAATTTTGACAATACTTGTTGGAAACTCCTTTTATATTCTATATAGATCATGAAGCTTTTAAAGTATCTAGTAAATAAACCTATGCTCTATAGATGCATCCACCATTAAATAGTGTTGTTTTAATAATTTTAATTCTCTATCATGGTCAAACTAGGAAAAACTAATTTTGTCCCTGACCATCTTTCTCAACTTGATTATGAATAACCACCATGTGATATTAAAGATGACTTACCTGATGTTTAATTATTTCATGTTTTTCATGTATAAAAGGAGTTGGAAGATACTGTATATTTTATAACTATTGTCTCTACACCTAACTATCTGACTCCTTAGGCTAATAGATAACTCATGGTCCATACTACCCCTTTTCATCTCATCAGAGGGGACCTCTACAAGCTTGGCCACAACAAAATTCTTTGGCACTATGTCATGAAACATGAGTGCTCTAAAGTACTCTAAGAAGTTCATGAGGGCATTACAGGTAGACACTATGTTGGAGAGGCTACTATGTGCAAGGTTCTAAGGGCTAGATTATGGTGGCATAACCTTTTTCAAGATGTCAAGATATATGTTAAGAAGTGTGATAAATGTCAAAATGTAGGAAAACAAAATCAGTAGGATGCCATGCCTTTATGTCTAATTCCATCTCAAGAACCATTTGAAAATTGGGCCATTTATTTTGTCGGTTCTATATATCTAAATGGATGATGAATAGGTTCCCATTATATCATTATAGTAAGTAATTATCTCACACACTGTGCTGAAGCTATGTCATTGAGGGATTGTACTACTGCTATTGATACATGCTTTATTTGGGAACATATCATAACTCATTTTGGATGCCCACTAATTTTTACTAGTAATCATGGTACCCATTTAATAAATGAAACTATTCACATCTTACTTGTTGAGTTCATGATTGATCAAGATAAAATAACACCTTATCACCCCTAGGTCAATAGAACTATCGAGGCATTCAATAAAATATTAGGCATAACACTCTCAAAAATTTATAATATTGGCCAAACTAATTGAGATTATAGAGTGTCTACGGTACTTTGGGCTTATTGAATAACCTATAAAGGTTTGAATAAGAGCACACCATTTAATTCGGTATATGGCAAAGAGGTAGTTCTACCAATTGAATTCTTGGTACCATTTCTACGTATTGCACACATTGGATAATTAGATGAGGAATCATCCTTAAAAGCACACTTAGATACTTTGTTGTAGCTAGATGATGCCCATTTCATTTATCATTGGATTCAACATGTGGAGAAACATAAACAAAAATCATGGCATGATCGACACATCAATCATAAAACATTTACCCTTGGGATAGTCCTATGACTCCAAGTTTGTGTGTCATTTTAGAAAACTTTAAATACAATGGGATAGTCCTTTTATTAATTCATATCATTTAAACTAATGGTTTTTGTTGATTACAAAGGTTGGATAGACAATTTCTTCTAGGGCATTATAATGGAATTCAGATATAGCCATATTTCACCTCTAAATAGTTTAAACTTTGTAACAATAAGGCTTACACCATTACTCTAGGATTTATTATTTTCAATAAAAGCACTACCTTTGTTGTGTGCAACATCTCTTTAATATAGAGTAGTTTAAATTTTATATTTGTATTTTCATGGAGGACCATGACAAACTTTTAGTGTGGGGTAAAAGGTATCTTTATTTATGTTTAAATATGCACACACACATTTATTAAGGCATGTAATTTATTTAAAGAACACAAGGTACTTAAGGCATGTAAGATAAATAACGTAAGGATAAGATATTCCTACCAAATAGTTTTAAAATTCAAACTAAAAAAACATCCATCTTCCAATCTAAAGAAAAGTATGGGACACAACTATCTTCCACTTCAAAGAAAAGCATGGGATATGATGTGTCATCAATGTAAAAGAAATATTGGTTATAATAAATGTGCTACCATTGTGACAAGATAATACCATTAAATGCATTTATGGTGAGATGCAATGATCAAAGAATGGTGGTCATTACAAGTTCATTAATAATGAGAAGTGATGGATGAAAGGAAAGGGAGTAGTAAATGTGGGTTAACCCCTTGATCCTATAAAAAGACAAAGAAACTCATTTTTAATTTTTACCTTTGCTTCCATTTGAGTTTTATAGTGCGGAAGAATGAATTAAGCTAGAGTGATTCCAAGGCAAGTAAACAATGTTGAAATTATATAAATAGCTACTAAATTGAGAATAAGATAAGTAATCAATCATAGATTTGACTCCAAAAAATGACCATGATAGAAAGAACTAATAGTTATAGGTTATAGAGGTAGGCATCCACCATTAGAGGGTAGTTAATCAAGAAAAGATAAAGTCATCTATCTACACACCAATAATGTATTCCTTTGGGAATGTTGGATGACCACACCTCAACCTTCAGGATCCTTAAAGGGTGATGTAGCCTAAAAAAAAGGCTTTAAGAACTAATCTATTGCTAACTATTCTAGAGGAAGAAGAAGCACTTAGGGGGAAGCAATATTAATCAAGGAAGAGACACCTAAATAACAAACACAACACATGGAAGGAGAATAGGTTAGGATGGTGCACCAATCAAAGAAGGCATAATCATATCCACTCATGCCATTAATGATAAAGGAAACTAAGTACCTAGAGATGGATTTATGCATATAAAATTGGGTCTTAAAAGTACCCTTTTACACCATTTTTTTTATAATCACCATCAACTTAGGAATGAGGTTGAGTTGCAAAATTATTACTAGGTTGAGTGTTAGAACACCAAAAACCAATTGGTATATGACCTCAAAATTTTTAATGGTTTGGATACTATAGGTTTGTTTCAATTATTCAACCTTACATGCTTTGGAAAACCTATGGAAGAAACTAAGTGTCTACTCTTGCACGTTCATGAGGACTACTTCTAATTTGCTAGGCACAACATGAAAATTACACCTGAAAGGATAAGGTGTTAAGGCTCTAGTGCTCCAAAATGGATGTAGATTTAAACTTGGAGGATATAGAGGAGATTAGAAAAACAAAAATGAAGCTAATTTACCAAAATCAAGGCCACACCATGTATATCAAGAACCTATAAGATCGTACCCTCTAGGTGGTGGCACACATCATAATGATTAAAATAGATGGCATCGATCATTGGGAAGAGGTGGATATGGCCCAGCTCTACATCACTCACTAAGTAACTAAGGGCTTGAAGTATAATTGTGAAATGTATTTTTCCCATAATATTTTAGAGGATGTAGAGAAGATGCATTAGGTAATTGGTCATAGGTTCTTATAGGGGTATTTTTATTATTGATGGTGTTTGATGAGATTGGTATACCTAACTACACCATAGAAGAGCTAAAGTGGGCATATATTATTAAATAGAAGTCCCCTATTGAGTGATATAAGGAGTTCACATGCCCGATCACATCACCCCCACCAACAGAAATAATATGAAGTCATGGATTGATGGACTAAAGGAAGCATTTGGGAATGAATGGTGCATTCCAAAAAATTGCCCACCTAGGTTGGTAAGCAAGTTTAATTCACTGTGAAGCAAAATTTATCTTTAGTGCACATAAAGATGGTCCCCTATAAATAACTCTCTACATGGTTTAAGTTACCCTATGCCTTTTTGGTGTGGTACTTCATCGACTTTATAAACTACATTTCTGATGCATAGCCTTTTACCTTAGAAGCAAATTGGATCAATTTAGAGATTCTCACTCTCCATAAGATATACATGTATCCTAGTAATAAGGCCTACCAAGAGAAGTGAGATATTGACTAGATAAATATAAAGGTTAAAAAAATATTGGTGGGATAAAAAGTTCATAATCTATTCTATATGCTATAACCTAAGAAGAAGACTTAAAAAGGCATGAAACAAACTCAAGATAAACTTCCACCAGCACCACAAATGGTGAAGAAGTGGGCTGGGCATGATACTAACACAAGATCATAATAAGATCTTCCAAAATGGAAGAGGAATACCTAAGTGTTGCCTCTTATACCTTCTCCTCCTAGACCTTCTCCACCCAAAGCTTCACCCCTATAAGTCCCTCTACCCCTACCTTCACCTCCATAGGTTCCTCTACCCTCAAATTCACCTCCACCACCTCTAATAACTTCATAAGCATCACCATCAAAGGTTTTGACATCAAGGGCTATTCCATAAAGAAGACCAGAGAAAGAAGCAATGTAGGAAGAACCTGTAAGCCAAAAGGAAGAGGTAGAGGATTTTGATTCTAAGAAGATACCCTCCCTAACACAAGAGGAGGAGAACACCTTTGAAGACTCACCATTAGAAATTGGTGGTCCATTTGGAGAAGAGGGGGATGGTGATGATACTCAATAGATGAGCAAAATGGCTATTGGTAGTACTTCTTTAGCTACCAACATAGAGGCCAAGATTTTAGAGCATGACCCAAACAAAAATAATGAGCCTACCAATTTTGAGGGAGAACCACCCTTGATTGATGCATCCACCAATATATGTGATTAGTACCAAACTATAATTTCATATAGGATGCTCTATCTTTGGCTGCATTTCTTTCCCCAACATGCAACCATTGACACAAGGTGATAAATGTACTTCCTTTTGGACATGAGGAATGCCATTTTGAGCTCCCTCCAGACAACCTCCTCTTAGAATTTCAATCTCCAGTGATATCAACCCTAGTATGGGTTGATCCTCATAAGATCACCCCTTTACAAGCTAGTGTTGCATTTTTGAAAATGGATTTTAAAGTCATGTGCCAAAATATAATTTTAGACTCTGATGCATGTAATGTAGAGAAGAAACATGTCTAGGTAGTGGTTATGTATGAAAAAGAGGTTGCCACCTAGAAGGAACTCATATAAGAAGTATCTATATTGAAACAATAAATAAATGAGGCCATAGAGGCCAAGGTAAAAACTTTGAATTTGTGTAAATTAATTTTGGGCTAAGAGATGGTATTAGTGGATGGAGTGACTCTAGATAGGGATGCCATGAATAAATTAGAGAGCCTAGTGAATCTCCTATTAAAGTGTTACAAGGAATAGCCTACAGTGAGGGATAATGCATTTATGTTAGTAAAGTAGTTTACTAAGGCTTTAGAGGTGTGTAAGTACACCCTTAAAAGATTTGGGGAAGTAATCCCCATTTTGGATGAGATTTTTAAGAGATTGACATGACCTAATAAAATATTGGAGGCTTGGCTCCTTGTAAAAGAATCTTAGAGGAAAAAATATGACCAACCAGAGGAGATGAAGAAATTAAAGGTGACCATTAAATAAATAACATCAAATCTGCTTGACACATTGTCACATTAGGATAATGTCAAGAAGTAGATTAAAATTATGTTGCCTAAATTTTTGGCAGAGGCCACACTTGAGAATTAGTTTGGGATGGAATAAGAGCATAGTGTAGGGTGATGTTGGACCCAAAATTTTGATTAAGTATTTTGGTATAGAACTGTTATGACATAAAAAGAACATAACAAAAAAAAACTATGTTGCAAAACTAACATGGAAAAAAAGGAATGTGGCATGAAACCAATGTGGCACAAAAGGACAAGGGCATAGAAGCACCAATGTGAGAAGAACCAGTTAAAGATGGAATATAACTATGAGGAAGTTGAGAGCATAAGACTTATAATAGTAGTGAATGACTTGGGGAGTGTATGAGAAGTAGGAGATGATTGAGGAGTGATTATCGAGGGCCATCCAAACTTTAACCATCATAAGTTTTGTATTGGCCCATAAAGAGGAAGACACATGACACCAAGGATCTAGTATAGAATAATTATATAAGAGGTACAAAGGCCTAGGTCTTTAGGAGAAAATAATTGATAGACTACCACGACTCTCAGTCCATAAAAATTTCATTATCCAATCACTCATGTCATTTATTATGTAACTACTTGGTTAGGAAAAAATAAGCATAAATACCTCTGTATGAAATCATTGTAAGGTGACAGACTGGATATCATTTTTTTGAAATATAATATAGAGTTATGGATATTAAAATTAGTTATGATGTTCATGTTCTAATTAATTAATACTTATGCATCTGTTGGTAGCTTTGTTTTGAGTAACTTGTAATTTTAAGTCATTATTAGGTTTATACAAATTTTAAACTTAGAACATGTGTAATAGTCTTTGAACTCTAAGGCATATATCTGCATAATTATGATTGTTGAGCTTAATGAGACAAGGATAAAGTTAGTGTATCTCTTTTTCTGTGTAACTTCTAATTAGATATAATTTTGAACTCAAGTATATGACTAATATGTTAGTCTGAAACATAACCCATATGAACTAGTCTCTTACTACATGCTTCAGGTGAGCACACAAGATCATAGTATTACATGAAGGTTTAATATGCTAGCTCATTGAGGCTATACTTTAGAGATTAAAAACATTATTAAATACTAAAAACCCAACAACATCTTTTCAAAGAATGAAAGATTTTTTAAGAATAAGTTAGAAGGTAATGATTAAATAAATTATCCATGGTGCCCCATTGAGAGGACATGCGAGGATGATAGGGAGGGATGGACTCTCAAAAAAGATTGAAATTAACCCATGGGTGAGATTAAGGCCATATGATCTAATGATTTCACATGTTGATTATCGATGATCAAGATATAATAGAATATAATGGGCCCCAAGGTGGGGGGAAGTGGGAAGGATGCAATCTTAAAATATAAGTGACACACTTTGACACATCCAAATGAGGGTGAAAGTTATGCACTTAGGTAATGATCAATCCCAAGACAAGTTGCATACCATAAAATTTCTAAAATTAGGGTAAAAGTTGTAGAGCTTGGAATTATAATAAAAAGAGAGAATTATCTAGAGAAAGGAAATAATAATGTGCCCCAGTATACCAAATTTGATTGGTTGAAAAATTGATTTTGCCCTAGTAGGGCTGATTTTGATCATTGGTAAATAATTTTACTCTAATAGGGATAAATTGATCAATGATTGGTCTAAATATTATGCCCTAGTTGGTAAAATTTGCAAGAATAGCTCAAAGATATAACCTAATTCATATATTAAAAATGAGTAGGTACAAATTCAAATGTGAGGGTCTAATGACTAAAGAAGCCATAAAAAATTAGGCATATGAGAATGCACAAAGTGATGAAAGAGATGAATAAAATAATGAAGGTGGCTAAGCTGAATTTAGATACATCATGTATCCAAGCACTACCTACATAGTCTAAATATAACTCAAGCCAATGTAGTTCACCCAAAAGTAGGAGAAAATGGAATGAGAAATGAAGAAATAGAAGAAAAATGGACCATTGTTCAATTAGACTCACAGTATATGTCAAGAGATGCACATTTTTCATAGAGTATCATGTTAGGTATGGTACATTGAGAGCTAATATTTAGTGCTTCATTGAATTTTAGACTTGGAATGCAAAGCACTTGGTTCTTACTATATCAAAATGAAATCATGCATCATAAGTATGAGTAATGTATAATAACATTATATTTCTATTATGATGAGCCAATTCAAATGTGAATATTTATAACTAAAGAAAATGATAAAAACTATCTATACCAAAGTTGCAAAAATTTATATTTAAATTAAAAAACAAAAAAAAGATAAAAACAAGACACAATTGTAACCTAACTTAAAATCAAGATATGAACAACTAGGATTTAAGTAGGAACAAGAGTGCACAAAAAAAAAAAAAAGAACTGATTAAACAACATGAAGCAAGATATGAATAATCAAGATCTATGTGTAGTAATCAAGAGGTACTTAGAAAATAACAAAATAAAAAGTGACAGACAACTCTAATCAAGTCAATCATAACTCAAAACTAGACTAAAGAATGAGTAGAGAATGTATTTGAACCTAAGGGAACAAAATAATACAAATAACAAGACCAAATAATAACATAAAAGACCAAAGCACCAAGAAGAGACATCAAAAGAACAAAAATGAATAAAAAATATTAAAAAAATAAATGGAAAGACAAGAAAGCACAACAAAACAATAATAAAAATAAAATAAACACACACAAACAAGAGTTACTCACAATGTTAGTGCAAGCAAAGAAAAAGGTGAACGTTCTGCGTAAGCACAATAAAGGCATTACCCTCTATGATAAGGCAGTCCCTAATCTAAGAAAATAATGAGACTATCAGATTAGAAAAAGAACAAAGAGACAAAGTTACCTCCAAGTGATAGGGAAACAATAATACAAAAAAAATGGGGGAAAAATAAGAAAAGGAATGGGTGATCGAGATAACTCTAGATGTATGAGACAAGTAGATGTTGCCTACATAGTTCCATAGATGAAAGATCCAAATTGAACTTCAAGCCAAATGTAATTTTCCTTAGAAATGGGATAGAAGAAAAATGATGATAAAAAAACATGATTAGTTTTGGAGAGGAAATAAGAAAATTGGGCTCACAAAATAATGAGAGCATTCAAATGAGTACTTTCAAAATGGCAAGAGCATGGGATAATAATAAACAAAATTGCAAGACAATGTTTTTATTTATTTTATCGATCGATTTCAAATGTTTTTATGTTTTTGGGATTGGAAATAGAAATGAAATATTAAAAAAATTCCAAAGGAAACTACCTAGCTGAGGAGATATAATTTCATAGGTAAAGGCTCAAACAATAGCTAAACCAACTATAATGGGGGCTCATGAATAATGGCATAGGGAACTAACTAATCAAGGAGATGTACATCCAAGAGTATAAATTCCAATAATAGCTAAATCTGGCTGTAATGGCCCAAGCTCATAAAATGGAGAGAGCATGACAAAGGTTACTCATAAAATGATAAGAGCGTATGGAAAAGGGGGACTAAGATGATCTCAAAATGAATCAATCACAACTTACATAGTCCTAGTAGGACCTCAAGTTATAGTAGTTATAACCACATAAAAGGAAGTGAAAAACCAATCAGGTAATAACAAGTTCATAAATAAATGTAAACAAGGAAAATGATAATAGTAATGCTAAGGTGATGCAATAATGCATGATAAAAGGTGTTATTCCTAATTATCCCACAAGTGGTTATAATTAGGAAGCAACGCCATAAGATACTTATTTTCCCATAGGCAGTTATAATTAGTGGTACCAAATGAAATACTAATTTGCACATAGGTGATTATAATAAATGACACCAAATAAAATGTAAATGAAATATAACTTTCTAGATCTACCATCACACTACTTTCATAGACTACCAATTTCAATATGGAATTTAAAAACTATTGAAACTAGATTAGAATCTCCTCACAGAATGTACGAGAAGACCCAAAGGAACCAAGATCAAAATGGGGTAAGCAAAGAGGATAAAAACAAGCTTTAGTCAATAGTGAATGCATGGTATAAGTGTTTAAACTGGCATGTATTGAGGCCCTAATAACTGCAACTAGAGCGCTAACTTGAAAAGTGAGTACCTAAACATGAGCCATTCCTTTACCTCGACTAAGCACCTGAATGACACTTAACTTGTTATCCCTTTGGCTTGTGCCATCAAGATCTATACCTAGATAGACTTTAACTTGTACCAAAAGACTTGTGCCCTTGAATAGGCTTGCACCTCCCAATCTGATCCAAGATGGCACACACTGATAAACTACCTAAGCCCATTTTGAAAATGACTAAGTCTTATTGAGACTAAGGTTTTTCCACATTTCAACTAACCCATTATCAGCCCTAGTCCCTTCATTTATATGCTTTGGGTGAGTATACAAGGCTTGTTCCTTGTGTGAAATTGATGCCAACAAAGTAGTGTGCTTAAATGTTTTGCACCATAGACTTTTACTATGCTTGCACCTAACTATATCAAGTAAAAAAATAAATCAGATTGATTGATAAGTACATGACTAAGCACATGAGCTAAATAAGGATATATTTTTTGTAATATTTTGGTTCTATTGTTAGGACCTATGTTAAATTTTGTTGCTACAATGGTGCAATAGAGTGATGATCTAACTTTCACTCAAGAACATTGAGCGTTGGATAGAACAAGTAGAAGATAGTTTTGGATAGAAGCATCTAACATGCCAAAAATGCAATCCAAGGGAATAGGTGCAAACCAACCTATATGATGCTCTATATGAGGTGTTATTTTGTGAACTAGCTGAGCTCGTATACTAGTGGTTGGTTACCTATACCACCTCTAGAAGATGAAGTTACGACTATTACTTTGAGTCAATAAAAGAGTGCCTAGAGAGGCTTGAAAGCTTGGATGATGTTTGGATGTGTGTTGTAGATAAGTGGTGGAGTAGCACACTGAAGAAATACATATTGGAATTTATGGTGTTAACCTTCTCTTGACCTGAAGAAGTAGAGTATGAGTTCTTTCATGAACCAAGGGGTGCATGCATAAGGGTGCTTAGCACTGAACTAAAGAAATTACTAGTAGATTATGATATTGAAACCATAAGAATGGAAGGCTAAAATCCTTGTGCATATGAGCAATCATAAAAGGTAAGAAGGGGAAGTGTAGGTGAGGCATGATGGAAAGGGATGAACAACCTGACACCTGAGAGTTCTAAAGGTAGAGCTATAATAAGTGAAGGTAAAGGCTGATAGAGGATATGGAACCTAGAAGTATGAAGAGGACTTGTAGCAAGTGATAAGGGCATGGGGAAGGATTCCTTGAATTGTATTAGTGTGAGGAAATAAAGGAGGAAGCAAGAAATTGAGCTCAGTAGTTGGGTGTAAAATGGCTTGGGTTATTACAAGATGTGGTGAATGAGGATACATTAGAAGCACCTACCCCTTTTGAACTTGAAGTGCAAGCTCATACACTGGATTCTCCCTCAAAAGATAGAAGAACAATAATTGGCCTTGTTATCAACATTAAATTTGATAGAATTCAAACTTTGAACCAAGACTTTGTTATCAAACAAGTGATACCTTATGAGGAATTAAACCAAGATATCATGAAATTAGTGAGCCCCTGACGAGTGTCATTCAGCTCCTCATTTTATCAATGTTCAATTGATGTCTTATCAACTAGGGTTGTTGTCCAAAGCTATCTACAGTAAGTTGTAGGATGGTAGATCTAGAAGTCTGCTTGTGGGGGTGTTTGATGGTCCTATTCTAACTTTGAATAATGAAAGAAATGTGTCTTATACTACTTGATTCACTCTTTTGTTAAAAATGAAAAGATGTAACTTTTTAATCAAATGAATCCACTCTTTTACTTGACAGTAAAATCACACTCCTATTTATGCTTATGTGGAAATGGAGATATTTAACTTAAAAATGAAATTTGCTTCACACATTTGCTATAATAGAAAACACACTTTGCTTATAAAGGAAATGACTTTGGAATAAGGAAATGAATTTTGAACTATGAATTTGTTTTGATGTTTTATGAATGAATGCAAACATTAGAAATATTCTAATTAGTTATAACAATGAGTTAATATAGCATAACATAAATACCGTACACAATTCCTAGTTCTAAGGAGAGTGGGACCTTGCTCCTCTCAGACTTAGGAACAAAGATTAATCGATACTAGAAACTGAAGTGATAATTCATAAAATTGAAATGATTATAATCTATCTAAAACCTATAATATGCTTGTACATATCTTTCATCTATTATTTTTCAATAACAAAAGTCTTACATTTTATGCTAATACAATCAAATCAAAATATGATGCAAAGAGATAGAAATCCTTGGTCTATCCACTCATCTAAAGATAGGAGATTGAATTTCCAAGAGATCCAATTATTTTGATGAAATAGATATACTATCCTATAATAGTCCTAAGATCGAAATATATACAACTTTATCAAAAGAAAATCCTAAAAAATAGTAAGCGAGTATTTTCCTCATTTGACTTCAGTTGGAATGATTCTCTATCACCTTATCTAGCCACTAGCTTCCCTATTTGTAGCTTTGTCTTTACAAAATCCATAGAATTGACCCTGTAGAGTCAGTAGGAATGGGCCTGTGGAGTCTGTAGAAACAAGCCTATGCCATCCTTTGAAATGAAGCCATTCATGATGATTTCTTAATATTTTGTGTTGGTCCTCCCATGTACTCATATGAACACACATTTCTCAAAAGCATGAAAAAATAGACCTACAGAGTCCGTAGATTCATTTTGTGTGAGTTCATAGTTCTACTAGATGGAGATCAAAATTGAAATTTCACTATACATCATCTGTGTCTTCTTCCTGAGCATTCTTCACAAAAAAATCACTAAAACATGCTATGTGTTAGACATTAATGACAAAGTAAAGGTTTAGTCTTTAATTCAATATAAACAAGACAAGTATCTACTTTCCATGTAATAGCTATCTAAAAATCTATGATTTGCATAAGATGATATCCTTAGAGAGATGAATTGAGGGAAATAAAATGTCAATAATGAGCCATATTCTAAGCTCATCATCTCCCCCAAGCTTTACCTTTTGTAAGTCCCATTACAAACATTCATTTGTGTTCATAGCTCTTGCATCTACTTTTCAAACTCTGACTCAAATTATAGTCATCAAACTCATATGTTATATGCTTGTCTAAATTACTTGTAAACCCCCAATGTTCTTGAATCATTTGTTTCCATATATTGAATTGATTCTCTAATTTTGGAGCCCAACTCTACCTCCTAAAATAGGTATGATCAACAAAGGGGGTCTATATCTCATGCCACTCCATATTTTTTCTCCCCTAGAATTTATTACCTCTATTAAGATTTCCAAAATTGAGGTAAATCTCCTCATATTCCATCTTAAGTTATTTGGAGACATGACCTTTCATTTTCTAAGAGGCACTAAAAGTTGGTCCCACATTTTCACACTTCCAGTCACCACTGAATCAAAACTCTATCTTGAAAATAAAGCAAAAGAAATAGCACAATCATATAAAGCTTGTAAATAATGAGTTCTAATTTCATCGATTAAACAAGCATAGTTAAAATTCTTTTTGATTAATTTGGGGATAGGAAAGGCTGGTCTGATACACAACCCTGTAGTCTTAGCATGATTTGTATACTGCTCAAATTTGCTTTTCCATGCTAGTTGATTTTTAAATGTAGAATGCAATACCCTTAGTTGAACTTCTCCTACATAAAGGTTTATCAAGAACTTATTGTGCTCATGGTCTCCTATGATCAAATCATGCAAATAAAACTCACAAAGCAAATCCTATTGATCAGGTTTAACACTATAAAATTTTTCCAAAAATGTTGTTGGCTATAAAATCTTGTAAGGAAGATGACAAGAGATTCTCAGAAGCTACTATTTATAAAATTATTCAAATAAAAACAAATTATATGCAAGAGAAAGATTCCTACATGCTAAAAGAGATTCCCCTAATTTTCATGCATCCTACAAATTTTATTCTAAATCTTGGACCTTAGCTTCTAATTCTTTTTTTCATTTTCCAATATTTTGTTTGAAGAAGTTACAACTTTATTTTTTTGTTTGAGTATAGAATATTCTTATTCAATTTGATCTAACATTTTCAAGGTAGGAATACCTGAACAACTTTTTTGACAACTTTGGTCAACAAATACCTTAGGAGGAGAAGGTGCAACATTAGAAGGTGCTTTGGAAGAGTTGACCAAACTTTACAATCTCCTATTCTCCTTCAAATTTTCTACATATATCTAGAGGTCTATTTGTTCACTTTCATTTTTCTTTATTATTTATTCTAATTTGTGAACTTCTACTATATGATTGGTAGATGTTGTGTCGAGTTTGTTCACCAATAATGAGTTGAGATGATCCTTATTCTACAATTGACTGATCAAGTCAGCAATGTCATTTGTTTATTATTGCTCTAGAGCTTGAGAAAGCTTCAAAGTTAACTACATAACAAGATCATTTAGATTAGATGGCTCTCCTTTCTCATTTGTGCATACAGTTTTTCCTTTATTCATTATAGTTCTAATTGAAACATGTGGTTGTTCCACCATACTTTATTCCTCTACCATGATTGGCTCTTATCCTAGAATTAACTTCTCTATTATGATTAGAGAGTTCCTTTTGAAAGGAGTTTCTTAAAAATCTACAATTTCAAGGATACTTTGATGTATGGGGGAATGAGATAAAATTTTAAGACTATCTAGAATGTTTGCATTCTCTTGTTCATTTTCATCTATCAGAATTAACCTTCTCCTTCTTTTGGTCACTCTTTGAGCTACACTTGGTTGTCTTTCCTTTTCAACCATCAAACCCTCAGTCTTCTCAAGTTATGTAAAAACCTTTCATTTTAATTTTTTTCTCCTTGAAAAGGGAATTGGTTGCACTATAGATTCCTGAGGTTCTTGTGGAGACCTTGAAACTACAAGGATTTGAGACCTTGTGACTCTTTGTGAATAAAAATAAGAAGGGATTTCTTTTGAGACTATAGTTTGTGATTTATTCTTTGGAGTTGTTTTGTTAACTGATGTAGCAGGTGGAGATGAATTTTCCTATGGTAAATTTGAGGTTTTTTATGTAGGAAAATTTGGAATTTGCTGTGTTACACTATTCTTAAATTCCTCCCAGACCTCTTGTCCTTGTTGAAGGAAGTGATGTTGGATAATTAGGTGAATAAGGCCATGGTGCCTAAGAGTAGCATTAGGAGTTGTAGTCATAATTTGAAGGGCACAATATAATAAGGATGGGAGGTTTATCTTGTAATGAGGGTTTTGCCTCCCATACTTAAGGTGTATTAATATTTTCATAGATTCTCTTCCTAAAAGATTGCTTTGCCTGTCACAAATGATATACTTGAGTACCCACTTGGCTATAAATTTCTAAGGTTTAGGAAGTGAATTTCTATGAATCTCTTTTGATTTTCCCTTGGAATATATTAGACATGAATTTTAAATCTACTCATTATCATTAAAATAAATAATTAAATCACCAAATAAAATTCTACCTATTGCTCTCATACCCTATTCTAAAACTTGTATGATTTGACTTATAATTTAAGTTGAAATAGGAATAATAATGCCTTTAACAATTGAAAACATAGGGGTGAGATTAGTGATGAATTATCTTACCATTATTTCATGGAAACCTTGGAACTTTTCAATGAAAGGTAGCCAACCATTTGCTCTAAACACTACCATAAAAGCTGTCTTTGTGAAGTTTTACTACATTCTTCAGCTCTGATCTTATTTTTTGTCCCATTTCTACTTGGATTTGTAGAAAACTCTATTTCTCTAACTTAGATTAGGGTTTAGACCAAATTTTATTGAAATATATAGATAATAATCACTGAGGACCTATATAAATGAAATGTTTTGTGTGAAACTCCATAGCTTCATGAGTTCCTAGTTTGATATGATTACTTTATACAGTTCAATTCCTCACATTTATATGGAGTGTGCCAGTCATTTTGCCAAATTATTACAAATTGGATGAAATGATGATGTGGTACTTTGACGATGATATCTATTTATCATTTTATTTAGAACCTCTTTATGATGTCCCATGATTATAATTATTTATAACATAATTGATTGTACCAAATTTGCATAGGTTATCATGAAGTAGACATACACCTTTGCTGTCTTGTTTTCATTCTTATCCATTATGGTATTTCTCATGTCATTCGATTTTGGGAGGTTCAAGTTTAGGTCATCTCCGTAGAATAAATCTTAATTAAATCAAAGATAATTAGTTAACTAAACATAAATAAATAGAATATATGTCTCACTTACTTTTGACCTTAGATTTATCCTTTGCTCGCCATTTGTCTTGCACAAATAAGTTTGCATGGATTAGTCAATAGTTGGTGAAAGAATAAATTTTATTACATGGAGAAGACCAATCATAGTGACATGATGATATTCTCTTTTTTTTTTTCTTATATATTTTGTTTTTGCCCTTTGGCCAACCATTGCTAGTTTTCTAGCCAAAACCTTTTTTGCAATGCATAGGCAGCCAGTAAGCTAGTTTTCTGGGCATGCATTGTCAATAGTGTCCCTGGAAGGATTTTCAACATTGATTTTTTTTTGTATGTAGGATCATCAAGGAGAAGGTTCTATGGAAGAAGAAAAGTCCTCCAGAATAGTTACTTGATTTGAAGAAGTTTCCCTAGAAGAAGCAGAGTCCTTCAGAAAGGCTACTTGATCTTTTACTTTTTGAACAAATTATTGTTTATTGAGAGGTTTTTGATAAAGCTTTAATCTATGTCCATTGACTAACAGAGCTCTTATGCTATCATCAATATGTATTAGCTTAATATAACCATTTTCAAAGACCTCAATCTTATAAGGTCCCAACCACCTCGTTTGTAGTTTTTTTTTAAACTGTTAAAATTTAGAATCAAACAACAATGCCTAATCTCCTTTATGAAACTTCCATTGCTTGATCTGTGAATCATGCCAAAATTTTCTTTGATGTTGTACCAGTTTCATTCTTTTTAGTACTTCCATCCTCATCTCATCAAGTTGATTAAGCTATAAGAGTCTTTCTTTCTATATTTCTTCTAATTCAATCCCTACTTCTATAGCTATTTTCAAAGTTTGTAATTAAAATTCAATAGAGAATAAGGGCTTCTTACCATAAACCAATTCATAAGGTGAAAATATAGTTATTATTTTCCAAGTAGTATTATAGGCCCAAACAAATTTTAGTACCTTATCTGCCCAATCTTTTCTGCTAGAATGAACAACCTTAGTTAAAATGGTTTCTAGTTCTCTATTGGTGACTTCAACTTGCTCATTAGACTATGGATGGTATGGAGATGTTATTATATGTTGAATTTGATATACTTACATGAAGTGCTTTATCATGTTTGATATAAACTATGGCCCTTGATCTGAGATAATCTCCCTTGGAGCACCAAATCTTTGTATGATTTTAAAATATAAGAAATCAACTACCATCTCTTCTCTTGCATGAGTTATTATTTCCACTTCTACCCACTTGGTCACATAGTTTGTACATACTAGGAGATATTACTTTCCTCTAGAAGGAGGATCCACAAGACCTATAAAATCAATTACCCATTTCTCTAATGGTTCTAAAACTAATTGAGGATGAGGGTGTAGAGGCATCTCTATTGATAGAGTAGGGTATCCAATTCTCTGACAAGCATCACAGTGTCTAACATATCTTTTTACTTGTTGATGAAGGTGAGACCAATAGTATTTTTCTCCTATAATTTTATGTATGATTCTTTGATCTGAGTAATGACCTCCTCCTGGTTCATCATGACAAGCTCTAATGATATTATAAGCTTCAACATTTGTCACACACTTATGAAACACATAGTTAGGTCCAAGTTTGAATAACATTATGTTAATCCATTTAAAATAACTCTTTTTTATTAAACATTTCTTTTATTTTTGTGAAAATTGTAGAGGAAACTTCCCTATATTGAGATAATTGGCTATATCAATAAACCATAGATATTTTGATGAAATAGCAAATAGTTGTTCATCTAGAAAGTCATCTTCCACTAGTTCTTCCACATCTGTAGTGTTTATTCTTAACAAGAAATCAACAACCACATTAGACCTCCCTAGTTTATCTATAATAGTAACATTAAATTCTTGTAAGAGCAACAACCATCTAATAATCCTACCTCTCACAATTGGCTTGTTGGTAAGATATCTACTAGTTGAATTGTCTGTATAGATAAATACCTTGTAGCCTATTATGTAGTGTCTGAATTTGTTAATTGCATAGACTACAGCTAGGAATTCCATCTCAATTATGGTGTAGTTTCTTTCAACAGGTGTCATGTTTTTGCTAATATAATATATAGCATACATGTTATCCTTTTCATCCTTTTATCTAAGGACTACTCCTATTGCTATATTGGAAGTATTTGTGTATATATGGAATGGCTGAGTCCAATTTGGTCCTCTCAATACTAGAGCAATAAAGAGTTTAGCTTTGATAGTTTCAAAGGCCTACTGGCAACTATCACTTCATTCGAATATACTATCTTTTGTAAGCAAGGCAAACATAGGGGCAATTATTTGGATAAAATTATCTATGAAGCATCTATAGTAACCAGCATGTCCCAAAAAACTCTTAATTTTAATTTGTGTTTGTGGGATGGGTAAGCTGGAGATTATTTCAACCTTCTTTAGATCTACTTGAATGCCTTTTACAAAAATATAGTGTCCTAGCACTATTCCTTCCTCCATCGTCAACAAACATTTCTCATGGCTCAAAGATAATTAATATTCTTCACATCTGATTAATACTCTTTCCAAGTTGATAAGAGCCTCTTCATAAGTTTCCTCATGAATGGTGAAATCATCCATATATACTTCAACATAATTGTTTGTAAGGTCAGAGAATATTGCTAGAACTACTTTTTGGAAGGTTGTTGGAGTATTATAGAGTCCAAATGGGAGTACTCGATAAGTAAAAGTTCCCCAAGGGTAGGTAAATGTGGTTTTATCTTGATCTTCAACTGCCACCATTATTTGGTTATACCCACTAAACCCATCTAGGAAAGAAAAATATCTTTTTCCTGCCAAGTTGTCAAGAACTTAATTAATGAAAGGTAGAGGAAAATAATCTCTTATTGTTGCTTTATTTATTTCTCTATAATCTATACATAACCTTAATTTTATATTTTTCTTGGGCATAATTACCAGGGGTGAAACCCACTGGCTATTAGAGATGGGGTAAATAAACCCAACTTCTAGCAATTTTTGGATCTCTATTTTGACTATCTCCTTTAAGGCTAGGTTTATTCTTATTTGTAGGTTGTCTGAATGGTTTGACAAATTTCATATATATATGATGAGTGCATATGCTGGGGTGAATTCCCTTCAAGTCGATATAATCCCAAGCAAAAGCCTTGGTATGTCTTTCCAATACTCTAAAGAGTTGATCTTCCTCTTCATTTGTTAACCAACTATTGATGTTCAAAGTCTTTCTAGGTAATACCATGATTGATTTTGTGCCTAGGTAGTTGGATTTTATTTGCTTGAATTCACTAATGAATGAGTTTAGAAGACATATATGAGGAAGTATCTTATGAAACATGGTTACATTATCAACAAAGTCTTTTCTAGGAGGAATCAGTCTTGCTAAAGAATAATGGAATGCATCTAAGAAATAAGTTTGCTGTTGTTTTGCCAATTTTCACACACTTTCTTAAATCAATCCATTATCATATGGTGAGGAAACAATAGAAGAAGTAGAAGTGGAGGTTTCATAATATTCTATCTGACCCAAGAATCCTAAACTGAGGTAGTCTATAATTTTTGGACTAGTAGAGTTTGTAGATTCTAGACTGGTAGAGTCCATAACTTTCAGACTGGTAGAGTCCGTAGATTTTTGACTAGTAGAGTCCATAGATTCTGGGTATATGTCTCCATTTAATTCTTCCAAGTGTTTTCTAACTATGATCATAACTAAGGAGGAAATGTTATTTGATGTATTTTCTGATTCATCTACCCAAAGTTCTTGTATGTGATTTGTTGATGGTTTTGCAGGAGGATACAAAGAGATGGATTTGGATTTTAACCCATTAGAAATGGTCATGTCTCCTAACCTGCAATCAATTAATGCTACTATAGTATCCAACTATGGGCTACCTAAGATTATGAGATATCCTAGATTCTTTGCTTTAAGTTGTAAGACCATGAAATCTACTGAATATTCTCAAGACTCTATTAGTAATTCAACATTTTCTATAGTCCCTTCTAGTCTAGTTACAGACGGGTCTACCATTTGAAGAATGGTAGTTGTGGGTTGCATTCTCATAAGAGATAATGTATGGAGAGTATCAGTTGTCATAACATTAATTGCTACTCCCAAATCTACCAAGATGTTAGGAATTTTTTTACCTCTGATTGTGATTGTGATCACTGGGCTTCCTAGATCTACATATTTTGGAACTAATAGTTTTCCTGCTAATAAATTAGTAACTTTTCCATCAACATGAATGGTTCTTGGATATTTTTATTTCCTCCCAAGTGTCTCGATACAAAGGTTTTTGATGATCTTGTTCAATTTAGGTATATATCTAATAGCTTGTAGTAGGGGTACCTCAATATTGATCTTTTGCAGCTCATGAACCAAGTTTGATTCTGGTTTAATATCAATTTCTTTTAATCTTTCAAAAAAAATGAACTACTGGTGTAGTAGTGTTTTCTTTATTTACTTCAAGGATTATTTTGATTTTGGCTTCTCTAGTGTTTAATTGAGATGATTCTATTTTTTCGTTTTCATTAGGTATCTCAGAAATGAGAACTAGAGGTTTTGTATAGTTTTTCCTAATCTTAAATGTATGTCTGAACAATCAATAGCTTCAACATTCATTGTCTCTTCCTATTCATTAACATAAACATGTGCTAGTTATTTATTTTTTAGATTTGCTATTGGTTATGCAAGCATTGAGGGTTGATTGATTTGTCCTTGTTGTTGAATAACTAAGGGTGGAATTATAGTTTGTTCTTGTAGTGGTCTTCTTGGTTAGGTGAATTATTGCTATGGATTCCACTATGGATTCCATTATTGATATTGTTGTGGCATCCATTGCTGCTGTGGTACCCATTGTTACCGTGGTTGTGGCTGTGGAACCATCCATGGGGGTGTTGGCATCCAATCTTGTCTTGCCCATGGCTTTTGGATTGATAGAATTTAGGGTTGATTCTAAAAAGGTGAAGGAACTAAAACATTCCATGGTGCCATCCATGGATTAACTAGGTTTATTGCATTAAACTATCTTTGAGCCTAGTTTTGTAGGGCAAAGTTTTGTTTCTGGATATAATTTACTTCTTCAATGGACTAGACTTGTGTTTTCATTTAATTTTTTAAAATAGGCAGAAGTGTGAAATAATTGGTATCATGATCTGTTGCATCATAGATCCCACATGATAAAACATTGGTTTTATCTAGGGGTAGTCTCTAAGGGCATGCTTTTGTCTACACTTAGAATAGTAGATTGATAAGGGTTCTGTTGTATTTACCTTAGCTTGAAGGCCATCCAAAGTACTATTTAGTGTAACTAGAATATCCATCTTTAGATTGGAAAATTCTTCCATCAGCTTACCCACTTCATTAGATTTCCCAAACCTTCCTCTCTTAATTATAGGTTTTATTCGAGAGTAGTTGGTACAAAGCTCAAAAATCTAATTGAAAGCCAACTTATTTATATCTCCACCTCCCATTAGATTTAAGGCATTTCTAGTATCTTCATCTAGCCCTTTTAAGAAAACTAATTTATGAACTTCTTTAATGAGTGGATAATTGCTTCTTTTATGAGTGAACATGAATCTATCCAAATAATCCTGTAAAGATTCATCCTCATTCTGTTTGATTTTTTAGAAATCCTCTTTTCTTTCTCTCACTTAGAAGTAATCTTGATAGTTATTTAAGAATTCTATCTCCATGTAATCCCATGTTCTAATAGAATCACTAGGTAAACCCATGAACTATCTCATAGCTGCATCTTTAAGTGTAGAGGGTAATAGTTTTAATTTCTAGCTATTTATTGTGCAATCATAGGTTTGACATACCACCTTAAACTTAAATAGGAATTGATCAGGATCTTCTATAGATATTCCTTAGAAATTTGGTAGATTAGCTGGAGAAATATTTTTCATGGGGGTTTGATCATTAGGATCTGTAACAATAGAAAAGGAAAAAGTCTTTCCTAGTTGTGCAAGTTGTTGATTTTATGGATTTTGTTGGAGAGCCATATTTTTTTCTTTTGATGATGTTTCAAAGTTGGGATGATCTTCCCATTGAATATTTTTGGTATCAGTTATGGGTTGTTTAAAGTTCTCAAAATTTTCTTTAGCTATAGATTTTTGAAATGCTTCTTCTAAGTCCTTGGTAATTTTTAAATAATGTCTTTCTATAAGAGATTGATCCTGAGGAATTTGTCCTATGGGGCTTGCTTGTGGCAATGGCTTGATTTCTATCCAAGTTTCTAAAGATTCTTGTAGATAGGTTTCACTCGTAACATTTGGTTCACTACTCAGAGATGTTGAAGGAGTTTCAACTTATGTTCTTGGTGGGATTTTTGAGATGAATCATCCTTTAGAGTTTCTCAGGTGGTACATCAATTTATTGATTTTTTTTTGGGATTTTATGGTTTTTACAATTTTTTTCTGTTTTTCACTCTAGACCAATAATTATTACCTTACTAACACCTTGTTTCCCTAGAAACAACACCAAAAAATGATTAGTGTTGTTCAACTCCTCATTTAATCAATGTTTAATTGATGTCTTATCAACTAGGGCTGGTGTCCAAAGTTGTCTACAGTAAGGTGTAAGATGGTAGATCTAAAAGTCTACTTATGGGGTTGTTTGATGGTCCTATTATAACTTTGAATAATGAAATAAATGTGTCTTAAACTACTTGATTCACTCTTTTTTTGAAAATGAAAAGATGTAACTATTTAATCAAATGAATCCACTCTTTTGCTTGAAAGTAAAATCACACTCCTATTTACGCTTGCATGGAAATGTAGATGCTTAAATTAAAAAATAAATTTGATTCACATGTTTGCTATAAAAGAAAACACGCTTTGAATATATATAAAATGAATTTGGAATAAGGAAATGCCTTTTGAACTATGAATTTGTTTTGATGTTTTATGAATGAATGCAAACATTGGCAAAATTCTGGTTAGTTATAACAAAGAGTTAATATAACAATCATAATTACTGTACACAATTCTTGGTTCCAAAGAGAGTGGACCCTTACTCCACTCAGACTCAGGAACAAAGATTAATCAATGCTAGGAATTGAAGTGATAATTCATAAAATTGAAATGATTACAATCTGTCTAAAACCTATAATATGCTTATACGTATCTTTCATCTATTATTTTTCAATAATAAAAGTCTTACATTTTATGCTAATATAATCAAATCAAAATAGGATGCAAAGACATAGGACTCCTTATTTGATCCATTCATCCAAAGATAGGAGATTGGATTTTTAAGAGATATAATTATTTCAATGAAATAGATAGAATATCTTATAATAGTCCTAAGATCCAAATATATACAAATTTATCAAAAGAAAATCCTACAAAATAATAGGTGAGTATTTTACTCATTTGACTTCAGTTGGAATGATTATCTCTCATATTATCTAGCCACTAGCTTCCCCATTTGTAGCTTTGTCTTTACAAAATCCATGGAATTGACCCTATAGAGTCGATAGGAATGAGCCTGCAGAGTCTGTAGAAATAAGCCTATAGAGTCTATAGAAATAAGCCTACGCCATCCTTCAAAATGATGCCATTTAAGATGATTTATTAATGTTTTGTTTTGGTCCTCCCATGTACTCATATGAACACACATATCTAAAAAGCATTAAAAAATGGACCTGTAGAGTCCATAGATTCATTCTGTGTGAGATTGTAGTTCTGCTAGATGGAGATCAAAATTGAACTTTCATTATACATCGCCTGTGTATTCTTCCTAAGCATTATTCACAATAAAAATCACTAAAACATGCTATGTATTAGACATTACTGACAAAGTAAAGGTTTAGTCTTTGGTTCAATATAAACAAGACAAGTATCTACTTTCCATGTAATATCTATCTAACAATCTATGATTTGCATAAGATAATATACTTAGAGAGATGAATTGAGGGAAATAACATGTCAATAGTAAGCCATATTTTGAGCTCATCAGCACCAACCTTTGGATCTAGAATAAAATCATAAGTATTCCCATTCAGAGGATGTCAGTTATACTAACTAGGAACTAACCTGTAAGAAGTGGCCTAGTACCACAAGTGAGCAGTATTGTGCCATCAATATTGATGATGTATCCTACACCAATAGGGTTAGTGCTCAACCCTACAATTAGAGGCATTAGAGTACTACCTATAACACAAATTCTAGGGGGTAAGTTCCTTAGACTCTAGCACCAACCCCTCAGTAGATTTATAATAAAATGGTGATGCACTTGCCTAAGTATCATGACATAGAGAATGTCTTGAAACATGTAATCAAGTGTGAAATTCAATAAAAAACTTAGGGTATCACCCAATCAGAGTGTAAGGTGACTTAGTTTGTGACCACCTTGTTAGATGCACCCATACTTGGTATAAAAAATTTGATCCCAACCAAGCTATGGTTGATTAATATATACTAAAGGAGGCTTTCTTAAAGGAGTTTGATATTCCTAATTTTGAGTAATAAAGAATTATAACACTCAAGGAAATTAGTGAAGGGCTATATGAGAGCATGCATCTATATGATGCATAGTTTAAGACCATTATTTCTAAGCTTCTATATGATATCCAACCCTCCCAACATGTGCAATGGTTTGTTGGGGGCCAACTAGTATCTTTCAAGAGAGTGTTGTTCATGAAGACCTTCGTGGACCCCTATGAAGTGATTAAAGCCACACTTCAGGACAAGGTAGTAGGCAACACTGACATCAGGATCAACCCATTTATAGAGGCTTAGATTATGTCAATGGCCTCTTAGATATAGAAGCTAACTAGTAGTTTAGTGTATGATGCTCATAGTGGATTATGGTGTACTGATGTGAGATGGAGGGGCATAACAAGAATAATTTCCCACAAAGAAATTTCTACACCTTATTACTCAATTGTGAAATTTGTCATGGGCCACATGACTCTTGGAACTGTCTCTTATTATAGTGCACCAATCAAGTGAACACCACTATTTATTGAAATATGTGTAATGACTATACTCATTCAATAGTGGAGTGTTGAGTCATTAATGAGATACGCTAAAATATGGAGAGAGGTGCATGATAGGTAATGACCATAGTCAAAGGGTAGGCAAGCCAAGGAAACAAAGGCTATGGTTAATAAAACATTGGCTATGGGAATCAGTGAAGCATACATGAGAAAGGTAGAGGATGTAGTGGAGGAATATTACCACCATAATTGTGTTATAAGTTTAGTTCAACTGATAATTACCAATGTGACTTCCCCATACACCCAACATGTGGGTATTGTTGAGGATCACTTGCTATCAAGGATTACCTAGACTTTTACAAAAAGTTGACTCAAGGTTAGCCTAGTGTAGATAAGGGTGCCACCATGGTTAGGTATGAGTAAAGAGAAGAGAAATGGGCTCCCAATCCAAAAAAAACTCATAAAGAGCCACCTAAGGTGTAGATCACAACTCAGAGGGGGTTTATAACACAACCACCTACTATGCTGACAAAAGAATTATGCTTTAAATATGGTGAGTCAAGCCAAACTAAGCACATAACATGACTTAAGCTAAACACTATGCCCTACCCTGATCCAATGTGATAGAAGGACATCATGCAACAAGACATGAGAGTAATACAAAATTTTCAAGGAGAGATCCAACTAGCTAGAGATCTAGAGGAACAAGCAAGTGCCTCACATAGGAAGCAAGACATCCAAGAGCTAAAGTATAGGAGTTGACCAAGATCCTATGACTCTTTTAATTTGAAGGGATGCTTCCCCTATTGAAAAAAATTCTTTTAGAGCATGTAGGGAAGAGACCAAAGGAGGAGGTCATGCCGTAGATGATTAAAGTTGTTATGATGCATATGAAGTGGGTACATGAAGTAAGGCATACTCAGAATGCAGAGTATGACTAAGAACTACTAAATAAATGCCACCATTAATGGATGATCTATTTTTGAGGTCCTTATGGACATGGGTTCCAAGGTTAACATTTTGACCAAAATCACTTGGGAGAAGATGAGAGAGACACCCTTAAATCCCTCCCCTCATATGTTATTTATGGCCTAAAAAACTTGAGTTCAACTTATTGGGATCTTGATGGACACCATTGTAGATATTATAGGCACCAAATTATGAGATTACTTCAAGGTAATCAAGTTGGTAGAGCATGATAACTATCCAACATTCTTAGGGAGGTCATGGGGCTATGCCAACAATGTAGACATGTACTTCAAGAAGCACTACATGGCTTTCAAGAACAAAAGAGAGAGGGTGGTGATCCCCTTAGCAAGTGATCAAGGGCCTCCATATGTAGAAAGTATTAATCTTGAAGATTAGATCAACCATATTTATAACATCATGAGATGGAGTATTGAGAATCTTAACCCAAATGACCAAGGGGTTCTCAAATGGGAGGATGGACAATTAGCTTCTGATATAACTGATGTAGCCTATGACCAATGGGTCAAAAAGGCTTATGAATTTACTAGCTAATGGTGCTGATTAGTGTGGGAAACTGAGCCAAGGCTAACCAAAACAAGACTGATTAGAATTAATCACACTCAAAAGAAATGGGTTCCCTATACCAAAAAGGTAAGGAAAAGGGCATTCTAGCTAAGTAAAGGGAAGCTTGCAATGCTCCCAAAATATGGAGGGAAATAGCCTATAGAGAACTATGTCCATGACATTAAAGCATGTATTCTGAAGGAAATAGATAGAATAGGCACACTAGTACATACCCTAAAGAGCACTGGTACTCATTGGTGGGTAGTGCAAAGTCCTAGCTTACCAACATGGCAAGATGTGAAGGTAGTCATATGTACTAGGTTTGGAATGATTAATTAAGACTTAGACATACCTACTTACTTAGGCAATTCTGACCCAATCATACATGTGCACTTGTGTGAAGAAACCTGGACTATTTGTAGTAAGAACACACCTAGAAGCCTATGGGTGCATGCCTTTTATAGGACTTTAAAAACATGGGCACGAGCGTGGTATATTGTAAATGAAATGTACTAAGAGATAGGAGACTAGGAGGTACTCAAGGAGAGTTTTGTGCACACCTTCTCTTTCTCTTCATAGAGCTTAGAGCTACTAGAGCCATTGCATGTCATTCACAAAGTAGTGTTTGAGGACACTATCATCCTAGAAGAGTGCCTTAGAGACACATTCAAGGATAAAGGACTGGTGATCCTAATGTTCTTTAAAGAAAAGGTGCTCAGTAGTGAATCCAGTAAGGAGGATGATGAGACCTGGAAGGAGTGCAATTAGAAGGCTTTAATTGGAAGATAAAAAATTATATGCCTTGTGGATGATAACACCCTAGATGAAGAAGATTTGACTCATCTTCAAATTAAAAAAATGGAGGGGATAAGGTAAGTTGAAGACTCTCATCAAAAGAGGAATGAACCCTATCATGTACCACTCAAGACCACTAAATTAGACATTAATGTAGAAGGTGAGCTAAAGATTTACACTATAGGCACTTATTGGTCTGAGGCAGAGATGGCATGAATCATAAACCTCTTGAAGGAGTTTTAGGACTTGTTCCCATGTAGCCAACAGGACATGAAGGGAAACCACCCTTCCTTTATAAAAATGAGCATCAAGATGGTGGATGGTGTGAGGCCTATCAAGAAGTGCCCATATAGGATGAATCCCAATCTCCATGCCAAGGTAAAAATAGATATTGATGGAATGCTAGCCATCGACATCATCTACCCTATACAAGAGTTTGAATGGGTGAGCTTGATGGTCATAAGCATCAAGAAAGATGGGTGTATATAAATCTATGTTGAATACAAAATTTTTACTACCACTTGTATCACTGACCTATCCCATTCACTGATGAGGTCTTGAATGACATTGCAGGTTATGAAATCTATACTTTCATTGATGGTTTCTCAGGCTACCATCGGGTACAAATCTAGGAGGAGGATAATCCTAAGATAACCTTTGTAATTGAATGGGGCTATTTTTATTATAATGTGATGCCCTTTGAACTCAAGAATTCACCAACCATATTCACTAGAGTGGTGATCACTACTTTCAAGGACTTCATCCATAGGTTCTTCCCAATTTATCTCCATGATTGGATTGCATATGGTCTTGTAAATGACCACTATGATAATCTATACCTCATGTTTGAGAGGTGAAAGAAATTCCATATATATTTAAACCTAAATAAGTGCATTTTTTAAACCCCTTTAGGATATTTCTCAGGCACATCATCTGTAAGGATGGTTTACTTATGACCCTATAAAGATAACAATCATAATTCAGCTCTAGACTCCTTCAATGCAAAAAGACACTCATTCCTTTTTAGGCCATTATGGATACTAAAATAAGTTTATATAGATCTATACAAATATTTAAGTGCCTATATAGGATCTCTTGTGAAAATATGGCTTGTTCTATTGGCGTGAGGTACAAGAGGAGGATTTAAAAACATTGAAGCTAAAGTTGGATAGCATGCCAATTCTATAATTCCTAGACTAGACTACTCCTTTCTATGTCCATGTTGATGCTTTAGGATCCATAATTGGCACCATATTGGTGCAACCAAGAAAGGACAAGATGGACCACCCTATATCCTTTGAAAGTAGGAACTTAATGCAAGTGAAACATAATTACACCATTACCAAGTGTAAGGTGTTGGTAATGGTCTATGTCTTATAAAAATTTAGGAAATATCTGTTTGTGACCCCATTCATCTTTTTCAATGATCATGAGGTGTTCAAGTACCTCATGAACAAACCTATTTTACATGGGCACATATGCAGATTGATATTCCAATTCTAGGAGTTCCAATTCTCCATTGTTGTTAAACCTAAAAAGTAGAATTTGGGGCCAAACCATTTATCCCACATAAATTTTGGTGATGCAGTGGTGCCAATTGAAGATGACATGGTGAACACATAGTTATAATGAGTCTATCACATCCTTGAATACTTTGTAGAGATTTCCACTTTCATAACATCTAGATTTGCACCCTAGACCATATACCATAAGGAGAAGAGGAAACTTGCCATTCATGCCACCCCCTTCTAGCTCATTGAGGGGGAGCTATACAGACTAAGTAGGGATGAAGTCTTATCTAGTGTGTTTTAGAACACAAAAGGAACTCCATATTAGAAGAATCACATGAGATAATCATAAGAGGCCATTCATTGGAGATGCAATAACACACAAGATATTGTAGTTAGGCTTGTAGTGGCTAAGCCTATTCTAATATACAAAGGAGTGCACCGAGGTATGTGATATATACTAGTGAACTGGGAAGCCTAACCACTGAGATGAGATGCTTCTCATCCCCATTATTTTCTAGTCACCATTTGAGAATTGGGCCATTGATTTTTTTGGACCAATAAATCTTGAATCATGATACATAAGTGTAAGGTATATTTTGGCAGTCACTGACTATTTCACTAAGTGGGCCAAGGTATCATCAAAAAAATATTATATAGATATGAAATTCACACACTTTATCTTAGAGAACATAATAATTTTATATGGGTTCCCATTAAGTCTAAATAATTATAGGGTTACTCATTTCATCAATGAGATAGTGCACATACTCTTAACTGATTACATGTTGGTGCACCACAAGATCAACCTATATCATCCCCATGCAAATGACACAACTAAATTATTTAACAAGATCCTTGGAATGTGACTGATAGATATATGTTATGTTGGTTACAAATATTGGGATGATTATATTTTAGTGGTGTTATGGGCATATCACATGACATATAAGTGCCTAAACAAAGCTATACCATTTCAACTAGTGTTTGGCACTGAAGCAGTTCTTTCCATGGAATTCCTAGTGCCATCCTTATGCATTGCACAAATTGGTTATTTAGATGACCAAGAATATTTAAACATAAGGTTATAAGACTTTCAATGCTTGGATGAAAATCACACCCAAGCAAGATGGAGTCAACAAATCAAAAAGGCATGCTAGAATATCTAGCATGACAATCACATCAAATGTAAGGAGCTGACTGAAGGAGTATTGTTTCTTCTCTATGACTCAAAGTACCTTAAGCACCTAGGAAAATTGTAAATAAGGTGGATGGGTCCTTACATCATCCATAAAATTTTGGAGATTGGCACATTCAAGTTATGCATTTTATCTGATGAAATGCTCATAGGAAATTTTAATGGCAACTAGTTGAAGCCATATAGGTAGTAGGATGCCACTTGCACCATAATAATAGTGACTTATAAGTCATTAGTTAGTTTGAAGTTAAGATGACCTGAATATAGTTTGGCACAAGCTAAACCTTTCTTTTTATTTTACTTTTTGTTCCTTGTATAGTGTAAAGAGGAAATAAGTAGTGCACAATGGTTGTAAGGACTTATTGATACTTCATGCATAATTATAGCTAGGTGAATCAAGAACTTGCACTTTCTAAGCACATGAGGCCACAACACCTAAGTTATGGGTATGTGAACTAACCCATCTCTCATGAATTCATTTGGTCCTTCATGCATAATTCCAATCAAGTGAGTTGAGCACTTACACCCTTTAAGTGCATAAGGCTGGACATCTAAGTGGTGGGCATGTGAAACCCACCAGATGAAAGAAAAATATGCATAATATCCTAGTACACAAGGTTAATATTGTAAGGCTCTTATAATCCCAAGAATGAACTACTCTAGCACTTCTATGCATAATACCAGTTGGGTGAGTCAAGTCTATTTACTTTCAAAGCACTTAAGGCTAGATGCCTAAGTTCTTGGGTGTAAGTTACTAGACTTTATATATTTTAGAACAAAATGAAAAAGTACATAATCAAAAAGGTAACCCTTGCACCAAATTTATAAGGAGGTGCATCAATTGATCATGTGCAAGAGACCAAAGAAGAAGGTGAAGATGCTCAACATGGTTGGGTGCAAGAAAGAAAGTGAAGATGCACAATCTTACAATGTACAAGAGAACCAAAAGAGAAGACAAAGCATTAGAAGGCTAGCACAAGGAATTTGTATGGGGTAGGATAGGCCAAGGAAAGATGAAGTATAAGAAACCAGACAAAATAAAGAAGCATGCTTGAAATGAAAGCGTAGCTAGAAGAGAAAGTGGAATCAAGGAGGCTAAATTAAGTGCATGTGAGGCACTATACCCAGGTTTCCATTAGGAAGGCAAAGGTCATGCCAAGTTAACAATCATAGGAGAAGAATAATCTAATATAGTTGGCATCCATCTAGGTTTGAGTAGGGAGTGACCATTTAAATTAAATATCACTTCACTAAATTACCATTAAAGAACATTTAATGAAGTAACAACAAAGGTACAAAGATACATATTTAATGCATTGATGACAAAAGATTTACATGTATTTCTAAAGATTTGAAGTGAAAATAGGAGGATATGGGTGTAGACCAAGATCACATCGATGTGGTGCTAGAGTTGCACCACAATGAGAGGCCATGAAAGCTAAGGGCATGAACCAAGATGAAATTTATTAAATAGAGGCTAAGAAGATAAAGGTAAAAGAGAAGAAATGCAAAGCACAAGTCAAGAAAAGGAAAGCTATTAAGAAAAGGGATGAATAAAAAAGGCCAAAAGGAAAGAAACTAAAGAGAAAGTGGCCTAGGCAGAGAGGGATAAAATGAAGAATGAGAGAGAGGAAAAAGTTGCCATTATCATAAAACTTGGAAAGGAGAAATCAATAAAAGAGGTTCCTAGCACCCTTTCCATCCTGGTAGAGGAAGTTGCACAACAAGCATGCCCTATTTCTGAAGGGGTGCTTGAAGATAATGAAGGTGAGGTTGACACCTCAAAAGAACAAATATAGAAGGTAGTAGAGACCCTACTAGGGCAAGAGGAAAGTAAGGTTGGTATTGAGGAGGTTCACACCAAAGAAACACCATGATAAGAAGAATAAGATAAGGGGTAAAATTCCAAGGAATAACCCCTCTAGAAACAAGATGGAAAAACTAGCACCAAGGAAAGAGAGGAGATAGACCAACAAGAAAAGTCTGATGAAGAACCCCTAGTATAATAATAATAATAATAATAATAATAATAATAATAATAATAATAATAATAATAATAATAATAATAATAATAATAATAATAATAATAATAATAATAATAATAATAATAATAATAATAATTAGAAGAAGAAGAAGAAGAAGAAGAAGAAGAAGAAGAAGAAGAAGAGGGAAGCACTGGAGAAAGCACAAACACCAGTAGAAAAGGGAAGGAGTTAGTTGAAGAAGAGGAGTGCAAGCTAAGCTACAAGAAAAAAGTGTAGAGGGAGTTCATTGAAGATGATGACTTCTACATGTTGGAGTACATGCACCCAAAAACTACCATGACCCTAATGCACCATAAAGTTTCTTGGGATTTCAATTTCTACATGGATGAACCTCAGTTAGAGGTATCAAAGAAGGCAATTTGAAGCACCAATAAACCAAAAGAGGGGTATGACTACTAAATTGTAAATCCTAGGGATATTAACCCTATAAGGTTGATGAATGCACTCCTTAAGATGGCCTCATTAGTATCATTTAAGAAAATCATCAATGATGTTTGTGTCAACAAGTGGAAATAGATAATGCAAGAAGCAAATGAAGAATTGAAGGCAATGAAGATCAAACTCCAATAACTAGTCAAGTGTGTCAAAAAAGGTAGAGCCATCCTTTTTGGATGGTGTGGATACATAAAAAATGAAATAGGTTGATAAGGTTTTTTCATTGGTAATATAAATTCTACCCAAGATGAAGCCAGTGCTAGAGGAACAAGAAGACCCTTGTGAATCCATCAAAAGGGAGTTAAAAAAATGCTTGATATGATGGAGGATCTCTTCACCAAATTAAAAGAGGGATTAGAAGAAGTGTATGCCATATTTTGAAACTTCACTCAAATGTCAATCATCGATGTGTGCCTTTAAAAGTTGAAAGAGGATAAGGATTCTCTGATGAATCATGTTTTCACTATGGGCAGGATCAAGCATGCACAAGTTATGGCACATGTCAACACCTTTAGTGCCAAGTTAAAAATCAAGGAGAAAGAGATGGAAACACTCTTCTGTACCTTTTGAACAAAGGTAAGTGAGAAAGGGGACATTTTATATGGTAAGGTAAGGAGATATAAGGAAGGACTAGAAGCCTTCAAAAAAGAAATATAGATCACAAACGTATCCACACTTGAGGCTGCATTGATAAAAGTAGACGACATTTCCAAAGAGAACAAACTCACCATTTAGGGCTTCAAGAAATTCAAGGTGGAGCTATAATATAGTGTGCCTAAATTTTGTGTAGCAAAGGCACTAAAAAACTAGTCTAAAGGTAGACTATCAATTTTGTATGGGGTAATGTTGGGCCCCTTTTTGTGCTACCTAGTGGACCACACCAACTTAGCACATCTAATTATTGCAAATGATTTCTCTTTTGAAACCTTTAGTGCCATATAGGAGGGTCTCCATGGACCCTAAGCCAACTAAGAGGTAGTTTCTTAGTGCCTAGGTTTAAATGAGAATCTCATTGAGTAATTGCACATGGTGGTTGGAGAGTGTGGCTATTCGAGTAGTGGAGCTAGAGGCATAACAACTCCTAGCAACAACTCAATAACCAACATGTGCCCATCTGACCTAGAAAGAAGATGCTCCTCTACCTATAAAAATGAGCTTGAACCTAAAGAATGAGGATGTGATATTAATTTAGTGAAGCTCTTTAGTATTAGTTCTAGGATTATACACGCGTTTTGGCTTAAAACCAACATCAATACTTTGGATAATCACCATATATCACCCAAGCTCGCCTATGAGCTGCTAGGCATGTAGTAGTGTAAAAATGATATTATACTCTATTATTCTATAAAATATAGTTTGTTGATGAAATATGACTTAATAGAAATGGTGATGCATATTTACTTGGGTGTTGGTTCATCTCATGTAGTGTAGCTCTAGTGTATGGTTGTAAATTAAGTTTTATATGAATAATGATATAGTTTTCATTTTGTTTTATGTATTATGACATAAAGGTCTATTTAAAATCACTAATAACATAATTGTGCCATATAGAAACTTTGGTATACTTGTAAAATCATTTAAGTGTTGAAATTAGCATGCGTTAAAATGTTATTAACTGCACCTAGAGTGATAACTTGAAGAGCGAGTACCTAAACATGAGCCATTCCCTTGACTTGACTAAGTGCCTGAATGACACTTAACTTGTTATCCCTTTGGCTTGTACCATTAATAGCTATACCTATCTAGACTTGAAATTGTGCCAAAACACTTATGTCATTGAATAGGCCTATGCCTCCTGATTTGATCAAAAATAACACACACTGATAGACTACCTAATCCTATTTTGCAAATGACTAAGTCCCATTGAGACTAAAGTTGTGCCATGTTTCAACTAGCCCAATGTAGACCCTAGTCCCTTCACTGCTATGCTTTGGGTGAGTGCATAAGGATTGCACCTTGTGTGAAATTGATGTTAGTATAATAGTGCATTTAAATGTTATGCACCACAAACTTTTACTATGCTTGCACCTAACTATATCAAGTACAAAATTGACTTGGATTGATTACTAAGTGCATGACTAAGCACATGAGCTAAACAAGGAGACTTTTTTGCAACAGTCTTAAATGATTTTTTTGCTCTTGTTGATGTGGAGATGCATGTCCTAGTCAACATATGAGAAAACCATAATATTCAATTATACAAATTGATACCCCACACCCTTTTAGAATAGATGCTTTATTAAGAACCTACTGTAGATTTAGACTTCAATAACATTGTTGTGATCTTAGTTAGTTGTATATTCTACTTCATCCAAATATCAAGACAATTGTCAGGATCTAGATGATAACAATTGATTACTTTTGCAAGCAACTAAATGTGGAATTAAACCAGAATTGAAAACAACTAGAAATCAGAATCAGCAAAGAATAAGAGATACAAGAAACCACCCTAAAAACTTGTATTAAACTCTTGGAAATACAATTGAAGAAATCTCTCTTTCTTCCACACCTCTCTTAGATGTACATATCTCTATCCAGATCTCTTTCCCTCAAGAGTTCTCTCTCTCAATTACAATCAACTCCAACAACTTGGATTGATTCACATATACATATACTATACAATTCTTGTACTATTCTACTCATTTTAATAAGTTATGAAGATCTATCCCTATTATATAACTTTAAGGATTCATGAGTATACAATCACAACCATTAGATGCACCTCCTAATCAAGGGCTCAAAATAGTCCTACTAAAGATAGAGATGTGAACTTAAGACTAACACTTAATTCTATCATGTAAACATTTTGTTCTGTCCACGAAAATAGATTCTGGATGCACAGGTGACCGATGTCGGTCCCTGCCTGTTTGCCTGTGACCGACGTTAGCTGATCCATGACCAACTCTGGTAGCCTCTGGTCCATTGTTGACCATCGTCAGTGACTGTGTGACTCCTGCAACTTCTACACTCACTCATTTTGTGAAGCTTTTAGCTCCACACCTTAACAATCTCTCACTTGGAGATAAACAGCTGCACCAGTACCTATACAACAACATCTTCTAGCTTTTCCATCTTCAAACTCAATCATGAAGACTAACAAAAGTTGAATGAAGATTCAACTTCTCCTTTGTTACCGGCTTGGTTAACATATCAGTAGGCTTCTTATCTATATGGATCTTCTCCAGCTTTAACTCACCATCCTCCAATACCTATCTAATGAAGTGGTACCTAAGCTGTATATGTTTGGTTCTTGAATGAAAGGCTAAATTCTTAGCCAAATGAATTACACTCTGACTATCACTGTATAATCTACAACTCTCTTGCTCCTTTCTTAGCTCTTCCATGAACTGTGTCATCCATATCATCTCCTTGCTAGCCTCTATGACTATAATATATTCTACCTCTGTAGTAGACAAGGCAACAACCTTCTGTAACTTTGAAATCCAGCTAACCGCCATTCCACCAATAGTGAAAACATATCCTGTGGTGTTCCTTCTACCATCCAAATCAGCTACCATATCTGAATCTACATATCCATGTAGAGAAGTGTTTGACCCACCATAGCACAAATGCCTACTGTTGGTCCCTCTCATATATCTAAGGATCTACTAAACTGCTTTCCAATGCTCCTTCCCTGGATTGGCCATATACTTACTTACAACTCCCACTGCTTGGGCAATATCCAGTCTAGTACATACCATTGCATACATTAAGCTCCCAACTATGGAAGCATATGGAAATCTACTCATGTACTCTACCTCATCATGTGAATTAGGACACTATTCTTTACTCAACTTGAAGTGTCCAGCCATAGGTGTGCTTACCAGTTTTGCATCCTACATATTGAACCGTTTCAACACCTTGTTCACATAATCCTCTTGAGACAAAATTAACCTGTGATTTTTCCTATCTCTCTTAATACTCATGCCAAGGATTTTCTTTGCTACTCCAAAATCCTTCATGGCAAATGTGTGAGCTAATTTCACCTTAAGCGTAGAGATATCCTACATGTGTGATCCTACAACTAGCATATCATCTACATACAACAACAGAATAATATATCTACCATTATCCAATCTCTTAAAATACACACAATGGTTAGATTGACACCTACTATAGCCATGCTCAGTCATAAACCTATCAAATCTCAAATACCACTATCTAGGAGCTTGCTTGAGACCATACAAGCTTTTCTTCAATCTACACACAAGTTTCTCCTTATCTTTGACCTCAAATCCTTCTGGCTAATCCATATATATTTCTTCATCCAAATCTCCATGAAGAAACGCTGTCTTAACATCAAGCTACTCAAGATGCAAATCCTCAATAGCAACTAAAGACAATACAATCCGTATAAAAGTCATTTTAACTATAGGAGAAAAAATCTCACCAAAATCAATACCTAGTTTCTGTACAAATCCTTTCACTACCAACCTAGCCTTATATCTCATTTGTCCATTCTCACCTTCCTTCAATCTGTAGATCCATCTGTTCTTCAGTGTCTTCTTTCCTGCTGGCAACTCAACCAAATCCCATGTTTGGTTCTCTCTCAAAGAATCAATTTTCTCATTCATGCCTAGCTCCCACTGATTCTTGGATTCCACCTGTATTGCTTCATCAAAACTCTCTGGTTCCCCACCATCAGTAAGCAATAAATAGAATAATAAAGGGGAATATCAAATTGGAGGTTTACTTACCCTTTTTGACCTCCTGATGGGCGTCTGAGACTCATTCACAACACGCTGTCTGCCAAAATTCTCTGACAGTGACCAACCTTGGTCACCTCCAGGACTGTAACTGACCGACATCGATTCCACATGACTGATGTCGATTCCTATCTGATCGACGTCGGTCCTTATCTGACCGACATCAGTTCTTGTATTTTTGACGTCAGTTCCTACCTGACCAACAACGGTCTTTTTATTTTCTTATCTATGATTATTCTTTCCCGCAAGCTCATTTTGGACCGTCACCTCATCCAATTCTCCATTGCTATGCTCAAATTGATTCAGCTTCTTGAGCTGATCACTATACATCACTTTTTCATTGAAAACAACAACATGGCTCCTAATCATCTTGTTAGTTCCTAGATTCCAAAACCTGAATCCAAAATCTTCAAAGCCATAACCAATAAATGTGCACCTCATAGACTTAGCATCTAGCTTCTTTCTATTTTCCTTATCAACGTGCACAAAAGCTTCACAACCAAAAACTTTGAGAAATGAAAGATCTACCTTTTTACCTATCCACACCTCTTCTGGAATTCCACCATCTAGAGCTGTAGAGGGTCCTTTGTTAATCAGGTAAACTGTAGTATCCACAGCTTCTGCCCAAAACTCTAAGGGCAAACTAGCATGCAATCTCATACACCGTGCATGCTCCATTATTGTTCTGCTCATCCTTTTAGCAACTCCATTTTTTTGAGGCATCCTTGGAACCATCCTTTGCCTATGTATTCCATGCATATAACAATACCAATTGAACTTGTAGCTGCAGAACTCACCACCATTGTTAGATCTAGGGCACTTCAATCTCTTGCCTGTTTCATTCTCAACCATAGCTTTCTAAATCTTAAAAGTGTCAAAAACATCAGATTTCTTCTTTATACAATAGACCCATACCTTTCTTGTAGCATCATCAATGAAAGAAACATAGTATTGTGATCCACCAATAGAAACAACATGAGCTGGTCCCCACACGTCTGTGTGAACAAGCTCCAACTTGTGCTTCTTCTTTGTTGACCCAGTCTTGAGAAAACTCACTCTCTTCTGCTTTTCAAACACACAATGCTCATAGAAATCTAGATCTATGCTTTTCAAATCTAAAAGCTTACCTTTTGACTTAAGAAGAGACATTCCCTTCTCACTCATGTGGCCAAGCCTGTGGTGCCACAACTTTGCATCTACATCTGAAGTAGATAATACAGAAGGAGAATTATCAATAATACAATTACATAAATAGAGAGTACCTACTCTCTTACCTTTGGCCAATACAAGTGCACCCTTGGTAACCTTCCAAGATTCAACTGCGAGAGTTACTGTGCAACCCTCATCCCCTAACTTTCCTACAGAAATCAAATTCCTCTTCAGGTTGGGAACATGCATGACATCTCTCAACACCCATGTGTTGTCATTCTACATTTTCAGCTGCACTTTTCCTTTGCCAATAATTTTACAAGGCTCATCATCCCCTAAACAAACTATTCCAAAATCTCCATGGACATAGTCACTGAAATATTCTCTATTAGGGTTTGCATGGAAAAAAGCACCAAAATCTAAAACCCAAGATTCTATATTATTATGCAAAGAGAATATAAGAGCATCTTGTGCAACTATACTTGCAACTTTTGCTTCTTCTTTACCTTCATGCTGATTGTCCTCTTTACGTTTTGACTAGGAATCTTTGCTTATATGCCTTATCTTTCCACAATTCTAGCAGGCTTTCCTCCTGCCATTTCTAGATTTAGATCTACCTCTCATCTTTGACTTAGACCTTGATATCCTATGCTTGCCCTTCTCTTTTTACCTTCCCCTACTTTCAAAACTTAAAGCATTCCTTGATGTTTCCTCTGTGCTTTTCTTGCGAATTTCTTCATTCAAGATCACACTAACAACATCATCTACTTTTAAAATATTTGAAGCAGATGTAGTATTACTAACTGCCATTACCAAGCTATGCCAGCTTTCAGGCAAAGAACATAATATTAAAAGAGCCTTAATTTCATCATCAAACACTATTTTGACTTAATTTAATTGATTTACAATTCCATGGAAATCATTTAGATGATTAGATACAGATCCACCTTCCTGCATTTGAAAATTAAATAACTGCTTCATAAGATATACCTTATTTGAAGCTGAGGGTTTTTCATATAAATTTGCTAGAGTAGTCATTAACTCTACCATTGACTTTGCTTGTGATAAATTAGATATCACAGTAGATGCCAGACTCAATCTTATGGATCCAAGAGACTTTCTATCAAGAACTTTCCATTCTTCATCTTCCATGTTTGTGGGCTTCTTTGTAACCCCACCTAACGGTAAGTATAGATCTTTCTGATACAGATAATCCTCTATCTGCATTCTCTATAATTGGTAATTCTTGCCATTAAACTTCTCCATTCTTAGTTTGCTTTCTTCTACCATTGCTAACTCCCACTCAAACAAAAATCCCTGCAGAAACCCCTGTGAGTGTCCTGTAATCAACACACACTAACCAGATCTGAAACACCTGTTAGTGAACCCAAGCTCTGATACCACTTGTTAGGATCTAGACAATAATAATTGATTACTTTTGCAAGCAAATAAATGTGGAATTAAACCAGAATTGAAAACAACTAGAAATCAGAATCAACAAAGAATAAGAGATACAAGAAACCACCCTGAAAATTTGTATTAAACTCTTGGAAATACAATTGAAGAAATCTCTCTTTCTTCCACACCTCTCTCAGATGCACAGATCTCTATCCAGATCTCTTTCCCTCAAGATTTCTCTCTCTCAATTACAATCAACTCCAACAACTTGGATTGATTCACATATACATATACTGTACAATTCTTGTATTGTTCTACTCATTTTAATAAGCTATGAAGATCTATCCCTATTATATAACTTTAGGGATTCATGAGCATACAATCACAACCATTAGATGCACCTCCTAATCAAGGGCTCAAAACAGTCCTACTAAAGATAGAGATGCAGACTTAAGACTAACACTTAATCCTATCATGCAAACATTCTATTCTGTCCACGAAAATAGATTCTGGACGCATAGGTGACCGATGTCGGTCCCTGCCTATCTTCCTGTGACCGACGTCGGCTGATCCATGACCGATGCCGGCAGCCTCTGGTCCATTCCTGACCATTGTTGGTGACTATGTGACTCTTGCAACTTCTGCACTCGCTCATTTGGTGAAGCTTTTAGCTCCACACCTTAACAACAATATATCTTTGTAGCCTCTATAAAGGAAAGTGCATCCATGGGTGGTAAATAATGCTAAGCATATGATAATTGATATAAGTTGGTAATGAAAATGTGGATGATAATGGAATGTATAATAGTTGGGTAACAAATGAAGATTGGGTTTTTTAGTCATACATAATATTTTTGATTCTAGATTCAACATAATTTTGGTTGTGGTGGGGCTAAAGACTTTTAAATATTTTATTAATAGAACCACTAGATTTCTATGTTGTTTGGGCCTAAGAGTAGCTACAATCTAATTATGATGTACATTAGAAGCTATATTGATGTCATCTTTAATAATGTATTCATCAAATAGTGAAGAACTATTGTGCTTAGCTATTGGTACCTCAAAGAGGTTTTCACCAATGAGGTTGTCTTTATTTTCCCATGGTGCCTTTGATAAGGTTTTACTAAGGATAATTGACTTTTGACTTTGATTATCTTCTAGCACCTTAAACAAGGCTTTACTAGAAGATGCTAGGTTTAGACTTTGATATCCCCTAGTTCCTCCAAAAAGGTTTCACGAGGAGATTATTCTTCTTATGCATGAATTTGGTCTTGGTCCCCCTAATATTCTACACTTGATATGTCACCATGGATGTAGTTCAAAAAAGTATGATTTGGTTAGTCCCAATCGATGATTGTGAGAGGTGGAATGCCAATATAATGGTTATGTTGAGTGATGCAAATGGAATAATGAAAGGAAAACTAATCCTCATATAATATACTAGGATAACTTATGTCGACACTAAATTAATCATCCTAAAAAATTATAGAACGATCATAATTGTATTTAAATTGATCTGCAAGGCAAGTGTAACCAATGTTGTAACAACCATGACTCTATTCTAACTCTGAAGCTGAGTCTAAGTCAAGTAACTCTAAATCTAATTTTGAGACTAATAATGATTTAGATTCTAATGATAAATCTGATATCAATTTGAAAATAGAACCTAACTTCAATATTGATTCTTCATATAGTGTGGATGTTTCTATAATGATGTTTTGTTGAATGCTTAGTTTTGGATAAGTAATGGCTTGTGATGGCATAATGGGTTATGTAAAAATAGATTCATCTAATAAAGGTTCAACATAGATTAGCTCATCTAGGTGAATCCCTTCAAAGAGAAGGAACTGCTCGAGGGTTGATTCCATAGAGATTGCTTTGTCAAAGTGAGATTCCTCAATGAGTGGAAAAAAGTCAAGAGACAACTCTGTAGAGATTAGCTTGTCAAAGGGATGAGGATCTTTAAAAATATGACAATGATCAAGGTAATAATCTACCCAAAGGTGGTTATAATCATTATGAAGTGACTTGGCAAAGACTAGCTCATCAGAGTGAGACTCCTAAAAAATAGGTATAATATGAAAAGGTGATTCATCACAAGTTGACTCATCACAAATGGGTGGTTTAACAATAACATCACAATCGTAGTTTATAATTGGTTGCAAAATATCAACTTTGAACACATTTTACTTCTCAAAAGATGGTTATTGAAGAGGTAATGGATATTTTAATTATGGTTTGAAGACCAACACTTTCTAAAGTGGGGAATAGTTGGCACAAGATGAATAATGGCTCGTGGTTCAATAATGGGCTCTCCAAAAATTAGATATCAAAGAAGGGATAGAAAATATTGGTTTTTCAAATTGACATTCCTCAATAATAGGTTCAATAAATACTAGTGATGGGCCCAAAATGGTAATGATAGGGCATTGTGAAGTTTGGTTGATAGTGCAAGCAAAAAGAGGAGGGCATAGAATAGTGAATCTTGGGTGCTATAGAGCTTGGCTGCTCATGCAGGCCGAAGGAGGAGAACCTATAATGGTAACCTTTGAGTATTATAGAGTTTGGTTGATATCACATGCTAAAGGAGGATAACCTAAAATGGTAACCTTTGAGTGTTACAGAGCCTATTTTCTCACACAAGATGAAGGAAGATAACCTAGAATGGTAACCTTTGAGCACTATGGAGCTTGGTGGCTCACACAAGTTGAGTGAGGATAACCTAGAATGGTAATCATTACGCAGTTTGGAGCTTGGTTGCTAATGCAAGTCAAAGGAGGAGATTGGGGTCGGTATATGAAAATTGGCATGTATTAGATTGTTATTTATATATTTGGCCCAAAGAGGGTGATATCCTCAAACATGATGGAATGTTCATGTCCATCATAAAAATGTTCTTCCTCATAACTAGGGCCATAAGAGACCCCATAATGAGTAAACCTTTATGTCATGTTTAGACTATTGTTTAGTACATTTTTCAAGATGTGAAATGTGTTTTGAAGATGTTAAAAACACGTGCTTTAATTTATTTAAACAAATGACAAAGTAGAAATAGACTATAATAAAATAAATGGCATATTACCACATAATTAGAAGAAATGGTCACAAATTTACTCGACTTTGGTGTGTTGAAATCATCAAATTATAAGAGGTATGATAAATTTGAAACCTAAAGTGTAATATATCACAAAAAACTTAGGCCAAAGAGACATCAATACCATAAAATATATGTATAACTACAACGAGTTATGACTAGAAAATTAGAAGAGGGTCTTTTTTATTAAGAGATAACAATACGAACTAAGCAGCTCAAGACATGAAAACACACAAGAACTCCTAATTATAAAGCTAAAACCAAATGGGTAGCATAACACCACCACATGGTAATAGGAAGTAGAATGGTCCTAGGACTTAGAGCGTGAGTGAATGCAAGATAACCTAAGTCTCCAATGATAAAAAATGATGATGAGTCTATATAATGGCCTTCAACCCAAATGGGAAATCGTACCCAAGTTACTCAAACCAAGTGTAAACAATAAACCAATTTAACACATTAGCCTAGAAATTAGAAAGTTTAGATTTTGAATTTGAATTAAAAATGAAAGAATTGGATATTTTTGAAAAATTGTCTAGACTTAAGTGGATAACATAACAACGTTATTTCAGAAAGATAAACATAATGTTTCAAATGATGATTTGAACAAATCAAAAAGAGGTTTTCATTTAGATAACATAACACCTACTTGTTCAAATATAATGGTGTATAACAAAGGTGTTTTGATGATGTTTTTTAGCTTTCAAATAAGTTTTAGACTCAATAAGACTAATCAAGTGAAGGATAAAATGACAAAATAAAACTAAATATAACATCCAAAGTCCTAAAATTGACAAAGTTACATTGTACCATTTAATTCCAAATATATACATGATCTTGAGAGGATCTTAAGTGTTAATCTAAAATTAAAGTCCATATATAAGAAGGGTTTGTATACCACCTTCTCTCAAGAGATTATACAATGACATAAAACTTTAGGCTACTTATCTTACATCAATAATATGTCCATGACAAGTGGGGTTATTCTAAAACTAAATTTTTATACATTTAGATGGTCCCAAGTGTGGCTAACACTAAATATGACTCACGTAAATTAGATCCACATCAATCAACTTATTGTGGAAAGGTCTTATCCTCTTCACAACCACTACATCCATCACTTGCTTAGTGTAGTACAATGTCCAAATTAATCCTATGATCTAAGTTAGAGTACCACTAATGGAGTTTGCTTAATCGATTAAGTAAACATCATAGTGGGTCACCCTCGATTCATATACCCCATTATGTGGTGGGGTTGAAACAATGTTAGGAGATGAATTCTTGGATCAAATCTTCCCTAAATAACATGTGAGGAGGCTATGAAATTTTGTTCACAAGCCAAGTTGCATAGAATAAAAGATAAAGTGAAAAGACTTTAAGGTCACTTTCAGATCACCTAAACCATATGGATTTGAGGAGATCCCTAACAATGTTCTTCTCATGCCTTTGGACAAGACACAAATTTAAAGAAAGAATGCTTTTGATCACCTGAGTTCCCTAAAGGGGATGGGGGAGAGCATACACACATCAATAATTTTGTAAAAAATAAACAATTTTGAAATATCTAGCATAAAAAAAAGCTCTTAAGAGTTTGTAATGTAAGTATGAGTGTTTATTTTAATCTGCTAAAGTGAAGTGTTTATGAAATTTGGCTCCTTGACCTTAGTTTAAAAACTTTGTAAAAGAAACTTTCACAAAGAAATAAGCATAAACAATCTAAGTTCTTTTTAGGCACCAAATGAAGTTTTCAAGACTTAACCACTTTCAAATTTGTGTCCTTTTCTATCTTGTGACCTACAATTTTTAGAGGCTTTATGTCTGCCTTGAAGCCCAAATAAAAATGATAAAACAAGATTTCAAAATTTTCTCTTGGGTCTCTATTTTCTTGTTACAGAGATCAATGTTGGTCCACATAGGGACCGATGTCAGTTAACTAAAATTGGTGCTGATCAGTTTAAGCAAGGTTAATGTTGATCGATTGGAATCAATATTGGTTTCTTGTAAAAATGTAGGAAAAACACAATGATTTTCATGAAAAAGATGATTAGTAAAACAAGTATAAAACCTTGAAAGGCTTCTGGATCCTTCAAAACAAAGGTCAAACAAAAAGTATGCAAGTTCTAAAATAGAGAATAAAAGCCATCAATTTTAAATAAAAACTCAATTTTTTTTTGCCATGTTCTACCCTTCACATATGGACTGATGCCAGTTAGGATAAGATTGATGTCGATTAGAGTAAATTGATGCCAATCATCGTGTAAACTATGTGTCATCAAAAAGAACAAAAACATGTGAAAAATGAAGACAAAACTTGATTTTTAGACACTTTTAAGAATTCATTAGGAGATCTAAGAGTTGTAAATTAGTCTCCTTCTTTGTATGGGATTATTCAAGTAAAACCCAAATAAGCATAAGGAATATAAATAACTAAGCCAAGTCCCTCATGGGGTTTTGAAAATCTATTCTATGAGCTATTGAAATAAGGAATACAATACCAAACCTTCCCAAGAGCATCCCTCCTCTAAGTGTGGCTCAAAAACATGATTTCCTCTTATTTGGTGTTCTAATTCTTTATCAATGATGAGTGGTTTACTCCTCCATCATCTCTTAATGCACTAATGCACTAGTCTCATGAAATTGATCAAATGTATACCACTAGTTGAAGCTATCCTATTGTAAATTTGACATAATAACATTACACAAAGATAGCTTGTGAAGATAGTTCTACATAGTAAGTTTACACAAAAAGAGCTTGAAAGGATGAGTGAGGACCCTTGTATTTATAGATTTTTAGAAATGATCATAATAAACCATGACCGTTCATCTTGAGATCAAGATGTGTGGGCATGAATCAATTTAGTTTTAGAGGTTCAATCCATAAATATCCCCATTAATATTTGGAATAAAGGAGCATTAATGAGACATGGGAGGGATTACACATGATATTTTTTCCATTTATAGCTTATGAATGCCATCCCAATGATGATGTCACCTGATGATGTAGATATTAGAAATGAATTTCTAATTAATAGATCTTCAATATCTTCTATGGATTTTTCACTTAAGCTCTTAATTTGATTTAATTTGCTTAAGCGGGGTTAATTAAATTTTATGGAATTCTTTAGAAATTGGTTGCCCACTTAATCAAACTAGTTAAATGTCAAGTTACTAAGTTGTAATTTGACTAGAGTATAATTACAATAAGGTGTTAGTTGTATACAAAGCAATTCCCTATTTAGATCATTAAAAACATGAAATAACACATGCACATGTTGTGTGCTTTTGAATTAGAAGAATTCAGTAGTCCAAAGTGTTAATTTGCATTTTTGCCATTTTAACTCGAAGTGATTTGGAAAAAACTAATAATCACATAAAATGCATTGCCCCATTCAGGGATACATTAGCCTAAATTGATACTTATATATGACAAGATTGAAACATTTAGCACATTTTAATGATTTTGGCCCAAATTATGTGTTGTCATAGAATTTTGAGTAAGATTGACAATATCAATACAATGATGGTAGGAATTGGATGTCTACACCATGGAACCAATTATTTCCATTGCATTAAATGATTTATTATTGACCCATGGTACCTGTTCAAATTGTAGAGATTTCAAGTGAGTCTTGAGATTATCCATAATGTGTTTGTAAGGTATAAGCTTATCATCTCTAGTTTGATACAAATATGTGGTTTGATTAATAATCAATTAGGAATCCCCATAGATCATTAAGTGTTGGATATACCATTGTAGTACAAGGAAAATTTCTACACTAAGGGCTTCATACTTAGCCATATTGTTGATACAATGAAAATTAATATGAAACACTTTGGGAATCAAATCCCCTTGCAGTGTAATCAACAAAATACTGACCCCAAATCCATGGGATGTAAAGGAGAGATCAAAGTATAACTTCCACTATTTAGGTTATTTCTAAACTTATTATACTATCATAATAGAATCATCTAGAAAATCAAACCTGAGTGGTTGAGTAACTATGATATGAGATTTTACAAGTTGATCTGCAATAACCTTCCCCTTGATAGCCTTTTGATTTTGGTACTCAACATCAAGTTTGCTCAAGAGCATGACCCATTTAGCAATGCAACTTATGAGAGTTACTTTGGATAATAAATATTTAAGAGGGTCCACTTTAGCAATAACAATAGTCTTATAATTCAACACATAGTGTCATAATTTTTAGGAGGTGAACACCATTACTAAACAGACCTTCTTCATAGGTGTATAATTATGTTCATAAGCCATAAGTGTGAAACTTAAATAGTAGATTGAATGTTCTTTTCCATGTTCATCATGTTGGGTCAAGAGTGCCCCCAGTGCATGTTTTGTGGTTGAAATATAAAAGATCAATGGCTATCCAGGTGTTGGTGATCTCAAGACTGGTAGGTTAGCCAAGTACATCATGAGCTTCACAAATGCCGATTGGCACTTCTCATCCCATTGAAAAATGACCCATTTATTTAAGAGGTGTGTAAATGGGTGGAACTTATTTTCCAATTGTGAAATGATCCTATGAATAGATTGGATATTTCCTTATCAGGTGTGAAGCTGTTTAAGATTATAAGGTGGAGGCATTTCTATAATTGCCTTGACCTTAGAAATATCCACTTCAATTCCTCTTTGTGACATAATAAATCCTATCAATTTACCTGAAGTGACACTAAAGACACACTTCTTAGGATTTGAATGAACCTTGTACTCATGAAGTCTCTGAAATGTTCTCTGTAGAACATCGAGATGTCTAGCACATGTTTTTTATTTTGCTTTAATGTTGTCAACATAGTCCTCAACAATATAATGTATCATGTCATGGAAGATAATAGTCATATAATATTGATAGGTGGCTCAACATTATTCAATCCAAATGGCATGACTTGATAACAAAATATTTCCCATGGTGTGGTGAATGCAATTTTATGCTCATCCTCTAGAGCTATCTTGATCTGATTGTATCCTGAGAATCCATCTATGAGGGACACCATCTCATACCCAACAATATAATCAATGATCATATCAATATTGGGTGGAGGAAAATCATCTTTGGGACATACCTTATTAATATCTTTATAGTAAGTACAAATGCATATACCTTGTGGCTTTTTGCTTGCTAGAACTACGTTTGATATCCATTTAGAATAGTCTAGTGGTCTAATGAATCCAATTGCTAATAGTTTATCTAATTCATCTTTTACCAAAAGATATATGCATGGATGTATATTTCTCAATTTATGTTTGATTGGCTTAGCATTTGGATGGATAACAAGTTGATGCACAACCAAGTTAGAGTCTAAGATTGGCATGTTAGAATAAACCCATGCACATAAATCAATGCAGTCTATTATAATGGTGACAATGTGATCATGATCTTCATTAGTGAGGAAGGATCCAAGATAAACAATTTTGGAATTATAGTAAGTCACCATGTTCACTTCAGTAGTGTTTTATATAAGGATCATAGAACCATATTCTAGAATAGTGGGAAATGTCTGATTTTGGTTCTTATCTTCTATTTCAACCTCTGAATGTTCTTCCCAAATCTCTAGATAATGAGTTGAATATGAATCTACCAATTCAGGTAGTGTCTAAATAGAAAATATCTTTGGAGAGTCAATAACAATATGCTCAAAGAATTTTTATTGTTTAGATGTGATACTGACACTGTCTATAGAGATAGGACTTGGTGGACACTACATGTCCTTTGGAGATGAGAATAATTCCCCATCCAAGAGCACCTAAAATAGGTTTTAACTCAAGGAATTATATTTTTATTTACTATTTCCCTGATTAATGAGCACCTAGAAGAGGTTTTCACTCAAATATCTTGATATCTTATCTTTTTCATGACCAAGAGAGTTTGCCTAATCTCTAAAGTAGGAATAAGAGTCCAAGGTAAAGTCAAAGCCTTGCTTATGATCACCAATTATAAATCCATCTCTGAGGCCCATGTACTCATTAATAGTTTCTTCACTCTAAAATTTGTCAAAGGGTATGACATAATCCTACTAGTCTCAATTAATGAGTTCATAATGGCAAAGGCAAAGTGAATAATGGGATGTGTTAGTCATTTTAGATTTGGAGTCAAATAGGTCTGTGTCATCAATCTCATCATAAATGCTATAATGGGATGATGCATTGCTATCAAGAGTCTCATTTATAGTTGGTTCAAAAGAATCACTATGGAAATATATGAGGTTACCCCTAGGTGGTATAAATCCAAGACCTTGACTAATGTTTGGCTTACCAGCTAATAATGATTTTAGGATTCTTTGCTCCTGTAGCCCAAGGCATTTACCTAATAATATTTTTTTTCATATCTAATTAGGGATAGGATACTTAGGGTTCTAAAAATAATCAATAATGCCATCATAATATAACTATTCTCCTTCAATAAAATCTTCTTGATCCTGATTTGGTGAAGTAGTAGGTACGAATACCATTGGTGGTTTTTTTACATCTTTTTTCTTTTTCCAAATCATGTTGGGTTTGCATGGGTTTTGGGAAGTCTTGGGTTTACCTAAAGGCTTAGGAAACTTATCAATATGGAAGGCATCTTTCATAGGATACATGGAAATGCCTACATCTTCAATAGTGATTTTTTGTGCAAGTGTTGTGGTAAATGAATCAATCAAAGTGGAAGCAAGGCCACTTGGGTTGATATAATTAGATTTGGGTGGTATGAAAATATTTATTTATTATTATTCACTATGAATTTAGAACTAGGGCAATAGTTATAATTATAAAATTCAGCCTCTAGATGTTTGAAATATTTATACAGCTGTAGATCAGTAGCAATGGTGACATCAATACAATCGTGGGGAAATTGAGGCATTAGTGTAAAGTGAATGGGATGGATTGTACTTCATGGATACAAGGATGACCAAGAAGTATGTTAGAAGGCAACTTGATATCCATAATATGGCATAAAGTATGATGAAACACATACCCAATAATGATTGGTAAACAAATAATCCTAGAAGATCCCTTTTGGCATTGTCATATGCCTTGATCATGATTGTTTATGGCTAGATGTATTTTGTAGTATAACCCAATCATTATAATAACTTGAGAGACACTATGTTCATCCCTGAACCATTGCCTATAAGAACTTACTTGATTTTATGATTTTCAATGATGACCTCAATATACAAGGGGTTGTTATGGCTAGGACCAAGATTAGACATGTCCTTATGATCAAATGTAAATTGTCAAAAAAAGACAAATGTCCTAAAAGTGTTTGGAATTATTTAATGTTAATGTCCTAGGGAATAATGGATTATTGGAGGAACTCGTTCAAAATAGTTTTATGGACTTCAAATGTATGCAAAAGATCTAAGAGAGAAATTTGTGCAAGGGTTTTACTAATTTGTTCTGAGATACTATATAGATTTTCAATAGTAGCATGGGACAATTTAGCCTTGATTGGTGTAGTGTTCAATTTTGGATTTGAAGGCATAATTTTCACATTGGGTCTAGTGTTGGAAGAGTGAAAAGGGCTATGGAGGGTGACTCACGAGCACCTAGTTGTGGCTGCACAATCTAGAGTTGGCAAGGAGTCATTATAATTAGAAGAAGGGGGTCCAGATATAGTAACCTACATAAATTAAGGTGTAATGTGTTGAACATTATCATTGATTAAGGAGGATATTATTGAGCATTGCCATTGAGTGTTAAGCTTTGATATTTAATATTACCATTGATGTCAAAGGTTATTATTAAGATGCATGGTTATTTCATTGATTTTAATCTAATATCATTGATGTCAAAGGTTCTTTCACAAATGCTTGGTCAAGTAAGCCTTGAGGTATGTATATGAGGAGTTATAATTACCAACATAGTGAGTGTTGTTGCTATAAGAGAGTAGTGATGAAAGAATGTTATTTGAAAAATGTTCTAATGCCAGCTTGAGTAAAATATTTAAGAAGTAACATGAATGAGTATAGGTCAGTTTATCAAATGTAAAGCATCTTATAAGGATTTTTCTATACCTTATGAGATGGTATTTGTAGGTGACATAATGATATGAGTGAGCTTCGAAGAAGAAGTTATATGCTTTAAAGATCTATGTAAGTAGTTCTAAAGATGCTCCAAATGAGCTGCAAAAAATTAAATGCTCCAAATAATACTCGAAAGTGTTTGATCATGAGAGAGATGGGTTGTGTTTATACATGAAATGTTGAGGACCTTAAAATATATCAAAAGGTTAGCTCTGAAGATCTATGTTTACAACTATGAAGATGCTATGAAGATCTCAATCATATTTCCAAAATTTATAAGTAGCTTTGAAGAAGTTCTATTAAAGCTCTAAATAAGAGTGAGTGTATGAGGTTGCTTGAGCATACACAAGAGACATTGAAACATAAGAGAGTTATAAGGTGAATTCTATATGTTGAGGTGTGGAGCTAAAAGCTTCACCAATGAGAAAATTGCAAGGTTACTGGAGTTACATAGTCACCGACATCAATCATGGTCGACCGACGTCGGTTAGGTGTCGACTGGGAGCTGCCGGCGTCGGTTATGGATCGGTTGATGTCGGTCATATGCAGGCAAACATGGACCGATGTCAGTCACCTGTGTGTTCCAAAATTCTATTTTCGTGGGACGAACGGATTATTTGCATGATAACTTAAACTGTTGGTATTAAGTCCACGTTTCTATTTTTGGCAGGACTGATTTGGACCTTTGATTAGGAGGTATATCTAATGGTGTAGAATGCATAGCTCATGGTCCCTAATTCTTTATAAGAGGAGTAGATCTTCATAGCTTGTATGATGTAGAAGACAATTCAAAGGCTGAATTGTGTTTGTAATTGTGAGAGAGAACTCTTGAGGGAAAGAGATCTGTACATCTGAGAGGTGTGGAAGAAAGAGAGATTTATTCAATTGTATTTTCTTCTGGAAGATTTTAATACAAGTTTTCATTATTTCTTGTATCTCATGTTCTTTGCTGATTTTGATTTCTAGTTGATTATTATTCTGGTTTAATTCCATGTTTAGTTGCTTACATAACAGTAATCAATTGTTCTTGTTAAGATCCTGACAAGTGGTATCAGAATATGGGTTCACTAATAGGTGGTCTTAGATCTGTTTAGTGTGTGTTGATTATAGGTCACTCACAAGGGTTTCTATTTGAGTGGGAGTATAGTAATGGCAGAAGAAAGTAAACTAAGAATGAAGAAGTTTAAACGGTAAGAATTATCAATTATGGAGGATGCAGATAGAATATTATCTGTATCAAAAAGATTTGTACTTACCGTTGGGTGGGGTTTCAAGCAAACCCACAGATATGCAAGATGAAGAATGGAATGTTCTTGATAAAAAGGATCTGGGATCCATAAGGTTGAGCCTGGCATCTTCTGTGATTTCCAATTTATCACAGGCAAAGACAATGGTAGAGTTAATGGATACTTTGGCAAATTTATATGAAAAGCCCTCAGCTTCAAATAAGGTATATCTTATGAAGCAATTATTTAATTTGCAAATGCAGGAAGGTGGATCTATATCTAGTCATCTTAATGATTTCCATGCAATAGTAAATTAGTTAAATTTAGTCAAAATAGTTTTTGATGATGAAATTAAGGCTCTTTTAATATTATGCTCTTTACCTGAAAGTTGGCATAGCTTGGTAATGGCAGTTAGTAATACTGCATCTGCTACAAATATCTTGAAAGTAGATGATGTTGTTAGTGTAATCTTGAATGAAGAAACTCGCAGGAAAAGCACAGGGGAAACATCAGGGAATGCTTTAAGTATTGAAAGTAGGGGAAGGCAAAGAGAGAAGGGCAAGCAAGGGAGATCAAGGTCTAAGTCAAAGATGAGAAGTAGATCCAAATCTATAAATGGAAGAAAGATAATCTACTAGAATTGTGGAAAGAAAGGGCATGCAAAGAAAGACTGTTGGTTGAAGCTTAAAGAAGAACATCATCATGAAGGTAATGAAGAAACAAAAGTTATAGGTATTGTTGCACAAGATGCTCTTATATTTTCTTTGGATAATAAAATAGAATCTTGGGTTTTAGATTCTGGTGCCTCTTTCCATGCTACCCCAAATAGAGAATATTTCAATGATTATGTCCAGGGAGATTTTGGAATAGTTTATTTAGGGGATGATGAGCCTTGTTAAATTATTGGCAAAGGAAAAGTGCAGCTGAAATTGTAGAATGGCAACACATGGGTGTTGAAAGATGTCATGCATGTACCCATCTTGAAGAGGAATATGATTTTTGCAAGAAAGTTGGGGGATGAGGGTTGCATAGTAACTCTCACAACTAAATCTTGGAAGGTTACCAAGGGTGCACTTGTATTAGCCAGAGGTAAGAGAGTAGGTACTCTCTATTTATGTAATTGTATTACTGATTATTCTCCTTCTGTTTTATCTACTTCAGATGTAGATGTAAAGTTGTGGCACTATAGGCTTGGCCACATGAGTGAGAAGGGAATGAAAGTTCTTAAGTCAAAAGGTAAGCTTTTAGATTTGAAAAGCATAGATCTAGATTTCTATGAGCATTATATTTTTGGAAAATAGAAAAGAGTGAGATTTCTCAAGACTGGGTCAACAAAGAGGAAGCACAAGTTGGAGCTTGTTCACACAGATGTGTGGGGATCATCTCAGGTAACTTCTATTAGAGGATCATAGTATTATGTTACTTTCATTGATGATGCTACAAGAAAGGTATGGGTTTATTGCATAAGAAAGAAATTTGATGTTTTTGACACTTTTAAGAAATGGAAAGCTTTGGTTGAGAATGAAACAGGTTTGAGATTGAAGTGCCTTAGATCTGACAATGGTGGTGAGTTTTCAGCAATAAGTTCAATAGTTACTATTCTACGAGTGGAATATGCAGGGAAAGGATGGTTCCAAGGACACCTCAGCAAAATGGAGTTGCTGAAAGGATGAATAGAACAACATTGGAGCATGAACAGAGTATGAGGTTGCATGCTAGTTTGCCCTTATAGTTTTGGGTAGAAACTATAGATACTGCAATTTACCTAATTAATAGAGGACCCTCTACTGCTCTGGATGGTGGAATTCTAGAAGAGGCGTGGATAGGTAAAAAGGTAGATCTTTCATTTCATAGAGTTTTTGGTTTTGAAGCTTTTGTGCATGCTGATAAGGAAAATAGAAAGAAGCTAGATGCTAAGTCTATGAGGTGCACTTTTATTGGTTATGGCTCTAGAGATTTCAGATTCTGATTGTGGAATCTAGGAACTAACAAAATTATTAGAAGTCATGATGTTGTTTTCAATGAGAAGGTGATGTACAGTGATCAACTCAAGAAGCTGAAGAATTCTAAGCAGGGCAATGTTGAATTGGATGAGGTGATGATCCAAAATGAGCTCGTGAGAAAGAATAATCACTTATAGGAAAACATAGACACCGACGTCGGTCGGGAAGGAACCAATGTCAGTCATAAAGGAACCAACATCGGTTAGAAAGTAATTGATGTCGGTCACATAGGAACCAATGTCGGTCAGGAGGAACCGACGTCGATCAGGTACAGACCTAGAGATGACCGAGATCGGTCACTGATAGAGAATTTGGGTGGACAACAAGCAATGAATGAGTCTCAAATGCCCAAGAGGAGGTCAAAAAGGGTAAGTAAACCTTCAATTTGTTATTCCCCTTCATTATTCTACTTATTGCTCACTGATAGTGGAGAACCAGAGAGTTTTGATGAAGCAATGCAGGTAGAAACCTAGAAATAGTGGGAACTTGGCATGAATGAGGAGATTGATTCCTTGAAAGAGAACCAAACATGGGATTTGGTTGAGTTGCCAGTGGGTAAGAGAACACTAAAAAACAAATGGGTATACAGGTTAAAGGAAGGTGAGAATGGACAAATGAGACATAAGGCCAGGTTGGTAGTAAATGGATTTACACAAAAACCAGGTATTGATTTTGGTGAAATTTTTTCTCCTGTAGTAAAAATGACTTCTATTCGGATTGTATTGTCTTTAGTTGCTATTGAGGATTTCCATCTTGAGTAGCTTGATGTTAAGACAATGTTTCTTCATGGATATTTGGATGAAGAAATATATATGGATTAGCCAGAGGGTTTTGAGGTCAAAGGTAAGGAAAAGCTTGTGTGCAGGTTGAAGAAAAGCTTATATGGTCTTAAGCAAGCTCCTAGACAATGGTATTTGAAATTTCACAGGTTTATGACTGAGCATGGCTACAACAGATGTCAATCTAACCATTGTGTATATTTTAAGAGATTGGATAATGGTAGATATATTATCTTTTTTTTGTATGTAGATGATATGCTTGTTGCAGGTTCACACATGTAGGATATTTTTGAGCTTAAAGTAAAATTAGCTCACATATTTTCCATGAAGGATTTAGGAGCAGCAAAGAAAATCCTTGGCATGAGTATTAGGAGAGATAGGAAAAATCACAGGTTGATTTTATCTCAAGAGGATTATGTGAACATGGTGTTGGAGAGGTTCAATATGCAGGATGCAAAATTGATGAGTACACCTAGGCTGGACACTTCAAGCTGAGCAAAGATCAGTGTCTTAATTCACATGATGAGGTAGATTACATGAGTAGAGTTCCATATGCTTCCATAGTTGGGAGCTTAATGTATGCAATGGTATGTACTAGACCTAATATCGCCCAAGCAGTGGGAGTTGTCAGTAAGTTTATGGCCAATCCAGGGAAGGAGCACTAGAAAGTAGTTTAGTGGATTCTCAGATATTTGAGAGGGACCAACAGTAGGCATTTATGCTATGGAGGGTCAAACACTTCTCTACATGGATATGTAGATGCAGATATGGTAGGTGACTTGGATGGCAGGAGAAGCACCGTAGGTTATGTTTTCACTATTGGTGGAACGACAGTTAGCTGGATTTCAAAGTTGTAGAAGGTTGTTACCTTGTCTACTATAGAGGCAGAATGCATTACAGTCACAGAGGCTAGCAAGGAAATGATATGGATGACATAGTTCATGGAAGAGTTGGGAAAGGAGCAAGAGAGTTGTAGATTATACAGTGATAGTCAAAGTGCAATTCATTTGGCAAAGAATTCAGCCTTTCATTAAAGAACTAAACATATATAGCTTAGGTACCACTTCATTAGATAGGTATTGGAGGATGGTGAGTTGAAGCTGGAAAAGATCCATACAGATAAAAACCCTGCTGATATGTTAACAAAGCTAGTAACAAAGGAGAAGTTGAATCTTCATTCAAATTTTGTTGGTTTTCAAGATTGAGCTTGAAGATGGAGAAGCTAAAAGATGTTGCTGTACTGGTACAGGTGTAGCTGTTTATCGCCAAGTGGGATATTATTGAGGAGTTGAGCTAAAAGCTTCACCAATGAGCAAATTGAAAGGTTGCTGGAGTTACACAGTCACCGACATCAGTCATGGTCGACCGACATCGGTCACTTGTCGACTAAGAGCTATCGGCGTCGGTTATGGATCGGCCAACGTTGGTCATATGCAGACAAATAGGGACCGACATTGGTCACCTGTGCATTCTAGAATTCTATTTTCATGAGACGAATAGATTGTTTGCATGATAATTTGAATTGTTAGTATTAAGTCTGCGTTTCTATTTTTGGTAGGACTGATTTGGACCTTTGATTAGGAGGTATATCTAACGGTGTAGAATGCATAGCTCATGATCCCCAATTCTTTATAATAGGGATAGATCTTCATAGCTTGTATGATGTAGAAGACAATTCAATGGCTAAATTGTGTTTATAATTGTGAGAGAGAACTCTTGAGGGAAAGAGATCTGTACATCTAAGAGGTGTGGAAGAAAGAGAGATTTCTTCAATTGTATTTCCTTCTGGAAGAGTTTAATACAAGTTTTCATTGTTTCTTGTATCTCATGTTCTTTGCTGATTCTAATTTCTAGTTGCTTATTATTCTGGTTTAATTCTGTGTTTAGTTGCTTGCACAACAGTAATCAATTGTTCTTGTTAAGATCCTGACACTATGGGGTGGCTAGAAGCTCAAATTCTGGGCCTAATAAGACTTGTAGGTCAAAGCTTAGAAAGCAAGATCAATTTCCATGACATAGATGAGTAGGTAAAAATTGACAGAGGTGATTTAAGTTATTTTTAGTATGTGCATGAAGTTTTAGGTCTTGGTTTTCAAGAAAAGGCTTGGAAAGTATTTCAAGGTTTTTCGAGTGCATAAAATGAGGAATTATCTACCCAAGAAGGTTTTCTCAATGATTTTTGGAATGTGTAGCTTCTGCATGAGAACCTAAGTTGTTCATGGTATATGAATAAGGGTTATATATCAAATTTCCAAGGATTGGTTTCTATAAAGAGGAGGTAAGTTTTATGAATGATCGTTATGACTGGAAGGTGGTTTAAACCATCATAAAACCCTAAAAATGACTTGATGTTTAAGATATTGTTCTAAAGAGATTAGAATGTTTTGATATTAATATAAAACTAATTTTATGTTCAATTAAACTCTCCCATGCATCTCTAAGTGTGATTGGTTTCTCAGGTGAGTGAGTAGACCCTATAGAAAAGTGCTTGTCTTTCAAAGATTTGTTATAGTAGATAGAGTTGATCAAGTCAAAGTTGCTAAATGGATGAATATAAAATTATGATAATTGTAGTTATTTTTCATAAATTATTATGGATAGGTTCCAAATCTTAGGTGTATAAAGTTAGTGATCAAATTTGGCTAGTCACTAATAGACCTAGTGGTGCAGACAGTAAAAAAATTAGATAAATGTGAGAAGATGTTTCTTGAGGTGTTTTCATGTAAGAGTGATGCATTGAAATGCATGATGATGTTATTTATCTCTTGAATGATATATCCATTCTTTGAATAAACTTGGAACTCAGTGTAATTGGCTCAATCATTGAAGCCAAAATGGATTATTTGGTTGATTAGAGTTTGTGAGAAAGAAGGTCAGTAGATTGGTCTGTAAGACCAATAATTTTCATTAGAGATCATGATCTAATTTATTAAGGTTACTTTGAGGATGTTATAAGATCTTTTTCAAGAATTTAAATACCTTAAAGATATTAAATCATATATTATATGTTCATGTTTCCTTGACTATGTTTTGGATTTAGTTGGTAGTTCTGAGTGAACATCATACAAAGAAGTGTTTGAGCCTGTTTACCCTGAGTGGAAGCATTATATGAAGTTTTTTATTACCCTGAGGTGATAAGAATTTAAAATATGTAATTTTTTTCCATGATTATTTTTCAAAATTGAGTATATGCCTCAATTGTTCAAGATATAGTTTTTGTATATGTGTAGACCTTTTATAAGCAATGATTTAAAGAAGGGTTCAAGTGGTAGTTGGACCTAAAAGGTGTTGTGGACATAAAGTGGAGTTGGATAAGGTATATATGAGTGTGTATTACATTTTATTTCCATGTGATGTGTTTCTATATGCTTCAATAAAGATCAAAGGGTAACATGTTGTTAAGAAGGCCTTTTAGGTCTCCATAAGCTTAAAAGAGGAGTAAGGGCTAATTGATGTATGGCCAAACTATTGTATTGATTGATTCATGATTAAGGCATGTTATTTTAATATGATAAGACCTATTCATGGATTACCTAAGTGATTTAAATATTTAGTTGAATAATAAGGATATGATCAAGTGACTTGTATAAAAGTAAGGTAGTTTAGGCCTATTTGGTATGCTTAGAGGATGTTAAATGTGGGAGAGTAAAAGAGAATACACAAATGATATAAATAATTTGTGAGTATAAATAGGTCATGTGTACCATCATATAAATTTTATGAATATCTAATATAGGTTCTAGATATAAGGATCAAGGTCTGAAGTCCTAATCAAGCCATGAATAGGGCTAGTTGAATGAAGAAGGTTGAAGGCCAGTTTGAGAGAGATAAAAGAGAGAAAAATGATGAAAGAGTAGATCATCATATATTTTATAATAAAAAAGGGTTTATAAAGGTGATTAAATAATTAGGTGGTTGAGTTTGTGTTGAGTCATCTAGGGGGTTGGTTCCTCCTTACAAGTGGGTGCTTGCTAAAGCTTAGCTGAGTTAGTGTTGAGCTAGTTTGTATTGGTGATCCATGTGAAGTTGGTGCTTCACTAAAGATTGATGTTTGTATTATAAGAATATATTTTATTTTATTCATCAGTGGGTTTTATTCCCTTAGAGGGTTTCCCATGTATATGGTGGGTTCATGTGTTTCATGCTCTTATGATTTGATGCTTATCATTGCTAAGATATACATGCATGTTAGAATGGTTCATACATAGTTAAGTGTAATTGAATGAAAAGTTTTGAAGAATGATTAACCCCCCTCTCAATCATCTTATTTCCTATAATTGGTATTAGAGTAGGTCCTTTTGGATTAGGCTTGACAGCCTAAAGGTGATCCTAAGAAGCACATGATGTCTTGTGATGAATAGGGAGAAGACAACATGTATGATGAAGTATTATATGATAATAAAGAATGAGAAGATAAATTTAACCTTGAAAATAAGCTCATGAGAGTTCTTTATGATTTGAAGAATCAAAATAAGACTATCAATGATCTCAATAGTCATTTAAAAGATATAACCACAAGGTTCAAATCAAAGGAATCTGAGTATGACCAGTTGAAGGATGAACATGTGTGACTAATAGATAAAATGAATAATTTTAAGAGAGAGCATGAAACATTAGAACATGTCAATAATATCTACATAAAAAACCAATCAAGCAACCTAATGCAATAAAGGATAAGTCATTTTTGAACCATGCTAAGTACATAAATGTTGTTTGCTACATCTATCATAATACATGACACATTGCTAGATTATGCTCTAATAAAGTTTAAAGGCCTACAAGATTCAAAAAAACACATGAAGATCCTAGAACATAAAAAAGGGATCAAACATGGGTATGGAAACCAAATCACATTAGGATGGATCATATTGAACCTAAGAAGCAAGATGGACCTCTTGCCAAAGAGTTTCAAAAGACTAAAGAGGATTATATGCTAGCTCAGACTACTTTTCACATCCAAGATGAGGCATGAAATGGTATATAGATATTGGTTACTCAAGCCACATGATAGGAAATATAAAAAAGTTTATCTTATTAAATAAGAATGCTAACAGAATAATGAGGTTTGGAGATAACAAAATTACTAATATAGTTGACAAGGGTGTTTTGAGTCTAGATAATGGAAAGATCAAGACTCAAAATGTGTTATATGTGGAAGGTTTGAATCATAACCTACTCAGTGTTATTCAAATGTGAAAACAAGGACACACACTAACCTTTCATAACAAAGGATGTGAGATAAGGAGATCCAAATTAGGAAGGCTAATTGTAAATGCTAAGAGGTTTGAGAACAACCTATATATACTAAATGAGATCAAGAAGGAGATATGTTTCATAAGCAAGATAGATGAAATTTGGATATGGTACAAAAGGCTAGAACACCTAAAATTTGACAATCTGGTCAAACTTAGCACTAAAAAGTCTATGAATAATATGCCCAATGTCATCAAACCTACAAAATTTATTTACAAGGCATGTCAACATGGTAAACAAACTAAAAGAAAGTTTAAGTCCAAGGAGTACTCTACCAAAAAACCATTCAAGTTAATCCACATTGATCTTTGTGGGCCTATGAGAAATTCAAAACATTCAAGGAGATAGATACTTCATGTTACTCATTAATGACTACACAATAATGACTTGTGATGCATTCCTAAAAGAGAAATTAGAAGCTCCTGACAAGTTCAAGGCATTCAAGGCCCTTATTTAGAATGAGAAAAAATGGAAGATCAAGTGATTAATATTTGATATAGGAGGAGGGTTTTGGTCTAATGAGTTTGATGACTTTTGTGATGTTCATGGAATAAGAAGACAATTCTCAGCAGCAATGACACCTCAATAAAATGGGATAGTGTAAAGGAAGAATATAATAATTTAGGAGATGGATAAAACCATTTTCCATGAATCTATATTATCTAATGGATATTGGAGAGAGGTTTTTAGCACTAATATTTGAATTTTGAATATTGGAAAAATAAGGATAAATGGTAAAAAGACTCTTTGTGAACTATGGAAGGGTAGACTTATAAGTATAAAACACTTTAGAGTTTTTGGGAGCAAATGTTTCATCAAAATAGATGATGAAAACTTGGGTAATTTTGATTCTAGATCTAATGAAGGCATATTATTAGGATACTCATCAATGAGCTCAGCCTATATATGTTACAATAAGAGACTACAAAATATATTAGAAAGTACAAATATAAAAGTTGATGAGACAAGAAAATTTCACTCACAGTCAAAGAATACTTTAGAGAATTTAGACTTCAAGAATCATGAGGAGACTATGGATGTTGATGAGGATGAAGAATAAGATAAAGAGAAATAGTACTCAAAAGGACCTTCAAGATAGATTCAAAGAGATCATCTTGAATCTCAAATCATTGGAAACAAGAATGCAGGTGAGAATTTTGTTTTATTATCCAAGATTGAACCTAACTGTTACAACCCCTCAAGTTGCACTTAGAATAATGTATTAATTTTTTTTAAAAATTTATTACTTAACATTAATTCCACCCAAACTCAGTTAAACTAAATAAATTTAAATAAATATAAAAAATAACTTAGAACAATATTAATTCTAAATCAAATACCAAATACAATATTTGACTTATACAATTCTAAGGAAAATAAATACAATATGACATAGCTACAATTGGTTCACTAATACAACAATTACTATTATAATATATAACAAAAATATATATTATAATTACATCTCATTTAAGCATCTAGCCTAATACAATAAATAAATACTAATATTTTTGGATCTCGAGTTGAACCATCTTGTGTAACTCTAAAATTCCAATGTAGTCTCCAAGTAAATAATACTATTATAGGGAGTGAGAGAATCATCTAAGTGATTTTCCACACCAACCATAGACCAAAGATATCCCACATAATAACCTATCAATAAATGTCCCTCCCTTCATAGATAGGTAGATGGAGTGGTGTGAGAATCTAGAGAATGAGCTAGTACCCAAGTGTGTATGTTTTCTAAAACTAAACGTGCAGTGTATCATAGAAAACTTGTTGATTCAGGGAAATCCTATAAGGACCCCAAAGTTGATTAATTTTGTCTTAAGATAGTCTATGAAATGTATAATATGTGTTATAGGTCCTAAGTAGTCATAAGGTGGAGTCTAAATAGTCTAAATGTGCATAAAATTTAAAATTTGGCTTTTCTTTCCAAAAACTCCTTTTGAAGAATTTGAATCTTGTTAGGCCTTTTATGCATTTTTTAAGGTGACAAAATGTAAAAAAAAACATGTCTACGTGTTTTAACATTGTAATAGGTATGCAAAGGTGTTATTGAATCCATTGTCATGGTTCTAGACACTTTATATGATGTAAAAATCAAGAAAATGCAATGTAAAAAGGGACCTCTCTGAGGAAAAGATCACAACAATTAGTTATGCACATTTCTAGGGGATATAAAAGTTATTTTTGATAGTGGTATATTGATATTCCATTCGATTTAAATTAAGGAATGTATGGAAAGGTTTTGTATGAAAGGAGTTTGGATATTTTGGATTCGATTTAAATTAAGGAATGTATGGACAAGTTTTGTATGAAAGGAGTTTGGATATTTTGGTAAACTCTGTTGAAAGAATTAACACAAACCCCTATTTTGAGAATGAAATTGGAATTATTTACAAGTGTGATTCAATTATATTGGATGTTTTTTATAATATTTATTCCAAGGAATGAAAAAAAGGAGATCTTAATCTAGAGTCTATAGAAACAGATCCATGTTTGTGAGTTGTCTGGTTTTCTTACACACTGTGTTTTCTAAGGTTGATAATCAAATATATTGTGATAATTGTGTTAAATTTCATTGAGGTATTGATGAATGTGTTTTGATATTATAATATAATTAAAAAATAATCAACCATCTGGTATTTAGACATATTTATATATAGACCCCTATTTGTTTTTGTGTGAGTGGTTCTATTTACAGACTATACTTATCAAGATGGTTCTTAACTGAGGTTGACAGGTTATGTTACACATTATTGAGGATGAATTGGGTGTGGATTTATGTTATAAAATATATGAATAACAAAGAAACCTTATTAATCATAGATATCCTAAAGACTGACCCTTGTTTCCTGTAGGATGCTTTCAAAGATTAAATTGTACATTTATTCTGAGGAAAGGAATAGATTTGGAATAAATTATCATGAGTCTTGATATGATAAGGTAAGTTATTTTATTAATTTGAATCTTATTTGAGATTTTGGTTTCTTTGAAAAGCATGTTAATCACCTATATAGAAATCCAAACCTGTAGATAGTCAGCTATTTAGCATAGTCAAGTATATCTTGATGTGAAATGGTATAATAGTGGATAAAAAAGTGGAAACCAATGCTTATATAAGTTTCATGAGGTCATGAAAAACCTAAGGGAGTTTTTACATATCTTTTAAACCCTTTAAAACATTCACAGTTGAATTTTTTATGCTCTCAAGCTGGTATAGGGTTGTATAGGCCCTAAATTAGGGTTTCTTCTATATCTTTTATTCCATTAATAAAAAAAGCCAAAAATTTATAGTCTAGTACTATTTCATGTACTCTAACTAAATATCACAATTTTAAGTTATTATAGAGTGCCTAGTATGGTATTTTGGGAAATGTGCTATGTTTAGGCTTGAGGAAGCCAATTAAAAAGGCCTAAAAGAGGAAAGTGTGGTCTAAAAATAGATTTAGACCTTGAAATTTTGGGTAGAGTTGAGTCTTAGAAAATTGTATCTAAATATATCATTGGCTCTACTATATTCATCCATACATAACTATAAGAAGCAAATAATCCCAAAAATAGGGCTACAAGGACTATGAGTAATGTATGCAAAGTTGTATAGGTGGGTGAACTGTCAACTAAAGAGTCTTGTACTTGGGAGAAGAATTATAAAAAGTCATAAAAATCTTGGAGAAGGTCTAATACCATTAAATATAGATAGTGAGAGTATACCTACTGAGTGACTGTGAAGTCAAACAACCAAATTCAATGTGTGTATGTGTTGGAATAAGGCATAGAGTGAGAGTTTTGGTGTATGCTCTCCATCATTTGTGATATCATACATATTAAATATTCTTAGTGGATTGTGAACAAAATTAACATCATATATTTTAAAGTGAATTTTGAAATAGGGAACCAATAATAGAGTTCCATGGAGAAAGTTAGCAGAGATGAAGATTTGGTCAAGAATATGATAGACCAAGTGAGACAATTGATTGCCCCATTAGTCATGAGGATGATCTCAGAGAGAGAGTACAAGGAGAAATAATAGAGAGAGAAGAAGGAAATGGTAGGCAACAAGGTTAAATATTACCTTTGTAGACAAGAACAAATGAGAGAGAAAATGAAGAGGTGGTTCAAGATGGACCATAAATGTAGGTAGCAACAGTTTAAGAAGACATGGGAGTATAACACCATGCATGGGAGATTAGATCATTTACAGAAGGTAGATTAAAAAGAGATGAAGGTCATATGAGAATTAGACTAAGACAAAGGTTTCAAGGACAATGTTGTAATTTCCATAGATAGGGACATAGGGTAATAGAGTGTCCATTGAGTATTGGCAACAATATGTAGCAATAAAGTACAAGAGAAATGAATGAGGAAAAAAGGCAAAAAAGAAATGACTCTTTACTCATGAGGAGAATATTTTTATAGTAGAGGAATAAAGTCAAAGAGCCAATCTAAAGAAGAAGATTATTTAAAATCATGTGAAAATCAAAAGGTAAGGTTTTTAATTTAATGATTGATGGAGGAAGCACTAATAATATTGTGTCCATAGAGATGGTGCATAAGTTGGGCTTGAAAAGGATGCCATATCCACAACCATATAAGGTTGCATATATTAAAAAAGGACATCAAATCTTGGTAAGTGAGAAAATTTGGGTTGAATTCCATATACAAAGATATAGAGATAAAGTCTTGTGTGATATTATACCCATAGATGTTTGTCATTTACTGTTAGGGAGACAATGGAAATTTGATAGGTAGACTATTCATGATGGTTAAGATAATACATATAATATCAAGTAATAGATAGAGATACACATTCTTATCCCATTTAAGGGTGAATAAGGAAGAAAATATGAGAGAATAATGATGATGGAAATAAAGCAATATTGGAGAAAACCCATGGAATGTTTGGGTTTGGTCAAGGCACCAAAGAGAGAAGAAAAGGTAAATTGTCTTGAGATGGTTAGTATGAAGAGTTATGAGTCAAAAAAGATGGAAATAATAGAGGATGAAAAATAATGAAAGGTGGAAACAAAGGTCATCAAGAGGTATCAAGAGAGTAGACATCAAAGAAAAGAAGACATAACACCTATGAGAGTGCTAAAAAAAGAAGATAGCCAAAATAATAAGGGAAGCCAAGCCTATGAGAGAGACTATGGTAGGATAGTAATAGAAATTATAGATAATATGGATAATAGGTGGTTTGGTAATGACATCAATAAATATATTAAGTTAGACATTGAAGTGTCCAAGGAGGCAACCCAAGAGAGAGCCTTCAAGGCTCCAAATTTTATTTCTAAAATGTTGTTTTGTGATGAAAGTATATTTAAGGAGCATGCAACCATTAAAAAAAGTTTAGAACAAGTCAAAGAAAAGGAAAAGAAAGAAATGAATGAAAAACATAAGGTGATTGTGGCAGCCAAAGATGGAGTGGTAGACAAACTCAAATGCTTGAAGGAGAGTCTTGAACAAGAAAATAATGTCAATGAGTTGGACAATATGCAACAAACCCATGAAGAAAAATTTAGTGACTCACAAGACAATACTATAAGAGTTCCAAATCAAAGAAATGAGAAATGGAAAATGAGTAGAAAACCCTTTCATATGTAGGAGATAAAGATTAGTCATATTTATTATGAACAACAATAAACCAAAATTCTATACAAGTATGTGTCATTTAAGGATCAAGAAGATATTATACATAGTGTGATGTGGATAGAACAAGAAGCATTGATGGAAGAAGAAGATTTCATATTTTTAGTAGGAGTTGATAATGGAAAGAAGGAAAATATGAATCAATTTTCAATAGTAGAAGAATGGTATACACCTTCAAGGTAGGCAGAAGATAACAATAAATATGTTTTTCTTAACAGTTTTGTCATATGTGCAGGTATACTATTCAAGAAGATGAACCAAAGAAGGCCTAATTTTGGGGCCCAAAAACATGTTCAACTATATGAGAGGAAAGTATAAGAATATAACTTAGATAAGGAGGTTTATTTTAGTCAAATAAGAACATACACTAAGTGCATCAACAAACACCTATGGCAAATATTTTTTTTTAGCTTGATACTATGATATAGTGGAATCCTAAAAGGACCCAAAAGTTGATTAATTTTGTATTAAGGTAGTATATTAAGTGTATAATAGGTTTTATAGGTCCTAATTATTCCTAAGGTGGAGTCTAGATAGTCCAAAGGTGCATAATATTTAAATTTTGGCTTTTCTTTCCAAAAACTCCTTTTGAAGAATTTGAATCTTGTGAGGCCCTTTCAAGGACTTTTATGCATTTGTGAAGGTGGAAAGATGTAATAAAAATGTATAAGGGTTTTAAATTTTTATAGGTTCAAAAAAGTGTTCTTGAATCCATTTTCATGGTTCTAGACACTTTATATTGTGTAAAAATCAAGGAAATGCAATGTAAAAAGAGACCTCTCCAAGGAAAAGATCACAAGAAGTAGTTATGCACCTTTTTATGGGATATAGGAGTTATTTTTGGTAGTGGTATATTGATATTACATTCAAGGTATATGAATTAATGTATGGATAAGTTTTTTATGAAATGAGTTTGGATATTTTGGTAACCTCTGTTGAAAGAAATAACACAGACCCCTGTTTTGGAGGTCATTGCTTTTGTTGCTGACTGCATGTGTTTTGTTGATGAAAGAATGAGATTGGAATTATTTTTTAAGTATGATTGAAGGATAATGGATTTTTTTTTGTAAATATTTATCCAAGGAATGAAAAAATGGGATCTTATTCTAGAGTCTATAGAAATAAATCCATGATCATGAGTTGTCTGGTTTTGTTGTAAACTGTATTTTCCAAGGTTGATAATCAAATAGATTGTGATAACTATTTTAAATTTTATTAAAGGATTGATGAATGTGTTTTGAGATTATATTATCAATAAATAATAATCAACCATTTGGTATTTATACATATTTATATACAAACCCCTATTTGTTATTGTAGTGTCTTTATTTATAGACTATGCTTATCAAGATGGTTCTTAATTGAGTTTGATAGGTTATGTTACATATTAATAAGGCTATATTGGGTGTGGATTGAGGTTATAATATATATGAATAACAAATAAACCTTATTAAACATAGATATCCTAAATACTGAACCATGTTTCTTATAGTATGCTTTGGAAGATTGGATTGTACATTTGTTTTAAGCAAAGGAATAGATTTGGAATCAATTATCATGAGTCTTGATATGGTAAGGTAAGTTAATGTATGAATTTGAAGCTTATTTTAAGCTTACTTTAGTTGTTTTGAAATTTTTTTTATTCACCTATACATGAGTCCAAAAATGTAGATAGTCATTTGTTTAGCATAGTCAAGTATATCTTGATGTGGAATGGTATAATAGTGGAAACTAATAGTTGTGAAAGTTTCATGAGGTCATGATAGACCTAAGGGAGTTTTTAAATATCTTTTAAACCCTTTAAAATGTTCATAGTTGAACTTTTTTGTGTTCTCAGGTTGGTACAAGGTTGTATAAGCCCTAAATTAGGGTTTCTTCTATATCTTTTGTTCCAACCATGAAAAAGCCAAAACTTTGTAGTCTAGTCCTATTTCATGTGCTCTAACTAAATATCACAATTTTAAGTTGGTATTGAGTGCCTAGTATGGATTTTTGGGGACTGTGCTATGTTTAGGCTTGAGGAAACCTATTTAAGAAGGCCTAAAGGAGGAAAGTGTGGTCTAAAAACATAGTTAGACCTTTAAAATTTGGGTAGAGTTTATTCTAAAAAAATGGTATATAAATATATCATTGATTATATTATATGCATCTTTACATAACCATACAAAGTAAATAATCCCAAAAATAGGGCTATAAGGATTGTGAGTAGTGTATGTAAAGTATTGTAGGTGGGTGAATTGTCAATTGAAGAGTCTTGTACTTGAGAGAAGGGTTATAAAAGGTCATAAAAAGATTGGAGAAGGTCTAAGACCATTAAAGATAGACAGTGAGAGTATACCTATTGAGTCACCATGAAGTCAAGCAACTAAATTCAATGTGTGTGTGTGTGTGTGTGTGTGTGTGTGTGTGTGTGTGTGTGTGTGTGTGTGTGTGTGTGTGTGTGTGTGTGTGTGTGTGTTGGAATAAGGCATAGAGTGAGAGTTTTGGTGTATGATCTACATCATCCATTCTATTGAAAGATATCACACTTACATGTAAATCAAACATACCAAAAGATAATGTCTCACTATACATTACTTAACCAAAAGATTCATACTAAGTATATCTTCTTAGCAATCATATCACATGCTAAATGTAAGAGTAAACAAAGTATAATTTTATTCCATTCACGCATGAATGAATAACACATTATTATTTAACTCTAATAGGAATTAATACCTACAGTTCATACCACCTGAGTATGTTTCACATTCATTTTAAACTGCATATTCCCAACTACCATAATAAGATCCAAACCACTACATTTCATGATATCCCATAATACTAAGGCATAACTACTAGTTTTCTCATAATTAAACATACTAGTAGTCTAAAATACAAATAATCATACACTTTTAACCAAGTAAGAACATATAACAAAGCAAGTTATACAAACACATAAAAGTCTAACCCAACATTAATTTACACTCTCAAGGTTGTATACATGAATACATGATATCCCACTAACTATTATAAAACATATTTATCAAGTATTAAACAACACATACATTTAATTAGTCAATGTAGGTGAGCGTCTAAACATTCAATTGTAGTATGTACCATCTAAACATATACATTTAAGTTGATGTATTCTATGATATCCTATACTATCATAGCTTATTGTGCAAGATTACTCTACTCTAACATGAATAGTCAATCAATCAATCATACACTATAATAATTAAGAAAGTGAATAGGATTATACCACCTGAGTATATCCTATATTATATTGCACAATTATAATTAGATTAAAACACAATATTTAGGCACACATCACGTTGCACTATTTTTATTCTAGAAATGTCAATCACTTGCACATGTTAATATTCTCACAAAATATATTGCACACATGTTTTCATCTTTACATGATGCTAGTAAATTTAACCTTGCCAACATGTTTGCATAACACTATTATGCTATAGATATACTATTTGACTGTACTAGGATTCTAAGTAAATCTATATAATAGATTTAAATCTTATAATTAAATCACCAAGGATATATTATTAAACAAACATAAGTATAATAGCCTTACTATATAAATGTCTAAATTTACTATAGTTTACCCATATCATAACATTATTCCCAAAGCTATAAAACTTAAAGCTTCATTCAGATTTCTCTATGCTAGGAATGGAACAATCATAACTTACATTTTATCCATTGGATGTATATATTTAATCTAAATGTGCTAATATATAATATTTTATAACAAAATATACTCTTTTTTATTCTCATACCATTTGGGTATTTACTCAAACAAAGATCACTATTCCCCTTTTTATAGGGCAACATACTTGTTATATAAACTACAATTTTGGTTCAGATCTCAACCTGGTTTATGATTTGTATTTTTTTAAAGTGATAACAAGTATGTCCAAAATACTAATCTATCTTTTTAAAATTTAAATCAATAGATTAAAATGTTTAATTATTTATAAAATCTAAGTACACACATTTCTAACATGAACACCCACTTTTCTCAAAAGGATCCCATGAATAATTACGCTCATTTTCTTTTAATGCAACTTGCTTCCATTGTGCATCTTAGCTTGTTGTATAACTTAACTCAACCATTTTATGGAAATCTGAGGCAAGAATAAAGTTTAACCTAACATTCTATCTTGATTTATATAGAAGCATAAAGACTCAACAATTTTAATAAAATACACAGCTATTTTTGAATCCATACACAATGATTTTCAACTCAACATTATATTTCTCAATTCAACGTATCTATTTAAAGACTCAACATTAAGTTTTAGACTAGGTGTTACATGTTTATTTCCCTATCATTTTCATGTTATTGACTTGAAATTTTATAACATTACCAATGATGTATTAATATACTTTAGCATTTAATAAATAAATGAACTCAACATTGTAATTTCATTATTCACAACTTTTTAATTCTTATATCATCTTTTAAGTTATATACACCACATTATTTATTTATTGGCACGCACATCATTTTAATTTACCTTAGCCTACCAATTTTTATGCTTGGCATTTTACTTAACACATACACTCAACATTCTTTAATTAAACTCAACATTCATTAATTAAACTCAGCCTTATAATTTAGAACTCAGTGTTGTATTTAGCACATTCTTATCTTCAGATATTGCTCACTAGAATGAGATGCAACTTATACAAATTGAGACATAGTTATATAACTTGAAATGCAAGCTAAAAAAGGACACAACCCCTAATTTGGTGAGACACGCACCAGTTAAAAATGTTGACTTGATAATTCAAACGTATTCTAGTATTCATTTAATATATAATAATTTCATTCACAAATTAACAATTATTTCAATATAAACACAACTTTCATTATAAACACAATTTTCATTATTTTAAATCAGTGGCATAATTTGGTTCAAGAAGTGATTTGGTGTTCACCTTCTAACATGGCATTTTCATTTTATATATATGTTCATCTTTTGTAATTTATATTTAGTGCTTCTTATATAATACTCAACACTCAAATAGACTTCAATAATTTAATTATTGACTTCTATGATTTATAATCAGACTTCTATTTTTTATATTAGACTTTTGTGCTTTAAATACATACTCAACGCCTTAATCTCAGCCCTTATTAATAGATTTCAACACTTCATTAATATCCTAGGGGATTTAATTAAAAATGAGATTTTGACGCAGTCCTTGAAAGAAAAATGCAAATTTTTCATTTGAGCACAACAATTTCCTAATTAAAGAATTACATCATAGTGAAATACTAGAATTTCATTTTTAATTATAAGATCTAGGTTTTTATACAATGTTCTATTTTATAATATGCATTTTATTATCTAGTTTATTTCTTTATCCCAATGCTTCAATGAAAAATATGGTGTTTTTAAAATATAAGTTCAACGCTTTAATAAAATATACATCAATATGAATTATTTACGCAGTGATTGGTTACATATTCTCTATGATTTCATTTTAAATATATAATTAGTAATTTCATTCATATGCATATAAACACACATAATTATAAATGATAAAACCTACCTCTATTTGGTAAAATAATAATAAGCTTACTATCTCTTCCTTTTTCTTTTCTCCAAATCCTATCTTTTCTTCTTCTCCATGTCTTGTATATATCATTTTTTTTTAAATTTATATTTCCTTTATTTATAAAAAAATAATCCTCTCCATATGTTCACTCTCACTCTTGCATGTTATTTAACCATCAAAATTTGCATGCCCTATTTCCCAAGTTCATCGTCTTACATATTATCTCTGCCTTCCTTTAATTTTGCAAATCTTAGTTATCTTGTATTTTAGTTATATTTCCAAAGTTTAACTTGAGTTCCCTTTTTTATTTTGTTTAGAATGATGCATGCATATTCAAAGTTTTCAAGACTAATTTTTTCACTAAGTTCACTTGAGTCATAATTAAAAGGACTAAATTTTAGACCTTTATCCTCTATGAATTTCATGCAAAAGAGTTTATCTCTTTACCTTGATAATTAAATTTCTTTAATTTAATTCTAACAAACAATTATCTTTAAAAAAAGATAAACTAAAGCAATTAATAATTTTTATTATTATAACTATTTTAATCAAATATCTATGTAAGTGGATTATACATAGATAATCAAGGGCTTATATTTATTCCTTGACTATTTAATATACATAAAGATATTAAATCAATAAAAATGATATTTACCAAATATCATTTAAACCTATTACTATGTTTGGCAATCTAATTCATGTTAGTTATGACTTCATGATAATATAATAACATTTCATGAGTAATTATATGCACTAAAATTATGTACGTTAGATCATATAATTTAGCTCAACATAATCATCGATCATAATACGATCATAATAGAAGTATATAAGCACACATAAAAAACTAACTATCAAGATCAAACAGAGAGTTTAAATGATTTATTTTATTGTGATGTGTGTGTTGGGTCACTAGTAATTCCTCTATAATCACCCAATCATGCCATCTATCCCATCCTCTCCAATGATGCTCTTCCTCATCAAACTATGAGGGTAGGATTTATTCTACGTATACATCACGACAAGTAGGTAATTAGTCTAAGTCATCATCAATCAATGATACAAAACTAACAAATATACATCCTCAATTTAGAGAATAAAAAAATACAACTATCATATTATGTATACTTAATCACCAATACACTGTCCCATACCATTATATGTCATAAATGTCAAGTCAAAGCAATGATAATAAAATAATGATCATATTAATCTATAGATTTAAAGGTTATAAATGGTGAAATTATGATGTGACATCCTCCCCCCTAAATTTGGTCATCACCCTGATGACTCTTATTCAACTTAGAAGTTTTGATTAACAAATAGGGTTTAACAATATAAAAACATAGTATAAAGTATTATATCATGTAAATAAATGCAAAATTTACCTAAAGAGCTCATCATAGTTATCTTATTTAACACAATTCCTAGGGTATTGGTCTCACAAGACCTTACTCAGTGATATTTCCTACTATGAAAATAAATTTTATGTATGTCACTTACACTGATTGGTTCTATCATGACTACCCTAGAGTCTAGAACCGTAACATAAACCCATAATAACTCAGTAAAAGTCTTACTAACTTTCTAAAAATGCATGAGATTATCACAAAAGTCAAAATAAATGATCAAGAAGAGTTTCACAAAAACCTCTAGCCACTCTACACGTCTCTCTATCCTAGAGTGTATTTCTCATACCAAAGAAAAGTATTTAGGGAACCTGGCAATAATGATGTGTATATGTTAAAACTATCACTACACTATGTAGGCTTTGATAAGTATAACATGTCGATACTATCATTACTCAATCAAAGATCTAAAAAATTATGATGATGAATAGGAATGGTAAATATAATGTATACAAAAATCATGGAATACCCATCCACATGGAACACTCATCACAATATACATGCATATAGCCATGCGACTAAATTTGACAAGTCCATCTATCAAATACCAACAATTTGAGTTAATGTGAAGATAAGTAGGATACTATCCGATCGATTAGAATTCACATTCCTAATTTACAACTTTTCCCTTAGGTCTCCATGACTTGATGATCTTTAAAAAAAGTACATAGTTCTATGAAACATAAATTTGTACTAACAGGTCAAGAAAGCAATACTATATGCTATAAGATTCTATATGTACTAACATACACATAAGAAAAATCATACAATCATCTTGAGATTGTATTAAGTTACTACTCATCAATCATAACTAGTATCATATTCTGCAACTTAACATATAATGTTATATTTATTAAAAAAAGAAATAATACCATAATCAAAATAAGATACAAAGGCTAAGGATCATACTATCCTTACAACCTTAAAAATGAAACAATGTCTCCTTGCTTGTATGACTAGCAAAAAACAAGTTAAAAAAGTTAATCTCAATCTTTTTAGACTATTAAGATGTTTTGTACATCTCATACCTTTAGACTATTAAGATGTTTTGTACATCTCATACCTTACTTTCTTTTGAAAAAAGGTACATTTATAACTCTTCAAAACAACATGCTTCAAAAAAAGAATAATATCAGTCTAAACAAAGGTATTAAATAAATAATTTAATTTTTTGGGAATAATAGAGTTTTATTCCTATTTTAGTTAAGGGTCTGGATTAATAAATTAGTACAAAATATAGAAATAAATATAGTCCTAATTTATGTAATTTTTTTTCACCTTTCTAAAAATAACAATAAATAGGAAGTAATATAACTTAGCAAGAAAATAGACTAAGATGGATGATACAAATTTTGAAAATGGATGTGTAGGATTGAGAAGGTATCATAAATCTAAATTTAGATTTCATTCAGTGAAAGGATAAGAGCACCAAAAAGTGGATGCTTTGGTGTCTAGTGTTGTTGTATGTTCCTATTGCTATTGTCAAAACTGATCACAGAGACCTAAATTTTTTTTGGGTAGTTACGATGTGCCTATGAAAAATTGAGCACTGATTGTTGACAAAACTCACTATGGAGCTAATTTTATCTTAAAACCCTAACCCTCCATCATGCTTGATAAAATTATGTTTGAGTCACTTGAGAAAGAGGGGGATTAGTGTGTAAGATGTACTAAATGTGCAATACACACCCTTTGTGTGGGCACGTTGCTTACATACCAATAATCCAAAGAGGGATTAAGCCATATGTAGTTCTCCCACCTAATGTGATTTTCAAAATAGTGTGATGTAGATGCAAATGCTAATTTGATAGTGTATGAAGATGTGAGTATGTTTACAACTATGTTGGGTGACTATGTGCAAAGAATAGGGAAGTTTACCTTAATGCTTTGTTTATATTCTTGCTTTCTTTGTAAGTTTTGTCACCTTCCTTATAAATTAGCTTTGAGTGGGATTTTATAGGGAATAATTGATCATGGGTTAGATGTATTCATGCTATTCTATCCTAATTAAGGATAAGAAATGGATGAAAATGATCATTGGGGATCAAAGTATAAATGGATAGGACTACCAAAAAGTAGATGCTTTGGTTTCTAGTGCTATATTCTAAATAGGGAACTCCTATCTTATAGGCTTGAGACCTAAATGAATAATATTGGCACAAGGAATACTATCTGACTAAGGTGGAATGATTGTTCAAAAGGTTTTGGATGATTTTTAATGAGCAAAAAGGTGTCTAGAAAGGTCATAAGAGCATGAAAAAAGGACCTATGGATGGGATGTCATAAACCACACTCAAACTACCAATTTGGACATTTTATACGACTACATTTCCTCCTCCTTTATTCTAGTAATATAGTAAAGAAAAATACTAGGATAAAGGAAAGGTAGAAAGCATACCTAAACTTACCTACAAGAGTGAAGCCCATGAAGATGTGTGATGCTAAGTGTGCATAGAGAGAGCATAATTTGAAGTATAAATATGCAAGAGAAAACAAGGAGTAGATTAGTTCTTACTAGAAACACTATGTCTAAAATAATAACATACAAAGGTTGGGTAAAAGAGAGAGAAAGAGAAAGCAATGAATACACCTCACTAGATACATGAACCAATACAAAACTTGTTGTGATGTTGAGTGATATTGAGTGATGCTAAGTGATGCTGGGTATGTGTTGTACCAAGAGGAATATCACAAATGAAGTTGAGTGCTTAATTTCCCAAGGGTGACTCAATAATACAAAGGTTGGCCAAGTTGGCTCCACCATCACCCACTATGTAGTGAATCTATGTGATCATGCATGTGTTAATCGATGTTTGGACTATGTGTCCAATCCCTCTGAGTAGGTGGCTCAAGAATACAAAGGCTAGCTAGTCTTTTGGCTTTATCATTGCCTATTATGTAGTAAAGCTATGAAATGATACTAATATGAATGTGAGTCATATGAGATGGCTCATGAAGCCCATGAATGCTTTGTAATATGATAATGTGGTGTGGATAGCTAAATGTGTATGGAAAACTAGGCCAATCTTGGCCACTCCAAAAGGTGGAGATTAGGCTTGTATGAAAGCCACTCTGAAATTAAGAACTAAGATTATATAAAATCCACTCTAAAATGATGCCAACCACATAAAAATAAAATAAGGCACTCAATTACTGAGAATACCTAGGTAATACAATGAACTATAAATAAAAGAAGGCAAGTGTGCCATGCACATTTCCCCCAATCATTGGTGTCTGTAACATGGATTCTAATTTGGAAGTTGCACCAACTACCCAATCCTTAACTGGAAGTGAGAACCATCATCTCATGCATGATGCCCCTATATCTAGATAATTTGATTAAAACTATACTAAAACTACCCAATCTAAACTAGACTATAGTTAAAAAATTTGTAATTGACTACACCTTTTTGTTTGTTTCTAAAAATTCTAGATTTTTGGCTCTTTGGATAGGTGTATCAAAAAGTAGACACTTTAGTGTTTAGCATTATAGTCTAAATTGGGCACTCTTGTCCTTTACTATTTTTGATGACTATTTTATGTTCATCATTATTTTTTTGGTCTATTCTTCTTGTTCTAAATTTTGATTGTTGTTCTATGTGTTCTAAAAACTAATTTTTGATCGGTAAAGGGATCTAATCTCTACGACAAAACCCTTATTTATTTCCCCCTCTTTTGAGGGTAGGAATGAAGACCCTACAATGACTTCCCTTAAAATAAATATCCCTACAAGTGTGTCATGCTAAAAAATATATGATATAATAATGATGATAAAAAATATGTCTCAATATATAACATAGTTTATGTTGGAGATTGTTAGATCAATATGGATATGTCTAGATAGATGTAACAATGTAATAACATGTGAATTATACTAAACTAAAATTAAAATTCTTGTTAGTTTTCAATAATGGATGGAGCATGATGTCCATCATGGTATCCAATAAGGTAAGATAATGCATGATGTGGATTATGGCATTGCAAACAACCGAGAAGTAAACAAGCAAAAAAGCATGTAAGTCAAGAAGCAAAAAGCATAAAAAGAGGCCAAGGGGCAAATAAAAAAATAACATGGGAACATGTTACTCAAACTAGGAAATCAAGCATACAAATCATGTTTAAATGCCCACATACACATATAATTGCAAACAAACAAGATTTTCACAAAGGCCACAAGCACATATAAGAGTACAAGCGAAGGACATTGGAAAATGTCCTAAGGCATACACAAGTAAAAAAATAGGCAATCACATCTAGTTACTCAAAGTAAGAATAAAAGACATAAATACTAGAAATACTATCACATATAACTAATCACAACAAGAAGTGAAAGTATGCAAAACATGTAGTACAAGATTATGTAGATACTAAGAAATACACAAGTGCTATATATTAGTGAGTGTTGATAGAATAATTTGTATAAGCTATTAATTAATGTACATCAACATGATAACTAGAGTGCGTGGTGCAAGAATAACATAACCTAGATGGTGTAGTCATGTAGAATATGTCCCTGGTGGGCGGATATGTCAATGTATATCTCGAATGTATAACTAAGATACCCCCTCAATGGGTAAATTGAAGTAATCAAGGATATGGGTATCACTGCACACACTCAAAGAAGTTAAAGTAAAGCATGGTAAGGTAGATAAATCAACAAACAATAGAATAGAATATCAAAATGTAAGTCTAGTATGGTAGTAGAAATGTAAAGCATGAATAATGCATACAATTGAAAAGTTTTTGGTGTTTTGAGTTATTTAAATGTTTTTGTATTTTGACATGTTATATTGTTTTTGGTATGTTTATATAAGCTATACACAAGTAAGTAAAAATACACTATGTACAAGTAAGCATAAGGAAAATATGTACAAGAACGTAAAAAGAAACTATGTACAAGTAAGCCAAGAAATTATGTACAAGAAAGATTGAGAAGAAATGATATTAATCGATGAGTCTCATAAGAGACTCCCTATGATGGTGTCTGTATCAAGGAGAGGAATCATGCATGATTGTGAACCATGATGGAAGGGCTAAGACTATGACTCTAAAAGCTATGTATGTTGTAAGTGCTCTAAAATATTTATAGTGGAAACCGATTGTGGGGTCCCCTTGTAAATTTGAGAAGTGGATGTAACTATGGAGCTCTTAGGGACCCATCTAGTAGTAGAATAAACTCTCTAAAATGTGCTCTATGTGTAGAGGCATGAAACCTTAATGATACTACTTTGGGTGTGAATACTATAGTTGGAAACTATCTAGAGTCCCAAAACTATCATTGATGTAGTGGTAACTCTAAAAGAGGCCTCCATAGAAGTGTATGAACTCTTTGTGATAGTGAGGGAGGCCTTGACTGTGTCTAAATCTCAACTGAAGGAAGCATAGTAACTAGTGAAGGAGCTAAAATTGGCGACTCCAGAATAGGGGATGGATTTGAAGTGGGGAGTGATAACTCATATAAAACTCCACCAATTATAATAACTTGATTAACATGAATATATTTCATGCATTTGTGAATTATAGAAGGTATTGCATGAAGTTTCTAGATCCATGGTCAACCAAGCAACACGTCAAAGATTCCTACATTGGGAATAATAATAAATGGTGTGGTGACATGTGTTGGACCAACCTATAGAGGAAGTACAATCTCACCTAATGAACTCTATATGTGCCCACTAAATCCACTGATAACTATGTCCATCAAGGTGATATCCTACATTTAATATCCTAAATGTTGTACTAATGTCATGTGCACATGTTCACAATGGATCCATTATCTATAATAACATTATGAATGGAATGGTGATCAATGTAGGCTCTAATAAAGAGTTCACAGTAATCCAAATCATCCTCAACTATCTCCTACTTTGAAAAAGAGATCAAACATCTAGCTAAAACTCTAAAATTGTACACACCAATCATGTTTCTCAAAGGATGTGACTTAACTAAATGTGCCTAGTATGTAGATAGTGGAGGGTATGCATGGTATGCATGGTGAACACCTAATGTGTCCCCTATCTCTTGTTTAGAATGTTATGGAAAATGATCTAAGAAAATTTTTAGAGCCTTGTCTTGTGTTTGTTTTACCTAAGGAGGCTCAACTAGAGTGCTAAGATTAATAAGGTTGCCATCTATCAAGTCTTGTATCTTGTGTTGAAAATTGATGCATCTATTTGTTGTGTGGCCTAGTGCCCTATGAAAATCATAGAATACATTATGATCATATCCACATAGAAGGGAATTTGTTGTATCAACTTCCTAAATATGAAGGAGAGATAAGACATTACATTTTAATAGCTATTTTAAGACTCTAGTTGGATATATTGGTATATTGGTAAAGGCTCATCAAGGAGGCACTGATAAAACCACTCATTGAAGGGGCTCTAAAGATGTATTAACTATACATTTATTTTGACTTTTTCTATCATTAACCTTTACTTTGTATGGGACTTTATTTTTACTCTTATTTTTTGTTTCTGATATGCTTGTGTACTTGAGTTTACCCATTGAAATTAATTCAACTTCCCTTTCATTTAGTTTATGACATAACTCAGTGAAGGAAGAAAACTTTATGAACATTATTGACTCATGCAAAGATGGAAAAAGACTATATTTGAAGAGATCTTGTAATTTTTGATCAGCCATGGGGCTAGTCATTTTAGCCAAAATAGTCTTATATTGAAGAACATAATATGTGAGATGCTCATTTGACCTTTGTTTCTATTATGAAACTTGGGCATAAGAAATGGAACATGTTAGCTAAAGGATTGAATGATTTAACCATCTAATTTGGTAGACTATAAAACCACTATAGAGAATAATTATTTAAACTCCATGGAAATAACTTGGTTAGTAACTAGTCATTTGGCACATAGTCCAAACATGTTGCATGAAAATACTCAAGTGTGTCTCTAGATCACCCTTTCCATCATATAGAGTGAGTTTATGTTAGACAGAACCTGGTGGGAAGGCTGTAGAAGAAATATGGTGTGTGAATGGTATATGAAGTAGATCAAAAGAGTCTAAAGCTTGTATTGGTCTAGGGGTAACTTACTCAAGATGTAACACCCTAGATTGAAGATATTTAATCTCTTGCACAAGGACAACCACATTAGGAGGCAAAGATGTACTAGCCATAATTGGTGGTGCCACATAAGAAGGTTGGGTTGCTATAGGGGGTTGTTAAGACATAGTTTCCCCCATAGTGTCATTTGTAATTGGTTGTTCTATGGTTTAAGAAGAATGATCATTATTTGATTTTTGTTGTTCTTCTTTATTATTTTAAGCATATCATCTTGCATATCAGGATTTTTAGTTAAAAATTCTTGAAGTTCTCTCTTATCATTTTTGTCAAAGCTAGTATATTGGGCCATTATTAAAGTAGGAAACAAAGTGAAAGTGGATTGAATTTTTCACAATAATTTGTAATAAGAAAAATGTGATGCAAGGAAAATACTGAATAAAGGAAATATAAAGTCCTAAAAACAACAAAAATATGCATAAAAAGGATATGAAGTTCACTAATATGGAAGATGATACCTCAAAAGTAGAGTGACCTAGTATATTTTACTAGGGTTTAAAAAAAGGATTTTTAAAATTACTATGGTGAATTTTAAAAATTAAATATGAAATTTTGATTTATATATGTAAGAAAAATTAGAAAAATATTGCTAAAATCAATAAAGAATTTTCCTTAGGGTTTCTAGGGTTATTATGCACAAACAAAGTTGGGTTCACTAAATAAAACAAATTTTTGGGAATAATGGAGTTTTATTCTTATTTTAGTTAAGTGTCTAGATTAATAAATTAGTACAAATATAACAATAAATATAGTCCTAATTTGTGCAATTGTTTGTCATTTTCACCTTTTTAAAAATAGTGATAAATAAGAAGAAATATAACTTAGCTAAAAAATAGACTGTGATGGCTAATACAAATGTTAAAAATGGTTATGTAGGACTAGGAAGGTGTTGTAAACTTGAATCTAGATTTTATTTGGTGAAAGGATAGGAGTGCCAAAAAGTGGACACTTTAGTGTCCAAAACTATTGTCTATTCCTGCCACTATTTTTCAAACTAATCAAAGAGACCTAAAACTTTCTAAGTAGTTGCACTATGCCTGTGTTAGCATGCTTATGAAAAATCAAGCATTGGTTATCAACTAAACTCACTATGGAGTTAATTTTTTCTTAAAATCCTAACCTTCCATCATGTTTGATAAAATGATGTTTGATTCACTTGAGAAAGAGGGGGTTTAATGTGTAATATGTACTAAATGTGTAATCCACACCCCTTGTGTGGGCACACTACCTACATACCAATACTTTGAAGAAGAATTAAGCCATATGTAGTTATCCCACCTAATGTGCTTTGTGAAATTGTGTGATGCAAATTCAAATGTCAATTTGATAGTGTTTGAGGTGGCTAAGGACTGGTATGAAGATGTGAGTATCTTTGTATTTGTGTTGGGTGACTATGCGTAAAGAATAGGGAAGTTATCCTTAGTGATTTATTTGTATTATTGCTTGCTTTGTAATTTTTATCACCTCCTTTGTAAATGAGCTTTGAGTGGGCTTTTATAGGGAACAATTGATCATGGGACAAAAGTATTCACACTAAGCTAACCTAATTAATTATAAGGACCATATGAAAATGATTTTTGGGGCTCAAAGTAAAAATGGACAAGACTACTAAAAAATATATGCTTTGGTGTCTGATGTTATAATCCAAATGGGTTACTATCCTATAGGCTCAAGACTTGGGGAATAGGATTGACATGAGGAATACTATCTAGATGAGGTGAAATGACTATTTAAAAGGTTTCAAATGATTGGTAATGAGCACAAAGGTTTCTATAAGGGTCACAAGAGCATGAAAAAAGGACCTATGGATGGGGTATCACAAACCACACTCAAACTACCAATTTGTAAAATTTATATGACTATAATAACATAGTAATTATCATCACTAGAAGTAATATAAATTCCAAGTTAGCCACTCCTCATGGTCAAGTACACAAATTTAGATAAAATAGTGACTCTAAGAAGTCATAAGTGAAAATTAGAGAGATAAAATGTCACAAACAAAACTTTCTACATACCCTCATATGGTAGAAGGAAACACCATAACCCATGTTACCAATCACTATTCACTTACCAAACTTGTAATTATAGTATGATCACCTAATTTCACAACTGGAAAGAAGATATGAACCATAAGGATACATCAATCCATTCAATCCTATGACTTTTCTCAATGAGAAGTAGTAAACACTATTCCATGAATTCAAGGGAATAAAACAATAATTTAGAAACAAGTTTTTACCTAAGGAAACTCTAAATCAACATCCTAAAAATGTGAATCTTCTCAATAGATTAAAATGTTTTTAGAGGAGAGTGATAACATAAAAACTCACATCTAATATGACTAAGAGAGATGACACTTCTTCCAAGTCTACATAAATATAAAAGTGCTAGTCTACAAACTCATAACATAAATAAATTCACAATCAAGACATCTGCATTCAACTACAAGAAAATACCCACTGTACTAGGTGGTGCTAATCTAAAATGGTATTAAAGGGTTCCCACTCTTAGGATCTATGTAAATAAGACACAAAAATAATGCATAAATACATAAGTGAGAAGCACAAAAACACTCACAACACAAAATACAAATAGTGAAGGTGATTCAAGAAAGACAATCACACTTGAGTGTTCACTCTAAGATCAAAAATATAGTAGGAATATCTTGTTCACAATTCAAAAACTAAGCTATGCACTTTCCTATCTAAACACATTTAAAAACCATCACCAATGAGACACTCGCTACACCAACCCTTTAAAAATTCTAAGGGGGTATAAATGCTCTTAGGGTACACACTTAATTTACCAAGCATACATTCTCATTCCTCCTCTCTGCTAAACAAAAAGGTATAAAAATTCTAATGGACTCATTAGATCCTAGAGTTTGAGCCATAACTCTAATACCACATGTTACAAACCCTTAAGTTGCACTTAGAATAATGTAGTAATTTTAAAAAAAGCACTAGTACTTTACATTCATTCCACTCAACCATAGTTACACCAAATAACTTTAACCAGACATAAAAAATAACTTAGAACAATAGTAATTCTAAATCAAATACCAAATATAATATTTAACTTATACAATTCCAAGGAAATAAAATACATTAGGACATAACTACAGATGGTCCACTAATACAACAACTGCTATTACAATATATAACAAAAATATAAATTATAATTACATCTCCTTTAAGCAGCCAACCAAATACAATAAATAGATACTAATTCTTCTGGAGCTCAAGTTGAATAATCTCATGTAACTTTAAAACTCCATTGTAGTCTCTAGGTAAATATTACTATTGTGGGGAGGGAGAGCATCATCTAAGTGATTTTCCACACCAACCATGGAGCAATGATCACTTGCACAATCTCCTAGTAGAAAATGGCCCTCCCTTCATAGATATGTAGATAGAATGGTTTGGAATCTAGAGAACAAGCCAATACCCAAGTGTGTATGTTTTCTAAAACTAAACATGGAATGTATCATAAAAAACCCATTTTATTACAAGAAATCTCATTGACATGTAAACCAAACATAACAAAATATAATGTTTCACTATACATTACATAACCACAAGATTTATACTAAGTACATCCTCCTAGAAATCATAATGCATGCTAAATATAGGAATAAATAAAGTATACTTTTATTCTATCCACACATGAATGAATCATATATTATTATTATTTAACTCTAATAGGAATTAATGGCTATAGTTCATACCACTCAAGTATGTTTCACATTCATATTAAACTATGGATTCCCAACTACCATAATAAGATCCAAACCACTACACCTCATGATATCCCATAATATCATAGTCTAGTGTTCTAAGGAAACTACTAGTTTTCCCATAATTAAACACACTAGTAGTCATAAATACAAAGAAACATACACTTTTAATCAAACAATAAAATATAATAAAGCAAGTTATATAAAAACATAAAAGTCTAACCCAACATTCATTTACACTCAAGGTTTTATGCACGTATACATGATATCCCATAAACTTTTATAAAACATATTGATCAAGTATTAATCAATACATACACTTAATCAATCAATGTAGGTGAGAGTCTAAACATTTAACTATAGTATGTACCATCCAGGAATATATATTTAAGCTGATGTATTCTATGATATCCCATACTATAATAGTTCATTGTGTAAGATCACTCTACTCAAACATGAATAGTCGATCAATCAATCATACATTGTAATTATTAAGCAAGTTAGCATATGATTATACTACACAATTATAATCGGATGAAAACATAATCTCTAGGCACACATCACATTGCACTATTTTTATTTTAGAAATGCCATTCACTTGCACATATTAATATTTTCACAAAATATATTGCACATAGGTTTTCATCTTTATATGACACTACTAAATTTGACCTTGATGACATGTTTTCATAACACTACAATGATACTTATATACTATTTGACTCTACTAGCATTCTGAGTAAAAACATAGAATAGATTTAAATCATATAATTAAATCATCAAGGATATAATATTAAACAAATAAAAGTATAATAACCTTACTATAAAAATGTCTAACTTTACTATAGTTTACCCATATCATAGTGTTATTCCCAAAGTTGTAAAACTTAAAGCTTCATTCATATTTCCCTATACTAGGAATGATATAATCATAACTATACATTTCATCCATCAGATGTATATAATAAATCTAAATGTGCTAATATATAATATTTTATAATAAAATACGCTCCTTTTTATTCTCATACCATCTAGGTATTTCCTCAAACAAGAATCACTATTCCCCTTTTTATAAAAAACATACTTATATAAATTACAATTTTGGTTCAAATCTCAACTAGGTTTATGATATGTATTTTTCTAAAGTGATAACAAGCATGTCTAAAATACTAATATGTCTTTTTTTAATTTAAAATAGTAGATTAAAATGTTTAATTATTCATAGAATCTAAGTAAACACATTTCTAACATGAGCACCCATTGTTCTCAAAAGGATCCCATGAATAATTACACTCATTTTCTTTTAATACAATTTGCTTCTATTGTGCATCTCGACTCGTGGTGAAACTTAGATCAACCACTTTTTGGAAATCCAAGGCAAGAAAAAAGTTCAACCCAATATTTGATCTTGTTTTATATAGAAACATAAAGACTCAGTAATTTTAAGAAAATACACATCAATTTTTGATTCCATACACAATGATTTTCAACTCAGCGTTGTATTTCTTAACTCAACATATCTATTTAAAGACTCATCATTAATTTTTAGATTAGGCATTACATGTTTATTGACCTATGGTTTACATGTTATTGACTTGGCATTTCATAGCATTACCAATGCTCTATTAATAGACTTTAGCATTTAATAAATAAATAAACTCAGTGTTGTAATTTCATTACACACAACAATTTAATTAGTGTATCAACTTTTAAGTTATATACACTACATTCTTTATTTATTGGAAAAACATTTCAATTTACCTTAGCATACCAATTTTTATGATTGGCATTTTACTTAACATATATACTCAACATTCTTTAATTAAACTCAACATTCATTAATTAAACTCAACATTCATTAACTAAACTCAACCTTACAATTTAAAACTCAACATTGTATTTAACAAAATCTTATCTTAAGATGGTGCTCACCAGAATGAGATGCAACTTATACAAATTAAGATTTAGTTATATAACTTGAAATGCAAGCTACAAAAATAAGGACACAACCCCTAATTTGGTGAGATGCAAACCAATTAAAAATGTTGACCTGAGAATTGAATTACAATCTATTATTTATTTAATATATAACAATTTCATTCACAAATCAATAATGATTTCAATATAAACACAATTTTCATTAATTTAAAGTACTGGTATAATTTGGATCAATAAGTGACTTGGCATTCACCTTATGACATGGAGTTTTCATTATATATATATTCAAATTTTGTAATTTATATTCAACGCTTCTTATATAATACTCAGTGCTCCTTAAATAGACTTCAATAATTTAATTATTGACTTTTATGATTTATAATTAGACTTCTACATTTCATATTAGACTTCTGCGTTTTAAATATATACTTAGCTCTTTAATCTCAGCCCTTCATTAACAGATTTAAGTGCATTAATAATCTATGGAATTTAATTAAAAATAAGAGTCCTTGAAAGAAGAATGTATTTTTTTAATTTGAATACACTGATTTCCTAATTAAATAATAATGTCATAGTGAAATACCAGCATTTCATTTGTAATTATAAGATCCAGGTTTTTATAAAGCATTCCATTTTCTAATATGCATTTTATTATCTAATTTATTTCTTTATCCTAATGCTTCAATGAAAAATATGACATTTTAAAAATATAAATTCAGCACTTTAATAAAATATACACCTATGCAAATTATTTACATAGTGATTGGTTACATATTCTCTATGATTTCATTTTACATATATAATCGACAATTTCATTCACATGTATATAAACACACAAAATTATAAATTACAAAACCTACCTCTATTCAGAAAAATAATAATAAGCTTATTATCTTTTGCTTTTTCTTTTCTCTAAATCTTGTCCTTTCTTCTTCTCCATGTCCTGTATATATCTCTTTTTAATTTCTCTTTCCTTTATTTATAAAAAAAATCATCTCCATATGTGCACTCTCACTCTTGCATGTTATTTAACCATCATAATTTTCATGCCCTATTTCCCATGTTTGCCATCCTACATATTATCTCTTTCTTCCTTTAATTTTAAAAATCTTAGTTATCTTGTCTTTTAGTTTCTATTTCCAAAGTTTAACTTGAGTTCCATTTTTTTATTTTATTTAAAATCATGAATGCATATTCAAAGTTTTCAAGACTAAGTTTTTCACTAAGTTCACTTGAGTCATAATTAAAAGGACTCAATTTTAGACTTTCATCCTCTATGAATTTCATGCAAAAGAGTTTATCTCTTTACCTTGATAATAAAATTTATTTAATTTATTATAACAGACTATTATCTATTTAAAAAGATAAATTAAAGCATTAATAATTTCCATTAGTATAACTATTTTAATCAAATAACTATGTAAATAGATTATACAATGATAATCAAGGACTTACATTTATGCCTTGACTATTTAATATACATAAATATATTAAATCAAGAAAAATTGTATTTACCGAATATCATTTAAACCTATCACTACATTAGGCAATCCGATTCATGTCAACATCAACTTCATGATAATATAATAACATTACATGAGTAATTATATGCACTACAATTATATATTAGATCACATAATTTAGCTTAGCATTGCATCAATCATAATATGATCATAACAAAAGTATATAAGCACACAAAAAAACCAAACTATCTAGATCAAACATAGAGTTTAAATAATTTATTCTATTGTGATATGTTTGTTGGGTCACTAGAAATTCCTTTGTCATCACCCAATCTCCCCATCTAGCCCATCCTCTCTAATGATGCTCTCCCTCATCAAGATATAAGGGTAAGATCTATCCTGCATCTACCTCATAACAAGTAGGTAGTTAGTCTGAGTCATCATCAACTATTGATACAAAACTAACAAATATACATCCTCAATATACAAAATAAGAAAAATACAACTGTCACATTATGTATACTTAATCACCAATACACTACCAATATATGTCATAAATCTCATGTCAAAGCAATGATAATTAGATAATAACCATATTAATCTATAGATTTAAAGGTTATAAATTATAAGGTGAAATCTAGATGTGACACTAAGAATCTTATAGAAGAAACCAAAGAAATTTTTTGTATAGATGTTATGAATGAGGAGTTAGATCAAATAGAGAAGAATGAGACTTGGAAACTAGTTCCTAGACCTAAAGACAAAAATTTTATTGGCAAAAAATGGGTGTTTAGAAATAAGTTGAATGAAAATGGAGAAGTTACTAGGAATAAGGCTAGATTGGTATGCAAGGGATATGCATAGGTTGAAGGGGTAGAATTTGAGGAGACCTTTGCATCAGTAGCTAGATTAGAGGTAATAAAATTGTTTTTATCTTATGCAAGATTTAAAGGATTCAAAATATAACAGATGGATGTTGAATCTACCTCTCTAAATGGGAATCTAGAAGAAGTGTACATTAAGAAACTTGAAGGGTTCTCTCTAACAGATAATAAAGACTATGTTTGTAGATTAGAAAAGGCTCTCTATGGTCTAAAGCAAGCTCCTAGATCTTGGTATGCTAGGCTTGATAAATATCTATTGGATCAAAGATTCAAAAGAGGAGTTGTAGATAATAATCTATATATCAAGACATAAGATGACCATCAACTGATAGTAGTTGTCTATGTTGATGACATCATATTTGGTGGAAACAATGAAAACATGATAAAGGCCTTTACAAAAATGATGAAAAAATAATTTGAGATGTCCATGCTAGGAGAACTATCATTCTTTCTTGGGGTATAAATCACTCAATTTGAAAAAGGTATATTTATCTCATAAGTTAACTGCATTAGAGAGATGTTGAAAAAGTTTGAGATGGAAGATTACAAGGTAATTAGTACACCCATGGTCACAAGATGTAAGTTAAACAAGGAAGATGAGTTTTCAAAGGTTCATCAAATGTATTATAGGTTAATAATTGGAAGTCTACTATATACCACTACTTCTAGACCTAACATCATGTAAGCAGTAGGTCTTATGGGAACATTTCAAGCAAATCCAAAGGAGAAACATCTGAAAGTAGTCAAAAGGATACTCAAGTATCTGAAAGGAACTATAGAATATAGATTGTGGTATCTAGAAGGCAAGGAGCTCAACTTGATATCCTACACAATGTAGATTGGGTAAGAAGTATAGATGATAGGAAGAGTACCAATGGAGGAGTTATCTTCATAGGAGGATGCCTAGTGTCATGGATAAGTAAGAAGAAACCATCAGTAGCTTTGTCTACTTGTGAGGATTATTATATTGTAGCAGCTTCATGTTACACATAGGTCCTATGGATGAGATAGACTCTAAAAGACTATAAGGTGGAGTATGATGGTCCAAGCCCCATCTATTATGACAATATAAGTGCTATAAGTGTCTCAAAGGACCCTGTCATGAACTCAATAACCAAACACACTCCCATCAAATATCATTTTCTAAAAGAGCAGGTAAGTAAACAAAGTGTCAAACTTGAATATGTTTCTACACAAGATCAGATTGTAGACATCTTGACTAAACCATTACCAAATGTAACTTTTGAACATCTAAGATAGGAATTATGTGTAATTTCTTACCCTTAGAAATCATTAAGATACTGAGGGGGAGATAATCATGATCATTAGCTTCATGTATAGGTGAGTTTTTCAAAAAATGGTATACATGGTTTGACGAGGAGTTTTTCACGTTGATTAAACTGAGATTGATTTATGTTGAAGTGGTTTTATAAATATGAAATTCACTTTGAGAGAGATGATAATTGTAGAATATATTTTTCATTAATGTCAAAGGGGGATAAATATCATACAAGTTTAGAAAGAAAGAAAGATCAAAAAGGAAGAAAGTAGAGGCAAGATTAGAAAGGATGAGAAAGGACAAGAACCAGATATAATGGATGATTGTCATCATGAAGTGGTTGACAGAGTTTTCTAAGTATGTTTTCCATCAATTACAAATAGGGAATTTTTTGAACATTGTCATTGAGTAAGGAGGAGATTATTGAGCATTGTCATTGAGTGTTGATCTTTGATATTTAATGTTGTCATTAATGTCAAAGGTTCTTATGAAAATGCATGGTTCTTTCATTGATGCCAATCTAATATCATTGATTTCAAATGTTCTTATTCAAATGCTTGGTCAAGTAAGCCTTGAGGTATGCTTATGAGGAGTTCTTATTGCCAACACAATGAGTTTTGTTGTTATAAGAGAGTAGTGATGAAAGAATTCTATTTGAAGAATGTTCTAATGTTATCTTGAGTGAAATATTTGAGAAATAACATGAATGAGTATAGGTCAGTTTGTTAAATTTAAATCATCTTGTAATGCTTTGTATAGATTTTGTGAGATGGTATTTATAGGTGGCATGATGATATGAGTGAGCTCCAAAGAAGAAGCTATATGCTTTGAAGATCTGTGTAAGTAATTTTGAAGATGCTCCAAATGAGTTATAAAGAAGTAAATGCTATAAATAATACTTGATAGTGTTTGAGGATGAGAGGGGTTGAGTTTATACATGATATTTGAGGACCTTATAATTGATCAAAAGGTTAGCTTCAAAGATCTATGTTTACAACTCTAAAGATGCTATGAAAATCTCAAACGTGCTCAAAATATCTATAAGTAGCTCTGAAGAAGTTGTATTAAAGCTCTAAATAAGATTAGGTGTATAAGGTTGCTTGAGAAAACACAAGAGACATGGAAACATAGGAGGGTTTTAAGGTGAAGTCTACAGGGTAGCTAGAAGGTTAGATTCTAGGCTTAATAAGATTTGTAGGTCAAGGCTTAGAGAGCAAGAAGAGAGATGATGGCCAGATGAGGTAACATGACCAATTTCCATGAAATAGATGAGAAGGTGAACATTGACATAGGTGAGTCAATTTGTTTTTAGTATGTGCATGAATTTTTTGGTCTTAGTTTGCAAGAAAAGGCTTGGAAAGTATTTCAAGGTTTATTGAGTGCATATAATGAAGAGTTATCTACCCAAGAAGGTTTTCTCAGTGCTCATTGTCACATGTAGATTATACATGATAACCTAAGTTGTTCATGATTGATGAAGAAGAGTTATAGATAAAATTTACAAACATTAGTTTTTAGAAAGAGGACCTAAGTTTTATGAATGATCGTTAAGATTGGAAGATGATCTAAACCCTCATAAAACCCTAATAGTGACCTGATGTTAAAGATATTGTTATAAAGAGATTATAATGGTTTAATATGATAAGAAAAGTTATTAGAGGTTGAAGTCAACTCTCCTAGGCATCTTCAGGTGTGATTAGTTTCTTAGGTGAGTGAGCAGACCCTATAAAAAAATGCTTGTGTTTTAGAGATTTGCTATAGCAAAAAAAGTTAACTGAGTCAAAGTTGCTAAGTGGATGAAGATCAAAGTGTGAGACGTGTAGTTGTTGTTTATAAAGGATTATGGATAGGTTATATATCTCAAGTGTATAAATTTGGTGATCAAAATTAGCCATTCACTAACATACCTAGTGGTGTAGATAGTAAGGAAATTAGATAGATGTGAGAAGATGTTTCCTAATGTGTTTTCATGTAAGAGTGATGCATTAAAATGCATGATGATGTTTTTTAGGTATTGCATGATATATCCTTTATTTGTATAATCTTATAAGTTAGTGTAAGAGGTTGAATCATTGAAGTCAAAATGGCTTATCTAGCTAAGTAGAGTCTGTGAGAAAGAAGGTCAGTAGATTGGTCTATAAGACCAATAGTTTTCATTAGAGCTCATGATCTAATTAATTAAGGTTGCTATGAGGATATTATAAGATAATGTTCATGCATTGAAAGACATTTATGATATTCAATCATGTATCATATGTTCATGTTTCCTTGACTATGTTTTGGATCTAGTTGGCAGCTCTAAGTGAACACCTTGTAGAGAAGTGTTTGACCCTGTTTACTTTGACTAATTGCTGAAGTTTACATAAGCCTAAAAGAAGAGTAACAGATAATTTATGTATGGATGACTTATTATATTGATTTATTCATGATTAAGGCATGTCATTTTAATATGCTAAGACCTATTTATGGTTGATCTAAGTGATTTGAATATGTAGCTAACTAAGAAGGATATGATCAAGTGACTTGTATAAAAGTAAGGTAGTTTAGGCCTATTTGGTATGCTTAAAGGATTCTAAGTGTGGGATAACATAATAGGATAAGTGAATGATATAGATCATTGGTGAGAAGAAGGATGTCATGTAGACTATCATATAAATGTTATGAATATCTAATAGAGGTTTTGCATATGAGGATCAAAGTTAGAAGACCTAATCAAGCCATGAAGAGGGCTAGTTGAGCGAAGAAGGCTGAAGGATAGTTTGAGAGAGACATAAGAGAGTGAAGAGATAAAAGAGTATATCATCATCTATTGTAGAATAAATAAGGGTTTATGAAGGTGATCAAATAATTAGTTGGTTTAGTTGGTATTGAGTCATTTAGGGGGTTAGTGCCTCCTTGTAAGTAGGTGCTTGCTAAAGCCTAGCTCAGTTAGTATTGCATTAGTTGGGGTTGGTGATCTATGCGAAGTTGGTGCTTAACTAAATATTGATGTTTTTATTATAGGAATATAGTCCATTTTCTTCATCAGTGGTTTTTCTGCCCCTAGAGGGTTTCTCATGTATATGTTATGTTTATGTGTTTCATGTTCTTATGATTTGATGCTTATGATTGTTAAGATGTACATGCATATTAGAATGGTTCATACATAGTTAACTGTAATTGAATGAAAAGTTTTGAAGACTGATTCACCTCCCCTATCAATCATCTTATTTCTAACACAATGGAATAACTTGAACATGATGTGGTATTACTTGAAGAAAAGGGTGTTGACCCTATGATGGGGTGTCCACTACTTTGATAAATATGAGATGGTTTATGAGATTTGATGGTGGTAACATGATTTGCATAAATATGTCCCATGGTGATATTTTAATCATATGAGAGGTTATTGTAACCTAGGCCATTAGTATGGGTATTATGATCTTGATTATGATCATGCTAATTATGATTCTGGCCTTGTACTTGTTGACACTAATTTTGTTCTTGATTCTGATCATTTCTTGTTGGTTGTTGATTGTGTTTAGGAAATGGGTCTTTGTGTATGCCCATATCTTGATTAGTGTTTTGTGTCATGTGTTTTACTTCAACTTCACCACTTTTGATCAAATATTCAATGAGATGTCTCAATTAAACACATTGATAAATGTCATGGTTAATAACATGATGGAAATTGAAAAACTCATCTTCCCAATACCAAATGGGTTTGGGTTGATCCTCATGTAATGGCCTTGGTATAGGCCACACAATAAAATTAGCTTATATGAGCTTTTTGAACATGGCTTCAACAGTCTCTCCTAGTTTGATAAATACTCTGTATTTATTAAATGCCATTCATAGAGGAGCCCTTTGCAAAGTAGTTGGTGGATTAGGTGGAGATAGTTACACATTTGAAGTTGGTAGAGCCTACACCATTTTCACATGTCAAGATTCTATCATTCCATTTCTCACCATATTATTATTTTTTCTAAACCCTTTAGGATTTTTTGTAGCAACAACTTGAATAGGTGATTGGGTCTAATCAGATGTTTAACCCATGAATAAATATTGATAATGCATTTAGTAATAAGTGCCTTTTCAATTTGTACACCCTTATCTATGATTTAATCAAATGTATTGGCACACATGAGTCATAGATTATGAGCCACCTTAGGGTGTAAGTTTTGTGAAAATATATCCTCCAACTATTTATCTAGAAAATTGTGTTTAAACCATCCAACTAATGTTCTTTATCACTATAGATATGCTATGAAGTTTTCCCCATATTATTATTTTGATTTACATAAGTTGACCATCGTATAGTAATATTCAATATTATAAAAGAAATGGTTGAAAATTTCTTTAGATAAATCATTCCAATCTATTACTGATCCCTTAGGTAATTTGAGGAGCCAGTCTAGAGCTTGTCCAACCAAACTATGTGGAAACAAGTGAAGAAGATAAACACTACTATAAACTAGCTCTTGGCACAATATAAAAAAGGCTTGGATATGTTCACAAGGATTACCCTTTCCTTTGTATTTTTCAAATTTGGGTGATTTAAAATGAGGTAGAAATGGGACTTAGATAATACTTAAGTCAAATAGATATTGACATATCTCATTAAACTTATATTTCTTTAGTCAGTTTCCCATCTCTAATCTCAACATGATTTCCTTCATCGAATTCCACTCTTGCATGTTTGGTGCATTTGTAAGTGGGATATAATTTTGTTGGGGGTGGTATGTGCAAATTTTATGTTATTTTTTAGGGATATAAACCCTATGATTAATGAATTTGTTTTGATTTACTATTTGAGTTGAGTAGGTTAGCCATTGATTCTGATTTGTTATTTTTGTGAATAATAGAGTTTTATTCCTATTTAGTAAACAAGTCTAAGTAGGATAAATTAGTTAATAATATTCCTAATTAAAGATACTAATTTTTGAAATTATATTGAAATTATACCTTTTCTAAAAAAGTAGTGAGAGAGAGAAAATTAAACTTAGATTATTTTGGAATGTTTCAATTGAGATAGGGTCTAGAAATTTGCATGCAGGACTGGGACACTATCAAAAATAGGTTATTTAAATCTATTTCTTGATTGGATAGGAGTGCTAGAATTGGACAAACTAGGCTTCAACGTTGTAGTCCTTCCCTAGTGCTATTGTCTTTAGGATCTAAGCTTTATGGGTTTTATTTACCTGCTGAGTGTGGGTCTATGTACCAACTTTTAGGTCTTCACTATTAACAAAGATTTTTGTAGAGATGATTCTTCATTTACTTGTATTTTCTATGCAATTGAATGAACTTGGGAAAATAGGGAAAAGGGGTTAGTTTGTGTAATATGCACTAGACATGATTCACACCTCATGTGTGGGCACACTACCTACATACCTATACTCTAGGGAGGGATCAAGCCATATGTAGTTCTCCCTTTAAGAGCGCTTGGTGAAATAGTTAATTAAATGTAAGAAATGCTAAACTTAGGTATGTTTGAGATGGCTAGAGACTATTCTAAAGACTTGATTTAGCTTGAAAGTGTATAGGTTGGCTATATGTAGAGAATAGGGAAGATTGCTTGAGTGATCTTGCTTGTATTCTTTCTTTCTTGAATGATGTTTTCCAACGTTTTCTAAATGATTTTTGAATGGGATTTTATAAGTATCTATTGGCCATGGGTTAGATGGAATTGGACTAGGATGACATAATAAATAAGATGAATCAAGGAAAAATGGTAAACTAGGCTTGAAATATGATTGGACAAGAGTGCTAAAAAGGAGACACCCTAGGGTCCAGTGCTACTATCCAACTTTGACACTATTGTCCTAGGTAGATGAGACTTGGGGGGATGGATTAGTCATGAAGAGAGGGTCTTAGCTTAGCTAGGGTCAAGTATAAAAGGCTATGGATGACTGAGAATTAGTGAAAATAAGCCTAAGAGGTTCATGAGATAAAGCAAGAGGGATGATGTTGTACTAAAAGTTATATTATGAATGGATCTGAGTGCTCAATTCCATAGAAAGTGGCTCAAGAATGCAAAATCTAGTCCTTTGGCTCGATCGTTGCTGACTAAGTGAAGCTAGATGATCATGCATATGATAATCAATGTCTAGACTATGTGTTTAAACCCTTTGAATAGGTGGCTGAAGAATACAAAGGTTGGCCCTTTGGTTCCATTATTACCTCGTGAAGTGAAGCTAAGAACTAATACCAGTATATATGAATGTGTATGTCATATGAGATGGCATCTAAAGTCCATGAATGCTCTAGAAATTTGATAATGTGGCATGGATAGCTAAATGTGTACTAAAAACTAGGCCAATGTTGGTCAACTCAGAAAATATGGAAATTAGGCTTGTATGAAAGCCACTCCAAAATTGAAAATTTGGCTTATGTGGAAGCCACTCAAGAATTTAGGTACTCAAGAATGTGGAGGCTAGGCTTGTATGATATCCACTCTAAAATGATGCCAACCACATATAGATAGAATAAGGAATGCAGTTACTGAGAATGCCTAGGTAATGCTAAAAATTGAAAGAAAAGAAGCAAAAAGTGCTATGCAATCTGCCCCCAATCACTAGTGTCTAAAACATGGATTCTAATATGAAAGTTATACCAACTACCATATCTAAAATTGGAAGTGATAAATAATCATGTCATGCATGATGCTCCCTATGTTTAGATTCTCTAAGAAAACTATATGAAAAACTATTGATCTGAACTGGTCTAATTATGCAAAACTATAGTTGAACCTACCTTTTTGCCTACTTCTATAAAACCTACTTTTTCTATTATTTGGATAGGAGTGCCAAAAATAGGCCACCCTATTGTTTGATGCTATAGTCAAACCTTGGTGTTATTGTCCTAGGCTAAAACTGATCACTATTATAAAATCTTGACTATCTGCCTAGTCTATTTTGAGTGGTTTGATGATTGGTTATTGTTTTGGTTATTCTAAAAATATTTTTTTATTGATACGATCTTTGATCTCTATAGTAAAACCCTTGTTTGTTATCCCCTCTTTTGTGGGTAGTATGTACCCTACAATGATTACCTTTAAAAGAAGAAGCTCTGCAAGTGTGTTAAGCTAGAAATACATATGATATAGCAATGATAATCAACAAGATATAGCATGGTTTGATTTGAGAGATTATTAGATCAACTTGGGTATGCCTAGATAGATATAAAAATATAGTAGCATGTGCAGTGTACTGAACTTTAATTGAAAGTGTTAGTTGTTAGTTTTATTTGTTGTTAGTTAGAGGGATGGAGCATGATTTCCATCATGACATCCAATAAAATAGGAAAAATGCATGATATAGATCATGGAATTAAAAGAAATCAAAAGCAATCAAGTAAAAAGCACATAAAGAAAGAAGCAAGATGCATACAAGGGTGGTCAAGGGGTCAAGCAAATAAGGGACATGGGAACATGTCACTCAAATTAGAAAACAAGCATACAAAGCATGCTCAAATGCCACATACACATACAATTGAAACAAGCAAGGTTAACATGGAAGCCACAATCACATAGATGAGTATAGGCAAAGGACATTAGAAAATTTCATAAGGAACACACATGAATATAAGAGAAGGACATTGGAAAATGTCTTAAGGCACATACAGGAGATAAGTAGGAACTAGAAATGCAATCCAACGAGCTACACTAAGTAATAAGAGAAAGCATGTAATAACTAGAAAGATACAATCACATCTAACTAATCAAATCAAGAGTGAAATTATGTAAGGCATGTTTAGTACAAGATTATGTATATGCTAAGAGATACACAAGTGCTAGATATTAGTGAAATGTTGATATAGTAATCTATATAATCCAGTAAGTAATGTACATTAGTACGATAAATTAGAGTGTGTATTAAAGGAATGACATAACCTGAATGGTGTAGTCATGTGGAAGATGCCCCTAGTGGGTATGTATATTGAAGTGTGTCTCGAATGTATATTTAGGATTCCCCCTCAATGGGTAAAGTGAAGTAATCAAAGAGCTAGATATCATTGCACACACTCAAATAAAATCAAGTAAAGCATGTCATTATAGATAAATTGACATACAATAGCATGAAATAATAGATGTAAGTCCTAGCATAGTAGTAGGAATGTAAAACATGGATGATGCATACAATCAAAATGTTTGTGTTATTTTGACATTTTTGAATGTTTGTGGAGTTTGAAATGTTATATTATTTATTATTCTTGTAATATTTTAAAGTATATATAATCAAGCAGATTAAACTATGTACAAGTATTATTGAGGTGAAATGATACAAATTGATGATTCTCATGTGAGATTCCCTATCATGGTGTCTTATATCAAGGATTGTAATCATGTGTGATCATGAAGCATGATGGAAATGTTGAAACTATGAATCTAAAAGTTATATATGATATAAATGTTCTAAAATATTTGAAGTATAAACTGATTATGGGGCCCCTCTGTAACTCTAAAAAGTGGATGAAACTATAGGGATCTTAGGGACCCATCTAGAAGTAGGATAATCTCTCTAAACATGTGTTTTGTGTGTAGATGCATGAGATCTCAATGAAACTACTCTGGGTGTGAATACCGTAGCTAGAAGCTATCTAGAATCTTGAAGCTATGAAAGTGTATGAACCCTCTATAATGATAATGGATACCTCAACTATGTTTGAATCTAAAGTGGAAGAGGAATTATAACTAGAGGAGAAGATAAAACTGGTGACAAAACTAAAATTGGTGGCAAATTAGAAATTGGTGACTACAAACTGGTAGATGGATCTAAAGTGGGGAGTGGTAACTCATATGAAACTCTATCGATTATAAAAACCTCATAAGTGTGAATGAATTTCATGCATCTATGAAATGTAGAAGGTAATACTCTAAGTTTTTGAATCTATGGTTGACCAAGTAACATATCAAAAACTCCTACACTAGGAACTATAGTAAAGCAAAATCATTTAGAGTCTATGGAAATAAGTTTTTGAAGCTATGATTTGATAGACTATAGAACCATTTTAAATCATAATCCTTTAGACTCTGTGGAAATAACTTGGTAAGTAATCAATAATTTGGTACATAATCCAAGCATGCTACATGAAAATCTATAAAATGTGCTTCTAGATCACTCTTGCCATCATAAAGAGTAAGCTTGGGTTGAACAAAACCTTGTGGCGAGGGTGTAGAGGCAATGTGATGTGCCAATGGTGTATGTAAAAGAGCAAAAAAATCTAAAGCCTACATAGTTCTAGTGGCACCTTGCTCAATATGTAACACCTTGTATTGAAGAGATCTTTATCTCATGCACAAGGGCTGCCACATCAGGAGATAAATATGTATTAGCTATAACTAGTGACATAAAGGCAGGTTGGGCTACTATAGGGGGTTATTGAGACATAGTTGCCCCCGTAATGTCATTTTCAACTTGTTACTTTGTGGTTTGAGAAGATTGATCATTGTTCACTTTTTGTTTTTCTTCTTGTAGAATTGTAAGCATGTCATCTTGCATATCTAGATGTTTGGTTAAGAGTTCTTGAAGTTCTCTTTTATCAGTTTCATCAAAATTGGTATATTAGGCCATTGTTAAAGTAGGAAGACAACTTGAAATGTTTTAAAATGTTTTGTAATAAGTGTTAATAGGCAATGTGATAGAAAATGAAAGTACTGAATATAAGAAATACAAGGTTCTAAAATAGTGAATTGGAATTTTCATAAAAAGGATACTGAGATAGAAAACATGGAAGGTGATACCTCAAGAAGAAAAATAGGAGCTAATACATACAACTAGGTTTTTTTCAAAAATATTTTTGAAAAATACTAGTAATTTTTGAAATTGAAATTAATTTTTTTAGTTAAGTATTTATGAAAAAATTCAAAAATTTATGGGATGTGCTTGATTTAATCGGACCTAGTAGATGCAACTAGGGTTTTGAGAAAAATAAATTTATTTTAAAATTTACTACAAAATTTTAAAATTTGAGAGGAATTTTTTATTTTAATATTCAAGAAAAAACTAAAATATTAATGGGAAAAAATTAGCGAGGAATTTACCCTAGGGTTTAAATTAGCCATGGTGGGAATTAACCCTAATAACAGGTAAACTAGTCTCATGATGCTTCAAAATCAAACAATAATTAGTAAAGCACTATCAATAAGCATAATATTTATACACCTATAAAATTAATGACTAGGCTAAAATATTCCTATCAGGCCCTCCTTCTAGCACCACTTGTTGTTTGATCTAAACTCTAGTTCATGAAATACCCATGAGATTGGGTATTCCCCAAAAGGGAAGATGGAGACAACTACAGACTTTCATCCTCCATTTTAGGACTAATATAGGATCAACCTAGGGTGAAGATATAGGTATTTAACTTCAAAAATGGAATATGCATGAATAGTCTGCAAGAGATGTATTCTCACCATCGAAATTCCAATATGAAGTTCTTACATAGAGATACAATTATCAAAGTTTATTATCAGAGTTCATGTATTATGTTTCTTTGTTTATAAATATACGTGGAGAGGGTAGTTCAATATCATCAAATAAAAACAAAAAAAGAGGGGAGAGTGATGCAAAAAAGGGAACCTCTAGGTTTATAATGAATTCAATGCATCAACCATCAAACCAAGTGCCATTGCCACATTTATACCACTATAGATTGAGTTTCACTAAATTTATACCTCTAAGAATACACAATGGGAGAGTCTAAATAAAAAGGAGAGTATGCCTCAAATATGATTTATCACTAGATATAAGCACTAGGAGTTTATATTAAACTACACATAAACACCCAATGGAAAATTATAGCTTAACACACAAATTAATAGTACTATAAATAGCCAAACACATCATAACCATAACACACATATAGTAGCAAGATATTAGTCCAATTAATCTAGCATTGAAAATCATTCAAAATGGAGATGAAGAATAACTGATACGTAGAATGAGATCTTTGTATAAAATAGGAATTGTATTCATTTAAAAAAAAAGTGTTATTACAATGATCGATCATGGCCAACTCTATAGTCCAATGAGATGAAGGAAAAAGTAGGCGAAATCCTGGCTATAATCCAACAAAATTTTTTAGCAAGTTTTTTTGACCCTATATTACAATACATATTTGCCTTACATATATGCAGATGGGATTCACCTCCAAATAGCATGAGATTCCTAACTTGGGCCATTATGGCCACTCATGAAAGTTACAACTATAATTCAAAATTCAAAACAAACAAAATATCCTCAATCCCACAAAAATATCCGTGGACCACTTAGTTGTGTTAGAAAATAATATCCCAAATAATGCATGAAAGTAATAAAAATATGGAATAACAAGCTAAAATAAACAATGAACAAAAAATATCACTAGATAACATAAAGATTATGTGGAAACCCTTGACAATAATCAAGGGAAAAACCATGGTAGCGTCTAATCTTATTATTAACTTCAAAATAACAACCTCTCCATCAAAGCTACCTAAAAACACACTTTCCTCTTACAATGCTTTCACATAAGAAGCATACAAGGCTATATAAAGCCTTTCAAAAAACTAATTACAAAATTATTTTTCCCATGCTTCTACAAAATTATCTAAGCTTCATACACTTTCACTCTAGCTTCAAGCTTCCAACCTTAAAATACATGAGAGGGAGTATAATAAATATATATAATTTAAAGGAGAGATAAATAATAAAAGTGAAACCTAATATAAATAGGAAAAATGCACCAACCTCTTTGTGGCCGCACTATTCATCAATAGTGAACATTATCCCCCTCACATGTGATTGGTCAAAAGATTCTCCCACTTTTAACCTAAGGATCCCACCTCCATGTGACTCCACTATGTTGTCCCCACTTCACATGGGCCTCAAATATTGAATAATGATCCTTGTACCCACTTTCTCATGTGCATCCATATTAGTCAAAATTTTCCTCAACTTTTGACTTCACATACACATGCTTAAGGATAAATTTTGCCCCACAAGCATATGGGTGAAGATGTTTATTCCCCACGTGATTCCAAAGGTCACCCATCAAGATATGTCCCCCCATTTCTCTCTCCTAATATTTTAATAATCAATGAAATATTCCTTATAGACCATGCCACATCAACAAAGTGCCACCTCATAGGTATAGTCACCACCAACTCACACTACCATCTTACCATTGTGAATAGAAATTACCACCTCGTCACATGAATAGTGTCATGTGAATATTGACTTCACATCCTAAAATTATCCCACTTGAAGTTAATATACATAGGTTTTGACACACTTGTAGATTCTTCCATCTAGCTGTCAACCATGCCCTCTGTTGCCCTAACATAAACCTCATAGAAGTTTTACTACATTACTAAAAATTCTCTATCCTAATTGGATTTGTAAAAATATACTCCTCCATAGTATATTTCAAAACTTAAAGTTATTTTTCACTTATTCACACATAGACCAATCATCTTATTGAGATTCTACCATGAATCACTCATAACTCTCACTGCTTGGAAGTATCCAGTCTGGTAATCTCTATGGAATCAAGAGGCTTCCTACTCCTATTGAATCCAAAACATAAGATAAAAACATGTCTTCTCCTCTATAATAATATGTTACTAGGAATATAACTCACATTGAAATAAGTAGGGTACTTCCTTGATTTCTCATCCTTATGCATTTGCATCTTTGGTTTTCTCCTCATACCACCTTCATCATGTCATTATCATTGAGCCATCATACTAGTGATCATGTTAGGGCATGCATCTAACATGTCATCAACACATATAGAATCAACCTATGCTAAACACTCTATCTCTCCAAGAAGTTACTACTATACTTCTATTTACATCTCTGCTTTAGCTTGTATAGTCTTAAATCTACAAACCATCAACTCTTTACCTCATCTATATATCCCTATGTCTACTCTATCTCTTTTAGGGAGATCACCATTTAGGAATAAAGTTGATCCAAATTTAAACAATAACTAGTGCATGTATTACTTTTGATAGTCATTAATAAAGAAGATGACATATAAGTTAATACCATACTTCTCATAGCCTATAGCTATCAACCATGCCCAAACATGGAACAAGTGGACCAATCATATCTCTAGGGAAGTCATTGTGATACTCAGTGCATCAATACACCTACTGAGTTTTCAAGCCTAAAAAATGCATCTAAAATGCATCATGTTCTATACATGTCTAAACATATGACCTTCTCCTTTCAGGAACACTAGGTCTCACTTTGTCTTTTTCATCTTCTCCAACCTGAACTACTTACAAAAAGTACAATGTTAGGTGTCTATTATACCTCCTCCTTTTCATGGATTTTCTTATCATCTACAACATCTCATCTAATAACATGTGGTCAGTAGGATACCACATAATACACCCCTTCTTCTTTGTTTCTAATAACTATACTTGCTTGATTTCAAATCAAGCCTAGACATTAACTTGTGCTTTAAACTTCACCCTCTTAAAAGACTTAATTCTATCAAGCATCACATCACCTCAAGCAATATTTAATCTTACTAAATCTTCACATAGTTGATATAAGGAGTCATAAGATTCTCCTTTTACCACCATTAGAGGTCCTTTATAAATTTTGCATTTACCATTCCTAATGGTACAAGAATACCCTAGCTCATCCATCCTCTTGATGGACATCAAATTATTATTCAACATAGGAATATGATGCACATCATTCAAAATTTTGATTCTACTATCATTCAGCCTGATCCTTATATCCCATCTTTACACAATCTCTAATAGATGATCATCACCCATATAGACAAACTCTCTACTACATGGCTAGTAACTCAAGAACCAATCTCTATGTGGAAACATGTGAAAAGATGCACCTGAGTTTAAAACCCAAGCATTATCACTAGATTTATTTCTAATAAGAAAAAAAATCCTCATGTGTTATCTCTTCCTCTGAATCTATTGTGTTATCCTCAACTGAAGGTGGATTCTTGATCTGTAAACTACACTGATAAACTCAAAGTGAAGTTTCAAGTATGAATACTAAATTTCTCAAAACTTAACTAATTCTTAAAAAACTCAAAAGAACTTGCAAAATGTTTGGCAAAAATGTTCTCAGTTGTTGAGTTGGAATGGAATTGTCAAAAGACTTGTTACTTCCATTTACCAATTAAACTAGTTTTTAATAACATTGTGTTATAATTATCGAAATGAAAATTACTTACATGAGTTCATTTACAAATTAACCCAAATCAGCAAACTGAAACAAAATCATGCATCAAAATGATAATTACCAAAACATGAAAATGTGATAATGGAGTTCATCTCAACAATAGATGCCTACATCTCCAGGTTCTCCAAAGGAATGGACCATTTCCATTAACAACACTTCAAACAACTAGAAACAATAAACAACTTTCCTGCAAGTTGATATCTCAATGCAAGAATTCACCTTCACTATGACTTAAATCAAGCCCAACACCTTCAAATTTTGTGAGTATTCATAATACCTGCAAAGTTGCTTCAAAAGTCCTATAAATCTCCTCTATGGGCTGAAATATACTCCTCCAATATGTAAATTGGATAAAAAGAGTATTAATACTATGTATTATGGCCAGAAAATGGATAAAAATCCATTACATAAGCTTTTCCAAAGCTTGTACAAAGTCTTGGCCTCTTAAAAATAAAAAACACAGTCCAAAAATTGATTACTTCAAATAGAAATTAGTGCCTTATATAACACTTTGATCTTCATAGCTGAAGTGGTCAAGGCCTATCCCTTTTGGGTGGCAGGTCAAGGGTTCAAACCGTTGGCCCTCCTTTCTAGGCACTTTACATGAAGTTTGAAATCTTCTCCACCTTTTTTGGCATGATTGATTTCTTCTTGGGCGCATTTGTCTCTTGTTTTATCCCACATTTGCTAGGAATAATAGTTTACATGCTTAAAATAGACAAGTTGATCCCCTTTTCAAATACCTAAGACTTAGGTTCCATCTTAGGCCACCACTTAGACTTGGTCAATGCATGATTGGTGGTGTGACATGGCAGGTGATGTGGCAGCTTGTGCAAGTTGGCCTTTGGCGCCTTGTTTTAAAGTGATAAACGTTTGAAAATTTCTCAAATAACATGTGAAATAAAAGCACCAAACCCAAATTTTTTTTGAACCTAATTATTTTGCCATGTGTCAAATCGCTGTTGGTCCACTTGGCATATTTAAACAATGCCACGTCACTTTCAACTCTCATTTTTTGACCAATCTTCAAATGGCCATAACAAGAGCTCTCAAACTCAAATTTACATTTCAAACAATGCATCAGAAAGCTCTCAACGAGATCTACAGTGTGTCACCACTAAAACTCTAACTTGAAACCATTATTAGAACCCAATTTTTTATCACACCTCCCTAATGGAGGGCTTTTGGTCTCCAAAAGTCTAATATCCCTTAAAACTGCAAACTAGTCTATTGCATCCATGAAAATAGAACCCAATCATAGCAAGAGGTATAAATAATTGCATTAAAATAATTCACAATCAAACTACAAAAATGCCTAATCCAAATGCATGAGTAAGTGCATCTGCAACTACAAAAGTGATTATAACATATCAAACTGCCTACCCAAATGTCACATCCTATAAAGCGGTGAATTGCCAAAAACTGAAAAAACTCCCAATGTAACTGCAAGACAAGTTTATAATGTTGACAACATACAATAAATGTTGTGGACATATTGAAATACAATGCCCTAGTATGGGACTTATATGCTAAGCAAATGCAAACAACCAAAAGTGTATGTTGCGTAACATCTAAACATGCCCATAGGGTCTTAACAATGCATCTATACATCCATGTGCCAAAAATAGATACATTCAAAATAGCAGTCAAACAAGGGTTGTAAGGAATTAACTCAACCTACCACATGCATTCTGCTATTATCTCCAACTAATCAAATGAGTTCAAGTCCTCTAGACAACTCACATAGCATAAATAGGAGATTCAAAACTTAGAGTTATCAAAAAGTGAGAATTGAAAAACTTCATATGATAAACCTATCTTGAAGTGTTCCCACCAACTCTAATCTACATCTATCAAAGCTTGTTCATTTCCTTAGGTGAATTATTAACCATGCTTTGCAAAAAGAATGTAGTGATAATCCATTTAACTATTTTTTTCTTCCTAGTGAAATTGATTGTCTTAGTGGATTCCTTAGCATCATTATGGATTGAATTAGCTTCATTAACCTTAGTGAGAGGTTTGTAAATCATCTTAGTTCTAACATTACTTGAATGTGAATATGAATGAAGCTTAAAACATCTATCAATCTTATGTCCACTCACTTTACAATGAGTGCAAACATCCTTCTTAGGTGAGGGTCCCCTTTTGCCAATTCCCATCTTATCATGAGAATGGTCTTTCAAACATGTAATCTGTTTCAACAAAGCATTTCATTTCCAACAAGTCTTAACACTATGGTTATTCATCCCACAAAAAGTACATGTAAATGATTGCATTATCTTCTATACATTATATCCAAACTTCTTAAATATATCAATTGGATCAGAAGATTTAGTGTAAGAATCAGGAGGTGGAATCTCAATACCTTTTTTACCTTTACACCTTTGAACTAGTGGCCTAGAAACTTCGTTATTGGAAGCTCATCTTCCTTTAGCCATGGACGAAACTTCTCCATCATCCACCTGCCCACTAGTATAACCCAAACTTGCATGAAGAGGTCTATGCTCAACCTGGATTGGGTTAGTTATAACTTGGCTATCTCTACCAAGTCCTCCATTATAACCCATTTTAAACAATAATTTAGATCCTATGCCCTTAGTGTATCTTTCAAAATCACCAAAACCAATATTACTAGAATTTGAATCTGAAATGGTAGAAGAAGACGAAGATTTTTTTCGTAAAAAACTTACATTGCACTCAGTCATAGTCTCTACATCTGAATTTGAAGGCTTTACCTTTTCACACTCACCACATTGTAATCTAATCAAGAGCTCATCCTTGGATTCAAGCTCCAATTTTAAACTTGTAATTTTCTCTTCAAGGGAATCGAGCTTGCATCTCAAGAATGCATTCTCATCTTGAATTTGGCTATAAATGCTTTCAAGCTCTTCCATCTTGGCTTTATGTGACAACTTACCCATGGTTTTTTGCAAACACACTGATTCCACAACTGCACACTGCAATCTAATCAAGTGATATGGATAACCAATAAACTGAAAGCAACTATCAAAACTCAATCAGAAGCTAACCCAACTTTTTAACTACTCTAATACCAACTTGATCTGTAAACTACACTGATAAACTCAAAGTGAAGTTTCAATTATGAATATTGAATTTCTCAAAACTTAACAAATTCTCAAAAAACTCAAAAGAACTTGCAAAATGTTTGGCAAAAATGTTCTCGGTTGTTGAGTTGGAATGGAATTGTCAAAAGACTTGTTACTTCCATTTACCAATTAAACTATTTTTTAATAATGTTGTGTTATAATTTTTGAAATGAAAATTACTTGCATGAGTTCATTTACTAATTAACCCAAATCAGCAAACTAAAACAAAATCATGCATCAAAATGACAATTACCAAAACATGAAAATGTGATAATGGAGTTCGGCTCAACAATAGATGCCTACATCTCTGGGTTATCTAAAGGAGTGGACTGTTTACATTAAGGGAACTTCAAACACCTAGAAATAATAAACAACTTTCTTGCAAGCTGATATCTCAATGCAAGAATTCACCTTCACCGTGACTGAAATCAAGCCTGGCACCTTTGAATTCTATGAGTCTTCATAATACCTGCAAAGTTGCTTCAAAATTCCTATAAATCTCCTCTATGGGCTGAAATATACTCCTCCAATATGCAAATTGGATAAAAAAAGTATTAATACTATGTATTATGGCCATAAAATGGATAAAAATCCATTACATAGGCTTTCCCAAAGCTTTTACAAAGTCTCATCCTCTTAAAAATAAAAAACACAGTCCAGAAATTGATTACTTCAAATAGAAATTAGTGCCTTATATAACACTTCGACCTCCGTAGCTGAAGTGGTCAAGGCCTATCCCTTTTGGGTGGCAGGTCAAGGGTTCAAACCATTGGCCCTCCTTTCTAGGCACTTTGCATGAAGTTTGAAATCTTTTCCACCTTTTTTGGCATGATTGACTTCTTCTTGGGTGCATTTGTCTCTTGTTTTATCCTAAATTTGCTAGGAATAACAATTTACATGCTTAAAATAGACAAGTTGATCCCCTTTTCAAATGCCTAAGACTTAGGCGCCATCTTAGGTTGCCACTTAGACTTGGTCAATGCATGATTGGTGGAGTGATGTGGTGGGTGATGTGGCAGCTTGTGCAAGTTGGCCTTTGGCACCTTGTTTCAAAGTGATAAATGTTTGAAAATTTCTCAAATAACATGTGAAATAAATACACCAAACCCAAATTTTTTTTGCACCTAATTATTTTTCCATGTGTCAAATGGCTATTGGTCCACTTGGCATATTTAAACAGTGCCACGTCACTTTCGACTCTCATTTTTTGACCAATCTTCAAATGGCCATAACAGGAGCTCCTAAACTTGGATTTACATTCTAAAAAATGCATCAAAAAGCTCTCAATGAGCTCTACAGTGTGCCACCACTGAAACTCTGACTTGAAACCATTATTAGAACTCAATTTTTGATCAATTCTAATTTCCATCCTTCTCATTCTTCAAGTACAAACAATCCTTTGCAAGTGTCCCAGTTTTGCATAGTGCCAACACTTGGTCTTCCACTTGGGTCCTCTATAATTTGACCTAGATTATGATCTCCTTTGTATGTTACTCTCACTAGATCTCCCTCTTAAATCTAGATATTCATTACTTGAGGATGCTCTAAAAGCCATTCTTCTCATCTCCTCTCCAAGCCATGTTGCAACCACCTCATCAAATTTAAGATTTATTGATGGTCATCACCACATTATCCCAAATATCAAGGAGTGAACACAAAAAAGTGATAGCCTTGTCTTCATCCTCTATCTTCACATTGATGGAGACTAGCTTGCTAACAATAGTGTTGAACTTGTTCAAGTGAGCAGTAATAGATGAAATCTCCTTCATCCTCAAACTATATAGTTGATTCTTTAGGAATACTTTGTTTGTTGTTGAATTTGTCTAGTACAGTTTATTCAACTTCTCCCATAACTCTTCTATGGTCTTCTCCTTAGCAACATTAAAGATCACAAAGTCAACAAGATAAAAATGGATTGTATAAACTATATTCATATTCATCTTGCTCCAATCTTCATCTATCATACTATTGGGTTTACTTGCAAGACTCTTAAAGACTAAAGTTTGGTCATACTACACCAAGAGATCCTCTAACTTCAACTTCCATAGGGAGACAATTCTACCATCAAACTTTTCTACTTTAAATTTGGTTACTCCTCTCGTCATTGTAATAGCTCCCACTTACACAAAGTTCCCTAGCTCAATAGTAAACACTCACACAAGATTTTTTAAAAGATCCTAGCTCTAATACCAGATGTTAGGAAATAAGATCCTAAATAGCATGTGAAAGTTGTTGTCCCCAAAAATATCACTCATTTTTGGGACAAATTATGAACTAGTTTGGTCCTACAAGACCAAAAAATTGTCTCTTCCCTTTTCAAAATTTGTTATGAGCATTCAATTTCCTCATTTTCCAAGCTTTTTCAGTAAAGGGATTAATAGTTTCAATAGGTTCAAAGGCTTTTATAGGTGAGTTCAATCAAAAGAACTAGTCTCCAGTCATTCTTAGCAAAGGTTCAATGAGCGATTGGTTTAACGCATTTTGTTCGAGTGATCAAAAGACTTAGCCAAATAACAAAGAATGAACCAATTAAACCATTGAACCGTTGAACCAAAGTTGGTTCAATCAGTTGGTTTAATCGGTAGGTTCAAGGGGCTTCCCCAGGGCTGAAGGAATAAATGCCCTTGTGAAGGGTAGGCTACATTTGTTCAAGGGTCAAAGAGAAGCCAAAAGAGATAGAATTCCTTTAGATTTGGTTCAAGGACCAAAAGGAACTCCTTTAGACTTTTTGTTCGATGGAAATGACTAAGTGAAGGAGGCCAAAATAATTTCTTCAAAAAGGTTATTCTATGGGAAAATGACCAAGGCAAAATTCCTTTAGACATTTTGTCTGAAGAAATTCACCCGAGAAGAGAGCCTAAAGAAATTGAAGGGAATGAGCGGCTAAGGAAAAGCCCAAAAGTTGAATCCCGATAGAAAAAGATAAAGAGAAGGAATTCCTTTAGACTTTTTGTTTGAAGGAAAAGTCTACCAAAAAAGGAAAAGCCTGACTGAAGAGAAAAGCTTTAAAAAAAATGCCTGATGGAAAAAGACAAAGTGTAGTAGAAGCTACCACATGTCCCTTATAGAGCTGAAGCAGAAGCTGTCAAGTGTCATCTATCGAGACACTATTTCTAATAAGTTTCAAAGCTATAGAAGTTACCATGTGTCCCTTGTAAAGCTCGATGGAAGCCACCAAGTGTCAACATTTGTGGTCTCTCCCTTTCATTTCATAAAGACTGTGGTGGGCCCTAGGTGAGTTGATAAAGTAAGCAGATGCTGCCACATGTCCTCACCTATTTCACAGTGGAACATGCCATGTGTCACTTGTTGAGATTAGTGGAAAGTGGCCAAAGCAAGCGAAAAAGACATCAAGGAATTGCTAAGGAGGATGACAGACTTGAATGCATTCAAAGGCCAAAATGCTAAAGGCAAGAACCACTGATGGAAGAGTGTAAAGAGCTAGCAAAGATGGGAATTTAGCCCCGAGAGCTCACATTCTAGAAAAAGACAAAACCAGGAAGAGACAAAGAGGGAAAAGCTAGAAATATCTATGTAAAAGTTATTTCAGTAGGTGGAACAGTCTACCAAGAAGATATTTTGGCTTACAAACATTGAAGGCACAACCTGTTTGTCTCTCTTGGAGTAAAGGTGAAGTGGATAGCTGCATAGATCCCATATGACCTAGGCCCAAGAGGAGACATTTGAGATAAAGTAACACACCATAGTCAAGGCAGCCACCTTGTTCTAGCATGGTTCCCTGATAGAACTGAAAATGCATTCAAGGCATTGAATGCACAGCATGGGCCATTCCATGAAACAAAGTGCCAAGTCTTTCTTGGCTACTATATATTATAATCTCTTTTATTGTTTTAAGGGAGATATTCTAATTACCAAAAGCAAAACTCCACCCAAATTGAAAGGCATTACTGAGACTTTGAGCTCAAATTGTTCATCATATTTCTTTGTTTGAATCAGAAAGCAAGTTACTTTCAGACTTTGTGTTGTTATAGCTTGTATCATTATAGGAGATTGTTCTTATGTCTATTTCATAAATGTATTATTGTTTATTCAATTTAACAAGCAGAGCTAGTGGAGGTGATAAGGAAGGTGTCCCAAAGCCAACTATAAGAAGACTTTGTGCTACCTACAGTTGCCTTTAGTGTGTTTATCTTTTTTTGTTTCCTGTGTAAAGGACCTTGGGATGAATTTGTACCCCCATTATTCTTTGTATTTCACTCTTGGGCAATCGAGGTAGAGAATTTGTGATACATCTCAGGCTATTGGTTACTCTACACTTTTGGTTACTAGTTACTTACCAGAAAGTTTCCTATTGTTTGCAAGAACAAGCACTTCTAAAAGAAGAGAAGTGCCTTCTGTCATATCACCAAGATTTCTACTATCCAGGAAGGGATTTGGCTCTTGGCTGAATGTTACTTCTGAAAGAAGAGAAGTACCTTCACCAATCACCCAAGATTTTTCCTTTGGTTTATGAGCATCATCTCTAAAAAAAGAGAGATGGATGGTTTATCCTACCCTCGAGTGTTATTTTCTACACACACACACACACACACACACACACACACAATATATATATATAGCACCTTTATACCTATAGGGTACCTCCCCTTGATGAGAGGAGAGATTTGTCCCCTTTGGATGTGGTAAGCCTGTAACTTTGGATGACCAATCTCCCTATGCTATGGTTGAAGAGACCTATTTTGCTCACTAGTTAGCTGGTTGACAAAATATTCACCTAACAAAAGTAATAATAAGTTTAAATAAACAACAAACAAATAATATCACCAGATAACATAGAGATTATGTGGAAACCTTTGACAATAATCAAGGGGAAAACCATGGGTAAATGGCAATGTCCAGTCTTCTTGCTGACTTCAAAATAATAACCTCTTTAACAAAGCTTCCTTACAACACACTTTCCTCTTAAAATTATTTCACACAAGAAGCAACAAGGCTATGCAAATCCTTTCAATAAACTAATTATAAGCTTATTTTTCCCAGGCTTATCTGAGCTTTATACACTTGCACTCTAGCTTTCAAGGTTCCACCCTTAACATACATGAGAGGGAGTATCATACATAGATAGAATATAAAGGAGATAATAATAATAATAATAATAATAATAATAATAATAATAATAATAATAATAATAATAATAATAATAATAATAATAAAGGTGAAAACCAAGAGAGAGGAAAAATGCACCACCCTCCATGTGCCCTCACTATTCATCAATAGTGAACATTATCCCCCTCACATGTGTTTGGACAAAAGATGCTCCCACTTTTGACTTGGGGATCCCACCTCCATGTGACTCCAAGATGTTATTCCCACTTCACATGGTCCTCTAATCTATAATAGTGATCCTTGTCCCCATTTTCCCATGTGCATACACATGATTCAAAATATTACTTAACTTTTGACTTCATATGCACATGCTTAAAGATAAATTATGTCCCACAGGCATATGGGTGAATATGCTTGTTCCCCACATGCTTCCAAAGGTTACCCATCAATATATGGTACCAAAGTTCTCTCTCTTAATATTTCAATCAATAAAATATTCCTTTTGGACCATGCCACATCAACAAAGTGCCACCTTATAAGTATAATCACCACCAACTCACACTACCACCTCATCAACATAGTCACTACCAACTCACCATTATGAATAGTAACTGCCACCCCATCACATGAATAGTGAATTCACATCCTAACAAGTTGATATATGGGGGAAAATGTGAAGGTATGGATCTAAACTATTTTAATCTTGCATCTCTAGCTTTTAATATGGCTACCACAAGGTTAAATTCCTTATCTATCTTAACAAAGTTCATTGGGGGCTCCCTAACTATCACCTTGACTTGAGTCACTAGCCTCTGATAGACCTCGAAAGGAGCTTCCATTGACACCTGGAGCCTAGAGACCTAGTTGATTCTCTGAGTGGATTGTGTTGATAACTTCAAAACTACTCGAGCCCTTTATTTACTTTAGTGAACTTCTCCCTCATGGCCTAGTCGAATTGACCATAGTGAGTTCTAAATTATTCCATATTTAGTAGGGTGCTATCTAGGTGGAATAGCATAGATATATTTACCTCCTTGAAATAGGTCAATATCTTCTTATTTCCCTCATCCCAAGGTCTAGTTATAGTATGCACCATAACCAACCATTCCTCTATAGTCAGCTTCATATTTATGGCATATGTCTAATACAACCCCAAGTCTAATGTTGAAATTAGTTTCAATCTTGGTAGCATACCCTTGTTAATCACCACCACCAACTTCCTACACTTTATATCTATCTCTACAATCCTATCTAAGTAAGCCTGAGTCTACTAGATAAGCACATTAGTCTCAACTATAGTCTATACTAACTTCAAAATCATCCTAATGGGGAAGGAACTATTCACTTAGGTTTTTATAAATTGAACCTATCTTTGCATGTCTTCAAGAAGCTTCTTTGACATATCATGAGTTTCCTAGAGAATAGAGAGTGGATCTTTAGCCATCATTTATTCCCAAGTTGAAGTCCCTACCTTAGAGAGAGGGAACATATACTAATGGGTATACCAAACCACTAGGTTCCTCTCTTGGATGAAGCTCTGTGTTAGTGTCTTCTTTATGTTCTTTGAAGCTTGATCTAAGCTCCATTGTAAATCTGAGTCACCCTGGATGGTCATCTCTAGTGTTTATTACCTTGAGATTATCCCCTAAGTTATGGGAGGTATAGGAGGGGTGGTCAAGATGGTGGTGAAGAGTAGAGGATGAGGTGGAGGGGAAATGGAAGAAGTGGAAGGGGTAAATGAAGAAAGCAATGGAGGAGGGGCCATGCGAACAAAATGAAGAAGAAAAAAAGGGAAGACCCATGACAACATCTTTGCTTGTCAATACTCCTAGGTCATGCCCACTTGAGGTCAATAACTTTGAAGAGAGGGGAATTTAATAAAAGAGAAGTGATTAGCTAGTTGGAGATAAATCCTAGTGAAAATCATCTAGAATTAAGGATGACTAAGACTAAGATCATAGAGTGAACACAACCAATAGTTAAAGCATGAAATCAAGATTGAGTAAAAACTACAATGGCTTTTATTAGTGAAGAAAGTTACTATACAAATCTTAAAAAAATATTATTGGCACACATCTAAGTACAAAGGCTTCATAAGATCTCTAATACAAAAATAAATGGCCTATAATCTAAAAAACTTACTAAACTCTACACTAGAAAAAATATTATATTGACTAATAGCTCTCACTCCACACAATCCACATCAAATGCCTTAAAGGAGAAGTCCATAAATGGGTTGGTTGAGTGCATGATGACTTAGCTAGACAAGGTGAGTGGGTGGGCTCCTCTACTAGGGTGGAGAGAGTACTAAGGGAACACAGTGGAAAAGTGACCTAAGTGGACTAGGAACTTAGGGGACCAAGTGGGATGGATGACCCCATCCACTCATTATGTGACCCCATGTACTCACAAGTACATGATGATGTTATCACTCAACTAATAGACCTAATTATCACATAATCAAGATGAAATAAAAAATTATAGTAAATACCTACACTAAAGCCCCCCTTATGCATATTTTAGGTGGGTATTACAATTGGGTCCCAATAATAAGGCCAGATTAGAGACCTAATTACAAAACAACTCTTAGTGGAATAAAAGGAGAAAATATAGTGGGAAAAAACTCCCCCAAAAAAGAGAGAAAAGAAGAAGAGACTAAAAAACCCCCTGGATGATGATGTTGAAGTAGTCTATACTCCAAGTATATCTTGTAAGATGAAAAAGTTTGATGATGGTATCCTCTACTTGAAGACTGTAGAAGCTCCATTCATATTGAATAATGTTTCTTCCATTTGGAAAAAGAAGAACTCGATATGTGTATTGAAATTTTGTCCATTCTAAAATGGAATATGAAGGTAGTAGTACACAGATATCTAAATGTGGTCCAAATTAGATCTATGTCATAATAATGGAAAGATCATGCATAGTAGCTGGAGGTAATACCACTGAAGTGAACCAATTAAAATAATGACATGGAACATTCACTAAAAAAATCCCATGTGAAGGGTGGATCATCAATCACCAACCGAATAATAGAAATCCATAGGAAGAGATGAGTTATCAATGATCTCAATAGGTGTACTCTCACTAAAAATAATAGAGTCCTCTAAAGTGTAAATCTATGATGGATCTAGAAGAGAAACATCCAATATAGGAATGAATGTAAACTTTGTAATAATATAACTAAGGTCAAATATAATACTATCCTATAATGGTGGCTTGACAAAAGCAAAAGCACTATCCATAATGAATGTGTCGTCATAGGAAATATAAGTAAGAGGAGAGAGTACAATAGTCTCAAAAGAGATAATAGAAAGTAGAAGAGAAAGTGTGACATAAATAAAGTAGGATCCTTGAAAAGACTCTAAAATATGCTCTAAATAATGTAGGTACACTTTGTATATTCCACATGGAAATGAAGATCCATGTAAACATGTAGTAACAGAGTGGCAAAAACCTTGTTATAAGTATTATCCCACTTATCGAACTGAATAGGATCAGTAGGTGTAGTAATATGTCCTTATAACAAGTGTTCCATGTAAGCATCTAGTACAACTAAGAATCAAGCACAACTGAAAATGTGTCCAAGTGAAAAATTAGTGATGGAGTGATGAGGGGTAATTCACTCTCAAAATGGTGATGTTGAACATAGTAAGAAATGCAACCATGTGTGAGCAATAGGTGCATAAAGTACAATGCAAAAAGTAGTAAGGACCATAGCATAGGTAACCCCCTTAAATATGGTACTTTATATTGCATTTATAATAAAAATAAGACCAATATAATATGAATGAAAAATAAATCACTTTTATATAAATCAACACTCAAATCTAAGTTACCGAGGAAAAGGTATGGTTAATAACATTTCCCATCATTAATGGCATGTTTTAATTAATTTTTCATAAGTAGTTTAAATGCACAACCGAACAAGGGGTAAGGTATCCTTATAACCACTTGTTGGAATTTTTACAAAGTATAGAATGCAATGGTTTAAATTTTGAGGAGGAATTGGCCTCCTACCAACCTAGGACTCACCCTTCATCTTCGACATGCGAAAAAATAAGGCTATATAAACAAGTAATGAAACAAACTCCTTTATAATATATTTTTGTTAAATAAAAACAATAAAAAATATATATTTTAAGCCCACCATCAAAATAATGAATTATTTCCCACTTTACAATACCTCCACCATCATATGTCTCCTACTAGTAATAATATTAAAAAAAATACCCACCCTTAATGTGTCTCACCTTTCACAGAAGTCTAAAAAACTCTATCATGTATGTCCCTCACAAGGTCAAAAGTAATTTTGTCTCCCCTCATCCCACTATATACAATGATATGGCCATGCTACCCAAAACTTTATGATGATATTTACAATTAATAATATCAAAAAACCTTCTAATGGAACCTTGTGAATTTCACACACACCATGGTTTTAGTGTCAGTGGTTTGAAGAGCCATATAATTCAAGATAGAACCAATTTTGAGGGTTAAAAACCATGGGAATCATGGTGAGTTTAGTATCTTGATTAGGACAAAAATGAGACCATGCTTGAAGATGATGGAAAAATAGCAAATAGGTCAAGGTCATGTGAAGAAGACCAGACAACACTAAAAATTACATGAAGTAGATGGAGGATGTCAGAAGCAAATAGAATGCCATGATCAGTTGAGTAGTAGAATGATGTTATCATAAAAACACTTCAACTAAAAATAAGTGTTATGATTTTGAAGAGCATTGAGAATAACCAGGTCATGAGAGGGCATCTACCAAATGCAGGTGATGCTAAAAAATAACCTAGTTTTTGTTATGGATCTAGATTGCACCCTATCTAAAAGTAGGAGTGTTCAAGTCCTAATATTAAACCTAGTCTAATGAGGGAATAAACCCAAGTTATGGGTGTCCTATAATGGGGTTAAGCCTCTAGGATTTTTAATGAGACTAGCTCCCCTGATGCATCATTTTATCTCATTTTTACTACTAAAATCTACAAATTATTTGGGGTGAAAAGGGAGGGAAAGATGACTAAAATGTAAATCTAAGATAATGGTTGTGATTCACCTAAATTATGGTCGATCCACTATGTTTGACTCTTAAAACACTAGTGAAATAAGTAAAAGACTAGATCTAGGATTCCAGATATCCATCATGCATCATTATTTCATGCAGAGGTCCACTAGATAATCAAAAGATGAGGGAACTGATGGAGAGGTATAATGAAATACACTAACTAGTTGACATATTCACATGTGGGCATTGATTAATATATATTTGAACACTAAACATGACTTGCATAACAATATCAACTAGTAACTAGGTGATATTAGGACTTGACAAGGGAGAGATTTCTACCATATATACAAATCAAATTGGCATGTATATACCATCTAAAAATAATGAAATATGAAAATAGTCATGTATTCATCTCAAGAGGTTACAAGCTCCATCTTGGTAAAGTTTAGTTGTGCCAAAGAGAGGGATCAGAGGGATCTATTTTTTTGGCTTAAAAGCCTTTATATATGCAAAAAGGGAGGGAGAGAGAGAGAGAGAGAGAGAGAGAGAGAGAGAGAGAGAGAGAGAGAGAGAGAGAGAGAGAGAGAGAGAGAGAGAGAGAGAGAGAGAGAGAGAGAGAGAGAGAGAGAGAGAGAGAGATGGGAAAAATAAATAAGAGAGTGGAGAAAAGATCCTAATCAAGAGGTGATAGCTCATTGATTGCTTTCCTTTCACATTCCTTCTTATAATGAACTAACCTTGATAAACAAATGGACCTAAAATTACTCCAATAGTCCTCCAGTTCCTCTCATTGGCTGAGAAATCCCACTAGAAGACAAGGTTTTGTTCTATATAGTGACAAAGTTTATTTTAGTGGAATGAATGTTCTAACTATTTTTTCAACCACCAGTTCACCACCTTGGTACCTTAAGCCCACTTTACTTGCCCATGAGGATTAAATCCTTAGATCTTGAAACTATAAGAGCTATACCATAAATGGTGATTGGTACATATTTTGTCGATGATGGGGTCATGTCAATAGATGAGACCCTTTTCATTAATCACATATCTACTCTATCTCCATATCTAGATCATAGGTCTATTATATAGATGGAAAAATAATTTAAGATTATTGGGTTTCCTATAGTCTTTATGTTGGTATATAACTATAGACTACAAAGCCCTTTTATTGATCCAAATAGGTCCAAATAGACCTATTATGTCCCTAAAAAGTATTAATGACATTATTTGATCCCAAAATATCTATTCTTGGTCCAATTTGGATCATTCTCAAGCTTGGTTCCATTCATACTTTCTCACCTTGGTCAAGAACTATCCCTTCAACCTCTTTCAAAAGTGTCATGGGCCTACCTTTGTTTGATCGACCATCAAAAACTAACTTGGATCATTGTCATTTTTACTCATCTCACTCTGTTGATCCTAATTTACATGATAAGATGCAGTTTAAATATCTTCTACCAACTTGAATGTGCTCATGCCACTTGTTAACCATATGTCTGTTCTCAGGATCCATTGACTCCTTGACTTGATCATGTGTCATTGATCTTGAATCCATGATTAAATATGAGCCATTGATTTGCCTAGACCCACAAACCTATCTTTTCTTGGTTATCATTATATTTTTTCCAAGCACCTAAGATTTGGACATATGCCAATCATGCATTTAGTCAGGGACCCCTTTGACAATTTTTTGAATGCAAACAACATTTAATGAGGCCCAACTTTGATGTCTACATCTTGTATTTGACATTTGTGTGATCATCACTAAGATATTTAAAAACCAATAGTTACTTGACATGGCCTAAATTTGACACTTGTGAAAACATCTCCATATTCTCCCCAGACATTTTCCATACAACAAACAAATTTTTTGGACTTTTGTTTTGGCCTTTTACCTTAGATCCTTTGCTCAGATAATTTATCTGACGAATTATGTCTACAATATTTTTTTGGACAAAATGTCTAAAAGAAATATACCTTATACTTTTCCTTTTCCACATACAAAATGTTTGAGAGAATTTTGTCTTCAAGAATTTAACTTAGCCTTTTTTGATGTGGATAATTTCCTTAAAATAATTAGGTCTTTGAGACAATTGCTACAGAACAATTTCACTAAGATAAATTTGTCTTAGCCCTTTTCCTCAAATAAAATGTCCAAAAAAAATTGGGTCTTTAGGAACTTTGTCATAGACATTTTATTTGAAGGAAATATGCCCTTAACATTTTTCCCAAACACTTTCCTTGAGCAATTAGTCTTCAAATTTTTGTTGTGACCAATTTGTCTGAAAGAAATATAACACGTAGCCAAATACTTGAAAACATTTTCCCCAAAATAATTCATACCTTTAGAACTTATACTTGGGATGATTTCCTTTAGGTTTTTGCAAAGACATTTTTGTCACATATCTTTTACCAATGGAAATGTCTTTAGACTTTTTCTTGATCTTTGAAATCCCTAATTATTTTCTAAGGCATATGTAACTCATCCCATGTCCTTAAACTACATTGAACCATGAATACCTTCTTCTAAACTATTTCTTCTCTCTCATTATTAGGTCCCTCATTTCAATAGGAACATTATTCAATTGATCTATCCATGCATGACCCACAAAATATGGCATTGCCTCCAAACAAAATATTTTGTATGTGGGCCAAAGATGGCCAACATTTCTAGTGACTCATAGGGAAGCATACCTTCTATGCTTTAGAACTTAGAATATTAGCCTTGTGTAGTCTATTGGGCATGAAGTCTCTACTTATGGTTCAACATATTGACCTAGATATAACACTAGTTACAACCCTTATTTAACCCATTTTTAAACAAAAAAATACCAAAACAAGATAGAGTACTCAAAGGCACTTACTGAAGGAAAACTAAGCTAGAACAAAATAAGGAAAACAAACAAATGTGCTAGAAACTGCATGTAGAGGAATTTTAACCAAACTATCCTAATATGTACATTTTAAAACTATATGTACCTTTCCTCTTAGATTGAAATTAAAGTTTAAAAATCTTCCTACATCACATGATAAGGAATTAAATGAGACATGTATCTTCTTGACCTTTGGCCTCTATGCCTCCTTTATGATGTCTGCCAACTTGTTTAGCATTATGTTCAATGAGAACCAGGTAGCTCCAAATAGGTCAACTATGTGCATCTATAAAGTCTTAGCTTTGTCATATGGCTCCATAAATACAACCTCTAATGATGGTTCAAAAAGGCATACCTTCTTGATTTTCACAGTACCCTCAGTAAGATTGGGCTTCTTTTTAGTTGCAAGTTATTTAAATTCATCAATGAGCTCTATATATTCTACCCAATCTTGGTCATTATCCTTCATGGTAAACTCTTTGTCCACCTTCTCAAGTAATTGATCCTTTTCAATATGATATATCACAATCTCATCCATGTCCTCCATTTAAACCAATATCTCATCAAGACCAACCTTCTCATTTTGATTGGGCATCTCTAGAGTGGTACTATCTTTTTAAAGCTCCAAAACATTAATAAGAAACCTTAGATGAAGATTTAACTTGTATTATCTCATCATCCAAGTCTACCATCTTAAGTTCATCAATATCACTCATAAAATCATGGTACATCTGCTACCAATGGTCTTCTTCTTTAAGAATTCTCTTTGCCTCAGAAATGGTTCTATGTGAGTTGAATTCATGGCTACCTTCTAAAGAAAGATGAGCTTGTACTTGATCTATATCAGCTACCACAAGATATTAAGAAAACTCTTGATTTTGGATGATTGATATGTGATTAATAGGTTCTTTAGAAACAACCTCTTGATGCACATCTAATACTTCTTCATATTGGATCCCATCCCCAAATTGTATTTTTTCTTGTTACTTATCCCATTTGACATTATGAAAGACTAAAACATGATCACTCTTACCAAGTGGTATTCCAATAATGATCTTCTCTTCTGACTTTGATAATCTATCATTATCAGTTGTGAGTTCAACATAGAGTTCACTACTTACCTCTTTAAGGAGTGGCATAGGATATTCTTGAGATAAATCCAAGAGAGATGAGATATATGTGACACCTCTTTGGTCCAACTATTTGTCTTTGATAGTCATGTCCTCCACCTTTTTTACATGCTAATTTGGATGGATTTTTAAGATGGAAATTATCTAGATTCTTGAAGAGGGTGTTAGAAATATTGTCATTGATGTCAAAGGTCTAGCATTATTGGTGATAAAGGCCCCATTGTATTTAATGTTGTTTGTAATAAATATATCTTGGCTAATATGAGTTAATAATTATTTAATATTAATGAATATATTTTTGGTTGCATATGAGACAAAATAAGGGCCCATGAAGAAGTCGAAGAGCCATGGGGTAAAGACAAAAGAAGGATGGGATGCATTTTCCCATGAAGAGTAATTTTGGGGAATACCAAGAGTCACCAAGTGAAGACAAAAGAGTAAGGGCACAATTTCTCATGAAGGGACACTTTGAGGAATATGAAAAGTCACCAAAGATAAGGACAAAAGTGGGAAGGACGTTTTTGGTCATGAAGGGTCACCACATGACTTTTCAAAGGCTTGAATATGAAGGGTCATCCAAGATTGGCACCATTTTCCATGAGGATTGAAGGGTCACAAAGGGGGAAGGCCAAAGGTCATTTAGAAAGCTATAAATAAAGGCTTGAGAAGCCATTTGTAATATGGAAGGTAGAGGTTGATTTGATTTTATAATATCTAGCTTAGAAGAGCAATTGTGAGAGATGAATATGATTTATATTTGTTATATCTAGCTTAGAAGAGCAAAGGTGAGAGAGAGGAAAGAGATGTTGTATTGATCTATCATTTGTTGAGATAGAAACATTGAGAGATAGGTGTGTGGTATACACAAAGGGGTTGGTGATCTTTGTGGGTTGGTGCTCATGAATTGTTGCTAGGTTGGTGCTCCTGTGGGTTGGTGCTCATGAATAATAGCTAGGTTGGTGCTCGGCAAAGGGGTATGGTGCTCCTACAAGCTTGGCTTGTGAATAGTTTTTGGGTTTGTGCTCATTCATATACTTGAGATTGTTCTTTGTGGTTTTTCCCACATTGGGTTTCCACGTTATATCTGGTGTCTCTCTCTATCTTGTGTGGTGTTTATTGTTTGAGTTTTATTGCATATCTTGAATGTTTGATTAAGTGAAATTTGGTTAAAGGAAAGTTTTATAAGATATATGATATACTGATTCACCCCCCTCTCAATATATCTTGTGCTTAACAATTGGTATCAGAGCAGGTTCCTTTTTGAAAAGTTTTACATCTTGAAGGTAGATCGAGAAAGCACGATGGCTGGGTCACAGGAAGGATTTTTTACAAATAAGGCACCTTTGTTTGATGGAACAAATTATGCTTTTTAGAGTATGAGAATGAAGGTTTATTTGATGGCCCTTGGATTTGACATATGGAAAGTAGTGGTGGAGGAATATGAAGAGCCATAGACATCTACAATTACTTCAATAGAAAAGAAGACAAGTGAATGTAATGCTAAAGATTTTTATGTTATTTTATGTGGTTTATGTGAATCTAAATTTGTTAAAGTTATGCAATGTAAATCTGCTCATGAAACTTGGGTAAAACTTGAGAATATTTACAAAGGTGATGGAAAGGTTCAACAAGCTAAGTTACAGACTTTTAGAAGGTAGTTTGAAAGTTTGAAGATGGAAGAAAAAGAAGATATAACAAGTTATCTTTTGCGAGTTGATCAAATTGTAAATCAAATTCAAAGTCTTGGAGAAACATTGGATGAGTCAACGGTGGTGTAAAATGTTTTGAGATCTCTACCAATGAGATATGATGCAAAGGTTTCAGCAATCGAGGAGATGAAGAATTTAGCCAAGCTAAAGATGGATAAGCTTCATGGTATTCTCATGGCATATGAGATGCGGATAGAACAAGATAAACCCTCAAAGAGAGAAGTAGCTTTCAAGACATCAAAGAAGGAGAAAGCTAAGATTCAAGATTTAAGTGATAGTTCCAGTGATGATGAAGATAAAAATGGAGCACTTTTCATTCACAAGCCGAAAAGAGGAACAGGTAAATATCAAAGAAATTACCTTTTAAATGTTTTAATTGTGGAAAGATTGGACATTTTTCAGCTAGATGCCTAGATAAGGTTAATGATGATGAAGAAGAAAAGCCTACATACAAGAAGAATTTCAAAGGAAAATCTAAGAACGGTTTCGACAAGAAGAGCATGTATTATAAGGATCCTAGTTCAGGCAAAGATAGTGGAGTCAGTGATTCAGAAGAAGAAGAGATTCTATTCATGGCCATACATGAAGGTGATCAAGAAGAAGAAGAGGAGGAAGCTAAAGTGAATATGGAAGGAGACCTCATTTGTGCCTTAGAAGAGGTAGAAGTTGTTCAGAAGAAGAATTAAAGATTAAAGCGCCAGATCAAGAAAAATGAACAAGAGTCAAAGGAAATGATTGAAGATCTACAAGCACACTTTGAAGAAGCCAAGAAAAATGAAGAACTCACAACATAGTTGGAAATAGCAAGAAAAGAATGTCAAAGGTATGTTATTGAAATTGCCTCTTTAAAAGAAGATATTAAGAAAGCAATTAGTGATAAAGTAGTCAGTGATTCAAAATTTGAAGATAGCACTAACATGCTGAGTAAGATATTGGAAAGTCAAAAAGCATATTCAAATAAGACAGGGATTAGTTTTTAAAAGAAAAAGAGCTATGCTGAAGCTCTTACACAAGAGGAAAAAAAGGGGAGAAGTGAAGAATATAGAGGACATTCCAAATAGAGAAGGCTGGAAGGAACAAAGCTACAAAAGGCAATCAAGTTAGAGATATACAGACAGGTCTTATTTTTATGGCTATTATTTTTATTGTAATGGATATGGTCACAAGAAACTAGAATGTATAAAAAGAACTAACAATTTTAGAAATAAGGAGAAGGAAAGTCAAGTAGAGTCAAGCAGAAGCCACAACTCTTTTGTTCCTCTATAAGCTTTGATGAAGAGACCATAGTATGCTACAAGTGCAACAACTTTGAACACATAGCTCAATATTGTAGAAGCGTGTTCAAGTTAGTCAAGAAGGATCAAAGTTTCAAAGCACCATTCATCAAGAAAAAGGTTCAGACATGTTCATGGTAGAAGAAACAACATGAAGATTCTATGATGGTTTAGACAGCCCTGCATGTAAAGGTAAAGATTAGCCATGGTTAATTGATAGTGGATGTTTGAGGCATATGATAGGAGATAAAAGTAAATTCATATCTCTAAAGAAGATCAATGGTGGTATAGTGAGATTCAGAGATAAAATGACTACCAAGATATCTGAAAAAGGTACTTTGAGTTTGGATTATGGTAGAACTAAGACTAAGAATGTTTTATATGTAAAAGGTCTTAAGCATAATCTATTGAGTGTTAGTCAAATATGTGATCAAGGATACACATTAAGGTTTTATGTTAAAGGTTGTGAGATTAGAAGAAAAGAGTCAAATGAGTTTATTATAGATGCTCAAAGGATAGGGAACAATGTATAGGTATTATCAGATATCTTCTCAAAGGCACGATCAAAGGATACATTCAAAGATCAGTGAGAGGAATTGGGAGTAATTTCTATTACTTCTTGCCATTGATGTTCAGCATCAAGTGAGGGGGAGCTAATTGTTAGCTCCAGGTAGTCCCTTTGCCATTGATGTCAAAGGGGGAGAATAATAGGTATAGGTACAGGTGCAAAAATAGGTACAAGTAATAGGTATAGGTTGCTATAGTAAGGGGGAGTTACTGTATGTTTTCAGATGACAGTATGTGCAAGTGAAAGGATGTGGCAATTTCAGGATTGAGGTTGCCATCAATGACAAAGGGGGAGATTGTTGGAAATATTGTCATTGATGTGAAAGGTCTAGCATTATTGGTGATAAAGGCCCCATTGTATTTAATGTTGTTTGTAATAAATATATCTTGGTTAATATGAGTTAATATTTATTTATTATTAATGAATATATTTTTGCTTGCATATGAGACAAAATAAGGGCCCATGAAGAAGTCCAAGAGCCACAGGGTAAAGACAAAATAAGGATGTGACGCATTTTCCCATGAAGAGTCATCTTGGGGAATACCAAAAGTCACCAAGTGAAGACAAAAGAGTAAGGGCACAATTTCTCATGAAGGGACACTTTGAGGAATATGAAAAGTCACCAAAGATAAGGACAAAAGTGGGAAGGACGTTTTTGGTCATGAAGGGTCACCACATGACTTTTCAAAGGCTTGAATATGAAGGGCCATCCAAGATTGGTGCCATTTTTCATGAGGATTGAAGGGTCACAAAGGGGGAAGGCCAAAGGTCATTTAGATAACTATAAATAAAGGCTTGAGAAGCCATTTGTAATATGGAAGATAGAGGTTGATTTGATTTTGTAATATCTAGCTTAGAAGACCAATTGTGAGAGATGAATATGATTTATATTTGTTATATCTAGTTTAGAAGAGCAAAGGTGAGAGAGAGGAAAGAGATATTGTATTGATCTATCATTTGTTGAGATAGCAACATTGAGAGATAAGTGTGTGGTATACACAAAGGGGTTGGTGCTCCTGTGGGTTGGTGCTCATGAATTTTTGCTAGGTTGGTGCTTGGCAAAGGGGTTGATGCTCTTGTGGATTGGTGCTCACGAATTGTTGCTGGGTTGGTGCTCAACAAAGGGGTTGGTGCTCCTATGGGTTGGTGCTCACGAATTGTTGCTGGGTTGGTGCTCAAAAAATGGGTTGGTGCTCATGTGGGTTGATGCTCATGAATTATTGCTAGGTTGGTGCTCGGCAAAGGGGTTGGTGCTCTTGTGGGTTGGTGTTCATGAATAATAGCTGGGTTGGTGCTTGGCAAAGGGGTATGGTGCTCCTACAAGCTTGGCTTGTGAATATTGTTTGGGTTTGTGCTCATTCATATACTTGAGATTATTCTCCATGGTTTTTCCCACATTGGGTTTCCATGTTATATTTGGTGTCTCTCTCTATCTTGTGTGGTGTTTATTATTTGAGTTTTATTGCATATCTTGAATGTTTGATTAAGTGAAATTTGGTTAAAGGAAAGTTTTATAAGATATATGATATACTGATTGACCCCCCCTCTCTATATATCCCATGCTTAATAGAGGGAGGGATGGGGATTTAGTAGCTTTGGATTTGCTTGACTTCATGATTTGGTTACAAGATGGAAAAGATAGATGTCCTTCTTTACCACTTTGATTTTGGTTCTCCTCCTCTTTGCTTCTCTTTAGCTCTAACTCTCTTATTTACCTCACTATATTCTCTTGAAATATATTTTAGTTAAGGTGGTCTAAGACTTCATGAAGATAAGGAATGCAAGAAGACTCTTGAGGAGGGATGGGAGAGGTTTACATAGGTTCAGATCCTCTTTTAACTTAGGATTTTAAATCTAGGTTTGTCTCACTTTTCCCACTCTTCTATGACTTTGCCACTTGATACCAACTTGGGAAATTAAAGGACCTCATAAGGAGTTCTCGAGGAAGGATGGAGTCTTAGATCTCAATAGGAGGCTATTCCACAATAATATCCTTTCTTTGAAAACTTTCTTGGATATATTTCTAGGAAGGAAAGGTCTAAGACACATATGAATAACTTGGCATACTTAAAGGGTCATTTAGAATGGTCTCTTAGGGAGGAATGGGTGGCACATAAGAAGGTTGAGGTTGTGTATATGAAGTCACATAAGATTGGCAAGTTTGAACCTTCTACTCTTTAAGGCCTTTTAGCTTATTGTCAATGTTTTGAATATAACCACCTATATCCATCATCTCACCTATGAGATTATTCCAATTTAATCTCTCAAAAAGTGCCCATTCTTATTTCAATTACTACAATGATTCCCTCACATGATGGATCTGGTGAATAGGGACATCTTGGCCATAATAATTTTGTGAGAAAAACTTTAGTTCATGTTTGTCAAGGATTATGAAAGTTCTCTTAAGTGCTGGTATGGATGGCTCCTAATAGGGCTGGTGAGGAGCAGTATGATGATGGGATTGCTATTCATATATAGGATCAAGGCAATACTATTGCATGTATGACTAATATAGGTCCTCATATTACTTTTGAGGATCATGAAGAAGGTAAGATCCATTCCATTGATAATAAATATCTTGAGAAACTTGATGAGGCTCTTCATAGTTTTGACATAAATCTTGGTAGAAATGATTAAGATCATATGGATCATGAGGACCAAATTGGGGATATTGATAAGGAGGTGGATAATATGGGTATTCAACATAGCCATTCATATTAACCTCATATGTCAAATGAGATGTAGGAACTATTTAAAATCTTTAATAAGACATACCTAGTCTGCTCATAACCATAAGCTTTAATTTAGAGTCACCATTAGTGCTAATTGTTTGCTTCCAAAAATTGATCAGAGGAAAGACATACCAAGATATTTCCACTCTTTTAGACATTGGTGCCATCGATCATACCATAACTATTATGGATCTAGATTTCACCCTAGCTAAAAGTAGGAGTGTTTAGGTCTTATTCTCAAACCTAGTCCAGCATGGGACTAATCCCAGGTTGTGGGTGTCCTATAATGGGATTAGACCTCTAGGATTTTTAATGAGGCTAGATCCTCTAATGAATAATTTTACCTCATTTCCACTACTAAAACCTATAAATAATTTGGTGTGTAAAGGGATGGAAAGATGAATGAAAGGGAAATCTAAGCTAATAGTGGTAGTGTACCTAAATGATGGTTGATCCACTCTATTTGATTCTTAAAACACTAGTGAAACAAGTAAAAGACTAAATCTAGGATTCCATATATCTATCATGCATCAATATTTCATGTAGAGGTCCACTAGATGATAAAAAGATGAGGGAAGTGATGGAAAGGTATAATGGAAGACACTAACCAGTTGACATATCCACATGTGGGCTTTGATCAACAAATATTTGAACACTAAACATGACCTACATAACAAGATCAATGAGTAACTAGGTGAGATCATGACTTGACAAGGGAGATATTTCTACCACATATACAAATCAAACTAACATGTACACACTATATAAAAATAATGAAATTTGAAAATACTCTTGTATTCATCTCAAGAGGTTACAAGCTCTATCTTGGAAGAGTTTAGTCATGCCTAAGAGAGGCATTAGAGGGAACCATTTTTTGGCTTAAAAGGCTCTATATATAGTAGAAAGGGAGAGAGAGAGAGAGAGATGGGAATAATGCATAAGATAGTGGAGAAAAGATCATATTCATGAGGTAATAACTCATTGATTTATTTTTTTGTGCATGCCTTCTTCCAATGAACTAACCTTGATCAACAAACGGTCCTCAACTTGATCCAATAGTCCTCCAACTCCTCTCATTGGTTGAGAGATCCCACTAGAAGACAAAGGTTTGTTCTATATGGTGACAAAGTCTATTTTATCAAAATCAATGCTCCAACTATTTCTTCAACCACTAGTTCACCACCTTGGGACCTTAAGCCCACTTGATTTGTTCACAAGGATTAAATCCTTAGATCTTGAAACTAATAGAGCCATACCATGAATAGAAATTAGTACCTATTTTGTCAATGATGGGGCCACATCAATAGATGAGACCCTTTGCATTAATCACATATCTATTGTATCTCCATATCTAGATCATAGGTCCATTATAGATAGAAAACCAATCTAAGATTATTAGTTTCCCTATAGTCTTTATGTTGGTGCAGACTTATAGACTACACAACCCTTTTCTTGATCCAAATAGGCCTATTTTATCTCTACAGAGTATTAATGACACTATTTAATCCAAAAATATATGCTCTTGGTCCAATCTAGATCATGATCAAGCTCAGTTCCATTCATACTTTCTCATTTTCATCAAAAACTATCCCTTTGATTTAAGTTGAAAGTGTCTTGGGCCTGCCTTTGTTTGATCAGTCATCAAAAACTGACTTAGATCATTAACCTTTTGACTCATCTCACTTCGTTGATCTTTATTTTCATGATAATATGTGGTTCATTAATCTTCTACTCACTTGAACGTACTCATGCCACTGTTCAACCACTTATCCATTCTTAGGATCCGTTCATTCCTTGACTTGTTCATGTGTCTTTGATCTTGAATCCATTATTGAACATGAGGCATTGATCTTCCTTGTCCCATAGACCTATATTTTCCTACTTACCATTAGATTTGATTTAAGCACTTAATATTTGGACACTTGTCAAGCCTAATTTAGTTAGGGACCCTTTTGATGATTTTTGAATGCAAATGGCTATTTCATGAGGCCTAACTTTGATGTCTATGTGCTTGTATTTGACATCTACATGACCATCACTAAGATATTTGAAAACCAATGGTTACTTGATGTGGCCTAAATTTGACACTTGTGAAAACATCTCCATCTAATCCCCATACATTTTCCTTGTAATAAATAATTCTTTTGAACTTTATGTTTTGGCCATTTACTTCATGTCTTTTGCTCAGATAATTTCTTCGATGAGTCATGTCTACTAGATTTTTATTTCAATTTAAAAATAAAAAATAAATATGACTTATATTTTGCCTTTTCCATGGACAAAATATCTGAGAGAATTATGTCTTCAAGAATTTAACTTAGACTTTTTTGATGCAGATAATTTCCCCAAAATAATTAGGTCTTCAGGAAAATGATTGTGGAACAATTTCCCTGAGAGAAATTTGTCTTAGCCTTTGCCTCAGACAAAATGTCTGAAAGAAATTGGGTCTTTGAGATCTTTGTCACAAACATTTTTTCTGAAGGAAATATGCCATTATCATTTTGCCCAAACACTTTCCCCGAACAATTAGTCTTAGGACTTTTGTTATGGATAATTTATCTGGAAGAAATATGACACTTATCCAAATACTTGAAAACATTTTTTGAAAAATAATTCATGCCTTTATAATTTATGCTTTCAAACTATTTCCTTTAGGTTTTTACAAAGACATTTTGGTCATGGATCTTTTACCGATAGAAATGTCTTTAGGATTTTTCTTGATCTTTCAAAGCCTTTAATATTTTCTAAGTCATATGAAACTCATCCTATGTCCTTAAACTGGATTGACACCATGAATACCTACTTATAAACCATTTATTCTCTTTCATTATTGGGTCCCTCCTTTCAATAGGAACATTATTTGGTTGATCGATCCATGCATGACCCCCATAACATGGCATTGCCTCCAGACAAAATATTTTATATGTGGGCCAAATTTTGTCAATAATTTTTATTTCATATGCCTCTCACTAAAACATGTGGGGTGGTTTTAAGGATTCAAGGCTCCAAACAACTAGTAGGGTTGGATTGTAGAGAGGCCAAAGGAGAATGGCTTCATAGGTGTAGTCAGTCTGCAAGCAACTTGACTATGCCTCAACATCCATGCAAAATGTTCCCTCCAACTATTCTTTAACATGCTACCCATTTCTAGATCTACAAAAAATACCTTATATACCAAAACAAAACACATACAATTATTGTTTTGAAGATAAATATATATTTGTAAATGTCAATACCATTGGTAGTTAGAGAAGAAATCACAAATGAATAAATTGATCCATAGATTTATCTCTATAATTTATGGATGAGAATATAAAAAAATACCACTCAATATTTCAAATAAAAAACAATAAAAAAATTGGTGATCTTGATTAGTACTTAGGGCTCTAATACCATGTGAGAATTATCTAGAATCAAGGATGACCAAGACTGATACTATAGAGTGAACACACCCAATAGTTGAAATGCAAAATCAAGACTGAGTAGAAACTAAAATAACATGTATTAGTGAAGAAGGTTAATATACAAATCTTACAAAAATCTTATTGGTACACACCCAAGCATAAAGGCTTAATGAGATCTCTAGTGTAATAATAAATGGCCTAAAAATTAAACAACCTATTAAACTCTATGCTAGATAAAACTCTATATTAAATAATAGCTCTCATTCTACACAATCTACCTCAAATTCCTTGGAGGAGAGGTCCATAAATAGGCTAGTTGAGTGCATGATGACTTAGCCAGATAATGTGAGTGGGTGGGATCCTCCACTATGGGTAGAGAGCACTGAGTGAACACATTAGAAAAGTGACCTAAGTGGACTAGGAACTTAGGGGACAAAGCGGGATGGATGACCCCATCCACTCAATGTGTGACCCCATGCACTCATAAGTACATGATGAAATCATGATGATGTCATCACTCACCTAATAGAATAAATTATCACATAAGTAAGATGAAGTAAACAAGTGTAGTAAATACCTAAACTAACAATCCTAGGGTAGCCAAAGTAATGGGAAAAGGGAGATGGGGAACAATGTACTAAGGTGATATAACTGAGTCTAGAAGAAATATTAAGGATAATAGAGGAGATTAGATTGGATTGGAAGGCCTTTAAACTAAATATGCAGGGTGAGCTAACTTTTTTTTTCTTGGGCCTCTTACCTAGGTCAACTTTGAGTGTTGTGGTGGAAGGAATATGTGGTATAGTAAAATCCATGAGGGCTGACAGTGGATGAATCTAAACTAATGAGGAAGGCACTAGGACCACTAAAGTAGGTACCATGATATTTCATACCACTTGAGATACACTCCCAATGGTTGTAGTTATGTTTACCAATAAATCTATATCCATAGGTATTTAAACTAAAGGCATGCCCAATGAAGGCATCAAGAAGGTTCTATGTTGTGGAATGGATGGGCTACAGGGGAATGAAGAGGTAAGGAGGCTTGAGAGGACCAATACCAAAGGTACTTAGGAAAAGGATGGAGGTGTTATAATGGGGAAAAGAAGAGGCACCAACAAGGGAGCTTGTGGGAGGGGATCATAACTTGTGGGTGTTATGACGAGCAGCTAGAAATCAATGAGAGTGAAGGGTAGATGGATTAAATGAGATAAATTATGGAAAATGGAGGGGATACATGAGAACACCTACAATTTAGATCATATCACCCTCTTTCTATTACCATTATTCCCAAATGGTGGTGATGGATTCTTATATTACTTGTGATAGATGGGGCATTTGGGCCTCATTGATCATGTTGTAGACCATCGAATAAAAGTGATCATAGATGTATTAGATGTGGTTATGGTACTTTTAGACATACAATTTGTATAAGACTACATGAACCATTGATCTCCTATGAACACACGTAGTAAAATCTAAAGGTTTAAAGGTGAGCATCATGTAGACCCATCCATAAGGTAGCTCATCATATAGAAAATTCCTTCCATTCAAGCATATGTGATGGTATTAACCAACTTGAAGTTGATTAGTCCTCCCATGTCCATAACTTTAGATTGTGTAAGGATCATATGTAAGATGGTCACCCATAATTCATTATTGTGCAAGCAATCTTAAGCTCGGAATAATTAGTTTAGCATAATCATGCCTACTTAAAATTCTTCCTAGAAGGTATAGACTATGTATGTGTTTATGTCCTCTTTGTTGACCCATTTAGCATCTGATTTCTTATGCCAGTCTTATAAGACATCATATATTTGGAAGGTCTCCATCAAGGCCTTCACTACTACAACATCATAAGAGAAGGTGAAATCTAGGAGAGAGTAATATGCCTTATATACATTCTTGGAGATGTCAGTGATATGGTGCTGAGAGTTGGGTGAGAAAACACAATTATGGACCCTATCCTGCATTTGAATGGGGATAATAAGGTGATTGTTGAAGAATTTAATATAGGAAAATGCCTATGGTTTTATCATATCCCTATGAAGTCTAGATTTATTTTAGGTCCAATGAGCATCTTTAAATTTTTCTCATTCATCACATCAGAGTTTGAGTCTCTAGGTACCAACTCGATTGCTTTGAACATATCATTATAGTTCTTGAACTTGGTCAAGCCTTATGGAAAAAGGGTATCCTAGTACTTAAACTCAACCTTGGGTTTTGAAGACGATCCATCCATTGTAATAGGATGGACAGGCAATAAGAAGGTTTTGAGAGTAAGAGGCAAGAAACACATGGGTATGCTACAAGAATTAGAAAGTAAAGAGTTGGAATGATCTAAAAGGTATATGGTGATAACTATTAGTGGGTGTAGACACTCAAAAATTACACACAATTTTTTTATATGTCGAAGCACCTTAATCTTCATTCAACCTCGAGTCTAGTTGACCACCTAGTGAACTAAACTCATTTACTAACTTAAACCTATCAAACCATTAACTTAACACATTTAACTTAAAACTTTTAAAACACCCCTTTCTCAACCAAATTGCCTTAGACATTCGACCATTGATGGTTATCCTGACCATAAATGGTCAGGTCATCAAACCTACTTTAAAACCACTTCTAACTATGTATGAGATAAGCATGTCATAATTTAGAAACTTCCCTTTTATGATGCTAAAAAGTTTCAAAGAAACATAAATAGCAAATTTATTTTCCTACCCAATTAGCAACTTCACCCTATAAAAGGATAGAAATAGGAAGTGATCCAAAAAAAGCCACAAATTTGCATCTGAGCTATCAAATATTATTACACATAGGGGTTAAGCATTCCTTTAGCAAACAAGCAACAATAATGGAGACCTGAACCTTTATCTAGATTACTCTCAAAATAAAAGTATTGTCACTTTGGACAAATTACTTCAGCCTTCCATCAACCATCTAACAAGTTACAAGTAACTTCATTATTTTATCTTTGTTATATTTCATTTCTAAATCCCTTGACCTAATTAGACCTATTTACCCACCTTCTATTTTTTACCAGATCCATATTCAAACTTCTCTCTGATCTAGTCTACCATTCTTTTTTCGATCATTTTCAAAAACACACAAGCAACCACTGATAGTTATCCCAACCACCAAAAGTCACCTCAACCATAGATGATTACCCAACCACCAATGATCAATCTAACCACTGATTATTCATTAAACCACTGATGATCATTGTGGAAAAATTAATAGCAAGTTATGTTTAGTCCCTCTACCTCAACCAAACCCTGCTTTTTGTGTTCTTGCCTATTCAAAAAGACTCATCTAGTTTTTTAGACCTAACCTCAACTATCTTATCATGAGTATTGACCCATTTTTGCTACATTTAGTCATTTTATTTAAAACAAGCATTTTACCTTCTTCTTCTTGCATGAATTTACTTTCACATTATTGAATGCAAGTGTTCCTTTCTTTTCATCAATATCAACTTAATTTTTATCAACAATGGATTGACGACCTCCTAACAAGGATACGCTTTTTGGATCTAGCTCATGCTAGGTAGTCCACTCAACTATTTTGCTAACAACCCCTTTTTCTAGTGTCTTTCTTATCTATAGGTTATTATTTCCAATCCAAAGAGGAGTTCCCATCATCATCTAGATCACGCATGCACTTTTACCAGGTATTTCTCTACATACCCCTTTTACTAGTTTCTTACTTGCTTCCAAATTAATAAATGAGAAAAAATTAATAGAAACATTTTAGCATTCCTAGTGGGACCTAGCATCCCTTTCTCTTCCTTTATTATATGTTCATTGAATGAAATTTGAAATTTATTTTGGGCTTAAAAAAAATCTTTTGCATATATTGATTGATTGCTTGATTTAATTCATCTAGTAACTTAAAATCAAAGTAATTAATCATAGCTTTCACTCTTATTATCACACACCTTTTCTAAACCACATAACCAATCAACACATCAAAATGAACTTAAAACAAGGCCCGATTAGGATTTCATCATCTAGAGGTAAACATTACCCTTTCCCAACAATCCTACTTGGAGGTCATTACCAAGGGGAGAACCAACTCAGCACTCTGATTGAGTATAGAATCTAAAATTTAGTATATTTTGGGCTAATCACCTAACACCTTTATCATTGTGGTGTATGAAGTGAGGGGGTAGGCCCCAATATCAAGCTATGTACTAAATATCAATATAATTTTTTCTCTCTTGAGCACCTAAACACAACCTGAAACCAACATTAGATTTCCTTTTTAGTACATGATTTACAAACCAAATTTCTTCTTCACACTTTCCAAGGCATAATCAAAAAGTAATTTAAAAATAATCCTAAGTTGTTAAATGCACTTTAGTGTATGTTTGATTTACTTGAGATTTTTTCTTATGGCTTGCTTTGTGTTTGATTGGTGAGTTTCATTATTTCTTTTCTATTCTTCTCATGATCTTTACTAGATAATAGTCGAGGAATCAAACCAGCCAACAACCACCTTATTTTTCTTCCTCTATGGAGTATACCTCTAATGTTGAGGGTCTAATTGTACCCCTTTTGCTTTGGTTCCTCCTATGGATCCTACCTATGGTATGCCTCCCCATCTTCTAGTGGGTGAAATCTCAACCCAACCCATGCTCACCCAAGCCTCTTTTTCTTCTAATATCCCACCTATTACCACTCCCCAAACTCCATCTAACATCCCAACCAATAACCAAACACTTAATACCTCAACCAATACCTCCCACATTAGATCAAACTTGCCTCTTGTCACCTATACTCCTATCATGGGGGCATCTTCTACCCCTATTTATACCATTCCCCTTAGTTCAAACAACCCACTAATTTTTACTCCACTTCAAATTTTGGTACTTTCCATACCTCAAACACTTCCACCTATTAGCACTAGAGTTACCACCCACCAACAACCAACTAGTACTTTCATACCTCCAACCCAATCTACATCCATACAACCATCTACCAACCCAAACATACCTATAAACCAATGTATATCAGCCCCCCAACAAGTACCTATGACATCTTACTCATATGTTTCTAACCCACAAGGATACATACCACCTTCCACCCAACCGTTTATGCCAATCAACCCTTATGTGGCACCATCCCAACCTCCTATGACCGCTTACCAATATGTGGCTTATTCAACACCCTCTATCACTTATCCATACATTGCTTCCACCCAACCTCAACAAATATTACCACCTAATTATGCAGCTTCCCAACCTCAAACAGATTTGGTCAAGATGTTAATGGATGAAATGACCAACTCGGAGTCATCTATTTCTAGGTCTCATAACCTTTTATCCTATGATCAAATTTGTAATGAACCCATCCATCCATCTATTCCTATCCATTATTATCCTCCTCAATGGGAATTACACAAGTTTTCTAAATTTCAAGGCAAGGAGGACCCCCAACGACATTTGAGAACATTTCATCATTCTTATTATTTGATTGCATATGATGATGCTATCCTCATATGTACCTTCCCCATGTATTTATTTAGAGAAATCCCTTGATTGGTATAGTTCTCTCACCAAACACTTCACATTTTCATTCTCCCAACTAGCCCAAATTTCTTAGAACACTTCTCGGTATATATATATATATATATATATATATATATATATATATAAAACAGTTTCTATTACTGACCTCTATTCTATTAGGCAATTTGATGATGAGACAATTACTAATTTTATAGCCAGATGAAGAGGTCTTATCAACCAACTTTCTTTCTCCTTACCCCAACCTGAGTTGATTGAACTCTTCTCTTAGCGTTGTACCAAACATATTGCCCCCACTTTTCAAGTTCAAACTTTTAGAACTTTTGATGAGGCATTCACCATGGCATGCAAATTTGAAAACCAAGCCATTGACAAAAGGAAATTAAATTTACAAAACAATAATTCTAGATTTAAATCTAATTACCTTCCTTCCACCAAAACCACTGACCAATCCAACCATCTCAATACCAATATAAAAGCAATTGCAATATCACTTATTCTAAAAATTGTTTCAGCACCAACTATCAACCAACCCCATCAAACCAATTCCTCCAACCCTTCATACCAATAAAATAAAAACCAAAACCAAGCTCCTCCAAAACAATATACCCCCATAGGGGAGTATTTTGCTTCAATTTTGGACAAATTTCTTAAAGCTAACCTCATCCAACTTCTACCTATCAAACCACCCCAACAATTTGATGCTTCTCACATCATGCCTAGTTGGTACAATGAGAATCACCATTGTACCTTTCACTAAGTTATAAGACATGACATTAGTAGGTGTAATACCTTCAATATTCTAGTTTAAAACTTAATTGATAGTAGAAAACTTTTATTTGATAATCCCAATGCACCTCCTAATCAGTCACTTGACATTTTCCACAAACCTTTTCATAATTATACCCCTTCTACCCATCACCATGATAATAAACCAAAATCATCTCACTCTCATGAGGAACATACCAACAATGTTATTATTAGTGATCCCATTATTGAGGACACCACTACCATAACCACTTCTTCCTCTATTACACTCATGGAAATAGTAGACTCACCTTCCATTCCTTCAGATACCCAAATGAAGGAATCAACCACCCCTATCTCTTCACTTGATGAGACCTTAGCTTTATCTACCTCTCCTTTGATGGAAACACCAAAGGAGACAACCTTTAATTTAACCATTCCTTCTTCCTCAACTCCACCCATTGAAGTGGTAAAACTACCTTCCATTCCTTTGGACACCCAAATAAAGGAAGCAACCATGTTTGTTCCTTCATTTTAGGACACCAAACATACCTCACCCATCATATAACCATCCATTCTCTCTTTGGACACCATCCCACAAGAGAATGTTACCTCATCTACCCAACCACCAATTTTGGAACCTTCCATCAAAAACAAGGACAAAGGAACCATTCCCTCTTCTTCTCCTGGGGCTTAATATTTGAAACCAATGACCAAGGAACCAAACCCATTACAAGCCCTTTTCTAGTCTACTCCAAAGTCTAGAGTTCACTTCTCAACCCAACTTTGATAGAGCCACCTTTTGGCATCATCTTGTGCTTCCTTACCAAAACAAATATGAATCATCAGCCTCCCTTACATCAACCCTTAAACCCATTATTAACTATCCATCAAACACCTATTCTTCCAAAAACATAATTAAACCATCCAAACCACCTCCATTTAACATTGCTAAATCAAGTTATGCTTTCTTATCAAACCTAGCAAGAATCTAGGAATTCTTCCCACACCTAGTCATACTCACCCTTCTTTGAAGTTGGACTTAACCCTATCTAGTCCACCAAAGAGACCCCTAGCTAAACCAATTAATAAGGTAGAGTTACCTAAACCTCTACTTTGAACTAGACCCATAACACCTCCTTCCCACCTACCATCTATCTTAGGACCCCATCCTTCTACCATCCCAATTACCTATTCTTACTCTAGTAAACCATCCCCTTTTTCTCTACTTATGCCTACACCTATCAAACCGTCTATTTATCCATCATTCTTAACTAACCTATCTACCTTGAATTTCCCACCTATATCTAACCCATCATCATCTAAATCTTTTACTCTCAAATCATTTAACCCAAAGTTAGCCATAAATAAGCAATCCCAATCACCAATTAAAACCATTCTAGCACCTATAACTTATAAGGTTAAAACTACTCTTAAGAGGGATCCCATCCCTAAAACTATAAACCCATCACCTCCAACACCTTTGAATTAATCTTATTCAACCATCCTACAAAGGTTGTTACAAACTTCTTAGATTATCCTACCACCTATCAAACCATTCTATCCTTCCAATACTGAACCCTCTTGGTTCAATGATAACTTGATCTATGCATACCATAGTGCACCAAGACATGACATGAAGATCTAAAAATCTCTCCAAGCACTCATTCATAGCCTATATGATGAGGATGTCATTTTATTAGATGAACCTCTCTTACCCCCATTACCAATCCAATAATCAACTCAACCTATCCACCATCACCTACTCCCCCACTATCACCCAAGAGTGAGGAGGAGGAACTGAAGTAACCATCAAACCTAATAAATCCCCCTATCCACACTATTCATATGGTTACCTAATCTTGGGCCCAAATAAGGATAAGGGAAAAGCCAAAGTCTCTATTATTTAGACATACCCATCAACCTTCTAACTAAACCCAAAGACATACACCTTCACCTATGCCACAAACAAAACCTAAAGTATCCATTTTTGGAGCCTCTCTCTCCAACCCTTTTAACTCTATCTAGCATATCATGTTAAAATAACTTCACCAAATACCAATGAAAATGAGCCTTTATAAACTGATCAACACCTCACCCCACCATCATCAAACATTGAAAAATGCTCTATAATATATATAAGTTTAACTAAATGACCCTCAACCTCTTGCACGCTTTGTTGGAGCCCTCAAACTTTATGCCTTCATCACCTTTTAGGATTTTGAAATCCCTCTTATTCATATTGAGGATCCCAATACTTCCCTCTTCATCACTACATACATTAATCAAACCCACATCAAAAGGGTGATGATTGATGGATGAGATATCATCAACATTATCTCCTCCCATGCTTATAACCAAATTTAACTACCTAAGAACATCATGTCAAAAAATGCAGTAGTCCTTCACTCCTTTAATGATACCATGGCTACTACCTTGGGGATAGTAGTCTTCTATATCCACTTGGGACCTTGTACCATTCCCAAATTGTTTTATGTTATGGAGGGTGAGTTATAATACAATGTGTTACTCATATGCCCTTGGATCTATGCCATGAATTGTGTCCCTTCTATCTTACATCAATGTGTCAAATTAGAACATGAAGGTCAAGTTGTTACCATCAAAGCTGACCCTAGTCTTTTTACCTCTTTTAATATGATATACCAACCTAACAATGTTCTTCTTCTTTCCTCATCCACCTCACCATCAACTACTAAAAACATTACCTCACCACTAAACAAAACCCATAGCTCTCTCACCCATAATAGTGATGAAGCTTCAACTAGCTCATCTACCCCTTCTTCCTAGATCCTTGTAAAGGACCCATTGGAACCCATGCTCCAACATCTCTCTCTTATGGAATATCACCTTTTATCCTTGGATACTTTACTTACCTTGAAAGAGTATGGGAACCTCAAAGATGACCCTTCTTATGATCCCAACATTGGAACCATCATCCCTTTAAATCTCCCCAACAATCAAAAAAAATTCATCTATGCGGGATTTAGTCTCCACTTCTCACTCTGGCCACTATCTTGTCCATCCGACCATTCACTTATGACTTCTCTTATCTCAAAAAATTAGCCTTTGCCAAATCTTACCTTTATAGGTGTGCTTAGAAGGTATTTAGTCTTGTCCTTTATAATAGGGGCCTCATGAGTTACCCATAATAAAAACCCGAAAACCTCATGAGTTATTTAGCCTTGGGTTCATACCACTAAAATAACCCACCTCACCAAAACCCATGACCACTATCAATGAGGATGTTTCATCCTCACCAACCCCACCTTCCCCAAAGACTAAAGACTTTGATATCATGCCATCTAACTTTTTTTTATAAATACTATTATTTTGGCCCCCCTGACTTACCAAAAGGATGGCTGAACTAAAACTCTTCCTCTCATCCATCCCAAAATGATAGAGAGAGATTATCCTACCATCAACACCATCCAAAATCAAGATGATGAATCTATTTTCACCTACCTCGATGTGGGGGATAATTCTATCCATAATACCTTCTTCTTGAGAACCAAACCATACTGAATGAATCCACTATTGATGTTAACTTGGATAATCAAGATAACCCCCATATCATTAAGATTGGCAAATATTTAAATTCCATGGAGCAAAAAGATTACCCTTCTTTATTTCATGACCATAGCATAACATTTACTTGGTCTTTTCAAGATATACTCAAAATTGATCTTTCTATTTCCCTCCAAAATGTTGTCACCCATCTTGAGCTTAAGCTAGTATGGTAAAAGCTTCATAGGATGCATCATTTCATATCCCTTCTTATCAAAGAAGAACTTTAGTGTCTCTTATCTATCAACTTCATTCATCCTATCAATTATCTAAAATGGGTTTCTAACATCATTCCCATCACCAAGCCCATAGGGTTACTTTACCTGTACATCAAATTTCATGACCTCAACCTTCCTTGCCCAAAGGATGACTTTCCTTTGCTGAACATTGACCAACTTATTGATCTTACAATTGGCCATGAAATGTTATCTCTCATGGATAGTTTATTAGGATATAATCAGATCTTATTTTATCAATGATTATCATAAAACTTATTTTATCACCCCATGGGGAACCTTATATTATAGGTTCATGCCTTTTAGTCTAAAGAATGCTGGAGCAACCTATCATCATGCCATGACCTACATTTTTCATGATCTTATCCATAAAATTGTAGAGGACTATATAGATGATCTCCTTGGGAAATATAAGTACTACAAAGATCACCTAGTCATTTTCATAATCATCTTCAACCAATTAATATATTATCATCTCAGGCTCAAACCCAAGAAATGCATCTTTGGGGTTTTATTTGGAAAGCTTCTTAGCTTTATCATCTCTCTTTAAGGAATTGAAATAGACCCTACCAAAGTTAGATCAATCTTGGAGATGCATCCTCCTACTAACCTTAAGAAACTCTATATTTTGTAGAGGAAGCTCCAATCCATTCATCACTTCATATCCCAATTATCATATAAATGTCAACATTTTCACCATCTCCTCAAGAAACACACCTCTTTTAAGTAGACCAACGACTATTAACAAGCCTTTGATTTAATCAAGGAGTACATTTTCTCTCCACATGTACTCATCCATTCTAAATAAGACCAAACCTTATACCTTTATATATCTACCATAGACCATTCTTTAAAGGCAATGTTAACTCATCGTGATGAATAGAATAAAGAGCAAGCCATCTACTACATTTTCCACACCCTTATAGAATATGAGACTTGATATACTCATACCGAGAAAATTTACCTCAAATTAGTCTTTATGGCCTCCAAAATCTATCACTACCTTCTTAATCATAAAACTTATGTCATCACTAACACTAACCCACTCAAGTACATGCACTCTAAATCATACCAAAACTAGTGTATGTTTAAGTAGCTTATGTTACGAGTTGAGTTTGAGCTTAATTTCCTTCAACAAAAGTCCATTAAAGGGTAGGTCATAACCAAATAATTAGCCAAAGATCCTCTACCAGAGAATCAAACACTTTATCTAGAATTTTGAAATAAATCTATCATAACTCTTTCCTAGGAAGAACTTGTTTCTATCTATTTTTTTGTTTTTTCTACTTTTTCTTAAGTGTGAAAAATAGAAACTTGTGATGAAATGTGTGTAAGAATACCTATTAAAGTGTGTCCATTGGATCCAAGTGATTGTGGACAGATCCTCTTTGGCTTGGGAGGATGACTTGTAAATAAAAAAACACTAAAATAAACTTGTTTTTTAGACAAGTAGATGGGTGGATTGCCTAGTGTGAGCTAGATCCTGAAGCAAAAGCTTTCTAGGAGGCTGTCAATCCACCTACTTTAAACACTTAATTTTGATGAATAAAAATGGAAATATTTACATAAAATTATAGAAAACTGAAACTAAGAATAGTAAATAATCATCAAATTGATTAATAAAACCAAATTCTTTACTTAGATGGCTAAAATAAAGTAACTAGTTCAAATAGTGCTAATGTTGAAAATTAGCTAAAATAAAGTTATGGTTTTTGGTTTGGATTGATTTGATAAAAGTATAGAAAATGATTTAGTTGGGGTTGGGAAATGGCTATAATGGTGAAGATAAATATGTTGAAGAAAACAAGAGGATAAATGGTGAAAAGAGGGTCAAGAAGGCAAAGGGGCAACTAGTCACAATGAGGCCAATAAGGTAAAGGGCTAAAGGGTCAGAATGAGGCCAAGAAGGAAAAGGGGTAAAGGGTGACAAATATGGTATAGGGATATGTATAATATGGTAAAATAATAAGAGGTTAATGAAGGAATCAAGTGAAATAAGAGGGCCAAAGGGAAAGGAATGAATAAATTAAGATAACTAAACATCAAGATTACCTCAATGATTAAAGATGTTTATTGATAAAGATTGGCTTATTGATAGTTGATGAAGACTTGAATTAATTTTATAAAAGTTTTATTATTTGAGATTCTTCTCTTCAATATTATGACCTCCTTGATGATACCTCCAAACCTGTAACACAAATGTTAATAATAAAATACTAACTTCGCACTTAACTTTGGGTGAAGGAGAGGGGGGTTATTTATAGCATTTTTGTGAATAATCATGCCAAAAGAGAGAATAGTGGAAGTGTGGTGCCATTTTACATGTGGTGCATGATTTATTTTAGGTGAGGTGGGTGAGGATTCCCATGTGGGTTGGTGAGTCTCCTACTTTACACATGAATCCAAGTTTGAATGGAAATCATGCACATGGGTTTGAATGAGACCGAAGACTTTTTACCACCCTTATTTGTCTTCATTCAAGCACTTAAAGAGGTGGCACACCAAATGTGGCACCATTTTACATGTGGTACATGGATTATTTGAGGTGAGGTTGGTGGGGATTCCCATGTGGGTTATAAAGTCTCTCATTTTGGTTAAAAAGTCCAAAAATGAGTGCCCTTTGTCTTTGACAAGGTAGGTATCTCATTTTAAGATCCAATTTCATGTTTGAAAGGAAAATATATGTTGAATTATGGCCCCTTAAGGGTAAATTTTCCATATTTCAAGGGGGGGCCTTGTGATGATTAAATGAGGTCATATAACACTTTGAGAAAGGGTCCCAAGTGGGGTATGATGTCCCACATCAAGCCATGTCACATGCCATGTCACATTCCATGTTAATTTCCATGTCACTATCCATATCACTCAACATGTCATTTGCCATGTCATCATGAATAGTGATAGTGGGTCCCATAATGAAGAGTGATAGTGAATAGTAATTTCAAATAATGATTTTGAATAATATTATGTGACTAGAATAATAGTGATTTGGTTAGGTTAAGAAGGGGTTTTTAAGGCTTAAATTTTTTTAGGGGGTCTTTAGAGGGTCTCGACATATTTAGTCATAAAAAATTGCAAGTGTGTAGTTTTCTAATGTCTACATTTTGCCTCTTTTCGTTATGCAGCTTTGAATTAACAAGCTATAAAATAACAATGATTAACTTGGTTGAAGGTTAGGTCACTTTGAGTATGGGAGGAAGTGTTCCCCCTCAAATCAAAATTCAATGAGGAAAGGCCGAATCAGGTGTAGATTTGATAAGTAGTTGATAGGGAGGCACTAGGTGGTGCCACAAAGTAGCTGGGTATGTGAAATGCCACTAGGTTAAAAAAATATGACTATGCACCATAGTAAAAATTATGTAGAGACTAAAGGTTCCAATGTTGAAAAAAAATAGGTCAATTTCTAAGATTAATGACAAAGTAACCGGTCCCCAACATTGGTCATAGTTGATCGGGTTAGTCTTATCAAGGCTCCTAGACAAGGTCGATGTTGACTCAGGTATCCAGGGTAGGAAGTGCTCTCAAGAAAACACAAATGGTCTAGTTTTTCATGAGGTGGTGTAAACATTTAAAATTTTAACATGGTAAGGTTGGTCATTATAGTCAAAAGTTATTGCAAAAAACACTAATGTTTTGGGTCAAAAGCAATTGACGTCAAAGTGGATGTGGTGAAAGCATGGGTGGGTTGGGTATGGATTAGAAGAGGATGGTTGAGCTGACTCTAGATGCACATGGAAAGTGGATTCTGCCTACATAGTTCTATAGATAGGAATCAAGAAAACACAAATGGTCTAGTTTTTCATGAGGTGGTGCAAACATTTAAAAGTTTAACATGGTAAGTTTGGTCATTATAGTCAAAAGTTATTGAAAAAAACACCAATGTTTTGGGTCAAAATTAATCGATGTCAAGGTAGACATGATGAAAGCATGGGTGGATTGGGTATGGGTTAGAAGGGGATGGTTGAGATGACTCTAGATACACATGGCAAGTGGATTCTACCTACATAGTTCCATGGATAGGAATCCAAAAAGAATGTCAAGCCAAATGTAGTTCTTTGGAGGTGAAGGGTGTTGGTTAACTTGGTTTCCCCAATTTGATATCATGTAGTTAATTCTAGTTTAAGGATGTTGGAGAAAAGGAAGCACCAAAGGGTGGAAAATAAGGCTATCAAAAAGTTTCTGATGGGTGTGGTAGAAATGATAGATGAGATTTCGTAGGATGCAATTATATTATTATGTCAACTATGAAAAATAATCTACATCCATGGATAAGAAAGTTGAAGCATGAAATTATGGTCACCTTTATAAAGAAAATAAAAGGGAAAAATGTGTTTTACTAGACTTTGGAAAATTTGGAACTACTCAAATTGCTACGGTGATTTGAAGGGTTCTTTCATCACCATCCCAATAAGCCAACATTGTTCACATTCCACAACAATGTCATTAATAGGATATGAAAGGGTAGTATTTAATGATTCAGGGAAGCAAAGTAGTAGATTTGGTAAATGAGAAGTGGTGAAGATTCAAATCCTTGACTCTTGAGCTAGTGGGGTCCCAAAATAACTAAACATTGAGTTTTGAGAGAATTTAGAGAAAGACTCTGAGGGGTTTGGGAATATAGAGTGAGGAGAATAATAATATTAATTAAATGAGGGATCAAGTTGTGCATTTCATGCATGAAAGTAAGGGTATAAAGGACACAAGGAAGCAGATAAGGAGATGCATGTAGAAGAAGCACAACTAGTGACTACACTCTAAAGAGGTGGAGGTTGAATGGGAGAAAATAAGGGAGATCCAATAAGGGATGAGGTGAAGGTGGACCAGGAGATGGATGAAGAGAAAACAATGAGGTCACAGATAAAGATGAAGGTGGAAAAGGATGGAAGAAGCTAGGCATGGTCATATAGGTCAAGAAGAGCAAGGAAGGGAATCAGGGGAGATGAAAAAAATGGAGAAATTACAAATATAAAAGGTAGAAGATGGGGGGTAAGAGATGCACTAAAAAATGATAGATTGGAGAATTGAAAAGGATGGGGAGAGAAGTGTAACAATCATGAAGGGTAAGGGGAGGATGGTAAATATGGGAGGCCATGAAGGGTTTGAAAGTAACTCTAAAAATAGACCAAGGAGAAAATAGTTTGGTGATGAAAATGAAAAAAACAAGGTAATAAATAGAAGAAAGAAAATAGGAGGAAAAAGGAGTGAAATGAGGACACAAAAAGGATGATGATGGATAATTAATCAAAGTAGATAGTAGTTTTGGAGATGAGAATGGGATGGAAAATGGAAAAGGGGTTAATAAAAATAAGGGGAAGCAAAGGATGAGTGGGTAAAAAGGTAAAGAGAGAAGGTAGGAATCAATCAACTTGTTAGAAGAGATTGACAAGCTGAAGGGGTGATTAAAAGAGATTATCAAGCCAAAAAGTGAGGTGGTGAAGAAATAGGAGGACACAATGAAAGGGAGTGAGATTAAATGAAGGGATGAATATCAGGGATGATAAGAACAAAAATGAAGAATTGAAGTACGGATACAAAGCACAGATACTCACATAGATACAAAATATGAGTGAGTACCAAGATGGAAAGAAGAAAAGGGGAATACAAAGGGTAAAAGGCAAGAAGAGAAGGAAAGAGGTAATTATGCAAGGCTTTTCAAAGGATAAATACCTAGGGAGAAACTAATTATGGAAAAAAAAGGTAGATAAAAAATATGAAAGTATTAAAAGAAAGCAAACAAGAAGAATGGAAAATGGGTATGGTGAAAAGAGTGGTAGAATGGCAGAGAGTGGTGGTACACGTAAAGAAAAAGTGCAACAACAGAAGAAATAGAAAGCTTTCAAGATGCACATTATGATGTGGAATGGGTGAGGAAAAGAGAATGATAAGGGGGGTAAAATAAATAGTCAAGGGTAAAGGGAGATGATGAGGACAAAGAATGAAGTTAAAGGGGATAAAAGGAAAGGTTGGTAATAAGGTGAAAGAGATTCATAAAATAAAAAAGGTTGTCAACCCTTGTGTTAAAAGAGATTAACAAGATATAAAAGTGGTTAAAAGAAATTGACAAGTTGGAGGTAGGGAGATTGTTAGGGGATAGGTAGATAAGTGGAGGAAAAGATATGAGGTGAGAAGGGAAAATAAAGTAAAGGATGTGGCCAAGCTGACCTCAGTAACTGAGCATTGCCTACATAGTCCAAAAAGACCTTGAGCCAAAGTAGTTCTCCCAACAATGGGCAAAAAACTTAAGAGGAAGTATTACATGGTGTTAAAACATAAGGATGCTTAAGAAATAATTCAAAGATTCATTTATCTAGGATGCCTAAGCAAGAGGGCACTGTTAGCAGTGGAAATGCGTAAGAAAAAGGGGATGGAAATTAGTTATTAGTGGTTGAGCTACAACTAGAAGTGGAGTAGTGCCTACATAGTTCATGGACATCAAGACAATGTAGTTAAATGAGGGTTGGGTGAGTGGTATTCAAATTGGTTTCCCCTAATTTGATAGACCATATGGGTTGGTTTGGACGGAGGAAGAAGGTTTTGTAAAACAATAGTTTTGGGTTTTGGTGAAGGTATCAGTGAAAATAAATGATGTAGATTGGTAAATAGTTACCATAATGATCTCATATTTAGTAGGATGATAGATACAGATGGGCAAGGTAGGATAAACTAGAAGGGAACACAATTCTAAGTACCACAAACTATTTTTAATAGAGCTAATCCAAAGAAGAGGTATCTTTGTTAGGAGGTTACACCTTCTAAAATTGTGGAAGGGTAGGAGTTTAGAGATAGTGTCTACCATTATGAGCCAAATTTTAGGAGGAGGTCTATCTAGATCTATAGAGTCACTTTATCCAAGGTTCATCACCGCTATGAGTCAAGTTTTAAGGCCAATTAAGAAGTGATTACCTACAAATAATCTCTTTTATGGTCAAGTAATTTCTACAAGTAAAGAAGTTAGTAGTGTGGTGAGTGATAGAGGATGGACCTTGCGTGACCCAAGAGCTGCATGGGTAGGCTAGATAAATGGTGGCCATGTTTGCATCCTCTATCTTAGCTATATGGAACTAATGACTTATTGGTTCTACTAGGTCAGGCTTAACCAATAAGAAGCTATATGGCTGGGAGAAGGTGATCATTTCCCTATTAGGGATGACCTTTCAACTGGCATAGAAGAAAAGTCTGTCATGTTCAGGTAGACACTACCAATGGTTGGGGTCTAACATTCAGAGCATGTGGTAATGGGCTGGTAGGAATAGGAGGGTAAAAGGGGCAAGAAGGTGAATGTCTTACTATGAATTCATGGTGGCCTACCTTTGATGGAAGACTTTTTATAGTGGCAAGGATTTAGGTGTTACCACCACTAGAAATAGTGGTAGTTTTGAAGGCATGATCATTATAGTGGCCCATGGTTAGAATCCAATTTACATCAACTAAGGTAATGGTGGTAATTATGATAATGACCACTAGGCCCACAAGGATTAAAATATGACAAAATAAGAAAATACATCAGATGAAGATCATGTGATAATGTTAACAAAAAGATATCCTGATGGTGCATAATAGATTTATCGAGGTGACCAATCGGATCAAAGGTGATGTGTCCACATGAAAAGGTAAGTAGACATGACCATTTTAGGTGGGAGGACTATTCAAAGGAATCCATGACATCATATGACCCTACCCATTGGTGGAATGGTGAATCATGTTGGTGAGGAAGAATGGTTAGGTATTCTATTTAAAGAATCATGATAAGGATGAATGTATATCATTGAGTTATTTATTTTTTTAGGTTATAGAGAGTGCAAAAAACTACATAAGTTTGAAGATGGTGAACAATGGGAACAATGGTGGAGATAACTAGCAACCTCCATGACTTGAAATAATCAATATGGTGAATGTGTAGATCTACTAGATATTGCAACATGTAATGATGATAATGGAAGTATTGTTAGGTAAACAAGAGGAAAGGCACCCACAGCCTGAGTTTGAACCTAAAATTTTACTTGTATAGTAATGAAGAAGGCAAGAATTTTGCTATGTAAGATGTAGGGCTAGAGAACATGACCATTAACCTATCTATGGAAGGAACCTTCACTATCTAAGGGGATGTGCACTGAGGCAACAATTGATGGTATCGATGCAAATAAAAAACTAGAGCAGAGGGATGTAATGGTTGTGATAGGTGAGTAGGGTGAAAGGCCCAGAGTAGAATGTGTTTCTCACTCTATGGGGATGAATTTAGAAGAGAAGAATAGAGTACACCCTTTAGCAACCACTGAGATAGGGAACATTATGGATGTGATTTTAGGGATTAATCAAGTAGAAGGATGGCTAAACATAAATCCAGAGTCACTAGACAATCATCCTAGTGCTTAGGTAGGAAATAATGTAAGTAGGGACTTTAGGTGAAGTGTGGATAGTCTAATAACTTTGTATGTGTCATGCGAATCCTCACACCTGAAATAAAATATTACACAGTTTACTATAACTATGTATAAAATGTGTTGGATATCATTAGTCAAATATTATTATGCTGAAGGTTGTGTGGATACTTATGAATGTTATGGTTATGGTTTTTGTAATCTTGCTTAATATAAAAATAATGATTATGGTTGGTGTAATACTAGATGGTAAAAGTCATGATGAAAACATCAACCAAACATATTAAAAGAGGAATAGGGCACGATGCTTTGTTTTTTATAAGGACTAAAAATAGACCTAAAGTGGGATCAACTTAATGAATATAATCCCTTTAAATGATGTACATGAGTAGTTGTTAGTTGATACAAAAAGTTTCTTGATCACAGGGTGTCAAGTAAGCTCTAAATCCATTGATTTATAGATATTCTAAAGGTAAGATAGGTGATAGGTGGTGTGAAGGGTAATGGGTGATATGTATGATAACCTCATGTGAATTAATTTATCCTATCTATAGGTGGCCTAAGAATGGTAATAGATAAGTCTATGTTGTATGCTAGATGTAGACTAATCAGTGTAGGAAGTCTACATGGGAAAGTTTATTGTGGCTTCCAACTTAATATGTTGCTTGAGAGTCGATTGTGGCTTTAGAATTTGTTGTGATAGTGGGTCTTTTGCTTTATTTCTATATATGAGAAGTTGATCAATGTAAGAAGTGTTGGTTGAATATTTTGTTGATCAGCGTACTGATAAACAAAATAGGTCTGATCATCCAAAGTAGGAAGATTGGTCATCCAAATGTGTAGGTTTACCACATCAAAAGGGGACTAATCTCTCCTCTCATCAAGGGGAGGTTCCTTATATATATATATATATAGAAAATAATACTCAAGGGTAAGATAAACCATCCATCTCTCTTTCTTCAGAGATGATGCATGCAAATCAAAGGAAAAATCTCAAGGGAAATGACAGAAAGTACTCCTCTTCTTTCAGAATTACTATTCAGCAAACCACAAGAATACTCCTGGTAGTAATTGCAAAATGTAACCAAGGACGTAGTAACCAACAAATTGAGATGTAGCACAAAGTCTCCACCTGAATTTCCAAAGAGTGAGATACGAAGGACAATGAGGGCACAAATTCATCCCAAGTTCCTTTACACAGAAACAAAAAGAAAACATACTAAAGGCAATTGTGGGGGCACAAAGTCTCTCCACAGTTGGCTTTAGGACACCTTCATGACTACTTTCACTAATTTTTCTTATTGAATTAAAGGAATAGAAAATATATTAAGGAAAAAGACATAAGAATAGTTTCCTCAACAAAAAAGATATCACAGCACAAAGTCTAAAAAGTCACTTGCTTTCTTATTCCAATAACAAAATATGATCAACAATCTGAGCTCAAAGTCTCAGTAATGCCTTTCAATTTGGGTAGAGTTTTGTTTCTGATTATCAGAGAGAGATCTTAAAACAATAAAAGAGAGTCCCTTATATAGCCTCTTCAAGAAGGACTCGAGAATAGTAACACATCATGTTGCATTGAATTTTGTAAAGAAGACATGCTGGAATTTAGGGGCATTTACCCATTTGCTTTCCTCAATGTAGAGAAATGAGTCATGCTATTGAAAGTTTGCATCATTCAATATCCACCTGGCTATCTACTTCTAAAAACATATCCGATGTGCAAATGTTCTGATCCTTCCTCATCTTACCTCCTTTTTTGGTTAATTAAATCGGGTCCTTGATTCAATTTGATGCTCTATTCCTTAGTCACTTCCTGATAGTCTTGGCCTTAAAGCCTTTGAATGCATTTGAGTCCGCACTTAAACTTCCAAGGATCAATGGCTATTTCATTATTACGACTTTGATGTCTGTGGGCATGTCACTTTCCTCGATAATTCCTTCAGCTTTGTTGTTTGGTCTTTCTTAGAGGGGACCTACCTTTCAGGGCCTTGAGAAATGGTCTGCTTTGGGTCAAGAAAAGCCCCCTGCAAGGGTATCTACCCTTCGAGCAGTCTTTAGATGGCCTTCAAGCTTCTTTCTTCTAGTGGGTTGCTAAGTTATTTAGCTCTTTTTTAAGGCTTTTCAAAATCAATGGCTATTTTACGAACCTTGAAATTGATGTTCACGCACCCATCACTATGTTTGAATTTCCAATGGCTAGTTCACTGTTCTTAACTTTGATGTCTTCAAGTGCATCACCCCTTGGACTTTCTTTGACTTTCTCTTGATTCAGCCTTTTTTGCTACTTGCTTCCTTCAAATTTCTTGTTTTGTATCCTCCCAAAGGGAAGATGACCCTTTGGCTTTGGGGAAGTGTCCTTTAATTTGGTAGATGAGAGTCCCCCATAAGTGTGCCTACCCTTTGGGGTCCTTCGGCAACCTTTTGTCTTCAGAGTCCTTCGGAGCTTTCCTAAGGACTTTTTTTGTGGACATTTTCCTGTGGACAAAAAGTCTGTAAGAGTTGTTTTGGTTGCTTTGTCTTTGGCATTTTTTTTCTTTCAGAGGAAAAAATATGGAGGAATTCTTTCAGAGGAAAAAGTCTGAAGGAATTCTTTCAGACAATTTCCCCAAAAGAATTGTCTCTTTGTCTTGTTTATTTTCCCAAAGAAATTCACTTTGTCTATTTTATCAAGGGAATTTTTTTGAAGGAAATCCCTTTGCTCTTTTGGGCCTTTGAATTGGTCCATTTTCCCCCTTTCTTCCCTCTGCAAGGGGTATTTGATCCTTTGGCTTTGGGGCAACCCCTTGAACCTATTGATTGAACCAACTTTGGTTCAACGATTCAATGGTTCATTCCCTTTGACCGTTTGAACCAAGATTCTTTGAAGCAAGCCTCTTTGAACCCATTGAACCTTTGAACCAAAGTGGTTCAATGGTTCATTAGTTTAATCAGTTCATTCTTTAAAAATGACTAAGTATCAAAAAATTATTCTTTTGATTGAACCTACATGTAGAAGCCTTTGAACCTATTTAACCATTAGTTCGTCACTTCCTTTTTCTTTCTAAGCTCTTGATCTTCATCACACTGGTTGAACCTTTAAACTTGTTTACTCATTGAACTCATTGAACCTTTGAACCAAATTGGTTCAATGGTTCAACAATTCAATGATTCAAGCCTTCTTCTCTTTGATAAGTGTTTTAAAGCCATTGAACCTTGAAGTGGTTAAACTTTGAACCTTGACAAATGCGCTTAACTCTTGTTGATAATGTTGAACCTTTGAACCCATTGAACTTGTTGAACTAAAATGGTTCAAGGTTCAACAGTTCAATGGTTCAATCCTTGCTTAGAAGCTTGCCGATGAACTCTTTTGGTTGAGCCTTGTCATTGAACCAACTGATTGAAATGCCTAAGTGTTTAGAGCTTGCTTCTTTCCTACAGAGTCCATAAAAATCAACCTATGAAGTCCGTTGAACTTGGCCTGCAGAGTCCATAGCTTTTCTTCCTGTAGAGTCCATAGATTCAAGCCTACAGAGTCCGTAGATTTCTGAGAAGCTTAAAAAATGAGGACTTTGAATGCTCAGAACAAATTTTGAGAAGGGAAGAGATTATTTTGGTTTGTAAGACCAAAATAGTTCAAATGTTTTCCTAAAAATGAGTGATATTTTTGGGGGACAACAGGAAGCTTTCATGAAATTGCTCTACTTTTAACAAAGTTAACTCAACCATCCTTCAAGGGAGTGGTCTAAGCTTATTGTCTTTGTTTTAATGTTCTTGATAGTTGTCATTCAAGGGATTAGTCTACCTTACATGTGGAAATTTTTATTTTATTTTTAGGTAGCTATCCTTTGAGAGAGTAGTCTACAATGCTTAAGATATTGACCTAATTAATTGTTGCATGCTGAAATGTATTTAGACATAGACCAATCTAATTAGGTTCAGAGGTTTACCTTTATGAGGGAAAAACTTTACACAAGAAGGTCAATGATATGTGAAAGGGTGTGGTTTTGAGAGACATTGACCATGGGATTCCATCTTTTTAGAGATGAAAAGTATCCGTGAGAAACATGCTATGGGTAGAGCCATGGTACCCATATTTAGGATTAGACCATGACTGTGATGGTTAATCACATGGCTCTATGTTGTAATCAATTATTCTCAAAAGAGGATGAGGAAGGTGGGTGAAGGTTAAAATATCATAATCAAGGGATGAGCTTAAGTTAGACAAACAAGTGAGCTTGATCTTTCTTTAATAGAAAAATAGATGCAAATACAAAGCATTGAGAGGCTTCAATTCTGGTTTTCCTTCAAAAGAGGACAAATGATAAGCTCTTGATCTATACTTATGGGTGATTATGTGGGGTCCAATCTTATTAAAAGCAAACTTGCCTCGTTTACTCTTCTCTATGTTGGTCACATGTTGGTTTTCTTTTAGGACAAGATCTCTGATATTGAATTCTCATTATTTGAGATGATTTTTATAAGCACATGTGATACTCTCTTGATAGATATGAAGGTGGGTGAGGGATACTAAAATATGCTCATCAAGTAGCTCAAGTTGAGCAAAATGATGTTGATGAAATTCTTACTCAGAAATGAGTTCCTTTAAAGATATGAAAAGAGAGGGGATTTGGACTTCAAGAGGCAAGACTGCCTCTACTCTGAAGACTAGAGAGAAAGGGGTAGCACCCATAGAGGTTTGAAGGCTAGTGCAATAGGCCCATAATGTGAATGGGATGTGCAAGCACCAATCCTGACCTAAAGCATTGACAATTTTGGTTAATATTTTGGTGAGGGTTTTATTAGAGGCTTCCACTTTTCCATTTACTTATGGTCGACAAGGTAAGGAAAATCTTAAATTGATGCCAAATGCATCATATAAACCTTGGACTTGCTTATTTTTTAAGGATTTACCATTATTGGTGATGATCTTATGAGGAACACCAAAGTGACAGATGATATGGTGGTTGATAAAGTCAACAATATTATCCACTTTGGTAGAGATTAGAGGAATAGATTCCACCCACTTGGTGAGGTATTTGGTGGCTATGATGATGGAGTTATTCCTCTGCAAAGAATGGGGGTTAATATCCCTAATGAGATCGAGCCTCGATTGAGAGAAAGGCCAAAATTATTTAAATACTTGAAGGTTATTGGCTAGTGCATGATGTAAATCAGCATGTTATTGACATGTAACACACTTTTTTACATAATCATAACAATATTGGTTAAGGGTGGGCCAATAATAACTAAGGTGAAGGATATGTTTAGTGACTGCTAGGCCACTAAAGTGTCCCCCACAGATCCCATCATGTGTTTCTTTGATGGCATGGGAAGCTTCATGGATATGTAGGAAAAAATTAAGGAGACCATCAAAAACATATTTGTAAAGTATTCCCCCTATCATGGTGTAATGAGAGGTACTCTAAATAACAACTCTTCAGACATTCTTAGAGAGGTTGGGAGGAATAATGCCTAGTTTGAGGTAGTTAAATGTTTGGTCACACCAAATGTCAAATAGGGATTCCTCTACATTAAAAATGGTAGGGAGGTCAAATTTGACATAAGAGGGTGTGGCAAGATGATGAATAGTGACAATATTTTTGAATTGGAATGCTGAGAAGGGATCTAAAAAGTAAGGCAAGCCATTGTTTTCATAAATTTATTGGTAGATCGGGGAATGGATTAGACCAGGTAATGTTTGAATGATTTTAAGAGTTTGTCAACTAAAAGTTTATATTTTTGTAAGACATCATTCTTACATTGATAGGATCTATTGACCTAGTTGACCATAAGCTGGGAATCACCAAAAACATGGATTATCTTAATTCCTAAGCTTTGAGTAGGTCAAAGACCTATCACTAGGGCTTCATACCTGGCCATATTATTGGTGCATTCAAAGTCAAGTTTGAAGGAGAGAGGAAGGGGTTCATCATCAAGAGGAATGAGAATAACTCTATCACCCCCTCTTTGCTAGCATTTTGAGCCATCAAAGAACATGGTCATTTGGTAGGTTATGTCATCTTCTTGAAAAGAGTCACAATAGACTCATTTGAAAAGGCAAGAGGAGGTGGTTGGTTATTTGATAAAGGAGCTTTAGCTAATTGATTGGTAATGACCTGAACTTTAATCAAATTTTGTTGGAGGAATTCAAGGTCAAATTTAGCTAGGATCATGAGCCACTTAGCCATACATTGATTTTGGTATGGTTTAGAGTGTATGCATTTGAGCGGGTCAATATTAGTGATGACATAGGTTTTATGGTTAAGAAGGTAGTGGTAGAGTTTGGTGGCCATGAAGATCAATGCTAATTAGATTTTCTTAGTATGTGTATAACGAGTCTTGTATTTTACAAGCGTATAGATAATGTAGTATATGTCTTACTCTTTGTGTTGCTCATCTCGATGAGCCAACATTACCCCTAGGGAATGGTCAGTGGTAGAGATATATAGGTAAAAGGGATGGTCATTCTTAAGAGGGGTGAGGACAAGTGGTAACAAAAGGTATTATTTGAGTGAATCAAAGGCCTCTTGACAATAGCTATTCCATTTGAAAGAGACATCCTTCTTTAGAAGGTGATGAAAAGATTAACACTAGTCTGAAAGTTAGGAAATGAAATGGTGAATGTATTGAAGTTTTCCCTAAAGGTTATAGAGTTGTTTAAGGTTGATTATAGGAGGCATGTCCAAAATTGATCTAAATTTAGCAGGGTCTACTTAAATTCCATAAAGAGAGATGATAAATCCAAGAAGCTTTCTTGAAAGGACTCCAAAAATGCATTTTTTGGGATTTAGGCAAACATTATAATAGATGAGGCATTCAAATATGATTTTAAGAATAGTCAAGTGGTCTTTTTGGAATTTGGATTTCTCGATAAGGTCATCCACATAGTCTTCTACAATCCTATGGATGATATCATGGAAAATATAAGTCATGGCATGTTGGTAGGTTGTACTAGCATTTTTTAACCTAAAAGGCATGACTCTATAGAAAAAAATTCCCCAAGGGGTTGTAAAGGTAGTTTTTATGCTGATCTTTAGGAGCAATCAAGATCTAATTATAACCTAAAAACCTATCCATGAGAGATAGCATCTTGTGGCTAGTTGTAAGAACAACAAGATGGCCAATGCTAGGTAGAGAAAAGTCATCTTTGGATAAGGTGAGGTTAAGGTCATGAAAGTCCACACAAATACATAGACTCCCAATTAATTTGGTGATAGGTACAATGTTCAAGACCCATTAAGGATAATCAATGGGTTGAATGAAGTTTACAGATAGGAGATGCTGAAGATATTCTTTGATGAGAAGGGATATGCGAGGATGCATGCATCAAAGTTTTTATTTAATAGGCTTGGCATCATGGTGAGTGACTATGTTATGGGTAGAAATGGTGGGGTCAATCCAAAGCATATCATTGTAAGACTAAGTGAATGTTATGCTATGATCTTGGAGGAAATAGGAGAAATCTTGAAATTCCTTGGTATTCAATGATTAACCCAATTTGAGAATACGGGGGTTATTTAAAGTGCCAAAGTTAATATCTATGGTGGTTTCATTTGATATGGTCAAGGTCTCAAGAGGAAGGGATTTGTGAAAAGAAGAATATTTCACATTGAGTTAGGTAAGAATGGAACCATTGTCTTAATATTAGATGGTGTGGATGGTAAGAGAATCATTTTCCACCATTGTAGGATGTATGAGTGGAAGGACTTTGGTTTAGCAACTCTTTTGATAGATGAGAGGGCCCAAAATTATAGTATTAGTCAAAAAAATTTTGGGAGGGATGATATCAAGGTCTTCAAGTGGATAAAGTGGTTGGGTTGGCAAGGATGGGATATATTCATTTATGGTGGTAATGGGTTTGGGTGAATTGGTTGGTTCTTCTGGTGGTTTATATCTAAGGCCAAATGACTCACGAGGTTTTAAAGTTTTGATATGGGGTAGCTCATGAGGCCCTTGTTCATAAAAACTGAGGCCAAATCCTTTCCAAGCACACCTATGGAGATATAGTCTAGCAAACTCTAGTTTGCTAAGGTAGGAAAAGTTAGAGGTAAATGGTTGGATGTATGAAGTGGTGGTAGGGGTTAGAAGCAAGTGATCAAGTTCCCCATAAATGAAATTTTTTTGATGGTTAGGGAGCCCAAAGTAGATGATGATCCCAATGTTGGCATCATAAGAAGGGTCATGTTTGAGGTTCCCATATTCTTGGGGAATAGGGAAGGCATCTAAGGCTAAATTCTATACTCCCCAAAGGAAAGACATTGGAATGTGGTTATCATGAGGTCTTCTATAGGAATCTAGGAAGAGGAGATAGATGAGCTAGTGGAAGCTTCATCAATATTAGGTGTGGAAATGCTATGGGTTTTAGTTGGTAAGGTTGTGTTGCTGGTAAATGGTTATGAGGTGGATGGAGGAAGAAGGACATCATTGGGCTGATATATCATATTGCAAGATGTAAAATAACTAGGGTCGACTTAAATGGTCACAACTTACCCTTCATGTTCAAAATTGACACATCAATATAGGGTGGAAGGGACACAACTAATGGCATTAATCCAAGGGAATCTAAGTAAAATTTTGTAGTGGAATTCTTCTTCTACAACATAAAAGAGTTTGGGAATAGTACGAGGCCCTATATAGATGTGGAGGACAACTATGCCCAAGATGGTAGCCATAGTATCATTGAAAGAATGAAGGACCATTGAGCTTTTAGACATGATGTTTTTAGGTAACTATAGCTAGTCATAAACATGGAAGGAGATAATATTGACACTAGCTCCCCCATCAATCATCACCCTTTTAACATGGGTTTGACTGATAATGCTATAATGAACAAAAGGTATTTCTAAATTCTTAAAGGTGACAAAGTTGGAAGTCTGAAGGGTACCAAAAAAAGTGGCTAAAGTCTGAGGATCATTAGGTTAGAACTCAATGGATTGTAGAGCCTCTATGAGTACTTGATAATGATAGGGAGAGGTAGAGACTAACTCATACAAGCTCATATTTGTTGGAGTTTCGTGAATTTGTTTGATGATAGCTTTTTAGATGGATATTGCATATGGATTAGGGTATGGAGGGTTAGATGGGGAGGCACCTAAGATAGACACCTTGGGTTTGTTTGAAGATAGAGAAGGTTGGGTATTATTTTCTTGGGAGTTCAAAGAGGGGTAAGTCCAAGGAATGGATTCTTTAGTCTTTCCTTTATCTTTTTATTGGACTAGAGATCAGGTAATCATGTAAATAGTGTGGATAAAGGGGTTCTCTAGATTAGACTTTTTCTCAATTCCTTCTCTTCACTTTTGGGTGAGATTAAATATCAAATGGGTTGATTTGGTGGTTAGATTGGCAATGGGGATGAAGGAGGTTTGTCTGATAATAGATCATCATCTTTATACAAGTTATGAATAAGTGCGTATAGAGATTTACAATTCTTGGTGTCATGTCTTGGTACCCTATGATATGCACATGTCAAGTTATCATTAAATTGAGAGGGTTTGGTATGTGAAGGGTCAAAGGGTTTGATGGGTGGTAAGTTTAAGGAATAAGTTTTCAATAACCATTGGAGGATGGTCAAGTAATATTTGGATAAAGGTGGTAAAGGTTTAGTAGTTTTTGTTTTGGGTGTTAAAGTAGAAGGTTGTAGGGACATGGGTTTGGTGATAGTTTTCTTGGGTAAAGTGGTATACTTGGTTAATGATTTTGGTTTGGGTAAGATAATTGGTGAGTTGGGGGTAGAGGAAGGCAAGGTAGGTAACTTAGGAATTGTTATTGTAGTCAGGAGATGTGCTTTGAAAAGTAATTATGAAGGTGTGACCAATAAAGGTGGTGGGATTTTGGTAAAAATGATGGACTTTGTGTTTAAGGTAGAGGGATCGAGACCCAGAATGGAGGGAAAGGTTGAGGGAGGTAAAATTTAGGGTTTTGGGCCTTTTGGTGATATTACCTCTTTAGTTATTTTACTTGTTAGTTTTGGAGGGGGTTTGGTCAATTTAGTTGTCTTAGTGGGTTTAGGTGTTTGAGGGTCAATCAATTTGAAGGAGGTTTTGGTTGGTTAGGTGGAGGTTTTAGTTGGTTTATAAGGGCTAGGTTGGTCTACCAAAGAAGGGGTTAGAATTTCCAATTTGGTTTCCTTACCTTTATCTTGACCTCTGATAGAAGGTTTTGCAATTAGAGGTTGGGTGGATGGAGTCATCTTCTCTTATGAGATAGCTTCCAAAGAGGGGGTGGATAGTTCTTTGATAGGGGAGGTAGGTATGGTATTCTCTAATGCAAGTGTGGATATGGTTGATTCCTTTATTTAGGTGTCTAAAGGAATAAAAAGTAGTCTTTTTTCTTCCATTAGGGGAATGGGGAAAGAAGAAGTTGAGGTAACATTTCCTTCATCAATGGGTTCATTAGTAACCACATTAATAGTATGTGCCTCATGAGATAATTAAAGTTAATTTTCATGATGAGGGGTTGAAGGAGCATGATTAGGGAAAGGCTTGTAGAATATGGCAAGCACTTGTTTTGGTGGTGTATTAAGATTTTCCAATGTGAGATTCCCCTTGTCAATGAGGGATTGGATAAGGTATTTAAAGGTATTGCACTTATTGATGTCATGTCCTATGACTTGGTGAAAATCACAATGGTCATTCTCATTATACCAATCAGGTATGGGGAAAAAAGCATCAAAATATTGGGGTGGTTTAATTGATGGAAGTTGGATGATATTGGCTTTCAGTAAATTTTCCAAAATAGAAGGATAATTCTCCCCAAGTGGAGTTAATGAATTATGGTTATTCTAAGTTTGGTTCCTTTGGTTTTGGTTTATATAGTTGAATGGGGTAGGAGGTTTGGTTCTTTGGGTTTTTTTTGGTTGGTAGATGGCAGAGGTGTAGCTTTGAAGATAATAGCATTGGTGGTGGCTTTGCTCTTGGAATTGGTATTAGTTGGGTTGTTAAATTTGGAAGAAAAGGGCTCATTGGGTTTGTAATTTGGGTTCTTGTTCTTCAACTTTAATATTCCCTCATCAATGGATTTATTCTCTAGTTTATGAGTCATGGTAAAAGCTTCATCGAATGTCCAAAAGCTTTGGACATGCAATGTGGATGAAATGTGCTTTGCACATGACTAGGTGAAGAGCTCTATAAGCTTAGGTTGAGGCAATGAAAATGAAAGTTGGTTGATTAGGATACTCCAATGAGCCATGAAATAAATAATAGGTTCATATTCAAATTGCTGAATTGAGTAGAGGTCGGTAATAAAAACTTTCTTGGATATATCAATTGAAAGTGATCCAAAAAAGTTTGGGCTAGTTGGGAAAAAGAGAAGATGGAGTGTTTTGGGATGGCACTATACCAATATAATGCTAATCTAGATAAGGACATAGGAAAGGTATGGAGGATAAGAACATCATCATGGGAAATCAATTAACATGCATGCCTAAATGCTCTTAAATGTTGTTGGGGGTTCTTCTTGCTTTGAAATTTAGAGAATTTTGGCAATTCCCATTGTGGAAGATATGGTTGAAGAGGGATAAATGGATGTATGGTTTCATTTCAAATCTAGTCATAAGAGATAAATTTATGTGATCCCAAGATGGATGAGTCAAGGGTAGTCATTTTCTCCATTAGCATCTTGACTAAGTCCATTTTGGGTTGTTGGGTTGGATAGGTGTATGACACATTTTATTGGGGCTGGGTAACATGGGAATAACTAGTGGATGGTTGAGATGATGTCACATGTGTGTATGAGATTAAAAAATATTGGGTGGAAGGTGAAGGTATGTATACTTTTGTGTTAGGAATATATTGATAGGACATCATGGGTATTTGTTGGATGGTTGATATTGAGGGGTTTATGTATGGAATCACAGTGATTAGTGGGTTAGTTGGTTGAAGGTGGGTAGTGACCAAAGTGATTATAGGTGGAAGTGTTTGTGTTATGTAGAGTACCAAGTTCTAAAAAGGGGTTAAAGTTGGTATATTGGTTAAGTTGAAGGGAGTGGTAGAAATGAGAGTGGAAGACATCACACTAACAAAATGGGTAGAGGTGAAAACGAGTAAAGTTGAACCCACATCAGAGGTATTGGTTGGGGTAATAGGTGTTTGGGTGGTGGTGGTAGATGGACCAATGGTATAAGATGAAGCTTGGCTAATAGAAGGGTGGGATGATGTAACACCAACCATAAGGTGGTGTGGCATACCATAGGGTGGATCTATGGGAGGAATTGAAGCCATCGAAGTATAATAGGCTAAGGTATTAAGATAGTGTTTTAAAAAAACCAAACTATTGTCTAAAAAGGTGGCAAAATTTGAATCACCTTTAGAGATTATTATAGGCACCATATGTGGATGAGAATGGTGTAGTGAAACATGGGGTGATATATAAATATCTAAGGTATAATCCATGGATGAGGATGAAGAAGAAGATGGTGGTGGGTTGTTTTGTTTTTTCACTTGCTGTCTAGTTAAGACCATATGAGAAATTTATAAATGGATAATGAACCTCTTTCCTCAGATAATTAAAAAATAAATAAAAACCCAAAGCAAACAAATCATACAATAAAAGTACAATTAATCTTAGGATATATTTTAAATCACTTTTGGCTTATGACTTAAAGAATGTGAAATGGGAAATTGGATTGCAAGTTAGGTACTAGAAAAGTCATATAAGGATGGTTTTAGGTTGAATTTTGATGCTCAAATAATCTACACTAGACTAGGCACATGGCCTGGTACTGGGGGCTTGCTCCCCTCACTTCATGATCCCATAGCCAGTGCAGGTGCTTAGCCAATATACACCATTTGTCTAGAGTTTATACTCTGCCAGAGAATGGAGTGGATCCTCTCCTTGGTGATAAAATCCAAGTGAGATCACTGGGTAGGGTAAGATGATCCAAAGGGTGATAAAATTCCAATGGGCCTTGTCTCAAATGAGTTTTGATGTTTAATTTGTGCGTGTGGTTTGGTAGTGTAACATATATGTGCTACGCTTAATTTATAATGCATTTAGCTAATCTAGGTAAACTAATCATTAAGCAGGAAATACCATGAATGCACTCAATTTTAACTTAAAAGAAGAGTTTGGTGTCTTTTTATGCAAACAAGGAATAACTAAAATTCACTTAAATGCAACCTATCCTTAGGATGAAAACCTTTTTTTTATTTTTCTTTTTTTGGAAAAGAATAAAAGCAATAATTTTTTCTTTTTTAGAATTTATAAATAATAGAATGCAAGAGCATTGAAATTTCACTAAATTTAACTATATGCCTAAAAAACTATGAACCCAAAAGGGGTCCCACTTGGCATGCCAAAATGTTTCTATCTATTTTTTGTTTTTTTCTACTTTTTCTTAAGTGTGAAAAATAGAAACTTGTGATGAAGGGTGTGGAATAATACTTGTTAAAGTGCACGCATTGGATCCAAGTGATTGTGGATAGCTCCTATTTGGATTGGTAGGATGACCTACAAAGAATAAAACACTAAAATAAACTTGTTTGTTAGATAATTAGATGGGTGGATTGCCTAGTGTGAGCTAGATCCTAGAAGCAAAAGATTTCTAGGAGGTTGTCAATCTACCCACTTTAAACACTTAAGTTTGATGAATAAAAATGGAAACATTTGCATAAAATTACAAAAAACTAAAACTAAGAACAACAAATAATCAGAAATTTAATTAAGAAAAGTAAATGCTTTGCTTAGATGGCTAAAATAAAGTAACTAGTTTAAATAGTGCTAATGCTAAAAACTGGCTAAAACAAAGTTATGGTTTTTGGTTTGGATTGATTTGATAAAAGTATAGAGAATGATTTGGTTGGGGTTGGTAAATGGTGAATAAAAATATGTTTAAGAAAACAATAGGGATAAATGGTGAAAAAGAGGGCCAAGTAGTCACAATGAGGCCAAAACGATAAGGGGGTAAAGGGTCAGAATGAGGCCAAGAAGGCAAAGGGGTAAAGGGTGATCAAAATGGGAAAGGGATATGTATAAGATTATAAAATTACAAGAGGGTGATGAAGGAATCAATTAAAATAATAGGGCCAAAGGGAAAGGAATGAATAAATTAAGATAACTAAACAACAAGATTACCTCAATGCTTAAAGATGTTTATTGATGAATATTGGCTTGTTGATAGTTGATGAAGACTTGAATAAATTTTGGCCGAGTTTTATTGTTGATCTCCTTCTCTTTAAGATGATGATACCTCCAAACCTACAACACAAATGTTAGTAACAAAATACTAACTTCCCACTTAACCTTGGGTGAAGGAGAGGGGGGTATTTATAGCATTTTTTTGAAGAATCATTCCAAATGAGGGAATAGTGGAAGTGTGGTGCCATTTTCCATGTGGTGCATGATTTATTAGAGGTGAGGTGGGTGAGGATTCACATGTGGGTTGGTGAGTCTCCTACTTTGCACATGAATCTAAGTTTGAATGGAAATCATGCACATGGGTTTGAATGAGATTGAAGACTTTTTACCCCCCTTATTTGTCTTCATTCAAGCACTTAAAGAGGTGGCACACCAAATGTGGAACCATTTTCCATGTGGTGTATGGATGAGTCAAGGTGACGTTGGTGGGGATTCCCATGTGGGTTGAAAAGTCTCCCATTTTGGTTGGCGAGCCTCCATTTGAGTTAAAAAGTCCAAAAATGAGTGCCCTTTATCTTTGAGGAGGTAGGTATCTCATTTTAAGGTCCACTTTCATGTGTGAAGGAAAAATATATGTTGAATGATGGCCCCTTAAGGGTAAATTGACCATATTTCAAGGGGGGTCCCTTGTGATGCTTAAATGAGGTCATTAAGCACTTTGAGAAAGGGTCCCAAGTGGGGTATGATGTCCCACATCAAACCATGTCACTTTTCAATGTCACACATCATGTCACATGCCATGTCACTTTCCATGTCATCATGAATAGTGATAGTGGGTCCCATAGTGAATAGTGATGGTGAATAGTACTTTTGAATAGTACTTTCAAATAGTGATTTTGAATAATATTGTGTGACTATAAGAATAGTGATTTAGTTAGGTTAAGAGGGGTTTGTTAAGGCTTAAAAAGGTTTATGGGGTCTTCATGGGGTCTTAAGGTATTTACTCATTGAAAACTACAAATATGTAGTTTTCTAGTGTCTATAGAACCCACCTACCATTTTTTACAGATCCAAATGCCAACATGATGGGAGTGCTAGAGTTATTATCATTCCAATTAATGTTGAACCTCTTCCCATTTCCTTTAAACTTGAATTTTAATGAACCAACAATGTGGCTAAATATGAAGCCCTAGTATTACATCTCCAAACCAATCTAGCCTTAGGAATTAAAGCCATCAGTGTCTTTGGTGACTCCCAACTTGTGATCAACCAAGTTAATAGATCCTATCAATGCAAAAATGATTTCCTATTAAAGTATAAATAACTCATAAACATACTCTTATCATCATTTGATCATTACCTTATCTAGTCAGTTCCTCAATCTACTAAAAAGTTCATGGACATGATGGATTCCCTTACTTCCCAAATCCCATCTCAACCTACCGAATCTAAACTATTTGTCACCTTCCATCATTTTATCGCACCCTCATATATTATTTATGAACTTCCTACCATTTGAAGTGTGAAAACATATCCTTCTGACATTTAGGATGACCAAACTCTTAACTACATTAACCTTGACATTATTCCTCCCAACCTTTTGAGGAATGCTCAGAGAGACTTTATTCAAAGTACCTCTTATGACACCATATTAGGGGGAATCCTTAATAAATCTAGCTTTAATGGCCTCCTTCTCTATTGTCTATGTATTCATGAATATTCCTATGCTATCAAGGAGACACATGATGGAATCTATGGGGGACACTTTGGTGGTCTAGTTGTAGCTAAACATATCCTTTTCCTTGGCTATTATTGGCCCACCCTTAATCAATATTATTATGATTATGCAAAGTGTGTCAAATGTCAATAACTTGCTAACTTACATCACGTACCTACCCATGGCATTCAAGTATCCAAAGACTATTGGACCTTCTCATAATGGGGTCTTGACCTTATTGGGGAAATCAATCCTCATTATTCATAATGACACTAATCCATCATTATCACTATCAAATATTTCACCAATTGGGTGGAAGCCATTCCTCGTATATTGATTAGAGTTGAAAAGATTATTGACTTCATCAATCACCATATCATCTACTACTTTGGAGTTCCACATAAAATCATCACTAACAATGGCAAATCTTTTAAGAACAAGCAAGTCCAAGCCTTTGCAATGTTTTTGGCACCAAGTTAAGCTTTTCCTCACCCTATTGTCTACAAGAAAATGGATATGTGGAAGCCTCTATCAAAATCCTCAATAAAATGTTAACCAAAGTAGTTAGTGTTTTAGGTCAAGATTGGAAATTGTACATCCCTTTCTCTTTATGGGCCTATTGCACCTACATTCAAACCTCTATAAGTTCTACCCCTTTCTCTCTTGTATTTGGGGTAGAGGTAGTCTTGCCTCTCGAAGTCTAGATTCCTTTTCTTCACATATTTTTTCATGAGATCCTTTCGAAGAATGATTATCATTAGGAACATCTCACACATCTTGAATTACTTGACAAACATCACCTAGAAGTGCTTAACCATCTTTGTGTCTATCAAGAATGAATCAAGTGTGCATACAACAAACACCTAAAAGAATGAGAATTCAATATCAAAGACCTTATCCTTAAGGAAAACCAACATGTAGCTAATATAGAGAAAATAAAAAGAGGCAGGTTTTCTTTCAATTGATTGGGACCATACATCATAACCTGTAAGTATGGATCAAGAACTTATTATTTTTTTTCTCTCAAAGGCAATCTAGAACTTGAGCCTCTTAATGCTTCGCATCTATGTCCTTTATATTTTTAAAACAAGGATAGAACTCGCCTTTGTCTCTAAATTAAACTTATCCCTTGGTTTACAATATTTTCACTTCCCTTCACCTACCTATACCTATTCCTCTTGGGGATAATTTATTACAACATAGGACCATGTGATTATCCATCATAGTTATAGCCTCATTCTAAGCATGGATACCATGGCTCTACCCATGGCATGGTTCTCATGGATACTTTTAATCTCTAATCAGATGGAATCCCATGATTAGTTTCCCTTTAAACCACTTTTCCTCATCTATCATTAACCTTTTGTGATAAAAGTTTTGCCTCCATAAAGGTAGACCTCTAAGCCTAAATAGACTTGTCCATGTTTAAACCTAGCATTCAAAATCAATTTGGGATACCAAAGTATCACCTGGGTCCATATCTCTAGCATTATAGACTACTCCCTTAAAGGATAGCTACCCAAGAACTAAATTGCTTAAAAATAGACTATTCCCTTGAAGGACAACTATAAAAAATTCTAACTTTAGACCACTCCCTTGAAGGATGGCTAGGTTGAGTTTGTCAAAATAGTTATTTGAAGCTTTCTGCATTGATCAACTTCATCAACCTATCAAAAAAACAAAAGCAACAAATAACCCTATGTCTAAATGAAATCAAGTAAGCCATAATTAGCTTTTATATATGGCATAAGTAGACTTCCTACATCGATCAGTCTACACATTATATTAAGGCATGGAATTTTATATTACGATTCTTTGGTCACCTATAGAAGGGGAAAACAAACCCATATTAGGTTACCATATTACCCATTTCCCATTTAACCATCTACCTATCACTACTTTCCCTTCATACCCTCTCTAACATCAAGGGACTATGAGCTTACTTGACACAAAGTGATCAAGATACCTTATTTTTCAATGAAATCATATTCATGTGAAGCCTTCAAAGGGATTATTTTCTTTAAGTTGGGCCAACTTCATTTTTTGTTAGGCCCCTACCAATGAACACATCTTGACTTTTTCTTACCCTTTATTCATTAGTTTATACTGATATATGTCTCATAATCCTTCTCTCTTTTCCACATTTAGTATGTTATCTAAACCTACTTTATGTGCTTTCATCATATCTCCATATCACATATTATATTAAAACATCATTCTCATCAATGTAATAATCCATATGCATCGTACCATTATGAACCATGTCCATCAACTACATCCTATCCATGTACAAAATATCAAACCCATAAAACATCAACAATCCCATTGTCACATCATTATCATTAAAACAATAATCATTTATCATAACATAAACATCAAAATCCACATCATATAAATAAACATCATAGACCACGTTATATGGATACTTCTCATAAATGTAACAATAGTTCAAAACATCAGCACATCACATCTTAAACATATCCATACTCTTATCTATGTATCACATCATCATATAATCACACATCATCAAACAAACCATAATCAAAACCATCAATCACATATCCATGATATATCTATAAACAAACACATCATTCACTATGTATAACCTCAAACATCACATTAACTATAAACATATTTCTCATAAAGTCAAACATTTCCTCACACTCATGTCTCAATTCCCTCATTAGATCATTATATAACATAATCAAATTTCATCAATACACCATACAGAAACATCTATGAACGTCATCACATAACTAAGCTAACAGTCCATATCTCATAAACATCAAACATGTCATCCATAATTCATAACCATCACCACATCATGAAGATAATCATTATCTATATCATCATGAACATAATGAACATAATCAGCATCTATATCATCATGAACATAATCAAAATAATCATCTATATCATCATGAACATAATCAAAATAATCATCATCTATATCATCATGAACATAATGAACATAATCATCATCTATATAATCATGAACATCATACAACATAATCTTCATAAAAAACATCATACATGTCAATGAATTATACATAATAATGTAATAAAATAATACATATAATCATGTATACATAAATATCTCTCTCATATATACATCTCCCATCATTAGCACACAAGCCAATATCAAAATCAAAAACATATACATCTTATAATCTCACATATCAGGCCCCTAGGGCACCACTACCACCTACACTTACACTACCATCTGGTGGTGGTCCCCTTAATATCCCTACTTGACCCACTATAGAGGCCAATTGTCTTAGAGTAACTATAGATGGACCACCTACCAAGTTCACCTTGTAATCTCCATACCTCATCTCCAATGGTAACTATGCTAGCACTATCACCTCATAATATCTCAACTCCTCAATGGTGGCTAAATATTGTGTCATATGAATCATATCAGGTCCTCATATCAATTCCCCTACTAGTGTTATCACCATTCCTACCCTCTATCGCAGTGAATCTCTCTCTTAAGTCACTAACCCAAGGAATATCCTCGCCTAATCTCACTCTCTAGATAGCATTTCCACCTGACCCTGTAAGGTGACAATCTAACCCTATAAAGTAGCCACTTATCCCTATAACCCTATAATCTAGGCATATACTACTATCACTTATTCATCCTATGCCAGTGCCCTAGTAGGATCCACATCCATGGGTTACTGACCCTCATCACCCTATCTAAAATCAGCCACTACATATCAGGCATGATACCATACCACATAACCATCTACAATACCATCATCTATGGTAGCTCTTGTTGATAGCTCCTTGTGATCTAAAATAATGTCCTGTGGCTATAGCTCAAGCAATAGTAACTTCATGTCCTCCCTCCTGTATCTCAAGAAATCTAGTGGAATCCCCTACATGAGGCCAAACTACCTCTGAACTTGGTCGAACAAGATAAGCTCAATCTCGCCATCCCATCTCCCATATATCTATCACTAGTTCTTTAGTGATAGTGTGTAGTAGTTATACCCTACCCACCTCAACTAGCTCATAAATGACCTCCACACTATGTTTCCCACCACCAATACCTCCAAGGCATCTCAAAACTAGTTAATGTCCCTTGCACCACCACCAGACCCTATCAATGCCTAATATCCTCTTAATATCATGAAAGCCTACCCCATGTTAGCCCTAAAGGTCTCAAAACTCGTATGTGCTTGTATTCCCAATAATAGATCACAAAACCCACACTAATCTCATACCACCTATGTGCTCAAAAGGCCCAAAGCTCCTTATAGATCTACACTAATAACATAGGGACCCAACCAACCACAATCATCCCCAATAGTATCTCCATTATTACTCCCAAAAATAGACAAGGAATCAACTGTTGCTCGAATATAGCAATGTGAAGAAATACACCCCCCATCATCATCATGGTCAATAAACATTTGTCCTCTGGGGCCCTCTGGTATAGTGGCCCATAAAAAATACCACATGCATGATATCTGGCCTAAACCCAATATAATCCATAGATTAGGTCCATGTGGTCATCCCACTCCTTGCTCTCTATATGATACAATGACTCCCCTCAAATGGGTAGTCATGTAATCCATTTTTTATCCTCTAAGAGGATAGTCATCTCTCCCATCGATAACACAAACATGTTCATGGTTAGGTCCCATCTCTCAATGAGGCACACGATCATACCTGCATCCTATTGTATGTGTTAGTAATGTCTCATAGCCCCTAGGCCAACCTCTTCCATATGTCTCCACTCGTCAGCCATCATCCTATCATGAACCTTGATGAAGATCTTAAGGACTTGGTCCTTCATCTAAATCTACTCATGGCTTACAAAATAACAAAATTAGCATGCCTAGTCAGGTTTCTACATCAATCCAATTACCAATATACACTTATCTTTTTCAACCTATTCCAACCAAACCCATTACATCTACCCTATTTACCTCTAGCAATAAAACTAACCTCTACCTCTATCCAACACCAACCCTAGCACTTCATTTTGCAAACCTATATACTTATATTAGCTAGACTATACACACCAACCCCTCCTCTTATATAATCTCTAATTGAAATTTTTAACACCCCTATAAGTGCCTCTTACAACCTATAACCCCTTCAATCCCTTTCACACACCTTACACAACTTTTTCAACCTTTATCCCACTTTAACAAATTCCTCCCACTTTCCCACTTTACAACCATTTAAAAACTTTAAACAAAATTTAACCTTCAAAACACTTTAACAATTTTACAAACTATAAAGAAACTTTCACACTTCAACATTTACCATTTAACATAAGCTTTAAAACCTACTTGAACTAAACTCTCACAAATGTCATAATTTAACCACATTACACCTTTTTAACTACCCAACTTCCCACACCCTTTGAATTATAATGGTTTTTTGAACCATCAATAGTCCCTTAGGATCATCTTACCCTTGGGTTTGACCATTTAGGGTCAGGTTGAATCATTGATGATCACCATGTGTGACTTTCAATGGTTCAACCCTCAAACCCTAGACCCTAAAAACCTCAACAAACATACCTCAATTCAAAAAATAAACTACCTAACATTATTCCCTAACCCATTACACTCCTAACACACCCTAAAAATCTCCATCTCCCCCACTAATTTGCTTACAAATAACAAAAACCTAAACCTAGGGCATCATGGCCTAGGATAATTTTCAAAACCCTACCCCACTAATTTAACCTACTCACCTATAACTTTATACCAACACATTAAACTCTACTATCAATTTCACAACCACACCTACCTCATTTTGTGATTGATGACATGGTTGAATCCCTCATCTTTCTTCTCAACCACACCCTCATCCACCCTCCATCAAGTCAGCTCTCGATCAACCCTACACACATGATCAACCACTCAATCAACTCTACCTCATCAAACACCAACATGAAAAATGCCAAAGTAAAAAACACTAGAGCACAACTCACTAATTATCAAATTATGATAAGGATTTTAAATTTTTACTTTTTATCTTCTAGCTTTTTAGTGTTTTTCCTGACTATCGATGGTTATGGTGACCATCAATGATTGAACCTAGGGAAAACCCATGACCATTGATGGTCAGGGTCCCCCACTCTTTTCAAATTTTTTTTGAATCATTCCATGTATATGTTGAAATTTTAGGAGGTCATCTAATCCCCACCTACACTAAAACTTAAAATTTTGGAAATTACCCTTCTCTAACCAACCTATTTGACTGTGTCTACCTCAACATTGGCCATTTTGACCCAAACTATTCAGATACCTTACGATGACCTTGCATTGGTCATTTTGACTAAACTAACTAACCTTACCATGTTAAAATTTTGTGATTTAAACCACCTTGTGCATGACCTGACCATTTATGTTATTCAAGGGAGCACTTTGTACCTCAAATATCCATGACTAACATTGACCCTATCTAATGGACCTAATAGGCATGACCCAATCAACTATGACTAATGTTGTGGACAAGTTACCCCTATCATAAGTCCCTCTAAAATTGACCTTATCTTTACCAACATTGGTAACTTTAGTCTTTGTCTGATCTTGAATATTATACCTAGTCATGTTTTATATATGTGTTTGTGTCTCAAATTCCCAACCCCTTTTGTCACCTACTTCATGACTCACCATCTACCACTTATCAAACCTTGAATTGATTTTGTTTTCACTTCATTAACTCCTGGTTTGAGGGGGAACACCTCCTCCCATACTCAATGTAATCAGACCATGACCAATAATATATTTATTTTTATTTTTCCACTTGTTAAATCAAAGCTACATAATAAAAAGGGGAAAAATGTAGACACTCAAAAACTACACATGATAGTTTTAGATGTCAAAGCACCTTGACCTTCTTTCCACCTTGAGTCTAGTTGACCACCTTGTTAACTAAACTTGTTTACTAACTTAAACCTATCAAACCAATAACTTAACACCTTTAACTCAAAACTTTTAAAACACTACTTTCTTGACCAAATTGCCTTAGACATTTGACCATTGATACTTAGCCTAACCATCGATGGTTAGATCATCAAACCTACTTTAAAGTCACTTCTAGCTATGTATGAGATTATCATGGCACAATTTATAAACCTACCTTTTGTGATGTTAACAAGCTTTAAATCATCATAAATAGTAAATTTATTCTCCTGCCCAATTAAAAACTTCATCCTATAAAAGGAGAGAAGTAGGAAGTGATCCAAAAAGCTAAAAATTTGCATCTAAACTATCAAATCTTCTTACACACATGTATCTAACATTCCTTTAGCAAGCAAGTAGTAATAATAGAGACCCAAACCTCTATTTGGATTACTTTCAAAATAAAAGTATTGTCACTCTAGCCAAATTGCTTCAACCTTTCATCAACCATTTAATAAGTTACAAGTAAATTCATTCTTGTTTCTTTGTTATATTTCATTTTTGAATCCCTTGACCTAATCAAACCTTATTACCCACCTTCTATTTCTAACTAGATACATATTAAAACTTCTCTCTAATAATTTACCCAACCTACCATTCCTTTTTTGATCATTTACAAAAACACATAGGCAACTACCGATGGTTAGTCCAACTACCAATGGTCACCTCAACTGTCAACAGTTACCCAACCACTGATGGTCACTTCAACCACTGATGGTTCACCCAACCATCAATGATTACTATGTCAAAATAATAAATTAATTTCAGTCCTCCTACCTCAACCAAACCCTTCTATTTATGTTTTTGCCTATTCATAGAAACTTTTTTGATTTTCTAAACCTAACGCCAACTATCTTAACATGAGTATTGACCCACTTTTGGTACATTTAGTAATTTCATTTGAATAAGTATTTTACTTTCTTATTATTTCATGCATTTAATTTCATGTTATTGAATGCGATTATTCTTTACTTTCATCTACATCAACTCAATTATTATAAATACTAGATTGACAGCCTTCTAATAAGCATACACTTCTTGGATCTATCTCATGCTAGGAAATCCACTCAACTATCTTGCTAAAAAATCCCTTTTTATTATCTTTTTTACTTGTAGGTGATTCCTTCTAAGCTAAATAGGATTTATCATTGTCATCTGGATCATGCATGCACTTTTATTAGGTGTTCCTTTACACACCCCTTTTACTAGTTTCTTGCTTCTAAATTAAGAAATGAGCAAGAATTAAGAGAAACATTAGGATTTCCTTATAAATTTATAAATGCACACACTCAACCCCTTATATTAATGGAATTTGGTGGCTCACTTACTATGGATTTAAATTTGAGTTGGTTTTTGGATCTCCTCTATCTATTTCTTAATCTAGAGTTAAATTCAAAGCTCACAATCCTCTACCACTAACCAAATTTAGCAATGGAAATGAGATGTTTTAAAACTATATAATTGGGCCATATTTCTATTTTTTTAGTGTCTAATGTGTGATAGGTATGTGTTCACATCTCTTATAGGATTCATGGTTAACTCCTACTTTATTCCATGTGTCATCTATTCATTAACCATCTTGCTAATGGTTAGCACCTAAGCATGGATTCATACTCCATGTAATAACCTTATGAAGGGTGAGGCGTGGCACATGTGGCACACTCTTATTGGTTATTAATCTCAATACATACTCTATTTTGATCATTATGTGGCCTTAGGTGGCCACATATTCATATGCCTTGTTGTGCTTCATGGCACTTTCTGAGTGGGCCATACTTTCCTGGTCTCTAACATCTTTGATAGGTCTAAGGAATGGCCAATCTAATAACTTGAAGGCATGGTAAATTTTTATTATGTTGGAATATCCTAGGATATAACATCTATAATAGGTTTAAAGATTAGATACTCTAATAACTTGGTGATCTGGTGCCTTCTAATTGGGATATGATCTCCTAGGCTCTTGTTGATAAAATTTTCCACCATTGGTCAAAGTCACTTATGTGTAGATTTTCATGAAGACTCCATTCATGGATTAAATACTCAAAAAGGTTTCCAAAACATCACACACCCTTAATTAGGCCAAAAACATGGTCAATAACAACTCAAAATGATCTGTAAACTAGGTTTACCTTTTAGATAAATCAAATAATTTTAAAATCAGATACTAAAACTCTTAATTCCTTAAGTGAAATAGAATTTATTGGGGAATTCTCAATTTCCTTATTAAATAAAATAGGAAATGGATTTAATATACAAGAATCAAACCTAAGTGAATAATCACTCAAGAAATATGATTCTACATTCAACTACCTATTTTGTGTTATTTTTATAACTTTCTATAGTATCCTTAATGTCTCATTAATTCATTTATAAAACTGAAGTATAAACTAAATCTTAAAACAAAAACTGAAAGGAAAGTGGCACCAAAACTTGGTAATAGAGTTTACCCATTTGAGATACATCTCTAGGTTCATGAAATAATGAACTGATCTATTATAAATAATCTATATGCAAGTAATAATACAACTCACAATAATGATAAATATACTTGTAATTAATGCTACATTCTAACTATATAGAAACTCTAATTCATTCAATAAACATATTTCATTCATCATCAACACATTTATATTTACTAAGCATTTAGGCATGGTTTCTCCATTAGAGTGCATGCTAAATCTAATAAAATGGGAAGAATAATAAATAGGAGTATTCTATCTTCTAACATACCTACAACTCTAATAAGCATAAGCATCTGGTCTTCTTACAAATAGGAATATATCATTTCCACGATTTGGGACTCTATTTTCACAAATACAGTCACACATATACCTATATATTTCTTGTATTATGGCTCTAAGGCCTTTCAACAATAAGAACATATATCACAGGCTCTATTTTATACATACATACATACATACATACATACATACATACATACATACATACATACATACATACATACATATATATATATATATATATATATATATAGATATATATATATATATATAAATATATATATAGACACACACACACACACACCATAAAACATTCATCATTCATCAAAAGCTCAAAGCTTATATAAATAGGTGAATATCCTCTACTTGGGACTATACAAAAATATCATCTATAGTCATTAGAGGCTTTAAAAAATAGACACCATTCCCTTCAGACCTTTTGGGCCTACATGTCCAAAAATAAAGTCATGTAATCATCCTCACCATAAGACAATGAAATGTTTTCAAATAGGCAATTACCTCTATCTAAACCTCTAAAAAATGGATAGGCACATCTAACTTCCATGGCCAAAGGCCATTCTAATAAAATAATGTTTCCACGTAGACTTGGTCTTGCATCTTTCCATTTCCAGTCCCCAAATGCATATTCACTTGGCCCTTTTAACAAGCATTAGAGACAAGGTCTGAATACTTATCATAATAAATTTAGGACTATATAATTAAAAGAGTCACTGCATAATATTTAAATTCTATGCAAATAGAATATATGACACCATATCTTAAAGGCTTTATGGAATGGATGACTCCATTCAGGTCTGCATGACTACAATGCCATAACTTCACCTGAGCCACCCTTACCTTACCAAATAGGCAATTGAAAAAAATAGATTTAGGTCTATTCATGATACCATCTCGACTCTTGATCTTTCATATTATATATGCCAAGGGTATTTTAATTTAGACCAAAATGCCAACATAGGCTTGGCTCTGTTCAAAATAATCCTCCATCTTTGCATGTAGTACATCTATTTCCTTGAGCCTCTAACTCCAAGTTGTGGCTAAATGACTACACCTTGTATTTTTCATATAGAATATAAACCCCACATTTACCAAGATTCAATGGTTACCATCCGTCAAATAGGATTCTTTGGCATATTACAACCATGGCTTCAGCCATGTCTAATGAGCTTTTTTTGTTTTAGTTTAGTTAAGAAGATTTGAGCTTAGTATTTGAGTTGGCACACCCCTTTATGGATAGGGAAATGAGCTTAGTTAGATTTTAATCTTTCCATATCTTAAAATCACCACATCTAGTTGTAGCTTGAGTTGTATACTTCAAACTCAACACACATTGTGACTTAGCTCAAACTCAACATAATATGAGTGGCTTGGAAAATAGAAAGAATATGTTGGCATAATAGCATAAAGTGGTGGTATGTCATGTGGTGGCCTGAGGACCCAAAATGTGGACCTTTCCAAGTTCTTCTCACTCTACCACTTGTCAAAATGAGATGCACTAACGTAATGATATGGTATAAAACTATAATGTAACTGTAAATATTAAAATTACATTAATATACCATGATGGCCAGATCCCCTTCTAAAATAAGATTGGATCCCACCAACTACAGTTTTCATATCCAGCCTTTTGAAACTATGATCAATAAATAAAAGTGAATTAAACATCTTTTGGATCACACAAATTCAAATTTTGATAGAGGTTTCTTTTATTCCTCTAACTAGCTTGTTGTAAGCCAATAAAGGTAATTTTCAAATGATCGATACACGAAGGTGAATAAGATTTGGTTAAAATTGTATTAGGGGTGTTTTGATACCCTATTCCATCAATATTTAATGCATTGGTTTCATGTTAAAGTGACTTAACTTTATGAATAATCATTAAGAAGAATAGGTACTCTAAAACCCTTCTTAAACCCCCAATAGCTCAGTTTTAAGAGATATAATTGCATTTTTGAATTATTTCCTAAAAAAGAGAAGTTTTTCAAGATATTATTGGTCATAAATTACATTAATATACATTTCAAAATCAAAAATTTGAGGCAAATAATGGATAAAGGTAAAGGTACAGGTATCAAGGTTTTAAGCAAACAAGAGAGACATTCAAAAAAGATACTTTTTGAGAGGTTCAAGAGATTTTTTGAGAATATAAAATGGTTTTAATAATTATATGGATTATTATATGTCATAATCAAAAAATAATTAGGTCTTTATCCCTTATAAAACTCAATACAATGGCAAAACTTAGACCTATAGGCATTTATAAATGAGAAAGAGCAAACTAGGAAACATTAAAAAGTGCATATTTTGAGTTTTATTAAATTAAATATATTTAAATTTGACGTAAAAGTTTATTTTTATGTCATTAAATGTTTTCAATTGGTTTAATTTTATTAATATACCTAAGGAGGTATATAATGCAAAAAATTAGGTCTATTATTAAAGGAAATCAAGGCTTTCTCACCAATTTGATCATAAATGGAGTTAGAAATGAGTGTTTCATGTCCTTATAGTGTGTATACTTCATGTATAGTTATAAATAAATTATAATATAATGAAAACCAATTCAAAATAGGATAATATCATTGAAAACCATCTCTAAACTACCATGTATGTAGCAAACAGGCACTTTTTATAAATTTTTGTTTGGAAGTTTAGTGAAGAGTTTTGGATATTTAAAAAAAATTATATGTATTAACCATTTAATAATTTTAAATTAATATAATATTATATTTTGGTGAGTCCTAGAACTCATTTTAGACCCCTTAATCCAAATCAGGGTTTGTTGAGAACAAAAGAGCACAAAATGGTTTTTTTGAAGTTGTACATGGATTTTAGAGATGAAAATTTATTTTAAGGTATGTGACACCATTTTTAATATGTTAAAATAATATTAATACTCATTCCATGATCAAATATTTCAAATCCATCAATTTCAAAGTTCTCACAATGCATTTAAGAAGCTTGTCAAGCTACAGAAGATATACAGATCCAAGAAGAACAAGTATGAAAAGTTGTAATTGTCATCATCAAATACATATTAAGAAATAATATTTCATGAAATGCTTAATAAAATCAACATTAAATAATTTTTTGTCTCTACTTCACTCCTTTTGGTTAGATTTAGAAAAGTCAAGTTAAACACATCTATTTACTAACTGATGATCAAGAAGATTTTAAGTGTTTATTTTCAAAGATGAAATCAAGGTAAAAGAGGAGTATCAATGCATGAAAAATATATTATATATCTGATAAAATTCCCTGTTTAGGTTAAATTTATAAAATGGCAAGTCAAACTCCAAGTTGCATGTGAGATAATTGAAGTCAAACTGCAAGTTGCATCTGATATAGCTCAAGTCAAACTCCAAGTTACAAGTCAAAATAATTCAATTCAAAATCCAAGATACAAATAAAGGTAACTAAATTAAAACTTTAATATTCATGAAATAAAAATGAGTTAATTGAAGATCAAAAGGAGCTCAATACAAGTTTAAAAGGAGTTAACTGAAGATAGTTAAAGATCTCTTTAAATTGAAGACTATTCAAACACATGCCAGAAACTCTGACATTTTCAAACCTATTTATCTCTCTTTCCATGCCATATTATAATGAAAATAAAGTTAAAAATATAAATTAAATAAACTATAATTTAGGGAAGCTTGAAGTTTCAATTAAGTTTAGTGGATGTAGGAGTGAACTAGGACTAGCAGGGACTCATCTATAGCTTCTTCTCTCTCTCTCTCTCTCTCTCTCTCTCTCTCTCTCTCTCTCTCTCTCTCTCTCTCTCTCTCTTATTCATTTATATATGTGTATTCATTTTGGAATTAATATTATCATATTATGATTTATTATTACATAAAATATGTCAAAATTTATACTACCTCACCTTTGAAGCAATAAAGAGCTGATTTTTCCTCCATTTTCAAGCAATTCATAAAGTGTGTTCTTAATGTTTTTGATGTAACTTAATGAGTGAACAAATTTCATATTTTTATGTCTAAATATCTCAAATTTATGCATAAAAAAATAAATTTTGTAGGTCATATAAAGTATATAAGTCTAATTTATACCTAATTAGGAAGTGAATTCAATCATTGTTCATTCCTTCCAAACTAGTGTGAGTATTTATCTAGATCTATGTGTGAAATACTGATGCAAGAGTCATTGTATGAAGATGAAGTAAATATTTTTAGGATATTTAACTTAAAAAATGTGTCAATTATAGGCATAATTTACCTTAACATTGGTACATCACCCTAATTTTTAGTTTTCATTTCCATTTTCAATTTTAGCATTGTTCTTTCTACCCTTTTCCTAGTCAAGAAAGCATAGAATTAGAGATTTTAGAGAGAATTAGGTGAGTGTACCAAAGGTAACCATCCCTAAATCTATTTATTATATCTAATATAATGTTCCACACCTTTGATATTTTCCATTGTATCAACAGAGGTGATAATAGGCACACATTTTTACAAGGATGCACTTCTGAGTGATAATATTTTCTGGCACATTTGATAGAACAATAGCAAAAAAGTGTTAGAGTTAAAATAAATAAGTGGGTGGGGGGTGAATAAGTGATACAATAAACTAAATTCCAATTCCAAAAACTTAAAACTCTCAACCAATCATTCTAACTCTCAACCAATCATTCTAAGCAATCATGAAGCATATAAACTAGTGTTTGCAATGAACAAGGAAACTATGTAAGATTAAGGCACTTAACACATGAATAATGTGGGAAAAACTAATGGGGGATAAAATCCAATCTCAAATCTTAAAACAAGTGGAATGTAATCCTATAATTAATTCACAAACAAGGGACTTTAGTGAAGCACCCACTTCACAAGGAACACCAACCCCTAAGCATGAACAAGTACCCACACAATGCCTTATAATATCAAAAACTCTATAGATATTATTTCCTTTCAATATGATGAATAAATAGTTAATATTAATTCTCTTAAACCCTTAACACTCTCTCAAACCTTCACATACAAGTAATGTATCCAAAACACCTTTTTGGATCACTTTACACTTCTGCACTCATCTTCAACCTTCAACCCTATAAGAACATTGTTATAACATCAAAAATATTACCTATAGGTCACATAAGTCTCCCTCACACTACTTTTATCTTCAATATATCAACAATCATACTCACCCTTCTCTATACTTCACATATCAATGCTAGAAACCTTCATCTTTGTTTATGCCCTTTATAGAGCCTTTATTATCATCACCTTCTTGGTCGGTCATCAAACTTACCTTAACCCTTAAGGATTATATCACACTTAAAATAAGATAAATTTAATATACATATGTCATCAATATCTTGGATATATCATCCTTAATCAATAACACCTTTCAGTTAGGCCTTAAGAAGCCCTTATAGGTCCATGGAGACCTATTCATTATTTTAGCACTTCACCAAGAAAAACTAGGAATATAAGACCCCTTAAAAAAATATATGTATCAATATATGACCATAAGACACCCTAAAGTGATTAAATTCATAAATACACACCTATACATATGCAAAACCTATCAATTATTTGCCTTGTACATGAGAGCACCATGAACAAACCAAAAGTCAACATGTAAGTAATTGTTCATATGGAATATGGATTGGTCAAACCTAAAAAATACATAAAAATGATCCTAGTGGAGTATAAAACACTATAAAATATATAATTCACCTTGAAACATCCATACATCATCAATGAAAACTCAAACATCCTTCTCAGGTTATTTGTATAAGGTCAAACCCTCAGTCAACTTTAGACCATAATAAATATAGGTGTACAACTAGTCAAACCTCAAAATCATTTTTATTGAATTCCCCTTGAATATATATACAAATTTTATTTTTATAACACCATAAAATTAACTCAACATCAAAATTTATAACCAAAACAATGCAAACTAGTTTTCTTGTGCAAATTCAAATATTTGAATTCCAACGGTCACTTTTTAATGCAAATTTAACTATGGAAACTAGTGAAATCTGCTTGGGAGACCAAATTTTCACTATCAAAACTTTTTATATACGTAATTTAAAGACCTTAAAATTGAAAAAAAATGATCTAAGCACAAATCTCAATAAACCAATGTGACCACTTTCTTATGACAACTTCACACGTGTAAATGTTAATGTCATTAATTTGCTTACTTAGGAAGTTCTGCCAAGATGACTAGGAGAACCTAGACCTTCATAAAACTATTATAATGAATTTATTTCACTTACACAAGTACCCCAAGAAATATTTACCCCTCATATGACCCCTCAAACATGGTCACTTGATAACCAACATCCATCAACTTGCCTAATCAAACAAACACAGTAGGGTACATGCATGATCATTAAGGCACACTTTGTCATTAATAACAATGCATGCATATTAAATAATGGACACTCTTGTATAAATTATGGCCATCATTGATAACACATCAACAATATCCCCCTTTTTCATTGATGTCAATACTTGTATATGTTTTCAAAGCCAATAACAAAGCTATGTATATATTATTTTTCCCTTTACAAACACTTTCTCCCCCTTTGACACAATGACAAAGTGGGATTACTTGTTGATATTTATGAAATATAAATGTTTTAAAATAAAACATCATGAAGGTATCTCCTCTTACAAATGATAAAAAATCCCCCTATCACTGTTCATACCAATCCTTACCATGACTACCTCAAGCTTACTCATTGACAACACTCTACTTTAACCATGCACTACTATATGAACAATATGAAGAAAATAGGAGTGATAACATATTGATAAAATTTATAGGGACTCCCACTAATTCATATAAAAATTTTCACCCCTTGATCACCTTTAGACCATCTCCAACCATGATGAAATTTCATAGTTGCCTTCACATTTTATCTCACAAGCCACCCATAGAATGAAGAGTGTACATTCAATATCTTTCTCAAACATATATGATGCATAAATACAATTAATAAAAATATTAAAGGATAACCATACATTTTTATTTTTTATAAAATGACCAAAAATCACTCTTATTCATACTATCCTTGCCTAAAGGCCTAATAACCCTACCCAAACCTTGCAGAACCCATAACTTTCTGTGTATGCATCCTCATGGATTGAAATTTCAACCATAGGACAGAATATACACTTAAATATGAAGTAAATTAATTTATTATCACCCACTTATGTATTTTGACTAATTAGGTAGCCCCAGACCTCAAATCCTTTGTGAAGGTCACTAACCCATATGGTGTAAAAACTAGGGCATCAAAAAGAAATAAAGTCAACTTTCCACTTTTTGATCAACACCAACTCCTAAAAATTCTCTCACACCTGGAGGTCAACAATACATACTTATATACCATTTTGTGAGGTTTTACTTCTTTGGGAACCCATATAACCATGAAATGGTTTTTGTCCTGCTAGTCCTTAAACAAGGACTGTCATACCTGAGAGGCTTCAAAAAACTTTAACTTGTTATCAAAAGATATTAAAACCATAAAACCACCTATATCATACTTTTATTAATTCAACACACCTTTATATGTCAAAAATTCATCTTGAACACTCACCAATCTTCATTTAACACCTGGAACTAGTCATATTATGCATATAGACCTTGTGTATACCCCTGTCACTATGCCAAAACACATTAGAATGATCATGGGAGCCTTAAAAAATATCATAAACTCATTTTTCACATGGACACAACAAATCAAGCTAACCTTCACTCTTGGTTAGCTTCATATACCTTAAATGCATCAATTTTACAAGATGAGCTCTCATTAGGCACTGATCACTAAACAAAATAGTCAAACTGAACAAATGATCATTAAAGATATTTTTGACCAATAAAATACATTAAAAATTATGTAATACACTTGATAAAGTTCTCTCCATACTTCATACCAACCTTACCTTCATACCTCATGATTAGGCCTTCCAAACCAAGCATAAAAAATTGACTAAAACATGTTTTTAGGACCAATGTCCATGAACAAAACTCTTAAAGATTTTCATCACAAAATTATGGAGTAAGATCATGAAATTTTTTATACCCCTTAACCAATGACCTTATCTATACCTTTTTAATAATCTAGAGTACACACACTTGATTTTACATATGAAAGATATCTCCTAAGAAGCAAACATAGAGACACCCACTTGTCATAGAGGGACTAAAGGTCCCAAAACTCAAGAGACTCCCACATATCCATGCTCTCACTTGAATTTAAATATTTCCTCATCATCAAATTTAATTTTATGGGGTTATTAACTTAATTATTTCATTTTGACTCAAAATCGTACTTGATCCTCTTGTCCCCCTACGTAGATAAGGCTTGTTATTTGACATTTGAACTTGTACCTTGTTTTTTTATGACAAATAGTCTATTTTGAACCTATTTTTCATTCACATCCTTGGGTATCCTATCATTATGGCTCCTTTTATTCATGTTATGATGATAATTATTTGAAGTATAATTCTAACCATTTGTGCATAACCTTGCTATGTGACCTCTCTCTTGACACTTGAAACAAATGAAGTTTCTTTCATTGTACATACCTTGTGTATGTGTCATATGATTACTCCTTGAATTTTCATTATCCCATTCATGTACCCAATAATTTGGTCTCTTGATGAAGTCATTGTAAAACATTGTAATATGACCAATCCTTTCACACCTGTAGCACAAGATGTCATGCTTTCCTTGTGGACTTGTTGACTGTCTTGGGTGATGATATTCTTCATACTTGTCATTATCTTGCTCATAATTCCATTCAAATTTATTACTATTAGATTTTATTTTACAATCAATGATCCTATGACCAAACTAATGACAATAATAATATTTCCATTGAAGGAGTTATCATACCTTAATGTATTAGGTTTCTTTATTTGATTTAACTTTTATAGATTTTGAAGGTATCCTTCTTATTCATATTATCATTCTTCTTATTTTTAATAGTACTCTACTTAGAATGATTAGTCTCCTGATCTGTCATCACTATCTTCTCAATATTCTTATCCTCTTGAACATCATCATGAAAACCTAGGCTTGATATGTCATTTGAGACCTTTTGAATAATCAACAGGTTATTAAGATCAACTATACTTTTCTCAAAATTTTGATATGTTTTAATCTTGCTCATGACTTGATATAGTTTTTTTTATAAAGACTACATCTCTAATTGTTAGATAGATATTTTTTAGGCTATCAAAATTACCTAGGTAATCATGGGATTAAATCCCCTTCATTTAATGATGAATCTCCCATATGCTTATGTCTATTTACTTCTAATTATTCATAGCTCTTAGTTATTCATAGATTATACAAATTATGTGCAAGTTGTCTTTTTTTTGGGGTATTACTTTAATCATAGAGTTCATGAACCATAAAAAAGTGATTTTGTAGAAATCAAGTAGATATTTTAAAGAATGTATAAAGAAATTTCAGTAAATATAGAATGAAAGACTAGAATATTTGAGAAGAAGTTGCACTTCACAATAAGTAGTTTTATAAAGCTTATTAAATCCATAAAGGTAAATAAACATTCAAAAGATGATAATCCTTTTAGAAAATGATTAAGAAATATTGGAATTCACATTTAGATTTAAATATAACACAAAGTTTACCATTTTAATCTTCACAAATCCACCAAATGATCTCATAAGATACAAAGTTCTATATAAATCAACATCCTTTTTATTCACTTTGAACCAATTTCATATAAAAGAAAAAATCAAAAAACTATACACAAAGTTTTAGATTGCTTAAAATCTCTTGCTTCAGTTACAGTTGCTTTTCCAAAAAATACCCTCTCCAAACAAGTAGGCTTGCATTTATATTTATACAATTTAAAAAGTCAAAATCATAATTGGAGACAATTTTCATGTGTTACACTAAAAAATAGGAACTGTTGAGAGCCATCCTCCTAGAATTTCTCCTTTGTGGCATGCAATGGTTAGTGACATCTAGCACTTATCAGTTTTATTATTTGAATAAAAAATAATCTCTTTTCATGCAAGGCATAACTTGTTTAAGTAATTTGCTTTTACAAAATGACTTTAAGTAATGGAATTTGGCCCAATTACTTAATTCTTACATCTTACAAAGTAACTTCACTAAATAACATTACTTACAAAGTGATTACTCAAAAAAAATTACTTTAAATGCATCACTTAAATAAAATAGAAGAATATGGAAGAAGAAACAAGTTGTCGAGGAGAGGATCAAAAATAATCATTCCACATCATGAACTTTAGATCTACAATTTTATCTATATTTGATATGCTAAGACATCATGAACTATATTATTGCATCATCTGATTTGGCAAGTGAATGCCTTTCAATTTTATTTCTCAGCATGTCTCTTTACAGCTTCTTGTAATAAGTTTTCACCCTCTCAAGTCTTTATTTAAGCCTCTTGATTTTTTGTTGACTCTTGATTAACTCCTTTATAGATTTTTTTGTGAAAGGCATTGTGACCCTCTAAATCAATTGCTTGAACTGTTGATGTAACTGTTCAGGTGTCCTTAGAGTTTTTTTAGACCAAATGTTAGTGAGACTAAAAATGTAATCTTCCAGATCTACTTTTTCATTGTGAGTATCTTTTTCTAAAGTCTTCATCTCTTCAAGCATGGCCCTGAGAATGCGCATGTAAAAAGATAAGAGGTAATCCTCTTATTTTGATTTCTTTACAGACCCTTCAAGAAAAATATATTCTTTGATTAAAAATTTCTCACTCAAAGTGTTTATTCTTTGAATAATTTATTGCTACAACTTAGAAATTCAATTCTTATTTTCTATTTCCTTCATCACTACCTTTATCTGTGCTAATCTATTTTTAATATCATCTTGAGTACTTGGAACCTATGAAAAATATTTATGAGTAGTTTGTAACATTTTATCTATCCATTCATCAATGGCCTTAGCCTTATCTCTAATTTTCTCAACCTTAGTTATTATTTGTTGACCAATTGAATCACCTAAAATAATTGACAATTGAGGAATGGATCTTTCCACTTTGGCAATTATTTCACACAACTTTACAATTTGTTCCTTCAATTTAGCTTTGTCATATTTCTCTTAAAAAGAGTGTTAATTAGAGTCTAAGTGTCTTGATTTAAGCCCTCTATAGTAACTTCTCCAAGGGACACTTTTGTGACTATTAAGCCTTTTTCAGTGACTTCATCTTTACCCTTACCCTAAGGAGAAATGGATACTTCTAAAAACTTCTACCCTAAAGGTTCAATTATCAGCTTGGAAGTTACCTTAGCTCTCTTGGGCTTCTTTCTTTTTGGGTTAATACTCTTTAATATCTACAAATCAATCTCCAAATTTTTACTTCTCTAGTCTTAAGTACTATTTGCAGTGCTAACCAAGATGAGAAGTCTATGCTTTTTGGAGTAACTGAATGTACAACCATTTGCTACTGATTGTTTCTTACTACTAAATCCTAGGAAGAAGTTTATTATGTATTTGAAACAACTTGTACTTCATTTTGAACTACTTACTCATACTTTTCTTTCTCTGTGCCCTTATCTACTTCTTTCTCTTTCTCTTCTTCCACTTCCTTCTCCTTCTCAACTTGCTTTTCCACCTCAACTTCCTTCTCCTTCTCCACTTTCTTTTCCTTATCTTTTGATTTCTTAGCTAACTCCTTTATTTCCTCTATTTATTTATCAAGTTTAACTATTTAATTTTGTTTTTCTTATGATATCTCCTAAGATGAGGTCACTTTTTCAATAGTTACCTATTCTAGATTTTTTTGAGTGGTTGGTTGATCATCTAAAGGGGGTGGAGGTGGAGTAGTGGGTGGAGAAAATGAAGGAAGAGGAAGAGGAACAACAATATTCTTTTGAATGGGATTTTTAGGAGGCTTAATGCTATGATATTTTAGAGGTGGCATGAGTATTAATGGATTTGTGGTAGGTGTAGTAGACGTAGAAATGATAGGGGGAGAAGTATCTACGGAAGTAACCAAAATGGGTGTGGTGATAGCTGGCTAAATTATTTATTTATATTTAACCACAGATTAAGTGTCATAATCATTCTTCTTTAACTTCAATTTATTAGACACTTGATTGCTTTCTCCTTGAATTATCTACATCTCCTGACTTATTCTAGTAGTTTCAATCATTAATTAATTCAAGCAATATCCCTTATTGATGAGCCATGTAGAAGTCATGGAAATGACTATAGAAGTTCTATTTTAAATAGTTTTAACTTGATATTTCCCAAAAAAAATCTTTGGAATTGGAGTGTTATCTCCTCCTACTGCATGGTAGGCATCACTAGTTATAATTCCATCATCCTCCATGTCCTCTAGAATTGTTGTTAAATCAAAAGCATAGATTTTTTCAATAATCAATTTATTATTATCTCTTCTTCTTACATCAAACTCATCCTTGAAATCAATCCAAAAGTCTTCAAATGCAATAATATGCATATACTCAAGAGAAATTATATTCTGAGCTACACCTCTACCATCATAATTTGTTCTAGCTTCAAAATGGGTTTGATTATAGTTATGGTGCATCTCCTTTCACACATTCTTTGCTTTTTAAATTTTGGGACAATGATAATGACCAATAATAATAGGAAATTGATAGAAGGATGGTGAACCTTTGGCTGTAAATCATGTAACTCAACTAGTTTCCCATATAACTCCATGGGAATCTATTTGTCAGTAAGATATCTTGGTAATTTGATTGGCATGCCTAAGAAACCACCAACTCTAATGTATGTAAAATTGATAAATTGAATAAAGAGGCATCTAAAACATGAAACTCCTTGCCATGATACATATGACACTCTTTTGTGTTTCAAAGAAGTATTCAACTTATACATGATCTCATAAAAGAACCCATCATTTACCCTCATATAATGTTTAAAGTATTCAAAAATAACCAATTAGGGATAATATTCATATAAAGGCTCTGATGCTAATGTCTCTTTTTTAGTTAATCTAAATAAATCTCCACTTAATGATATTGCATATACCAAGTCTGAAGTCATCTTGAAGTCAAACATTATCAACACTTGACTTAGTTAGTGATCAATGTTATCACTTATCAATTTTGACCATTCAATTATTGTAGAGCTCCTGTTGACATCAATGGCCCTAATGTATGCATACATCCAAGTTGAAAAACACTTAGCATTATTCTCTCAATTTATTATGCATATCAATTAGGTAAAATCATCAAATTCTTAGATGAATTCATACCTTACTATCTATTTTGGGAACCTTGAGGTTTGCTTAGCTTTCTTCAAATAATTATTGTTCATTACTTTAATACATTTTGGAGTCTATATTTCCTAGAGACTCTTGGATTTATCCATTGATAAATATATAGATTTAGACTATGCTAGAATATTTAAACAATAGTCAACATATTGAACATCAAGCCTAATTACCATATTGCTTGAAATTTCCTTTATTATTCTGATGAGAGAGTCATAGTACTTGGCACATTCTGGGATAAACTTAGGTAGTTGTGTAAAACTTGGGAAAGCTACAACTTTCAATATTCCCCTATTGATTATCATTTACATGAGTGGAGACTTAATGATTGATTTGGATCTCTCTAATAACTTAGTTACAAACAAATGCCCCATATATGTGTCATTTATTTCTAACACTTTTTATATAAAACTTGTCTCAATGGGTTACCCTTTGTACTCATACTTCATCTTTGGTTCCTGAGATTTTGTAACTTCCTTTGTTTTTTCCCTACTCCTAATTGGCCTATGGATTTCTTCAAGTGATAAATTAGGGAATTATTCAATTAAAGTTATTGTTTCTTGTACTTCTACTCTAGTTATTTCTTCCTCTGATCCTTCTGATCCTGACATTTATTCTAGTTAACTCTAGAAAAACTTGACAATTGCTCTAGAACACTTAGTGATTGCTCTTGATGGTTTAGAAAAGGTTGAATAAATGAGTCAAGTTATTGCCTCAAATAATACTTCTAATCAATTTTTATATTTTAGGCAATAGAGAGCCTTGAAAACTCCAAGTAACTCATAGCAAGTAACAAGGTATCACAAGTATGGGTTGGTCTAGATAATCCTCAAGTCTTAAGTATTGAAGAATTGGAGAAAGTAATAAGTAATAGGCATGGATAAATTTAGGTTTCTATTAGTTTATATCTTTAGGTTTATATTATCAAGTTACTTAGGTTTGAGACTCTGAGTAAGTACTAATTTATGAGGAGTCTAGGTCTTTCTTGTGTAGTTTACCAAGTTTCTTGAGGATTATGACTTTAGGTTTATCAAGACAAGTAACTCATGTTGGAAAACTTGAAGTATAAGTTAGGAGTAACTTGAATTCTAAATAAATCAAGTAGTAATGAGAAGTTCAAGTAGGCAAGGTACTTGAGAGCTTTGGATTTCTTGAGGGCTATTACTTGGGTTTAGGAATCTAAGTAAGCAATACAAATAGGAAATCTTAGGTAAGTAAAGTTTGGTTAATTTCTAGATTTTTTATAAGGTGATTCTCATTTCTTGTTATTTTTCCTATATTTTTACATGAAAAATGTTTATGAGGATTATAATAGGGTTTTTAAAATAACAATATGCATGTAAAATAACAAACAATTATGAGCAAAATAGGGAAAGATGGAAAAAAATTCATGATAGTGAATGGAAAATTACCAAAGGAAAGACAAGAATAAAAACCAAAATGGAGACATGAAAATAAAGGAAAAATGATCTAACTACCTTTAATGTAAATGGGTTGAAAATGATTTGGTCCAAAATTGCTCTAGAAGCTCAAACAATGTTGTTTAGGGTTCACAAGGGTGACCACTTGGTCAAATAACTTGAATGCTAGGTAGGAAATAAAGTGGATTTTCTCAATACTTATATTAGATAATGCATTAATGATAATTAGGACACGTGTGAGGGAGCCACACAAGCCCTTATCTTTTTATTGGGTTTGTTGGACTACTTTGCTTATTTGGATTTTGAAGTGAAGTAACCTTATAACTCTAATTTGGTCTAGGCTTGAGAGTACTTCAGACTTATAGACCCTTATTGATTTTACTTGTAACTTTGAGCAAGTGAAGTTACTTTGAAAACCCAATTCACTTTAGTTAGTGTCTTATAGATTTGTGGACCTACTTTAATAAGATTTTAATGAGAATTAAAATTATTTGATAATTTTGGTTTAAACTAGATGGTTTAACTCAAGTTTTTGATTATCACTTACTTTTCACTTGATAAGTAAAGTAACTCTAAGAACTTGAGTTGGCCTAGAATTAATCCCAAACACTTAGCTTTTTTTATCTTCTTATAAAGATGAGTAAATGGGTTTTTTTTAGTGATGGCCTTGAGTAGACATTTTAAACCTTCTAGAGTAGTTTGAAGCAATTGGAAAAGAAAGTAAAACAAAATCTACAAAAGACTAGTCTTATTCAAAGGACTGGTCTCAACAAGAACAACTAACTCAAAAAAGACAAAAGATAAAAATTTAATAGGGGTATCCCAAAATTCTATGTGCAAAATTTTGGGTGAAACTAGTTGGCTCTAATTGGGGACATCTTTATTTCTATCAAAAAGAAAGAAACAAGGATGAGATCCTATTATCTCTAGTTTTGAGTCTTATCTATTGGGTACAGAGTCTTTGTAAAAACTCAATCATGAAAAACTATAAAATAAAGAAATAAAAATAACTGCAAAAAATAAAGACTAAAAACTTATTTATATACATGCAGGTGTTACCCTACTACTCAATTATTGTAGAGCTTCAAGCACTACTCATTGAAAGGTAGTGGTAGTTTAATTCCATCTTGATAAGCTAGGATGGAGCTATCTCTTCTAGTAATCTTATTTATAGTGAAATACCCTTTTCATAGGTTGTCAAACTTACCAATCTTCCCTTTTTGTTCATTATATTTATCCCATAGAAGGACCAAGTCATTAACTTCAAACTATCCATCTCAATCCTTCTTATCAAAGATCTTCACCTTCATTTGATGGTCAATCAGCTGATCAACAATTTGAGAGTGAGCCTCTTGCAATTTAGTGAGAAACATAATCCTTTTCTCAAGTAAATCTTTATAAGTTGCATCTTCAATATCTTTAGACAATTGTAAAGTAGGCAACTCTATGGTGATTGGTATCTCAGTATTTGTTCCATATAGTAGCTAAAAAGGTGACATACTAATGGCTTTCTTTTGAATAATTATGTCAGCCCACAGTGCATCAAATAATTTCTTGTGCCAAGTATGTTTATTATAATCCACCAACCTATGAATTATGGTCATCAAGTTCTTGTTACTTGATTTAGTTTGACCATTTCCCTAAGGATAGTGATTTGAAGCATGAACTAGGTCTATTCCATATGAGTAATAGAAATCAGTTAGTTCCATTGAAGAAAAGTTGGTTGCATTATCTATTCCTATCTTGTGTGGGACACCAAACTGTACTATGATATTCTCTTTGATGAAATCACATACTACTTCCAAAGTGGCATTCTTGACAAGAATAACATATACCCACTTGCTAAAGTAATCAATTGTAGTTAAGACATAGTAATGTCCAACACTTGAATAAGGGTTCAACATGCCAATAAAATCCATGCCCCATTACTAAAAAAATTAATTGATTATGACTAGTTTTAATGGTAATGTTGGTAACTTCACACATCCCACAAAGTGTTGACATGTTTGAAACTTAACAACCCAATCAAAAATATCTTGGAAAAGATTAGACCAAAAGTACCTTGCTCATAATATTTTGTGTGTTATGACTCATGCTAAAAAGTGGACTCCACATGATTTGTCATGAAACTGCTCTAGAAGTTTCTATTATTATTTTGTGTCCACACAACATAAGAAGACACCATCAATTCCTCTTTTTTATAAACCATTATCCCAAAGGACATAATCCTTTGATTTTAGCTTGATGGTATGTTTTTCCTTAAGTGTCAGATTAATTGGATATTCTCCATAAGTCAGGAAGAAATTAATTTTACTGTACCATTCATCAATAAGATTAACAAAAAGCACCATGGGCAAATATTTATCTAATTCATCTTGGAGTGAAGGTGCCACTGTATCTATGCCATTGGGTTTTCTCTTTGTCATCAATTGGCATAAACATCTTCCTCTTACTAGATTTTTTGGTTTGATATTAAGATCAAACTCTTACACCTTAGCTACGCAGGTGCCTCTCAGTAATCATAGATCCTGCTATGTTAGAATTGATTTGACTAGAGTTTCAAGTACATAAACTTTAGTATGTGAAGATAAAATATAGTACCTGAAGACTTCGCATGCCTTGACTATAACAAATACATGTTTTTCCATCTATGAATACTTCAATTTATATATTTTCAATGGTTGACTCATGAAATCTATAGGAGATTCAATTCCTTCATCATTCTTTTGTAGGAGTATGGTTGACATAGTGTGCTCAGAAGAATAACAATAAAGAATGGATTCCTTATAAAAATTTGGGGAAACTAGCACTGGAACTTGAGCTGTAGATATTTTAATCCTTTCAAAAACCAATTTACCTTCAACATTCCATTTGAAGTTTTGCTTCTTTTTCATCATATCAAAGATGTAGTGAGTCAATTTAGTAGATTCAAGAATGAATCTTTTGAGGAAGTTGACCTTGCCATTTAAGGAATGTACACCCTTCTTAAAAGTAAGCAAAGATAGACTTTGTATGGCTTTCACCTTTTCTAAGTCATTATTCATTCCTTCCCTTGAGATAATGTGACTGAGAACTTTCCCTTTAGTTATGGTAAATATTGATTTCATGGTCCCATGTCTCCTACACTAGATGAGAACTTCTTCTAAGTCAATCATATGATTACCTCATTACTTGGAGAAGATTGTCAAGTCATTAAGGTATACCAATAAACTCTTATTATTTAGATGTACAAATGCTAGATCCATTAATCACTAAAAATTTTCTCTAGCATTGATAAACCCAAAAGACATCTTCTAATAAGCAAACATCCCCCATGGCATTGTGAAAGTTGTCTTGTATTGGTCTTCATCTACCACTTTTATATAATTATATCTTGAGAAACCTTCTAACATGGACAAAATATCTAAACTTGTAACTACTTTCAAGATATGATCCATAATGGGCCATGGGTAATTATATTTCAAAGAAGTTTGATTCAGATTGTGAAAATCAACACATAGGCATATTTCTCCATATTTCTTTCTCACTAGGACAATGTTAGCTAGCCATTCTGAATGGTGAATTAGATAAATGATCTTAGAGTCAAGAATATTTTGTATTTTAGCATAGATAGTACCTAAGATGGATGGGTTATGGTGGCATAGCTTTTACTTGAAAGGCTTTGCTTCTAGCTGAAGTGGAATGTAATGTTGTACTCATCTAGATGGAAGGTCTTCAGGTCTTTGTAGGACCAAGCAAACACATCAATATACCTTTTGAGAAGATCAATGAATGCTTCCTTTTCTTCTTGAGAAAAACATTTTCCAATGTTGACCATCCTAGGCTTTTCTTCACTACTCAAATTAACTTAGTGTACTTCTAGAGATGAACTATCACCATACTCTTTCTTTTTTTTAGAAACTAATCATGCTTGTCAAAGATTTATTCTAAATAAACTGACACTTTAGGTATTTTATTTCCCTTTAATTGAATTATATCTTGACTATCAATAAGTTTAGGGTCAGTAATACCTATTGTTAGGGTCAGTAATACATTGTCTAAAACTTTTGGATGGAAACCCATATATACTCTATAATCACCTTCTCAAAAAAGTGTGGGTGGTTGATTTGATCTGAGTAGAGCCACAATGATTGCAAGAGAATCAGCTCTGGAGGTTTGATCATGAAAAATAGAGTTGATTGAAAAATCTATAAAATTTAGTGTTGCACTCAAGACTTGATCATGATAGTGCCTCGGCTTATCTTTCCTCACTTGATATTGGCCACAAATTTACCTCACTATTAACTCGACATATCCTTATTCCTTTAAGAGTCTTACTCATTTTTTTTCTTTTTCAAGTCTTAATAGGAGTGTCTCATACTCTATTTTATTGTTAGTATTTCCAAACATGAATTTGTAAGAGTAAGGAAATACTTTACCATTAGGTTATATCAATACCACCCCAGCACTTGAACCAAAAAAATTATAGCTGCCATCAAATTCCAATGTCCATATTTTCTCTTCTTATTCTCGTATCTCTAGTTTTTGAATTTCCTTGACCAATACAAGGTAATATACTCCATGGTCTGATTCTTCAAAAATAATCTTGGATCTTGGTTCATCAGACTTAGAAACTGTATACTTGGACTTCTTTTTAGGTTTAAGTTTTTGATTTACTCCTTTTATTGGAGTGTGAGCACATGACCAATCCATCTTGAATTCTCCACCTATATCTTTGCATAAGTTTCTACTTATCAACATTCCATAAGAGATAGGAATATATGATACCAGAATAGTCATTTTGAGCCTTTTATCTGGAAAAGATGCTAAGACAACTTGGGCATCCTTGATTTGTCTAATCAAGGGAACTTGTCTCTCTATTGAGTAACATTTTCATATTGCCTTAGTCAAAGTTAGGTTGAGGGCATCAACTACTTTAGCTAGCATAATATTATCAAAGACTCTAGAGTCTAGGATACAATTATTTAAATTGAATCCATTGATCAAGAGAGAGACATAAAATGGCTCTATCCTTTCATATGTGGAAGTAGATGTGGGAGAAGTAATTACAACATTATTTTGAGGTGAGTCTTGTTTAGGAGTAGGTAATATACCTTTCGAGGCATTAATTGTATTATGTGGCCCCTTACTTTAAACATACTTAACTAGTCTATTTAGTTGATCTAGATCAGACCTCAAGTATTTAACTTTTGACATTTGAATTTTGGTTTTCTTTATGTGATCAATTATGTCAAAAAAGGGAATAGATGTAGATAGAGCAAGATTATATTTAAAAATATTTCAAAAAAGGAAATGGATGTAGGTAGTACAAGATTAGCTTCAAAAATATAAGTTATTGGCTTATGAATTTGAGAAGAAGAAGATACATACTTATCTCTTGGAGCAAGAGAAGAAGGTAGAGGACTAACTCTTTTAAGAATGCTTACATTTGATCTAGAGTCTCCTTTCTCTTTCTCTTATTCTTTGGAACATTTTTCACCAGCTTGTTGAGTTTGTGACCTTGTAAAAACTACAAAAGAGTGACTATGATCTTATTAAAATGCTTCTTCATAATCTCTTTCTAATTGATATTCAAGGTAGCCTATGTTGGAGTCGATAGGAGGATTTACAAAGTCATCTGCATCAACAAGACTTTGATGAATGTCATCAATCATCTAATCTTCTTCATTCATCTCAATGTGATTTTTGGGAGCATATTTAATTGCCAATCTTTGTTGAGGACCAACAATGTGGTTCTTATTCTGATTATTAAAATTCCATGTATGTGCACTCCTAGTAGGAGTATGAGTACCTTGAGAGATTTACCTTTTGACTTGTAGAAAGTCATTATCCAACTTCTGTAATAGGGGATTAGTGGTCTGTGATGTGATTGAATTAGAATAATCACCTTTAGAAGTTGTTTTCTTGATCTTTCTAGCCATTATCAAGTCATCTTCAACTTCTATAGCAATATTTTGAGTTGTTGCTAAATCAACTAGGCATGTTTTTTGAGATGATAAATGGCCTTTGGTAACTGGGCATTAATGAAGAATTACTTTTGATTATCTCTAGTGGGTAGAGCAGCTTGAGGGATTTTATAAAGTAGTCTATTAAACCTTATAATGAAATCCCACATGTGTTCATGTGGTTCTTTTTTAAGTTGATTTAGCTGGGTAAGTAATATGTGAGAGTCTTCAATAGATTTAAATCTCTTCTCAAATTTCTCACACATAATAACCTAGCTAACTATAGTTCTAGGAGTCAAATGGTAAAACCATTTTGTAACTAAGTCATGTAAAGTCTCAATAAAGATTCTAACTGAGATATCTTCATGTTTAACACTAATTACTCCATAGGCTACAAATAAATCAACTAAGTGCTCATCTAGACTTTGTTTTCCATCACATGTGAACTTTGGAAAATTCTTTCTTGACCCCTTTGGAAAATCATGGAGATGACTCAAATTCAATGGGCTAATCACTACCCCCCAAGGAACAAGAAGTGGCAGCACCATTTTTTAGGAATAATAAATTGAGGGTTTATGGGTTGAATTATTCCTAAATAATTATGTTGAAGTTGATTCTCAAGAGTTTGTGCTTGTCTAACAAGTGAGAGACTGGCTCTTCTTATTCTAACTTGGATGGGAAAGCTGAAATTAAAATGTTATTGTAATTCAAAGAAGTCATCAATTTTGCCTTGATCTCTCCTTGCTCTGATGAAATGTTTATTTACTAATTTAAAGTGCAAAAATTCTTCTAAGGATTACTCAAGCAATTTAGTTTATAAGTAAAGACTTAGGTGATGGTTCTTTGACATGCAATGAACTTAAGATAAACAAGGTGTAAAACAAATCATGGTTTTTAGACATACAATAATTCAATAAAAAGTAATGCATCTCTTTTTATCAAGTCAAGTTAATTTTAGAACAAGGAGTTTTAAATAGACAAGTGCATCGTTACTCCAAATTTAACATTTTTAGACAATGGTTTGGAAATTTTGGGAATTTTTAGAGAATTGGTCATCAATTTGTGCCTATCTTGACTTGTGTGAGTAAGCTAATTTTAGTTCTGGGAGTTATGTTCATAGTTCCCCAATGGATTCACCAAAAACTATTGGCTATATCTTCTATAGGCTATCAAAAGTACCTAGGTAGTCATGGGATTAAATCCCCTTCATTTAATGATGAAGTTCCCATATGCTTATGTTTATTTACTTCTAATTATTCACAACTCTCAATTATTCATAAATTACACACAATATGTACAAGTTGTCTTATTTTTGGGGTTTTAATTTAATCATAGAGTTCATGAACCATAACAAAGTGATTTTGTAGCAAGTAAGTAGTTCTTTCAGATAATGTGTAATTTTTTTTGGGAAACACAGGTTGAAAGACTAGAATATTTGAGAAAAAAGAAGTTACACTGCATAATAAGTAGTTTTATAGAGCTTATTAAATATGGACAGGTAAATAAACCTTTAAAAGATGATAATCCTTTCAGCAAATGATTAAGAAAGATTAGAATTCACATTCAAATTTAAAGATAACATAAATTTTACCATTTTAATCTTCACAAATCCACTATAGGATCTCATGAGATGCAAAGTTCCATAGAAATCAATGTCCTTATTCACTTTAAACCAATTTCATATGAAAGAAAAACTTAGAAATCTAAACACAAAGTTTTAGATTGATTAAACTCTCTTAATTTCTTTTCTAAAAATTACCCTCTCTAGGCACGTAGGATTGCACTTATATTTATATAATTTCAAAATTCAAAATCAAATTGAAGACAATTTCAATGTGCTACGCTAAAAACTAGGAACCATTGAGAGTCATCCTCCTAGAATTTCTCCTTTATGGAATAGCTGATGACATGTAGCACTTTTTGGTTTTATTGTTTGAATAAAAAATAATCTCTTTGTATGTAACGCATATCTTGCTTAAGTAATTTTCTTTTACATAATGACTTTAAGTAATGGCATATGGCTAAGTTACTTAAGTTTTACATCTTACAAAATAACTTACTTATATAATTAACTTCACTAAATGACATTATTTAAAAATTAATTACTCAAAACAAAATTACTTCAAATACATCACTTAAAAAAATAGAAGAAGATGGAAAAAGAAAGATGTTATCGAGGAGAGGAGCAAAAATGCAATCTTCCAGATCTACTTTTTCATTATGATCATCTTCTTATAAAGTCTTCATCTCTTCAACCATGGCCCATAGAATATGTATGAAAAAATATAAGAGGTACTCTTATTTTTTTTCTTTCTTTATGAAACCTTTAGGAATAATATGTTCTTTGATTAAAACTTCTCACTCAAAGTGTTTATTCTTTGAAGACATTCTTGTTGAAACTCAAAAATTTCATTCTCATTTTCTATTTTATTCATCACTAATTTTATTTGTGATAATTTATTTTGAATATCAACTTGAGTACCTAAAACCTCTGAAAAATATTTCTGATTATTTTGTAGCATTTTCTCTATCCATTCATCAATGGCCTTAGCTTTATCTCTAATTTCCTCAACCTTAGTTATTATTTATTGACCAATTGAATCACATGAAATAATTTACTACTAAGGAGTGGATCTTTCCACTTTGGAAATTATTTCACACAACTTCATAATTTGTTCTTTCAATTTGGCTTTATCAACTTTCTCTTCATCTAAATTATTGAAAAGAGAGTTGATTAGAGTTTGAGTGTTTTTCTTTAATCCGTATATAGTAACTTCTCTAAGGGACACTTTTGTGACTATTAAGTCTTATTTAGTTACTTCATCTTCACCCTTACCCTAAGGAAGAATGGATACTTTTGAAAACTCCTGCCTTGAAGGTTTAATTATCATCTTAGAAGTTACCTTAGTGCTCTTGGGATTCTTTCCTTTTTGATCAAGACTCTTTAATAGCTGAAAATCAATCTTCTCCAAATTTATTTCCTCTCTAGTCTTAGTAACTATTGTTAGTGTTAACTAGGATGAAAAATCAGTACTTATTGGAGTAACTAAATGCACAACTATTTACTTTTGATTATTTCTTACTACAAGTCCTAGGAAGAAGCTTATTGTGTATCTGAAACACCTTGTACTTCATTAGGAACTGCTTACTCATCATTTTATTTCTTTGCTCCCTTCTAAGCCTCTTTTTGTTTCTCTTCTTCCACTTCCTTCTCCTTCTTAACTTGCTTCTCCACCTCAACTTCCTTCTCTTTCTCCACTTCTTTTCCCTTATCCTTTGCTTTCTTAGTTTCCTCCTTTACTACCTTTATTTATTTATTAGGTTCAACTATTTCCTTTTGCTTTCTTATGACATCTCCTAAGATGAGGTCACTTTTTAAGCATTTACCTATTCTAGCTCTTTCTGAGTGGTTAGTTGACCATCTAAAGGGGGTGGAGTTGGAGCAGTGGGTGGAGAAAATGGAGGAAGAGGAGGAGGAAAAATAGTCTTCTTCTGAATAGTCTTTTTGAGAGGCTTGATGCTATGATATTTTGGAGGAGGCATGAGTATTGATGGATCTATGATAGGTGTAGTAGAAGTAGAAATGATGGGGGGAGAAGTATATGTGGAAGTAACCAAAGGTGGTGTGGTGATAGCTAGCTGAATTAGTTTTTTATCTTTCACCATAGAGTAAGTGTCATCATCATTCTTTAACTTTAATTTCTTATACAATTGAATACTTTCTCCTTGAATTATCTTCCTCTTCTGACTTATTCTATTAGTTTCAATCATTAATTCCTTTATGCAATATCCCTTATTGAGGAGCCATGCAGAAGTCATGAAAAGTACTATAGAAGTTCTATCTATAATAGTTTTAATTTGATCTTTCCCAAAAAATTCTCTAAAAGTGGAGCGTTATCTCCTCCTGTTGTATTGTAGGTATCACTAGTTAAAATTGCATCATCCTCCTTGTACTCTATAATTGTTGCTAAATTAAAAGCATATATTTGTTCAATAGTCAATCCACTATTATCTTTTCTTCTTACATTAAACTCATCCTTATAATCAATCCAAAATTCCTCAAGTGCATGAATATTTATATACTCAAGATAATTGTAATTTGAGCTACACCTCTACAATCAAAATTTGCTCTAGCTTCAAAATGGGTCTGATTGTAGTTGTGGTACATATCCTTTTGCATGTTATTTTCTTTGTGAATGTTGGGATAATGATAATGACCAATAATAATATTTTTACTGACAGAGGGATGGTGAACCTTTGACTTTAAATCATGCAACTCAACTAGTTGCCTACATAACTCCATGATAATCCATTTATCAGTAGGATATGTTAGCAATTCAACTGGCCTAATTTAGAAACCACCAACTCTGATGTATGTAAAATTGATAAATTGAATGAAGAGGCATCCAAAACATGAAACTACTTCCCATGTTACACCTAACACTTTCTTGTGTTTCAAATCAATATTCAACTTATAAATGATCTCATAAAAAACCCATTATTTACCCTCTTATAATGTATTATTTATTCAAAAATAACCAATTGGGGGTAATATTCATACATAGGTTTTGATGCTAATGTTCTTTTTGTAGTTAATCTAGAGAAAGATCCACTTGATACTGTTATGTATACCAAGAATGAAGTCATCTTGAAGTTAAAATTTATCAGCACTTAACTCAACTGGTGATCAATGTTATCACTTATCAATCTCAACCATTCAATCATTGTAGAGCTCATGTTGACATCAATGGCCCTGATGTATGCATACATCCAAGTTGAAAAACACTTAGCATTCTTCTCTCCATTTATTATACATAATAATTGGGTAATATCATCAACTTCCTAGATGAAGTTAGACCTTGCTCTCTATTCTATGAACCTTGAAGATTGCTTAGCTTTCTTTAAATAGTTAGTGTTCATTATTTTAATACATTCTTGAGTTTGTCTTTCTCAAAGACTCTTATCTTTCTCCATTAATAAATCTACAACTTTAGACTTTATTGGAATCTTTAAAAAATAGTCAAAGTATTGAACATCAAGCCTAATTACCACATTTCCTGAAGTGTCCTTCACTATTATGGTGAGAGAGTCATAGTACTTGGCATATTCTAGGATAAACTCAGGTAGTTGTGCATAACTTGGGAAAGTTATAGCTTGCAAGATTCCATTATTTCTTATTTCTTAGATGAGTGGAGTTTTAATGATATCTATATATCTCTCCAATAACTCAGTTATAAACACATGCACCATATCTGTGTCCCTACTCCTCCTACTTGGCCTAGACATTTATTCAAGTCCTAACTCAAGGACTTCTTCAATTAAAGTTATTTTTTCTTATACTTCTACTCCAACTATTTCTTCTTCAAATTCCTTGGATCCTAACATTTGTTTTGGTTAACTCTAGAAAAACTTAATAAGTACTCTACAACACGTAGTGACTACTCTTGTTGGTTTAGAAAAGGTTGAATAAATTAGTTAATTTGTTTCCTCAAATAATACTTCTAAGCAAGTTTTAGATTTAAGGCAGTAAAGAACCTTGAAAAATCCAAGTAACTCATAGTAAGTAATAGGGTATCACAACTTTGGGTTGGTCTAGATAATCTTCAAGTCTTAAGTATTCAAGAATTCAAGCAAGTAATAAGTAATAGGCATGGACAAATTTGGGTGTCTCTTAGCTTATAACTTTAGATTTATATTAGCAAGTTACTCAGGTTCAAGACTCTAAGTAAGTAATAAGTTATGTGGAGTCTAGTTCTCTCTTGGGTAGTTTACCAAGTTTTTTAAGGCTTACGACTTTGGGTTTATCAAGACAAGTAACTCGAGTTGGAAAACCCAAAGTTGTAGAAGTCAGGAGTAATTAGAATTATGGGGAAAGCAAGCAATAATGGGAAGTTTGAGTATGCAAAGTGATTGAGAAATTTGAATTTCTTGAGGGTAGTTACTTGGGTTTGGGACTCTGAGCAAGCAATAAGTATAGGATATCCTGGGTAAGAAAAGTTTGGTTAACTTCTAGGTTTTATGTAGGGTTATTCTCATTTTTTATTATTTTTCCTAGATTTTTACATGCAAAGTGTTAATGAGGATTACAACAAGGTTTTAAAGTAACAATATGCATGTAAAATAATAAAAAATTGCAAGTAAAATAGGAAAAGATGGAAATACTTTCATGACGGTGAATGGAAACTTACCAGAGGAAAGATGAGAAGAAAACTCAAAATGAAAACATGAAAAAAAGGAGAAACAATGTAAATAACTTGAATGCAAATGGGTCAAGAAGGATTTGGTCCAAAATCAGTCTAGAACCTCAAATAGTGTCATTCAAGGTTCACAGTGGTGGTAACTTGGTCAAATAACATGAATGCCAAGTAGGAAATGAGGTGGATTTTATCAATATTTATATTAACTAATGTATTAATGACAATTAGGAGACGTGTGAGGGAGCCACACAAGCCCTTAGTTTTTTGTTAGGTTTCTTGGATTACTTTGCTTATTTTGGCTTTTGAATTGAAGTAACCTTGTAACTCTGATTTGGTCTAGGCTTGAGAGTAATTTGGACTTGCAGACCCTTATTTCTTTTACTTATATCTTTGAGCAAGTGAAGTTACTTCGAAAACTTGATTCACTCTAGTTAGTGTTTTGTGATTTGTGGACCTACTTTACTTGGATTTTAATGAGAATTAAAGTTATTTGATAATTCCAATTTAAACTAGATGGTGCAACTTGGGTTTTTGATGACCACTTAATTTTCATTTGATAAGTAAAGTAACTTGAAGAAATTTAATTATCCTAGAAGTGAGCTCAAACACTTAGCTTTTTGATCTTCTTGGAAAGATGAGTAAATGGGTTTTTTTAGTGATGGCCTTGAGCAATTTTTTTTAACCTTCTAGAGCAGTTTGAAGCTATTGGAAAAGAAAGCAAGTTAAAAAAAAGATAAAAAATACTAAGTCTTTGTCATAGGACTAGTTTCAATAAGAAAAAATTATTCACAAAAGATAAAAGGCAAAAATTTAATAGGGGTATCCCAAAATTCTATGTGCAAAATTTTGGGTGACACGACTAATTTATATTTGACACATTCTTCATCCTTATTCTTTACCTCTTTATCAGGGTTACAAACTTGAGTTTCAAGATGTTGAGTGATATCATCATGTTCCTTGACTTAATTACTCAATATTTTTCAAAGAACCCAATTTTCTCCTCATAGGTCTTGATCAAGGATGCTTGTTTTCTATTCTTTCCTTGTAAAATTTTCAGCTCTTCCAAGGTATTCAAATATTTGTCGTCAAGAGTGACTTTATCCTCTTCTTCTTCTGAGCTATCTCTACCAAATATATCTTTGTCTATAAAACATTCACCTTCATCATCTCCAAGAGCCATGAACAATGTCTCTTTGTCCTCATCATGAGATGAATCATCATTGTTTGATGTGTTTCCTTCTTCAGTAGATGAGTTACTATTTTATTCATGGTAAAGGCTCTTATTGCCTTTGTATGAATCTTTCTTGATATTTCTCCTATTGAATAACTTTTTGTACTTACTAGGACCCTTAGATTTCTTATGCTCATCCTCATGAGATTCATTATGTTCAAACTTGCCTTTATCTAGGCACTTAGCTACAAAATGACCAACTTTACCACATGAGAAACATTTGAAAGGAATACTCCCTTCATATTTACCTAATCCCACATTCAATTTTATTGAAATCATGGCTTCAAGTTGATCTTCATTAAAATCAAAGTCTTAAAGACTTAACTTGCTCTTCTTGCCTTTTGTCTCCTTGATCACCTTGAAGGTTGCTTCCTTCTTTGGTGGTTTATCCTCATTGAATATAATTTCATAATAATTAAGGATGCCATGAAATTCATCCATCCTCATCTTGGTGAGATCATGACTCTCTTATATAGCATAAATCTTTGAATCAAACTTGAGGGTGAGAGACCTTAATACCTTTTGTACAACAATAGCTTCTTCAATATCCTCTCCAAAACATTTGATCATGTTTACCACATCATCAAACCTTAGAATATAGGATGACACATTATATTATTCCTTCATTTTTAGGCTCTAAAATTTCCTTTGGTAGGTCTTTAATTTAGCTAACTTAAACTTTGAATCTTCTTCATAGATGATCTGCAACTTATCCCAAATTTTCATGGTAGATTTGTAATGGATTACATTGGTGAACTCAGCCTTTGATAGGCCACAAATGATATAATTTATATATTTTGAATTTTTCTTACTAAAATTATTATTAGCTACACTATTTGAAAGAGTAGGGGGTGTGGAATAACCATCCATCATAAATTGCCAAATGTTAAAACCTAAAAAAATGATGTATATCCTCATCTTTTCACTCTAAAAATCATAGTTGGATCCATTAAATAGTGGTTATTTATTATTAGATAAACCACCTTCATTCAATTAATTCAATTCCAATTCTAAAAACTTCAAACTCTTAACCAATCAATGTAAGTAATCATGAAGCATATAAACTAGTTATTGAAATGAATAAGGAAACTATGTAAGATCAAGTCACTTTACACATGAATTATATGGGAAACCCTCATGGATGATAAAACCCACTATAAATTACAAAAAAAAGTGTACTATATTCCTATAATGAATTCAAAAACAAGAGACTTTAGTGAAGCACCCACTTTACAAGGAGCACCAATCCATAAGCATGAACAAGCACCCAGTTGTCCTAGATATTGAGCACCCACACAATTATTTCCGATATCAACACCTTTAGAGTTCTAATTTCATTTAAATTTTATGGAAAAATAGTGAATATTAATTCTCTTCAACCTTTAACACTCTCTCAAACCTTTACATACAAGCAATGCATCCAAAACACCTTTTCGGATCACTTTACACTTCTTCGCTCATCTTCAATATTCAACCCTATAAGAACATTGTTATAACATCAAAAATATGAATTATAGGTCACATAAATCTCCCTCACACTACTCCAATATTAAATCTATCAATAATAATACTCACCCTTCTCTATACTTTGCATATCAACTCTAGAAATCTTCATCTTTGTTTATGCCCTTTATAGAGTCTTCATGATATCACCTTCTTGGTTGGTCATAAGACTTTCCTTAATCCTTAAGGCTTTTATCACACTTAAAATAGGATAAATTTAATCTAAAAATGTCTTACATATCTTATATATATCACCTTTAAGAAACAACACCTTTCAATTAGGCCTTAAGACACCCTTATAGGTGCATGAAGACCTATTCACTATTTTATCACTTCACCGAGTAAAACTAGGAACACAAGACCCCTTCAAAGAAACTGTTCCTTGCCATATGACCCCTAAGACACCCTCAAGTTATTACATTCATAAATAAACACATATTCTTATGCAAAACCTATCAATCATTTACCTTGTACATGAAAACACCATGAATGAACCAAAAGTCAACTTGTAAGTAATCATTCATATTGAATATGGATTGGTCAAACCTCCAAAATCCATACAGATGATCCTCATAGATTATAAAATACTCTCCAATATATAATTAACCTTGAAACATATAAACACCATCAATAAAAACTCAAACATCCTTCTCAGGTAATTTACAGAAGAAGGTCAAACCCTCAGTCAACTTTGGACCATAATAAATGTAGGTGTATGATCAGTCAAACCTCCAAATCATTTTTCTTGAGTTACCCTTGAATTTATCTACAAATTTTTTTTATACCACCATAAAGTTCATCCAAAATAAAAATTTATAACCAAAATAATGCAGATCAGTTTTCCTTTATAAATTCAAATATTTGAATTCCAACGGTCACTTTCTAATGCAAATTTGACTATGGATGAAAACTAGTGAAATCTACCTAAGAGACCAACTTTTCACTACCATAAATTTTTATAGACATATTTTAAAGACCTAAGAATTGAAACACATGATCTAGCCATAAATCTCAACAAACCCATGTGACCACTTTCTTATGACACCTTCACACGTGCAAATATTGATGTCATCAATCTGCTTATTTAGGAAGTTCTACCAAGATGACTAGGAGAACCTAGACCTTTACAAGACTATTATAATGAATTATTTTAAATTTCATAATAACCCCAAGAACTATTTACCCCTCATATGACCCCTCAAACATGTCCAATTGATTACCAACATCCATTAACTTTCCTAATCAAGCAAACATAACAAGGTCCATGCATGATCACTAAGGCACACTTTGTCATTGAGAACCATGCATACATCTTAACTCACGGACACTCTTGGCCACCTTAGGTACATAATTGAAAACACCTAAACAAAAATATTACTAAATATTAGTGATAGTTTTATTAATTTATAGAAAATACATTGCTCAAGTACTAAACATCTAATGAATCCAAGTTATATACAATTAGTTTAATCAATCCAAGAACCCAAAAACATCAATTGGTATGTGTTTTAATCTTCCATTTTATGAAAATATAGATTTTATACATTCATATTCTTCATATTAATATGATAATATTTATGGTTTCACCTCAAGTGGTATTGAACTAGTAAGATAGACATATTCTCATAATATTTACCACCTCCCACCCCTAATCATGTTTCTAATTAGCCTTGTAAAAATTATGTTTTTCTAATTAGTCTAAAAAGAGTGTGCAAGATATGACACTTGACTTTGAGAGATAATGTGTGGAGATTTATAGGGATAAGAATACCATAGGCATAAAAAATATATTTCATATCAGGCCTATATACATTAGCAAGAGATATAATCATTGAAGAGATACAATGAGGCTACAAGAGAACCAATAAAGTAGCTTCCCATGATAGTATAAATAATTAAATCCAAAATCCCATGTTGAAAACAAGAAGAAATAGAACCCATTAAACCTTCAAGAGAGACTAATTTCTTTAAAATTATACGTTTTAGGATTCCTAGTCCTATGAAATAGCTTAAGACCATTCCATATTGGAAACCTTCTTGGACCAAGACCCCTGATTATGTCATGCCTACTCTTGAGAAAGAGTCTTTTTTCATACCTATCAGAAATCAATAAATGGAGGAAGTTGTAAAATCCAAACCAATAAAGATTTTAAGTTTCTTGCTCCCCTCATCTAATCTTTGAATTTGAGTTTTCCATGAATATCAAGGCATATAATAATGTGAGAGGTTGATTGTTGAGTAGAAAGATAAGTATGAAGAATTGAAGCATGAAGCCCTAACACATATTTATTTCCCTTATTTCAAATAAATATTGAAATAAAATATTACTTATAAATCTCAAAGACTTCTTAATTCATCTTCAATATATCCATATATCCTTCAAGTTTCATTCATACATGAAGCTAAAGACACATCCAAGTTTTAAAAATCAATTTAAGAGTGGAAAGAGAAGAATACAACATCTTCAAATCAATTCTCTTCTCCATTCCTTCAAGAACATCATAATCATCCTAGTACTCCTAAAGTAATAAGTTGGAAGGACACTCTAAGAGGTTTCAATAAGTAAAATTAAGTCTCTTTCCCTCCCACAAACTCCATTTTTTGAAGAGGACCTACGGTATGGAGGTCAAAAGAAGAACATGCAAGTGAAGAGGAGAATTTATCAAAAGAGGATGATCAAGAGTTGTGTTGGTCGAATAAGATTAAATTTGGCATAGAAGAAGATCATATTGCATACCTTAAGTATCCATTAAAAATTTAAATTAGATAAATAAGTAAGCCTCAATAAGTATATTATGAAGATGTTCCAAAAGATATGGTAGTAGCTAATGAGATTCCAGTAGTGGTTTCACAAGGTAACAATCCTAAACATGAGCTAAGTAATGATGCCAAAGAAGATGTAATGATTCTTAGTGAACATTAATAAGCTAAAAGTTAGGATAAAAAATGTTTTGATGACTTATGGAAGTATTACTTCAAATTTATTTAATACTTTGAGAATCTTTGTAGGCCTACATATCCTTGTGAAGACATTGATAAAGTGGTTGTGAAGGTAAATCATAATGTGGTTACATTAGAGAGATTTTTTAGTATAAAAGAGAAACATGAGGTGACTATTTAAAAACATGGTGATTTTTCTTATATTTTATATATGTTTGATTCATTTAATTCACTTATATTCAAGTCAAATAAGTTGACAAGTAGAAAAAGAGTTGATCCAACTAGAATGGCACTTAAACAACAACTTGTTCCTCATATTTATCAACCACATAGAGAGAAAATGAGAGTTTTTTATTTTGATATAAATGGAATTTAATGTTTTAAATAATAATTTTATAATTAATTTTCCTCCAAGTGTTTTTATTCACATGTTCTATTAATTTTTTTACTTTTTACTTTCCTATAAGTTTTATCTTACAAATTTTTCAATTGGTAGTTGTTCTAGTTTTCAATTTAATAAGTAATTATGCACAAGTGTTATAGTTTTTTAGGGAATTTTAAGTTTTATATTTGGTTATTTTTTCATATTTATATATCTACTAGTCTTGATTTTTTATTAGGCAAACATCCCAACAAAGTTGTCAAGAAAGTTGACAAATTTTGCCACCATTGGTCAAAGTTGCTTATGTGTGGGTTTTAAATAAGACTTTATTCATGGATTTGATAATAAAAAATATCTCAAAAACATCATAAAACATTTTTAAATCAAAAACCATGTTCAATAATAACTCACAATTCCAAATTTTGACAGAGGTTCTTTTATTCCTCTAACTAGCTTGTTGCAAGCTAGTGAAGGCAATTTTCAAATGCTCTGTACATGAAGGTGAAGAAGAGTTGGTTAGAATGGTAATATGGATATTTTTAGAAACTTATTACCTAAATATTTCATGAATTATTTTTATGTTATAGTGTCTTAACTTTATGAACAATTGTTAAGAATAATAGGTCCTCTAAAACCCTTGTTAAACCCTAATGGCTCAGTTTTAGGAGATATAATTACATTTTTGAGTTCTTTGCTTCAAAAAAAAAATATGAGATATTATGGGGAATAAATTAACTTAATAAAAATTATTAAATCAAAAATTTGAGGCAAATAATGGATAAAAACAAAGGTACATGTATTAGGGTTTTGCACAAGTAAGAGAGAGAGTCAGAAAAGGTACTTTTAAAGAGGTTTAAGAGATTGTTTGAACATATTCAATAGTTTTAATGATGATAAAGGTTATTATATGTAATAATAAATAATAATAAGATATGTATCCCTTATAAAACTCAATAAAATAGAAAAACTTAAACCTATAGGCATTCAAAAATGAGAAAGAGTAAGCTAGGAAACATCAAAAAGTGCATATTTTGACTTTTATTAAATAAAATATCTTTAAATTTAACATGGAATTATTTAATTATTTCCTTGAAGTTTTAAAAGTGTTTTAATTTATTTAATATAATTAATATAGATATAATTCCAAAATATAAGTTTGTTCATGAAGAATTAGGGTTTTCTTACTAATTTGCTCACAAATAGAGTTAGAAATTAGTGTTTTAGTTCCTTCCTATGTGAATGTATTTTTGTTTATTCACTATATTAATATTTTTATCAATAAAAACCCAAAATTAAAACAACATTAAATGAGAGGATAAAGATACAATTAGATACTTACAATGGACTCACTTACCATCCTTTTGTCCCTTAGAGCTGCTTTCCAAGATTGCCAAACCAATTTGAGTGAATTATTGGATTAAATAATTGAGATTGATAATGGCTTCAATGGATTCTTGGCTTGTTTAGAGCTTTTACAAATCTATGAAAGTGATTGAATGATGTCTACAAGTATAATGGTTGCTTATGGCTCTAAAAGTTCTCAAGGCTTCCAAGTTTTTAAGTTAGTTGGTCATGGAGGTATGGATTGTTTATATAATCCATGAGATGGAAAATCAATGACTCATATTTAATATTAAGATATTGAGATCAATGGTTAAGTAATTTCTAAGAAATTTTTAATTCCTTAGAAACCTCTAGAATAGAGGATTCTAGAGGAAAAGGGTTAAATTGGAGAATATTCTAGAATTATCTAATTTTAGAATCTCCATAAGGGAGTAGGTGTGTAGGAAAGGCTAAGTTAGTAGGGTGGTAGATGGGTAGGTGGATAAAATGAATTTTAAAATTTTAAGTGGGCTACTGGGTAGATTAGTAGGTAATTAGGCTTAGTTAGTGGGTCAATGAGGGTGATTAATTGATCACAAGGGTGTATTAAGGTTCATGGGATGTAGGGGATTTTATGTAGGAACTAGGATATTTGTTAATGTACTAGGAATATGATTATGGGTTAGATTAGTGGATTAAATATAATTATTAGTGTAAGTAGAATTAGGTGCATATATTTTTACCCTCTTTGAAAGGGTATTATGAGTAGATAAGATGGAAAGAGTAATGATCTTTTAAATAAAAACCATAATCATGAATGGAAATGTTGTTAGTGGGTATAATACCCCCTCGAAGGATCATATGGAAAGAAACTACCCAAATGGTCACTCAAACAGAAGTCCTGAGGGTGGGATAAGACCAAGATAATGACGTGGGGTTGGGTTTCCTTGAGTAATGATATAGCTATGATTGAGATTCCCCAAGTATAGATGATAGGGAAAAAGTGGCTTATTCTTGAGAGATGGGTTCTAGATAAATGATCAAGGTCTAGAAAGGAGATTGATTAACAAGACTTAATTCCCAAGATGGAGATTTTATGTAAAAAGTAAAGGGATAAGAGAGGATACAAGATGGTGATAATTCCCATAGCAAAGACACATGTTTGGGAGGGATTAAAATCCTATAATAGAGATCGGATGAGTTGATTAGTGATAATAAGCCACTTGATGTATGATGCGTAGCTTGAAATGAGGTAATAAAGTTAAATGATCAATCCAAGATAGGATGGGGATTGGGGGTTAATAGTGGTTGAGTTATCCCTGGACACCAAACCATGGCCAAGTGTTACCTATATAGTCTAAAAAAATCTTAGGCCAATGTAGTCTTGACTTGGGATTGGGTTGGATGATGGGGAAATATAAAGCCATGCCATGGATGACCTAGGGATGATAGTTGATTGATTTAATGGGATGGTAGATGAGGCATATGGGATGCGAGAGTGAAAAATAACTAATAAGATGAGAGAATAGGTGTGTTAAAGGTCAAAGGGGTGATGGGGGGTAAAAAGAGGAGTAAGAGAGGGGGTCAAATAGGATAAAAGGGGTGAAAAAGAATCATTTTGAATTTTTACCTTGGTGAAATAATGTTCTAGAGCTATAAACATGGATTGCATCCCATGGGCTTCACACTATGACAAGAGGTTTAGGGAGTTATAGAGACCTGAGGAGGCTAGACCACTAGTGTGTAATTAACCCCTAGCCTAGTGATGTTTGGATTTTTTCCATTTATTTTTAGTTTTCTAGATTAGAAACATCATGTGTTTAATGACTTTAGTGGTGTTATTAGGCCCATAAGTAATGATAACACATTTGTAAGTTGTAGTATTACAATATCATAACTAATAAATTGTGATGTTTCAATACTATAGGAAGAGAGACATGATATTGCGATGTCATGTATAGGGAATCATGGTTTTGCATAAATACAAGGTTATATTCATAGTTATGCAAAACTATTAGATGTGATTGGTGGGAGTGGCAATGTTGAGGTTTGGGGTTAAATTATGAATAATAATATTGTGTTGGGTGAGTGAAAATATTAAGGGGTGGAAAGAGAGAAAGCTAGGATAGGGTCATAGGGGATATGAAAGGATGGTTAGTGAGTTAGATGAGAGGAATAGGATGGGGGGAATGAACTTATTATGATGATGATTAATTAGGATTAGTGATTTAGTTAGGATTAATTAGGATGATGGTTAGTGGTTTAGTGGATTTGGGTTTAGTTGAGTTAGGATAGGGACTTAGGAAGGGGTAATGAGTGAGTTATATGATGGATAGGAGAGGGAGGATTGATTTTAATTAGGTTAGGGATGTATATGGGATGAGGGAATGAATAATTTATGATGATAGTTAGTTAGGATTAGTCAAGGGATATTAGGGTGGAGGTGTAAATTAGGTGATAAGAATGGGTTATGGGGTTGAGGGGTTGGGGTTAGAATTAGGATAAATATGATTGGGAGTTAGTTTAGATTATGTAGTTAGGATGATAATCATTAGGGTAAATAGGATTATAAGTTAGGGAAATGAGTAGAACATGATTAAGTTAATAATGTGATTAGGTGAGATAGGCTAAAAATAAATGTGTGATTGGATAGGTTTAAGAATAGACTATATGATTGGTGTATGAGGACTTAGGCATGATGGCATCTTGACTATAGTGGCCTTAAATACTTCATGAGATTAATATATTAACCCTAGTAGAGTATGGTGTGCTAGAGCTGGTGGGATTATACTATGTAGTGACCATGCCTATGGTGAAGATTGATTGGGTGTTGATTACTGCATTAGTAGAGATATGACACTTAGAGATGAGAACTTTCCATTTTTTGATGGGAGAGATGATGGTTACTTTGGAAGATATGTACTAGATATTTCATTTATCAATGATAAGGCATAATATTTATTGGTGATCACACATACTAAGTGTGATAATACAAAAATTAGTAGGGAGGCTACAGATTGATATGTGGGATGCATGGGTAGACATAGACAGATGTATGAGGGAGGGGACCATTGACAGACTAAAACTAGTCATGATTTCTCTTATGAACATTATACTCTTGTTAGATAAGAGTGGATGGTGGTTCCATTTAGGGTTTAGGAATATCATATTAGACATGGTTCAAGACTTTAGGCTATTTACTTGGGGGTCAATAGTTTTAGCTCATTTATATTAGGAGTTACATATGGGGGCTTATAAAAGATATGCAAGCCTAGGTTCTTTGTTATTTTATAGATTTGGAGTTGGGAGCACATAGCAATATAGCATCCTCTAGGTACTTATGCAATGAGACAAACATATGAACTAATTATCTTTGGTTGGTATATCCTACTAGGCATATAAATAGGTCATGTAGGGGAGATGAGATTTTACAAGCAAGCCTTGGATGGATTATGACTTGATCACATTACCTAGATTCCTTATAGGGGGATATAGTTTAGATCATAAGATGATTGAAAGGTCACATAATATATGTTATCAAGTGCTACCTCACAGGTTAGAGGGATTTTATTATAAATGGTATAGACCTGATCAAGTTTATAGATAGTTTGGGCTACCTCAAGATGTTCCAAGTGAGGAGCACATATTTGCATAGAATAACTCAGAGAGGCCATAGTGGGGGAGACTATTAGATAGAGCCATACCATGTGTATATTATGATATCATTACCCCTATGGCTTAGTATTTTTAGACTCCTATTTTAGACCTAGGTGTGACAAATGCATACACCATATGGTGGTTATAGAGGTTACCAAAAAATTTACTTAGATATAGGGATATAGTGAGGAATGGGGTGGTGAGGAGAGTATTACAAGCATAGGAAAGGCTATGGATGTATAAGAGAGGATAGGACCCAGCTCAGGATGCATAGGATGAATGGGGGGGTCTAAATGCTATGGACATAGATGGAGGGATTAGAGAGGTCCAAATGGGGATTAGGCAACTACTATGGCTTAGGTTGGAGGGACTGGGGTATAGGTGGGTACTAGTAGGACACAGGTTGGTGCTAACAAGAGTGGGATGGGGTAAGACCATCCCAGCCTCCCTTAATAGAGAATGAGAGGACATTGTTAGAGCATCTCATGATGAAGGTATAGTAATATATCTAAGAGATAATAAGCATTACTATCAAGAGAGACCAAATCTAAGCCTAGATAGGGGAAATAACATAAAGGGATGGTTAGTTGGCTTAGGCACAAAGATGTATTATAGGTTTACAAGGATAGGTGACCTCACTATAGGCTCAAATAGTGATCTTACAAAGCCATTTTTGAAGTCATGGAACATAGATTACTAGATTATAGGCTTAGATTGAATAGATGAAGACTCAGATTAGAGATTTGATAGGGGAAGTATAGGTGGTCAAGAGGACCATGGAGGAGGTATATGGGGCCATAACAGTATGTGGTATGGGGGGTGATATATAACGTTATGAGGCTCACATGAAAGGCATAATACTACAAATATTTGTATGAGGATATAATATTACCTGGGTAGCATGCAGCTACATTCAGAGCTAGCTCGTCTCGGTTAGTGAATCAATGTCCCCCGAGACCACTAGGGCCATAGTCAATATTTTGTGAGATTTTTTACTATGTGATGGATATTTTGTATATTGCATCACATTGAAGCCCATACGGCCCATAATTTATGTATATATATTTTGACATGGACTCCATGTGGACATTTAGATCATTATATATAATCATGATTATGGGATGTTGATGTTATATGTGTTATGCATTATGATGTAATGATTATTTATGGTTATTTTTGTGGTGATGTATGATTATGTGGATACTTAGATATGGATTATAGATATGTATGCATGTGATTAGATGATTAATGTGATAGATATATGATTATTTGAGTGATGATGTTATATGGTTTAATGCTTGGATGGACATGTTCATGGATTGTATGGATGTTATATATAGATTCATGAGATGTCATTATATTGATTTATATGGATGTGATGTTATGTGATATTAATGGGATGTGTTTATTTTAAATGGTGAAAATGAAATGAGTATGGTTTATGAAAAATGTTAATCAGTGTGCTAATAAAAGATAATCCATTTTTGAATTTTCATGTCTCACAAATTTTGGTTGGGTAACAATCCTCCTATACCAAGGAAGTGCATATGGATGGGATGATAGGATGATTAGGTTAGATAATTATGGTTAGATTGGATAGTGATAAAATTGGGGGGATAGGGTAGGGAATTTTTAATCCATTAGTCATGTACGAAATCTATTTTAATATTGCATCAGTGAATGAACATGTGTCATTGACATAATAGTGGTCAAGGGCACACTGAAAGCATGGAGCATGGGGAACCTTATTTTGAGTGGCTTGCCCAAGATGATATTTATTAGCCATTTAGACCATCCTTATTCCCATTAAGTAAAAATATAAAATATAACAAGACAATAGAAGAAAAAACTAGATAATGTAACTAAGTGTAATAAATATATACAAGACTTGATAACTTAACATACACACACACACACACATACATGCATGCATGCATGCATACATACATACATGTGTGTGTGTGTGTGTGTGTGAGAGAGAGAGAGAGAGAGAGAGAGAGAGAGAGAGAGAGAGAGAGAGAGAGAGAGAGAGAGAGAGAGAGAGAGAGAGAGAGAGAGAGAGAGAGAGAGAGAGAGAGAGAGAGAGAGAGAGAGAGAGAGAGAGAGAGAGAGAGAGAGAGAGAGAGAGAGATTTAATAACTTAACAAGTAATGACACACATTCAAACACTCACATATATAAAATATAAAACAAGATAAAATAGACTAAGGTAATGATGAGTGATGGGTGTACATGCAATGGTATGAAAAAAATTTAATGAAATGATTATGTATAATGGACCTAATGAAAATAGGATATATGTATATGGGTTATATTGTGATAAAAAATGTTAGAGTGAGACAAGGATCCACTTTTATTAGAAATAATTGTTTATAAGGCCTAGGATGATTGATCAAGATTCAGTTATAGAGTCCATGAGGGATCCTAAAGTAAGACTAGTATTTGACTCTACCATAATAATGAAATTAGTGATATCTTGTGAAATATGGCCTAAAGATAGTTAGAGACATGTGGGAATGGATAGAAATGGAGGATAGTAGGAGACACACTCATCAAAGAGTATGCAATGGGGTTATGTATGAGGTTGTGTGATAGGATGGAGGATATATATAAAAAGTGGATAAGGAGATTTTAAAATAATCCTCAATAAATGTTACCATTACACAATAAACAATGATGAGCTCTAGTTTAAAAAGTCTATCTCTTGATTCTAATTAATCCTAAAATATATTCTCACTTTTAAGACTAGGGTCAGTTGTAGAATGGTGGAATGGAATGGAATGAGGATATAAAAATAGAATGGAAATGGATATTCACCCAAGAGTGGGGACCCATAGATGAAAGTAGATTGGATCCTATCAAGTATAAAAACATTTGAAATGCATTTTATTCATTGGCTCATCAAGCTCTTCACCATCAAGTGTAGCTAACATGTAGGCTCATGATCCAAATTTAGCAATAATTATATAGGGCCCAAGTCAATTTGCTCCAAATTTTCCCTTTTTATTCCTATCTACATTGGTATTATTTTAATTCTCCTTAAGAACTAGCTCATTGACTTTAACTTCTCAAGACTAGATATTTTTTGAGATATTGGCCTTTTAATTTATTTTAATATGTTCATAGGTGATTTAAGGCTTTTTGATGCTTTTCATCTAGAATTTCCAGCTCTTGTTTTTATCTAAAATTATGGTTGATAATGATGTCCTACAATGAGATGTGTAAAGAGGGGAGTTACACTTCTATAGGCAAGATGGATTATACATAATAAACCAGATAATATAGAGTGGCTCTAGTAGGTGTCTGAACACTAATTTTATAAGACTAGAGTACAAGTTATAATTATGAGTGCTAGTTTCTTCCTGCATCATTGACTATTTTATTTAAAATCTTAATATGAGTTTTATTAGTAGCTTATGTTTGTCTATTCCCCTATGGGTAATATGGTGTAGAAAAGTATTGCTTGATGTGATAGTAATTGCACAAGGTTTCAAGTTCTTGATTTTTAAAGGATTTTCCATTATTTGATAGGATGTTAGCTAGAATGCCAAAATGGAAAATGATCTGATTTAGGATAAATTTGGAAATATATATACCTATGGTATAAGTAACCATCATAGCTTCAACCCATTTGTTAAAATACTCTATAGCTATGATAATAAACTTGTGTCTATTAGATGATGTTGGATTTATCTTGATAATTAAATCTAGTCCCTATATAGAAAATGGGCATGGACTCGAAATAGGTTACAACTCTTGTGCAGGGGCATGGATAAGATTACCACATTTATAGTAGGCTACACACTTACATACATATTGGTAGGCATCTTATTACATTTTGGTCTAATAATATCCAGTCCTAATCAATTTATTAGCTAGGGTCATTCCACTAACATGGCAACCATAAATACCATAATGGACCTCCTTGATCGCAAGAGTAGCCTCTTTTGGGTTTAGATATCTCAACAAGGTCCCGTCATAGCCTCTCTGATAGAACATGATGCCAAGGATAGTATAATAGGATGTGTAATGTGTAAATTCCTTGCATTGATGGCCATTTAGGTTCGATGAAAGGATGTTATTGTGGATATATATATATATATATATATATATATATATATATATATATATATATATATATATATATATGTATGTATATATATATATATATATGTATGTATGTATCATGATAGTAGGGGAGACTAGGATCAAGAATAAAAAAAATTTGGAGATGAGCCATAGATTTTTGGGCTATTAAGATCAAATTCTCAATTAAAAAAATTCCTTTGAGGATGTCTACAGGATGGTCAATTAAATACCCAATAGTATCCATGGAGTCAACTACCTTATTACTTCCCTTTGGTTCTTACTCAAATGTAATGGACTAAAAATTTTGTTTTAATTGATCCACCAATTGTTTATAGGGAAGTATTTTTTTGTACTTTTTTTAAAACTCCTCATTAACTTGCTTGATTATCAACTATGAATATCTGCATACTTGCAAGTACTAGATGTTCCATTGGATGGATAATTAGAGGCCAAAAATTAAAGACTCATATTTAGAAATTTTATTGGTGCATGGGAAATCAATACAAAAATCCATAGGGATAAGGTATTTTTGTGGGGTTACAAAATGGATCCCTTCTCCTAACCTATGTGTGGTGAAAGAGCCATCAAAATATAGTTTCTAGTTATTATATTATGTATTACTCATGATAGATTCATCTAAGAAGACTATGTCAAGATGTTTAATATTTGTAAGAGGTGCCTCTACAAGTTGATTCGCAATTGCCTATCCTTTTATGGCCTTTTGATGAACATATTCTATATCAAATTTGTTAAGAAATATTATCCATTTGGCCTTTCTAATTGTGAGATAATATTTTATTAGAATATATTTAAGAGGATCAACTTTAGCTATGAGTTGCACTTGGTTATTGACCATATAGAGATGAAGCTTTTGTGAAGCAAAGATAATGACTAGACAAGCCTTTTCTATGGGAGTATAATTCAACTAATATGAAATCAATGTGTGATTGAGATAATAGATAATCCACTCTTTTCCTTCATCATTGTGTTGTGCTATAAGGGCACCTATTGCATAATTTATTGTAGATATATATAGAAGTAGAGGCCTTCCCATGACTGGTGGTGATAACATAAGAGGATTTGCCAAATATTATTTAAGATTGTCAAAGGCTTGATAACATTCAAATTTCCAATTAAAGTAGGTTTCCTTCTTCAATAAATGGGTGAAAGCGTGTAATTTGTTTGTTAATTGAGAAATAAACTACCAAATGGCTTGTAACTTTCCCTGAAGACTCCTAAGATGCTTCAAATTATGAAGAGGAGGCATTTCCATAATGGCTTTAACTTTTGTTGGATCCACTTCAATGCCTCTTTTTGACACAATGAATCATAGTATTTTGCCTAAGGTAATGTAAAACACACATTTATTTGGTTTCAATCTGAACTTATATTCATGTAGTTGCTCAAAGATCCTTCTTAAAACCACATGATGCTCATATCAAAGTCTAGACTTCCCCAAAATCTCATCAACGTAATCTTTAATAATGTTTTACATCATATCATGGAAGATAATAGTCATTGCTCGTTCATAGGTAGAACCTACATTTTTAAGACCTAAGGGCATTACTTGATAATATAAGTTTCTCCATGGAGTAATAAAATCCATCGTATGTTGATCCTTGGGTGTAATTTTGATTTGGTTATATCTTGAGAAACCATCCATAAGGGATAACATCGCACACCCTAAAATATAATCCATGATCATATCTATATTTGGTAGGGGGAAGTCATCTTTAGGACATGCTTTGTTAATATCCTAGAAGTTAGTACAAATCTAAATCCCATCTTATGGCTTGGCCATAGGAACAATTTTGGATAGCTATTCAAAGTAATAAATTGGTTGGATAAATCCTACTTTTAAGAATTTTTGCAGTTCCTCCTTGACTAGTAAAGCCACTTTAGGGTAAATATTGTATAATTTTTTATTGATTGGTTTGGCATTAGGAGGAAAAAATAAATGATGCACAACCAAGGAGGGATCAAGTCCTAGCATGTTAGAATATCACCATGCAAAGATATCTATAAACTCCTTGAGTAGCTCAATAATGATTTGGCACTTCTCAGGCGTAAGAGTTGCCCTCAGTTTAAAATTTTAGGGTTTTCTTTTATTTTGATGTTGTCTTCAACCACTTCCTCAGTGAGAGAGGGTGATTAATCCTAAATATATGTTAGAGGTGATGGTATATCTTAGACATCTGAATAAAACTCTTCTAAGAGTTATGTGTCTACTTTTGTAGGAAATTTTGATTCATCTAAAATAGGTGTAAAATCTTTTGAATTTTGAGGGAGCTCCTCTTATTGGTATTCCTCTTCTTCAATTTGATTAAATGAGGTTTGTTCTTCACCAAAATATGTTGACTGATTAATATTAATAGAGAAGCCATTTTTATGATCTCTAAAAGGTATAAAATCCTATGCTCCCAAAAATTCCAAGATGGCCTCATCACTTTAGAACATGTCAAAGTATGGCTCATGTTGTTGATACCAGTATATTAAATAAGGGTAATAGATGGATATATTAATGGTGGAGATGGTAGTATTGTGGAAAAGGTTAGTGGCAATAATCTCTTCATAAAGACCATTCATAGATCTTGTCTCGACTTCTTCATTAGAATAAGACTCCTCAAGGATCGAATAAATATCCAAAATGATATTATTTAGGTTAGTGTAAATAATTTTATATCCTAGACTAAGATATTATGGATGTTCTTGAACTATGATAGGCTCAATCCTGCTTTTTCCATGTCTCCCTAGTCCTTTTCCCTGATAATGCATATTTTGCAATATTTTATAGATTTTGGGGTATTTTTTACTTTGAAATGTGAGGGCCTCATTTTATAGAATAAGCCATGACTAATCAAGATCATCAGTGTACTTTTATGATAACATTCTTTCACTATAAAAGATCATTAGTCCAAACTTACAACTGATAGGGCTATCCTTCTTCATGGTTGGGGACTTGTAACTACATGGGGAAAGAGGCAAATCTTTGACACAAAAGGTTTTATATTCATATTCCCCACATCTTATGGATGTGATTTTAAGATGGGTGACATTTGGTGATGGATTATAAGTAGGCACTAAATCATCAAGGTGGACATATTTGGTAGTTATTGGATTAGGAGTAGAATTGTGTGTGTTAGGATAATAACATGTGATTTGAGATTGGTAGCTATGAAAATGCTCAATTTCCATGGGTATTATGACTTCCATGCTAGAATGAGGGAATTTAAAACATTGGTGGAGAGTGGAAGGGACTACTTTCATTTCTTGGATCCATGAATGACTTAGAAGTAAATTGTATGGAAAATTTACATCCACAACATGAACTAAGGTTTCATGGATAATAGGTCCCATTATAATAGGAAGATAAATGGTGTTTGTGGATGGCATTTCATTGTCATCATAAGTTTTAATCATAATAAAAATACACCCTAGTGATGATTTATAATACCTAAATTTATTTAATAAATTCAAATTACACAAATTTAATGTAGACCCCCCATCTATGAGTACCTGAGAGATGTGGTGGTTAGAGATGGATATTTCTATGAAAAATGGGTAATTATCATGTAGGCCAATGGGAGGAATGTGCACTAAATTTTATTTACTATGAAGGATATAAATGACCTAAATATTCTTGGAACTGGCTCATGTTAATATCTCAGTGGAATTTTAGATCATTTGAGACATGATTGAGGATCCCCTGATGCATAGTTGATGTTTTGAGAAGATCCATAAGTGAGATTTGGGAAGGGGTCTTATTGAGTTGATGAATTATATCATAATGCTTATCAGATGATATAAATACTTTATTAGAGATATTGACCTTTTGAGATGTTGATGTAGATGGGTCCTTTGGTGAGGCCCTAAGAACTATAATTTTACTGCATCATGTAATAACTATGCAGTCAGTTGTGGCCCAATTGATCTTCAGTATGGTGGATGGTAGTGAAGTGGGATTTTAGGGGATATGTATTTTTATGGTATTGATATATTGGTATGGGATGGAATGATAATATTTACAATTGGAAGTTGATGCCTAACCCTAATCTCTAGGTGGTTTTCCTTGCTTCTGACCATGTTTGCATAAAAGATCCTAATAAATACCAAGCTAATAGTTTTTAGATTGATGAGGAGTGTTCTCCTCGTCTACTTAAATATGTCCTTTTTCAATGAGATATTTAATATAGTGTTTTACATGTATACATTTTAATTTCATGACCTTTAACTCTATGATATTGATATAAATCATCCTCATGATACCAATTACGTCGAGGCTTGTTATCATCCAAAGATCAGACCTCAAGGAGATTAATCATGTCTATACCTATCAATTAATAGAGAACCACTTTAATAGGCATACTAAGACTAGTAAGAGGTCATTTCCCTATTTAGGGTTTTGGTTTACCTTATGGCACTCTGATGGAGGATACATTTTGTTGATCTATGGGAGTCCTTTTTTGCACTACTTGAATATGTTATTTTGAGTCTATAACTCTATCTCCTACAACATTTTTATTCTTATTGAATATTTTTGTTTTACCCAAAAAGGAGTGATCTTGATTATTATTTTGTTCATTTCAAGTGTATAATTTGATTATTCCCTTTTCAATGAGTGCTTTCTCAATTTGGATCCCTATTTCAATGATCTCATTACTGGATTTGGCACATTGTAGTTTCAGTTGATATTTTAATTTTGCATTGAATTTTTTTGAAGAATATTTTGGTTTTTTTTTGTTTGTTGAAACTATACATTAAAATTGACTTGCTAAGTTTCTCCAGCATTTCAAGGAGGCCAAACTTTCTTAATTCCTTTACTTAGTATTATAGAGGTCTATGATGGAAACATCATGTTATATATTGAATGAGAAATGTCTCATGAACTGTTTAATCAATTCTCCAAAACTAGATATGGACCCCTTTGGTAAATGCATAAGCCATTATAATGTAGGTCCTATAAGACTCTTTAGGAAAAGCCTTAGGAGGTAAGCCCCACCATATGCAACCTTATGGCATGCCACATAAAAATCTTGAACATAATCATGGGGAAATCCTTTCTCTCTATATTTTTCAAATTTGGGTACCTCAAAGTGAGGTGGGAAAGGTATTTTCAAAATACTCATATCTAAAGGAGAGGAGAAAAAAAATCATATTTATATTTCATCACTTGCATGTGAGGGTCAATCTATTGCAAAGTTCCCTTCATCATGTCCCACTCTTATACAAATGATGGATCCACAATGGGGTTAGAAGTTTGGGCATGACTTGTGTGTGGTATATTAGAGCTATGAATATTTTTTATTATAAAGGATGGTTTTTGATTATGTGGACAAAATTTTGAGGCTAAGGAATTCATTTTTTATGTGAATTGATCCAATCGATCCTCTAAGGTAGTTTATCTCTTATTAGCCTTGATACAATTATTTTGGAGAGGCACTTGTTCTTGGTCTCCATGTTCTTCTTCATGGTCCATAAGGACCTCTTCTTTAGGTTATTGATTGGTATGGGTATGTTGATGGTGAGTATTAGGCTAGGTGGATGGGCAAACTAGGTGTTATAAAAGATTACTATCAAAATTAGGGGGTAGTGTGCCCCCTATTCTAATGAATTCAACTAAGATTTGGTCCCAATTTTCATAAATATATTGATCATATTATACTCTAACTTTATTGCCATGGAAAAATTCATTTTTGAATCAATCTTGTTCTCCATAAGTTTTCATGTCATTATGTGTAACATCATGATCTCAGTTTTGGTTACCTAGGTTCCCCAAGAAGTTAATTTCTTGGTTGAATCCTTGTCCCATTCTAAGAGTTTGGGTATGGGTTCACAATGGCATGATGGATGATGGGTGTGATGCAAGAAAAGTGATTAGGTGAATTTTTAATGTAGGTTGATGGAAGAGGATGTCACTTTGAATACTAATTTTGTCTACAAATCAAAATTAAGAGTGGTTAGAGAAGGTGATTCGTAAATGTGTTGATCTTGGATTTAGAGGCATGTAAGACTAGAATGACCAAGGACTATCAAAATTTATAACCTCATAAGAGTTCAATATAGCAAGGATACTAAGGAGATGAAGTGATTGAGTACCTCTTGCACTATCAAAATGATGATTAGATGGGTTCTAGACTTAAAACTTGATAAGGTTGTGTATGTTAATAATGCTTAGTCAAAAGGTGATAATAAAGATTAGAGGGATGGGTGACAACTGAGATTCAATTTCAAGACTAATGTAGTATCCAAGGATGTGAATGGAGAATATGGGATGGGTCTTTGATGTGATTTTAGATTAAGATTTATCTTAAGGGTGTCTAGATGTTTTAGTGATAAAAAATTGGGATTGGCTGACTCAGTTTACAAACAACATGGTTTTAAGCACGATACACAAATAATATACCTAGCCACAAATCCTAATTTATTCAACTAAATGTGTGTATAACCCAATGTCTATACTATCTAATAGATTTACAGATGAGGCTATAGGTTGGTGACCCATTATAGAATCAATTAAATCCTTTCAACCCCATTTGTACTTAATGGCTTCTTAGGAGTTGATCTTGACTTTGAAAATAAAATTCATGTTATGACTAACAGGTTTCAATCTAGGTTTATACAAAGGTTTCTAATGGATTGTTTAATTTTTCTAGGGATGGTGGGGCCTAAGTCTATATAGGGTGTTGTCTAATGCTTGTTTTAGATAATTAACTCTTCTCCTTCATAGATGACCTATATGGGGTCAACCACTTGTCCTAGAAATAGTTGTCCCTAATATTTATACTCTACAAAAACATGGAGTTTGGTTGAATGTGCATTTATTAAATACATGACACCAAACCCTAGTGACTAAGCCCATGTGTTGGGATGAATTCAACCTCACATGCTATCCTAGACTTAATGGGTTTAACAAACAAGCAAGCATGATTAATATTGTAGACTAAATACATATATGAGGAAAACACAAAAATAAACAATCAAGTCACACAACACTATATATATATATATATAAGAAACAAGACAAAATTATGAATTTTAGGCATTCTTCCTATAAACAAAAGGGTTAAATTTGGTACCTGTATCTGGAGAGGTCATGCATGAAAAGGGTTAGTAGTTTTATCTAAGGCAAAACTGCTACTTCCCTATAAAACCATGAATACACAGTCAGTTAAACAAAATACTAAAAATATTAAGCAAAATCATTAATCATGAATTGTGATATTGCCTCAGATAACTAACTATAATGGTCAACCAAACAGTTTCTACAAAACCATGATAGTTTAGACAAAACTGTGACTATTAAAATGATATCGCTATTACGAGATTAGCAATATTGTAAAAAATAATATAAATTTAAAATTTATGAATTTTGACCAATTAAAATGCTTAAATGATTATGACAGATTAACCCAAATGCTTAAGAAGTATAAATGCCTATGGATAACTATGGTAGATTTAGTATATTAGCTATGTATCAAAAATCTTATTAAAGGGACACCTAGATGAGATTATTTAGCAAAATGGATAGATCTACACAAATTTATATAATAGAGATGTATTTTTATAATATTTTACCTAAAAATTTGTTTTATTGACAAAATATATAAAATAGTAAATAGAAACTACCCCAAATATTATCAAGTCACAATATCACTACTATTAAAATAATATCACATATTTCTAATCAAAACCACAAATACATGATTAGTGATATTGCAAAAGTATGGGAAAAGGTCAATAAAAAGGATATCTTGATTTTAGATGAACTTATTTATGCCTTTGCTATCAGTCACAACACAATATGTTACATAGAAACACCCCTTTTAAAAATGTGATTAACAAAATATATCTTAAGACCCAAAATAGTTGAATAGACTTGTTGAAGGGTTGTTTGAGTAGTATATCTTCTAAAGAATAGAAGATGATATTATTTAAGCCCATAGGTCAATGGTTAAAAGATAATTTTTTAAAAAATTGATAGATATTACAATAATGCAACTTTTGATGGTTATATCATGACTTGCAGGTCAATGTCATGAATCTCGAAGCAGTGATATCATGCCTTAGTAATCAAAATCCAAATTCCTAATTGAACCTATTTCCTACACATAGAATATATAAAACCCCACCTTGGCAACACAAAATAAGTAAATACAACTTAATAGAGGTCATAAAACAACAAAAAAATAAATATTTAGGCTAACCTAGAGATCTTATAAAATCATGATTAGAAAAACAATATCATTATTACTAGTGCAATATCACTAATTTTGAAGTAGCGATATTGCTTAAGGATAATAACCTACCAAAAACTAATACCTTTAGTACTTAAAACAATATTTAACAAATTACCACTAAAATAAATACAATATCATGATTGTAATATCATTAATTATAGGTCAATGTCACAATTCACCTATACGTGATGATTTTGTTAACTCTAGCCATTGTTTCTCATCCAGTTTCACCTATAAGTCACTAAATCACCTCTACTAAGAAAAATAGGCTTAATTTATGGAGTATCTCCCACTATGGTTGGTAAAATGTGTGAATGTATTTTAGATTATTTCCTATATTACTATTTTTAGCAATAAAAACCCAAAATACAAACAACATTAAAGGACATGATAAAGAGACAATCAAATACTTATAATGGAATCACTTACCATCCTTTTGTCCCTTATATCTCTTTTACAATATTTTTAAACTTATTTAAATGAAAAATGAGTGAATTGTTGGATTGTTTGATTGAGCTTGATAATAGCTTCAATGGCTTCTTGGCTTGTTGATGGCTTTGACAAGGCTATGAAAGTGCTTGAATGATGGATGAAAGTATATTGGATGCTTATGGCTCTCAAAGTTCTCAAGGCCTCCAAGTTTTTACTTTAGTTGGTCATGGAGGTATGGATTTTTTATATAAGCTATGAGAGGGAAAATCAATGGCTCATTTTGAATCTTGAGCTATTGAGATAAATGGTAAAGAATTTTCAATAAATTTTTAATTCCTTGGAAAAATTTAGAATAGAGGATTCTAGAGGAGAAGGGTTAAATTTTAGGAGATTATATAATTATCTAATTCTATAATCTTCATTAGGGATTAGGGGTATAAGAAAGGCTAAGTTAGTAAGGTGGTAGATGGGTAGGTGAATAAAAGGAATTTCAAATTGTCAAGTGGATTAATAGGTAGATTAGTAGGTAAATAAGATTAGTTATTGGGTTAATTAGGGTGATTACTTGGTTTAAAGGTTGTATTAAGTTTCATGGTATGTAGGGGATTTTATGTAAGAACTAGGATATTTGTTGATAAACTAGGAATATGATTATGGGTTAAGTTAGCAAAATAAATAAAATTATAAGGGCGAGAGGATTTAGGTGCATACACTTCCAATGGCACAAAATAATTTAAAAGTATGTATAATTAAATTAAATGTCTAAATAAATTCTCATGAAATTAAAACCAATTCATAATAGGTTTAGTGCATTAAAAAATGTCTCTAGGCCACCCTGCAGGTAATAAATAAACACTATTTTGTGAGTTTTTGTTTCAGAGTTTGGTGAAGAGTTTTAGATATTTTCAAAATTTTCCATGTCTTCCCCATTTTTACCTATACAATTATAATATTAATATTTTTTGGTGATTCTTTGAATCATTTTATACCCCCTAATCCAAATCAAGTTTTTTGAGAACAAGAGAGCATAAGAGAGCACAAAATGATTTTTTTTGAAGTTGTACCTAGAGTCTAGAGCTAAACATTTGTTTGATGGTCTGTGACACTAATTTTATTATGTTCAAATCATATTTATACTCTTTCCATGATCAAATAATACAAGATAATCAAGTTCTAGGTTCTCATAATGTATTCATGAAGATTGTCAAGTTGTAGAAGATGTACAGATCTAAGAAGAACTAGTATGAAAAGTTGCAATTATCATAATCAAAAGCATAATCATCAAGAATATTTCATGAAAGGTTCAATAAAATAAACATGCAATAATTTTATCTCTCTATTCACCCTTTTTAGTTAAATTTATAAAATTCAAGTCAAACATATAACTTGGCTAACTAAAGATCAAGAAGAGTTTAAGTGTTTGTTTTCAAAAAATGAACTCAAGGTTAAAGCAAAGTATCCATGCATGTAAAAGATATTCTCTCTCTCCTAATATTCCAATTTTTTTTTAAATTTCTAAAAATTCAAGTTAAACTCCAAGTTTCATGCAAGATAGTTGAAGTCAAACTACAAGTTGCATGTGAGATAGCTCAAGTCAAACTCTAAGTTACTATTTTAGTTTTTTTTTTTAAATTTTTATTAATAAATAAATTTACTAAAAATATAAATGATAAACGATTTTAAATGGATAACTATGATAGAGTTTTCACACCATTTATCTACCAAAGTGGGAACTCTTTTTTGGCTAGGAAGGATTACCTACACACAAGAGACAACTTAGACAAGGATTGATTAGTGAGGTAGATAAGTGGATTGTATGATGCAAGATCAGTTGCAAGAAATGGTACACTTTCTTAAAAGGATGTTAGTCCATTATTTTAGGAAATCAAGTAGATAATATAATAATATAAATTACAATAATTCATATTATAATATAGATGTGATACTAAAATGAAATAGATCAATATATTGCATAGATATTATCAAAGTGTTCATTCCAATAAGCTATAACTGAATCTTCTTGTTTTTGTATTACTTATATTTTTTCAATGATTGCTTATAGAGTAGTGGAAAAGAAGATTGCACACAATCCTAACTCAGAGGAGATATCATTCTAATCTACAAATAATGCATGAGAGACTATGGGTAAATCATGGATGGAAACCACATCATGTATAATGCCTGGCAACATCATTTACAAATAGAGATTCATGATTTTAAGACCAAAAATAAAAAATTGAAATTACTTTGGACTATTATAATAGCTTAATATTGTATAAAATTACTAAAAACATAGTAATCAATGTTGAATATCTTAGAATAAATATTGATTATGTAATTGATATCGATCGTATGAGGAATTGTCATCGATCCTGATAGTGGGGAAAGAAAGCTTAGGATGGGACCTAAAGGAGGGATTTAAAGGATTCTAAATGGATTAGAGATAAGTTATTGATTATATAAACAAACTAAGGATAATAAATAGAATGTAAATATACAATACAGGAATTAGAATATATTCAAGCGAGTAATATATTTACCTATGAAATGCTTCCAGTATTGCATAGATTTATCATGTTGATGTAGATGTGCTTAACCTTTAAATGAGTGGTGATGGACTGAGAGAGGTTTGACATTCTTCTATCAATATTCTAAATCAATTTATTATCATTTTATTGTATTAATTTAGGATCCTTTAGCTTGAAGATGGTCTGAATATAAATCGATGTTGATCCTAATAGGATCTATGGTGATCATAGGGATTGGTGTTGATCTAGTCTAACTTTACCCTATTCATTCAAACAACTCCCATTTATGAGGATAAAATTATTCTATGTTGTTTTTAATGATTTTAGGCTAGGGGTAAGTTGTTAATAGGTTAAAATAACTTACTTCTAATAAACTTAGGGAGATTTTACTAGATTTAGGGAGGGTTAATTAGTTACCTAGGTAAAAAGTAAATAGTAAGACTAATTATGCAACATAAGATGGTAAATGGTAAAAATACATTAACTAAGGTAAAAAAAGGATGGGGAATGGGTAAGACACATATATAAATATTAATATAATAGTTTAAATTTTTAGTGTCTACATTTTCCCCTTTTTGTTGAGCAGTTTATGATAACCTATCATGAGACAAAAAATAGGATGGGTCTAATGCCTTGAGTTTATGTGAGGAGGTATCCCCCCTCAAAATGGGATATGACAAAGGATGATGATGTGGATATGGGCTTGAAAATGAAGTGTTAATGGATAAATTAGATTAAAAAATGAGTGTTTAATATGCAAGGATAAACATGAAGTTTAATGTTGTACTAACAAGATATAAAATATCCAAGCAGGAATACCCCAAGGCAAATAAGTAAAGGATTATTACAACTATGAACATGTGATCTCTATCGAAGGTAGTCAAGTGGTAAAAGGATAGGATGGGATAACCAAATCATCAAGTGCACTCAAGATGAGGTACACTTTTAGGATCCATAGGGGATAGACTCTAAAAGGAATGTAGACCTCTCAAAGGCTATGGAACCATCAGGGGGTCTATGTCCACAAGCTAGTAATGTTGGGTAACAAATAATGGTATAATTGTAACAAATAATAACTTAAGTGGCCTTAGTTTAAGACTATAAGGATGCAAAAAAATTTAAATCAGTGCAAGGAATTAAACCAAAAATAGATAGAATCGACATCAATCTAATAGATTGATATATATTCTCAAAGAATTAATATCAATCTCAAACGAATCAACATTGATCCAAGAGGGATAAAAATAAGATGTTGAATGTGTTAGGAAATCATTTTACAATTGAGAATATGTAAGCTAGAGAGAAAATTTGAGACCTATCTACATGTTTAAGCAAAGTATGTATGATTGAGGCTAGTGGGAGTGGTCAATGGTGATGATAATCACACAATGAGGTAGGCTTAATTTTTTTTGAAATTATATAAAAAAATTGTTGGTTAGATTTTTTTGATTTTTAAGAGTTAATAGGGGTTGGTATTGATCCATATTGGATCGATACCAATTCTTTGATGATTGATCATCAATTAGTTATGGATCGACACTGATTAGATAATCGATGTCGATCAAGTGCTAATAGATGTCAATCTTAGAAGGGTTAGTGCCAATTATTATGGGTAAAAAAACTTAGAATATAGGGTTAGTGTTTAAGAAACTAATGAAACCTAGGGTGTTTATGGGATTTAAAGAATGCATATTATTTACCATGTAAGATTGAGTACCACCATTATTAGAGTGGCTATAAGAAGTGATGGGAGATGTAAATTGGTATCATCTAGAAGTAGTAGTATTAGGGGATTATACCACTATCATCAAGTTTATAGAGATCATAGTATACCAGTGGAATAACTAGAGTGATGGAATATAACTACATGGACCTTGTAGCTATTGACTAGAAAGATTACCTTTACACTAAAGGATATATATCAGACAGTATAGGGGTGGAGATTATTCCAATAGATGAGAGAGGATTTACATCAAAAATAATATGGTTGTATGGTGAGGATGCTATAGATATTATTTTTATAGTGGGAGGATTCATTTTTGAGGTGTTATATGATCAGGACTATGATCAGAGATGAGTGATCATTATGATGATGCTAGCTATCTCCTATTATGCATTACCCTATTTAGGTGGAGGGAGATTTAGATGGAGCTTGATAGGTGTTCTAATAGATATGTGGGAGCATTGGATAGTTTTTGCTTGGGCTATTACACTAGTAACATAAATATACAAAGAGTTATGGGTATAGAGGACATAGTGGTTCTTTAGCCTAGATGTGACCTTTGTTCTATAGTGTTAGGATTACGAGCACATATGAGTATCATAGACACCAGGGCTACCATGGATGGGATGGCACCAATTTACATTCAGTGTGGGATTTCTATGATGGAGAGATAACTTTTCTCATTCATATAGATACAATAAAGTATGTGACTTGGACTATTATAGATAGGCTTTAGAGGAACTAGAGGAAGAGGAGGTGGTATGGAGGCCATATGTTAGATTTATATCATCATCAAGGATGGAGAAGGAGTTGATGGTGGGGTAATGGGAAAGTTGGTTTTGAGGATGATGTGAAGATAATATAGAGGTATTCTAGTTTAGATGCATGTAGTAACAGTTTGGGTTGTGTTAGGATATACCTAAGGTATCATAGGTATACATGATATATGACTCTAAGGGGGAGCTACCATAGCCACAGGTGATAGAAGCTAAGATTTTAGTGTAGGAGGAGATAGAGGGAGTGGAGGTACATGATGTCAGGGATATGAAGGCATACTTATTATGGTGGATGGACTAACTTGGATGAGGATAAGAGAGAGTGGTACGATTGAGATGGGATATGTACAGATGGTGGATGTGGAGGCTAAAGGAGGAAATGAGGAGGGAGAGATAGATTTATAAAAATTGATAGTAAAGTGGAATGTGGCATAGGCACAGTTATCTAGAGTTGAGTTTGAGTGAGACCACTTATAAGTCAGCTTGATTGATCTATAGGGGCACTATGATGCATTACATTAGAGATATGATGAGGTGTGTCAATCTTGAGGTAGGTATCATGAGTAGCATGAGAGACTCTAAGTATTAGTAGTAGATGCAAGAGGAGATGTATCACCATCCATGACAAAGAGAAGGGCACAAGGTAGGAAGATGGGGACTCTAGATACTATGAGCATGGACAAATACTAGGGCATTATGGTAGAGCTCTGGTATTATGAGTAGATTGTTACAAAGTAGTTTCTAAAGGTCCCTAGATATGCCACTCACATAAGCACGTAGGGTCAAACTCCATGACAAACATAGACTGCTATATATATCATGGGGAGTATACCATGGGGGAGAGAAATGAGGAATGGAGGAGGATATGGAGGTGAGGATGGAGGTAGTGGAGGAGGCAGAGTGAGCATCCACTTGAGTCAGCTCCAATTTACCAAGTAGCCATATCTATGGCTGATTTTATGGATTTTTTTTGTACATATATTGCATATCATGACGTTATTATAGTTTACATTTGATATTATATATATATATATATATATATATATATATATATATATATATATATATATATATATATATATATATATATATATATACATACATACATACATACATTTATGAGTTTTATATACCATATATTTGTTACATGATTTTGTGTTATGTAATTATGGATATGGATTATTTATATTATGTTTAGATGGTTATTTGAGTTTATTTATGCGATACATAATGGTTCATATTGATTATATGGTGTTTACATGGATTATAGTTTTTAGATCATGTGATGTAGATTTAAAGTGGTATCTTGATTATGGATTTATATTGATCTATTTTAATGGACTTATGATGGATTATGGATTTTAAATCATTCGCTAATTTTAGAGCTTATGAATTTATGATGGCTATGGCTATGGATTTTATATTACATGGATGGTGTTTATATGGATTTTTTCTTTTTATTATATTAATTAGATTATGTGGGATATCATAGATTGGATTTTATATTATTGTTGATTATTAATTTTAAATTATGTTATGGTTTCATGAATTTAAATGTTTGTAATTTATGATAAAATGGATTATGTATTAACTTATCAAGGATGCATAACTTGTAATTGGCTCGAACCCTAACCAAAGCTAGGCCTCTTGTTGCTTTTGCATATGCACCCTTTTATCCAATGTTAGTGAGAATTATTAATAGTTTCATGTCAATTCAATTCATAAATCTTTGGTTTGAAAGGGGATTTTTATGTTTACAAGGAATGGGGTAAAAACTTAATTCTTTAGGAATACACATCTTGTTTTTTGTTTCCAAGATTTTAAAGTTAATCTTAAGCTAATCCATGTAAATATGTAGATTGATCAATGCGGGAAGTCTAAAAATTTATTAAAGTCGATCAATGCAAGAAAATTTCATGGGATATAATTTTGATTTTATAGATTTTTAAATGATTTGATTTTAATAGGAAACCGATCAATGTGGGAAGTTTCCTAAAATATAGGCACATAGCCATCCTTTAAGGGAGTGGTTTATATATTTAAATATATGTATTTTAGCAGTTGTCCTTCAAGGGATCAGTCTGTAACTTCACTCATTTTAATTAATTTTGATAACAGTTATAATTTGAGGGATCAGTCTACCACTTTGATCTTTTCTTGATTTTGTATCCCAAATTAACGTTTTTACCATTGATTAGATTTAAGCCAACCTAGGGTGTTTTTGTAAGACATGAAATAAGATAATATTTTATTCCTTTCAAACAAACTTTAAGGTGAAGGATTATTGGAAATGATGATTTGGAACTCCACTCTATTTTGAGCAGAGCTAATCCATGAGAACATGTTGTAAACAGATCTAGGGTGTCCATATTTAAGGATAAAAAGGGTATACTATAAAAAATTCACATGATTATTTACCATTATTGGGTATATTTAGAGATACAAGATAATATTTTAAGAGAACTTATGTTGATTGGAGTTTGTAATAAGATTATTAACAGCAAAAAAGATGCATATGCAAAACATTAAGGGGCTCATACTCTAGTTTTCTATCAAGGGAGACCAAACGATATACCCCAGATCCATATTTATGAGTGATAATATAGGGTCCAAGATAATTCAAAGCAAATTTTCCTCATTTAATTTTTTCCATATTTGTGACATGTTGATTTTATTTAAGGATAAGGTCACTAATATTAAATTTTCATTCTTTTAAATGTTGATTATATGCACATTTTTTTTTCTTGATATACATGAAGATGATCAAGAGCTATGGTTTGATGCTCATATAAAAGTTCCAGTTATGCTAATCATACTTGATGACAATCCTCTTAAAAAATGATATCCTTAAGAGATACCTGAAGAGAAGGAATTTGGAATTATAGGGGAATAACTACTTCAGTACCATAGACCAAAGAAAAAGGGGTAGCCCCTATAAGGGTTTGAGTACTAGTTCGATAATCCCAAAAGTAAAAGGTATGCGAAGATGTCAATCCTTTCCGACCTCATTGAACATTTTGGTTAACATATTTATAAGGTTTTTTTTTGATGCCTTAGCTTTCCCATTGTCTTATGAATAATAAGGTGATGAGAAGCTTAGCTTAATGTTGAATGAATCACATAACTTTTGGACCTTTCTATTTTTAAAATATTTCCCATTATCTGTAATAATTTTTTTAGGACACCAAAATGACATATGATGTGATTGTTTATGAAATATATTATCTTATCTTCCTTGGTCAAAATAAGGAGAACAACCTCCACCCATTTAGTGAAATATTCAGTAGCAATAATGATAAAACTATGTCCTTGGGAAGATGTAGGATTAACCTACCCTATAAGGTCTAAACCTCATTAGGAGAAAGGCTAAAAGTCTATGGATACCTATAATGTATGACTAGGGATATGGGATAAATTGGTGTGTTTTTGGCTCTTCACGCATTTCTTGACATACTCACAATAGTCCTGATTCATAGTAGGCCAATAATAACCTACTCACACAATCTTTTTGGTAACAGTTAAACCACTACAATGACCACCACATATTCCATGGTGTGTTTATTTAATTTTGAGATTTGCTTTAGAATTTTGGAGACAATAGAAGAGAATACCATCAAACCCCTACTTATAAATCACACCCCTTGTATTACATACTAGGTATTGTGCTACTTAAAAGCACACTTAGTATTTTTGGATAAATCTGAAGGAATGCTATCTTGAGACAAATAATCAAATATCTATGAGTAATATAGATCGAAATGATTTTTTATCTATAATATAGATAGAAGGAAGATCAGCCTTGGTATAATAAGGTTGATTGAACTTGTGGATAAGGACAAACAATTTAGATTCCTAAGAGGAAGATGGGATAAAGGAAACCAAATAAAGCCATGGTATCAATAAACTTGTTAGTTGACTAAGGAGTGGTCTAGATAACATAGTGATTAAGGGTGGCTAATAACTAATATGCTAGCATCTTATAATTCTAGAGGATGTTATTATTGCACTGATATATTCCTATTATTTGATTGACTACCAGTTAGGAGTCCCCAAAAATATGAAGTGACTTAACACCTAGGGTCAAATCTATTTAGAGACCTATAATTAAGGCTTCATATTCTACCATATTACTAGTAAAGTTGAAATCAAGCTTGAAAGATAGGGGAATAGGAATGCCTTTATTTGGTGTTAGAATAATCCCTGCTCTCCCTCCACATTCACATTTATATCCATAAAAGAACAATGTCATCCAATATTAAATATCTCCTTGGGATGTGGAGGGTATAGATTTATAAATAAATTCATAGTTGTATGGTAGATTATCAGTAAGGTTCCTCAGTTAATTAATCAATAATGATCTTCTCCTTAATTAACTTTTGGTTTAAGGACTTTGAGATCAAACTAGATAAGAAGCATAAGAAATCATATCATTCATTTATTCTAATAGGGTTTTGAATACATGAACTTAAGATGATCAGTATTGGTAATCACATAGGTTTTGTGATTAATAAAATAATGGTGAATCTTAGCATCCATAAATAGTAAAACCAAACATAGTTTTTTAATATGCATGTAATGAGTCTCATACTCAACCAAAGTGTGACTTATATAATAAATTGCTTGCTCTCTATGTTGTTAATCTTGATGGGTGATCATGGAACCTAAAGCATGGTCTGTGATTGAGATATACATGTAAAAAGGTTTATCCTTTCTTGGAAAAATAAGGATAGGGGGTGATAATATATACTTCTTAAGAGTATCAAAGGATACTTGACAATTTGAATCTTATACAAATCGAGTGTCTTTTTTAAGAAGGTGATGGAAGGGTTAACATCAGTCAGATAATTATGAAATAACGAGAAGAATAGACTATTGTTTCCCTTGTAAACTATGAAGCTACTTGAGGTTAGAGGGAGGTAGCATATTGATAATGGTTTTAATTTTAGTAGGGTCAACCTAAATTCCTCTAAGGGAAATGATAAACCCCAAAATATTTCTTGATAAAATCCCAAAGACACACTATTTGGGGTTAAGATGAACTTGATATTTGATTAAATAGGGGAAGACTTTTTGAAGGATAGATAAGTGATCTTTATGATACCTAGATTTACCAAAGAGATAATACACACAATCTTCAATGATTTTGAGAATTAAGTCATGGAAAATATAGGTTACAACACATTGGTAAGTGGATATAGCATTATTTAAACCAGAAGGCATGACCTTATAAGAAAAATTCCCCCATGGAGTAATAAAAGAGGTTTTATGTTGATCTTATGGGGTGATAAGGATATAATTATAGCTATAAAATCCATCCATGAGTGACAACATTTCATGTCCTGCAGTGAGATCCATGAGCTAGTCAATATTAGGAAGGGAAAAATCATCTTTTGGACAAGCAATATTAAGATCATGAAAGTTAGTACAAAGGCATAGTCCCCCCATGGGATTTGTGATAGGTACTATGTTAGGTACCCATTGAGTATAATTGATGGGTTAGATAAAGTTAGAAGATAACAACCATTTAAATTCTTCCTTGATAAGAAGTGTTATGCAAGGATGCATTTTTTGAAATTTTTATTTATTGGTTTAGCTTCAAGAATGGTAATGATGTTATGGTTGACTATAGCAAGATCAATTCCTGACATATCACTATAATACCAAGAAAAGTCTTGGATATGATTCGTAAGGAATGCTATGAAATCTTGGTATTCTTGAGAATCTAAGGATTGGCTAACTTTGATATTTTATGGGACCTTGAGTGATCCTATGTTAACATTAATTATGACCTTGTTTAAAAGACTAGGAGACTTAGATGGTAGTATATTTTTTAGATATGAATCTCCTACCACTAAATAATTTAAAATAAAGTCATTATCCTGACACTCTATTACATAAATCAAGGAATAATCTTCATCTATTAGGTTAAAAAATATTAGGGGAAGGGATGGGATTATTTTGTTGATTTAAAATGTTAGTGGTTCTAAACAAATGGTGATAATAATTTTTTTTGGATAGGATGAAAATGGTATCATCAATTAATGTATGATAATTGAGTGGTGATTATGGTGTTTCATCATCCACATTCATAGGGATATTGGACAATGAGGCTTGATTATTATCAGCTTTAAGAGTTTTCTTGAAACTAAAGCCATGTTTCTCATGCAATTTTATATGGTCATTTATCGTAACCTCATGAGTTCCTTATTTATAATGTCATAGGCCAAAGCCTTTCTAAACACATAATTATAGATAGATTTTTTCAAAGTCTGGTTCATCAAGAAAGGAAAAGTTAGATGTGAATGGTTTGGTATGCATTTTACTTTCCCCATATAAAGGGGATTTGTTGATTCCTCCATAGATTAAGTGTGTTTATAGGTGAGGTAGATTGAATGGGATAATATCTCCTAGGTTAGGTTGATAATCACAATATTGGTTAGGGTGTCCACATTCTTATGGGGTTGATAAGGTGCTAAGATTTAATAGCTAATACTCCCCTATAGATTTTTGTTGGAATTTTGAGTTAAAGGAGTTTTCATCAGGGATATAGGATGAAGGTATTGTATAAATAGGTGATATTTCCCTAAAAATAATGGACTTGAGTTATTTAGGGGGATCAATACATCATTAAGCTAATAAGTCAAGTTGAATGTCTTGAATGGATGTGGGTCTACTGGGACAATATGGATCTTACCTTCATTTTCAAATTTAAGACATTAAAGTAAAGTAGAGGGGACATAATGCATAACATGTATCCAAGAATGTCCTAGTAGGATGTTATATTGAAATTATCCCTTTATAATGTAAAATAACCCTAGGAGAGTTTGTATACCTACTTGGATGGTGAGGATGACTATATCTAATGTGGGGGAAACAATATCATTAAATGCTCATAGGAATGTAGGAGATTGAGTCACAATAATTTTTAATAACTAGAGTTGCCTAAAATTGTGTGAGGAGATAATATTTATATTGGCTCCATTATCAATCATAGCTCTTTTTATCTATATTTGATTAACTTGGGTGGTGATAAATAATGGTGGGTCCTCATTGTTAGGTTGTAATGGGGATATTTTGGAATCATTAAATGTAATAGATGATGAATTTTGTAAGGATCTAATGAAGGATGATAGAGGATGAGGTTAGTCTTATTACACCTAGGTGGCCTATAAGGCCTCTATCATAGCTTCATGATGTTACAGAGAATTTTGGATAAACTCATATAAGGACATTTTAACAAAAAGTTGGTGAAATTATTTTAGAATCGATATCTGTATCAACTCCAAGGGATTATTATTTTATGCTTTCCATAGAATAAAAACCTTAGGTTTTGGGATAGGTGTTGTAGGATTATTTTTAGTAAGAGTAGGGTATTTTGCAATAAATACCTTAATTTTGTTTGGATTTTGAGTTTTATGACCCTATGTCTAGGATCGAGTGACTATGTTTATTGCATCTATTTGAAAAAATGGTGGGTTTGTTGTGTTTCCAAAATCATCTGAGTCTAAAAGGTGTAAGAGGGGTTGATACTAAATTTCCCAAGAGGTTCTCTCTTCCTTTGAAGCTCATTCTGACCCTCTTGGAAATTTACTAATTTTTGGGGTGGTTGTGACTCTAGTAGTTTAATTATGAGGATAGTCATGACCAAACTATTCCCATAAAAGATCTTCTACTAATAAATCTCAAACTACAGCTTTGAGCACATTAAAACTTTTGGTATCATGCCCCACTATTAGATGGTAAGCACATTTCTTGTTTTCTCGATACCATGCCAGTTTTTGAGTATGGGGGTTAACAAGATTTATAGGTGGTAGTGTGATAAGGGAGGTTTGAAGGAGTTGATCAAGAATCTTGGAATAAGACCCCCATAATGGATCTTGGCTAGGTTTTTCCATCTTTTGAGGCATTGCCATGGGGTTGAATTTATTTTCATGTCTTGATTCCTTGCATTAATTTTTATAATTTTTCCAACAGAGGGTGTAGACATCTAATTCCTAACACAATTGTGTTGAAATTATCAATCTTACATAGAATTTACTCAAATGCATAATTTGGGTCAAAATCATTAAAATGTGCTAAATGGTTTGAGCTTGTCATATACAAATGCTAATTTAGGATAATGTGTCCCTAAATGGGTCAATGCATTTTATGTGATTATTAAATTTTTTCAAATCATTTTGAGTCAAAGTGATGAAAATGCAATTTGATCCTTTAAATCACTAAATCCTTCTAATTCAGAAGCACATGACATGTGCATGTGTTATTTTATGTCAAAAATGGCCTAAATAGGGTATTGGTTTGTATGCAACTAACACTTTTTTTAATTATGATCTAATAAAATTACAACCCAATAACTTGACATTTCGACTAGTTTGATTAAGTGGACAACTAATTTCCAAATAATTACATAAAATTTAATTAATCTCACTTAAGAAAATTAATCCAAATCAAATGCTTAAGTGGAAAATCCATGGAAGTTATTGAAGATTTATTAATTGGAAATTTATTTCTAATATTTGTATCATCAAATGACATCATCTATGGGGTAGCATCTATAAGCCATAAATACAACAAATATCAGGTTTAAGGCCTCCTATGCCCATTTAATTCCCCTTCCTACCAAATACTTATGAAGGTATTTATGATTTGAGCCTCTAAAATTGAATGGATTATTCGACACACATATTGATATCAAGATGGATGGTCATAGTTCATTTTGATCATTTCCAAAAATATATAAATAAGAGGGCCTAGACCACTATTTTTAAGCTCTTTTGGTTTAAACTTATTATGTAGAATTCTCTCCAAAATCCATCTTTATGTAATGTTATTATGCTTAATTTGTAATAGGATAACTTCATTATAGGCATAAATTTGATCAAATAACATGACCCTAGTTTTATTTATGCACTTAAGATGATGGAGGAGCAAGACACTCATCATTAACAAAAACTTGAGCACCAAATCAAGGGGAAAATCATGTTTTGAGCTGCATTTGGAGGTGGGATGATCTTAGGAAGGTTTGATTTATATTTTTTCTTTTAGTAACTCTTAATTGTCATTTTCAAGACCCATTGAAAGAGTTGGCTTAGTTAGTTATGTTCCTTATGCATTTTTAGAGTTTTATTGACTAATGATTGATCTAACTCACTTTGGATTCCATCTCTACATTTTGGCACACTTGGTGGGATCATGCATTCCATAGAAGAAAAAAAAACCAATTTGGCATTCTTAGATTTGCTAAAAAATGTTTTTAAATATCTAAAAATCAAATTTTATCATTATTTTCCCATGTTTTTATACTTTTGTTGACAGAGTTTACACAGTGATTGATATTGATTTACCTTAACTGACATCAGTCCTATCCTAATTGACATTCGTCCTTATGCAAGGTAGAACACGGCAAAAAAACTTAGTTTTTAAATTTCCTTGAAATTTTTAGGTTGTTATTTGTGATTTTAGAACTTGCATGCTCTTTGTCTAATAATCTTATTGCAAGATCTAGAGATCTTATGGATATTTTATATTAATTTGGGCTAAAAAATGCTTTTTGGAAAAATGTGTTTTATCTAAGGGTTTACAAGTAACTGGCATTGGTTATATTTCAATTGACATCATTTTTGTTATAATTGGTATCATTTTTATTATAACCAACATTGATCACTGTGGTCTGATGTTGGTCTCTATGTAATAAAAATAGAGAAACCCGAGAGCATGTTTTCAAATCTTGCTTTTATCATTAATAACTTTTATTCAAATTAGACATAAACCCTTTAAAAATTACAAGTCACACACTGTAAATGCCAAATTTGACAATGCTTAAGTCTTAAAAATTTTCATTTGATGCTTAAAAGGAATTTAGAGGTTTTATACATAGTTGTTTTGTGAAATTTTTACAAGTTTTTAATAAGGCCAAGGGGCCAAAAAATTCACAAACACTTCCATTTGGTCCATTAAAGTAAATGATTATTTGATTTATGTTAGATCTTTTATACTTGTTTGTTTTATTTGCAAATGAAGGATGTGTGTATGCTCTCCTCCCATCCCCTTTAGGGAACTTGGGTGAACAAAAGTGTTATTTCCTTGAAAATTATGCCTTGTCCAATGCATGAAAAGAATGTTATTAAGGATCTCCCCAAATCTATATGGTTTGGGTGATCTAAACATAACCTTTAAAGTCTTTTCATTTTATCTTTCATTCTAATACAACTTGGTTTATGAGTGGGATTTCATAGCCTCCTCATAAGTTATTTAGGGGTGTGTTGACTTGGGGTTTTATCTCCCAGCATCGTAACAACCCTACTCTATTATAGGGTATATAAATTAGGGAATGCATATTGTGATTACTAGGGTATGAGTGGCTAGCCTCTCCAATCATAATAAAAACTTGATTTAGGACTAGCTAACCAAGGGATTCCACTAAGTACATGGATGGAATCTCTATGCAAAGGAATAGAGCCTTGTATAGTAAGTTAGTTAGTATGAACTCAATTTATGTGAAGCATCTCTAGTGTTAACCACACTTTGGACCATCTAGATGTTCAAAAATTTAGTTTTAGAACAACCCCACTTGTTGTGGACATATTGTTGATGCAGGGTGAGTAGCCTGAAGTTTCATGTCGCTATATAATCTCTTGGAAAAAGGGGGTGTAAAAAACATACTACTTCATGTGCTTTTATTTTTTTTTAACACTTAAAATCCTCCCAAGAGCATGTATATAGATGGAATTCGATGATACAAATCAACCTTGTCAATTTTACGACTTTGTATGTTATACTTAGTTGTATTTTGTCTTTTTATCCTTCACTTGCTTGGTTTTATTGAGTCTAAAACTTATTTGTAAACTAAAACACATCAACCAAACACATTTTTTATCCACCATTTTATTTAAACAAGGAGGCATTACATTGACCAAATCAAAATCATCTTTTGCCTTGTTCAAATCCTTATTTGAAACATTGTGTTTGTATTATCTAAACAACATTGTTATATGACCCATTTGAGTTTAAACCATTTTAAAAAAATCTTTAAGTCCTTCATTTTTAATTCAAATTTGAAATCTCACCTTTCTAAGTTCTATGCCAAGGTGTTAATCAGTTTGCCATTTACACTTGGTTTGAGTTAACTTGGGTATGATTTCCCATTTGGGTTGAAGGCTGTTATATAGACTCCTCATCCTTTTAATCATTGTGAACTTAGATTATCTAGTGTATCATTCATACTCTAAGTTATATAACCATTCTACTTCTTATTACCATGTGGCAGTGTTGTGTTGTTCATTTGGTTTTATTTTTATACTTAGGAGTTCCTGCATGTTTTCACATCTTGTGATTCTTAGTTTGCATTGTTACCTTTCTCATCAAAAAGACTTCATTCTAATTTTTTAGTCATAACTCATTGAATTTGTACCTAGATTTTACATTATTAATGTATCTTTGGCATAATTTTGTTGTGCTTCTTGCACTTTAGGTTTCAAATTTATCATACCCTCTTCCAATTTGATGATTTCAACCTACCAAGGTTGAGTAATTTTGTAACCATTTATTCTAATTCTGTGTTACTATGCCACCTCTCTTTTATTATAGTCTCATTTTATCTTGTCATTTGTTTGAATAAAATAAAAAAACACCCTATTAACATTTTTAAAAACACATTTCAAATCTTGACAAACATAGAGAATAATCTTTTAAACATAACACAAAGGTATACTCGTGATGGGGTCTTTTGTGGCCCTAGTTATGAGGAAGATAATTTTTATGATGGGCATGAGCACTTCATCATGTTTGAGGATGTCACCCTATTTGGGACTATTTATTGAATACCAATCCAATCCATGCCAATTTTTATATGTCATCCCTATCCTTCCCATTCAATTTATGCACAACACTTGAAGGTTAACATTTTAGGTTATCCACTTTTGATTTATGTATTGTGCTCGAAGGTTACCATTCTAGTTCCTTCTCATTTAGCTTGTGTGAGCAACTAAGATCCACAACACTAGAAGGTTACCATTTTAGGTTATCCTTTTATTTTAGCTTACATGAGCAACCAAGCTCCACAACACTTGAAGGTTAACTTTTTAGGCCCCCTCTTTTGGCTTGTGTAAGAAACCAAGCTCTATAAAATCTAATCATTACCATTTTAGGCCCATCACCTATATTTGTTAAACCTATTATTGACGAATGTTAATTTGAAAAACTAATCATTATTGACTCCTTCTTTGATAGTCTAATTTTTGTAGAATCCATAATTGAACCATGAACTATTGTTCATTTTTTTACTAACTATTCCCCACTTTATAAATTATGTGTTGGTCTTTGAGCCTCAATAGAGCCAACCATTGCCTCTTCAAGAACCATCTTGTGAGGATCAAAATGTGTTCAAACTTGATATTTTTCAACCAATTATAAACCAAGACCACGGTATTATTGTTAAAACACCCCTTTATGATGAGTCAACCTATGATGAATCACCCATTGATATTTTACCTATTATCGAGGAGTCTCACTTTGATGAGTTAGTCCTTGTTGAGTCACTTTTTAATGATTATAACCACCTTTAGGAAAATCATTAGCTCAACCATTATCCTATTTTCAAAGAGCCTCAGCCCTTTGACAAGATAGTCTCTAAGGATTTATCTCTTTATATTTTTCCACTCATTAAGGAGTCTCATTTTGATAGGCTAGTTCCTGTTGAGTCACCTCTCAAGTGGTTCCCTCTCTTTTAGGGGCTTCATCTAGATGAGTTAGTATATGTTGAACCCTTCCTAGATATTAAAAATTATTATAAATCTCATTATGTCATCATAGGACATTATTTTTTCAAAACCAAACATTCAACAATATGTTATTATAGAAAATTTTGACCAAATTTGGCCTACATACAAAAATTTGCCTAGATTGGTGTGAGAATCTAAGTAGAGTCCTAGTTGAGAAAGTGATCTGATGGTAGAAGGAGAAAACAAACTTCATGAACCTATCACATGTCACTTGCAATCTTTTAAAACACTTAAGCAAGCTTAAAGTAGTAATTTGGTGATTTAGAGGAACCAAACCATCATAGCACATCATGTAGGAATAAATAGGTCAGTTTGGCTAAGTATTTCATAAATATACTTAGGAAGCCAACCAAGGTTAAATAATTGCATGAAAATGATGTATTTTATGCCAAGTTCATTCCCTACAAGTTTTATGTCTTGATGTGTTTTCTATCTTAATATATAAGACTTTAAAAATGATCTAATAGTGTTGGATGTACCCAAAAATATCAAATTAAGGACATAGGGAATAGTCATTTGGATTCAAAAATATTCAAACATGTTGAAATTAAATGCAGGGCTACCAAGTGTCAAAACCTTACATGATCAAATTAAGGATCAATGGCATGTAGGTAATCTCATAAAGTTAGTAACTCAAAGATCCTGGATCAAGATCAATGATGTGTATTATTAGGTATGTATCCCGATCGATGATCTATGTTAAATACTAGGGATAATAGGTAAAAATAGATCGATAACACATATTTAATCATGCATCAAAGATATAATGATGAGCTTAAGATCAAAAGGTCAAAGGATCCTAAGGATGAATGTGATCGTTCCATGTTCATAATCATGATGATTTAGTGGATCAATGGTACACGTTTGATTATGCAAATCAAAGATCAATGGCACATATTCAATTGTGCTAAGGAGATATATGGTGTACATGAGTTTAATAAATCAATGATCCTAGATTACATGAAATGCCACCACATGGTGTAAGTACATTAACCAAATTGAGATTAATAGTAGGGTCTACAAAAAGCACATGAGGATGTTAAGTGGCATGATCTTTAAGCAGGATTAAATAGCAATGGAAATATTGAAGGTCAAGGCAAGTAAAATCTTGAGAAGATCAATGGAGAAAGTTTGATCAAGTTCCTTGGGGGAATAAGATGAAGACACATGTTTGAGGTGATAATAGTTAGGTTTCAAAGTGAAATAGATACTGTGGCATGGAGATGCCACATGGATGAACATGTTATATCAAAAGGTTTCACCACTCTGGTAGGCAAATATATAAATATGAGATCAAAATATAATATGGGTTATGAAAATAGACCCTAAAAATTTGTATGCCACCATTAAATCTCAATTAACCCTCTTAAAATATTATAAACATAAGTGTTACATCTTGTTCATGATTAAGAGACCAAGTAGCCTGTAGATTTTCATTGAAATTATGACTATATGAAAACCAATAAATGGGATTGGTTTTCATCTATAGTAGACCTGTGTTCAGATTTTAGAGTAAGGATAGAGTTATGATTATGAAATGAGTGTCAGAAGGGACACCAAATAATGTAAATAACATATAAAGATGAAGCACAATGTTGTAATCTCATTAAAAAGATAGAGAGTTTATAGGTTGATAAAGGTAAGTGGAGAATTCAATGAATTTTTATAAATATTTGGAGACTATTCCCTTTTAATAAATCAGGTTTTTGCATCCTCAACAAGTTCTTATCTTCTAGTGTGTTTCTAAACCAAACAGAGGGCTTAAAATTTATTTGGAGTTGATGAATGGTAAATTTTTTGAGCAAATACTAGTGTTAATCAATAAAAAGGTGGTTGGGACTCCAAAAAAGTAGTTGGCCCTCATTTATTGATTTTGGTTTGCTCACTTCTCTCTCTCTCTCTCTTCCCCTTTTCTCCTATATCCCCCATTTTCTTTATTTTTTGGGACTCTCTTGAAAAAAAAGAATTTCATTCTTTGAGAAGAGGGGAATCTCATTTGATAAGTCAAAAACCCTATCAAAATTTGTATAAAAGACCTCTTGAAGAAATAAAGATTATTTTTACCTATCTCTTGCCTATGAATTATGTTTAGCAAGTTTATACATGATGGACTTGTGAATGAGTGTCTTCTATGTCCATTGTCCTTCTTTATTACCTCTTTTTAGGCATTTGCAAGTAAGTTACAGGTCTAAAATTGAGATATTTCTACCATTAATGGATGCTTGGTGTGAATCTTCGAATTCCTCTTTGCTTCATTCATTACTTGGTGAACCTAGTTCATGAAATACTTACGCAATTAGCTAGTTTGTGAGGTTGTGTGAATAAGGATTATCTTATGTTGCATCAATTTTTTTATTTCATGCTTATGTGAGTTCTCATTTAAATTTAGTGCATCACCCTTTTAACTCTTTTAGTTACCATTTATTCCCTCTCTATCCCTATTCCAATCATAAAAATTAGTCTAGGTGATCCACAAAGAGGAATTCAACCTTTTCTGAAGGTTAAACCCCATAATAGGATACCCATAGCCTACGTTTGCTCCAATTTTGTGGCTTAGTTGGAAGGAGCCTAAAGACCCCCCTCCAAGGGTGTAAATTAAGACCACAATAGTTTATGGCATGCCTAGTGGGGCCACTTATAAATAATATTGGTCAATTTTGATGTTGGTTTGATCATTTTGTAGTCATTATAGCTTTCATATTTTAGTATTTGGTGAATTTGAAGAACACTCAACACTCTAGTGGTAGAATAGTGGCTATCTTTAATGCTAAAGGTGACTACAAGATCAACGTCTAGAGGTATCATTTTTGAATTTGTTGAATTACCTTTAAACTCAATAAGAAGGAAAATATTTGATAATACTCATCCATATAAAGGAAACTTTCCTCCTAAACCAAATTACAAGCTAACTTCTTCTAGAAGATTTTTGTTAGCTCCTTTCACTGCCATGGTAGCCCTTAGAGCTTTTCCTTTTATGGATTTCAATGGTTAGAGTCCTTTAGACCTCCAAAAATATGATCATGTTCCAATAACATCTCTTAAAAATGTTTCTTACTTCATAGGAGACCAATCTACAACCCCTTATGAACACCTCAAAGATATAGCCAACTTTTTAAATATTTATGACATCATTAAAGAGAATGTGTCCATCAGGTTGTTGTCCATCTCTTTCAAGGGTAAAGCCTTAGACTAGTATATAAATCTTACTGCTAACTCCATCACATCATGGGATCAGTTAGGTGATGCATTGCATAATATATTTGAAGATAAAAGTGACACTTGTCACTTGTATAATAGCTAACCACAATCAAGAGGGCCCCTCATGAGGTTATGCAATATTTCAATACAAGTTTTCAAAAGACATGGGATAGGATCCCAGTTTATATCAAGCCTACTCCAAATTATGCTTTCCTTTACTATTTAAAATCTCTAAATAGTGATATTATAGTAATGATTCAATATATGGGAGGAAACACACTACCAAATGCTTATGTGGTGGCAATCAAAGTAGAGAATTATTTAGTACAAATTGGAAAGCTTACACCTAGGCTACCAATACCTTTATTTATTGAGATTAAACCACCTCCTATCATCATTCCTCCCCTTGTTGTCATTCCTCCCATGCCAACACTTGCCTTCATACCTACACCAAAGTAGGAGAAGGATTCAACAAGTCAATCTAGTGATCCTCAAGAGTAAAAGAATTTCCAAGAACTTAAGAGCATGTTTCAATCCTTTGGAAATGAATTGGTGAATGTAAAGAGGAAGAAATCTCAAATAAATAGACTTTATCAATCTCCATATCATCCTCAACATAAGTCTTATCAAGTAAATAGGCCACCCTATAAGGGAAATTTCCAAGGATGAAGCCAAGGACAAGGGTAACCTAACTATGTTAGGCAAAACAATTATAATTTAAATACTGTAATTACTTCTAATACTTTGGTCCCTACTTAGAACAACATTTCTTAAGAAGTTAAGGCTACTATGCCTTGGAATCAGTCATTCAGTCAATCCATTATCCCAAACACTGAGTTCAATTAGGATTTCAATGAGCAATGGCATCAAGGTGTTAGATATAGGTTTAATCAAGCTCTTATGGCTTAGAACATAGAAGTACCTATGATGAAAAAATTATAAGAGCCTCAACAATGCCAAGGGCCTAATGAAATACCAAACCAGTTGGGTGATACAATGGTAAATTGTGAGCATGAAGAGTGTTATGCACTCAATCAGTAGGATAGTTCTAGCCAATCATACACTCCAGTGGTAGCTAATACATAGTTTAAAAGAAGGAACATGGAGGGTATCCAGGAAGCAATCAAAGATCCTCCTACTATTACTCCATTTCTATCAAATCCAATTGAACCTACTACTACTCCAAAGGTTCCAATTACTCCAAAGGTTCTAATAGCTCCAAAGAACCAGAACCAAGGGAATGCTTTTGTACCCCAAAACTCACAAGTTTAAGGTATGGTTGTGGCTCCCAAAGCACAAGAAAAATTTGGTGGTTTCCCCATCAATATTTTTGAACAAATAAAAAAATCCAATGTGAGTGTGCCAATGTGGGACATACTTTATATGCCTAGTTAGGTGGATATCTTTTAAGAGAGTTTGTCAAATATCAATGTTTTAGACAAGCCATCAAGCAAGGAAAATGTAATTCTCACCAATTCAACCAAAGGACCTAATGAAGGGTAATCAAATAAATTAGTCAAAATTCCTCCATTTTACATTTTTGTAATCATTGGTAATTCCTTAGTACATAACCGCATGGTAGATAATGGAATAAGTACTTCAGTGATGCCAAAGTCAATATTAGATCAACTTGGTTTGAAGTATAAACCCCAATCTAAGGGAGTTTTACAGCTTGATGGATCCTCTACCAAACTAGTTACCATTATTATAGGTCTCAACTTGACCCTACATGTTTATCCTAGTGTTTAGTGGCTCAAGATGTGTTGATTTTAGATGTCCCTCCTCATTTTTCTATATGCTTATCTAGAGACTTCACAACAAAAATGGGGGGTTATCTAGCAACAGATTGGTCATACATGGATTTTAGAACAAGGTGTGAGACCAAGGTGTCTATCAAGGTTGAGCCTATTGCATAATTTCACATTAAGCCTTACAAGCTAGATAGATCAAACATCAATTATTCCATCCTAGATGAAGATGACCACTTGGTTAATCAAGAACTAAACACTCATCCTAAGGATATACCTAATATGTTATTGGATGAGTTATGGATTCAAAATTAGATAATTGACCCTTTAGAAGGTGTTGAGGAAAGAAACATGAGACTTTATTACTTGAATGATGAAAATGATTCCATGATATCCCTCACTATGCCATAGGAAGATACCAGTGATTTGTGAAAATTGTTCTTTGATGGCTCAAGGATCAAACATGGGGTAGGTGCAGGTGAAATGCTCCTATCTCCCTCTAATGATAAGTACTTTTCTTCTTATGTGTTCCAATTCAGTTGTTCTTGTAATGCAGTTGAATATGAGGGTCTTATCCATAGCTTTTAGTGGTCTAGTAAGTGAGGAATCAATTATTTATAAGTATATGGGGATAGTGAGTTGATAGTGCATTAAGTTAGATGCCAAAGCATTACAAAGAATACCTTGCTAAAATATTACAAACATAGAGTGTGGGACATGCTTGAGGACTTTGAGACCTTCAACATCCAAGCAGTTCCAAGGAACTAAAACTAACATGTTGATAGGTTGGTAGCTATGAGAACTCAATTTGACATCCCAAATGAGTTAAAGAAGTCCAAAATGCAACCATGTTTTAGGGTGCTGGTAAGACCACCAGTGTCAGATAATGAAGTTCATTAGCAAGTCTTTGATAGTGATCAGATTGCTTATTTCTTACAACAAAAAGCATATTATTCCTCAATGAACCAAGGTAAATTCTAGCATCAGTATGAGGATCAAATTGTTCAGCTAAGGTCTAACAAACTTCCTAAAGGGTTGGTTACCCTTAAAGGTTTTTTCCATGAGGGAGATCATATGAGGAAAGACAAGGAAATAATGTCAATTGATGAGGAGAACTATGAAATATTTCTTATCCTCAAAGATAATATCCTCAAACTTGGAAAGGTAATCACTAAGGCTAAAAGGCATGCTTTCATTAAATTTTGTAAGGAATATGTAGACATCTTTTCTTGGGACTTTGATCCCAAGCTAGCACAACACACTATGAAATTGGAGGCTAACACCAAACCTGTTAGGTAGAATCAAAGGCCTATCAACCCCAAAATTGAAGAGCTAATAAGGAAAGAATTGACTAAATTTATTGAATCCAATATCATCGTTCCCATCAAGCATTCCTCATGGGTAGCCAACCTGGTACTTGTGAGGAAAAAAAATGGGGATATTTGATTGTGTATTGACTTCAGAGACTTGAATAGTGTCTATTTGAAAGATCATTACCCTTACCATCCATGGAGAAACTCTTTCAAATAAAGGTTGGTTAAAATTCTTCTCTCTTTTGGATGGGTACTCAAGATACAACTAGGTGCTGGTAAGAGAAGAAGACCAATACAAGATAGCCTTCACCATAAATTATGGCACATATTCTTATTATAAGATGCCTTTTCACTTGTTTAATGTTGGGGCTACTTTATAAAGATCCATGAACGTGGTTTTCTAAGGCTTGTTAAATCAGGTGGTAATTGTCTACTTGGATGAATTAATAATTTTCTCTAAGAAGGTTAGGGAGCATTTAGACCACCTAATATTAATCTTTGAAAGATGTAGAGAATATGGGATCTCATTAAATCCCAATAGATGTGTGTTTGATATCGATGAGGGAAAAATCTTGGGACATATTATCTATAAATAGGGATTAGCTATTGATCCTAATAGAATAAGTTCCATTTTGGCATTATCTTTACCCAATCACAAGAAGGGACTCCAAAGTTTCCTTGGGAAAATAAACTTTTTGAGGAGGTTTATACCTAGTTTTGCAAACTTGTTCAACCCCATCACTACCATTTTGAAGAAGAATCAAGTGTTCACCTAGTCAAATGAAGGTAAAGTAGAATTTGAGGCTATCAATAAAGTCATTGCCCAAGCACCCACACTCATGAATCTTGATTTTTCAAGGGATTTCATATTTTATACCTTTACCAATATTGACAATATATCATTTATGTTGATGAAAAATAATGGTGAGGACTTGAGTATCCAATTGCATTTTCCAGTCAAGGGCTTGAAGGATATGATGTAATGTATACTTTTATATAAAATCAAGTCCTTGCAATGGTAAGAAGCCTTCAAAATTTTAGACCAATGTCTCCAATATCAAGATTTATCTTATAGTGTCTCATCTTGGACTGAGGGACTTCCTTCTAAACAAATACTTGAATGAGAAGAGGGCTAGTTGGATTACTAAGGCTTTGGAGTATGAAGTGGAGATCAAGGTCACTAAGCTAGTGAGAGCCAAAGGCTTATGTGAGAATATGGTTGATGACCTTTAGGAAGATAAAGAGGAAGAATAAAACAAACACTATGCCCAAGGCACTGGTAAAGTCAATGAACAAAAACTTGATAAGGATCATTAAGAAGAATATGAAAAAGAATCAAAGAGTATGGCACTTAAATTAAGGACAACCTTATGTGCTGATATAGTGACTCCCAAATTTTCCATTGGAAACTCACCATTTGTCCTTGTATATGGGAGGAAGGCTAGATTACCCATCTCTCTTAATTTACCTACCTTAGATTTAGCCCATTATCTTGAGTTGATGTAGAGTGAGCCTATGATCATAAGGATGACAAAGCTCATGGAGCTTGAAGAAACAAGGGACCTTACAATGAAGACACTAGAGTCACATTAGGCTCAAGTCAAAAAAACCCTTAAAAAGAGAGCCATAACAAATGATTTTAAATAAGGGGATTTATTCCTTAAGTGGGATTCAAATAAGGCCAAGCTAGACAACCATACCAAATTTGATAGCTTGTGGAATGGTCCTTACTTGATCCATAGATGCAAATAGCATAATACTTTTTAGCTTACCTAGTTGGATAGAGAGGTATTACCCATCTTAGTTAATGGAATTCATTTAAATCCTTGCTATTAGAATAATTTACAACCATTTTATATATTATATTAGATTTTATTATTTTCCTCTAAGTGCCTTGTGCACATTCTTTTTAGTTGTGTGTTTTCCTTTATTTAAGTTCCTTGGCACAGCGTTTGTTTTATTCTTGTCACTCTTATTACTTCAAGATGAGGTTTTTAGAAAAGGGGCAACCTTATATCATCTTCATATCAGTTGGGAAGGAAAGACTTATGACCCTGTATGCCCAATGGATAAAATAAGGCAATTAATCTATTACATAACATGCATGCAATCACAAGGGGTCACCAAAAATGTTGGCTAAATTTGGCTTACATACATAACTTTACCTAGATCTGGTGTGAGAAGCTGAGTAAAGTCATAGTTGAGAGAGTGATCCAATGGTAGAAGGATCAAATAGACTTCATGACCCTATCACATGTCACTTGTAAGCTTTTGAAACACTTTAAGCAAGCTTAAAGGGTGAATTTGGTGATTTAGAGAAACGAGACTATCATATCATGTCATGTAGGAATGAATAAGTTAGTTTGGTTATGCATTTCATAAGTATACTTGAAAATCCCATGAAGGTTAAAGAATTTCATGAAAATGATGTATTTTATTCCAAGGTCATCCCTTAAAATTTTGGTGTCTTGATGTGCTTTCTATCTCAAGATATAATCCTTTAAAAATGATCTAACAATGTGGGGCATGCCTAAAAACATCAAATTAAGGCTACAAAGAATATCCATTTGGATTCAAAAATCTTTAAACAATATAAAATTGAATATAGGGATACCAAGTGTCAAAACCTCACTCAATCAGATCAAGGATCAATGGTATGTGGATGATCTCACAAAGTTATTAAGTTAAAGATCTCTGATCAAGATTGACAATATGTATTCTTATGTACATATCCTGATCAATGATCCTTGTTGAAGACTAGGGTCGATAAGTCAAAATAGGTCTATGGCAAGTGTTCAATCATGCATCAAATATTTAATAATGATCATAAGGTTAAAAGGTTATAGGATCTTGAGGATGAACATGATGGTGCCATATGTCACAGTCACAGTGATTTAGCAGATCAACAGTGTGCATTTCATCATGCATATCAAAGATCAATGATAGGTATTCAACCATGCTAAGGAGATCAACAATGTATATAAGGTCAATAATTCAATGATCTTAGATTGCATGAAAGGCTACCACATAGTGTAATCATGTTAATAGATGGATACTAATAGTAGGGTCCACATAAAGCACATATAGCTACCAAGTGGCATGATCTTGGAAGCAAGATCAAATATCAATGGAAATATTAAAGGCCAAGGCAAATAAATTTTCAAGAAGATCGATGGAGCAAATTTGATCAATTTATAGGGGCACAAGATGAAGACGTGTGTTTGAGGTGACAATAGTCAGGTTTTAAAGTGAAATAAATAGTATAGCAAGAATATGACACATGGATTGACATGTTAGATCAAAGGGTTTCACCACCCAGATAGGTAAATGTATGGATATGAGATCAAAATATGATCTAGACTATCAAAGTAAATCCTACAAATTCATATGCCACCATTAAAGCTCATTTAGAACTCTCAAAAGCTTTCAGATGTAAGTGTTATGTCTTGTTCATGATCAAGAGACCAAGCAGCCTATAGATTTTCATTAAAATTATGACTATATGAAAACCAATAAATGGGATTGGTTTTCATCTACAGTATACCTATGTTTAGGTTTTAGAGTAAGGATAGAGTTATGATTATGAAAGGAGTGTTAGAAGGGACACCAAAAAAGTAAAGAACATATCAAGATGAAGTACGGGGGCCAGTCTAGAGTTATTTATATATGATATATAGGGGGTGCCAATGAAACTATAGACTAGGCCACCCCGTATATAGTGGATAGATAGATAGATATATGGGGCATCTACACCCCTATATAGATATCTTATATCTTATCCCTAGAAATATATATATATATATATATATATTAGGGATAAGATATAAGATATCTATATAGGGGCAAAGATGCCCCATATATCTATCTATCATATATATATATATATATATATATATATATATATATATATATATATATATATATATATATATATATATATATATATATATATATATATATATATGGGGTGGGGGATGAATACTAATCTCTTATTGGTCCATTGGGCTAGCTTCAGCTATATAGAGTACCCCTTGGGGGTGGGGGGTGGGGAGTGAGTGATAGATCTATAGAATAGATCCAATATATAGAGAGGCCCCACCTATAACTAATAGATGGTATTGGGGTTGAGGCCCCTCTCTATAGGGTAGATAGGGCCCTGCCCCTATATCTATTTGGGCCTCCCCTAACAGTCTACTCTATCAATAAATCGGCCAATGATATCGGTATTATAGACTTTAGACTAGGCACTCAACCGACTCCTATCTCTATCTAGCATGCATTTCTCCTATCTATATGGTGACCCCCTATCTATATTTGGGGCATCTATAGTCGGCAGTCAGTACTCCCCCGCCCCTATATACATAGGTTAATGGGAGAGAATTTTATATGTAGGGGACCACCCCCATCCCACGTTCATCTATCCTATCCTTGTCCTATAATCTCATTAAGAAAATGGAGATTTTGGAGGTTGAGAAAGTCAAGTGGAGCATTCAATGAAATTTCAAAAATCTTTTGATATTTTTCCCTTTTAATAGATCATGAATTAGCATCCTCAACAAGTTCTTATCTTCTAGTGTGTTTCTAAACCAATGAGAGGGCTTGAAAGCTATTTGGAGCTGATGAATGGTTAATTTGTTGGGAAAGTACTAGTGCTAATTGATAAAAAGGTGGTTGAGATTCCATAGAAGTAGTTAGGCCTCATTTATTGATTTCAATTTACTCATCTCTCTCTCTCTTCCTTTTTTCTCTTATATCCTCCATTTTATTTCCTTTTTGGGACTCTAAAAAAAATACTCTCATTATTTGAGAATAGGGGACTCTCATTTGATAAGGCAAAAACCCTATCAAAATTTGTATGAAAGACCTCCTGAAGTAATAAAGATTATTTTTCACCTATCTCTTACCTCTAAATTATGTTTAGCAAGTTTGTACATGATGGCCTTGTGAAGGAGTGTCTTCTATGTCTAGTATACTTCTTTCCTCTTTTTAGGTGTTTTCAAATTAGTTACAAATCTGAACTTTAGCTCTTTCTACCATTAGTTTATGCTTAGTGTGAATCTTAGAATTCATTTTTACTTCATTCATTGTTTGGTGAGCCTAGTTCATGAAACACTTATGCAATTAGCTAGTTTGTGAGGTTGTGTGAGCAAGGATTGTCTTATGTTTTATTAGTGTTTATTTCATGCTTATGTGAGTTCTCATTTAAATTTGGTGCATCACCTTTTTATCTATATTAGTTACTTTTTATCCCCTTTATATCCCTTTTCCAAGTAGAAACATTAGTCTAGGTGATCTACCAAGAAGAAGTCAGCCTTTGTTAGAGATTTAACCCCATAATAAGATACCCATAGCATATGGTTGCTCCAACTTTTTGGATTAATTGGAGGGACCTTGAAGACCCCCCTTCAAGGGTGAAAATTAATACCACAACAAAAACATCCACACTAGATCAAGAATTAGCATTGATGTTAGGTTATATTCTTGAACCAATATCAAATTTAGCATCAAAAGCAAAATCACTATTAGTCATAACATCATATTTAGAGTCCCTTGACTCAGACTTAGCTTCAAAATTAGATTATAGTTGTGGGTTTTATAACATTGGTTACACTTTCCTTGTAGATTAATTTTAATATCTTTGTGATCCTTCTATGGTTTTTTAGGATGATTACTTCAACATCGACACAGGTTCTCCTAGTATCTTCTATGAGAATTGTGTTGCCTTTCATTATTCTATTACCCTCACCCAACATAGCCTTTATATTGACATTCCACCTCCCACAAATGATAATTGGAATTGACATAATCACACTTTATTGAACTACATCTATGGTGACATATTAGGATCAAAATATTAGGGGGACCAAGACTACATTCATTCTGAAGAAGAATAATTTCTTAGTGAAACCTTTGTAAAGGCACTAGGGGATGATCAAAGTTAAAACATAGAATCTTTTCATGAATTTTTTTTGAAGGCACAAGAAGAAAATCAAATTAAAATGTTAACATTCCTTAGTGAAACCTTCTCCAAGGTCATAGGGGATGATCAAGACAACTTTATTAGTAAAAACCTCATCAAGGTTCCAATAGTTGAGCACAAAATTTCTTCACTATTTGATGAAGACATTATCAAGGATCAAATCAGTATAGCTTCCAATCTACAACATAATCAGATTGTAGCAAATCTCAAGATCAAACAATAAAAAATTTGGTGGTCTTGTCAAGAGCATCTTCTAAGATCTTTGGCCCCACCACAACTAAAACTATGTCAAACCCAAAATCAACAACATTGTATGTGATGGAAAATCACGATCTTTATTTGTTACCCAACTATTATACATTCCATTATCATTTATCTTGTGCCTAACATTATTTACCATCCCTAGTAGCATTTTCCTTTATAGAGTATATGAAGACATCTTGTCTTGAAATTTGAAGGAAGCATAATCAATGACCAACAAAGATCATAACAACATTATTGAAGTCCAAATCTGCATCAAGTTCTTGATAGAGTAGTTATTTAGATGAGTTGTGGTCTAACAATTTTTATAAATATTTTAGTTGCCTCACATGTTGACTAAGACATGTATCTTCACATCAGTAAGAGTAACAAAACCATTTTTCATTTGCCATTCACCCTTCTATTTTATTTGCCTCATCTCTTAGGGGTAACCCTATAGACCATTTCATTTTAGGCATCTTATACCATTGTGTCCCATTTATTTCTCTATTTAAACTACATTGACTTGAGGTCCTTCAAAACTATGTAGGTAGCGCTCAATTTCTATTAAGGTCAACTCTATTACCTTCACCATTCTCTCACTATTTTTCTATTTATTTAACCAAGTTATATCTATGCTCTAGATATCATCAGATTCACATCTGTAATGAGGACATACCTAAAATATATTTTAGAACTCATCAAGTCCATATGAATTTATGGTCATGCCTTTGTTAAGCATGAGATATATTAAAAGGGGGGTGAATTAGTATATCATATATATTTTAAATATTTTACTTAATCAAATTCCTTTTCTCTAATCACTTAATCATACATTCAAGATATGCAATAAAATTGAAGCAATAACATGCACCACACAAGAGAGAGAGAGAGACACCAAATTTTTATGTGTAAATCCAATGTGAGAAAAACCATGGAGAACAATCTCAAGTATATGAATGAGCACCAAATCAAATTACAAATTTTCCAAGTATCAACTTGTAAGAGCACCAACCCCTTTATCAAGCACTAACACAACAACTATTTGTGAGCACCAACCCATAGGAGCACCAACCTCTTGAAAATATTTATGAGCACTAACCTCTTGAAAATATTTTTGAGCACCAACCCATAAGAGCACCAACACCTCCTCTGTATAAAACACAACTATCTCTCAATGTTGATTTCTCAATAAATGATAGAACTCTACAATATCTCTTTCTATTCTCTCCTCTTTTCTTATATAAAATAATTACAAACCATGCACTCTCTTCCATATTAAAAATGGCTTCCCAAGCCTTTATTTATAGCTTTATAAATGATCTTTGGTATTCACCCTTTGTGACTCTTCACTCCTTATGTAAAATGGTGCCAAACTTGCATGACCCTTTGAATCCTTGTATTTGAAAAGTCACATGGTGACCCTTTATGAGAAAATGTGCCCTTTCCCATTTTGTATTTATCTTGGTGACCTTTTAAATTCCTTAAGATGACTTTTCATGAAAAAATGTGCCATACCCTCTTTTGTCTTCACATGGTGACTCTTTGAATTCCTCAAGGTGACCCTTCATGGGAAAATGCATCCTTTCCTTATTTTGTCTTTATCTCATGACTCTTTTACTTCTTCATGGGCCCTCTTTTGACTTTATGCAACCAAAAATATATTCATTAAAATTTAAATAAATATTAACACATATTAGCTAAGATATGAACATTAAAAATTCCATTAAATGTTATGGGGCCTTTGTCACCAATAATGCTAGACCTTTGACATCAATGACAACATTTATAACAATCTTCCCCTTTATCATTAATGACAACCTCAAATTAAAATTTCCACATCTTGAAACCTATACTACACATGCCAACCTACACATATTTTCATCTAATAAACATACAATAACTCCCCATTACTGTAGCATCATGTACCTATTCTTATTTTTCTCCCCTTTGACATCAATGTTAAAGGGTCTATCCTAGAGATAACACTTAGCTCCCCCTCAACTAATGTTGATCCTTAATGGTAGGAATTAAAATAAATTACTCCCAACTTCTCCTACAGATACTCAAATATGTCTTTTGGTAGTGCCTTTGTGAAAATATCTGCAATCTATTCTGTAGTATTGATATATTCCATTTTAACCTATTGATCTACCAATTGCTCTCTTAAAAAGTGATATCTGATAGTAATATATTTTATTCTTGAATGTATCACTATATTTTTAGAAATATTAATAGCAATTATGTTGTCACAAAAAATTTCAATAGGTTCATCATATTTTACCTTGATGTCTTCTAAAGTTTGCTTCATCTAAAACATTTGAGTACAACACAACACTGCTATAATATATTCTGATTTAGTTGTAGAAATTGATACTGAGTTCTACTTTTTTCTTAACCATGATACTAAGCTATCACTGAGAAAGAAAGCTCCTCCACTTGTACTCTTTCTATCATCGAAACAATTTGCCCAATCTGAATCTGTGTAAGCAACCAAAGTGAAATCTTTGCTTGTGGGATACCATACTCTATAATCTAATGTCCCCTTGACATATCTAAATATTCTCTTCACCAACTGAATATGACTCTCCTTTAGGGATACCTAATATCTTGTAACCATGCCTATTACATGCATGATTTCTAACCTTGATATTGTTAAATATAAAAGACTACCAATCATAGATCTATACAAAGATTGATTTACAATAGGTGAATCTTCATCCTTACTCACCTTGTTCTTTGTACCCATTAGTGTGCCAACTGGTGCAAAATCCTCAAAACCAGATTTTTTCAATACTTCATTGGTATATTTACTTTGAGATACAAAAATTCCTTTATCTAATTCAAATATTTGCAACCCTAAGAAAAATGACAATTCTCCAAGCATAGACATCTCAAATTATTTTTGCATATTATCAAAAAATTCTTTTATCATCTTTTCAATGTTACCTCCAAATATTATGTCATCAAAATATACCACAATAATCAAATGATGCTCACCTTCTATTTTGATATAGAGATTACTATCAGTAAAATTTCTCTTAAAACCTTGATCTTCTAGGTAATTATCAAGTCTTGCATACCAAGCTTTGGGAGCTTGTTTCAATCTATAAAGTGCTTTCTTCAATTTGCATACATGGCTACTATCATTTAAGAGAATAAATCCCTCAGGCTGCTCAATGTAGACCTCCTCTTATAGATTCTCATTTAGGAAGGTAGACTTGACATCCATCTGAAACACTTTGAAATTTTTAAACACTACATATGCAAGAAACATTCTAATAGCCTCTATCCTTGCCACTGGTACAAAAGTTTTTTCAAAATCTATACCCTCAATCTGAGCATATCTTTTACATACTAACCTTGCTTTTTTCCTATTAACTTCACCATCTTCATCCAACTTATTTATTTATATCCATTTTGTCTATCATGTTTTGATTTTTTAGTCTAGGCACTAATTCCTAAGTATCATTCTTTTCTATCTGATTTAATTCTTCATCCATTGCCTTAACCCAATGTTCATTGTGTCTAGCTTATAAAAAAGTTTTAGGCTGAATTTTGGATATTAAAGAAAAATTAACTTGCTTATATTTACTTACCATCATCCTTCTAGTGCAAACTCCTTCATTTATGTTCCCGATGATGTCACTCTTAGTATGATTTCTATGAACATATTTAGATGGGGTCTTGGTGTCATTTTGCTCCTTCTTCTCATCCTCATCTGATTCTTCAAAATCTTCTTCTTCTATGATTTCAAGAGTGTCTACTAGATCACTGGCTCTTTGTGTTATATCTTCATCTATCTTGACACTTGCACTTTCAACAATCTTCTTGGTTCTTTTGTTATAACATTTATAAGCTTTAATTTTTTAAGAACATCCAAGAAATATACCTTCATTTGTTATAGATTCAAACTTACCCAATTTTTATTCAATTCTCTTTATGAAGCATCTGCTACTAATTTTTTTGAAATAATCCATTGTAGTTAGTTTATCTTTCCATAGCTCATAGAGAGTCTTATCACTGTTGACTCTCAATAACACTCTATTATGAATATGCACTATTGTACTTCCTCTCTATAATATTTATCTAATATCTTAGAATCATTTAGCATTATCCTCGCCATCTCCTAAAATATTCTATTTTTCCACTCAACTACTCCATTTTATTGTAGAGTTTTGGCTGCCAAATAATGTCTCTTTGTCCCATTGTCTTCATAATACTCAATAAACTCATCTAACATGAATTCTCCTCCTTGATCAAATCTTAGGCACTTAATCTTCAAATCAATTTCATTCTCAACTAAATCCTTGAATATCTTGAAGTGGTTGAAATATTATGATTTTTTCTTCAAAAACATCACCCAAGTCATACGTGTAAAATTATTAATAATCAACATGAAGTATTTGTTGTGATCTAATAATTTGACTCAAGAGAGGATGGTTAGTATGGTGTTAGTTTCAAAATAAAAATAAAATTAAAGAAACACACTAACTAGCATAACATCTCTAGGCTAAGACACTAGGGAGAGCTTAATTAATAAATATGAATAAAATGCACAACTAAAATGCAAAAGAAATCCTCTTTTACCTTCCTTGAATGCTCCAAAATTCTTATTGTAGTGACTTACTTGGCTTATGCTCATGAAGTCCTTGGTAATGTAAGCTTGGCTACCTCCATCTCTCCTTGGCACCTTTGTGGCTTTGGCTTGGCTGGGCTTGGAATCAATTTGGCAAGGTAACACTAATTTCAATGGCTTTTGGAATCATTTTTGCATTATAAATTTGCATAATCATCTCTTTAAAATGATGTTCATGGCCTCTCTATTTATATATTTTTTAAGAATGTCTAGAATCAACTTGAACTGTCCATCCTAAGATTGAGATGTGTGGTTGAGGATTAATTCAATTTTTAGAATTAAGTTTATAAGTATCCTCATCATGACATTATAAAAAGGTGAAATTAAGAGACATGGAAGGCATCATAGAAGGCATTATTGAGGCATGGAGGGTATGAATCTTGATATTTATGGCATTTATGGCCTAGGGATGTCTTCTCAAGAAATGAGGTTAGCTTATGATGCATATATTCAATATTTATTTCCAAAACAAATTATTCAATAATTTTCTATGGAATTTTCAATTAGGCCTTGATTTGGTTTAATTATCTCTTAAGCATGTTTAAGTACTTTGTGCACAAATTACTCAAATTGACCAGAATGCCTTGTTATTAGTCCAAAATTTGACTGAATTAGAATTAGAAGTCATTATCAGATGTGTTGGATGTATTATTACATTTAGGATGTTTTTAATATAAAATAATAAAGGCACATGTCTTGTGCAGAAGATTTGATAGGAAAGAACAATCTAGGGCACCTAGGTGCTAAATTAGCATTTTGACTCAAAATGATCTAATCAAAGTTAGCTAGCCCATAAATTTCATTGCCCCATTTAGGGATACCCTAGCCAAAATTGGTGTTTCAATATGTTATTTTCACATCATTTAGCATGTTTTAGTCTTTTTAGGCCAAATTGTGTGTTTTAGGTAGAAATTGGTCAAAAGCCTGGTTGGAGGTTATTGATGGCCAAGTTTAGGTGTCTATATTTATTACTTTGAGTACTTTAAGTTATCATAAGTCCATAAAAATTAGTTTTAACAAGCTCTAACATCTGAGTGGTCGAGTATTCTTTTGTCTTGAACCATCTTCTAACCTGCTTCCTATGCTGACATGGTTTACAAAGCATGTTGGAGAGATTTGTAATCTTTAGAAGATCTCTAACTACTTGATTTTAAAAAGATTGTCAAAATCTATGTGTCTCATTCTCCTGTACCATAGCCAACTTTCCTCAACCTAACTCATACAAAAATTTTGACCTTTGATATCTGATAACATATACAAATTGTTGCCTATTCTCTTAGCATCTATGATCAACACATCTGAATCTTTTTTCCCAATTTCACAACCTTCTATATAAAACTTTAGTGTGTGTTCTTGATCACACATTTGACTTACACTCAATAGATTATGCTCAATACCTTCTACATACAAAACATTTTCAGTCTTAGTTCTACCATTATCCAAACTTAATGTACCTTTTTTGGTTATTATGGTAGTGGTGTTGTCTTTGAATTTTACTGTACCACCATTTATCTTCTTTAGATTTATGAGCTTTCTCTTATCTCTTATCATGTGCCTTGAAGATCCACTATCAATGAACCATGGCTTTTCTTCATTTCTTGCATGCAAAGTTATCTAGACTAACATAAAATTTTCAAGTTGTTTCTTCTGCCATGATAGTGTTGTCTAAAAATAGAAAGTTTCTAAAAATAGTAATTTTTTGAATTCTATGTTATAAATCATGGAAGTTGAACCACTTCATCTCCCTCCTAATTGGTGACCTTCCATGTCCTCATCCTACCTTCAAAGTATGTATAAAAATAGATGTAGCTTGGGAAGGAGATTAGACATCTTTTCGTAGAGATAAGCATATATTTTCTACAATTTTGTGAGAAATAAGACATCTCTTCCCAAAGATAGCATTATATGATTGTATAATTTTGTGTTTTTGGATTATCTTTCAACCAAAACCTCTAAGTTTTATATCAGTGGTATCAGATCTATAGTTCAAAAGTTATGGCTCCCAGAAGTTCTACCACCAATTAGGGTAGAACCGTCACCTAAATTATCGCTTGAAGTGTCATCTGAATTATCACCTAAAGTAAATAGAAACTTTATTTGATATTTAATTATTCCCATTTTAGGCTTTTAGATGAATAGAGCTTTGTTTTCATCTTCCTCATCACTATATTTATCACTTGATTCTTGAATCTTAGCTTTGTCTTTCTTTGATGTCTTGAAAGTAGGTTCCCTCTTTGAGGGTTTCTCTTGTTTGGTCCACATCTCATATGCCATAAGAATACCTTGTAGTTCATCCATCTTTATCTTGGATATATCCTTTATCTCTTCGATTACTGAAACCTTTGCATCATATCTCATTGGTAGAGATCTCAAAACCTTTTGTACCACTATTGAATCTTCCAATTTTTCTTTAAGGCCTTCAATTTGATTAACTATTTAATTAACCCACAAAAGATAACTTATTATATTTTCTTCCTCTTCTATCTTCAAAATTTCAAACTATCTTATAGAATTTTGGAGCTTAGTTTGTTGAACCTTTCCATTACTTTTGTAAATATTCTCAAGCTTTTCATAAGTCTCATGAGCAGATTTGCATTGTATAACTTTAACAAATTCTGATTCACATAAACCACATAAAATATTATTTAAATATTTACCATTATTTTCACTTGAATTTTTTTTGTTGTTGTAGTAGTTACAAGTGTCTATGGCTCTTTGTATTCCTCCACCACTGCTTTCCAAATGTCAAATCCAAGGGGCACCAAGTAAGTCCTCATTCTTATGCTCTAAAAGGCATAATTTGTCCCATCAAACAAAGGTACCATATTTTTATAAAAACCTTCATGTGATCCATCCATTGTGCTTCCCTGATCTACCTTCAAGCTACTAAACTCTTTTTGAAAGAACCTACTCTAATACCAATTATTAAGCATAGGATATATTGAGAGTGGGGGTGAATCAGTATATCATATATCTTTTAAATCTTTTACTTAATTGAATTTATTTTCTTTAACCACTTAATCATACATTCAAGATATGAAATAAAACTAAAACAATAACATGCAACACAAAAGAGAGAGAGAGACATCATATTTTTATGTGGAAACCCAATGTGTGAAAAACTACAAAGAATAATCTCAAGTATATGAATGAGCACCAACTCAAATCACAAAGTTTGCAAGCACCAACTTGCAGGAGTACCAACCCTTTGTCAAGCATGAAAACAATAATTATTTTTGAGAACCAACCCACAGGAGCACCAACCCCTTTCAAAGATTTGTGATCACCAACCCATAAGAGCACCAACCCCTCTTGTGTATAAAACACAACTAGCTCTTAATGTTGATTTCTCAATAAATGATAGAAATCTACAATATTTCTTTCTATTCTCTCCTCTTTTCTTATATAAAATAATTACAAACCATGTACTCTATTGCATATTATAAATGGCTTCCCAATCCTTTATTTATATCTTTCCAAATGACCTTTGGCATTTACCCTTTGTGACTCTTCACTCCTTATGAAAAATGATGACAAACTTGTATGACCCTTCAAATGCTTGTATTTGAAAAGTCACATGGTTACCCTTCATGAGAAAATGCATCCTTTCCCCTTTTATCTTTATCTTGGTGACCTTTTAAATTCCTTAAGGCAACTCTTCATGGAAAAATGTGCCATACCCTCTTTTGTCTTCACTTAATGACTCTTTGAATTCCTCAAGGTGACCCTTCATGAGAAAATGTATCCTTTCCTACTTTTGTATTTATCTTGTGACTCTTTGACTTTTTCATGGGCCCTCTTTTGACTTTATGTAGCCAAAAATATATTAATTAATATTTAAATAAATATTAACACATATTAGCCAAGATATGAACATTAAAAACACCATTAAATGTTATGAGGCCTTTGTCACCAACAATGCTAGACAATTGACATCAATGACAATATTTCCAACAACTTTTTGGCCTCACAAATAAACTATATAAATTTCAAAGTTTGATGAATACTATTATTAGGCCATTTTTGAGAAAGTTTTTATTGGTGTTTTTTTATGATATCCTCATTTATAGCAAAAATTAGGAAGACCATTTGCATCATGTGAAATAGGTGCTTTTGGTTCTAAAACAACATTAGTTGTATCCCAAACCTTCCAAATGTTATTTTGGTGTCTAATAGGTGGAGTACTTGGGTCATATTATTTCACACTAAGGAGTGAAAGTTGATCCTAATAAAATCCAAGTAATGATGGAGTTGTAGGTTCTCAAGACCATCAAGAACCTCCATGGATTTCTAGGGCTAACTGGTTACTATCATAGGTTTGTCAAAAATTGTGGTAGCATTGCAACCCCACTCACCTATTTACTAAATAAAGAACCTTTCTAGTGGATTGATTTAGATACCAAGGCATTTAAATAATTGAAACTAGTTATGTGCACAACTCCAATTTTAGCTACTCCTAATTTTTTAAAAACTTTTGTTGTGGAGTGTAATACATCAGGATATGGCATGGGGGTTGTACTCATGAAATAAGGTAGACCAATGGAATTTTAAAGTCACCAACTTAAGGGAAAAAATAGGCTCAAACCAATAAATTAGAAAGAGATGATGGTTAATCTTCATGTAGTGAAGCAATGGAGACCATATCTGATGGGTCATCACTTTTAGGTAAAGACTAATCATGATAGCCTCAAATATTTTTTAGAAAAACATTTTTCATTTGAATAACAATAAAAATGAGTGAATAAAATGTTAGGCTATGATTTTGAGATATTGTATAAAAAAAGGAAAAGATAATATGATGGCACATGCCCTTTCTCGATGGGATGAATCAATTAAGGCATTGTTGTGCACCATGATAATGTGGCAGGTAGATTGGGTAGAGGAAGTAAGATCAAAATTGGAGAATACAGTGTTACCAATAATTTGATTCATAATTTTTAGTAGGGTTCTAATGAATCTAAAAAATTTACATGGAAGAGGAACACATTATGGTATAAATATAGATTATACCTTTGTAAGCATTTTATCTTCAAACTTAAAATTATTCAGGAATTTCATGCCTCTCCACTCGGAGGACACTCAAGCTTTTTGAAAACATATCATAGAATCTAGCAAGATTTCCTTTGGGAAGGACTCAAAGGGTATGTTCATAAATATATGGTTGAATGTATGGTATGCCAACAAAATAAAGGTGAAACTATTAACACTCTAGGTCTTTTTTAGACCTTATCCATCCCTAGCCAACATTGAGAAGAGGTTTCCATGCATTTCATTACAAGGTTACCAAAGTTTGAGGGTAAAAATGTTATCATGGTAGTTGTGGATTGAGTCACCAAGTGTGCTCATTTTTTCTCCTTATCATAGCTATTTGTTTCTAGTATAGTAGCTTCTACTTTTCTCAACATAGTTCAAAAATTGCATGGAACTCTAAATATCATTGTAAGTGATCGAAATCCCATATTTACTAGTAATTTTTGGACTAAAGTATTTGTATGTTTGGGTACCTATTTGGCTCTTAGCTCATCATATCATCCTTAATTTGACAAAAAATAGAGGTAGTCAACAAATGTCTTGAAGCGTGTCTTCATTTTTTTGTTTTGGATAAACAAAATAAATGGGTTTATTAGTTTCCACTTACTGAATGGTGGTATATCACTTCTTTTCACACTTCTTCTAAGATATCTCCCTTTGTGGCATTGTATAAGTATCGCCCCCATCCATCACTTTATTTTTGATAATAAATCCTAAGGTTTGAGCTATTGAGAAACACATTCACCATCAATAGGAGGTGTTAGTTTGTGAGAGAATTTAGTAATGACATAAAATCAAATGAAAAATCAAGCAGATCAACACCACAATGAGTGACATTTTGACATAGTTAGTTGGGTCTTTATGCATTTGCATCCATATAAGCATATGTCTCTCTAAGTAAACAAAAATGCATAACAATCTATCACCTAAGTATTATGGCCCTTACCAGATCTTGAAACCACTTGGTAGTGCGGATTACAAGTTAGAGTTACCCCCAGCCACTTGCACACATCTTGTATTATATGTATCTTGCTTGAAGAAAGTAATTGCACACAGAGTTTCCACTTAGAATGAGTTACCTAAATTAGATGAATAGTTCAAAGTCATTATAAATCCTGAGGAGACCCTTCACATGTGTACACTAAGCAACTATAGACCAAATCCATTAAGCAATATTTGATCAAATGGAAGAACCTACATTCTAAAGATGCAACATGGGAGGATGAAACATTTCTACAAAAACATCCTAGTTTGATTCAACATTGAGGACAAAAAATTTTGAAGGGGAGGGGCATGTTATGCCCTTAACCTATGGTGCATCTAGGGATATGTGTGGCTAAATTATGGCTTACACATGTTCATATTAGCTTGTTACATTTATTGATGCTCTTAGTATGGTTGGCCTATGGAATAACCATGGCTAAGTAGAGCATATATATGAGGTAGTGGTTAGTATTTTATCATCATATTATTAATTATATTCTTATTGAATTTTTTTGGTTTCTCCCTCGAAGTAGCTTAGTAATAATATTCAAGTATTATGCTTCTTTTTCAATTATTATTGTAGATCTGCTTATTCTACTCTTAATTCTAGCATATATAATTCTATTGTTGTGAATCATCTAAGTAATTTCCTTACATCTATGGGATGGCATCCATAATCCATAAATGCAAAAAAAATCAAGTTTAAGTCCTCCCATGCCTCTTTAGTGCCCCTTCCTTCCAAATATTTATGAGGGTATTTATGATTTGAGCCTCTAAAATTGAATGTATTCTTGGCCACACATATTGATCTCAAGATGTATGCTCACAGTTCATTTTGATCATTTCCAAAAATCTATAAATAAGAGGGCCAAGACCACCATTTTTAAGCTCTTTTGGTTTAAACTTATGTAGAATTCTCTCCACAATCCATCTTTGTGTAGTGTTATTATGCTTAATTTTCAATAGGATAACTTCACTATAGTCATACATTTGATCAAATATCATGAGCCTAGTTTCACTGGTGCACTTGATATGATGGAGGAGCAAGCCACTCATCATTGATAAAGACTTAAGCACCAAATCAAGGGAAAAATCATGTTTTGAGCTGCATTTGGAGGTGGAATGCTCTTGGGAAGGTTTGATTTATATTCTTTCTTTCAATATATCTTAATATCATTTACAAACCCTATTGAAAGAGTTAGGTTAGTTAGTTATGTTATTTATGCAATTGTTGAGTTTTCTTGACTAATGCTTGATCTAACTCACTTTGGATTCCATCTCTACAGAGGGTACTTTTTATTTGGAATAAGAACATACATCAAGATTTTTAAGGGTAATAAAGATTTAAGGGATTGTGTATTAACATTATTATTATTGAAAGATATTTTTTTATAGGTATATGTTTCTTAGAGGAGTGTTCCATAATGGTGGCCTTTGGGCTTATAGAAGGATAAGGTCCCAATATGGATGCTTTAGTTTGAATTGGTGGCAAAACCATTTTCCCTTTTGAGTTTGGTCGGAAGTAGTAAGGATATCCTCTTTGGAGAGATTAATTATTTTCAATGGATGTTGTAAGGATTTACCTCTTGACTCCCCAAGGCATTTATTTCCACTTCTTGAAACATTTCCCCTAGTTTCCCTTTTTACAGGGTTTGGTTGGGCCTGAGCTATAAGGGAAACTAGTTTTGGACCTAGTTGATATAATGTAGTGGATATCTAAAGAGGGAGTAAGATAAAAGGGAATGGGTATGTTACGTAAAGGTTTAGTAGTGACTAAAAGAGTAGCATGTGTATCTTTTGGGATATCCAAATAAGTGTCCTCATTGATATATTTTTCATCCTTTATTTTTATTGGTTATATAGAACATCATTAGATAGCATCTCCTTAAGAAGATCCCAAATAATGAGATCAAAAAAACTTGAATGAATATTAGGAACAAACCTAGCCAGTTCAGATGGTTCAAAACTATCTCTTATAAGGAGATCTAGGATCCTTGTTGTTTTGGAAGGTGATTCAAAAGCATTACCAACTTTTTTAGGTATAATTTGATCATGGATTATGTTTATTACATGGGTCTCATGATCTGAGGTACTTCTTGGGTTTTCTTGTACATAATTAGATGTAGAAATATGGTTAGAGAATGGTTGCCTAAATATATTAATGGATTGATTATGAGCAACATTAAGATTATCTAACTATAATTCCCCTTACTTGATAAGGTTCTGAACTAAACCTTTGAAGTATCAACACCTATTGACATCATGACTAGGTATATTATGATAAGTATAGAAGTCATTTTCTTTATAGCAACTAGGCTTGGGGCGAGAATCATCAAAGCATTGGAAGCTTTTATGAGCTTATCTAAAATGGAAGCATATGAATCCCATAAGGGTTTGTATTGTTCAGGGGGGAAACATGTTAGAGGTTTTTATGGTTACATTTGGGAGTTAGAAGGTTTAGATTGGTTCTTTGTTTGTAGAGGTGTCGATTTTAAAATAATAATATTTGTTATACCTTTAATTTTGGCATTTTTGGTCCCTTTGTAGGGGTCAAGTTTGAAGTTATTATTACATAACTTAACCTTTCCTTATTCTAAGGCTTGGATTTCTAGTTTATAGGCCATAGTAAAGGCTTTGTCAAAAAATTTAAATGATTGTACTTATACTGTTGATGAGATATGCTTAGTGCATGATCTCATAAATAACTTGATTAACTATGGCTGAGGAAGTGAGAAACTAAGTTGATTTATAAGGTTTCACCACCTAGAAACAAAGTCAGTAATGGATTCATCATCAAACTATTGAATAAAGTACAAGTTGGTTATGGTTACTTTCCTTAAAATATTAATGAAGTGTTCTAAGAATATTTGGGCCAATTGCCCAAAATAAAAGAAGGCTATTGAGAGATAGAGTTAATCCAATCTACGGTTGGTCCAACTAATGACATGGGAAACATCCTTAAAATGAGAGTGTCATTATGATATATAAGGTAATAATCATTTCTAAATGACCTAATGTGTTACTGGGAATATTCTTTGTTTTAAAATTTCATAAATTTCATAAGTTCCCACTACAAGGGATATGGCCTAATTGGGATGATATGATTAATTGGTTCATTACAAATTTTCTCATACATGAGCATATTTTTATGCCCGGAGGTAGAGGCTTCTAGATTTACCATCCTATTCATAAGGATATTCATGAGGTCAAGCTAGGTATTGTATTAAGGAATACCCTCTAAGACATTTTGTTATGGGTTTTGATAGGTGGGGAATGGAGTAGAAAATGGTTGTGAAAGGGGATAACCAACATAAGTGGTCATGATAGGTTGGGATGTAGCCACAAACTATGGGACTTGTAAGGGTATGTTTTATTATGGGGATGAGTAAAGGTGAATGGTCACAAAAGATCGTGAAGGAGCTAGGTATTGATTAGTCAATGGGCTGTATTGTTGAAAAGGTTGACTTAAAGGAACCTATTTTAAGGTTTGGGTTTAAGGATTAAAATCTATGATTGTTTTAATAGGTAGGAGAGTTTTAGGGATTAACATTACTAAATTTTGGGGTGAAGTAGTGGGTGGTGGTATAAGTGTAAGTTGAGTTATAGTAACAGTTTGGGATTAGATAACAGTCAAAGAATAGTTATTAGATATTAATGGGCATGTATTATCTAGGGGTTGTGATATATTGGTATTAGAACCTGTTAGAGGTGGATTTTTGGAAAAGGAAACCATGGACATAACAATCACTCTAGGTCCCTCTAGGGGCATGACATACACAAACCTAGAAGATTGGGTTCGATGGGAAAATGAAATATGTATGTCTCAATAACTAATATAATGATTGAGGTCAAACGGATTACTATCCAATATACTAGTGAATTTTGGGTCTCCCTATGTACAAAATTAGGGAATACTTTATCCCGTGGATTCAAGAAAGGTAGGAGGACTTGGTGTGTTCTCCATGGATGAGGATGAGGTAGGATATTAATTTTGTTTAAGTGACTATTGTCACATTAAAACCATGTAGCACCAAAAGTAAAACAAAGAATGAAATGCAAAGACACACAATATTCTTTTGATTATTTTGTTTTAGTGAAAACAAACACACACACTACTAAATGTACTAAAAAAGTTTTTACTTTTTAAAAAACTAAATTTAGAATGTAATAGGGAGAAGGTTAATGAGGGTACTTAGAAATGGTAGTACAAATATGGTTTTAGGTTTTGTTTAAGGATGGGAACCTTTATATATGCAAAGGTATGTTAAGGCCTGATTCTATGTTGGAAGGAAGTATGTGGATTGGTATTGGGGCCTACCCCCTCACTTCACACACCATAACAATAAGGGTTTTTTGTGCTTAGCCTTTATACTTCTTTACTATAATTTTTATACTTAGCTAGTACATTGAGTTGGTTTTCCCTTTGGTGATGAAATCTAAGTGGGTCCACTTTAGGTAAGATATGTTTTGATGCTTATTCTTAAGATTATCATGATCTGGTTGTGTGTGAGATAGTGTGACTATCAGGATGTATTAATCCACCTAAATTAATCTATGTGGATTATCTAAACAAGCAAAGGGATGAATGTAATTCTTTTTAAATCGTAAGAAGAAAAGTAAGAATTTTGTATTTTCTCTTTTTTTAATGAAAACACAGAATAAAGAAAATGCAACTAATAAATGATTTCATAATGAAATATAACAAGAATAATGAGACCTGAGGTCCCACCGGGCATGACAAAATGTTTAAGTATTTTTCCATTCATTTTTCTTACTAAATAAACTTACTAAAAATAGAAATGATATAAGGTTTTAAGGGGATACATGTGATGTAATTTGTGCACCATTGATTCAACAAAGTGGGAACTCCTTTTTGGCTAGGAAGGATTACCTACACACAAGAGACAACTTATACAAGGATTGATTAATGAGGTAGATAAGTAGGTTGCCTAATGCAAGATCAGTTCTAAGAAGTGGTACAGTTCCTTAAGAGGATGTTAGTCCACTATTTTATAAAATCAAGTAGATAATGTAATAATAGAAATTATAACAATCATATGATAATATAGATGTGATACTGATATGAAATAGATTAATCTATTGTATAGATATTATCAAAGAATTCATTCCAATAAGCTATAAATAAATATTCTTGTTCATGTATTACTTATAATTATTCAGTGACTACTTCTAGATTAGGGGTAAAGATAATTGCACATAGTCCTAACTCAAAGGAGATATCACTTTGATCTATGAATAATGGGTGAAGGACTATGGGTAAATAATAGATGAAAATCACATCATGTATAACTCCTAGAAATTTCATCTACAAATAGAGATTCATGATTTTAAGACAAAAAATGAAAAATTAAAATTACTTTGGACTGTTAAAATAGATTTGAATTACAAACAAAAACTAAAAACATAGGGATAAATGTTGATTATCTCATAATCAATTTTGATTATATGAGGAATCATTATTGATCCTTATAGTGGGGAAAGAAATATCAAGTTGGGACCTAAATATGGGCTTTAAGGGATTCTAAATGGCTTAGAGATAAGTTACTAATTATCTAAACAAACTAAGGATAATAAATAGAATGTAAACAGAAAATATAAGAATTAGAATATATTAAAATAAGAATACATTTACTTCTGAAATGCTTCCAATATTATAGAGATTTATCACATTCATGCAGATGTGCTTAACCTTTGAATGAGTGGTGATGGATTGAGAGAAGTTTGGTGTTCTTATGAAGGTATTCCAGGGCAATTTCTCTAGCATTCTAGTTTACAAATTCAATATCCTTCAACTCAAGGATGGTCTAAGTGGGATCCTTCAATAATCCTTCAATAAGATTGATGATGATCACAGGGATCAATGTTGATCTAGTCTAAGTTTTCCTTGCTCATTCAAATAATTCCCATTTACGAGATTAAACATAGTCTAGGTTATTTCTAACAAGGTTCGGCTAGGGAGAATTTGTTAAGAGGTTAAAACAACTTACTTCTAATAAACTTAGGGAGACTTTAATAGATTTAGGGAGGGTTAATTAGTTACCTAGGTAAAAATTAATTAATAAGACTAATTATGTGACATAAGATGGTAAATGGTAAAACTACATTAACTAAGGTAAAAAAGGATGGGAAAGGGATAAGACACATATCAATACTAATTTAATAGTGTAAATTCATAGTGTGTATAGTTACAAGTCAATTTAAGTCAAATCAAACTCTAAGATATAAATAAAGGTAACTGATGTCAAATTTCAAGATGCATGCAAAATCAAAAGGAGTTAACGGAAGATCAAAAGGAGTTCAATACAAGTTGCAAGTTCAAAAGGAGTTAACTGAAGATAGTTAAAGATCTCTTCAAGTTGAATACTATTAAAGACATGAAAGAGCCTTTGACCTTATTCAAACCTATTTCTCTCTCCTACCATGCCATATTCTAAGGAAAATAAGGTTTAAACTCCAAATTTACATTTGAATTTGGAGAAGTTTTTAGAAGTTTGAATTTTTAATTATGTTCAATTAAAGTAGGAGTGAACTAGGACTAACAGGGACTCATCTGGATTTTCTTGTCTTCTCTCTCTCTTATTATTTTCTATATGTACATTAATTTTAGAATGATTATTATCATATTATTATTTTGTCTTATATAAACTCTACCAAAATTTGTACTACCTCACCTTTGAAGCAATAAAGAGCTGATTTTTCCTCCATTTTCAAACTATTCATGAAGTGTATTATTAATGTTCATGATGTAACTCATTGACTGCATATTTTCATATGCTTGTGTATGAATCTCTTACCTTTATGAATCAAATATTAACTCTTCCAGGTCATATAAAGTGTCTAAGTTTAATTTCCACCTAATTTGGAAGTTAATTCAATCATTGTTCATTCTTTCTAAGCTAGTTTGGGTGTTTATCTAGACCTTTGTGTGCAATATTGATGCAAGAATCATTGTATAAAAATGAAATGAATGTGTGTAGTTTATTTATATTCTAAATTATGTTAATTATAGGCTTAATTTACCTTAAATTTGGTTTATCACCCTAATTTTTAGTTTTTATTTCCATTTTCAGCTTTAACATTGTTCTTTCTACCCTTTTCCTAGTCAAGAAAGCATAGAATTAGAGAGTTTAGAGAGAATTAGGTGAGTGTACCAAATGGAAACATCCCTACATCTTTATATTCTCTCTAATATAGGTTCCCACACTTTAGAGAGTTTTCATTATATCAATAGAATTTAGAATAGGTACACATTCTTGTAAGGGTACTCTTTTGAGTGATAACAGCTCTGACATCTATGATAGGTCTAGGGACTGGCCACTTTGACATATTGGTGACATGGCACATTATGATTAGGATAGGCTCTCTCAAGCTCTAAAATATCTAATTTTTCTAAGGACTAGCCACTTTGATAGCTTAGTAACGTGCTACCTACTGATTAGGTCATGTTATCTCAAGCTCTAACATCTTTGATAGGTTTAAAGAATGGCCACTCTAATAGCTTGGTGATGTGGTACCTTCTAATTAGGATAGCCTCTCATGGGATATAACATCTCTAATAGGTCTAATGACTAGCTTCTTTAATAGCTTGGTGATTTGGTACCTTCTAATTAAGTTAGGATCCCCTAAGATCTAACATCTTTGATGGGTCCAAGGACTGGCCAATCTGATACATTAGCAATGTGGAACCTTCTAATTAGGTCAGGCTATCCCAAGCTTTAACATCTCTAATAAGTCTAGGGAGTGGCCACTTTGATAGCTTGGTAATGTGGCACCTTTTGAATGGGTTGGGCTCCTATGAAACCCACACAATCACTAAGAAATTAAAAGATATACAATACATTAATACCTACTTGTCTGCCATTGAGATTTTGATTTTCCATGAAGGGCACTAGGCCCATCACTCTGGGAAAGGGACAAGACTCTATTAACTTCCTTTAAAATTATAATTTCAATGTTATCACCCTAAATCCATAAAATAACTAGTTTACCTTAGTCATAAAAAATAAACAAGGCTTGTTATTGCTTGGGGAAATTGGGGTGACATAATATTCTAAGGCTTTAGTTCAAGGGAAGTTGATGAGAATAAAATAAAGGACTTGGGGGTTTCTAGTTTGATAATATTTTTTATGGATAGATCCTCCATTTTAAAGAAAAGGGGGTATGTTAGCCACAACAATAATCTCAATTCAATCCACTATATTGGTAATATCATCATCATGGTGCTTCTTATCACACAGTTGAAACTGAGTCTATCATTGACATTTAACAACATTATCATCATGGTTTCTATCATTGGTGCATTATTTTCAATTATATTTTAGATCAGGGGTTAGTCCTTATGCACATTGTATCCTAGCCATCATAGTGCATATCATTTGGTAATATAATAAAAATCAAGATCTAGAAGTCTAATCAATAATACTACATCAAGAGATATCCTTATCTATTATCCCCCATACCAATTAATCAAATGCCTAATCATCATTTATTAGAATGAAAATCCACCCTACTAAGGAAAACCATTGAGATAAATCAACTATCAAATTCACCCTAATGGGATAGCTCCTTGAATTAATGATCAAATCTACCCTATTGGGGCACATTATTGCCAATCAATTAGAACCACCCTTTTCAGGGCAACATCCATCATCTAGTTTTTAATCTAACTTCACCCATTTATTCTTCTCTTTTTCAAGGTCTATCTATTTCAACTTATTTCCCAACCATACCCTTGAGGGGGTATCTAAGGCTAATCAATCACCCTTTAGGGCATCAATCTGAGTTTACCAACTCATAAAATTTCAAAAAGACAAGAGTGAATACATCATTATTCAAGTGTTATCAGATTTCTTCTCAAATACTTTTCAATATTTGAAAATATGTTAGTGTATCTATTATCTCACAATGCCTTATTAAATAGGGGGATATGTAGACACTTCATCTTTTCCACTTCCATGTCTGAACTATAAACAAGAGATATTTTCCATAATCACATGTAGGTTTAACTAGAAATCATCATAGGACACACACAACTACCATTTTAACCCAAAATCATAGTGATACATACCTGATTAAGGTAATGGATCATAATACATTAGTAATCTTATCAAGTGCACACTAAATTAATTCAACCCTTTACAAATGTTTTCACAAGGTAATTAAGTGAACACTTGATTGAAAAATAGAAGCATTATAAAAGCCACCATTCTTCTAATTGTTGATTAATTTTGCTTAATCAAGCTTAATTATTCCTCTAGTAGGAAAATCCATGGATTTAAATTATCCTATTTTACTAAATTTAAAATTGGAATATTCCTTCACCCAAGATGACATCATAATGCAAAGTGTGCAAGAAACTAAAGGATATGAAATATCTTACACAACACTTACACACTCAATACAAGTTATTACACCCCTCTTACACACTCCAAGGGGACCAATGAATTCACTTTTCTTCCAATGTGCCTTTCATACTCCAAAAAGGTCTTAAATGGCCTCTTTTACACACTCCATGTGTGTAGTCATGAATTTTAGGATTGATCCTCAACCCTCTATCTTGAGATAATACGAATAGTCTATAATGATTCAAAAATATATAAATGCAAGCCTCACACCTCTCATTTCATCAAATTTCCTAATGTTAACTTACTCTACTAGATTATTCCAAGAAGTTTCATCAATTCTCTCATGCCAAGCCAAAGATAAATCATGTGTAGACAAGGAGAGATGCTACTCACATTTGGTTTCAAACATTGACAAAGAATTTTACATCTACAATTTAAGTTCAACCTATTTAGACTAGTCTTCAAACGAATTTTTAAGGGGGGTAAAAGGCATGATTCTTTATCTTATATTTTGTATTTCTTATTTGTAGTCCATAGCTCAACCTAGGGATTAAGCTTGAGAATTAATATCTTTAGATTATTTTTTATTTTGATTTTCTAACAATTGACTGATATCTCTTAGATTCCTAATCTATAATAACATTCTCCTTTGTATCTAATAGAAAGAGAATCTAATATAGAAAATATTTCACTTAATATTTATTTGTTGAATGATATTTGATAGCATCTTGGTGTGTTCCCCTAAATCATCTAGTATTCTCCCCCCTTTCACTCTATTTTTCCCAAAATCCATCACTTGTTTTTGTGGACAACATGTCAACCATTTTGGTCTTGAAGGCCAAAATGGTCTCTTTCTTTCTCAAAATGTTCTGAGTAGTCAAGTTATTCAATTTCACAAGCCTTTTCAGCTAAGGAAATCATAGGTTCAAAGGGAAGGCTTTCGAAAGGAAAAATCTCAAAACACTTAAGGCATTTCCTAAAAAATTGTAAGGATGATTCAACACCAAGGTTTAATCAAAAAGTTTCAATGGCAGGGTTCAATGATATGGAATAAACCATTGAACTCCGCCTCTGAAAGGTTCAAAGGTTCAAAGAGTTCAAGGTTCAAAAGGTTTGAGCGAATGGTTCAAGCAGAAGATACCCAAAAAAATTTCAAGTGAATGATGCAAACAATTAGTTCAATGACACCTTGAACTCATAAAGAAGACTAAGTGAACACGGCTCTTTATAAAACATTAAACCACTGAACTGTCGAACCATTGAACCTTGAACCATTGAACTCCAAAAGGTTCAAAGGGTTCAAGGTTTAAAATGATTCAATAAACCGGTGACATCTCTATGGACATCAAATTTAATGGAATAACCGTTGATTTTCAAATAATGCAAACCCAAAGACAAACTCAGCTATCCATTGAGAAAGGAGCTGAAGAGGCCAACAAAAGGCAAGAAAATAGCCCTAAGAGCTCATATCAGTAGAAAGAGACAAGATATATCAAGGAAAGAGGGAATAAAATAAAGAATCTAGAAGTGCTAATGGAATAGTTATTCTAGTAGGTGGAACAATCCATCGAGTGGATATTAGAGAGCGTAAGCATTCAAAGGCATGGCCTATTTTTCTTCGTTTGAGTAAAGGCAAGTGGATAGTTGTGTAAGTATCATAAAGAGGAGTGGCCTTACCTTTTAGAAGATCAGGTGACCCATGCTTTGGAGAAGATATTTGAGATGATTTAGAATGCCAAAAGTTAAAGTTGATGACCTATTTCAGCATGGCCCCTGCACAGAACTTCTTCTTCCTAATGCATTCAATGTAGCATGGGTTATTTTGTGAAAACAAGCACCAAAGTCTTTCTTTAGAGGCTATATATTGTAATCTCTTAGTTTGTAAAAAAGAGATCTCTCTATTATTAGAAGTGAAACTCTATCCAAATTGAAAGACATTCCTAAGACTTTGAGCTCAGACTATTAATTATATTTTATCAAGTGAATGAGAAAACAAGTGACCTTTCAAACTCTGTGTTGAAATAGCTTGTGTTATCTAGGAAATCATTCGTATGTCTTTTTCCTAAATATAGTCTTGTCCATTTAATCAAATAAGCAGAACAAGTGGAAATAATCTAAAAGATGTCTTGAAGTTGACTGTGGAAAACTTTGTGATACCATAATTATCTTTAGTCTGTGTGATTTATGTTTCAAGATATTGGAGAGACTTTGAGCTCCCCTTATCCTTTGTAATATTTTATTATATTGTAGTTTTTGGTGGATACTTTGTGCTACACTTCATTCTACTGTGTTACTTTATCATAAATCAGTAGGAGAAACAATGAAAGACTTTGTGCTTTCATAGGTTTCTTGTGGATCCAGTTACTACCCAAGAAGGAATCCTATTTTTTACTGAACATCATTTCTAAAAGAAGAGAAATACCTTCAGTAATTACACAAGAATTCTCCTTTATTTCATGAACATCATCTCTAAAAAAAGAGAGATGGATGGTATGATTTCACCCCTGAGTCTATTTTCAGTTTATTATAGTTTATAGGGAACCTCCCCTTGCTGAGAGGAGAGATTTATCTCATTATGTTGTGGTAACCACACCCATTTTTCCATATAAATCTCATTGTGTTGTGGTTGATATACCCATTTTTCCATCAATTAGTTGCTGACAAAATATTCACCCAATAGCTTTTGGTGACTCTGCTGGGGAAGAATGTGCAATTTGAAGCCTCAAGCTTCAAATTGAAGCATTTCTAGTTATTTTCCATTTAACACTCTGGTAGATCCATGGTATACATGAATCTAGAGAGTTCAAGGTATTTTTGATCTTGTGTTTGATTTTGTGTAGCAAAATAATTTTGACCTTTCTCCTCCACAATCTTGCCTTCAGCGAACTAGGACTTTTTCTCCTACCAACATTAAGTCTCCAATACCAAGCGAAGCTTCTCTTTCCTCTACTAGTAGAGCTTTATCTATACATACCATACAGAGGTTTGCTATCCCTTCTTTCAATCATCATATCATGGCAGCCTAAGGCCCTTGGGGTAACACTTTTGGCCCTCAGAATCTAACCCCACCTTTACATGAACTACCCCATAGTTAAAGAAAGAATTTTCTCAAGTTCTATGTGATGAGAGAGTTCATCCTGATGAGCATATTATAGCTTTTTGCATAGCCTTTGGTGTGATAGGCATTGAATTTGAAGATATAGTGGTTAGACTATTTGTGTAAATGTTGTAAGGCACTACCACAAACTGGTTTTATCATCTGCAAGCACAAATAGTAACTGACTGGAACACTCTCAAGGCTAAGTTTGAGGCTAGGTTTAAACCCACAGAAGATGCACATGCCCTATTATCCCAGCTTACACAAATGAATAAGGAGCTTCATAAACCCATGCGAGACTTCATTGATAAATTTGACAAGCTGAGGAATATGATTCCTACAATTACTTAGTTGATGCTAGAAAATTGTAAGTGCTTCTTCATCAATTCTCAGCTTCCTGAAGTGAGTTTCTTATTGAGGTGGGCTGGCCACATAGATCTTAATATAGCTTAGATTTTGGCCATTAAGGTTGAAGATGATCTTATCTTGGTAGGAAAGATAAGAAGAGATCCTAACAAAAATAAATCTTCTTCATCATCTAAAAATTTATCTACAGGCACCATTGATCATATGGTGTAAAATCTAGCAAATAAATTGCTAACTATAAAAAATAAAATGGCATAAGGGACGTCTACCCCTCCTTATCAATATATACCAAGGAGGATTTTTCCCAACCAGTTATATCAAGGTAATGCTACCAGAAATCAAAGGCAACCAAATCATCTTCCTCCCCCACAGGGAAAGCTTGTCATTGAAGTAGCACTGGCTAACTCAGCAGTTGGTTATTATGAAGCTAAACATGATTTCTCTTTCCAGCTTGATTTGGACTAAGAAGATGATGTTGATCTCTTTGTAGAATGTGAATAAGAATTAGCTGGTGACTCCAACATTGGTTTCTTGAATTACCAGGATGAAGCTAGAAGTAAGAGAGAAGTGTTTGATGGATCATATGCTATTTTTACTAGGTCCCAGAACCAGTAAACTCAACAAGCTGATAAGGAAAAAATAGGGGAACTCAACCAGTAATTTTAATTGATAAATAGGGGACTTCACTACTTTTCCAATCAAAAGACTTGGTGATCAATAAAAAATTAAGTACCTCAAATAACCCTGCACCTTCTGCTTCAATTTCTTAGACTAGTACCACACCCAACCAAACCTATAATGATGGACTTCCTTCCTCTATTCCTAGTTATTTTTAGTAATTTGATATAATTGACCACTAGGAAGACCAAGATCTAAATGTCTGAGTTTGAATACTTACAAACCAACCCTGAGCAATTATATAGGCTAGTTGAATGTATTAAGAATATAACCATCTCTGTAGGACAAGTTGTTTCAAAAGTAACTCATGATCCTCTAAAGAATACATCTACCTAAAAAATTCTTGTCATTGCTCCTCATATTGCCTTGGGAAAGATAGAACCTTTTTATGTTTCTCTATTGATAAATGGTCATAAGCTAAACAACTGCATAATAGACTTTAGTGCCTCTAACAATGTGATGCCCACCAAGGTGGTAGACTCTCTCGGTCTCACCATGGAAAACAATCAAGTTCCACTTTTGAGATAGATCAAAGATGCCCAATTTGCATTCGTGGCTTTCCCAGAAAAAAAGATTAAAATGATAGTCTTGGTGGCTGACATTCCAGCTTCTTATGGCATTCTACTTGGATGAAATATTTGCAAGGATGTTGGTGGAGAATTGAACATGGACCTGTCTGAGGCGAGGATACCTATCAAGGGCATCATGCAAAGGTTGCTTCTTGAGGAGTCAAAATACATTTTCACCCAAACATTAGTGCCTAAAGCTCAAATTCTGTTTGAATCCTCAGGAATGGGTAACTATTTTCTATCCACAGAAGATGTTTCTATTTCATCAGATGAAAGTTCTATAAGTGACAATCCAAAAAAATTAGACAAGATGTTAGAAGAATTGGTGGAGCACAGTTTAGATAAAAAAGATCTTCCCTCTCTAATGAAGAGAAGTCTGAAGGGAGATCAGATTCTAATGATGTCTAAATTCTAGAATTTGATGGTAGCAATTCTTTTACTAGTTCTAGTGCTGGAATTGTTTCAATATCTCCGCAAGGAGATATTTTATCCTATTCATATAAGTTGCAGTTCATCAATACCAAAAACACCATTGAGTATGAATCTTTGTTGCTCGGATTGAAATCTGCTCAAGCTAAAGATGTTAAGCTTTTTCACACCTGAGGAGATGCTGAACTGGTGGTTTGTCAGGTGAGGAACCTGTATCAAACCAAGAATGAAATATTGCAAAATTATCACAATCTGGTGTGGGACTGCCTTGAAAGTTTTGAGGCTTCCATTATTTCTGCGGTGCCTAAAGAATTCAATGATCGAGTAAATTCCTTGGCCATCTCTACAACTCTCATGGTTCCTCACCAAGATTTTAAAGGACACAAGTACACTATTGAGTTGATATTTTGACTAAGTGTACCTGATAATGCCAACCATTGGCAAGTGTTTAATGGTGACAACCAAATCATTACTTTTTTGGAACAGATGGATGGCTTTGAGGAGCTTTATTTAGAAGGTAATAAATCTCTACCATGGGAATCAACTCCTAAAATAAATTTAAAAATTGGGGAAGAGTTCTTTTAGCTCAAAGGGAATAAAATTCCCAAAGGGTTAGTCTCTTTTGAGAAGCTATTCAATAAGCATGATAGGTTTATCAGGAAGCAATAAATGGATTTAAGATCCTCTAAATATTTTGATCAAATAAATTTGAGTATAGAAGATAATCTCAAAATGGTCAACATCAGGAATTATTGCACTCATGATGAAAAACTTAAATGCATTACTTTGCTTCACCATTAAATTGATGTTTTGGCATACTCTTATGATGATCTAAAATCTCTCAGGCCTGAAAAAATTTGACACAAAATTCCTCTCAAGGTTGGGTCATTGCCTTATAAGTAGAAACAAAGGTAGTACAACCCCAAGATATCAGGTACTATTCTTTTTGAGATCTAAAAAATGTTAAATGCAAGGATAATTTTTCCAATCCATCATTCCACCTGGATTGTGAACATAGTCCCAATGAGAAAAAAGAATGGAGAAATTTACCTCTATGTTGATTTTAGAAATCTAAATCAATCCTCTTTAAAAGACAACTACCCCTTGCTCATCATGGATCAGCTACTACAGATAGTGACTGGCTCAGAGATGTTATCAATGTTAGATGGTTTTTCAAGATATAATCAAGTGGAAGTTGGTGAAGTAGACCAATATAAGACCACTTTCACTACACCTTGGGGCACCTTTGCATATCATAGAATTCCTTTTGGTTTGATCAATGCTGGTGCCACCTTCTAGAGAGTGATGGATCTTGCCTTCAAAAATGAAATGGGGAAGTTCATTATGGTATATCTTGATGACTTGACCATCTTTTCCAAACATCATCTTGATCATGTGCATCATTTACAACAAGTGCTGGAATGATGTCAACAAAATGGAATTTCTCTCAATCCTAAGAAATTAGTTTTTGGGGTTATAAAAGGGAAACTTCTCGATCACATTGTATCTCGAGAAGGCATAAAGATTGACCCAAAAAGAGTTAAATCCATCCAAGATTTTGCTCAACCTGCTAGTAAGACTGCAGTCCATTCTTTCTTTAGAAAGGTGAATTTTTTATGAAGGTTCATTACTAAATTTGTAGAGAAGACTTGCCACATTGTCAACATGATGAAGGGTAAAGCTACTTTATGCTAGACTGAAGAAGGTAAGTCAACATTTTAAGAGATCAAGGAAGCTATCACCCATGCCCCAATCCTAGTTTGTCTAGATTATACCAAAGACTTCGTAATATATAGCTATGCTTTTGAACACACGCTTTCAGCCATTTTGGTTCAGTAGAACAAAGAAGGTGTAGAGTCCCCCATATCTTTCATGAGTTTTCCTCTCCAAGCTCATGAGCTAAAATATTCAAACATGAAAAAGCATACTTATGTTGTGGTTAAGGTGGTAAAACACTTCCATTTTTACATCCTAAACTCACACACTATTACTCTGGTTCCTGATACAATAGTAAAGTCCATTTTAACTCAACACGAGTTTGAAACTAAAAGGAGAAATTGGATTGCTAAAATCTAAGAGTTTGATCTTGTTATCAAACCTATGAAGCTTATGTGGGGAAGATGTCTCTGCTAATTAATTGTTGATAATATACTAGAGGAAGCATGGCATGAAGAAATAGAGGTTGAATACATGCCTACAGTTCTCTTTGTCACTACTATGAATGAGTGGTATTCTAATATCACTCATTTCCTTACCTATGGTGAGTGTCTTGCTCACCTGTCTTGTAAAGAAAAGAGGACTATTAAGTTGAAAGCTACTAACTTTGTCCTGTGGGATAATGGTTTATACAAGAGGAAACTTGATGGGGTATTTCTTCGTTACATGGATAAAGTGCAATAGAGAAAAAATTTAGAGTCTTTCCACAATTTGGCTTGTGGAGGACATTTTTTTGCACCTGTGACTACCCATAAGATTCTACGAGCTAGGTACGATTGGCCTACTTTGTTTTGATATTCATACACTTAGGTGCATAGGTGTGAGCTGTGTCAATAGTTCATTGGGAAACCCAAGTTGGCCATGTTACCTCTCAAGCCAGTGGTGATTTAAGAGTCATTTCAACAATGGGGTATTAATTTCATTGGTACTATAAACCTGTCTTTCAGTACTAGACATGACTATGTTCTCACAGCTACAAACTATTTTACCAAGTGGGTGGAAGCCATTCCAGTCAAGCATGCTACTTCAGAAGTGGTATGTAATTTCCTTAAGGAAAATATTATTTCTCAGTTTAGAGTCCTAACCAAGATTGTAATAGATAATGTAGCCTATTTCTCTTCTTATGAGGTTACCCGATTCTGTTATTATTATGGGATTATCCTCTCCCACTCTAATGACTATTATCCGCAAGGAAATGGTTAAGCAGAATCAAACAATAAGAACCTGGTGACCATTATTAAGAAGCTGGTAGATGATAATCAGAGAACCTGATATAAAGCATTGTTTAACACTTTATGGGCAGATATGATTACACCCAAAAGGGTGATAGGTATGTCACCATTTCAACTTTTGTATGTTTTGAATGCAGAGATACTAATCACACTAAAACTACCATAACTAAAGTTGGCAAAGGCAGTCAAAGATCAAATATTTGAAGATTCTATCGATAAGAGGATCATGTGTTTGACTAAACTAAATGAGCAACGAACAATGGTGGTGGACCGTATTACTACACATCAAATTTTGGTAAAGAAACTCTTTGACTAGAAAGTAAGGATTCATGATTTTCAGATTGGAGATCAAGTCTTGTTATGGGACAAGAGGAGAGAACCAAAAGGAATACATAGAAAATTGGATTCCTTATGGAGAAGTCCATTTTCCATTCATCGATTAAATGGTGAAAATAGTTTTTTGCTAAAATATCAAGATGGAACGCCATTTTCACTGTCTCACAGTGGGCAGCATTTGAAGCACTTCAATCGTTGAAGTATTAGATAAGTCCAATTGTACATTTGTATATTCTTTATTTGTTTCATGTTGTTCATTTGTGATCTGGGCAACAATTTGGGTGACCATTCAGGTGACAGTTAATTCCTCGAGGTGACCATTTGGTGACAGTTAATTCCTTGAATTTTATATTGTTCTCATTTTGTATTATCGGTGATAGTCTTTTCCTCAAGCCGTTATGTCCTCGAGTGATTATGTCCTCGAGCATTATAATATTTTAATGCTGGGACATATGTCCTTGAGCGTTGTATTGTTTAATGCGAGCGTTGTATTGTTTTAATGATGGGACGTTAAATTGTCACCCATTAATTCCTCGAGCCACGCAATCTCTCGAGGTTATTTTCAAAAATATGTATAAATGCATTATAACCTAAAAGGGGAAGGCATACATCTCTTCCCAGAGATAAGCCTATATTTGTATTGCGATCTGTAAGTAATTTGACATCTCTTCTTAGAGAATTCATTGTTATTGTGTTGTTTCTATGCTATTGCAATCTTCATCAACCAGAACTTTTGAGTTTTGGATCAGTGGTATCAGAGTGGTTTGTCTTGAGAGTGTATGTTCCTAAGGATGAGGTTAGGATATAAGAAACTTGGGTGGGAAGTGATAGAGCTTCTAAATGCTCCACTTGTGTGCCCCAAATGACCTCAAATGGTGGATGACACCAAGACATCTGATCCTTTCAAGGAAATGGTGAATGAAGCCCTCTAATGGCAACAAACACAGATGCTCCAACAATTTGCTCAAATTATTCAAACACTTTCGATGGGAAATTCTAGCTCTATAGCTACACATCTAGGCTCCTCATCGAGGGAGCTTCCTTTCAGTACCCCAACACCCTTCAAGGTTTAGGTCAATTTTGATATTCCCACATTTGAAGGCAAAATCAATGCTGATCCAGTGGAAAATTGGTTGGATCAATTGTCATCCTACTTCTCTGTAAATAAGTTCATCAATGGAGAAAAGATCACTTTTGCTCTTTTGAAATCATCATTGCCTATGAAAAATTGGTGGGAAGTGTACAAAGAAAAGTTTAGTATGGATATCATTAGCCTTGGGGTGGAACCCACTTGGGATGATTTTATGGAAGCAGTAAAAGAAGAATACTATCCCATCGGTGCGTATGATGATCTATACATATAGTGGATATAACTTCACCAAGGCAAGGACCAATCTATGCAAGATTACATAGACACTTTTCATTCTTTGTTTGCAAGACTGGGCATTCAAGAAAGTGAGAAACATAAAAATCTCAAATATCATGGTGGACTATAATGGTACATCCGGGGGAAAATGGAACTCTTCAATTTGGAAACCCTCAGTGAGGCATATAAATTTGTAGTGAAGATTAAATAGAAGCATGGCAGGAAGAATACGAAGAGTCAACCTTCAAAATGGAAAAGTGACAAGGAAGGTCAAGCACAAGGCCAAAATTGGAAGCAGAAGGAGTTTTAAGATAAGAAATCCTAGAAGGGGAAGGCTGAAAAATGGTGTGATTACCACAAAACTGGAACTCGCTCCAAAGAAGAATGTCGAGCCATCAAGTCATTGCTCTCTAAGTCACAATACTCGACGTCTACTACTCTGCCTCATACACAAGCTACTGTCGAAGAGGATGAAGAAGAAATTGTAGATGCTGAGCCTGACACCATCATCGCTTCATCACAGACCTATGAGGAAAGACTAGATGATAAAGAAAGATTGCTTCACTCCAAATTATGGGTAAAAGGTAAGCCTCTGCATTTCATTCTTGATAGCGGGAGTCAAAAGAATTTAATCTCAGCTAAATTTATGAAAAGTCTAGGTCTATCCATGAAGCCTCATCTAAAGCCATATAGTATTGGGTGGTTGAGCCCAGGGAGAGACCTTTGTGTCACCCATCAGTGTCTTCTTTCATATGCTATAAAACCATTCCAAGATGAAGTCTTATGTGATGTGGTCAATCTAGATGTTTGTGATGTCCTCCTTGGTCAATCGTTCATGTATGAGCGACATGGCATCTATGAATCCCAAAACTGAAGGATCACCCTCACTCTTAGAACACAGTGCTATAGGGTAATAGAGGTACCACCTCCCACATGTATTTCCCTGATCAGTGTTAATCAATGCAAGAGATTGGTGGAGAAGACAAAGCAATTTGTTCTCATGATGGTCAAACCACAGAGATCCAAGGAGGCCAATGTTGTGGTCCTAACTACATAATCAACACAACAGCAAAAGTAGATAGGATGAATCACATGTGAATATGATGACTTATTCAAGTCACCCACAAGAGTTCCACTACATTGCTAGGTAAAACATTCTATCGATTTAATCCTAGGATCACCTCTGCCTAACAGCCCTGTGTATCGCAGATCAGTTTTGGAGAATGATGAGATAAAAAGATAGATTCAAGAATTGATCAAAAGGGGTCACATCAGGCCAAGCTCTTGACCTTGTGGTAGCCCAATTGTCTTGGCACTAAAGAAAGATGGAACATGGAGGCTTTGCATTGACTATCGAACCCTGATAAAATCTCTGTGAGGAATCACTACCCTCTCCCCATAATCGATGACCTACTGGACCAGCTCCATGGTGTGAAGTTCTTCACCAAAATTGATCTCAAATTTGGTTATCACCAAATTCCCATCAATCCCACTGATGTCTAGAAAACTACATTCAAATCTAAGGAGGGGCTCTTTGAATGGTTGGTTATGCCTTTTGGCCTAACTAACGCACCTGTAACCTTCATGAGGATGATGGATGACATCCTACGACCCTTCACCAACTCATTCATGGTTGTCTACTTAGATGACATTCTCATCTATAGCAAAACATGGGAAGAATAATTGCAACATGTCTGTAAGGTGCTTCAAACTCTTTGGGAGCACAAGTTGTATGCAAATCTTGACAAATGCACATTCGGAATGACAACCATTTAGTACCTCAAGTATGTTGTGAATGAGGAAGGGGTCCACATCAATCCAAAAAAGATTTGGGTTATTTGAGAATGGCCCACACCAAGGACCCTCATAGAGCTTCGTAGCTTTTTGGGCCTTGTAAATTTCTACCTCAAGTTTGTTCTTAGATTTTCACATGTTGCTTGGTCACTAGCCCAAGTGACTAAAGGAGGATCTAAAGCTACATTTTAGTGGGGTGAAATATAGCAAAGGGCATTTGAGAATTTGAATAATAGACTCTGCTCAGCCCCTATTCTTGCCTTGCCAGATTTGCATCAACCATTTGAGTTGATGATAGATGCATCTAAATATGCCATGGGAGTTGTCATCATGCAACATGGCCATCTTGTTGCATACCATAGTGAAACTTTCATTGATACAATCAGGAAATATCCAACATATGATAAGGAGGTCTATGCCATTGTACAAGCTTGCAAACACTGGAAACACTATATCCCGGGGAAAGAGACGGTCATCCACACTGACCACAGACCATTGGAATTCATCTAGACACAAAGCAAACTATGAAATGAGAGGCACCAAAAGTAGGCCATGTATCTTCAGCAATTCCACTTGATAATCAAAAACAAAAATGGGAGCTCAAATACAATTGTAGATTGCCTAAGCCACCCACTAATTATTGCACTCACAATAGTGCTTGACCTGTGCAGACATGAGACTGCCACTTAGGGTGATCTGTATGAAGTAGATCCTACCTTTGTTGACACATATCAAGTGCTCCAAAAAGGTGAACATGTTTTTGACTTCTATTTGCAAGATAATGTCCTCTACCATATGGGGCACATCTGTATTCCTGTTGCAGAGCAACCAAAGATGATATGGGAAGCACACTTCAGTAGGATAGCTAGCCACTTTGGTATCAAAAAACATTGGCAGTTCTTCAAAAACACTTCTACTAGCCCCATATACGCAAAGAGGTGGAAATATATCTCAAATCTTGCACCCCATGTGCAATCACCAAGCCAACAAATAAGAAGCAAGTATTGTACACGCCATTGCCAGAACCAACCAGGCCTTGGGAATCTGTCTCAATGGATTTTCTCTCAACTTTTGCCCACTTCCAAACATGGCAAGGATTGTATTTTTGTGGTAGTTGATCATTTTTTTAAAATAGCTATCATGGTTTCTTGTAAGAAAAATATGTCTACTGAGGAAACTGCTCAACTATATTTTAGTCATGTATGGCTCCATTTTGGTCTCCCCAAGTACATTATCTCAGATCGAGATAGCAAGTTCTTGAGCATCTTTTGGTCCACTCTATGGAAGATGATGGATAATAAGTTGATGAAGTCCATAGCCTTCCATCCACAGACTGATGGTCAGATCGAGGTGGTAAACTGCTTGATTGTTCACATGATTCAGATGTATCACTCCAAACATCCACGCACATGGGATGAGGGACTTCTATTCATCCAACATGGATACAATCGAGTGTTGCACAGCTCGACCAAGCACAATCCATTCCAAGTGTGTTTTGGGTTCCAACCCATAGCACTAATTGATATAGTTATTCCATTCTCCACCATGGAATACACACCTCATGGAAGCGCTGAGGCAGCAAAAGCAACCAAGTTTATTGAACCCATGCAGCATATCCAGCAACAAGCTCATGACATTTTTGAGAAGATGAATTAAAAGTATAAGCTACACCATGAAAAACGTAGGATTGCACACCATTTTGTTGTGAGTGACAAGGTTTGGCTACAGCTTTAGAAGGAACAACTTGTAGGCCCACACAAAAATATTTAGCCTCTACGATATGGTCCATAAACCATCACCAGAAAAGTTGTAGAAAATGCTTTTGAGTTGAACCTACCAGCCTACCTCAGTCTGCATCCAATATTCAATGTGGAGCTCCTCAAACCATATCACCCACCTCTATTGGACACTTTAGTTGTGGCAGAACAACTAGACATTGATAAGCTTGATCCACAGAGTTTTTCTCCAGTAGAAGAGGATCAGATTGTGGATACTTGGATGAAGACAACAAGAAGATGCTCTATTCCATTGTATCAAGTGGTCAGAAGAGGCTAGCTTAGCCACCAAGGTGAGTGGCTCACAAAGAATCAAATCAAGACACATCTACCCCACCTAATGGGGAATATTGATGCAATGGGGACCATTGCTTTTCAAGGAGGGAGGAATGATCTGGGCAACAATTTGGGTGACCATTCGGGTGACAGTTAATTCCTTGAGGTGACCATTCAGTGACAGTTAATTCCTTGAATTTTGTATTGTTCTCATTTTGTATTATCAGTGACAGTCTTTTTCTCGAGCCTTTATGTCCTTGAGTGATTATGTCCTCGAGCATTGTATTATTTAATGTGAGCATTGTATTGTTTTAATGCTAGGATGTTAAATCACCACCCGTTAATTCCTCGAGCCATGCAATCTCCTGAGGTTGTTTTCAAAAATATGTATAAATGCATTATAACCCAAAAGGGGAAGGTAGACATCTCTTCTTAGAGATAAGCCTATATTTGTATTGTGATCTGTAAGTAATACGATGTCTCTTCTCATAGAATTCATTGTTATTGTGTTGTTTCTATGTATTGCAATCTTCGTCAACTAGAACATCTGAGTTTTGGATCAATTTGGTTTTTGGCATCTTTCTCTTTTTTGATGGCATGACTCCATAGCCTAATGGCATAGATGAAGGCACTTAAAGTCTAGATTCTACTCCCTTTGATTGTTTCAAAATATAATTGATGGAAAATCTCCAATTGGAGCCAACTGTTGTTCCCAAAATCTATCACTTATTTTTTTGGACATGTTAACCATTTCAATCTTACAAGCCAAAATGGTCTCTTTCTTTCTCAAAATGTTCTGAGTAGTTAAGTTATTCAATCGCATAATCCTTTTCAGTTAAGGAAATCACAGGTTCAAAAGGTGGGATTTCACAAGGAAAAATCTCAAAACACTTAAGGCATTTCCTAAAAAATTGTAATGATGGTTCAACACCAAGGTTTAATCAATGATATGGAATGAACCATTAAACTCCACCTCTAAAAGGTTCAAAGGTTCAAAGAGTTCAAGGTTTGAAAGGTTCGAGTGGAAAGTTTGAGCGAATGGTTCAAGCAAAAGATTTTAGAAAAAGGTTCAAGTGAATAGTGCAAATAATTGGTTTAATGACACCTTAAACTCATAAAGAAGACTAAGTGAACGTGGATCTTTACAAAACATTGAACCACCAAACTGCCAAACTGTTAAACTTTGAACTGTTGAACCTTGACCCATTGAACTCTAAAAGGTTCAAAGGGTTTAAGGTTTAAAATGATTCAAGAGACCAGTGATGTCTTAGTGGATGTCAAATTCAAGGTAATGGAATAACTGTTGATTTTCAAATAAATTAGACCCAAAGACAAACTCAGCTATCCACTGAGAAAGGAGCCAAAGAAGCCATCAGAAGGTGAGAAGATAGCCCCGAGAGCTCAGATTAGCAAAAAGAGACAAGATATAGCAAGGAAAGAGGAAATACAATAGAGAATCTAGAAGTGTCAATGGAATAGTTATTCCAGTAGGTGGAACAGTTCACTTGGTGGATATCAGAGAGTACAAGCATTCAAAGGCATGGCCTTTTTTCTTCATTTGAGTAAAGACAAGTGGACAGTCGTGTAAGTATCATAAAGAAGAGCAGCCTTACCTTTTAGAAGATCAGGTGACCATGCTTTAGAGAAGACATTTGAGATGATTTAGAATGCCAAAAATTAAGGCTGATGACCTATTCCATCATGGCCCCTGCACAAAACTTCCTCTCCCCAATACATTCAATGCAGCATGGGCTATTTTGTGAAAATAAGTACCAAAGTCTTTCTTTGGAAGCTATATATTGTAATCTCTCAGTTTGTAAATGTAGAGTAAAAATTTACTCTACGTTTCATCCTATTGTTTAGTTGTGCGCTACAAAATTCTGTTCCCACATACTTTGGTCTAAGATGGCAAAGTTTTGAAATAAAGCACATGCGCTAATTTTCCTTTTAATTTATTTTTATCTAAGTGTCGAAGTCAAGTAGAAGCTACCAAGTGTCCTCATCTAAGGCACCTTTCATATTTTCTATGAGTTGGTCAGGACGTGCCACGTATCTCATAGTGACTTAGTGGAATGCGCCAAGTGTCAGCATCCTCATTTCATATCAGCATCCACGTTTCAAATCTCTTTTTAGTAGAAGGTTTCAAAAATCTAAGTATTAGGATTAGGTGCAACGCACCAAGTGGCAATAGCAGAAGGTCTCAATTTTCCTTTTCTAAAAGTGACAAAAGATGCCACGTATCCTAGTAGAAGAGAGCAGAAGCCACCACGTGTCGAGATCTAAATTATCTTCATTTTACTTCACTGATATAACAAAGATTGTGGTGGGTCTCAAGTTTTGTTTCTGAAGCAAGCGGAAGCTGCCAGGTGTCACTAACCATGTAAACATGAAATGAGACTTGATTATTTCTATGATATAAATAGAGTAAAGCAGAGACCGCCATGTGTCACCTTCTATAGGTTTCTAAAAAGGTAGCTAAAATAAGTAGAGACCACCACATAACCCCAGTTAAGTAAAGTAGAGATTACCATGTATCTTTTGTTGAAGGAAGTGTAAATTGCCACTTGTCCCTATGCTCCTTTTGAAGTTGCTCAAGCAAGAAAGGTTGTGGGTCTTATTTTCTTTTAAGTTGTTAAAGTTTTGAGGAAGTGGATTGCGACAGGTGTCAAAGGTAGAACACTCATAAGTAAAGACACAAAAGGAGTATAAATTACATGGAAAGTGTCGTGTGTCTTTAGTAGGTGCTGCATAACATGCCAAGTGTCATCCTATTATATCTCCTAAGTAATAAGAAGGTTTTCAAGGAGTTGGCTAAGTGTCATCTTCCATTTAAGAGAAGGGAATGTCCTGTGATCTGTTTCAGCCAATGAACTACCAGAAGACAAAGTGTTTTAGAATCTATGAAATATTTTTTGTTAGACACGTCCAGTTTTGTTTGATTTTAGTTGGGCCATTAGATTGGGAACAAGCAGAAAATTCAGAGTGAATCCAAGGTTATAAATAAGGGTGTAGAGATCACCAAAAAATGGAGGACCAAAGAGAATTTTTTGAGAGAATTATTGTCAAGAGTTTAGACTTTCTAGAGCTGTGACTAGGAATATCATTTGCCTTTGTCCTATTTTCTTAAGTTGGAAAGTTTATGTAACTATGCATGTTTATGTGCCTCTTATGTGACTGGAGAATTCATAAAAAGATTGAATCATGTGCCTTTGTTAATACTTTATGTGTCATTGCAAAAGTAGTATAGGCTGTGTTGTCAAGAGTTTTAGACTTTCTAGAGCTATGATTAGGAATGTCATTTGCCTTTGTTTCATTTTCTTGAGTTGGAAGGTTTATATAATTGTGCATGTTTATGTGCCTCTTATGTGATGGAGAATTCAAATAAGAAGATTAAACCATGTGCATTTATTGATATTTTCTATATCACTGTAAAAGTAGTCTATGCTGTGAGCCTCTGTTTCTATTATTTTCATCTTTTATATTGATCATGCACTTGTTTGCTCTTAAATGTAATTAAATCTTACATATAGTCTCACTGTGCTTATGATTAAGGTCAAATTACATTTAGGTGCATCACCATAGTTAGATTTTCTTTCTTGCATTTATGTTTCTATTAAAATTCCTATCCCTTTTCCCAGTATACACTTGATATAAAAAAGAGACCAGCTTCTTAAAAATCTAGAGGTTGTTTCAAGTCGCAAGTCCCACATCTTGAAACTTCCCATTGTTGGTGTTAGAACAAGAACAATTTTAAATATCAACAGTTTTTGGCACACTCAATGGGACCAATCTTGAAGTTTCTTTCAAGATCGTATGAACTAGAGAGCTACGAGGAGTCATAGCTGTCGACCAATAACCAAATCACAATCTGCTATAAATCCAGGTATTCTTTTGCCACCTTTAGTAACTAGTCCAAGAAGAAGAGTCAACCAGTTTATACCAATACCAAGAGAAAATATGGGAGCCCCTATACCCCCAAGAAATTATGCAAGTTGGAACACTGGTAGTCCATTGATTCTCCCAATACCACCAGCCACTTGGGACCATATCCCAGTGAATTCCCTAAAAACTCTACCCAAATTCAGTGGGCAAGACTTTAAAACACCTGAGGAACATCTGCAGGATGTATCAGATGTCTGTTTTATACATGTCACATAGAAAAATGTGGCCATAAGACTATTATCAACTTCTTTTAAAGGGAAAGCTCTAGAATGGTACTGGTCCTTGACCCCAAATACCATCTCTACATGGGATCAGCTCATAGATCTTTTCTTTGAAAGATTTGGAAAGAAGGGTGATAAGTCTTCTTTGTTACAACAATTAATTACCATCCAAAGGGCACCACAAGAAGTGATGACTGACTTCAATTCCAGATTTCAAAAGACTTGGGAAAGAATCCCTGATACAGATAGACCATTACCAAGTATGGCTATAGTATTTTTTATTAAGGCTTTGAATTCAGATATATCTATTATGATTCAGTCACTTGGAGGACACACTTTGCCAGAGGCTTATGACTATGCAGTTAGAGCTAAGAATAATTTAATAGATGCTGGAAAGTTACCCCCAAGGCCTCCAATGCCCATGTTCCTAGAAATTTCCTTACCATTACCTCAAAAAGCCCCTAAATCTATAACCCCACCTGTGTTTATGTACACCTATCCTCAACCACCTGCTAAAGAAATTGTCCCCACTCAATCATCTAAGCTGGATGATATCAAAAATATCCTAAGGATATTTTCTAATGAGTTGATTAATATAAAAAGATAGCAGAATACTTTCTCTAAACCCCAATACCAGGGCTATCAAGGAAATAGATTTTCATCTCAGCCAAACCAATACCAAGGTCCTCCAAGACAAAATAACCCTCAGCTAGCAAACCAATTAGTTGCAATCCCTACACCCTCACTGACTATTCCTCCCAATTCAAATAGGGAGATTGTTCTAGGGAAAAAAACTATGCAAATAACACTAATGCCTTGTGTTTTCCTTGTGATAATGCTCATACACCTAGAGATTGTCCCATGGATAATCTACAACAAAAGGTGGTAGAGCAAAGAAGAATGGATGGTCAGTTTGCAAGTTCCAGTGATAATCAAGCCTACCAGTCTTCTGGTATGCAAAATTTAGTCTTAATGGCTCAAATGCAAGGTATGTCTTTGCAACAAGAGGAATAAATGGCCCCAAAACATGCTTTGTTCTCATGGGTTAAAGATGAAGAATCAATTTTCTTGAATGAAGCATATACCTCCAAAAAACTAGTGGTGCAGTCTGATTATTATACTAGATCAAAGAGAAGGATGGTGGAATAGCCTAAGGTTATAAATAGTCAAGTCATGGAGAATCCTCCATTTCAAGGACAAAGAAACATAGTTGTTAGACAAGAAGTGCCTCAACTAGTGCAGAATTAAGGGATTCTTGCACAAATTCAATAAAAAACAAGATATCCTTATTTTCAAAGAACTCAGACTCTAAGACCAATAAATGTTGTGGATTAATTGAAGAAGACTCTAGCACAAATATCGATATGGGATATATTGGCTATTCTTGAACAGAAGACACTACTACAAGAAGCTCTACAAGGCTAAGCAGTGCCCAAAGGTACAATTATCAAAGAAAGACCTACTGAAAAGGAAATGCTCAAAGATACAATTCATCTGTAGACAACAGCACTAGTGAATAATACAATAGAGGTAAGCAAATCCAAACTAGATCCCTTCTATTTAACTTTAATAGTTGGCAAGAAACTATTGCATAATGCAATGATTGATTCAGGGGCTAGTACTACAGTAATGCCTAAGCAGATAGCTGATGTTTTAAAGATGAAATATGAGTCATGTAGCTAGATGGCAAAGTAGTACAAACAATAGGGAGAATTAAACAACTCCCATTACAATTATATACTTGTCCCAATATAATTGTAAATCAAGATGTAGTAGTGATAGATATACCTCCTATTTTTGGCTTATGTTTATCAAGAGACTTTACAGCCAAGATGGGAGGATGTATGTCCCTTGATTGGTCTCACCTCATTTTAAGAACCAAATATGATTCAAAGATGAATATATTATCTGAGCCATTATATAAAGATCACATCACCAATGAACCAACTACAAAGTTAGAGGTAGCTCATGCTATGATGAATAAAGAAGAAAGGGTTTTTGTTGAAGAGCTAGGTGAATGGACTGGACATAATCAATAAGAAGAAAATGATCATTTATTAGCTATGATGCAAAGTGACCCATATGGAAATTATGATTCTATTGGTTTGGGCACTTACATTATACTTGATGAAGATCATAAAATCCCAAATGTTCTAGAGGAAGAAAAGTCAAAAGATACCTCTTCTATTAATCCTCGAGTCTCTCAACATGAATTCCAGATTCTAAGTGAGAAGTCACAAGTGTATGCCTTAATCTTTGATGAAGAAGAAATAATTTCTGATTTTCTTCTTACTTTGCAAGATGATGTGGAGTATGGGCATTTCCTTGATCATGATTTGAACAATTTGTTTAAAATCATTGGGTCAGGTTATACTATTTTTTAGGGAAGCTATGAGTTGGTTGCAGATGAACAAAACAGCATTGAGACTCACTTACATGTGCAAAATTATTGCAAACTTTTAGAATTATCCTTTCAAGAGGTTGGTAACTTTGAAGTCATCAAAGAGGATGATCATGCAATGGAACCTGAGTTTGAGGTAGGAGTTAAGTCAATAAATGATATATGTCAAAGGGCTTCTGTTGATGAGCAAATTGTCGTTAATTTCTTGATAAGACATACTAATATCAACAGCTGGCATTCGATGAGCTTTCAAGAAAAAGAAGAGTCTATATATGTTGGAAGCAAGTTTGATTCAGACTCACTCAAATGCAGGCCAGACACCATGGTATACAAAGAAAGCAAGTCATCAGAGCTATACCAATTCAAACATTTGTCTGGCAATATAAGTTGGCTTGTCATGAAAGAGACTTTAGAAATTCTTCTTTTGATCCAGGAGGGAGATAAAGATACTTAGTTAATGTATTATAGTTAGGTAGTTTCCCCTTTGCATTGCTTTGTTTTCCCATTTTTTTTCTCGCTTTTCTTTTAAATAAGTGTTCTTTGAACACATAGTCGGTAGCTCAAAATTTTCAAAATTTTCAAAAATTCTCCAATACATTGAATGTCTCCCAAATCTTTAAAAATCCCCAAGGTACCTTGCACTGCCACTTACATAACATGTCTATCTCATTGTTCTATAAAGATTGAGTAGGATTTGCTAATAGTTATCTAAGTTTAATGCCATTTTGAGACTTGATAGGTCAATAAATACCTCTTAGCAAAAGTTAAATCTTACAAGTTCTCAAACATTCCTGCATCTGCAAGAAAATATCTTGCTACTTGCATTTTTCAGTGCTTAGTAAACTTGCTTCAATGAAAGTTTATCTATTTTGAAAAAGCTCATACCAGTTATCACAGAAAAGATATAGAAGATGGAAGGGGCACAATCTTCACAATAAGGAGCTGGGATGTATGAATCCCTTGATAAGTTTCTTGCAAGTAAGTCATATGCTTAAGCTCCCATGCAACCATTGAAGACCTATCCATAGACCAAGATTCCTGAAGTTGGTTAAGCAAGTGACCCAGCGAAAATAAAAGATTATGCAGATGGAATCATGGACCTAATTATTCAGAGAGCTAGTAGCAAAACTCTTAGAGAAGGTGCACATCAAAGGTGTCTACAGAGAGCCAAAGTAGGGCAATATGAAACATACGCCATGAGGATATGGACTTCACAATTGGCATGATTCATTGTCCTAGCTTTGCATCCATGCTCTGACTTGGTCGAATTATGTGTAGACTTGTTCCATGCACCCTCATGCACCATTCAATGGGGTCCATTCATGGTGCAAATCACACTGTAGGCTATCAGGGATATGTTAGTCCTATATCATGATAGTACAGCTACATTTCCCATTATTGCTAAAATGCAAAGAACATGTGCAAACACAATACTCAATCAAGGTTCTTGAGATCTGAATTACAAATGGGTGATGATAACACTACAGTGCCTACACTCCCTGCAGCGAGAGCCCAATTCGCACAAGCTAGCCAAGATGCACTATCTATGATGGCTTTCATCTTTGGCAGTTTATGCAAAATAAATGGCTATCCTCTTTAGGCTGAAGATCATTGACAAAACTCAGGAGTATAGGCTTGACTTTTTTGAACAAATTACTTTCTCAATGGTGGAACAACTGGCCCATTTCAAATCAAAAGGAGTGTTCAGGTATCTTCTTGTTTGTTTCACCTCATGTTGTTTCAAAATTCTGACCTCTTTGCCCAACATATGTATCTTGATATGTATGACCCAAGTTTTGATCTCCAAAGAACCATTCTTGTGTCTACATGGACACATATTTTGTCAAAGACTAGTGACCCATATGAATTCTAGAAATTATTTGTTACCCCTACTTTTTGTCACCTTAGGCCCGAACCAGTTATGAATAGATTATTTCCAAGCATTTCAAACCTTCTGGCCAGTTGCCCAATTCCTTGTGATTTCTATTTTGGGTCTCACCATACAATTATAAGAGTCCATGGTTTTTGTGGGGAACCAATGTTGCTACCTAAGATCTTAACTCTTAGGTTAGCATTCTTAGAGGTCACCAGGCAGGTGTCAATAGTAGACAATGATTATGGCTCTGGGAAGAGGAAAAGAAAAATGTGTGACCTCCCATGGATGACAACCAGCATGGTTTTGGAAACCAGAGACGTTAAAGTTGTGTTGTTCAAAAAGCTATCCTTTTTGGGTTTCCTTCTAGTAGAAGACAAATGGGTTTATGACCCAAATGGTTTCATAGCCTCCTAGATAAGGACTCATAGGGTTGCAACCAGAATTGCACATGAGGGCTGCCCTTTTTGGGAAACTAAGAAAAATCCTAGAGAAGATGCTCTTGGATTTTATGTTGAGTTAACAGACTTGCCCCTTCCACAAAATAGGCCATGGGAAACATTCTATGTCAAGCAGAGGGATTATGATCCTAAATTCAGAATGACTTCTGGCTTAAGAAGGACATTAAAGAATAAAGATTGGGATGCTGAGAAAATAGAAACCTATTAGAAATATAGGCAGGAAATTTGTCAAATAACCCATTCTTTTGAGAACGTAGACACGGATGAGAGATGGGAAGAACTATGGGATGAGTACCATCTCTCCCCTGTATCTAGCCTAGAGACAAGTAATTTGCTGACACCAAGTGTAGAGTAGGAAGCCGGGTCAAGCCAAGAGTCACAAGCCTTAGAGCAAACTATAGCTATAGTAACTGTATCAGTTTGGCCCCAATCTCTCAGTGGCATGGAAAAGCAAAAGAGTGTGGTGCCTTCAGAGGAGGAGATAGACACCTCATAGTGCCAATTATAGAGTATTGTAATTACTCCTTAGGTAATTATTATTCCTCTTTCTCCTCATTCTATTTCTTCTCTGGTTGGCATGATGATTTCATCTAGCAAGATGACATCCCCTACCACTTTTACCATTCCCATTTCTCACTTCACCCCATCTGTGCCACCTCAGGTTTTAACATTGCCTCATTTCTCCCCCTTTGTTCCCAAGAAACTTCCCCCTTAGATTGCCCATACCAACAATTGGCTATTCAATATGGTTTACCACAGGGACATCCTTTTGTGGGTGGGCACATTACCTCTCCTTCTACCTTCTAGACCCAAGCGGATGCTACTAGGAAGGCAAGGGAAGCCTAAAGAGAGAAAAAGAAGATCAAGGAAAATAAAACCTTGGCTACACCCCATCTGCGGTCATAATTTGACCCCATTCAGTAGCAATTGATGGTGACTCATTTATCACCAAATGTAATAAAGCCAACTGAGCAGATGCAGCTGGAGGATTACATGATGAATGCAGTGGCCATCGACATGTCCCTCTTCAGGCCACAAGACAAAATTGAGCTGCTAACTGAATCCACTTTTATAGTTACTGAAGACTACTTGAAGACATCAAGGAGGCTATAGAAGATGGAGGCTGATTTAGCCAAGGAAAAGGCAAACTGTAACAATTTGACCATAGAGATTAATATAAAAGATAATGAGATAGAGAATCTGAATAAATAGTTTTAAGATATTATTTCTCTTTAGACTCACTGGGCACTCCAGGCCCAAAATGATTCTTTAAAGTAGGGATCACATAGGTTAAGGATGCAGTGATGACCCTAAGGCATGAAAAAGTAGTGTTGCAAGAAAAATGTGAGGAACACCTATTGCAGGTTACCCAATTACAATAAAAGCTGCTAAGTGAATAGAATAATACTATGGTTATACAAGCCCAATTTCAAGCAGAGCAATAGAGAGTAGCACAATTGACACTAGAGCTGGCCAATAGGCCAAAGAGTGTCAGATTATTAAGTCTGGTAAAGGAGCTCTATGAATCCATGTGGAAGAGAATCTCTTCAGAGATTATTCAGCTCAGGCCTTCTCTCACCTTTTTGCTAAATGCATAGAAATTGTGTAAAAAGGTGGAGAGTTTAGTTGTAAACACTCTGGCTACAGTTTCTGGGAGAGTAATAGACTCTGAAACATTTGTACAAAAGCTTTATGATGCAATAGACGTAACATTGTCAACAGCAAGAATCAATGATAGAATGGTTGCTGCTAAGCGAGTAAATGAGGTTCTCAATTGCAATTTCATAGCCATCAGTTACAGAGAGCTCCTAGATGTCATGAAAGAAGGAATTAGTGACATGAAACAACATATTGAAGATCTAGTGTAATTAGGTCTTCCTTCTCCATTTCTTGATGACAACACTGTGCTGATGGTAGATGAAATTGAACTATTGTTGTTGGATAAAAAGAATGATCAAACAGTATTCTAGGATCTAAGGGATGATTCATCAGTCCCTAAAATAGAAGTTGTCTTGGTTCCTGTTTCCCAGCTCGAATTCAAATTGAAGGCTACGATTCAAATTTTGCAAAATTTTTCACATAAGGATATTATTAACCTTGGTTTAGCCTTTAATGAATTATAGAATAAGCAAGGTTTATATGATGATGAGTGGTCTGCCTACCAAACAGCATTGTTGAAGCTATAATTTTGAAATTTTGGTCTAGCAGGAGTTGTGTTTTCTTTTTGAGTAGGCTCAAAAGTCCCTGGAGTTGCCAATAACTGTAGAGTAAAAAATTACTCTACATTTCATCTTATTTTTTAGTTGCATGCTATAAAATTTTGTTCCTGCATACTTTGGTCTGAGATGGCAAATTTTTGAAATAGAGTGCAGGTGCTAATTTTCCTTTTAATTCATTTTTGTTTAAGTGTTGAAGTCAAGCGGAAGCTGCCAAGTGTCATCATCTGAGGCACCTTTCATATTTTCTATGAGTTGGTAGGGACATGCCACGTATCTCATAGTGACTCAAAAGAATGTGCCAAGTGTTGGCATCCACATTTCATATCGGCATCCACATTTCAAATCTCTTTTCAGTAGAAGGTTTCAAAAAGCTAAGTATCAAGATCAGGCAGAAAGTGCCAAGTGGCAATAGCGAAAGGTCTCAATTTTGCTTTTCTAAAAGTGACGGAAGATGCCATGTATCCCAGCAAAAGAGAGTAGAAGCCACCATGTGTCGAGATCCAAATTATCTTTATTTTGCTTTGCCGATTAGCAAAGACTGTGGTGGGTCTCAAATTTTTTTTTTGAAGCAAGCAGAAGCCGCCAGGTGTCATTGTCCATGTAAACATGAAATGAGACCCAATTGTTTTTATGATATAAATAGAGTAAAGTGGAGACCGTCATGTGTCACCTTCCATAGGTTTCTAAAAAGGTAGCTAAAAGAAGCAGAGACCACCACATAACCCTAGTTAAGTAAAGTGGAGATTGCCACGTATCTTTTATTGAAGGAAGCAAAAATTGCCACCTGTCCCTATGCTCCTTTTCAAGTTGTTCGGCCAAGAAAGGATGTGGGTCTTATTTTATTTTAAGCTATTAAAGTTTTGAGGAAGCAAATTGTGACAGGTGTCAAAGGCGAAACACTCATAAGCAAAGACACAAAAGGAGTATAAATTACATAGAAAGTGTTGCATGTCTTCAGTAGGTGTTGCAGAACATGCCAACTGTCATCCTCCAGTATATCCTAAGTAATAAGAAGGTTTTCAAGGAATTGGCTAAGTGTCATCTTCCATTTAAGAGAAGGGAGTTTCCTGTGATCTGTTTCAGCTAATGAACTGCTAGAAGACAATGTTTTAGAATCTATGAAATATCTTCTGTTAGACACTTCCAGTTCTGTTAGATTTTAGTTGGGCCATTAGATTGGGAACAAGTAGAAAATCTAGAGTGAATCCAAGACTATAAATAAGGGTGTAGAGATCACCAAAAAATGGAGGACCAGAGAGATTTTTTTGAGAGAATTATTATCAAGAGTTTAGACTTTTTAGAGCTGTGACTAGGAATATCATTTGCCTTTGTCCTATTTTCTTAAGTTGGAAAGTTTATGTAACTATGCATGTTTTTGTGCCTCTTATGTGATTGGAGAATTAATAAGAAGATTGAATCTTGTGCCTTTGTTGATACTTTCTGTGTCATTGCAAAAGTAGTCCAGGCTATGTTGTCAAGAGTTTTAGACTTTCTAGAGCTGTGATTAGGAATGTCATTTGCCTTTGTTTCATTTTCTTGAGTTCGAAGGTTTATATAACTATGTGTGTTTCTATGCCTCTTGTGTGACTAGAGAATTCAAATAAGAAGATTGAACCCTGTGCCTTTGTTGATATTTTTTGTATCACTGTAAAATCAGTCTATATTGTGAGCCTCTGTTTCTATTGTTTTCATCTTTTACATTGATCATGCACTTTTTTTCTCTTAAATGTAATTGAATCTTACATATAGTCTCACTATGCTCAGGATTAAGGTTGAATTACATTCATATGCATCACCATAGTTAGATTTTCTTTCTTACATTTGTGTTTTTGTTAAAATTCCTATCCCTTTTCCTAGTATATACTTGATATAAAGAACAGACCAGCTTCTTAAGAATCTGGAGGTTGTTTCAAGTCACAAGTCCCACATCTTGAAACTTCCCATTGTTAGTGTTAAAACAAGTGCAATTTTAAACATCAACAGTAAAAAAGAGATCTCTTTGTTATTAGAAGCAAAACTCTGCCCAAATTGAAAGCAAGTGAATGAGAAAGCAAGTGACCTTTCAAACTTCGTGTTGAAATAGCTTGTATTATCTAAGAAATCATTCTTATGTCTTTTTCCTAAATATAGTCTTGTCTATTTAATCAAATAAGTAGAACAAGTGGAAATAATTTGAAAGATGTCCTGAAGTCGACTGTGGGAGACTTTGTGCTGCCATAATTGTCTTTAGTCTATGTTATTTATGTTTCAAGATATTGGATAGACTATGAGCTCCCCTTATCCTTCATAATCTTTTACTCTATTGTAGTTTTTGGTGGAGACTTTGTACTGCACTTCATTATATTGTGTTACTTTGTCCTAAATCAGTAGGAGAAACAATGAAAGACTTTGTGCTTTCATAGGTTTTATGTGTATCCAGTTACTACCCAGGAATGATTCATGTTGTTTATTGAACATCATTTTTGAAAGAAGAGAAATACCTTCAGTAATTACATAAGAATTCTCCTTTATTTCATGAACATCATCTTTGAAAAAAGAGAGATGGATGGTATGATTTCACCCCTGAGTCTATTTTCAATTTATATTAGTATATTATAGTTTATATGGAACCTCCCCTTGTTGAGAGGAGAGATTTATCTCATTATGTTGTGGTAACCACACTCATTTTTCTGTACAAATCTCATCGTGTTGTGGTTGATATACCCATTTTACCATCAGTTAGTTGATGACAAAATATTCACCCAATACACCTCCCAAACACTTTTATCCGATTACACATAACTAAAACAAGCCCAACTTGGATCTTTTTTCTTTTACACCTCAGATGAGCTCACACAAATCCCTTTCCCTACATGTTATGCCAATGCAAGAACTAATTCAAGATTTGGCAAACTAGACTATTCAAAAATATTCCTATGAAGTAGGTTCTTATCTATAATAATCTTATCAATAGTCATATTTATCAAATACTAATAACTAACAACTATTCTACAATACAATAATAATCATATAGAAAATAATAATAGTGAGTTGTTTTATAATGTAACAAACTCAAATTTACAATGTAATATAACTATGGTGAGTTAATCACTATGTGTTATTCTAACATTATCAAGCATTTTTACATATTTAACTTGTTTATTAGTAATGAAGGACTTGGCATACCCTTATTCTTATCCATCTTATGTGCCTTATCAAAATAAATATGAGTAGTTTCAAGTTGAGTACCACTTAGCCTAGCACTTCATCTAAGAAAGGTGGAAATAAATTTATTAAATTGCATAAAATATGAAATTTAAAACTTGGAATATTGTTGTTAATAAAGAATTAATAAATCTAAAAATACTAATATAACAATTGGAAATAATAATAAAGAGGAAAGAAATCCTAGCAACACAGTTGGTTAGGATTTTTCATATTCAATCAATATACAAGTTCACTAATATGTTTTATCAAAAATGGGATATTAGAGAATGAATCTAATCTAATTTAGACAAACATTTAAGTAAATCATAATGCTAAGATATGAAATAAATCACACAAACTGATATGAAATTTACTATTTTTTGAAATATTCTAAAAAGGGAAAGTATCAAAGAGAAATAACATAGTTGTAAATTAGGCATTCAAGAGTGTGATTTCAACTATAAAAATGGATATACGGTTGTGTTAGGTCAAAGTGAAATAGGAATAGTGCTTCACATATGCTTGGGATAAGTTTGTGATATTTATATGAGGCCAGCTTGCACTGAGGTCTATAAGGTGTGCTGACATATGGTAGGGTGTTATCTCTTTATTTAAATTTAGATAGATGTGCCTTTGATTATAGGTCCTATGTGCATGATTAGATCTATTTGATTTTCTATAGAAGCCTATATATTTGTTATTCACTTAGAACCCTAGCTTAATAGATGATGAAGTATAAATTAAATAAATGGGAAAAAGGGTTAGTGTCTAAATTTGTGCTTGAACTCAACACCCTCTATGTTGAGCATTGTTTACATACCAATACTCTGAACAGGGATCAAACTCCATGAATTGATACCATGTTATGGTGGTATGTATGAAATATTGGTGTAATAATGTATGCTAGTGTGATTCTAGTGTAATTATGTTCTTCAACAATGACTTATTACTTTGAAGGTGCATACACACTTATCTCAAGGGTACTTGGATTATGTGGACTTAAAATTGGGAAGAATAGATGTTTTCTTCTCAATGTGAAGTTAAAATAAATCTAGTAATTTGTAAAAGTAGCAGCCTCCTCTCAAAAGTATATAAATTATGTTTATATAGTAGTCTTTTTTAGAATTCCTCCAATTCAACATATGAAACATGCAGGATGACCCATTAAGATAAATTTGAATTTGAGAAATTATCCATTATTTAGTAGGAGGACAAAACTAGTAGATTCAAACACTACTTGTGAATGAGATTGTTATGAAGGAGTGGCCTTATTTGATAAGTAGATATAACTAAACTACAAGTTTGGATTAGTATAACGATGAGTTTAAGCTACTTGGAATGAAAAATAATAAAATCATGTATAAAAATTGCTTAAGAGTAAGGGTCATCCACATAAAAGTAGATGAATAATGGTTCAAAATAGTGGAACTAAGCATGAGTTAAGTGGGTAAAAAAGGATGGTCACAATTTCATTATTTTAGTATTAAATGTTAATTTTAGTGACTATAGGAAATAATACCATCTAAATTACATGGGTTTATTGAATTTATGTATAATGAATACCAATATGAATTTCTTATATATAATAACCCCTTCAAATATTTTTAAAACATTTCATCTCAATCAAATTTAGATGATCAAGCTATCATCCCTCCTTCTCAAGTCATCCCTCAAAACCAAAAACACACATACAAAATCAAAGAATCAAATATGGCTAATAAGTAATCAAAACAAGAGAATTCATGAATGGACCAACAAGAGTTATATTAATCACAGAAGGAACTTGAGTAATTGAAAATAACACATAAAAAAGATAAAAATAACACTTCAAAATTTACAAGATTTCATAAAGAAAACTTTACAAAAGAAATAATTATAAAAATTAAAAGTTACAAATGGAACAACATGAAAATAACAAGTTACCAAAAAAAGGCTCCAAATGGAATGAGAAAGCTTACATAAGGCATAAGTGGAACAATAAATTATACCAAAAGATAATTAATATAACACTAATCAACAAAAGATTATTCTTGATCTCCTTTTACTATTCAATTTAGAGGTACATGATGGTAATGTTTTAGATTATTATGATAGTGATGATGATGAGTCCAACATGGTTAATATGATAGATGATCAAATACACAAATTTAATTTCAAACCTTCAAATGAGTATATATTTCATGCTCTATTCACATCCATTGGCCTATGGGTATACCATAATGATTCAAAATTAAGAGCTACATCTCAGATAAATTTAAAGGGAAAAAAATGCTTAGGTATACCTGAAGATGATAATATGAAAAATGGTTGAAATAGTAGATCTTATATGAAATTCATGACAAAATAAGTGAATAATGTGGAAATATCTATTAAAAAGGTTTAATGTAGTTAAAAATAAGGAAACATCAAGATACACCTCCCATAATTTTACAAATGTTATTGGATAGTAAGCTTATTACACTATACTAATAGACAATGATCAACAACATGTTTTTTGTATAAACTAGGAAAACCATATTGTACTTATCATAGAATTGTAAGTCATGACACAAAACATTGTGAAACACTACAAATGAAAATTTATAAATATAAACAATATGTCATTATCAAATTAATATAGAATCAATAGGAATTACTCATTACAAGTGCTCAAAAGGCATCATCTACATTTATAAAAACCATAAAAAAAAGTTTAAAAATAAGATTTAACTATTAAAATATATATGAAATTGTATTATTATAAACATAATCATATGGATACTATTAAAATGGAAACCATTAAAATTATTATAGGATTGAAACAAATAGGACATAATATCAATGAATTACATCATAGTGAAGATTGGGAAGAAGCCTTAAAATATATCATATACCCATTGCTTGTGGACCAAAATTTGTCAATACAAAGGTATGGGTTATGCCTTAGACATATTACATACTATTTACATTATGATAGTCATGGTTACAACAAATGAAATCTACAATGGATATTAATCAAAAATGCATCATCTTTTCACATGAAGGAAGAATACTTCATATACCATATGATGGTAATAATGAGTAGAGAAGGTGAATAAGAATATGCCATGTATTTTTATAAATCTAAATATTTAAATCCTGAAAAGAATGATTTGTTAAAGGATTGTTGATCAAATTCAAAATATATAAAAAAAAATCATTCAAAAATATTTAAATAATCAAAAATTGATTGTACACAACTTCTTGCTTTTTTCATCATGTTATTCTTTTACTTCTTGCACATGTGATCAATTTGATTAAATTTTTCTAATTCTTGGATCTTATTGACTTTTTGGCCCCCTAGCTCTTCTTTTTCAAATTTTTGGACTTAAACAATAAAAAATAATGATATATATTGCTAACATTTTCCATTTACCTTATTTTTTTAACAATCTAAATTGAACAAATTGTATTTTTTGTCAAGAATAGTATCAACTAGTATGGGTTAGTACTGACTACCACTACTGTCCTAAACTAGTTGATCATATCTTGTAGCATTTTTCATAACTAAATCATAAATTGCGCTCAAAAATACTTAATACATATTTTTTTTTATATTTCACTCAATTATACTATACACAACAATACTTATTCATTAAAATTCTTCATTTTTGATGTTATATTGCTTATACATGCATGTTACATAATTTGAAAAAGGTGTACATTTGATGAGATGAGGGTGACAATAATTCCTCTACATATCTATTATATTACCCTACATGGTTTTCAGTTACATTCACATATACAGTATGGAAATTTTGGTCATACATATCCATGCTATCAATTTTAGTGCATACTTCACATTAATACATGTTGTGGATTGTTCATATCCCTATCCCTTATAATTTTAAACCCATGGTTTTAAAACTAATCTCTTTTATTCCAGTTCTCAAATTTAAAAAAGAAAAATAAAATAAAATATGTAAAAAACACAAAAACATACAAAATATTTTAAAAAAATACAAAATCAAGACCTGAGTATGATAAAATAATTAGTGTACATCATTGATATATGTTATTGATCTCATGATTGGTAGATAGAATAATATTTTTATTTCAGACATAAATTTTAATGGTATTTATGAGTGTTATATAGGAAATGCAAATTATTATGGACTAATATGTTGGAATTACCTCTACCCAGTATCCATGTTAAACTAAGTACATATTGTCCACATGTTACAGTAGTTACAAGTGTTACCATTCTATAACTTCTATACTACTGAGCTATATTTTTTTAACAAATATCTTGCTGAATTTTTTATATTACATTATGTACATAAATATACTATTTGTTAGGATATGATCGCATTACATACAATGGTTTAGACTACATTTTTAGTTCTATACTCCATTTTTACTATTACTTATACATAGTATATTAGACTCTTATTTATCCATTGTGCATGGCCCTCATCCCTTGTGTGAATTTTTTTTGAACATTTCCATGAGATATTTGTTGGGTATGTATGAGATTTGAATGTGTCCATTACTTACATCTCTTGGCCATTTATTTTTTGAAACATTTAAACATGTCACTTGTTTTTAACATTATTCATATCCTTTGAATGTGCAAACTTTACTTATGTGCCATTTGAACATGTTTCATATATGCATCGCTTGGCATATTGTATAACATTGTGATTTTTATATGTGTGTGTTTGTTGATCTTGTTAAGTTTGATAAGTACCATGATACATATAATTCACTACTAATTTTGTGTTATATTATTCCAATTTATTACTAAGAGCTTCATTAATACATTAATATAGGCCCTGTTTCATATGTTACATGATTTTAATGGTGCATATCTTACCATGTTGACATACTATTCACATATTCTATAATGCTCAATGATTACATCTTATTACACTTGATACATATAAATTTTATTTTGAGATGAGTGAATTTTAGGATACACATTTCCTCATTTCAAAAGGGGGTAATTTTAATGGGATTTTCATACATAAAATAAGCCTCTTCAAGTAAAAATCAATTTTTTGGTACATAATATAGTTTTAAAGGTTTTTAAATGGTTTAAATTTCAATAATTGGTATATATTATGGGGTCATATTCCATGCATATGCACTCAAATTACAAGAACAAAGTATAAATTCATATATTTTTAGGTGCGTTATACAAATTAATGCACAAGATTCAACAAAATTTTAAAAAAATCATATAAATAAAGTTGCATACTCTACAATTATCACAATGGGGGCATAATAAATATTCATTCCAACTATACTATTATTTAAAATTTAGGGGGGGCATGATACAAATTCATGTCATATTTTCAATACTACTTTTTATTTGTGGACATGGTAGGAGCATGTATGTTCTCCATTCTATTTTGATCATGCATACAATAACTAAGTAACAAAGTTAAAATTGAATCTAAAATCCATATGTAGTGGATGATTTAGTTAAAATATAAAATGTGTAACTTGGAGATTTAGTGCCCTATAACATATTGTATGTGACCCATTATGTATTTCCACCCATTTCACATCTTGTGGTTACAAATACCAACAATGTAAATTGAATTTTCTATGTCCTTCAATGGTTTTTTATTTTATAGACAAGATCAATTCAAAATGGGGTTTAATCACCCTCAATTTTTCATTAGTTCAGTTAAGGAACCAACCTCTCCAAGTGCTTCATGAGAAGTACCAAACATCATCTCCAATAAAATTTACAAGAGAAACATTGGTGTCACATATATATGTGTACTCCTTCCTTATTATTCACAATATTTTCAAATTCAAGTTACAATTCAATTTTAAATTTCATATATAGACATTAACAACTTTTACAGCATTGTAAAAAAAATTATGAAACACCTTGTATGATTTGGATATTTCTCCCAAAAGAAAAGTGTGTTGTACACACTCAAGTATATATTTCATTTTACTCTAGTAATTTCATTTCTAGACTAAAAGGGGAGGAAATTTAGTCACTCAATTGTGGTATGAATACTTGATAATGTCAATTCTCACCCATATTCACTTTAATTGACTTGAGTAAACCTATTTCATATCCTTGCTTTATCCTAAGCACCTATATAGACCTATTTCTTTCTAAGTTGCTATGTTATGCCTACCCTATAATCATATGTATGGACATCCTAGATCTCAAAATTCACATTTTTCCTTGAAGGAAAAGATCAACTAGTATGGAACAATAGTGGTAGTAAATTTTGTCCCCTGTGGGTCAAACTTGTCCTTCTAAATTTAGACCATCTCTTATAGGTTAGGTCATATTTTTAGGATGGGTAGCATGAGGTTTTTCCATTTTGGATTGATATAAAGGCACATATAAGTCACTTATTATATCACTTAATAATTTAAATATTTTGGCACACTTACACTATTTCACATTGAGTCAAGCTTTCATATTCTTTGCAAATATGATTCTAATCATTTGAAGCAATCCTTAGCCAAGTCAAGAGCCTAGTTTATCTAATCCAAAGTAAATAATTATTAAATATTTAATCCATATCCAGATGCATACATGTAGTCAAGGGAGCACAATTTCATAAAGTACTCTACATGAGAGAACTATGTGGGTTTAATTTCCCTCTTTAGAGTATTAGATATGTAGGAAATGATAAGTCATCATTGGAAATGATTGGGGTTACCTCTACCCATTACGCTCCCACCTTTCTCTATGAAACTATTTTAGCTATTGAAATCCCTATTGGGATTTCTACTTTGCATAAACTATTTTTAGATCATTTTCACATATCCAAAGGTTAATTTTCACAAATAGGCATGTTTTAAGTAACTATCCGTGATCATGCCCTAATTTTCCTTTTTTCATAGAGGAAAAAATCAACCATTAGAGGATAATAATGTTAGTTGATCCTATCTCCTTTTGTACATTCCTATCCCTCAAAAGTTACACTTCTATTTTTTAATGCATGTGTAAAATCAGTCTTTGTTGATCATTTCTAGTGACTATTTAATTTCACATAGTCATATCATAGATAGCAAACAACTTAATCTTTTATTTTGTTCATAGTTAGTATTCTTTCATTCAATCATGCTTTATTGATTTCGATACTTTTACTCCATTATATTTGTCAAAATATGTTCTAAATCATTTGAATTTCTTTCAAATCAATTTATCTTAATTAGGCTTAATACACCATATTAATTCTAATTATAATAAAACAAACCCCAACATGTTGGTTGCATAAGATAAGGTAGAATTAGAGCTAATGTTTTGGTAAAAATGGGATGTATGGATCCATGATCAAAGGCTGGGACCTCATTTTAGACACAAAACTCCCCATAATATTGGTTATGGCTTTACTTCTAATGTTTAAGATCTGACTCTCTAAAAAGAAAGGCTAAAGAATAAATGTAGAGGTTGGAAAAAATGGCTTTTATTGATTCAAGGTCGGAGTTGTTTAAAGCCTTGGATAAAATAAAACCATAAGAATATGATATTTTTATCCTCGTAAGAAAAATTAAGGGGATGTCTTGAACCCTTAATGAGAAAATAGTTTATTTTGAAAGTGTGATAAAGAAGGCTACAAATACTTATATATGGTAGGTTCATTTTATTCCCATTATTTGTAAGCCCCTGATAATTGATGTGGAAGTTTAGATAGATTATTTGGAGTCTATTCCAAGGAGGATCATGATAATTCCTGTAGAGGGTAGAGGGGTCTAAAATTATAATAGTCCTCAATAAATAGTTATTCCCTAACAACTACAAATACTAATAGATTACAAGAAGAGATTAAAATAAATTCCTTGGCAAATATAGAAGAAATAAAAAGTAAGGACACTTTTATAGAGGAGCTCAATAAAATGGTCACTCTATCTTGTGAGGTGACAACCAATATATCATATTGTGGGCCCCCACTTAGATTCTATCTATTCATATTTATGGAAAACTAGTAAAAGCTGCATTTAGGAATGATAACATCTTTTTTAAGCTTTGATGTCACTAGGCCAAAAATATAATATCAATTTTAATCTCCTCATCAAAACAATAGAAAAAATATTATGTGTATCCTATGTATATAACTTAATCCTTAAATTGACCTCAATTGGAATCATAATACCTTTGTGGGATATACATTACTTAGGTATTTTATTTATTACATACAAAATGAAATCAGATATGGACTGGAAATGGAAAATATAGGATTTGGGAGAAGTCCCTTCTTCTATGGTTAAGAGTGGAATTTTTGAAACCCATTGATATTTTGAGAGAATATGTGAATTTGTTTTAAAATTATCAGATAAAGGAGAAATATTTTATTATTAAGATGGACCATGTGGATGTAGAGGGAATTTTCTTGGCTGAGTTAGGATCATATTCATACAAAAAAAATTATTTTATATGCGAACAACTTCTTAATACCCTTAAAATGAAAGATCCATTCTCATCATATAATTTGAGAGAGGCTAGAATAAGGGCTAATATGTATATGAGATATATTCACATAAAATGTATTTTTTTAGATTGGTTTGAGGCTTCAATACCATTTTTTTGTTCCCATTACTTGAGTGGAAAGATAAGATTCCTTTAAATACAGAAGAGGATGTCTAGTGATGACTAGACTTTGAAAAAATATGGCTATTATACACCACTGGAGGGAGAATTTTAGAATTACATGTGAAATGTTGATGAAGAATTATCTTTACATTTTTGACATGATTTGTGTATGTAAATATTATAATATAGTATTATATATTTGGAAATGTTAAATTTTAACCTATCTATACCTTACATAGTGTGCATATGCATATGTCTCTTATTTTATCTTCTCTCACATCCACATGATTTATATGGGTTTAACCATCTAATTTGATATCAATCACCTACCAAAATTCCCTAGTATATTTCTAACCTACTAAAAATCACATTCAAACTATCTCCAAATCATCAGATCAATATTCCTACTTTGTAGACAAATATATTAGATTCAGAATGTTCTATAATTTTTTACTCATACATATCTAATGAATTCATCCTACAGTAAATAGTGGTCCCTTTTAAAATTCAAAACTGTTTGTGGGTCATCATATATGTTTCACATTCTGGTGGCATGAGAAATTACTCAAATATTCCCATGTAAATATATAATAAGTCTTAGTTTATTCCCTATCTAAAATTTACATAGCATTTTTAAAGCTAACCTACTATACACATATAAATTCAAAATAATTTCCATATTATTTCCAATATTATAATAAATCACAAGGATCAGTTCTCATCCAATTCTAAATCACCTAAAAAATAAATCATAGTTATCAATATCTAATTGTCAAAAGCTAGATCATAGTTTACATTCAGTGAAGGAGCACTATTTCATACATACACCTAGTAGGGAGAACTATATACAATTTTAATTCCCTCTTTAGAGTATTAGTTGTGTATGTTGCAATTAACCATTCATTAGGGAGTGGATGGGATCATCTCAACCCTCTATTCGTCCCTTTTTTTAGGCCTAATTTTAGTGTTGAAAGTGGGCCTAGGGTTTCAAATAGAAGTAGATATGTTTTTATAATTTCATGCATAGAGAGTTCATAAATGTTTCTCACAAAGATGATTTATAAGTAGGTTTAACAACCTATATGGAAAGAGAATTAAAATCTAAACTAACAAATCCATTAGGCTCAATATGTTAATGCCAATTGATACCATCCAAAAGCTGATGAATCTATCTAGGTGCATCGAGAGACTCAATTCTTGATCTAAGAAACTCTTTGTAGACACTTAAAAACCATGCAATGTGTTTCTAGTCGTCAACGCACCCCATGATCCCCTTTTTACCTTGGACCATTTCCTAACTTTCTAACTACTAAACATAAGTGAAAATAACTAATCTTAGCCATTTTGAATATGTCTTCCTAACCACTGATGGTCAACCTATGACCACCAATAATTGACCCTAACCATAGATGGTCACTTGAAATCTTGCATGATCAAAGGAATCAACTATAATTTGACTGCAACTCACTCATTGATTACCATCTATCTAATTTTAGTCTACTATTTGCATGATTAATGCATGATTAGATTGTTTGATAAACCATTTGTTAAACTCTTTGATTTTAACCCAAATTTCCTTATATTAAGAGATGAAGAGAAGGTTAAAAGTCTCATGAGTATCAATCAGGTAGGTGCAAAAGGTGTTGAATCCCAGGCAAATCCATAAGCTAAGTACCTATGTTTTTTATCAAGATTTATTACTTATCTCTATTTGCTTCATTGCTTATGTCATTTCCCTCATCCCATTTTATTATGTTGGAGTTATAAAACTCTAGAAATTTAACCTCCTACCCAAAACCACCCACAAAGCAAAACCACTCACTAAATACCCAATCCCTAAACCAAATACCTCTAAGTATCATTTCCTATCTCATAACCAACATTCAACCCAAAAACCATACCCAAAACCTCTTTGTGACTCTCCTTAGTAGATTTTATTTTCCCAAACAAGATACCATAGTAACTATTTATGGTCTTACCTAACCATCAAAAAAATTACTTCACCACTAATGGTTAACAACTGTCAATGGTCACCTAACCATTGATGGTCATACCCAGACCGTTGATGGTCACTATGTGTCCACTTTCATGATAGCGACATGATTTGACCTATCTACACATACCCAAATTCTATTTTCTAAGATTTAATTTTATCATAGAACTCTAACTTATTTTTTGAATCAAGTTTGAGTAAATTAACATTAGTATTCAATCATTTATTGTTATTTTTAGTCAAAATCACTTATTTCTTTTCTAGCATTTCTTGTATTTGATTTCAGTACCTTTTGTTATTTTATATAAGCATCTATTTTTAGTTTATCAATTTTTAAATGTTTTAAAAGTGTGGATTCATAGCCTCCAAGGAAGCTTGTGCTTTTTGGATCTAACTCATGCTAGGTGGTCCACCTTACTATCTCACTAATCCACTATTTTCTATATTGTTTTCTTATCTATAGGTCATCCTCCCCAAAAAAAGGGGAGTATCCACAATCATCTAGATTCATGTACATAAAACACATCAGATTCTATCAAATTCACCCCTCTTTCAATTTTTACAACTTTCTTTCTAAAGAAAGTAAATAAAAAATTTAGTGAAACATTTTGCCATGCCCAATGGGACCATTGAGCCTTTTATTGGGTTTGTAGTTATAATAAATTTAGTTGCATTAGAGAAGAGTCTTTCATTGCATTCTTTTCTAAAAATTAAACATTCCTTATTTCCTTTCTTCCTTTCCAAAATGCAAGTTATAGTTTATTTTGCTTTCTTAGAAAAAAGTAAAATTTATCATTTTTTGCTTTCACTTCTAAAAATCAAAAGTATTCATCATAGGCTTAAGATTTGCATCATCATCTCTCTTCTAGGTGAATCTTAGCTATTTTTTATTCATTTTAAAAGACACCAAAATTTCTATTTTGGATTAAAATTAACCTCTCATTCATAGTTTACTTGTATTGATTAGCTCACATAGTTTAATTAAATCAAGTAAATTAATTGTAGTCTCACTTATTATCACACACATAAGACCAAACCACATACTCAATTAAACATCAAAACATTGGCATAAGGCCCAACTAGGATTTCATCACTTAGTGGTCACCTTTCCTCAGCTATCCTAATTATATTTCACCACCAAGGGGAGAACCAACTCAGTACACTGGCTGAGTATAATCTCTATCAACTTGGTATGTTCTAGCTAAGCACTTGAAACCCTTATCATTGTGATGTGTGAAGTGAGGGGGTAAGCCCCAATATCAAGCCATGTACCAATTTCTAGTATAGATCTTGAGATTATTTAACTACCTAAAACCATCTTTAGACATCTCCTTCTGGTACCTTCTCTACAAGCCCAAAGTTGATCTTCATAACTTCTTTAAGATTGAGGCATAAGCCAAAAGAGAGATAATAAAATATCCTATGAATATTAATGAACTTTAGTGTATGCATTGTTTTCCTTAATATATTTTTATTCTATTTGCTTTTTTGTTGAGTTTTGAGATTACTTATATCTTTCTTTTCCCTTCCTTGCATGGTTCTCACTAGACAACAACTAAGAAACCAAGCAAATCAAGATCCACCCCCCAACCACCCATCTTCCTCTTCTTCTTCATCCATGGAGTACATCTTAGATATAGAGGGTTATCCCCATCCTTATAGAAGTCCTAATATCCCTCAGATGGTTACCTAAGGTGATACATATTTTTCACATTTTTGGATAACAACCCCATAGCCCTCCAACATTACCTAAACACCATATCTCAGCATACCCTTGATTCGGCCCACCTATTGATCCACCCTATGGTATGCTACCCCATTTTATGGGCATCACCCCTATTACCACCATTTATACCCAACCCTTAGTCACCAAATCATCTTCTTTTACCAAAAATCCCTTTAATACCACCATCCAAAACCAACCCACCCAACCAACCAGCACCCAAACACCTTCTACCCCAACCAATAACCCTTCTAGTATAATATCAAACTAACCTTTGGGAAGCTATACCCCACTTACCATTGGAATAACCTCTACTAGTGTTTCCACCCTTCCTCTTTTCTCCAATCCACAAACTTCTACTCCACTCCAAAGCTTGGTTGTTTCCATACCTTTTACCCTTCTACACATTAATACCAAGGTTACCACCCATCGTCAACCTATCAACCCAACTATACCTCAAACCTAACCCATGTAAATTCTTCAATAAGTACCCATTTCACCCAACCCAAGTTATATTCCTAACCCACAAGGGTAAATGGCTCCACCTTCTACCCAATCTCTTGTATCTACTTACCCACACATGGCATCCTCGCAACCACCGATGTCCACATACCAATATGTGACAACCTCCAAACATTCCACTAGCTATCCTTATTTTTGACCTACACAAGCCTAATATAATTTACCCTAAAACTATTGGGGTGCACAACCATAAATATATCTAGTTAAGATGTTAATGGACAAGATGACCAATTTAGATTCATCTATTTTTGGTACCCATAACTTTTTATCATACAATCAAATTTATAATGAACTAATTAATCCATCCATCCTAATATAACATATTCCTCCTCAATGGGAACTTCTAAATTTTTCAAAATTTTAGAGAAAAGAAGATCCTCAATAACATCTTTGTGCATTCAAACACTCTTGTTATTTGATTGCTTATGATGAAGCCTTCCTTCTTCATAACTTTCCCATGTCCCTATTTGGTTTGGAATTAGATTGGTATAGTGTTATTACCAAGCATTCCCTATTGTCTTTTGCCCAATTAGCTCAAACATTATTAGATCATTTGTCCATAAATATATCTAAGAAAGTTTCCTTTATCGATTTCTACTCCATTCGGTAATTTGAGGATGAGTCAATTATTGATTTCATGTCCCGTTGGAGAGGTTTGATAAAAAAACTCTCTTTATCTTTGCCCAAACCCAAGATGATTGATATTTTCTCTCAAGCTTGTGCCAAACATATTTCCTCCACTCTACAGGTTCAGACTTTTAATACCTTTGATGAGGCTTTTACCAAGGCATGAAAATTAGAGATTAGAGCCATGATGAGGGGAAGCTAAAATTGAGAAACAAGAATTCTAGTTTTAATTCAAATGAAAATTCCTCCTCTAAATCCACCAACCACTCCAACACCAACACCAACACCAAAACCAAGGGAACCATGAATGTAGTTGTCCTTAAAACTACCCCTCCTCTAGTTGTTAACCAGCCTGATCCTTCTAATTCTTCTAACCAAAATACTACAAACCAAAATTGTAACAACCAAGAGAAATACACTCCGCTAGGGGATTCATATGCTTTAGTATTAGAAAATTTATTGAAAGCAAACATCATACAACTTACTCCAATTAAACCCCGGAAACAATTTGATTCCTCTCATCTTACACCTAGTTGGTATAAGGAGAATGAATTGTGTGCCTTCCAGTGTGTCATTGGACATGATGTGAGTAGGTGAAATACCTTAAAAATCATTATCCAAGGGTTGATTGACAAGGGAAAACTTGTGCTAGATAATACCAATGCACCGCAAAATTAGTCACTTGGCATATTTGTTCGGTGAATATTTTGTCATCAACTAGCTGATGACAAAATGGGTATATCAACCACAGCATGGCGAGATTTACACCATGAATAGTATGGGTTTACCAGATATGGATGAAGTAAATCTCTCCTCTCATCAAGGGGAGGTTCCCTATAAATATTTACATGCCATATGTATGTATATAATTAAGCAGAAAATAACACATGGGGTGGTATAACAGTATCTACCTCTCTTTTTTTAGAGGTAATGTACAAAAAATAAAAGAGAGAAATCTTGGTCTTTGCTAACAACACTCCTCTTCTTTCAAAAATGATATCAAATGGGGAGCAGGAGATCACCTGAAGTGACAAGGTCCACAAGAGCACTCACGTAAGCACAAAGTCTTCCGTAGCTTCTTTCACTGATCTAGAACAGGCGTAACTGTAAAGTAAAATGAAGCACAAAGTCTTCACCTAAAACTACAAAAGATAACTGAATCTCAAAGATAAAGGTAGCTCAAAGTTTATCCTCTACCTTTTAGAAGCGCTCTCAGATAATATTAACACACCCACTTTGCTTATTAAATTAGATAAACAAGAGATCATCAGGAAAGAGAACATAAGAAACTGTTTCCTAGACAACACAGATAACTTCAACACAAAGTCTGAAATAAACCTACTTCTCATTCATTTAACAAAATATGATTTACAAGTTTGAGCACAAAGTCTCAAAAATTACTTCAATTTTAGCAGAGTGTTTGTTCTCTATTTTTCTAAGATCATTTACAAATGAGGTCTCCACTATATATAGGGAGAAAATCCTCAAAAACTAAAAAATAATAAAATACAAAAATATCTCAGTCAAAGATGACTCATCTTTGACTTTGAGATATTTTTCTAAAATATTTACATGTAATTACATCTTACAAAATTGCATGCACTTTTCACAAAACAAAAGTGCATAAGGAAAGAAGAAGAAAGAAGGGGAAAATTCAGTTCTTGCTGCTAGATTTCTTCATATGGGCATCGTACATAGTGATGGATGCCTAAATTTCTACGTTGTCTGGCACAACCGTGTTTTTGGAGATAATTCTAGCTCTAATTAATGCATCCTTCAATGTTGTGATGGCCTTAGCATGACCAGTTAACCTAGATTTTAGATTTTCCAAAGTTAACTGAGCGTCTAGAATATTGTCCACATAAGACATTGAGAAGGATTTTTCTTCAAAATCTCTCTGAATCATCTCTTTGAAACTCTGAATCATTTCTTCCATTGGGAGGAACTAATTGTCCTTAGAGGTTAGGTCGCAAGGTAGCTCTTCTAGTTTATTTAGCAGGCTTAGGTTGCTCTTCTCACTAGCCTCCTTGAAAGCTTTAAGATCATCAATTAAATCTTTGAGTACCTGGATCTTGAAAATTAGTGACTCCTTGATCTCAACATAAGAGTCCTTACTGGAGATGACACTGATAGATATTAAGGTGATTTTCTTCAGATCCCTCATCTCCTTCCATTTGCTAAGATCCTTTTTTGAATTATCAATCTCCTGAGAGATAAGAGAGACAAAGTCATCCAACTCCGCTCTTACCTTCCTCATCTTACCCATCCTTTCTGCAACCTATGATAGCAAAGAAACTCCCTGAGTATGCATTCTTTCAATATAATCCTCCAAGAATTTTCCCTTTAAGTAAGTCTTCTCTACTTTTTGAATGACTGGGTCATCTACGGAGAAGGCCTCTGGAGTTGTTGCTTCAGGGGGAAGAGTGAACTTTCTTATTATTGTCGTTAGCTACTCTTTCTTGGCCATGTAATAATCTTTCATCTCCTTCTCTCGGTCAAATTTCTAGACCATGATGTCCATAGCAGACTGAAGGTCACTTGTCACACCTTCATGAGTAACTTTGCCAAGTTTAACATGACAGATGGAATAGCTGCTCATTTCAAAACCCTCAAGGGTTGCATCTTATGGAGGCTTAGTAATTTCCAAAAAAATTTGCCCTTTTTCCTTGACCAATTTCGAGAGGATCTTTGGCCTCTTTGGAGCTTTGGCTTTCACTGGCACTATTTTGCCAAAGTCAAATTCATCTGGAGAGATGTCCAACTTCTTTCTTTTAGGGGTGAATGTTGACATCCAGGGCGGGAGAGAAGTACCTATTGTGGCAATGGTTGTCTCAGCCAGTGTTACTGTAGCAGCTTCTATACTACTAGTGGTGACAGTGGTTGCAATTGGAGTAACAGGCAAAATTGTACCAATTACTGATTCTGGCTCTTATGTAGGGCTTTCTGCCAAGTTGAAAGAAGGAGATGATAAACTTGGAATGGACCCAGAAGAGCGAGGAGAACCTCCAAAAGTGCCCTGAGGATCGCCAAATATGACTTTGGAAGGAGAGGTAGCTCTAGAGGAGGGAACACTGATCGGAGAGATAGGAGAAGAGGGTACCATAGGAGACTGAGGGGGAGAAGGAGAGATGCTCTTGAGTGGTTGTGATTCTTCTTATGAGAGCAGAGGTCCAAAGTTTTATTGCCTTGATGGTTGATCATCTATTTCCATTGGTTGGGTTACCTGTGTTTGAGAGCTCTGTTCTTCGGTTCCTTTTGTTATTGCTTTAGGCTCTTCAGCAGTCTTTGGTTTCTTAGACACAAAGATGATTCTCGGCTTGTGAGGCCTAGAAGGGGAAGGTACATCATCTTTATTTTTAGTTTTGTTCTCTACCTTCTTCTTCATCTTTGCATGATATTCAGCCTCTGATCTCATGACGAATTCTCTCCAGACGATCCCTTTGGTTGCTAACCAATCATTGGTGTTAGCTAATATTGGTTTGAATCTTTTTCTCAGAGAAGTCAGTTCTTTCTGAGACCACTGAGTTGGAGGAAGAGGGGAACCAACAACCTTTTTGACTAGATATCTGCTATTGACGATGTTCCCATCATTGATTAGATTAGAGGGAATCTCTGCAAGTTCCAGATATTCAATCTGGTCTAGGGTCAGCCTGTAATAATCCATCTTTATGATTTCTTCAGCCATTCTCAGGTCTATCTAGATGTCTTCAATCATGGGCTCATGAAACTGAGTCTTCCTCCTGATTTTGTCCTTGACTCCCCTGTAGTCAAATTTTTCTCTTCTCTTAAATGGTTTTAGAGTGACCATCTGCATTTTTATTTCCATGACTTTGGCTTTGGCTGTTGTTGCAATAGAATACCTACCAATTTTGATTGGAAACCTGAAGCCTAGTTTCTTCAGCTCCATTTGTCTAGTATGCATGACAATCAGTTGTCGGTAAAGTTCCATTAGTACCAACTTATCTAAAGAGAACCTGGGGAGCATATAGGGGTAGCCTTGGAAAAAGCCAACCTGAAGATAGCAGAAGGTGGGAAATTGAAGGAACATGTAGCTGTAATCGTTGACCACTGTCCAAGCCTCGTCTGATACTCTCTTCTGCTCAAGCTGAGGGTCGAAGAGACATAGAACTACAGTAAAGAAGGCATCATTTATCCTTTTGAAATGGCAGGTTGAGCCTTGCAGAGTCAGCTGGGGGTAATATGAGTATACTGGGGTCATCTTTCTATCCCCCTCTGTGGTCAAGCCTAGAAAAGTTCATATTGCAGTAGCTATGTACATAAGGTACGAAGTCATATAAAACTTATAAGAAGTCTGTACCTTGGTTAGCTGCTCATGGAGGGTGTTGCTGATCTGCTCTCTCTAAAAGATGACATGTTTGCCTTGGAGGATGATTTTAATGAATGGGTACATCCATTCATGGAATAGTGAAGAAGACGGGAGGCCTCGTACCCTACTAAGAAGGGTGATCAAGTCACCAAACTCCTCAATGAAGTCACTCCTTGGAAAGTTCTGCAGCCATCTTGATAAGTTGGTCTGGGGGTCTTCAATCATTTGTAGTTCATTACTTTCTTTGCCCTCTCAAGGTCTTTGTCGTATTCCTTCTGGGCATTCACGAAGTCAATCTTGGTTACTTCAGTGGCTGGAGGGCACATGAAAACTTTATCGATGAATTCAGGATCCAGCTGAATCACCACATTGTCGCTTGCATCTAAGACCGACCTGGTCTCTTTATTGTCGAAGAGGGCACATTGGAGAATGAACTTTGTATGATGTGTTGCCACCAAAAAAGTAGCTACTAGGTGGATGTTACTCTCGACGATCCTCTTTATCCCAATGCTTGGGTTCGTCACCTTTGTTTGAGCTATGAATTTGGCCATGTCCACGTGGCCAATTTTGGTGTCCCGGATGTCATCGACATTTGAGGAGACTGACATGAGTGGGAAAATGCCCTGATATTTGTATTTCATGGTCTTCACCTTTTTCAGAGATGCTTCAGACATGGGAACTGGTTTTAGTCGGACAAGTGTCAATGAGTAAGAGTTCTCTGAAGATACTGCAGACATGATTATGAGATTAGAGGAAAGTGGATGAATGGAGAAAGTGTAATTTAAGTGATCATGGTCAACAGAGGTCACTTAAAAAGGCCAAGTTAGAAAAAAGATCAAAAAATGAGGAAGAAAGGGAAAGGAAAAAGACAAAACAAAAAATCCTCTGGAGTTAGGAAAATCTGGAGGAAGGATGTACGGGTGACAAAATTTGCCACCCCTATAGGTTGAAGTAAAAAAAGATGCAAGGGCGGTGAAATTCGCTACCTATGCATGTTTGGCCTGCACAGGCAGTGAATTTTGCCACCCATATAGGCTAGAGGAGAAAGAGGTAGAGGTGGCAAAATTTGCTGCCCCTACAAGAAAGGACTGCACGGGCAGCAAAATTCACTGCCCTTATAGGAAAAGAAAGAAACATGGAGGGGCAAAAAAAATTGCCGCCCCTGCAGGTAAGGACTGTATAAAAGAGGACGCGAGGGCAGCAATTTTCACCACCCCTACGCACAAGGATTACTTGGGTGGAAAAATTTGCCGCCCTTGTAGCTAAAAAGGCTTGGGGGCCAAGGCATAGGCGGTAAAATTTGCCGCCCAAGATGGCTTTGAGAGGAAACCCATGGATAAAGGAGAGGAACAGTGTTTTAAGCCATCCCTGCAGGTACGTAGGCATGGAAGGTCGATGAGGGGGGAAGGGATCTCAAGAAGAAAACAATAAATACTCAAAATAAAATGAAAAGAAGAAAAAGACGCTAAGATAGAAGAAGAAAAGATGATAAAAACTAAAAACAAGACCTACCTAAATATATGTGCATGCCACAAGGTCAAATCTACCAATTCACACTTCAAGTCATTCGCTAGATCATCTAGACGCAAAGGGCAGGAGGAGAGGAGGAAGCAATGAGAAGAAATAGGGTTCAAATCAGTTTATATGGGGTGAAAAACAACTCCAACAACCCACTGTACGTGGCAATAAATGTCACACATGGAAACTGAGGCATGCTTGGGCGGCAAAATTTACCGCCCTTACATGTTTTGGTGAGTTCAAACGCAAGGGCAACAAAATTTGTCGCTCTTATAAGTCAAGATGCAAGGGCGGTAAAATTTGCCACCATTGCAAGAAAAATGTTGGGGTGACAAAATTTGACGCCTTTGCTTTACAAAGGTCAAAATACACTGGCAGCAAAATTTGTTGTCCGTGCACAAAAATGAAAGAAAAGACCAACTCTGGAAGAGGCAGTTTGGGGGAGGGGTTCCTTGGTCGCAACGAGATCGTAACCACTCTCACGTTCCTAGGCCAAGATGAGAACGAATTCAAAACTTGTCTCAAAAACAAATTTAGAGAGACAAAAGATGAAACGGACAAGTTTTGTATGGGGTTATTCTCAAAAATGAGCTAAGCTAATTTTGGAAATAACAGCTGGCTCTTATTGGGGAACTTTCATTAATTAAATTGATTAGCGAGAGTAGAAACCAGTCTCTAAGTGCCTTCATCCAAGCCATTGGGCTATGGAGTCAGGCTAAAAAGGAAAAAAAAAATAGACCAAACATAAAAATTATACATATATATAAATAGACTTTTCCAAGCCTCAAGGATTAAATAGCTTCAGATGCTGCCCACTATGAGGTAATGTGAATGGTGTTCCATCTTGGTACTCTAGCAAGAAACTAACTTCACCATAGAGCTGTCGAATGGTGAACGGGCCTCTCCACAGGGAGTCAAATTTTCCATGCATCCCTTTTGGTTCTTGCCTCTTATCCCACAACAAGACTTGATCTCTGACTTGGAATTTGCAAACTTTAGCTTTTTTTATCAAAGAGTGCCTTCACCCAGTTCTGATGTTCTGTAATTTGATCCACTACCATGGTTCGATGCTCATTTAGCTTATTTAAACACATGATTCTTTTGTCAACCGAGCTTTCGAAGGTTGAGTCTTTGATTGCTTTAGTTAACCTGAGCGCTAGCAGTTCAAGGGTGATGGGGATTTTTGCATTTAAACCATAAAGAAGTTGGAAAGGGGACATACCTATAGCCCTTTTGGGTGTTATTCTATCCGCCCATAAAGCATCATACAATGCTTTGTGCCACGTTCTCTGATTGTCATCCACCAACTTTGTGATAATAGTAACCAGGTTCTTATTACTCAATTCTGCTTGGCCATTTCTTTGAGAAAAATAATCTGAAGTATGGGATAAGGTAATCTCATAATAAAAACAAAATTGAGTAATTTCATGTGATGAAAAATAGGCTGCATTATCTATTATGATCTTTAGTGGGACCCCAAATCTGGAGATGATATTTTCTTTGAGAAAGCTGCATACCACTTCAGATGTAGCATGCTTGGTTGGGATGGCCTCCACCCACTTAGTAAAATAATCTATTGCTGTGAGGACATAATCATGTTCAGCACTTGAAGATGGGTTGACTACCCCAATAAAGTGTATACCCCACTATTGAAATGGTTCCTCGATCACTACTGGCTTGAGAGGCAATGCAGGAAGCTTAGGCTTTCCAACAAATTGTTGGCACAATTCACACCTATGCACCCATTTGTAGGCATCCTGGAAAAGTGTGGGCCAATAATACCTTACTCGTAAAATTTTGTGCACTATCACTGGTGCAGAAAAATGTCCCCCACAGGCCAGATTATGGAAAGATTCTAAGAGTCTTTCTTGTTGCACCTTGTTAACACAATGAAGAAATGCCCCATCCAGGTTTCTCTTGTAAAGACCATTGTCCCATAGAATGTAACCACCTGCTTTCAATTTAACATTCTGTTTCTCTTTAAAAGAAAGATGAGCAGAACACTCACCATATGTCAAAAAATGAGCAATGTTAGAATACCACTCATCAGTAGTGGCAACAAAGAGGACCGTAGGCATGCCTTCGATCAATACTTCTTCACTTTCTGCTTCATCTGGAATGTTGTTGGCAATCAACTGGCAAAGACCCCTTCCCCATACAAGCTTGGTTGGTTTGATGTCTAGATCAAACTCTTGAGTCTTGGCAATCTAGTTACCTCTCTTCGTACTGAACTCCTGCTGAGTCAAAATAGATTTTACTGTTGTGTCTAGTACGAGAACTTTGGTGTGAGAGTTTAGGATATAAAACCTGAAATGTTTGACTGCTTTGACCATAGCATATGCATGCTTCTCTATAAGGGAATATTTTAGCTCATGATCCTTGAGTGGACAATTCATGAATGAGATAGGAGATTCTACATCTTCTGGATTTTGCTGGACCAAAATAGTTGATAGTGTATGTTCGGAGGCATAACTATATATTTTGAAACTTTTAGTATAATCTAGACAGACCAAGACTGGTGCACAGGCGATTGCTTCCTTAATCTCTTTGAATGTTGATTTACCCTCAGTAGTCCACATTAATGTAGCATTGCCCTTCATCATGTTGACAATGTGACGAATTTTCTCAGCAAATTCAGGAATAAACCTTTGGAAAAAATTCACCTTTCCAAAGAAAGAGTGAACTACAGTCTTACTGGTAGGTAGAGTAAGTTCTTGGATGGATTTGACTCTTTTTTAATCAATTTTAATACCTTCTCGAGACATGATGTGTCCGAGAAGTTTTCCTTCAGTTACTCTGAAGACAAATTTCTTTGGGTTTAAAGAGATACCATTTTGACGACAGCGTTCCAATATTTTTTACAAATAGTGAACATGCTCATAACGATGTTTTAAAAACACTGTCAAATCATCCAGGTATACTACAATGAATTTTCCCATCTCATCTTTGAAAGAAAGATCTATCGCCCTTTGAAAAGTGGTGCCTACATTTATCAGACCAAAAGGCATTCTTCGATAAGTGAATGTGCCCCAAGGTGTGGTGAACGTTGTCTTGTGCTGATCTGCTTTTCTGACTTCGACTTGATTGTACCCCAAAAAATCATCTAGCATTGATAACATTTCTAAACCTGTTACCATCTGCAAGACTTGATCCATAATAAGAAGGGGGTAGTTATCTTTTAAAGATAACTGGTTTAAGTTTTTAAAATCCACACAAATTCAAATTTTGCCATTCTTTTCCCTAACAAGCACTATGTTGGCAATCCATGTTGATTGATGGATTGGAAAAATTATCTAGGCATCAAGCATCTTTTGTATCTCAGCTAAAATAGTACCTGAAATTTTTGGATTATATTGCTTGGATTTTTGCTTATAAGGTACAAAGTTGGCTTTTAGGGGAATGTCGTGACGGATGTCATTTGGCCTGAGTGATTTCATATCATCATAGGAATAGGCCAATACATCCATATATTGGCAGAGTATACTAGCAAGCTCAAATCTTTCTTCGGGAGTGCAGCATTTTCCAATGTTTACCATCTTAGGATCGTGTTTGGTTCCCAAGTTGACCTGATCAAAATCTTGGGAAGAATTTGAATCTATTCGCTGTTGTTTAATAAACATGTCATGGTTATAAAACAACTTCTCTAGGAAAACTAGACCTTTGGGAATCCTATTCCCCCTAAGCTATAGGAAATCTTCACCTGTATTCATATTTGGCTCGACAGTTGCTTCACATTCTCGGAATTCACTACCTTCAAAACGCAGTTGTTCAAAACTATCCTTTTGCTCTAAGAAGGCAATGATTTGATCATAATTGTTAAATACTTGCCAATGGCTAGCATTATCGAGTACACTTGGCCAAAAGACCAGCTCGATAGTGTACTTATCTCCCTTAAAGTCTGGGTGAGGAACTAGAAGGGTGGTAGAGACAGCCAATGCATCTACTCAGTCATTGAATTCCCTTGGAATGATAGAGATGTTGAAAGCATCAAAATTTTCAATCTGATCCCAGACCAGGTTGCGATAGTGGCACAACCTTTCATTTTTCATCTGATAGAGGTTCCTCACCTGGCAGACTATCAACTCAGCATCCCCTTTAGCATGGAGTAGCCTAATGCCCCTTTCTCTGGCAGCCTGTAGTTCGAGTAATAGGGACTCGTACTCAGCCGTGTTGTTGGTATTATTGAACTACAATTTTTAGGATGAATGAATAATGTCTCCCTGAAGAGATACCAGCATAACCCCAGCTCTTGAACCAGTAGAGGAGCAACTGCCATCAAATTTTAAGGTCCATACCTCATTAGACATTGTCTTTTCTTTGAAAACTCTTTTGTTTGGGGAAAGGGGCTCTTCCATGTGTTCATTTTGATTTGTTGATTTTCTTGCTGTGCCAGCTGAACACGATCTCAAGTCATTACCCATAAGAGTTTCATCAGATGTCTCATGGGTTCCATCTGTAGATAGGAAGTAGTTGCCCATGCCTGAGGATTCAAATAAAATTTGAGCTTCTGGTGCTGATGATCGGGTAACTACATACCTTGCTTCTTTTTTAGGAAGCAACTTCTCCATGACACCTTGAACTGAAATCCTTGCTTCTGATAAGTTCATATTTAGCTCACCTCCAACATCTTTGCAAAAATTCTGCCCAAGCAGGATGCCATAAGATGCTGGAACATCGGCCACTAAAACTGTCATTTTTATCTGCTTTTCTAGAAAAGCCACGAAGGTATATTGAACATCTTTTATTTAACCAAGGAGAGGGACTTGCTTATTTTTTATGAAAAAAACCTCCCAAAGGTTTTGGTCAAAGTTAAGCCAAGAGAATCTGCCACTTTCACAGGAATGACATTATCTGAAGCTCTAAAGTCTGATACAATTACTCAGTTTATAACCATTTATAAGTAGGGAAACATAGAAAGGTTCTATTTTCCCGGGAGCAACAGGAGGAGTCGCAACAAGATTGTTTTAGGTTGGTTTATATTTAGGGGGATCATGAATGGCCTTCAAAGAATCTTGTCCTACGGGGACAGCTTTGTTTTTTACATATTCTGCTAACCTATCAAACTATTTTGGGTTAGCCCTTAAACATTCAACCTCTGTCATTTGAATTTTAGTCTTTCTAGCATGATTAATTATATCAAATAATTGAAAAGAACTTGCAACAGAGAAAGAGAGTCCATCATCAGGGACTTTAATAGGTGTGGCACTGGTCTGGGCAACGGAAGTGGAAGGTATGGCGTGGTTGGAGGTACTTACTTTTTTATGAATTACCTGCTTTTTGATTGTGGAGGTAATGGGGTCCCATGTTTAGCGATGGAAACCGCTGGTCGAGGTTCCTCTTCTGCCTTTCCTTTGTCAGTCTGGGAAGTTGACTGATTCTGAGATCTGGTGAAAATAGTGTAAGATCCATCCAAACCTTCCCCTTTACTTCCAGCTTCATCCTGGTAATCTAAGAAACCAATATTGGAGTCACCAGCTAATTCTTCTTCTTACTCATCAAAGAGATTAGCATCTTCTTGTCGGTCCAACTGAGGTTGAAATAAATTGTCATGCTCAGCCTTCAGATAATCGACCACTAAATTGGCAGGTGCTGTTTCAATGGCCAATCTCCCTAGAGGGGGAGGTAGGCGATTGGATTGCCCTTGGTTCTAGGTAGCATTACCCTAATACTACTAGTTTTAGAATGTTCTCTTGGGTGCATCTCGATAGGTAGGAGCAGACGTACCTTGGGCTATTTGCCTCTTCAAAGCTATTAGTTCATTCATCAATTTCTACACCATAAGATCTATAGTACCTGAAGAACTTTCAGCAGATGAAGAGAATTTATTTTTACTAAGGTCTTTTTTGATCTTACCTGCCAAGATAAGATCATCCTCAATCTCAGTAGCCAAACTTTGAGCCAAGGCTAGATCCATAGGGCCAGCTCGCCTCAACAGGAAACTTACTTTGGGAAGCTACAAATGGATAAAAAAGCACTTGAGATTTTTTGGCGTGGGTTGAGCCACAATTGGAATCTGGTTTTTCAACTTCTTAAATTTAGCTATGAAATCCCTCATGGGTTCTTGGGACTCTTTTTTCAATTGTGTTAGCTGAGCTAACAAAGCATGTGCATCTTCAGCAGTGTTAAACCTAGATTTGAATTTGGACTTGAGCGTATCCCAGTCTGCTACTGACCCAGCCTGCAGGTGATAGAACCAATCCGCGACAGCTCCTTGCAAAGTTTCTACAAAAATTCTAATTGCTACATCCTCGAATTCCATGGGAATCACGCCACATGCTATGGAGAAAGTGGAAATATGCTCATCGGGATGAACCTTTCCATCACCAAAAAACTTAGGAATTTTTTTTCTAGAGCTACGAGGTAGTTCATGCAGAGGTGCAGTCAAATTAAGAGGACTAAAGGAATTACCCCACGGGCCTTGAGCCATTATGTTAGGATGATTAAATGGTGGGATAACAAACCTTGGTGGGGTATTTATAGGCAAGGCATGATTGACGATAGAAAAGATGCTCTTCCTTATGGGGGTGATCTGATAAGGTCAGAAGGAAGACTTCTAGATCGTTGGAGGAAAGGCAGAGGAGGAAACAGGTCAAAATTGCTCTGATGTGCCAACTCAAACACAGGGTCAAAAACACCCTTAGATCTTTGGCTTCTAGTATAGCATGGAGTTACCAGATTTTAAATGGAAAAGGGACTGAAACTGCTTCAAGTTGGAGCATGAGGCTTCAAAATGCACATTTGTGTCCCCAGCAGAATCGCCAAAAAATTGTTGGATGAATATTTTGTCATCAACTAACTGATGACAAAATAGGTATATCAACCACAGCATAGGGAGATTTACACCATGAATAGTATGGGTTTACCAGATTTGGATGAAGTAAATCTCTCCTCTCATCAAGGGGAGGTTCCCTATAAATATTTACATGCCATATGTATGTATATAATTAAGCAAAAAATAACACATGAGGTGGTATAACAAAATCTACCTCTCTTTTTTCAGAGGTAATGTACAAAGAATAAAAGAGGGAAATCTTGGTCTTTGCTAACAACACTCCTCTTCTTTCAAGAATGGTATCAAATGGGAAGGAGATCACCTGAAGTGACAAGGTCAACAAGAGCACTCACATAAGCACAAAGTCTTCCGTAGCTTCTTTCACCAATCTAGAATAGGCGTAACCATAGAGTAAAACGAAGCACAAAGTCTTCACCTGAAACTACAAAAGATAACTAAATCTCAAAGATAAAGGTAGCTCAAAGTCTATCCTCTACCTTTTAGAAGTGCTCTCAGATAATATTAACACACCCACTTTGCTTATTAAATTAGATAAACAAGAGATCATCAGGAAAGAGAACATAAGAAACTATTTCCTAGACAACATAGATAACTTCAACACAAAATTTGAAATAGACCCGCTTCTCATTCATTTAACAAAATATGATTTACAAGTTTGAGCACAAAGTCTCAAAAATTGCTTCAATTTCAGTAGAATGTTTGTTCTCTATTTTTCCAAGATCATTTACAAATGAGGTCTCCACTATATATAGGGAGAAAATCCTCAAAAACTAGAAAATAACAAAATACAAAAATATCTCAGTCAAAGATGACTCATCTTTGACTTTGAGATATTTTTCTGAAATATTTACATGTAATTACATCTTACAAAATTGCATGCACTTTTCACAAAACAAAAGTGCATAAGGAAAGAAGAAGAAAGAAGGGGAAAAATTCAGTTCTTGCTGCCAGATTTCTTCATATGGGCATCGTACATAGTGATGGATGCCTAAATTTCTACACTGTTTGGTGCAACCGTGTTCTTGGAGATGATTCTAGCTTTGATTAATGCATCCTTCAATGCTATGATGGCCTTAGCATGACCAGTTAACCTAGATTTTAGATTTTCTAAAGTTAACTGAGCGTCTAGAATATTGTCCACAGAAGACATTGAGAAGGATTTTTTTCAAAATCTCTTCAAATCATCTCTTTAAAACTTTGAATCATTTCTTCTGCCAGGAGAAATTGATTGTCCTTAGAGGTTAGGTCACAAGGCATCTCTTCCAGTTTATTTAGCAGGCTTAGATCACTCTTCTCACTAGCCTCCTTGGAAGCTTTGAGATCATCAATTAAATCTTTGAGTACCTAGATCCTGAAAATTAGTGACTCCTTGATCTCAACATAAGAGTCCTTGCTGGAGATGACACTGATAGATATTAAGGTGATTTTCTTCAGATCCCTCATCTCCTTCTATTTGCTAAGATCTTTTTTTGAATTATCAATCTCTTGAGAGATAAGAGAGACAAAGTCATCCAACTCCACTCTTACCTTCCTCATCTTACCCATCCTTTCTGCAACCTCTGATAGCAAAGAAACTCCCTGTGTATGCATTCTTTCAATATAATCCTCCAAGACTTTTCCCTTCAAGTAAGTCTTCTCTGCTTTTTGAATGACTGGGTCATCTATGGAGAAGGCCTCTGGAGTTGCCACTTCAGGGGGAAGAGTTAAGAAGGCATCATTTATCCTTTTAAAATGGTAGGTCGAGCCTTGCAGAGTCAACTGGGGGTAATATGAGTATACTGGGGTCATCTTTCTACCCCCCTTTGTGGTCAAGCCTAGAAAATTTTACATTGCGGTAGCTATGTACACAAGGTACGAAGTCATATAAAAATTGTAAGAAGTCTATACCTTGGTTAGCTGCTCATGGAGGGCGTTGCTGATCTGCTCTCCCCAAAAGATGACCTATTTGCCTTGGAGGATGATTTTAATGAATAGGTACATCCATTCATGGAACAGTGAAGACGACGAGAGGCCTCGTACCCTACTGATAAGGGTGATCAAGTCACCAACATCCTCAATGAAGTCACTCCTCAGAAAGTTTTGTGGCCATCTTGATAAGTTGGTCTTGGGGGTCTTCAACCATTTGTAGTTCATTACTTTCTTTGCCCTCTCAGGGTCTTTGTTGTATTCCTTTTAGGCATTCATGAAGTCAATCTTAGTTACTTCGGTGGCTGGAGGGCACATGAAAACTTTATCAATGAATTCGGGATCCAGTTGAATCACCACATTGTCACTTGCATCTGAGACCGACCTGGTCTCTTTGTTGTAGAAGTGGGCACATTGGAGAATGAACTCTGTATGATGTGTTGCCACCAAAAAGTGGCTACCAAGTGGATGTTACTCTTGATGATCCTCTTTATCTCGGTGCTTGGGTTCATCGCCTTTGTTTGAGCTATGAATTCAGCCATGTCTACGTGGCCAATTTCGGTGTCCCAGATGTTGTCGACATTTGAGGAGACCAATGTGAGCAGGAAGATGCCCTGATATTTGTATTTCATGGTCTTTGCCTTTTTTGAAGATGCTTCAGACATGGAAACTAGTTTTAGTTGGATAGGTGTCCATGAGCAAGATTTCTCTGAAGGTACTACAGACATGATTATGAGATTAGAGGAAAGTGGATGAATGGGGAAAATGCAATTTAAGTGATCATGGTCAACGGAGGTCACTTAAAAAGGTTGGGTTGGAAAAAGGACCAAAAAATGAGGAAGAAAGGGAAATAAAAAAGATAAAACATAAAATCCTCTAGAGTTAGGAAAATCTGGAGGAAGGATGTACGGGTGGAAAAATTTGCTGCCCCTGCAAGTTGAAGTAAAAAAAGATGCAAGGGTGGCAAAATTCACCGCCTATGTATGTTTGGCCTGCACAGGTGGCAAATTTTGCCACCCTTATAGGCTAGAGGAGAAAGAGGTAGAGGCGGCAAAATTTGCTGCCCCTACAAGAAAGGACTGCATGAGCGGTGAAATTTGCCACCTTTGTAGGGAAAGAAAGAAACATAGAGGGGCGGCAAAATTTTCCACCCCTGCAGGTAAGGACTATACAGAAGGGGATGCGAGGGTGGCAATTTTCACTGCCCTTACACACAAGGATTGCTTGGGTGGTGAAATTCATCACCCTTGTAGCTAAAAAGGCTTGGGGGCCGAGGCACGGGTGGTGAAATTCGCTGCCCAAGATGGCTTTGAGAGGAAACCCATGGGTAAAGGAGAGGAACGGTGTTTTAAGCCGTCCCTGGAGGTAGGTAAGCATGGAAGGTTGACCTGGGGGGAAGGGATCTCAAGAAGAAAATAATAAATACTCAAAATAAAATGAAAAGAAGAAAAATATGCTAAGATAGAAGAAGGAAAGATGATAAAAACTAAAAACAAGACCTACCTGGAAATCTACGCATGCCACAAGGTCAAATCTGCCAATTCGCACTTCAAGTCATTCGCTAGATCATCCAAATACGAAGGGCAGGAGGAGAGGAGGAAGCAATGAGAAGAAATGTGGTTCAAATCGGTTTATATGGGGTGAAAAACAACCCCAACAACCCACTGTGCGTGGCAATAAATGCCGCACATAGAAACTGAGGCATGCTTGGGCAACAAAATTTACTGCGCTTGCATGTTTTGGTGAGTTCGAATGCAAGGGCAGCAAAATTTTTTGCCCTTATAGGTCAAGATGCAAGGGCTATAAAATTTTCTACCATTGCAAGAAAAATGCAGTGGTGGCAAAATTTGCCGCCCTTGCTTTACAAAGGTCAAAATACACTGGCGGCAAAATTTGTCACCCATGCACGAAAATAGAAGAAAAGACCAACTCTGGAAGAGGCAGTCTGGGGGAGGGGTTCCTTGGTCGCAACGAGATCGTAACCACTCTCACATTCCTAGGCCAAGATGAGAATGAATTCAAAACTCGTCTCAAAAATAAACTTAGAGAGACAAAAGACGAAACGGACAAGTTTCGTAGGGGGTTGTTCCCAAAAATGAGCTAAGTTGATTTTGGAAATAACAATATTCAGACAATATTTTCCCAACCATGACCCTTTTGGGAATAATTAAAATAATAGAGAAACATCCTCTCATAATCATGAGGTCTCTACTATTGATGTGGTTCTTAGTGAACTCATTGTTGAGGAAACCATGGCCCAAATCAATTATTCTTCCCCTCCACTTATTGAGGTAGTGGAATCACCTTCTATTCCTTTAGAAACCAAAACAAAGATCAACTCTTCCCCTTTATCCACTTATTGAGGTAGTGGAGCTACCAACCTCTCCTTTGGAAGACATATCAAAAGAGGCAACCATTACCAACATACATTTCTCTTCTATCATAAAGCAATCCACTCTTCCTTTGGAAAGCATTCCTAAGGAAGAAGTCACCTTATTTACCCCTCCCATGAAAGAATCACCTTCCCAAACATTGGAGTCTTTGATTGAGGAAAATAAAAAGGTAATTGATCCCCTTTCTTGACCCATGGTTTTGTCCTTCAAGACTAATATCGAAGGAACCAAACCCGTCTATAAGCCTTTTTCTAGACTTGTTCAAAACTTGGAGTACCTATCCCAACCCGACATGGATTATGCCACATTTTGGAACTATCTTGGGCCTTCATATCTAACCAAGAAAGAACCCTCAACCATACCATTGTCAACCCAACCTTCCACTTCCATTAGTGAACCCACCATCACCCCAACCAAACTAGTAGAAACCTCTACCTCTCAAACCATAGTTGAACCAATCAAACCAACTCCGCCCAAAGTAATCTAAGTACCTTCTACCATCCCAATAAATCCCATCAAAAACCTAGGCATGCTCTCTACTTATAGCCTTACTCACCCTATGTTAAATTTGGACTTAGAATCATCTAGCCCATAAAATAAACCCCATGCTAATCCAACCAAGAAAGTGGATCCACCTAGGATCTCGAAACCTAAAACCTTACCACCCATTTCTACCTTGCCTTCTATTTTAGGAACATATCCTTCTTCCATCCTATGATATCATTATTCCATTAATAATACACATCTCACAAAGACAACCCAAGACTAACCTCCTCTTCTAGCTACACCTATACCTATTCTTTCCACACCTTCTACCTCCAAACCCTCCACTACCAAACATTCTACTTCTAACCCTTCTATTTCCAAACCACCCACTACCAACCCTGCTATTTATAAACCTTCTACCTCTAATCCATTAACTTCCAAACCATCTACCTCCAAGCCATTAAATTCTAAAACACCATCCTCAAAGAATATTCCACTACCTAAAACCCCCATTGTGAAGCTTACTCTTGAGAAGGCTTCCACCCTGAAAGCCAAAGCCAAAACCCCAACACCATTATTACCTTTGCTTGAGTCTTACTTAACCATCTTGTAAAGATTATTTAGATATTCTTGCTTGAATATGCCTCCTATAAAACCATTTGACCCTCATAGTCCTAATCCATCCTGGTTTAATGACAATATGATTTGTTCATACCATATAATGTTAGAACATGATATGGAGAACTGTAAATCTCTCTAAGTCTTAGTCCATTAGTTATGTTTTAATGATGACCTATTATCAAAAGAGCCTCCCATGATCCCACTACCACTCCAAAAACCAAAATTAACCACCCAACACTTACCTACTCCCACACTATCATCTAAGAGTGAGGAGGAACTGAAGCAGTCCTCTAGCCCAACTCTTCCCCAAATCCATACCATCTATGTGATCACATGATCACAAACCAAACAAAAGGAAAGGGGAAGGCAAAGGTGTCCATTCTATGGACATACTCTTCTTCCACCACCCAATTATCTAACTAAAGCCAAACACCCTCACCTTCACCCAATCCCAAGGTGTCCATCTTGGGTACCTCTCAATCCAACCCTTTTGAGTCAATCTAAAGAGTAGTTATAAAGAAACTTCACCAAACACCAATGAAGATGAGTTTATATGAACTAATCAATACCTCGCCCCATCACCTCGAGGTAGTGATAGAGGCTTTACAGTCCATAAAGGTTTAACTAAAATATCCACAACCTCTAGCAGCCTTTGTTAGATCCCTCCATATTTTCACCCTTGTTACCTTTAAAGATTTAGAAATACCCTTTGTTCATCCCCAAGATCTAGATTCTCCCCTCTTTATTACCAGATACATCAACCAAACTTGCATCAAGAGGGTTATGATTGATGGAGGAGCTAGCAACAACATTATCTCCTCCTATGCATATGACCAACTAAAATTACTAGAGAACATTATGCTATAAACCATAGTGTTTCTCTACTCCTTAAATGACACTATGGAAAAAACTTGAAGAACTATCATCCTCCACATTCATTTAGGACCTCACACATTTCTTGAGCTCTTGTATGTAGTATAAGGTGAGTTTTAGTATAATGTTCTATTTGGATGCCCTTAAATCCATTCCATGAATTGTGTGACATCTACCCTACATCTATGCATCAAATTTAAGCATGAGGGTCAAGTAGTTACCATACAAGTTGACCCAAGTCCTTTCACATCATGCAACATGAATTACTAGCCAAATGATGTTCTCTTCCTTCCATCAACCAAACCTTCACCAGTCAAAGATGAATCCACCTCTTCCACTAACCACAACTTAATTAGCTCATCCATCTCTTCTACCCAAATCCCCATGAAGAACCCCTTGAAATCAACATTCTAATGTCTCTTGCTTGGGTAGTATCACCTTTCGACCTTGGACACCTTCCCTACTCCCCAAGAGTATGAGAATCTTGACCAAAACCCTAGTTATGATCCTAATATTAGAACCATTGTTCCTTTTAAGCCTCCTAATCTCTAAACTAATCTTATCTATCAAGAACTTGATCAATGGATTTTTTCCACCTCTACCTCATGTTCTACTCGACCATTCACCTCCAATTTCTCATATCTATATAAACTAGAGTTCTCCAAGACATACCTTCATATGTGTGCTTAGAAGGGATTTGATTTAGGACGTTATGAGCAAGGAACACATGAGTTATTTCTATGTAAGATCCAAAATCCTTGTGAGAGATTTGGTCTCAGATTTTCTCCACCTAAAGAGCCAACCAATTCACCTCTCATTACTATCATTGATGAGGAATTACCATCCTCATCAACCACTTCACCATCAGAATATGAGGATCTCGATATCATTCCCACTAAATTTTTTTTCATCGACATGACTAGCCTTAGACTCTTAACTTATCAAAAGGATGGGGAAATCATAACCATTCCTTGTACTCATCCTAAGATGGTAAAAGATGACTCTCCTACCATTATTATTGTTTGATGTCAAGATGATGATTCCATTCTCACCTATCTTGGTGCAGAAGATTCCTCTATCCACAAATCTCTCCCTCTTGAGACTTCAACTATGTTGAATGAATCCACCATTGATGTCAACTTGGGTATTCAAGATAATCTGCACATTGTCAAAATCATCCAATCTCTAGATTCCTCAGAGACTCATAATTTTCCCTCTTTCTTGTAAGATCATAGCATATAATTCACTTGGTCTTATAGTGACATGTTAGGAATTGACCCTTCTATCAGTACCCATAATATTTTTACTACTTGTGATGCCAAGCTTGTCAAGCAAAAGCTTCATTATATATACCCTCACACAGTCCTTATCAAAGAAGAGCTTCAATGCCTCTTGTAAATGAATTTCATCCAACCCATTAAGTATCCCTAATGGGTCTTGAATGTCTTCCCAGTCACCAAAAAATAAGGGGACTTTGCATTTGTGTGGAATTTTTGATCTTAACCTTGCTTTCCCAAAGGATGACTTCCCTTTTGCCAAGCATTGGCTAGCTTCTTGATCTTAAGGAATAATATGAGATGATATCTCTTATGGATGGTTTATCAAGCTATAATCAAATCTTGATTTCCCCTTAAGACTAATTTAAAACTACTTTTATCACCTCATGGGGAACCTTCTGCTATAAGGTCATGCCTTTTGATCTAAAAAATGCTGGTGTAACCTACCAACATGCCATGACCTTATCCATAAAATCATAGAGGGTTATGTACATGACCTTCTTGGGAAATTTAAATTCCATAAATATCACTTAGTAGTTCTCAAGGTCATTATTGAATGCCTCATCCATTACCATGTTCACCTTAACCCCAAGAAATGCATTTTTAGGGTATTATTAGGAAAGCTCCTTGGCTTTATCATCTCTCTTTGAGGAATCAAATTTGATCCTAAAAAAATCAATTCAATCCTCAACATACCTCCTCCAACCCACTTCAAGCAACTCTAAAGTTTATAGGGGAAGCTCCAATCCTTTCATCACATCATATCTCATCTATCTAATAGATGTCAACCTTTCCATCACCTTCTAAAAAAGGATGTATCTTTTAAGTGGAATAAGGATTGTTAACACACTTTTGATTCACTTAAAGAGTACTTGATTTATCCACCCATCCTCATTCCTCCCAAAGAGGATCAACCTTTTTACCTTTATATTTTTGTCACCAGCCACTCCTTAGGGGCAATGCTTGCACATCATGATGAGTAGTATAAAGATAAAATTGTCTACTATATAAGTCATATACTTATAGAGTATGAGACTCAATACACCCATACTAAAAACCTTTACCTCACCTTGGTCTTCATGGCTTCAAAAATCCACCACTACCTTCTTAACCATAAGACCTATGTCATAACCAACACCAACCCACTCAAGTATATGCACTCCAAGCCATACTAAAACTAACATATGGCTAAGTGGATCATGCTCTTAGTTGAGTTTAACATTGAGTTCCTCTAGTAGAATTCAATTAAATGGCAAGTCATTATTTCCTAATTAGTCAGAGCACCTTTGATAGACAACCAACCTTCTCCTCTTTAGTTTCTCGACGAGTCCATCATGACTCTTTCTCAAGAGAATGTCACATATAAAATGACCATGTTCTTCAATGGATCAAAGTGCCAATGTCATGGGGGTTCTTGTATCATTCTCATCCCCCTCGATGGTGAACCCCTTCCTTTATCTTTCAAGCTTGATTTTTATTGTACCAATAAGATGGTTGAGTATGAAGCCCTAGTGATAGGTCTCCAAACTACATTAGCTTTGAGAATCAAGACAATCAATATTTTTGGTGACTCCCAACTCATGGTCAATCAAATCAATGCCTATTATCAATGTAAAAATGACACCTTGAAATAGTATAAATAGCTAGTTAATGTACTCTTAACATCATTTGAACATTACCTTATCTAAGCCACTCCATGATCTACAAATAAGTTCATCAATATAATGGTCTCCCTTGCTTCCCAAATCCCATCTTCACCTTTTGAATATAATAAATTTTTCACTATACATCATCTTACTAAGCCTTCTTATATCAAATCAAACCCTCCTCCCATATTTAGTGTGGAGGTGACCCAACCTGACCTTTGGTATAAGCAGATTTTTTACTATCTCAACCTGTGCATTGTCCCCTCCAATATTTCTAGGAATGGTTTAAGAACATTTATCTAGAGTACCTCTCATTATACCATACTAGGGGGAATTATTTACAAGCATGGCTTTAATGGTCTCCTTTTCCATTGCTTATATAATCATGAAATTTCTCATGATATTAGAGAAATGCATGATGGGATTTATGGGGGACACTTTAGTGGCATAGCTATCGATAAACATATCCTTCGCCTTGGCTACTATTGGCCCACCCTTAACCAAGACTATTGTGATTATGTGAATAAATGTGTTAAATTTAAACAACATGCCAATTTATATCATGCACCTAGTCATAGCCTCTAATTATCTAAGGGTTTTTAGCCCTTATTGTAATGGGGATTGGATCTTATTGGTGAAATTAACCCCCATTCTTCATAGCAACATCATTCTATCATCACTGTGATAGAATATTTCACCAAATGGGTAGAGGCTATTCCTCTCCTTTCAATCAAAGCTAAAAAGATTATTGATTTCATTAACCATCATATTATCTATCATTTTGGTGTTCCTCACAAGATAATCATATATAATGGTAAATATTATAGAATTTGAAAAGTATAAGGTCTTTGTGACGTGTTTGGCATTACGTTGATTTTCTCCTTGCCCTATCATCCACAAACTAATGGACAAGTTGAAGCTTTTAACAAAACCCTTAACAACATGCTAACCAAAATGGTTAGTGCATCCAATTGAGATTGGAATTTACACATCCCTTTTACCTTATGTCAATATTGTACTAGCATTAGAACCCCTATGAGTGATACCTCTTTCTCTCTTATTTTTGTATAAAAAGTTATCTTACCTCTCAAATTCCAAATTCCCTCTTTTCATGTATCCCTACAAGATATTATTTTTTAGAGTGATTATCATCAAGAATATTTAGCCCAACTTGAGTTACTTGATGAGCATTATTTGGCTTCACTTAACTATCTTTGTGTTTATCAAGAATGAATCAAGTGCACCTATAAAAAATACCTATGAGAATGAAAATTCAACATTGGAGACCTTGTATTAAAAGAAAATCAGCATGTAACCATATGGATAAAAGTAAGTGGGCCAATTTAACTTTTAATTGGCATGGACCTTATATCATTATGCATATGTATGGATCAAGAGCTTATCGGTTATCCTCTCTTGAAGGGAAGCTAGAACTTGAGCCTCTCAATGCTTCATATATGCATCCTTTATTTTGTTAAATAGGATCAAACTCACCTTCTCTCTAACTTAAGCTCATCCCTTATTTTATGATATTTTCACCTTCACCCCCTCACTTTGAGGACTACCGATTAAAACATAGAATCATGTGATTTTCCCTCATTATTGTATCCTTAATCCTAAACATGGGTACCACAGCTTTACCCATGGCATGATTCTCATGGATACTTTTCATTCCCAATAGGAAGGAATCCCATAGTCATTATCTCTCAAAGAATCCTCTCAACCACCATTTCAGCCTTCTTATGCTTTTGATTTGCCTTCATAAAGGTAAGCCTTTAAGCCTCTATAAACTAGTCTATGTCATCAAAAGCAAAAGCATTAAAAGTCATATATCTTATGGGTCATATCTAGCATTAGAAACCTACTCCATTGAAGGATAGCTGTCAAAACCAATCAAAATTTCTCAATGTAAGGTGGACTACTCCCTTAAAGGATAGCTATCATAAAGCCTAAAACAAGCCTCAACAATCTTAAATTACTTCCTTGAAGGATGGCTAGGCAAAAGCATTTGTCAAAAGCAAGCAATTTATTGGAGGCTTCTCACATTGATTAGATTCCCCATCCTCTCAATGAAATAATAAAAATATCAAAAGACCCATTATTTGGAAGTTGTAATTGGCTTTCATGAGTAGACTTCCTACATCAATTAGTCTACACCATCTATGACATAGATTTTTTCATACTGATTCTTTGGGAACCTATAGAAGAGGCAATATAACCACACATAAAGGTTCCTTTACCATCCATCTCCCCTTTATACCCTCTATAAAACAAGGGGCTTTCACCTTACTTTACACTATGTGATCAAGAAACTTTTTAACCAACCAACGAATGTTGATGTGAAGCATGTGAAGGGCTTATGTTCATAATCCAATCTAACTTCAATTAGTTTTATTCCTTTCCAAATAAGAAGCATCATGTCTCCTTTTTATTTTCTCGTAACTATTTATTGATATATTCACTAGATGATTGCCTTTTGATTGTTTTCTCACATCTAGTTTTATTGTTTAACCATTTATGATTAGTCAACCTAGGCATCAATCTGATCTACGATAGTTCCATAAAGACCATCGATGGTCCACATATCAACCACTTGATGATCACCTATCAATGGGTGATGGTCAATAGTGACCATTGACAGTCCCTATGTGGTGACTGTCGATAACTTAAACCTAGGTCTAACCCACCCAACCTCAACAATAATTAACAAAACACTTAAATTCTTCCTAAACCTCTACAACTCTCCCATACCTTACCTACCTCTACCCATTTCACCCCACCCCTATACCAATTTTCATACCAAAAAACTTAGAACCCCCAATTTTTAACACCTAACCCATCCACATAACAAAATAATTAAAAATCTCAACGAAAACTACAAATTCAAGACACCCCTACCTTGTTACATGTCTTCTATCATGATGGAGCCCTCAAAACCACCATTTTGACTCAGTCCTACACTTTTCCCCTACCTTGTTACATCTTGGCTAGCTCTCAAATCTACTCTGGCCCACCTCAGTCAACTTCCACCTTCTTAGTCAAGTCTTTGACAATCCTCACTCCTTCAACTGGTAAAAACCAAATCATCATCATTTTCACACAGGATAAGTGTAAAGAGCATTGTGGGTCAATTTTTTAATGAGAAAATAAAACCTTCAATTGACCTTTTATGGTTACTTTTCTAAGGTTTCCATTTGACCACCGATGATCACTAAGTGATCACTGACAGTCAACCCTGATTGTCAACAGTCGACCCTCTAGGGTTTTTCCATCCCAATCAACACTTTCCCAAACAACCACCTTATCACAAACATGAACCCATTAGAGATCAACTCCTTCTCCACCAACCAACTAGCCCAATAACATTGCCTTGGTCATTTTGGCCCACCATTCACACTTTTTACAATAACCTTGCTTTGGTCACTTTGACTACATCAATTACCTTGCCATATTTTATGAATTTGCACTATATTTTATGCATTAACCATTTAGGTGCCTTGGAGCACAACCCTTTGTGGTCCTAACACCTACAACCATTTTATCTTCTCAAGATCACATCCAACTTTGGATACCTATGAATACATCAACCTTGCTTACGATACCTAAGTTTATAGGAATAACCCATATTAGCTATGCCTAACATTATGGCCCGATTACCCTATCACTTATCCTTTTAAGCCCAACCTACCTCAATTATGGTAGCCCAGTCTATGCATGATCTATGATATCATACTTAGTCATATTATTTATGCTTATTTGTGTTTAAATTCCCAACCAACTAACCTTGTCACCCAATGTGTGACCCATATATCTACTTATCAAACCTGAACCCAACTCTATTTCACCTCATTTAATTTTTAGTTTGAGGGGGAACACCTCCTCCCATATTTGGGGCATCCAAACTTATACCAACCTATTTGTTTTTGTTTTTCATCTTTTTGATACAAACTGCACAAGAAAAAGGGGTAAAATATAGACACTCAAAAACTACACAGGGCATTTCTAGTTGTCAATGACCCCCTTTTTACCTTAGACCACTTCCTAAGTTGACAACCACCAAACATAAGTGAAAATGACTAATTTTAGCTATTTTTACTATGTCTCTCTAATCATTGATGGTCGATCCATGACTACCAATAGTTGACCCTAACCATTGATGGTCACTTAAACTCTTGCATGATAAGAAGAATCAGTTGTAGTTTGACTGCAACTCACTCATTGATTACCAGTTGTCTAATTTTAGTTTTTTATTCGCATGATCAATGCATGATTAGACTATTTAATAAATTATTTGTTAAACTCTTTGATTTGAACCCCCTTTCCTTTATATTAAGAGATGAAGAGAAGGTTGAAAGGATCATGAGGACCAATTAAGCAGGTTCAAAAGGTTTTGACTCCTAGGTGAATCTAGAAGCTAATTATTTATGTTTTTAAATCAAAATTTAGTAATTGGCTCTATTTTATTCATTGCTTATGTCATCTCCCTCATCCTAATTTCTTGTGTTGGAGTTTTGAAACTCCAAATATTTTACCTCCTACCCAAAACCACTCACAAACCAAAACTACTCACCTGAATACTCAATCCCTGAACTAGATACCTCTGAGTATCATTTCCTATCTTGTGACCAATATTTAACCCAAACACCACACCCATAACCTCTCTATGACTCTCCTCATTAGATTTTATTTTCCTAAACTATATCTCATAATAACCATTGATATTATTACATAACCACTAATGGACTTCCTTAAATGTTGATGGTTAACAACCGTCAACGATCACCTAACCACCAATGGTTATACCCAGACTATTGATGGTCACTGTGTGTCTAATTTTACAACAACAATTTGATTTGACCTATCTTCCCAAATTCCATTTTTTTAGTTTTTATTTTATCACAGAAATCCAATTTATTTTTTGAATCAAGTTTGAGTAATTTAGCATTAGCATTCAATCATTTATTATTATTTTAGCCAAAATCATTTATTTATTTTCTAGCATTTCTTGTATTTGATTTCAGTACCTTTTGTTATTTTATGCAAGCATCTATTTTCAATTTATCAAAACTTAAATGTTTTAAAATTTTGGATTAACAGCCTTCAAGTAAGCTTGTGCTTCTTAGATCTAGCTCACGCTAGGCAGTCCACCCTACTATCTCACTAATCCACCATTTTCTAGATTGCTTTCTCTGTAGGTCATCCTCCCCAAATGAAGAGGAGTATCCACTATCATCTAGATTCACATGTGCACAACACATTAGGTTCTATCAAACTCACCCCTCTTTCAAATTTTACAACTTTTTTTTAAAGAAAATAAAGCAAAATTTTAGTGAAACACTCGATCTAGTTTTGTGCCATTTCTACCACCTACGTTTAGTCTCATACTTGCATATAATATAAATATGCTAAGTATCATATTCCATTTGTATTTTTTATTTATATAAAGTGAAATTATTCAAATCATATTCTACCTTTTACATTTATATTTGTGTTTATTTATATGTTCTATATAATCTGAATTAGTTCAAAGTTATTTCTAATTAGGTTCACATAATCAAAATAACGTAAAACATATTGGTAAACCCAATTATATTGTGAGCTCATTAAGCCCTAGGTATTCTCTTAAGGTTTCTTCCTTATTTCTATTTTTTTATATTTATGTATATAAATCTAATTTTTTATCCTAATTTCTTGTATTCCCTTATTCACAAAATTATGCATGGCTATAATAGATGTACATAGTTTTGTCTAACTAAAGGTATGATTATAATCATTACAATTTATTTTCATTTAATATGTAACAAATATTTAATTCCATAGATTAAACCTTTGTGTACAAATAATGTTTAATTTAATAATGAACAACATTTAACCTTCTATAGGCATATAAAGTTTAATCTTGACATCCTTCATTCGCTTAGCTCGTTCACCATTTTGTTAACTTTAATCTATGTGGGAGCATTTATTATTATACAAACTATCTTAAAAATACTTAAACATAATTTAAACATCCCTAATATATATATAGGCACTAGTTAGACCTTTTATAATAGTCTATGTTCTTTTGGAACATGATTACACTAAGTCAGATAAGGTAGCACTATAGCCTTGTCCACTAGCATGACCTTATCCGCCATGTTCCAAGGGTAAATTTTTAAATTATAAATGTTAAATTTTACCCCTCTCATGTTTTTATCAAGTTTTTTTAGTTCAAATAATCAACATTTTCCCTTGTATATGCACATCAAGGCCTCTTAAAATACATCTAACAATCACTTGTAAATTTTACTACACATTAAGTAAAATAGTATTATTTCTTCCAATTTCAATTTTAAAGTAATTTAACATTCATAGGCCATATCTAAATATATTTTATCATAGGTTAACTTCACTCACTACTAATAAATCAAAGTGATCTATCTAGTTTCATTCATATATCACAGGAAAAAATTACACATTCCTTTTAGGAGGGTGAACTACATCTGCATGAGGCTCCTTTGGGCTATGTAGACAACACTTAGATTATGTAGGATATTTTGAGGGTAGCTCAACTATTCCCCCTTTGGCATTTGATTATATTTGGTTTATTTTTTATGAACAATGGTTTTCCATTTTGTAGGTCTCTGCATGAAAAAATAGCACACAAAAAAAATCATTAAATCTTCATAAATAGGTGCACACACCCATATTGAAAAAAAAATCACACAGTCAACTAGGACATGTATGTATTCAATAGACAAAGATGTAGTTCATCTCTATATTCCTAGCATGTCCTTATCTCAATATCATTTAAATTCCTATATTCTATTACAACACAATTTATAGATCTTGTCAAACAATTTTTAGTCATAGTCAACCTACACAATCAACATAAAATTTATTTGAGTGAGGTTTGCAAATTTATTGATCAATTTACTATTTTATCTAGTAGCTAATTCTATAAATTATGTATTTTGCTTATATTTCTTGTATAGTGATTTCAATTGTTTAGATATATAGTTTTATTCATTCAATTCAAAATAGATTAAACATTATGGTGAACATGACATTAGAGTCTAGTGACACTCAACACCCATGGTTTCACTTTTTCAATGTAGTGAGACACATTTGGTGGTTTAATCCCTTCAATTATTTTAGAGTAGTCTACACAATCAAATGAGAGTTGGAACATACAATGTTTCCAACTCAAGACCTTTCAAAGGTTTTCAAATTGATACTTGATCACTCTTAATTCACCTTAGGTTCAAAATTCCTCCAAATGCCTCAACAAGGGGGCATATACTTCTCTATTTACATGTTATATGGAAATTAGATTACATACTCTTTCACATGTATATTTATATGTTGTATTTTAAAATATCAAATTTCAAAAATTTACATTTTTAACTTTCATATTGGACAATAACTACTTTCAGTGGCATTGTTGCAGGTTTCACATTAAGGTATCTTGCACAATCAAGCTTAAAATCAAAATACAAAGTGTGTATACACACTTATGTTTAAATATATTTTAATCTATTTATTTCACTTCATTACATCACTAAAATAAAGTGGGGTAAAATGTATACACATAAAATTAATCATTAAGTGTTTGAAAATACTAAATTTTGACATCCTTCCTTCGGTTGGCCCGTTCACCATTATATTAACTTGAAATATATAAAAAAATCATTAAATAATATAAAAACTATCTTAAAATATTAATAAAATAATTTATACATCTATAATCTACTTAAGGCACCTGTCAAACCTTTCCCAACAATCTCCATCCTTTTGGGATAAGAATGTGCTAGGTTAGACAAGGCCACATTGCAACCTTGTCCACTAGCATGGCCTTGTCTCCTGCACTCCAATAATAAATTATAAAATTAAAGATATTATATTTTACAACTTATATGATTTTTTAAATATTGGTTAGTGAAAATATACAAAATATACCCATATATAAGTAGATCAAGGCCTCTAAAGAAACATCTAGCAATTACTTGGTAGTTATATTGCATAATAAGTAAAAGAGCACTATATTTTCCAAATTCAATTCTGAAGCATTATAATATTCATATGCTAAGTCTAAATATTTTTTATTGTAGTTAAATGGCATTCATTTTCAATCAATCAAAGTAATCTATCTAGTTGCATTCATATAGAAAAGGAAAAATTCACACACTCATTCTAGGAAGGAGAACTACATCCACATGAGGCCCTTTTAGGTTATGTAGGTAGAACTCAAATTATGTGGGGTATTCTTAGGGTAGCTTATCTATTCACCTAACACTATTCCCTCCTTTTTAATTTGATTTATATTTATTTTATTGTGTAAGAGCTAGGGTTTTGTGTTTTGTTGTTATTTGTATGGTAAATTGGCACACACACATACATACACACAAAATTAATAAACCCAATAGATGGGCACATAAACCTAGATAAAATCAAATCAATTACACAATCAACCAAGACATGGTCATAGTCGATAGAGAAGTCCATATTTTAGCCTTATTCTCTTAGCACAACCTTGTCCTAGTGCAGTTTAAATTCTTACATTTGATCACAACAAAGTTCATGAATCTTCTCAAGATGTTTTCAATCACAATCAACTTGTAAGTCATCATAAAATCTATTTTAGGGAGGTTTGCATATATATTTATCAATTTACTATTTTCAACTAATTTTTATTATTTATTGCATAATATTCCCTAATTTCATTATGAAATCATGGAACCTCTTTTTACTCTAGAGTATAATCTATTTGCTTTAACGGGGTTTGTCACTTTGGCATGTTTAAAGTGTTGGTATGACTTAAAAAAGTCCTTAGATGTCAATATTCATTGTTTTAACCAAGTCTAGATGAGATATGTTCATTATGTACTTGGTATGAAAAATCACATATGAGAATTCTTTGATCTAATTATTTGAATTTGCCTAAGTCTATAGATTCTTAGCTAGTTTTAAATTGGTTTTAAAATAAGATAAATTTCCCTTTTTGGGAAAATTTAACTCAGACTTGGGAAAATTATCTAACTATTTTTAGATTTTTTATATCTTTATTTTTTCAATTTGGTCTATTATTATTTTATTTCAAAGTTAAGATGGTTAACTCTTTATATTATTTTGTATCTAGGTTTAGTCACTTTATCTATAAATAGACTAAATTGTATAAGTTTTTTAGTAGAAGGGCCCTTCTATTCACTTATTTTAATTTGTCTTGGTTTTCTATTTTTCCTTTTCCTTAGCTATTTTATTTTGAATTCAAAATCTAACTTCCTTTTTTTCTTTAGGCTTTCAAACTTGGTCAAAATTTCAAACTTGTGAGCCCCTAGATGCATGAGGATTTGCCACTTGTCACTCGATCATTTCCCCAAGGATTTTAAGCCTTGGTATATTTTAATTTTATAATAATATTCTTGGATGAGCACACTTGTCAAGATATAGATTCTTCATTTCATTGAAACATTTAGATCATCAGGCCATGATTCTAAGCTTTTGAACAAGTGAGATGCTGCCAAGTGTCAAGATATCACCCATTTGCTTTCTTGGATCACTTTGAACATCAAGCTTGCTCAAAAATTCTAGGTGAATGGCATGATGCTATGTGGTATAATCCCACTTCACTATAACCCTAAATAATTAGCATAGTTTGGGTAAACAACAAAGTCTTGGATGCCCAAGATGATGCCACTTGCCAATATATTGGAGCCCTAGGGTGGTCAATATATATTGGGCATTAAGCCATGATCTATGAGATCCTAGATAAGATATATGCTTCCAAGTGTCAAGATATTGCTACATCCTAAGAAAATAATAGTCAAGGTATCTAGGCTCTCAATTGAGCAGCAAAATATTGCCAAGTGGTAAAGGATGATATAACAAAGCTTGATTGTTATGTCAATATTCCAAGTCATTTAAGGCTTCTTAGAAATCAAAATTGACATTTCTCTTATCCCATTGAAATGTTGGAAATAATAATTTACTATGTCTAGTCTATCCTATAATGTTGAATTGCATAGGGACCTCTTAATGGAAAAATTATTCATAAAATATAAAATTATATGTTAACTATGTAGTGGCATTATATTTCAACCTGGTATGCACATTGGGATCAAGTGACAAGGGGCATAGAAAGGATACATATTTTATTAAATAAGGTGTGGTCTATACTACATAGAGCATGGCCAACTAACTATATTGAGGAGATCTCAATGATATTCAGCCCCCAAAATTCAATTCAGGATCCATGAGGCATTGCCCCTACTATATAAAATACAACTAAGTGAGTGATTTAATTAAATGTCAGACAAATATTAGACACCCATAAGTTCATTCAAATTCAGTTGGTGTGGTTTTGATTTTGATTTCCTTGGGATTGTGTAGGATCTGATTCAAATTTGATCTCAAGTAGGTTCACCTCATTAAATTCTTGTAACCACCATACAGTGAGCTAATTAATGACTCCCTGGATTATAATTGTATATATAAGACTAGTTGAAATACTTATAAAGGGTTAGTCTATTTATAATTAGAGGCTAGAATAGAGGGCCATACCATGTCATTTTCTTTATTTCCTACTTTCTAAGTTAGATTTTCCAATTTACATGAGCCGAGCCTATTTGAAGATAATTTTATAATTCATCTGAGTATTTGATGAAACCCAAGTTTATGCTTCATGAATTATCTTTTATCTAAAAATTTTGTGACTTGATATCTATTGTCTACTTGTGTATATGGTGGCTCTATTTCCCTCTCTTTGCATAACTTAGTCCTCAAACTCCTACATTGTTTTGTTCATGGTTGTGTTATGATGGCCAATCAAAGATTGGTTTTTCAAGGGATCATCCACTCAACATAATCAATTTTTTCTTCTCTATAAAGTGGGCTCAAATTTTCTTTCTCCTTACCCTTTCTCTTTCTCTTTATATATATATATATATATAAAGAGAAAGAGAAAGGGTAAGGAGAAAGAAAATATGAGACCACTTTATAGATAAGATAGAATTGACTATGTTGAGTGGATGATCCCTTGAGAAACCAATCTTTGATTGGCCATCATAACACAACCATGAACAAAAACAATGGATTTGGAATGCAAATACAACTAGTATAAAACTCATTGCACACATGTTAAACAATTCAAAATCAATAATGAGAAGGTTATATAACCAAGATAAAACATGTAAACACATATTACAATTTTTAGGCTGATTTACATACTATATATATATATATATAAAGAGAAAGAGAAAGGGTAAGGAGAAAGAAAATATGAGACCACTTTATAGAGAAGATAGAATTGACTATGTTGAGTGGATGATCCCTTGAGAAACCAATCTTTGATTGGCCATCATAACACAACCATGAACAAAAACAATGGATTTAGCATGCAAATAAAACTAGTATAAAACTCATTGCACACATGTTAAACAATTCAAAATCAATAATGAGAAGGTTATATAACCAAGATAAAACATGTAAACACATATTACAATTTTTAAGTTAATTTACCTAGTATATATATATATATATATATATATAAAGAGAAAGAGAAAGGGTAAGGAGAAAGAAAATATGAGACCACTTTATAGAGAAGATAGAATTGATTATGTTGAGTGGATGATCCCTTGAGAAACCAATCTTTGATTGGCCATCATAACACAACCATGAACAAAAACAATGGATTTGGCATGCAAATACAACTAGTATAAAACTCATTGCACACATGTTAAACAATTCAAAATCAATAATGAGAAGGTTATATAACCAAGATAAAACATGTAAACACATATTGCAATTGTTAAGTTAATTTACCTACTATATATATATATATATATATATATATATATATATATATATATATATATAAAGAGAAAGAGAAAGGGTAAGGAGAAAGAAAATATGAGCCCACTTTATAGAGAAGATAGAATTGACTATGTTGAGTGGATGATCCCTTAAGAAACCAATCTTTGATCCTTTATAATTCATCTTAAAATGTTGGATCCTCTAATTGTTATGATTTGTATAAGGACTCCATCTTCTCTCACATCCCTCACATTGACTTACCAAGAAGATTTTATCATTTAAAAATAGTCAATGCCTCATGGTTATGGATTTGACCCATCTTACTTGTTAGGACAACTGGGTGTTTATACTCATAATACTTTGATTTGTTTTCATGTGATTCAACCCATGGACTAATTTATGACATAATGAAGCCTTAACTCAATATTAAAATTAATATAACCTCCATGTGATGAATGAGAACCCTATTATTTTTTTAATGCATGTGATTATTATTTTTTAACTTGTAGTCAGTAAATTATTTTACCTTGTTTTAGTGATCAAGTGTATTTTATGTTTTTATTGATCAAGTGTCCTTCATTAGAGGAGATACTCAAAAATAAATGCATAGATTAGCCTATGGGACTTAATTCCCAATTTCACAACTTAGAGTTTATGAGTGTATATATGGGATAAATACCAAATTGATCATGTCAATCATGAATGGTCCACTTAGTAGGTAAAAACTAGACCAAGAGAGCAATGATGATGATGATTCTAATGATGAGATAGTATAAATTTTTATGGATGGCCAAATGGTTGAAAATCAGAGTATTAATGAGCTTCTCACACAAGGAGAAGAATTAGAAATCTCTTATAATCAACCAAAATATAAAATATAAGAACTAGAGTACCTAAGTGAATAAGATACATGATATACACCTAAAACAATCTTATCACATATTGTTTTTCCTACCTTTAATAAGTTGATTAAGGAAGGTCAAGATCTTAGTGACAGTAGTTTTTCCCCCATCTCTTCATTATAGATGGATAAATATAAGAATATAATGTTGAAAGAGGTTTTTCACATGAAGAAGGTAAATTAAATGAGCAAAAAATGGAAGATTTCTCACCTCTAGATAAATTTACCTTTAATCTATTTGGCACCATCCTAAATGATGAAATTATAAAAGACCTCACTCTTGAAGAGAAATATTTGCATATCACTAATGATATGAGGGTAGAAAGAGAAAACTAGGTTGTTATCCTTACTTCTAAAGGTCTAGATCCTTTGGAGTAGCTTATGAAATGGGATTACAACAGTGATGATATCCTCTCATAAATAGAGGTAGTTAGAATAGAGATTAGTGATCATGAGAATGGTGGATTTGACAATGAATTGAAGCTAATGAAATTTGGAGATGAAAGTGATTGGATCTAATACAACTCTCCCCATAACTCAACCACTGATGATAAATCCAAAAGTCCCTTAGCTTGGGAAGACCAAGCTTACACCTCTTAAGTTATGAAAATAATAGCATGGATATTTCCAAAGTATCCATGTCATCTAAGGAGCAACCAACAATGGATTCACCACTCGATTGCCATGAAGAAGATATATTTCTAGGTTAGATAAACAAGTTACTATGGTATGTGTTGATACCCACCCCTATCCCTCACCAAAATTTAATTTATGGGTAGGTGTATTACTTATAACCTATCCAAAGTGATTCTTTCAAACTAAACATAAGTAAATTATTGAATCTAATTCTAAGATTTTACTTAAGTTACATGAAAACAATGTAAATAGAACTTTGTGGGATAGTTATTTTAAATGTAGAGGACAACATAGATGGTAGTCTATATTTCCCTTGGTAGGATTCCTACCAACATTTTTAAAATCTTAAATGGGAACCTATTCCATTTTAGGTGTCTAACTTGTGAGGATGTCTTGTTACTTATCAATGGACATTTCCTCAATCCCTATTTCCATGTTTGAATTAGCTTGGCAAAGTCTTGTAAATAACTTTTTTTTGTTTTTTTGTTTTCCCTTTCTACTTTTTTTCCCTTCCTTCCTTTCTTGCTTTCTTACTTTATTTTATTGTAGTTTGTTTTCTTGATTTTACTGATTTTTGTTGTTGGTACGGCTTTATTGTTGTTCCGTTTTTATCTAGACCATTTATTTTACCCTATGGGTTCCTTGTTGAGAAATAAATAATGATAAATGGAGATATGTACGTAGGTATCACAAGTTTGATTTTGGTGTGAGATTACCCTTTAAATAACTTCTAGCATTAGAATCTATTTATGATTCATTTTTGAAATCTTAAGTTCATTGTATGTGTTTTGTATTCTTTCTGGTTTGATGAGTGTGGGTAAGTTAGTTGGCCTATGAAAGTTTTCTCTCAAAACAAAGCATAAAATCACATCTTAAATGGTTTTTGGATGTTTTTAGATGAACCTGATGTGGTTAAAATATAGGGTGAATGATTTATAGTTTTACCTTTCATTTTTCATGGTGGTTCCCAACCCAAAATTAAGATGTTTTAAAAAAAAAGAAAAGAAAATAAACAAAAAATAAAAATCTATTATCTAAAAAATCAAGTCTGGGTGATTCAGCAAATCTCTGCCATGGCTATGGAAACTCAATTGGTAGTATAACAATTCCTTGAGTGGGATCATGATAACTCTACTGTGGCTATAGATGCTTGGTTGTTAACAGAGTAATGTCTAAAAAAACTTTCCCAAGGTAGAATTCACTAGCCCAATGTTTGAAGCCATAGTAGTTAGCCCTTAAAGATCTTAAAGAATGGTAAATTAATTTATTTACACACACTAGGTAAATTTGAATACTGAATTTGATTACTTATACACTCACACCTTTTCCATTATTGAATTTGTTCATGTTCCATGCACTATTTTAACCAAAAAATCTAGGTTCATATACATGTTTCTTTGTTCCAAAACACTCAGTTGTATCTCTTGAAATATTTCATTATGCTATAAGAATGTGGAAAGAATAAAATATTGAAAAATTTGACACAGAATAATTTCCCTTATGATAAATTTGTAGTGATAAAATGTGTTTTTACTCTTATTTTTAGTTTGTCATTTTCTACTTTCTGGTTTTCAAATCTAACATGTACACCCTTTTCAAATCCATTTTTGCATAACCAAATTATTGTTACTTGCATAAAACACCCTAATTTCATATATGACATCATGTAACCTCTTTTTAAGGCTTTTAAATCCTGGTTTTGCCTTCAAATACTATTTTTTAAGTGTTTTGAGTGTATGAAGTTGTTTCTATTTGTTACCACTTGGCACTATTCAAACATAGTTTCATACTATTAAATGAAGTCTATTTCTAAAAAAAATTTGCATGATGATATTTATATGTCATTAGAATATAATGGTAAATAAATTTTCAAAACATTTCTTCCCTAAGTTTGAGATGTGCATCATTCAAAACAATCGAGTGCGTAGATTTCTTTCTTTCTAGTTTTTAAATCTTTTTAGAAACCACTTTTTAAGAGGCATTTCGCATGACTAAAACTTATCCATTTTACATGATTTTTTTGGGATGGTAGATAAATGTGGTAACTGTGAAAATATAGAGAAGGTAGAAAAATATTTCATATTTAAGTACCAAATGTGTAGCCATCAAAATTGAGTTTTGAACTGATTTTTATTTAGTCATTTATTGTGCCTTCCCAGTTGTCAAATTAACCCAATGTGCACTCTTCAAACCTAATTTTATAGTATTAAATTATATCCAATTTACTTAAAAATTCTCATGAACATAGCTATATGTGAGGAAAATTCATTGGTAAAATAATTCACATAAAATTGATTTTCATGAGCAAAATACACAACCTTCAAAATAGGCTTCTACAGTAATATTTATTAAGTCAATTTTATGCATCTTTCTAATTGTCAAATATGTCCAATGCACACTCTTCAATCATTATTTCACATGGCCAAATATTATCTACTTCATATGAAATTTTCTAATAGGGTACTCAAATGTAGGAATAATTTAAATATAGAAAAAATTGTAAAAAAATCATTTTCTATATATTAAATACATAACAATTAAAACATGCTTTTCCACTGAGTTTTACTTAGCCAATTTCCTATGTTTCTAGTTGTTAAATCTGCCTACTATACACTCTTCAAGCCTAATTTTGCAATACCAAATTCTATTCAAATTTTTTGAAATTTTTTATGATAATATATAAATGTGGGGAGAGTTTAAATTTTAATAAATTAGAAAAAATCCTTATGTAAGTGTGAATTAAGCAGCCACCAAAATTGGGTTTTGAACTAATTTTTACTTGAGTCATTTTTTATGTCTTTTCGATTTCTAAATTTGCCTACTATGCCCTCTTCAAGTTTATTTTTGTAGTAGTAAATGAGATCCAATTTTCTTAAAAAATTTCATGACATTATCCAAATATCATTAAAATTTATTGGTAAAAATATTAGCATGAAATTATCCCCTATGTGCAAATTGTGCAGCCATCAAAATAGAGTTTTGAATTGATTTTTACTTAATCATTTTTTGTATCATCCTAGTTTTTAAATCTACCTACTGCGCACATTTGAAACTTGGTTTCGCATGGGTAAAATATATTAAATTATCATGAATATAGAAAAGTGTGAGAATAAGTTGATGGTGAAGGAAGCATCACTAAATGGTTCTTAATTGAAAAATTCACAATCATGAAAACTGACCAGTGCATAGTTTTTTGTATCTTCCCACTGACCAAATCTAGCTATTATGCACTATTCAAACCCAATTTCATATGACTAAATAAGATACAATCATCTTATAAACTTTCATGAAGATATTTAAATGTGGTGATAATCTATTATTAAATAAATTCATATATTATTGTATTCTATGTATGAAATACATAGCGTTAAAAATTGGTTTCTACACTAATTTTTACTTGGTCATTTTCTATGTTCCCAGTTTTTAAATTTAGCTTATGCACACTTTTCAAAACTTTGATTACACTATCAAATAAGATCAAAATTGATTTAAAATTTTTATGATAGTACCATGATGATATGATAATGTAATGCATTTAGTTTCAAAGTTATAAGTTTTACGAATGAAAAGATCTGAAGGTGTGAAGTGACCCTTTTAGAATGATTTAACACAACCAACATTTGACCAGAAAGCACTAAAAGGGTAGTGTGTAGTGGTTAATTTTATAATTTTTAAAAACTAAAAATATATTTTAGAAAATCCTTTCAAGATCTTTCTATAAATATGATATAGAATGGGCATTGATTATGTTTTATCCTACAAATTTCTCTTTTAGTATATTATGAAGGTGTCGATGTGACTGTGTGTTGGGTTTTAAGCCATATCTTTTGATCCAAAACTCTATTTTTGATGTTGTTTATTGAATTGAAAATCTAACTTTTCTTTATTTAGAATTATGTTATTTTAAAATTGTAGAAATACAATATGAAAAACCTATTAATATTTTAATCATGAAATTTGTTTCTTTTAAATACTATATGTTTATAATTTTTTATGTATTTCACCTTTGCTAGGAAATTAACACATTTTTATTTTATTTTTTTATAATATTTATCTAAAATAAGTGCATTATTAAAATTAGGACTTGTCACCAACATTTAATGGAGCTTGGACTCATGCATTAAGAGTATGAAAAGAAGACAGAGCATAAATAAATTTTGCATGGAGGAATGGGATCTTGTGTTGAGCATGGACACTTGGAATATTTTAGTATTCCCAAAAAATTTCAACCACATGAATTTAATGTGAGCCTATCATTAATGATTTTGGCATGTACTTCCTTAGACATGTAGTTCAACATTAAAATTTTGGCCCTTATTGGTGCCTATCATCTAATGTTTCTAACTCCCTGGTGGGTGGGTGATATTGAATTGAAAATCTATATAAATCCAACCAGAGGACTTGGAAAGGGTTGGTTCATGAGGGTAGAGCATAGATTAAATGATCATATACTTATTTTATATAATGTCTATCTTTTCATAATTAGTTTTTCTTATGATCAATACTATTGTGAAGTTTCTTATATACTTCCCTTGATTTTAGGTGAATCCAAACAATGTTTTTAAATCAAATATATATAAATTAAAAAAAATGAAAACTATTGTTCATTATATGTGCATGTATATGGTGATTTTCTCCATATTTATTTATAGTTGAATACCTCAAACTCTTGCATCATCTGTGTTCATGGTTGTGTGCATATTAGTCAGACAACAAATTGGTTTCATGGAGTTCATTTAAGTAAAATGAATCTAAATTGTTTTAGATATGAAATAGGCTTACATCTTTCTCTTTTTATTTTGCTTTTGTTCTTTTTTATAAATTTGTTAGAGTAAGTAGAATAGATCTGAAAGTTACAATCTATGTTTACCCTTTTCATTATTGATTAATGCATTGTTGAACTCCTTATACTCAATAAACAGTATTGAATCAATTATATTTACTTGATAAATTCACTTTTACTAGTTTGTTAGGCAACATATATATAAGACATGCATTACCTATCATTTATCTAAATATATTCTAAACGTACCCCTTGAAATAGAATAATTTCATATCAACTATGATTTATCTTGTAAACCAAGTCCTGGCAGTAATAGACTTTGGAGAGGAGGTTGGGTGTAATTCCACCCTATCTAAGTTAGTGTGTCAAATGAATCATAAATAGATTAACATTATAAGGAGGGCTGATCAAGGATATTTTTTGGTCTTTATGATTGATTATTATTCTTATAGACCATCCTTTGTGATTTTTCCATCAGGTTGTGTGCTTAAAACACGCATCAATAGATTGGTAATAATAAAGAGGGTTTGAATAGAATAAAATCTAATGTTTATGTTTGATTTTGATTTTGTTTCCTATATTTGAGCCCACCTATGGCACTATTATAGTTTGGTGGAAGTTTATTCCCTATGAATATTCTAGGACCTGCTCATGACTTACTAAGAATCTTTACAAATTTTGTGCAAAAAATACACATGGAGGAATTTACATTGTTGAAGAACACATCCATACATTTAAATATGCCATCATCTAAATCTAGCTGCAATAAGATGATGTAGTGTGTTGTTTATTTCTATATTCCCTAGATGAAGATGCTTACTATTGGTATATAGGTTTGCCTGATGGATATATTACATCTTGGACTACCTTTGAAACTATATTTATTAACCATTGTAATGTGAATATTGATCATAATACCTTGTATCATCAATTTTATATAGCCTATAAGGAGATTAATGAACCCATGAGCTCATTTAATAGTCATTTTCACCATTTGTATAGAAGGTTGAAAGACCCATTCCTGTAGCTAAAAGTAATGGCTATTGAAGTTTATCTTAAAACATTAGATCCCCTAACTTCTATGCTTATTCGGAGGACCCCATATGCACTCATATATGTCGTAACAACTTATCAAGAGTTCTTCATTATTTAAAAACAAGCTATGCCACATATTTATGGTGTTGACTAGCTTTGCTCATTAGAACAGCTAGGTGTTCACACCAAAAATAATCAAACTTATTTTCCTATAAGTCAATCTATAGACCAGTGTGTGCCTTAGAATCAAACTTTGCCTCAAATTCATTTCCAATCTGACATCCCAGTGATAAATGAGAACACTATTGTGGTTTCTAATGCATGTGATTATGATTGTTTAACTTTTAATCAACATGATGTTTTACCTTCTTCTAGAGATCAAGTATTTTTTGTTCTTAATAATCAAGTATCATTTGATACAAAAGATACTTTATAATAAATACATGGGATAACATATGGGACTTAATTTCCAGGTCCACAATTTAAATTTTATAGATGCACAAATGAGATTAATGCACAAGTAGTCATGATGACAAGAAATGTCCCTTTCAAAAATCAAGAACCAATCCTTAGAGTATTGATAATGATGATCTGATGATGAAGAGATAGCAGTCATTTCAAGCGATATTCCACATGAATAAGTAGTAAAGAGATGTATAGAAGATGATGAATCAAATGTTTCTTTTATCCAACCTGAAGATGAAATAGAAGAGTTGGAGTGAATGAATGAAGAATATGTATGACATGTATCTATAATATCTATTGTTGTTGCTCCTACATTTGACAAGCTAGTTCGAGAAGATTAAAAACTTGATAACAGTAAATTGACTCCCATCCCTTCATTAGAGATGGAAGAGGTAGAATAGAATCAATTGGTTGTCATTGTATCTAAATAATTGGATTCTTTGAATCATATTAAATAATGGAATTATAGAATCCATGATATTCACTTGAAAACATACATAGACAAGTCTAAAATGAGTAATCACAAACACGGTGGTCTAGATGAAGAGAGGAAGCCATTGAGAGTTGAAGTTGATAATGACTTGGTACCACACACTTTATCCACTAATGATAGATTTATAAGGTCCTTGAATTAGAAATAACTAGGTCCATCTCTTTTGGATGATGAAAATGAAAATATGGATATTTCCAAGGTGTCTATGTTAGTTGAAAAGTAGTCAATAGTGGATTTGCCACTGAATTATCACAAAGAAAATATTTTGACTAGGTTAGGTATACAAGTTATTATGGTATGTATTAATGACCAACCCTATCCCTCACCACAACTCAGTATTTGGGTAGATGTATTTCCTAAACCTTATCATAAGTACTTATTTTTAATAAAATGTAAGAGCATGACTCAATTTTATGGCATTGCTCTGATTAATTTGCATGAAAACATTATTAACAAGGCTCTTTGGGATATTATTTTTAATGTAAAGGATAACATAGACATGAGTACATGTCTTCTTTTGGTGGGATCCCTACCAACCTTCCTAAAATACTAAGCATCAATATGTTTTTAATCAAGTGTCTAACTACTAAGGACTTTCCATTGCTTGACAATGGACCACTCCTCAAACTTTATTTCTAGGCATACATTTGTTTGGCATGATCTTATAAATAATTTTCTTTGTTACTTTACTTTCCTTTCCTTGCTTATTTAATTTTATTTTTTATTTTTTTAGTTCAAGTTTATTTTCTTGCTTTATTTTTTGCTTTCCTTGTTGGGTCTATCCCAATTGTTTTGTCCTAGTTCCATATTTTTTCAATGAAAAATAATAAAGTGAAAGGCCTACAAGTATGTAACAACAATGGTATTATGTGAGAAGGTGTTCCTTGAATTATTTTATTGCTTAAGATCATGTTATTAAGTTAGTTTTGATGACTTGGACTATTGTATGTATTCTAAAATTATTCTTGTTTAGTTGAGTTTGGGTAAAACTAGTTGGCTACTAAATGTATCTCCTTGGCACCAAGTAAAAATTTCATATTCTAAAATCTTTTTAAGTATGTTTAGTTGAACTTGTTATGATAAAATCCTATGGTGAAAAATATACAATCATACCTTTCATTTTCTATATTGGTAATTTATTGCTTAAGATCATGTTATTGAGTCAGTTTTGATGGCTTGGACTATTGTATATATTCTAAAATTATTCATGTTTAGTTGAGTTTGGGTAAAACTAGTTGGCTACTAAATGTACTCCTTGGCACCAAGTACAAATTTCATATTCTAAAAGCTCTCTAAGTATGCTTAGTTGAACTTATTGTGATAAAATCCTATGGTGAAAAATGTACAATCATATCTTTCATTTTCTATATTGGTCCCTAACCCTAAAATGAAATATTAAAAAATAAAAATAAAAATTACTCAATCTTGGGTGATTTAGGCAACATCCACTGTATGCTTTTTAGCATGGCTAATAGTGGAGAAATTCTTTAAATGTGATCATAGATAATTTTGCCAAGGCTATAGATTCTCAATTGGAAGTGGAGTAATGTCCAAGTAAATTTTTAAAAGGTAGGACTCATTATTATGATGGTTAGAGTCATAATAATTAATACTTGTAGGTATTTTAAATGGTAAATTAATTCATTTCACACACACTAGGTCAATAAGGATGTTGAATTTAGACAATCAGATGCTCCTATATTCTCCCTTCTTAGATTTTTCCATGTTTCATGTTCTGTTTTAGCCAGAAATTCTAAATTCTTTGATTATTTATGTCTTAAAATACTTAGGAGTATTTTTCAACAAAGACACAATTTGTTGTAACTTTCACAACATGACTTAATTTCATCTATTAAATCATGAAATCTCTTTTTTAATCTTTTAAAACTTTCTTCTACCTTTGAATACATTTTTTAAAGTGTTTTGGGTGCACATAGTTGTTTCCATTTGTTACCACTAGGACTTTTTAAACATAGTTTCACACTATTAAATGAAGTCTAATTCTACATAAATTTTGTATGATGATATTTATGTCATTAGAATATAATGGTAAATAAATTTTCAAAAAAAGCATTCCCTAAGTGTGAAATGTGTAGCCTTAAAAGCAAGTCAATGTGTAGATTTATGTCTTTTGTAGTTTTTAAATCTTCTCAAAAACCACTTTTCAAGAGGTATTTAGCATGACCAAATCTTATTCATTTCACATGAAATTTTCTATGATGATAGCTAAATGTGGGAAGAGTGCAAATCTATAAAAGTCACAAAATATTATAGATCTAAGTACTAAATACATATCCATCAAAACTAGGTTTTGAATTGATTTTTACTTAATCATTTTTTATGTCTTCCCAGTTGTCAAATCAACTCTGTATGAACTCTTCAAACCTACTTTAGCAGTAGTAAATTATATTAAATTTATTTAAAATCTCCCACAAACATGTTTATATATGAGTATAATTCAATAGGGAAATAATTTTCATAACAGTAACTCTCATGAACAAAATACACAACCTTCAAAATATGCTTTTGTAGTGATATTTATTTGGTCAATTTTCTACAATTTTCCAATTGCCAGATTTGTCCACTATGCACTATTCAAGATTTATTCTACATGGCTAAATCTTATCCATTTCATATAAAATTTTCTAAGATGGTAGTCAAATATGGTAATAATGAAAATATAGAAAAAATCACAAAAAAAAACAATTTTTAAGTATTAAATTCACAATAATTAAAATATACTTTTGCACTAATTTTTACTTAACCAATTCTATGTTTATAGTTTTCAAATCTGCCTACTACACACTCTACAAGCCTCATTTTATAGTACTAAATTATATCCAATTTCCTTGAAAATTTACACAATATCCAAATTTGATAGAGTTTAAATTTCAAAAAAAATGGAAAACATTCCTTCCCTAAGTGTGAATTGTGCAGCCATCAAAACTAGGTTTTAAATTGATTTTTACTTGATCATTTTATGTATTTTCTCAGTTTCTAAATTTGTATATTGTGCACTCTTCAAGTATATTTTTACAATGGTAAATGGGATCTACTTTTCTTCAAACTTTTCATGGAGTTATCAAATGCCATTAAAATTCATTGGTAAAAATATTCACACAAAATTAACTCCAATGTTTAAATTATGAAGCCATCAAATATAGGTTTTGAACTAATTTTTATGTGGTCATTTTTTGTGCTTTCTTAGTTTCCAAATCTACCTACTATATATGTTTGAAACTTAGTTTTGCAAGGGTAAAACATATTAAATTGTATTGAATTTTATCAAAAACATAGAAAAATGTGAGGAGAATGTGATGGTGAATGAATTTGCACTAAATGGTTCCTGAATTAAAAAATGTGCAATAATGAAAATTGACCAGTGCATAGTTTTTTGTCTTAATAGTAACCAAATCTAGCTATAGTGCAAGAACCAATCATCTTATAAACTTACATGAAGATATTTAAATGTAGGGAAAATATATTAGTAAATAAATTCTTAGATTATTTCATCCTACATGTGAAATACACAACATTAAAAATTGATTTTTAAACTGATTTTTACTCTTGTCATTTTTGTGTTTCCAATTTTTAAATCTAGTTGATGCACACTTTTAAAACCTTTGTTTACACTATCAAATAAGGTAAAAATTGCTTGAAATTTTGTATAATAATACCATAATGACATGAGAATATAATTAATTTATTTTAAAAATTATAAGTTTTAGCAATAAAAATATTTGAAGGTATAAAATGACCCTTCTAGGATGATTTGACACTTAGTCAACTTTTGACCAGAAAGTACAAAAGGGTAGTGCACAGTAGTTAATTTGATTATTTCAAAAAACTAAAAATATCCTTTTGAGTGTCTTTTCAATAAATTTAAGATACTATGGGTACTGATTATGTTTTATCCTACAAATTTATATTTTAGTGTATTTTGAATGTATTGATGTGGTTGTGCATGACTATGTATTGGTTTTTAAGTCATATCTTTTGATCCACAACTCCATTTTTTATGTCATTTGTTGCATTGGAAAATTGGATTCTCTATATTTGTAATTATGTTATTTTAAAATTGTATAAATTTAAGATGAAAAACATATTAATATTTTAATTATGGGACTCTGTTTGTTTTAAATACTAAGTGTGTTTATAAATTTTGATGTCTTTCACCTTTGTTAGGAAATTAACACATTTTTATTTGATGTTTTCATAGGATTTATCTAAGATAAGTACATTATTGAAGGCAAGACTTGTCACCAACATTTAATGGAGATATGACTCACGCATTAAGAGTATGAAAAGAAGACAGAGCTTGAAAAAACTTGTATAGAGGAATGGGCTCTTGAGTTGAGGGTGGACACTTGGAATATTTTATTATTCTCAACAATTTTTTGCCACATGAATTTAAAGTAAGCCTACTATTAATGATTTTAGCATGTATTTCCTTGGACATGTAGTTCCACATTGAATTTGGGCTCTTATTGGTGTCTATCATTTAATATTTCTAACCACCTAGTGGGTGGGTGATATTGGATTGAAAATTTATATAAATTCAAATATAAGACTTAGAAATGGTTGGTTCATAAGGGTAGAACATAGAGTAAATGACCAGACACTTATTTTCTATAATTTTTAGTATTTTATAATTAATTTTTCTTGTGAGCAATGTTGTTGTGAAGTATTTTATGTAATTATCCTAATTTTACGTGGATTTAAACAATATTTTTCAAGAAAATATCTATCAATTGAAAGGCTTTGAAGACTGTTTCTCATTATCTATGCATGCATATGGTGATTTTGTCCATATTTTTTCATAGCTAAATACCTCAAACTCTTGCATCATCTTTATTCATCGTTGTGTGTATATTGATCAGGTAATAGATTAATTTCATAGAATTCATTGAAGTCAAATGAATAATAATTATTCTATATAAAAAATAGGCTTACATCTTTCTCTTTTCCCTTCTCTTTTACTCTTTTTATAAATCCATTAGAGTAGGTAGAATAAATCTAAAAGTTACAATCTGTGTTTACATGTAAATCTTGTTTGAAAACCCTTTTTATTATTGATTAATCTATTGTTAAACCCTTTGTATACAATGAAAAATTATTATATCAACTATATTTCCTTTACAAATCCATTATTATTGATTTCGTAGGCAACAGATCCATAAGACCAACATACCTATCATTTATCTAAATATATTCAAAACATGCCCCTTGAAATGGAATAGTTTCATAACAACTACTAAGTTATCTTGTAAACTAAGACCTAACAGTAACAGACCTTGAGAAGTTTCCATTTCCTTTCAAGAGAGGTTGAGTGGATTTCCACCCTACCTAAGTTGTGCCAAACAACCCATCAACACAAATGAGGTCTAAATTAATTTTAATATTTTATTATAATAACCTGATGATATGAAAATACAATTTAGTTAGTTTTGTAGTTATTTTTATTAGTTAAAAGATATGATTACACAATATAATCATTTTAAAAAGATTCATCACTTAGCCAACTTTTGACCAGAAAGTGCTTAAAAGGTATTTCATAGGAATTAACCTAATTGTTCCTAAAAATTACAAATACTTATTTAAGTGTATTTTTAAGATATTTACATAAATATAAGATACGATGGGTATTGTTCACATTTTATCCTATGAAATTCTCTTTGAGTGTATTATGAAGACATTACTTTATTCACTCACAACTACGTAGTGGTTTTTAAGCCATATATTTTGATCTATGGATCTATTTGTTGGATATTTGATCCAAGGTTTTATTTAGTTGATTAGTTTATTTATTTACTTGTTTTGTTAGTTGGTTGGTTACACAAAAAAGTTGTTTTCTCCTATAACCTCCTATGAAAATTTTTATAAGCTTTCACGCTCTTTGTAACAATTGTCCCTAAATAATATAATTTCATATTATTGTCAAAAATGTTATAATGTATTTTTTTGTTATTTCTCTATTGCCCTTAGGCCATCAGTGGTATCAGAGCATAGGATATTGAAGAGGAGGATTGAAGAATTCTTGTTTATCACGATAGAGTGTAGAAGGTGAGGAGAGGATGACATAAATGTTGGTGGCATTGGGCTGAGATAGAACAAAATTTGTGAACCAATCAAACTGATAGCATAGCATCTCAACCATATTGCAAAACACAAGAAGCATCAAGAGGTCTATTCTAATATTAGTGTAAAAGTTATGTTTGTTGTAAAAGTATGGTAAATAAATTCTTCCTCCCTGGATAAATTCACCTAGTGCTTTACTCCATATATTTTGATCTTGAACATTTTTAACTATTTTGGAGTGTGATCTATTATGTAATGGAGCCATTCATGCCATTCAATAGGTACCGATTAGGTATTATAGCATTTCTTATCTCCATGCTCAGCCCACTTATGCCTACATATTGAGTGTTTTCAATAACACTTATTAGCAAATCTATTGACACCAATAAGAGTAGCACCTAATGCAGACCTAACACGATCCATGTAAACCTACTTACTTTAATGTAGATCTAGAATGATCCATAGTGGTATGATAAAGTATAGTAAGTTTTTTAGGTTTTGTTTAAATTCATTCTCTTTGAATTGACATGTGGGCCCTCCACAAAAGTGCCAAGTTAGTTTATTCAAACTATTTTTCTCGATTGAATTTTTTTATAAGGAAAAGTAATTTTTTTTTAGAAAGAGAAATCAAGTTCAAATATACACCTCTCTTTATGTCTTGTAAATCCTCTTAGAGCACTTGGAAAAGCTTATTTTATGTAAAATATTTTAAGGTAAGAGGTCAAGGGTTGAACCCTCAAAAGGGCCAAAAAATCCTTTTTTTCAAAGGGATTAATTGGACTAATAATGAAAACCAAGAAAAACTACACCTACCATGATCATTTTCACCATATCTTGAATACATTGTCATATTATTTTATCAAAGTTACCTTTTTTAGAAACTAGACTCGGATAGCTTTTAAACAAGTATAAACAAGGAGGGGTCCATCATGTATTGATATGATATTTTAATCCCCGTAAACTAGTCAATTTTTTTGAATTAACATTTGGGGGGGTCTTCCTAGCCTGATAGAGGAACAAAATTTCAAATTGTCATATCTTCTGCATATGGTGGCCAAGTCCTTCATATGACCACTTATTTTTCATGTAAATGGATTTCTAAGAGCATCATAATGATCAATTTTTTATTCTAGCATGTGTAAATATATTTTTTTTACATATTTTGAATAAATTACATATTGTAATGAAATCAGATGCATTTTCAATGGAATCTAACACCCCAAGTATTTATCAAATGGTAAAAATGTGTTGTATACTTCAAAAAAAAATCATAACAATGTATCTTATCACTTGTGTTTTTGATGATGATGGTGTTACATTTTAGCATTTATAGGTTCTTAATGATCGAACAGGCTAAATAGAGCCAACTAGAGGTTGGAAGATCCACAGAGGTTAGAGGATATTTTCCCTTCTCCAATTTGTTATTCACTTAGAGTATGGGTTTACTACTAGGATATTAATTTTTGGCTTATGTTTTTACTTTCATTTCTATTTTTGTCTTTTTATGCCTGATATTCATGACATGGAGTAGATTGAATAGTTTGAATTTATTTTTATGTTGCACAACTTCCCACCTCTCACTTGATAGGGGGAAGATATTGCATAGTGGCCTTCGATTAGTCATCATATGAGTCAGCATTAGATTTGATAGCATTTTGAGCATTGAGCAAAGGCATACATGTGATGTTGGTGATTATTGGGCATTCGAGAGATGTGCCATATAGAGTAATCAAGGATCACTTAGACAGGTTCCTATGTGGGACCTTATATGGATCAATGTAGTTGGATAGGCTTTGATCAGGTTCTATTATAGTATGGTATGATGATCATATGGGATGAGAAAGCCTTGATCATGTTCCTTGGCATTCTATGCCATAACTCATTGGGCAAGATTTTGTATGGAGTAGTATTAGTTTTAATTAGTACCATGATGTATAGTGTGCTAGCTTGCAGATGTAGCAAAGATACTCATTGATGACTTCAAATTCATAGCTCCAGATCTCCATCATCTATACCCCTTTAGATTAAGGGGGGTTTGTTGGATATTTGATTCATGATTTTATTTAGTTTATTAGTTTATTTATTTACTTGTTTTGTTAGTTGGTTGGTTACATGGGAAAGTTGGTTTTCTCCCATAACCTCACGTGAAAGTTTATATAAGCTTTCATGGTCTTTGTGAATATTATCCCAAAATAATATAATTTTATATTATTGTCAAAAATGTTATTCATAATGTAGTTTTATATTATTTCTCTATTGTCCCTAGGCCATCACTATTTTTAATGTTATTTTCTATGTTAGAAAGATGGTTTAACTATATTTACAATGAAGTAGGTTTTTAATGGAATCAATGCAAGTTTTAAAACATGTTGATGATTTAATGTTGTGACTCTATTATTTTGCCAGAACATTACACATCTAATGTATTCAATATCTATGGCTCTTATCAAGGAAATGTAATGCTTTATTTATTTATTTTTAAGGATTAAATAAGAATGATATTCCATTTAGAGGTATGACTTACCACCAACATGAGTTATCACTCATACATTGGAAGTGTGCAAAGGAGACATAGTAGGAAGAAATATTGTATAGATAAATCAGTTCTAGTGTTGGATGTGAACACTTAAGAAATTTTATTGGCCCTAATAATTCTATGCTAGTTGAATTTAATATGGGCATATCATTAATTTTTTTGACATGTATTACCTTGGGATTATGTAATTTCATGTCAGATGTGGGACATGGTTGGTGTTTACCATTTAATGTTTACAACCACCTGGTGAGTGGGTGATCTTTGGCTAAAACATATATATAAGGCCAACAATAAGAATGAGTTAGGGGTTGGTTATTTTAGATAGAGATAGAATAGAGGACCAAACACTTAATTTTTTTGTAATTTCCTAGTTTCCTAGTTAGTTTTTCTTCGATGTTTTTATGAGGATAGTTCTCTAATTTAACTAAGAAGAGTGAATCTAAAACATTATTTTTCAATAAATATATTTAAATTAAAAGGCTATGAATTTTAATGTTCATAACCTATGCATGTATCTCATGGTTTTTATACTCTTTCTTCATAGTTGAGTTGTCCTTAGACTTTAGTACCATCTTTGTTTAATGTATTATGTATATTAGTCAAGTAGAATATTGGTTTTATGGGTTTATCTAATCAAATGAATTAGATCGATCTTCATCACAAAACAAAGTCACTTTTCTCTCTCCTTATAATTATATTTTGATTTGTTAGGATCTGTTAGATTAGGTTTTAAATAGATCTAAAATTATAATCTAAGTTTACAAGTTATATCTTGACTAAAGTTTACTCTTTACTAATATGAAAATGATTAATTCTTGTATGCAATTATGAATTAACTAAAATTTCATGTTGAATCTGAATGTGATAATTATTTTCAAAAATTTATGCAAGTTTATTTTTATAAAGCTTAGATGTTACCCAACATGCCCCTTGAAATGGAATAGTTTTACATCAGCCAACTAGATTACCTAGTATGCCATGACCTAGTGTTATAGACCTTGGAGATATTTTATCTCCTTTAAGGAAAGTTTGGGTGAATTTCCATCCCACCTGAGTTGGTGTGCCAAATGACCCATCAAATAAGTATAGAATCAAAATTTCCACAAATAAATCCATCAAGTTTCAGATGTAAATGTCAAGTGATATTGTCTAGAAGCTAACAAATCTATCTAGGTGGATCCAAAGATTGAATTTCTGATATGAATGACTCTTAATCTATTCTCCCACCCTTTTTTCACCTATACATTCAATCTCATAACTGTATAAAATATAAATACACTAAGTATATTATTCCCTTAGTTCTCTTTTATTTATAATAAATGTAACTGTTCAAATCATATTTTACCTCTTATATTCAAATTTATGTTTGTTGCTTTATTCCATATAATATGGATTAGTTTAAAGTTTTATTTTTATAGATTTACATAATCAAAATAAGGTAAAATATATTGGTGAACCCATTTATATTATGAGCACATCAAACCCTAGGTCTTCCTTTAGGGTATTTTTTCCTTCTTTCTAAGGTTTCAGACATCTGTATATAAATTTAATTTTTTATTTTGATTTTTGTTTTTCCCTTGTTCATAAAATTACTCATGGATATAATGGATATACATAGTTTATATTTTACAACTCAACATATGATTGTAACCATTATATGTTGTTTCCCTTTAATATGCAAAATATCTAACTAATATGCACTTCTATAGATCAAATGTATGTGTACTAATAAGGCTGAAATTAATCATGAACAATCTTTAGCCTTCCTTAATTCATGTTATTATAATATTTGATTTGAGTTTATTCCTATTATAAGTAGACACCAAAGGAAATGCATTAATCCTTTTGTTCATCCCATTCCCATTATTTTCCCAAGTATTATATTAGATTTTTTAGTCCATGTTGTCACTACATGAAGAGATTGAGTACACCCTCTTGATGGAATCATTATGAATATTGAATTTGTAAATGCTCATGAAACAATTATTATAGATGATAATGAATGAAATGAATAGGTGGAATTTCCTAATATATTTGATGTCATTGATGCAATGTAATTAAATCAATATATTGAGCCCAAATATGCATGATATAGTTTTATATATGATGAGAGATGAAGAAAAGAAGTTAGGTAAGGTTGTCACATCTTAGGAATAGTTTTACCCCTTCAATGATTTACATCAACATTTTAGATCTATTAATTTCACCATATGTGTTCATACTACTAATATTTATATTATTCTTGTGTCTACACCATCATATACTAATGTAACATCATCATCCTTGCTTATTACATGATACCTCAAGCAAAATTTATAGCTTTGAAGTCTAACATGTTATAGTAAGAGAAAGATGCTTCTAAATAAGGTCATTCCACAAATTCTCATGTAATGAAATTATTTATATATTCACAATAATGGAATAATATATCATAGAATTAATAACTAAATAAACAAATCCATAACAATAATTGATGAAAAATTAGAACACTTGATAAATATGACTGAGCCACTTCAAGGGGGAACCTCCAAAACAATGCAATAAGACCATAATTTGTAATTTTATCCTAGAATACTAACCAATACCTCCTGTATATACCTCCTAAAATACCAACATGACCCTCCCCTTAAAATAATATTATCCTCAACTTTGGACCAATTCAAGATGTTACTACAAGAAAGCTTCATCCTCCCATTTTGCATCTTCATGATTTAGATTCTTCCATTTGATTAAATACTCTTTAATCTCTCTTATTCATATCCTTTTAGTATGTTTAAAGAATATTTTAAGGTTATAGAATGACTCTGCCATCTTCATCTAATTTTATTAGCTTAGTCAAGGTAGAAAATTTCTATCCAATTACCTTCTTCAAGTAAGATACATGAAATACATGGTATATGTGAGTGGAATAGGGTAACTCTAGTTTATATGCCACACTACTAGTTTTTTGCAATAAATGATATGGACTGTAATATTTATGAGATAGTTTGTTATCCTTTATTTTTGCTTTAGAGATATATATTTATATGGATGAAAGTACACAAAGACTAAATCACCTATATCAAAATTACTCTCACTATAGTATTGATCCACTTGTTGCTTCATTTGATTCTATGTCATTGTTAATCTCTCTTTCTCAAATCAGCTAGTACCTCATGTTGATGGTGAATGTGTTCTTCAACAGCTTAAACCTTGGGCTACACCTTCAAGACTAAAGTGATGGATGGGGTATGATAGCCATAAAGTGCCATAAATGGATACATTTTGGAAGAGGTATGAAAGTGGTAAGCCACCATTTTGCTAGTGGCATCTAATGAGCCCATCATTCTTATTTATCAAATGTAAAACAATAGAGATATCCTTTTAGGAATTTGTTGACCACCTCAGTTTTCCCATAAATATTTAAGATGATATGATGACATATGAGCCAACTAAATACATAAAAATGTGATTAAATTATTCCATAATTTATTGATAAATATGGGATCGTGATTACTTACAATGATCTTAGGAGTATCATGCAACTTTTGAATTGTATTGAGAAAAGTAACTAATGAGGCCACCAATTGTTTACTGTTATAGCCTCATTCATGCTTAGTTTATGTCCTTTTCCATGTAAATCTCATAACTATCCATCACTAATGAGAATGAATGAATGAAGTTATGATTTTGTATGTTCATTAATGTGTGTGTGTGTGCATGCGCGCGCGCGAGTGTGCACGTGTGTGTGTTATGTTATGAATTATTGATGTTTTTCCTTGATTGAATTATATTGGTGTGACTTTATCTAACAAGCATTTGAAGGGTCATGTAAAGCTATATATTCTTGATAAATCTATAGCTTCTATAGGTTTCCCATAATAATTGTAGGCTTCACCTATAAGTTGCCTATAGCCACTTTAGAGTGCTTACAACAACTGTAGGATTCACCTATAAATTACTTGCCACCACTACAAAATACTCATAGAAACTATAGGTTTCACCCATAGGTTACTTCTAGCCATTATAGAATGTCCATAACAACTAAATGTTTCACTTACAGGTTTCTTTTAGCTACTAAAGAGTGCCTGCAGCCATTATGCAAAGCAGAGTCATTATTGACAAGACCTTGTAGACACATCCAACTGTCTTGGGAAACCAAATGAATGATTGGGAAGAGTCATAAGTATTGTATGGATTCCCTATATGTAATGAGAGATTGGATGTGCTACCAAGAATGGTAAGATAAGGATGATGAGAAAAGACAAAAGGAAATAAAATAGAAAAATAATATGCCTTGTCTCTAACCCAATCAAACCTAAAACAAGTAACTTCAATTACTAACTAATTGAAAGTTGACTGGGTTAGTTTCTAATTATTTTTATTCTTTCCTAATTTGGTGTTTTTGGTTAAGAGTTAATAAACTACCTTTTATATTTAAAGATAGAACCTAGATTAGATTAGGAGTTAGATAATTTTGATAAAATAATAGCAGAAGTTTTTACTATATCCTTTGTATCTAGAATTGATTAATGAGAAAGTTGAATTTGTAAGAAGTTTGTGAATTCTCTTGAAAAAGGATTAGAGCTTAGTTTTGAATGAGGAAGGGCCCCCTATAAATGAGTTGCTATGAAGATCCTGACCCTCTTTAATTATTAGTGTGTTGTGTAAGTTGATTTTACTATTAAGTTTTATTATATAAGTGTGATGCCTGTGTGATACATAAGTGTCGAATAGTTCTATATTCTATCACAATAATTTCATAATATATCTATCTATTAAATTTATCATAAATTTATTATACTACAATTGTAAAATCAAGTTGAAATCTAAATCATTAATGCATATATAGTGCCATCACTCTTGAAAATATTACGCACTAAGGGTTGACAATTAATATTTAATCAGACTGGTGAATCTGGTAATCATTAGGTAATTAGTATACACAACATTTTGGCACCATTGCTACGGAGGGTGTCAATTATTATTTCTAAAATTAATCATTAAAATTTTATTTTTGGTTAATACACTATTCTACTCAGTTGGGCAAGTTGAGTGAGGACACTGCAGTGTCTTATGCTGGATGTCTAAGTTCCTAGACATATAGTTCCATTTGGGCAAGTCAAGTGAGGGAACTACAATGTTTTAGGTTATATTTCTAAGTTTTTGAAAGTAAATAGTGCATAAGTTACTTACCTCTTGTTTCTATGACTTATTTCTTGCAAAAGTTATTTATTTTTGATAAAGTGTGCTTTAAATTTTTTTGCTTTCTAGAGTAATTTTTCTTGCTTTCAGTAGTTAATTTTTATTACTTAATAAAATTAAAATTTCAATTCTAGTTGTTTTGATTTCAGTATTCTTTTATTTTTTCATTATTTGAAAAAGAAAATTGGTCTGAAACAACTGCTTTTAAAACACATGAAAATGAAAAATAACATACTCCGTGCAGGAAGGGATAGGACAGTTGAAGGAGTAGCATAACATTGATGTAGAGAGAAAGAGAATATTGAGGGAGATTCCTACCAAACAAGCCATAAGTTGCTACTAGGAAAGAAACACAAATACCTACATTAACTAATAACCCTGTTGAAGAATATACCATAAGTTGGAAGGCTTTTGAAGAAGAGAACACTACAAACCAAAGGAGGCAGCTTGCAGAAGAAGCACTATTGGCTCTGAGAAAGGAAACAAAAGTAGAAGAAGAATTAGTTGAACTGGTAAGAAGGAATGAAGGAGAAGAACTACATGAACCAAACACTCTAGAAAGTAACATATTTAGAACATTTCAACAAGGCGTTCTTGATCAAATCCAATAAAACTTAAGAGAATATTCAGACCCTTCATCTAATAAGAAGACTAAAGATCAGTAAATAAAGATTTATTATCATGTTAAACAAGGAATTGACATAGAGTTTAAGGATGAGATCCTGAGTACCTTTGGTATCCATATCACAAGAAAAGCCATCATGAGTAGAGAAGGATATTTTGTGGAAGACAATGGGACTCCAGACATAGTTACTTTTGAATTTCTTATTCTAGATGAAACAAGCTTAACACAAATGAAAAACATCACACCCTCAACCTTGCCCAATTTTAGAGGTATATTATCAAAAGACCCAAAAACATTCTTGTTCAAATTTGACGTCCTCTTTAGAAGCTATGACTATAGGTAGGATGCATAAAAATTGAAACTTTTTGTGGCTACTCTCAAAGACTCAACACTTTGTTAGTTTATGGGACTGGGTAGTAATTAGGTCCGCACTTAGGAGGACATGAAAAATAAATTTTTAGAGAAGTATCAGGAATATGGAAGAGGAAGAAGTTATATAAGAAATGGCATCTTTAGAATGACTAAGGAGGGGGATGAATCCTTGAAAAAATATGTTGAACGGTTCATGTTCAGTGTAAAAAAATTCAAGAAAAGTGCACTTGGAGAAGAACCTTTAAAAATCATCTTCCTAAAAGGAGTTAGAGAAGATTTTCTAAAAGCCTTAGACCTAATGAGTGGAGGGGATATTTCTCACCTACCATTTTCAAATATCAAAGAGCTGAGCAAGAATTATTCTAGATGTGCCATAAACAAAGTTAGGGGCAGCAAGCTCCCCTTCGCAGCTGCAAGTGGTCTATCAAACACTAAGTTTAGTAACCTATTACAAGATATGAAATAGGATATCATTATCCATTTGGCCACCCAACTAGATAGCTTGCACTCAAGATAAAATCAAGTAGCTTTAGATCAAGCCTTGACCATTTACTATCCAGATTATAAGAAGAAAAAGGTTGATTGTAGATGTCATGAGGTTTGGGCTAAAGTGACTCACATAATAGCTAAAGAACCAAAAACAATAGAGCTACATGCTATAGGAGGAGATGGTGATTAAATTTTCTATGTTACGCAAAGAAGGCTATGGGTTTAATGACCACCTTATTAAGGTATGGGACAAAATCCACCTTTTTCAAATTTCACCTCCTTTAATTCACAATTTGCAAATGCTACTCCCAATTTTACTATCCATTGGATGAACACTCCACCTCCTAATTCTAGCTAGTAGCCACCTCAAGCAAGTTACCCCACCACCTCTTAGTAGCCTCTACAAAATGTATCCCAATCTTAGATGCAAGTTTGGTAACCACCCCAAGTCCCACCCTTCATAAACTAATGGTAACAGCCCTACAGACCTAACCAACCATGGGGTATCTCTCCAAGAGGATTTCCTCCACAATATCAAAAACAACCTCTTTCTCTTATGCCTAATATGTAGGCTACACCTAAGCCTAACTAGCTACCTATCTAACCCATATAGAATCTTGTAAATAAGTTGGTGCAATCTACATTTAGTGCTGACCCTATTTAGTACCTGACATACATGATGAACATTAGTGAAATTAACCTCTATTCCAAGAAAGTTATACTACCCCCAACCCTACCCATAATAAGGGAGTTAGATGATGAAACCCTAGAAGAACATGCTAACCCACTGCTATCACCTCAAGAACTCTCTAAACTAGCACATAGAGTTGTTGATGAAATAGCCCCACCATTTCCAGAATGTCTCAGCCTTCAATTCCATATAATTTAACTTGAGTTTGATTTCATGGGATAGCTTAAGAACCTTTGCCTCAAAATCCCTCTATTTCAAGCCATCAAATATGTACCCATATACTCCAAAATTGTTAGAGACCTCTATCTGTAAAAACTAGGAAGGAAAAAAAAAATCCCAATACTATGCATGTCATTGGCTAGCTAGTAGATATCATGCTGGGGAATACCCTACCAAAGAAGTATTCAGATCTTGGATGCCCAATAGTAATAGTCTATCTCCATGACCAATAGTTGTCCAACACATTGATCAACTTAGGGGTTGCAATAAATGTAATGACAACCGAAACTATGTACAAACTATAGCTAAATAATATTTTTCTCACATCTATAATGCTGAAAATGGTTTATAAATCTACAATCAGACTAGAGGGAATCATTGAAGATCTTATCATTACTATAGATTTTTGGGAGTATCCTATAGATTTCATTATGTTATAACCTAAGTCTAATTTGGGTGGACAACCCATTATCTTGGGATGACCTTACCTTGCCATAGCAAATGCCTTCATAAACTATAGAACAAGTAATAGTATGATATCTAATAGCTACCACACTAAGCATTTGGTTCTTTATCCCTAGCACAGCCTATTTTTTTACAAGAGCCTATATTATGGGCTAAAGAAGAGGAGGTAGATCAACCTTCCTTGATTCTTGTATGTACCATAGACCATGCACGCAGATTAGCTAATCAGGATGAAGATACCATTCTCTCCAATATTCTTTAGCATAATTACCAAACTCCTACATATCTCAACCACTTGTAAAGTATTGAGTGCCCCTTTTCTAGCTTCTAAGAATTGGATAATTTTGATGCATATATATAGGAAACATTCCACCAGCTACTGCCTCATAGTTACAACCAAACTAGATCCATTAGCAATATGGAAATAATGAAAGCACTCTCACAATAAATTGAAATCTCTCAAGGGAAAACATTACTTATTAATAGCAAGTTGAAATTAAATGAGGAAAAGTTCCTAATCAGCATGTTGCATACTAACTAACATGATTTTGCATGGGATCATGAGGATATGTAAGGAATCAGCCTTGAAACATGCACACATCATATTTACATCAAAAAATATTGTCAACCAATTAGATAGACACAACATAGGATGAATCCAACTCTTTGAGAAATCATCAAAAGGGAATTATAAAAAAATTTGATTGCTAGATTTATACATCCTATCTCTGATAGTGAAAGGTTGTCACCTTTGGTAATTATACTAAATAAAAATAGATAACGGCATGTATGCATTGATTACAGGGAACTAAACATAGAAACTAGGAAGGATCACTTTCCTCTACCCTTCATTGACCAAGTGTTGGACACACTAGCAGGGAAGAAATATTTTGCCTTTCTAGATGGCTATAGTGGTTACAACCAAATTATAATTACTCTTGAGGATGAATAAAATACCACCTTTACTTGTCCCTAGGGTAACTATGTTTATATTGTATTACCCTTTGGGTTATGTAATGCTCTGACTACATTTTGAAGGGTTTTTCTAAGTATCTTTGTAGATATGGCCAATGAATGTGTTGAAATCTATATGGATGACTTCACTATCTATGGAGAGACATTTGATGAATGCCTCAACAACCTATAAAAAGTGTTTCAATGTTGTCAAGAGCACCATTTATCTCTTAGCCATAATAAATGCTACATGCTTATGATAGAAGGTATTATCTTGGGCCATCACGTATTTTCTGCAAGAATTAATGTTGACCCTACAAAAATCAGCATCATAAAAAACCTGCATGTTCCTCAAAATAGAAAGCTGTTAGGATTTTTGTAGGCCATGTTGATTACTATAGGAGATTCATCAAAAAAATTATTAAAGTAGCAGCACCATTGTTCACTCTTTTGACTAAAGATGTTGAATTTATCTAGACTCATGATTGTGATATAGCCTTCAAACAATTGAAGTAATTATTAAACACCACCCCTATTCTATGTGGTCCTGATTGGAAGCTTCCCTTTCACATTCACACAGATACTACCCTCAGATCTATGCTTGGCCAAAAATAGAAATCACTAAATTATGCCATCTATTTTATAAGTAAAAATTTGTAGGCAGTAGAATTAAATTACATAGTTACTAAAAAAGAGTTATTGGTGGTAGTTTATGATATCAACAAGTTTTGTCACTACATCACAGGGTATTAGGTCTTTATTCATATAGACCATGCAACCATTTGATACCTTATGAACAAACCAACCATTCCAGTTAGAGTGATAAGATGGTTTCTCTTATTATAGGAATTTGATATCACCATTATTGATATGCCTGGCAAGGTCAAGGTAGTGGCTAAAATTTCATCATGCTTACAAACCCTTGAAGAGGATACCATATTGGATGACTCATTTCGAGATGAGCACCTATTCTCTCTCACCCTTACCACACCTTGGTATGTTGATATTTCTAACTAATTTATCACAAGGTTACCTCCACAACACTTCTTCTCCAAACAAAGGAGAGCATTAATTCATAAAATTGATAGATATTCATGGTTGTCTAGATTCCTTTTCTATATTGGGCCTAACTCTATCATCATAAAATGAAGTTCCAGATATCCGTAAAGCCTACCATGATGAACATTGTGGAGGAAAATTTATATACAAGTGTACAGTAGTCAAAATTTTAAATACAAGATACTATTGGCCCTCACTCCATAAAGATGTAATAAGATATATGACACATTGTGATAAATGTCAATATATGGGGAGACCCACACATTCAGATGAAATGCCTTTACAACCTCAGATGGTGCTTGAACCATTTTAAAAGTGGGTCCTAGACTTTATAGGACCTTTTAATCCTAAATCCAACAACAAAGATTACATCCATGTCTATACTAACTATGTCACTAAATGGGTGGAAGTCAAGGCTCTTACACATGCCAGGAATGAGAAGGTGGCAGCTTTCCTCTATGAAGAAATATTTACTTGATATGGTGTGCCACATGAAATAGTCACTGATCAGGGGCCCTAATTCACTACTAATTTAATTACTACCTTAGAGTAGAAATATGAGATTAGGCATAAGAAATCAACTCCGTATCATCTACAATCTAATGGATAGGTGAAAGTCACTAATAGGGAGTTAGAAAATATTCTAACAAAGGCTGTTAGTCTATCTTGTAAGGATTGGGAGGTTAGGCTTCCTAAAGTTGTGTGGACTTATAGAATCACATGGAAGACCACTACAAGCTTCATTCCATATGAGTTGGTCTATGTAAATAAGCCTATCTTTTCCATCAAATTTGAGCACAAGACCTTATGGATAGCACTAGAATTTAGGATGGATATATCTGAAGCCCAAAAAGAAAGGCTTCTGTAGTTGAATACCTTAGATGAATATAGACAATAGGCATTATAGATCATAGAACTTGTATAGTAATAATGGATTGGATGTTATGATAGACACATTAAGACCAGGCAATTCCATACCAGAGATTGGGCCCTTCTTTTTGACTCCACATACAAGGACCACATGGGTAAACTCTAGACCAGATGGCTTGGTCCTTTTGAGATTGAGCATGTTTTTGATAATGGAGTATTTTAACTCTAAACCATTGATCCAATAAGATTCCATCTGCTAGTCAATAGCCACAGACTCAAGTTGTATAAAAATCCACTTACTCAAGAAGAATTTACCAATCACATATGGCAGTAGTTACAAGATGGATATAATGATGTCCTAGTTAGGCAAGTTGCCCTACCAGATAATGAGAGAACTAGTCCACACTTAGTTTAAGGAGAAGAGGACATCCTTGCCCTCCTTTGGCATGATGAATGAGACCTTCCATTGGTCCTTGACAAGTCACATTTCTAGGTAACTTGGCTAGGACCACTAAACAAACATTCTACTACAAATAGTAGTTAAAATCAAAAAATAAAATAAAATAAAATAAATAAATAAATCCAATAATAAAAACCCATTTTTGGGTATTTTTTAGCAATTTTTGGGTAGAAAACCAACATGTTGGCTACCCATATCTGTAAAAAGGGCCTAAATATAAAACTAGCTTGCTATCTATTTAGAGGTAAAAACAAAAATAACTAAAAATAGGAACATGAAAATAGAAGCAGAGAGAAGGCAATCCCTCAAATCCCAACTGGTCACATAGGTTTCCTAGAGATGCTATGAGCATTCCTAAAGTTGTTATGGGTACCTTCTACATAGTTGGCTATCACTTTGATGCTTGATACAGGAACCTTTGTAGCTACTGCAAGTACCCTCTCATGCCTATTTTCACCTTTCTATAGAGCATACAAGATAGATCCTCCTATAGCTCTCATTGATGGCTTGGCTATTGACTTTTGGGCATTACATGAAAGTCATTAGACAACATTATGGATGAATGTAGGAAGATTAGGGTAGCACATGTCATATCTATTACTTAAATTTACCCCTAAATATCAAGCTATAGAGCCATAAAAAAACATACAACTTCCCTTTCCATGAGGAAATGTTTTAGACCAAAAAATTTTCCTACAAGGACACTCATGATTCATTTATAGTTTTGGTTTCATGTTGAATACCTTACTAATTACTACAACCAAGCCTAGGCACAAAACCTCTAGTGCATATGTAGCATCCAGACTCCTATCAGCTGGCTCATCTAGATGAAGGTCACTAGCTAGTATTGCCCTCAGCTACCTACTCAAGATCTTCTAGCCATCACTTAGAGCACTCAGATTTTCAATTGCCATCTTATGGTACAATAGAAATCATTTATACTCCAAGTCCAAGACCCTTGTTCTATGCAAATTATTTTGCATCACATACACATGTTCTATAGACATCATTAATGCCTACCAACTAGTGATCTCCCAATCACTTCACAAAGGGTCCACTTCACTTTAGCTCCAACTGCCAACCCAATCAATGCATCATTAATCATTCCCATGTAAATATTTGCATGTTAACACACGTGTGACTGCCCAGGCATCACATCCATATCATCATTATTATAAGGTATGTCATATCTTTAATCATTAAAAATATCATTCATTATTTTAATCTAGTTGTATAGTATTAATAAAGCATATTTAATTATGACTTAATCATTCGTTAAAAGGTCTATCACCTCACCACTAAACCCACACTATTCCTCATAATGACCTGTCTCATCTTGTACTTCCTACTCCATCCACGTCATATATGATAGCTCAAGTGGGGGGAGATACTATGGGTTAAACCTCATGCACCATGGTGTTAGCATATTATTGTATTTACCTTAGGTTATTTACTAAGGTAATTTATGTTGGTTAGTTGCCTTAACCACTTTGGTTAAGAGGTTAGTTGTTTGTTCGGTCTTTGCTATTTCAGGCAAGGCAACGTAGGTTAGTTTTCTTATACCCGTCTCATTCTTCACGAGTATTTCATTTGTTTGCCTATTTAATAGGCCTTCATGCTTGGTTGAACGTGTTGAATAAGTGCTCTGCTATTCTCAATCTCATTTTCTCTCTGTGTTTTGTTTAATCTAATATGGTATCAGAGCCTATGGTTTGTAGAACCTGAGTGGAGGTTTGTGGAAGCCAGAGAGAGGTCGGTGTCTTGCTAGGGAGGAGCTTCAGGCACCCAATGGAGAGCTGAGGAGAGAGAAAACATCATGGAATTCAAAAAACTCAACCAGAAGGTTTGAAAATTGTCAAAGCATCAGAAGGCTAAATAAGACCAAAAGGAAGTGAAAACAAGCTATTTTAGAGGCTCAGAAGCCTGTGTTGAATTTATCTGTGCAAGGGCACCATACGGATTTGGCAAAATTAGAAAAAATCATTTATTCATCTTTTTCAGTGAAACAAAAGCCTAAATCATGAGTTAAATCAAAACTAAGACACTGGTGAAAACGGTTTGCAATTTGGTTGAGAAACGGGCTCAGAATCTTCGCCTGAAGTTTCAGAGGTAGGCCAATTTTCTGATTGGCTGAATTTTTTATAAAATTTTCAGCCTAAAGTTTTAATATTTCAATTATTTTTTATTTTTTTAATTGAAATAAATCAAAACTTTAGCCAATAAGGGTTATTGGGGACCTACCGCTGACTAATAATCACGGAAGCATCTGGGAAGCTAAAAATTTCACCATTTTTTGGGTTTTTAATCTGGATGTCAACGAAGAAAGAATTTGTTAAATTGGAATTGTAGTTTTCCCGATTTAATTGTTTCAGTGGTAGAATTTTTGTGATCTTGCAAACGGTATTGAGTTTGTTGCTAAAAATGGATAGGGTTGTTCAGTGCCAATCTAGAATCAATGTTAGAAGAATTTTATAAAAAAAGTCATTACAATTTTTTTGATTTTATCATTTTCATGAAAAACTAGGTAAAATGGCTAGTATTCAACACCTATTACTACCATATTCTCAGAAATTGACTGGCAAGAACTTTAGTTTGTGGAGTCACAAGGTTTTGATAATATGTGAATATCTGAATATTGATCAAATAGTGCTCGGTAAAGAGCAAAGGCTTGCCACTGCTACCAATGACTATGATAAATGTCATCGTGAGGCTCTCATGTTGTTAAAATTATCAGTAGCAGATAATCTAATCTTAGAGGTCAAAAATGTGACTATAGCATCAGATTTATGGAAAACTTTATCTTCAAAATATCAGGTTTCTAAAGCCGGTAGAGTGTTGTATTTGAAGAATTTGTTGTTTTCCACTAAGATGCAAGAAGACGGCTCCATTTTTGAGTTTTTGTTGCAGATCAAGGACATCAGTGACCAGTTGGAAGCAATGAAAAAACCTGTTGATGAGCAAGATTTGATTGCTCTTGTTATGCAAAATCTTCCACCATCATTTGAGTCATTTGTAGAGTCCTTGCACATGATTGTTGAGATGCAGACTTTGGATTTTGAAACATTGTCTACATTGCTATTGCAAAAGGAGAGATGACGGGAGCAGGGAGTGTTGTCTACATCCACTTCCACAGAGAGTGCATTTTTTATCAAGGAAAAGGGTAAGCAGTCTAGTAAAAATAGTTATCCATCATAATCTTCACAAGTAAGTGGTAATAAGAGATCTAAATGGAAATGTTTTTACTGTAAGAAACCTGGTCACCTTAAGAAAGATTGCAGGAAAAGACAACAGGATATGGCTAACCCCAAAAAGAAAGCTCATCATGCGAATGTAGCTAAAGGTGAAGGCGAGGAATCACCAAATTTTGCTTTCATGGCTTCCAGTGGTAATTTTGTGGTGGATCAAGCTTGGTACTTTGATTCAGGGGCATCTCACCATTATACATGCCATAAGGACTAGTATGTGGATTTTGTTAAAGATAACAGTAGTAATGAATCTATATCTTTGGGAGATGGTACAACATATTTTGTGAAAGGATTTGGTAATGTTCATATAAGTTTTGATGGTACAATAAAGTATACATTCAAGAATGTTAGGTATGTACCAGATATGAACAAAATCTTCTTTCAATCAGTGAGATCACCTCAAAATCTAATTTTGTTGTAAAATTTCAAGAACAACAATGTTTAGTCACCACTAAAGATAACAAGATTAATGCTATTGGGATCGGTGAGAAAGGCTTGTATAAGCTTACAGATCCAATCAAAGCAAAGGAAAGTGCACTTACAGCGGTTGATAGCACAAGTTCACTATGGCATGAAAGGTATGGGCAATTTAATTTTCAGTATTTGACTACATTGAGTAAGACTAAGATGGTTAAGGGGATTCCTTTTATTCGACATAGTCATCATGTATGTATTGGATGTCATCTGGGGAAGCAAGTTAGACATTCATTTGATGTTGGTAAAGCTTCGAGAGCAAAGGGAGTATTGAATCTGGTACATGCAGATTTACATGGTCCAATGCAGACACCTACCCCTTCTGGTGCCCATTATTTCCTTTTACTGGTTGATGATTTCTCTAGGAAAAAGTGGGTATACTTTCTAGTGAAGAAATCTGATTTTTTTTCTAACTTTCTTACCTGGAAAGCTATGGTTGAAAAATAGGCAAGATGGTCAGTGAAATCTCTTAGAATGGATAACGAGGGTGAGTTCATCTCAAAATAGTTCAAGGAGTTTTGTGCCACTGAAGGCATACACAGACAATACACTAAACCTTACACTCCGCAGCAAAATGGAGTTGTGGAAAGGCGTAATAGGATGGTAATGGACATGGCTTGCTGTATGGTCCAAAGCAAAAATGTCCCATATAGGAATTGGGCAGAAGCAGTGAATACAATAGTATACATCCTCAACAAAAGTCCTACAAAAGCTTTGGAGAATATGACTCCAGAGGAGGCTTGGTCAGGTTGAACTCTAGATGTAAGTGATTTTAGAATTTTTGGTTGTGTAGCTTTTGTAGTTATTCCTAGTCAAAAGAGAAAAAAATTGGATGCAAAAAGCAAAACATGCATGTTTGTTGGATACAGTGATCAGTCAAAGGCCTACAGATTACTTGATGTTTCTACTAACAAAGTTGTGTTAAATAGAGATGTCATAGTACATGAACAAATGCCATACTTCACAGCAACTGGTCAAGTTCCAGATATTGAGTCATTATTATCTAATGATTCAATTATTAGTATAATGTGAAAAGTGAGCAGGATTCTTGTTCATCAGTGGAATCACATTCCAGGGAGGGAATTGATACAGGTCATTGTGAGGTTCTAGCAGAACAACCAAAGAAGCCAAAGTGGTATACTACCACAATTGAAGCACTAAAAGGAGACTTGCCACAAGGTGTGGAAGGTAGAAGACTGAGATCGGGAAAGTAGTTTGGTAATAAAGGTGAGCATGTCAATCTTTTTCTAGCAACTATTGTTTCACAAGTATTTGAGCCTAATTCTTTTTCATAGGCCAAAGGGAAGTCTGAGTAGGAATCAGTTATGCAATTGGAATATGATTCCTTGATGAAAAATAAGACTTGGAAATTGATGGAACTACCACCAGGAAAGAAATCCATTGGTTGTAAGTGGATTTATAAGGTAAAATACAAAGCAGATGGTTCTTTAGACAAACACAAATCTAGACTTGTTGCAAAAGGTTATGCACAAGAAGAAGGGGTTGATTATGGGGAGACTTTTGCTCCAACCACCAAGATGGTAAATTTTCATTTGATTATTGCTATTGCTGCTCAGTTTGGATGGCAGGTGCACCAGATGGATGTAAAGAGTACTTTCTTGAATGGAGATCTGGCGGAGGAAGTCTATATGGTTTAGCCACAGGGTTTTCAGGTTCTTGGTAAGGAACATCTTGTTTTTAGGTTGATCAAGTCCTCGTATGGACTTAAGTAGGCTCCTTGAGCTTGGTATACAAAAATAGACTCATATTTTAGGGAGTCAGGTTTCAAAAGGTGTAACTCAGAACCAACTCTCTATGTAAAGGTGTTTGGTGATGATATCTTGAATCTCATTATATATGTTGATGATATAGCCATCACTGGGAGTAGTACTAGTCTCATTCAGCAAATGAAAGCTGATGTTTGTTGTACTTTTGACATGATAGACTTAGGACTACTGAAATACTATTTAGGTGTTGAGTTTTGGCAAAGTGGTAATACTATATTCATGTCACAGAATAAGTATGCCAATTCATTGCTAGAAAGGTTTAGAATGATGGATTGTAATCCAACTCACACACCTATGGAAGCAGGAGCTAAAATTTCAACAGACATTGATTCACCTCTGGTCAATGAAACAATGTATCGGCAGCTAGTGGGTAGTCTCATTTACCTCACTACCACTAGACCAGATATTTATTTTGCAGTGAGTTTTCTATCTCGCTTCATGTCTAAACCACAAGAAGTCCATTGGTTAGCTGCAAAATGAGTATTAAGATATGTCAAAGGTACTCTTGACTTTGGCATACTGTATAAGAAGTCTGTAGATTTTGAACTTTTAGGATATTCTGATTCTGATTGGGCAAGTTTAGTTGATTCAAGAAAATCTACAACAGGGTATGTTTTCACTTTTGGTTCAGGAGATTTCTCATGGTAGAGCAAACTACAAACTATAGTGGCATTATCTTCAATAGAAGCAGAGTATAAAGATGTGGTCAGTGCAGGTTGTGAAACCATGTGGATAAATAAAATTTTGGAGGATCTTCAGTTTGAGTCATCAAAGCCTACTCCAATTTTTTGTGACAACCAAAGTGTTTTGAAGATGGTGAAGAATCCAGTATTTCATGCTAGGACTAAACACATTGAGGTTCACCATCATTACATCTGACAGTTGGCTACAAATGAAGACATCAGTCTCTTCTACTACCCCACTGCAGAGCAGCTAGCTGATATAATGACCAAACCACTTGGTACAGACAAGTTCATAAAATTTAGAGATAAACTTGGTCTTGTTTCTAGTTTAGTCATTAAGGGAGGGTGTTATCATATTATTGTATTTACCTTAGGTTATTTACTAAGATAATTTATGTTGGTTAGTTGCCTTAACCACTTTGGTTAAGAGGTTAGTTGTTTTTTCGGTCTTTGCTATTTCATGCAAGGCGATGTAGGTTAGTTTTCTTATACCCGTCTCATGCTTCACGGGTATTTCATTTGTTTGCCTATTTAATAGGCCTTCATGCTTGGTTGAACATGTTGACTAAGTGCTCTACTATTCTCAATCTCATTTTCTCTCTGTGTTTTGTTTAATCTAATACATGGGAACCCTACAACCTCACACTCACTATTTGTGAACCAAACCCTGTAACTTGCAAACTCCATATTTTGCCATTTTAGACCTAAAACCTATTATAGGTAGATTTCCATAAGTCCAAAGAGTGTGCAGTTGACTATTGATTAAAGGGACTGACATAAAATTTAAAATGGTAGGGTCAGTCATACGAAGAGAGCCCTCAAACCATAGGCACTTATGAGGAGACCAAGCCAGTTGGGATGTCTTCCATAATGTTGGTTGGACTACCTATTTTGAATGGTTGCAACTTTTTTTAAAACATCTTGCCATGGTATTTGTAGGTTATTTTGATGGAAACCAAGCCATTGTATGTGGCATCACATTTCCAATTACTGAGACTTTGGTGAGCCAAGAAATTAGGCTACCAAGCATGGGGGAAAATTGGCAAGATAGACCCAATGGCCAAGAGGCTAGGCAATAGTTTTGCTAGGAAGATGAAATATTGGTATTAAAGAAGGGAGGTGTGCAAAGACTTAGTCTACCTGTAGAATGGAGATAAATAACAACATATATTATCAGGTACATGACTTGTGAGGGAAGGTATTCCCTCATTTACACTCTCCAATTCAAATTTTTAAATCTTTTAAGACATAATAGAGTCATTAATGTTCCCAATTTCTTATGAATATCTTGAAAAGAATGTCCAAATAATAACAAAAAGGCACTAAAATAGCCCTATCTCACCACTACCTCATATGGATCATAATCAAATAAGCAATATCTTCTGTCAAACTTGACCTCACTTGGGAGCAATTTCTGGCCCTAGAAAATATTGCACCCCAAGAAGAAGAGGGCACTAACGAGAGGGAATCTCCTGAGGAGCAGCCCCAATAAACTATTTAGGAAGATGTTGTGGGCACTAGTGTTGTTGGTCAGCCCGTAGCCACTAAAGGTCCATCTAGGACTGCTACAAGAAAAAAGAAGAGGATAATACTGGTCTTATCCCCTTTTGACATAGAGGAGGAAATCCCATAGCAGCATGGCCCTTCTCCCATTATGTCCTCACCTTAGGTTGATTCCTCCACATTATCTCCTGTTGGACTAGACGAAGTTCTCTTATCAAATGATGCACAAGAAGAACAAATTCCATCAGTCACTCCTACAAATAAAATAAAATTTAAATGGAAAGAAACCTATGGTGTCAAAAATAAGGAGACCTCCTTTTAGAGATCTCAAAGGATGAAGAAACAAAAGACCTCTTTAGCTTCCTTAACCATAGATATCAGTGATGATGAAGAACCAAGGAAAGAGTTTAGGCTTAATAAAACCCTTGATGGATTTTAAATAGAAGAATGGTTTACTGATGAATGATCTCCTAAATTAGAAGAAGAAGAAGAAGAATGGTCACCTCTTCCATCCACATTCACTAAGGAGGACATTGATCTCCTCAAAAAAATTAGATACACAGAGGAGGAATTGAGAAAGGTTATGGAAAAAGGAGAAGAAGAATTGATTAAAGAAGAGGTTATGGAAAAAGGAAGTGAACAAGGAAAATTTTCTCATGATCAGGAGTTCTAAACATTGGAACAAGTTATGGAGGAAATATATAGACTCAAAAATGAGATAACATAACTAAATGGAAAATGAGGCATTAAAATTCTTCTAGAAGTAGTAAAGTTTGTAGACCCCTCTAGGGACAAAGAGAAGATAGTGGAGGAACTTGTAGCATCCTCATCCACCTTGGTCATATAAGCCCCTACAATAGAGGATGTTCTAACTTTGGTACCATTTTGTCAAATATTTCCTCCTCCCTTGCCCACTACACCAACACCTACTATAGAACAAGTCATTGATGTGGATTTGTCAGCCACTACTCCAATAGAGACTGATGATCTTTTGATTTTTTTGAAGGAAAAATATAGTAATAATGAAGCTTACCACAAATAATTGGTGCAGAGATTCAAGGGTTATGTTGAATCAAAAGAACAACATGATGAATTACAAGAAAATTTGGAATTTGTTGAAATTAAGATCAATTATCTAAAGGAAAAGATTGGTAAATTGCATGAAACTACTGAACTACTAATAGAGTGTAGACCACCTTCAAGGGTATATACCATGTACCTGGAATAAAAATGGTTAAAATTTAGGTATGATATAATTTATAAAGATCAATATTATATGGTCTGTGACCCAAAATATTTATTTAAAGAGTATAGACATGTTGATCCTAATTTTTAAGCCCAATTAAATGAATTCTATATTCACTAATATGTTGTTCCTAGTGATATAGAATAGAATCCCAACATCTATTTGGGGGATGTTCTATTAAATGCCTTGTCTTCATATGTTTTGAATTAAATTGGAAGAGGAAAATAAATGAAAGATATCAAGCACAATAAAAAGAAGCTACCCTAATGATCAGGATTGAATCAAGGGATTCAGATGCTATGATAGATGAATCGATCTCCTTTATGAATAAAGATACTCCTTGAGAATGGGTTGCCAGAAAGCAGGTAGAAGTCCAAAACCATTATTTGGGTCTTATGGAAGGAGATGGAAAGAAAATTTTTGTTGATTATTCTCATAGATGGGTAGATCTCTCTGATTCCTTGAAAAAAAAGGAACCATACTCCCTTCAAAACCTTAGGGAGGCCAACCAAAAGGTATATTTGTATATTGAACTTGTTAGAAAGTGGAGAGTATAATGGTTGGGTTTGATGTTTCAAACCCTATATATTGGTTCCCAATTATTGATTAGGAGGGAAATGTTCTATCTAATAAGGAGAAAGAGAAGAAAAGATGGAGTGACATTGAGAATGATAAAGGTTTTTACATCTTTGAAGGGGTAGCCTTCCTTGAGGCCCTAGACTTTAGAAAATTTTGTGGTTTTAGAATGCAATCAAGGCTTGTTTGAGGTTGAAAAAGAGATAAATTAGGGGGTGTGATTGAGAGGATCCTCTATAACAATTGATAAAAAAACATGAAATAATATATTAATAAAATTAGCTAAAGCACTAAAATGATTTTATTGATCACAGACCATTTTGAGGGGGTAGCCTCCTTTGAACAAGCTCAATACAATAAATTTGTGGATGCCTTCATTGGCCTCAACACTTTCTTATATATGAATTCTAATCTAAGTAACTAATACTTCATATGCATGTGGGATAAAACAAAATGCCAATGGGATGACTTACAAAGCATATGCATCCATAGCAACTACTATACTAACATAGTAAAGAGAAGAGATATCATGGGTTCATAACATCCCCTCCCTCTTAGAAAAAGCTTTGTCCTCAAAGCTTTAGATGTGGGAATTAATGTTGAATTTGAAATAGTGGTTCCCATGTTACATCTTCAAGTTGCCTTCCATGCCATTAAATTAAAACCTTGGTGATGGAGTGAGAGTGAAGTTGGCATGTGTGCCTATCCAGGATTGCCTCTAGTTCAAGAAGAACGGATCCTTCATTTTCAAGTTTTGGTAAAATAGTTTGTACTATGATGTTTTTGCCAAGAACTTTCTTCAAACAAGAGACATGAAATACTAGGTGAACTCATGAAGAAGGTGGGAGTTTCAACTTGTAAGTAACTAACCTAATTTTCTAAAGAACCTTATAGGGCCCATAGAACTTGGGAATGCCCTTTGATTTTTAGGGAGGATTACATGTATGGTTATAGGTGAAGAAAAACCATATCACCTACTTGAAAATTTTGCTCAGAATGGTGCTGATCATCCTATTATTTCATTTGATTCTATGCCATATGAATATTGTCCCATAAGGTATTAATAATTTCATCCCAAGTTCAAATAAGCATGTCGACTAGTTGGACTAATAAATTATTGGGGGTGTACAGAAGGAGCACTAGTGGTTCGTGAACATAGACTACTTCATATGGAGTCATTTTTTTTAAAGTGTGGTAGGAGGTGTTCTACCACCATTCAGTGAGAGGGAGCCACTTTGTCCACTGATGTTGTTGTTCTGGAGTGAAGTAATGAAAGAAAGTTTCCAAGCATTTATTGACAATTTTAGTTTGGCCATCTGTTTGGGGATGATATCTAGAACTCATCTTGAGTTGAGTGTTAGTGCGGTGAAATAGTTCTTTCCAAAAATGATTGGTGAAGGTTACATCATGATTTAAAATAATTGATGAAGAATGCCATGAAGATGAAAATTTTGGTCCAAGAAAATTTGTGTGACTATAGAGGTGGTATAGGGATGGCTGAGGGAACAAAAATGACTATATTTAGAGAGGCAATCAACAACAACCAAGATCACCATTTTCTCTCCAAATTTAGGGATCCCCTTGATAAAATCCATAGAAATATTAGTCCAAATCCTAGTAGGTATGGGTAAGGGTTTGAGTAACCTAAGGATGAGTGTTGTTTCACCCTTGTTGCATTGACAAGTATCAAATTCGGCCACCATCTATTAAATTGAATTTTTCATCCCCTTCCAAAAGAAGTTACATCATGTCCGCTCATAAGTTTTGAGAAATCCTGAGTGCCCTGTAGAAGGAAAAGCATGGAGTTCATAAAATATCACTTGTTGAAGATTTGTGCTCTGGGGAAGCACCAAATGACCCTTGTATCATAAAGAAATACCATCTCATGATTAATGTGGAATAGTAGAGGGGTTAGTAACCAACTATTGAATTATTTGAGATAATAAGGAGTCATTGGTATAACCCTATTGTACATCATCCAACCAATTCAGAATAGGCATAGAAAGAGCTGAAAGGGAAGCGTGATCCATAAATATGTGAGATAGGGCATCAACCACAATATTATCCTTACCTTTCTTGTAAGTGATCTCATAGTTATAACCCATGATTTTGCTAACCCATTTATATTGTGATGGGGTGGAAACCATTTTTCCAAGAAATATTTCAAACTCTGGTAATCAATTTTGATGTGAAAATGATTCCCCAATAGGTATGGTTGCCACTTTTGTACCACATGTAAAATGGCCATCATTTCCTTCTCATAAGTAAAGAACACTAAATTATTACCAGAAAGGGCTTTAATGGTGAATGCAATGGGGCATCCTTCTTGAAGGATAATAGTACCAAGTCCATTACTACAAGCATCACTCTCAATAGTGAAGGTCTTGGTAAAATCTAGCATGGCTAGAATAGGGGTAATACACATAGCTTGTTCCAGTTCTTCAAATGCATACTAAAAAATTTGTGTCCAATTAAAAGCATCCTTTTTAACATATTTATCAAGGAAGATGCAATCTTCTCATAGTTTTTGACAAACTTGTGATAGTATCTAGTCAACCTCAAAATATTGTGGAGGCTCTTGAGTGTTTAAGGATGAGGCTAATTTGCCATGGCAACTATTTTTTTAGGATCCACTCAAACCCCTTGGGCTGAAATTGTATACCCAAGATATTCCACTTCATTCTAGCCAAAAGTACATTTGGATTGTTTTTCATAAAGATGATGCTCAAAGAGAAGTTGCAATATAAGCTCTAGATGTTAGAGATGCTCAAACCATGTTTGACTATAGATGAAGATATCATCGAAGAAGACTAAAATGAATTTTCATAGGTAGGACTAGAATATTTTATTCATCAATGCCTAGAATGTTGAAGGAGCATTGGTGAGCCCAAAGGGCATGACCAAAAAATCTAGTGGCCATCATGCGTGTGAAAATCTATCTTAGGGATATCATCCTCATAAAGTTAAATCTAGTGATATCCAGAGCAGAGATCTAACTTGGAGAAGAATTGAGCACCATGAAGATCATCAATAATAGGGATCAGGAACTTGTCTTTGATTTTGATGTGATTAAGTTCATGAAAATTAATACAGAGATGCCATGACCCATTTTTTTTTAATAAGGAGAACTGATGAAGAATATGGGTTGGTACTAGGATGAATAATGCCTTGCTTTAGTAAGTTCTAAATGTGTATCTCAATCTCGATCTCTTACTAAAATGGGTAGCGATAAGGCCTGATGTTGGGAGGAATGCTTTCAGGAAGGAGATGGATATGGTGGTCCTCCAGCTTTAAAGGTGGAAATCCCACTAGTTTCACAAAGACACTTTCATACCTCTATAAAATGGTGTGTAGATCAGAAGGAGTAGTAGAGACTAATAATTTTTGCACGTGAATAGAATGAAGCTAGGCAATGATGCCATGTGAATTCTCATTAAGAAGCTTTTCCATGTGATGTGAATTTTTGATGATAAGAGATCCTAATTGCAAGCCTTTCAATGTGTGTTTTTGCCTATTATCTAAAAATTACATCTAAAGTTTAGCAAAATCCCATAAGATGGGTTCAAGTGTGTGTAACCATTGGACTCCCAAAACAACATCACATCCACCTAAGGGCAAGGCAAACATGTTGGATCACAAATTATAATCTCCAATAGATATACACATATTATGACACTTCCCTTTATAAGGTAAGGTTCCCCTATTAGTAATCATGACTTCAAATTTGGAGCAAGGATGGATAAAATAATTACCTTATTTGGTGATCTAAGGGTTAATGAAGTTATGATTGTTACTTGAATCAATGAGTATTGTAAGAGGTAGATTCCTAAAATAACCTCTGACCCGCATAGTTTGTGGGGTAGTGACTCCTACTAAGGCATGGAGAGAGATATCTAGTTGGTCTTCTTGAGAAGCAAATTCCATAATTGGCTGAGCTTCTTCTTGATCATCTGTTGTATCCTAAGCATCTTCCCAATCTTTAATTTTAGGTGGAGAGTTCACATCCAATAAGTACAGCTTTTTCTTGACACATCGATGTCTTCAAGTGAATTTATCATCACAATTATAACATATTCCTTTTTCTCTATGGGCTTACATCTCTACTTTAGACAAACATTTGAAAGGAGTGGTTTTGGGGGTGGGTATTATGTGAGTGCATTGTGGAGCTATATTTTTGAATGAAACAAAATTGGGTTTAAATCACTGTTGAACTATGATCTTATCCTCTACCAACTTAGCCAACCCTAAGGCTCCCATTATTGTGTTGGCCGGGAACATTTGGACCTCAAATCGTATGGCATCCTTTAGTCCAATGAAAAAACAAATCCTAAAAAACTCATTGAGAAATCCCTCTGTGTGATTGGTTAGTTTTTCAAATTCTATTTGATATTCTTGCATAGTTCCTATTTGGCAAAGCTTAGTAAGTGCTATGTTGAAGTCATCAAAAGCATTAGGGCTAAACCATTGCAAAAGAAGGGTGCAAAAATTAGTCCACATGGGCTCATTATGAGCCTTGGTATACCAATGCTACCATTGAAAGGCTTCAAGTTTTAAGTGAAAGGATGCAAGTGGGACCTTATTGGCATTAAAAGTATTATGTAGACTAAAATATTATTTTACCTAATAAATCTAGCCAGTTGGATCTGCACTATTAAATCAAGAAAAATTAAGCTTTGTCCCACAAAAAGTCTTGGAAGAAGAAAACCCAATGTCTGAAGAGGACTCTGGATGTCATCTGTTGTTCATGGTGCTCTATTGAAGACTAAGGCCAAGAAGTTTTTCATCAAGATCTTTGATATGGTTCTTGAGGGTGTCAATTTCATCCTCCATGTTCTTTGCTCTTATTCAGGTTACTACCATGACCCAAATAGAATTTTTTTTTTTTACAATGGGTAGGAAAACTAAAGTTGAGACGCATTTAGTAAGGAAATTTTTGAAATAGGGAAAAAATAGAAGGGCTAAAGGGGATTTTAATAATTTTTTAGCTTAGTGGGAGTATGATTAATGAAGATGAGGGAAATTTTAGGGGTGAAAATGGAAAAACTAAAAAAATTATCAAAGAGGGTCAAAGAAGCAAAAAGGTGAGAGGAACACCATGGAAAAATTTTGAGGTAAACAGACAAAAATAAAAGTTATGGCAAAACCCAAAAATTGGGTAAATTGAGATTTAAGGGAATTAGGAGTGGAATTGTGATATGGGACCTCAAGGAAGAAAAGGTAGATAATTAAATTTTAGGTGTTTGGATAAAGTTTGAAGATTAATGGGGATACATATGGAGAGATATTGTAAAAAAATGAAAAAAAATCTATTTTCTATTCTATTTTTTGTGTGGCTATAAGTCCTTTCTGAGTCTACTGATACTCAATGGGTAGTTTATCAAATTTGGTTTCTATCAAACATCTACCTACAAGTCTTCTGATAGTCTATGAATATTCTATAGAGTTATTAATCTATTGAAAATATTTTGAACTAATAGAAATGGGCCCTGAGTTTCAATGGTTACCTAAGGGTTTTTAAAAATAACACTCCAGCTATCAATGTCATCTAAGTGAGTAGTGATCTCAAAAAATTTCTAGCCATAAATTTATCTCTTAGCGACATCTCTTGGTTTTCCTCATAGATGGGAACTACTCAATCAAGAAGGGTCATCACCCATTTCACTGGTAGGTCCTCTCAATGGGCCAGCTACTTTGGGGTTCATGTGGTACTCCTCACAATGAGTTTTAGGGTTTTCACCCAAGAACTTCCCACAGTTATTTGGTCAGGGTTTACCTTGATTTGAAAATGATTATGGTGATGCAGAATAGAGTTACATAGTAAAAGAGAGTTAAACAATTATGAGAATAATACTATAAATAAATTATGTAGTAGAAAAAAATGGCCCTGAAAAGCATTGTAATACCAAATGAGAGGAGCTTCTTATAAAAATTGATAAAAAAGCATGAAATAATAGGTTAATAAAATTAGCTAAAGCACTGAATGATTTTATTGATCGTAGACCACTTCGAGGGGGTAACCTCCTTTGATCAAGCTCAATACAATCAATTCATGGATGCTTTCATTAGCCTCAAAACTTGCTTATATATGAATTCTAATCTAAGAAATTAATACTTCATATACATGTGAGATAAAATAAAATGCTCATGGGATGACTTACAAAGCATATGCATCCATATCAACTACTATACTAACAAAGTAAAGAGAAGAGATATCACGGGTTCATACCAGTGATGAGGCCACCAATTGCTTACTGTTATAGCCTCATCCATGCTTAGTTTATGTCCTTTTCCATGTAAATCTCATAACTATCCATCACTAATGTAAATGAATGAATGAAGTTATGATTTTGTATGTTCATTTATATATGTGTGTGTGTGTTATGTTATGAATTATTGATGATTTTACTTGATTGAATTATATTGGTGTGACTTTATCTAACAATAATTTGAAGGATCATGTAAATCTATATATTCTTGCTAAATCCATAACTTCTATAGGTTTCCCGTACCAACTATAGGCTTCACCTATAATTTGCCTACAGTGACTATAGAGTGCTGATAACAACTATAAGATTCACTTATAGGTTGTCTACAGTCACTGCAAAATACCCATAGCAACTATACACTTCACCTATAGGTTTCATGTAGCCATTATAGAATACCCACAGCAACTAAAGGTTTCACCTATAGGTTGCTTGTAACTACTGAAGAGTGTCTATAGCCACTATGCAAAGTAGAGTCATTATTGAGGAGACCTTGTAGACACATCCATCTATCTTGGGAAACCAAATAAATGATTGGGAAGAGTCATAATTGTTGTATGGATTCCCTATAGGCAAGGAGAGATTGGATGTGCTGCTAAGGATGGTAAATACAAGGATAATGAGAAAAGACAAAAGGAAATAAAACAAAAAAATAGTATGCCTTGTCTTTAACCTAGTCAAACCTAAAACAAGTAACTTCAATTACTACCTACTTGAAGGTTAACTGGGGTAGTTTCTAATTATTTATATTCTTTCTTAGTTTGGTGTTTTTGGTTAAGATTTAATAAACTATATTTTGTATTTAAAGGTAGAACCTAGATTAGATTAGGAGTTAGATAATTTTAAGGAAATAATTGCAGAAGTTTTTACTATATCCTTTGTATCCAGAATTAAGTAATGAGAAAGTTGAATTTGTAAAAATTATGTGAATTCTCTTAAAAAGGGATTAGAGCTCAGTTCTAAATGAGGAAGTTCCCCTTGGTAATGAGTTTTTGTGAAGATCATAACCCCTTTTAATTGTTAGTGTGTTGTGTAAGTTGATTTTACTATTAAGTTTGATTATATAAGTGTGATACATAAGTGTGGAATAGTTTTGTAATTCTATCACAACAATTTCATAATATATCTATTTGGTAAATTTAGAATAAATTTATTGTACTATAACTAGAAATTCAAGTTGATTTTTTAATTAATAATGCATATATAGTGCTAACACTTTTTAAAAGCTTATGCAGCTAAGGTTGACAATTAATGTTTAATCAGACCAGTGAATCTAGTGATCATTGGGTAATTAGTCTGCACAACAACAAAAACTACTATTCTAATTATAAATGGTTATGATAAGGAATAAAAATGATCATATTTTGTGAGCCTATCCAAAATTAACATGTTCTTTATACCTTGAAAACCCTGTAATGAAATCCATAGAAACTTACTCCTACCTTTTGTTAGGGATGACTAAAGGTTGTAGAAGACATAGTGTCTTAATTGTTTCACCTTTATTTTATTGATAGACCATGCATTAGCCACAAATTTGTGTATATCCCTTTAAGTCCTTCCCAAAATAAATCTTTCTTGATTCTATGATAATTGTTTTAAAATATAGATTTCCCCCTGTTGGATATACATGAAGATCCTAAATGATCTTGTATTTAAGGCTAGATTTCTTACATATGTATAATCTATATGTATACCATAATGTGTTCCATTTCAATGAAAACTTGTTAGAAACACTATAACCTCATTGAATAATTTGAATCAAAATGTGTATCCATGGCCTTCTCCCATTTAGATTGAGCCTCTTCTAATCAATCTACCTTCCAAATAATCATTACACAACACAACCTTGATAGACTCATCCCTCCTGGATAGTGCATCTGCTACCACATTATATTTTCCTTTATCATATACTATTTTAAAATCATATCCTAAAATTTTAGTTTTTCATTTTGGTTTTTATTCTAATGACAATCATTGTTTTAAAAAATAGTTGAGACTATCATGATCATTTTATACTTGAAAGTGTCAACCCATCAGATAAGGTCTTCATTCTTTGATTGCATGAAGAATAGCCATCATTTCTTTATCATAGATTAGCTTGAGATAAATTTTTCCCTTGAGTTGATGACTTTCAAATGAAATTGATCTTTCATATTGCATGATTACTTCCCCCATGTTGTATCCAGATCCATCACATTTAACAATAAAAATTTTGAAAAAATTAGGGGTAAGTAAAACTAGAGTAGTGTACATAGCCTCTTTCAGCATCTCAAATTCCTTTGTAGTTGGTTCAATCCAATGGGAGGAAAATTTATTCAAAAAGGATATGATTAAAGCTAATATGTTTCCATAATTTTTTACAAATTGACAGAATAATCTATTATCCCCAAAAATCCACAAAGGTTGTTAAGGGTTGTTGGTACTTACCACTCCATAGTTTTGATTTTTTTAGGTTTTAATTTGACTCCATGTGAAATAATATGACCCAAGTACTCCACCTCTTGGACTCTAAAATCACATTTAAAAGGTTTGGCATAAATCTAATGTTGTTCTAGAAATAATAGTACATGTTTCACATGATTCAAATTTTCTTCCCAAGTTTTGCTTTAGATTAATATGTTATGAAAAAATACCAACACAAACTTCCTTTTAAATGGCCTAAAATACTATTCATCAAACTCTAAAATTTATATTGTGCATTTGTGAAACCAAAAGACATGACCATAAACTCATAATTTCCTTCATGAGTTCTAAAATTTGTTTTAGGGATATCTTCATCTCTTATTCGAATTTGATGATACCCACAAATAATATCTAGTTTGGTAAAATAAATAGCACCATGTAATTCATCTAACAAATCATCAATTATTAGAATGAGGAACTCATCATTTATGGTGTACTTATTGAGTATTATATAGTTAAGGCACATCCTTGAAGTGTCATCCTTCTTATGCATCATGACCACTGGGGATGAATATTCAATTTATCTATATTTGATAATACCTACCTCCAACATCTCCTATATCATATTTTCAATCACTTTTTTGGGCATATGGATATCTATAGGGAATGATGGTTGGTGTTTTACTAACTAAAATAAGTCTTATGGCATGGTCATATTCTCTTTTTATTGGTATTCCTTTTGGAATTGCGTAAAAAATTGATGGGTAGTCATCAAGAATCATTTGTAAATTATCATGTGTAGACATATTCTTTGACTAAAATTATATGGAAAATAATCATGCTATAAATACTTAGCCCCATTTTTAATAATATTCATCATATGATGTGAAATAACTATTTGGGGATATTCTTCTAGTAATCCACATAGTTCAATTATCCTAGCTTCACAATGAAAGCACGTGAATAATTCCTATAAATTCATCTCTAGTGTACCCAAATTTGTTAGGCATTATCCTTCCAAAAATAATGTTAGCACCATCCATAAGAATAGAAAACATATAATAATCAAGCATGTATTCCCTCATAGCAATATCAATATTATGGCATTTTCTGTAACAGTTGACTTAACCATCATCTACAATCATGCCCTAAAATTCTAGAGCCAGATATATAAAATAGTTTAAATGAGTAACCAACTTATTTTTGATGAAGTTATGTGTATTTTCTGAGTCAATCAACACTATCACCTTCTGCTTATTGAGGAAACCCACCACCTTAATAGTTTTAGGGGTAATAATACTTAAAAGGGCATGACAATAAATAGTAGGCTGAGAATATTCAAATTCCTCCTCTAGCATTTATATACCTCTCTATAAGGCCTCAACATCTTTTTCATCTTCATTGGCACCTTTAATGTAGAACAACTTCTTTTCCACACATTTATGTAATTTTATCCAATTTTTGTCACAACCAAAACATAACCCTTCGGCATGCTTATCTTAAATTTGTTGAGGGGTAAATATTGTATGTTAAATAAATGATGGTGTTGTGAAATTGTGTTAGTGGCCATGAGAAAAATCCCTATGTTTGACCAAATATTTTTCCTATGCATGTCATGTGAATGGTATGGCTTTAGAAATAAAATTTGGGCTAAACATGCAAACCTCAAATTGTATTCTATAATTGAGCCTCTAGAAGAATAGGTTAGTCATATTGCTCTCATTGATGTCATCCATGTATAAGGATAGGTTCTAGAATTGTTGAATATAATCCTTAACAATTCTTGTTTATTGCAACTTGGCTAACTGACTAAAGTAATTTTATAAGAAATTGTTGTGATAGTGTATATGCAGCTCCTTCCAAATATAGAGATGCCATGATCACCTTTTTCACACATGGGGTTTAATGTAAATCAAATAAATTTTCTATTTTATTTATCCAAGTGAGTATATCCTTACCATCAAACTTTCACACTTCCACTTTTGGAAGCATGTGCTTCTAACCAGTATTAGAGTTGTGATTGTTCAGATTAAGATACCCTGAATAGGGTAGTAGAGGATTATGTTTTGAAAGTGATTTAACTATTTTGAGAGTTAACATAAAACCTTGAGTATAATAAAATTAGAAAATACTATACTAGAATATCAATAATCACTAATTTGCATAATAATTGATTTATTTGAATATTATATAAATAGAAATGAATTAGAAAAGGGTGTGCTTAACTAGAAAATATGACTGAGATGGATAAGTGGTAAGATGAGAACTGATGTACAAAAACTAGATCCAAGTGTCAGAAATAGCCTGGACAATAGTGCAAACCTGGACACTAGAGTGGTTTGGTCTTTGTGATTAAGGAATCCAAGAAGGGAGGTTAGTATGATGTTAGTTCAAGAAATATAACTCAAATAAACACACTAACACTTACACTCCTAGCCTAGACACTAGGAAGAGCTTAGTAAAAAATGCTAAATGAAAGGATAACAAAAACATAAAAGATAATAACTATTTTACCTTCTTTGGGAGCTCCAAATGGATTTTTTGAATGGCTTGCTCAGCTTTTGCATTAAAAAGTCTTTAAAAATGGAGGTTGATTAGCTCTTTCTCTCCTTGGCACCATGGTTTTGATATGGATTGGAATAATATTTGGGCATGGTAACACTACTTGCTTGAGTTCTATGAAGCAAATCCTACATAATAACTCTACAATATCCAAACTTTTGAAATGAAGAGGTATGGTCTTATATTTATATCTTTAGGAACTAACTCTCACCCAAGGTGAGTTAAGGTTGAGTTTAGTCTTGGAATGGGTTCAACCTAAACCTAGGTGAGTTAAAACTAACTCTAATAGAGTTAATAGTTGTCAAGTAATTATGATTTTTAATTACTAAATATGGTTCTCAAATTAGATATTTTAGGATATTTTCAAAGATCTTGACAACTTATAAAGGTAATGATGAAAGGCTAGGATATTTTGATTTTTTGAATTTCCTTTTTAAGATATTCATTAATTTCAAATGGATAATTTAACTAGGAATTTGATCTTGTTTAAATTGTTAATTGATTTTGATTATCTTGTTATCTCTTTCAAGATTTGATTTAAGTGTGCAAGTGACCCACTTAATAGGTCCATAGGCCAAATTGATAGTTGTGATGCCACAAGGTGATTAGGGATGAATCTATGAGAGGTTATTATTACCTATGATAGAATACCCTAATTAGGGATGTCTCAACATGATTATGAGCTTTGGTAAATGATGTGTAGGTAAATTTGGGATGTTTAATGATTTTTAGGCTTAATTTACAATGGTTGGTAAGAATCAGTCTAAAGTTCAATCAAAATCCAGTTGTGGCCAATTTTAGGTGTCTACAATTTGCCCCTATTTGGGAATGCGTTGTAAGCTATAGGCATAGTAATTTATTCTCAAAGAATGAAAAATGTTGTTAAGAAGGAAAGAAGATAATGATTGAAGAAAAAGCTCCAAACAATGTTTGGGAAGCCTATAATGATGCCCCCTTGATGGAGTGGTTGACACATACAATTGATGGATGGTCCCTAAAAAAAAGCACAAAAAAGAATGAAATTAACCCATGGGTGAGATTAATCCAATTGAGAGGATGCTTGCATGTATTGATTTACGTAAAGGTAGTTATAATTAGTAACAAAGGTTGAGACATTGATTTGCCCAAAGGTGATTATAATCATTAGCACAAGCACATGCCCCAATTAGGATAGATGAGTCAAAATAATGATTTACCTATAGGTGTATAATCATTAAGAGGACCTAGATTAAAAAATGATATTTGATTATGCCCCAATAAGGCAGATTGGCAAGCATAACTCAAGGATATAATTTGTTACACATATTAAATATGAGTGGGTGCAAATGTAGATGCTATGGTTTAAGATTAAAGAAGCCATAAATAATTAGGTACATGAGAATGCATAAATTGATGAAAGAGATGATTGGAAGAATAAAATTTGATCAATGTTAATGATTCAGTTATACCTACCAATGTAGAGATGCTCATCCCTTTTAGCATTGATATAACTAGAATGGTCAATGGGTTGATTTGATCAAGGAAGGTGAGACGATTTACCAAGGTTACCAAGGAGAAACTTATGTGGCTCCATTGATTGTAAGATTTCATAAGCTAAGTTTTATTGGAGCACATGATGGTATGCATCATTATATAAAACACCATGATAACTTAATTGTAATATGCATAAGGATTGACTCCTGATCTAATAAATAATTAAAAATAATATACCAATGATAAAAACTATGATGACAATGTTGATGTATGAATATGGATAGAATCAATAATAATGCACAAGGAATCACCCAATGAACACATATAAAATGAGTTTTGGCACAAAAATAAAAGTAAATAAATAGGAAAATAAACAAACAAACAACCAAAGCAAACAAACACATAGAAAGACCCTGAAAGAAAAAGTAATAGAAAGCATCCTATCATTAACAAGTCAATATATATGAGTGAAGGCTCAATAAAATGATAAATGGGTAGTGTCCCCAAGCAAGGATATATGCAAAGGGAAGGTCACACCCCCAATGGAAGTGGAATGGATTGGAACTAACATTGGATTTTCCCTAGTAGGGTGGATTGAGGATGATCGACTAGGTTTAAATAAGACACATGGTTTTAGATTTTGAAATGTTTGAATGTTTTTGGATTTTTTCAAGTATCTCAACTCGATTGAGGATTATGAAACACAAAATGGTCCAACTCATAAAATGGTGAGAGCATTGCTTAGGTTTCTCATAAGAAGATGAGAGAGTATGAAAAAGAGGAACTGATCTAACCTTAATATGAATGAAACATGGCCTACATCATCCTAAAATGACCTCAAGTCACTGCAGTTCTACCAACCAAAAAGGTGGAGAGATACAACTAGGTAACAAAAAACTCTCAAATTGAGGCAAATGGTAAGTCAAATGATAATATTAATGTCAAGGTGATGTGGTATTACATGGTAAAGGTATTATTCCTAATTTGCCCGTAGGTAGTTCTAATTAGAAAATAATGGCATAGGTTAGTGAGAATAATTTACCCATAGGTGGTTATAATTAATAACATCATGTGTAACATTGATTTACCCATAAGTGGTTATAATCAGTGGCACCATTCAAATGTAAATAAAAGATAAATTTCTAGATCTACTATCACACTATTTCATAAACTATTAGTTAAACATGAAATTATGAAACTGTTAAAATTGGATCAGAATCCCCTCATGAAAGGTGCAAGAAGAACCAAAGGAACCAAGATCGAAAGGGTTGGGTAGTGCAGCTAAAAATAGGCTTTGGTCAATAGTGAAGGTATAGTAGAATGGTATAGGGTATGGTAGGAAGGCAATTTATGGTAATGATAATATATGAAATAGTGTTATCCCTAAGTGAGAAAGGTACAGTAAATGGCCAAGTATGAAACAAAGGCAAGTGGAAGGAAAATGAGAATGGAAAGGTAAATGGCAAAGTAAATAGTTTTGTTGTTCCTACTGATGTGGAGATGCATGTCTTAATCAACATATGGTATAACCAGAATAATTAGTCATGTAAATTACTAGCCCACACCACTTTTGAATAGTTGATTTATTAAGAACATGCTATAGATTTGGACTCTAATATTTTTTTGTGATCCTCATTGGTCATTGATTTTATTTCCTTTAAACTTCAAAACAAGATGTCTTCATAGCTTCTATAAAGTAAAGTGTGACCAATGATGGTATATAAGGATAAATAGTGGATGATAGGTTTGTTTTGGCAATGTAAAGGTGGATGATAATAAAATGTATAATGGGTAGGAAATAAATGGAGATTGGGAATTTTAGGCACACACAATCTTGTTGATTCTATATTTGACATAACTTTGGATGTGGTAGGCCAAAGACTTTTGAATATGCTCTCCATAGAACCATCATATTTTTTTGTTGTTTGGGATTGAGAGTAGCTACCATCTAATTATGATATAAATTGGAAGATATATTGATTGCATCTTTGATAACATTTTCCTCTTATAGTGAATAATGATTTTACTTAGCTTTTAGTGCCTTGATGAGGTTTTCACCAATAAAGTTGTCTTGATCATCCCATAGTGCCTTTGAGAAAGTTTCACTAAAGAATGTTGACTTTTAAATTTGATTATCTTCTAGTGCCTCTAAAAAGGTTTTAATAGAAGAGGTTGAGTTTGGACTTTGATTACCCCCTAGCACCTCTAACAAGGTTTCACTAGGAGATTGTTCTTTTTTTACATGAATGTGGTCGTGGTCCCCCTAATATTCTTCAACTGATATGTCACCATGGATGTATTTCAACAAGGTGTGATTCCATCAGTCCTAATTGACACTTGTGGGAGGTGAAATGTCAATATAATGGCTATGTTGGCTGGAGATAATGGCATGTGGAATGGTAATGGAATGGGAAGGGGCAACATGATCCTCATAAAAGTTACTAGGATAACTTGTGTCAAATTTTAAGTAAACATTCTCAAAAACCATGAAAGGATATAAATATATCCAAATTGATCTGTAAGGCATGCATAACTAATATTTTAAGAACCATGAATGTATTATGATTATAAAGCTGAGTCTGACTCAAGGGATTTTGAATATGATGTTGAGACTGAAGTTGATTTTACTTCTGATGTTAAATCTGATGTTGGTTCAAGAATATAACCTAGCTTTAATATTGATTTTTCATCTGGTGTAGATGTTGCTACAATGTTGTCTTGTTAAATTTTGGTTTTGGATAAGTGATGCCCTGTGATGGCATAATGGGTTTCATAGAGACTGGTTTGTCAAAGTGAGACTCCTTAATGAGGGGGAAAAGATCAAGATACAAATCCATAAAGACTAGCTTTTTTAAGGGAAAGCTCTTTAAAAATAGGAAAATGGTCAAGATAATGATTTTCCCAAAGGTAGTTATAATCATTAAGAAGTGACTCAACAAATACTAGTGTTGGCATCAAATTTTTTACCCTAGGACACTCTATTCAACATCCTATAATTTGATGCAACATTGAATCATCTCTCAAGTTGTGGGATACTTGTAAGAGAGATGAATCTTTAATCTATGAGGGTTAACCCCCTAGATTATTCTTTAAACGTTTATCCCCTAATATAATGCTTGTTCATGAAAAGAGTTATAAGGAACTAAAATTAATTTAACTACTATAATGATGCACTAAACTAGTTGATCACTCACACACATATTGACTAGTGCACTAAAGACAATAAGACAACATGAACATACACTAATCTCATAAGAGCCTATTGCATCAATGTTTCATAGAAGGCTAAAGCATAGTGAGATTGAAGAGGAAGACTATTTTACTTTCCAACTCATCAAATGCTACTAATGACACTAACTATAGCCTACAATAGTGAACAAAACTACATGAGGCAAGACAAGAAGGATAAAAAGTCAACGTGATACACATCTACACTTGACCAGATCAACTAATTGAAACTTAGCATTGCATGAAGCCATGAAACTAGGTATAAATTAGCCATATTATTTATCAAAGGTAGTATAAAGTAGCAAGGCTTTGCCATACCCAGGTGGAGGATCCTTTAAAATGCCAAAAATCCCAACTCTTATAGAGTTTGAAAGAGGGAGAGAGAAAAGGAAGTTCAAAAGTCACTTGTGCATGTGCCAACTTGAGAAAATTAGTTATAAATGTATTTAAATAAGGTGGAAGAGAGATAAAGAAACTAATGTGAACATGTGTCCATCCCAAGATAAGTACCTTCCTCACATGTGGCATTGAAACTCTTCAACAAACATCTTTAGGTCATGAAACTCCTTGACAAGTGGAAAGAGGCAAGAATTTGATCATGAGATATATATTATATATGCATCCTAAGGACACCTTAAAATTATCTTAGATAATCTCAAACTATCACTTCATCTGTAATCATCATCTTTACTCCTAGGTGTCACAAATCTCTACATTTGGTATATGCCACTTTTACTTCAAAGGGTCAAATCAAGCATATGGCCTTATAAATGCATTTCCTATTCATATAAGGACTTATTATGCCATATATAACTTGACACAAACTATTTTAAACCTTTAAACAATCTCCAATGCCTCACCAAGCATCTAGACTTATAGACTAGGCCTATTCCCTTATAGCCCTACTTTTGAATAAAACTTTTAGTCTAGGAGAATGTATAGACCCATTTGACCAATTAATACCATATTTCACAACACATCATGTCATTTTATCTTTTTATCTGATTTGGTAGTTCAAATCTCCAAGAAAATACCCTTAGTTGACCCAAATGACCCTCCAAGTAGGCCTAATTAGGCTTCTTTAGCCTAGAATGCCAAAAATGTTCATTTTAAGATCCCATACATGTGAACTAGAAAAATAGAATGTGATTCACCTTTTTTACCTCCTTAGTATCCCTCATGTCTAATTTGAGCTCTTGATCATTTGGAGAAACCCCTGTTCTAGCATTAATTGCTCTTTCTTGACCTATTTCATATAATCTTGTACTTGCAAGTCTGAACTAGTGGCATGAGATGAACCTCAGGAGAGTGATCTAGATCATATTGATGAGTTCCAAGATTTAAACATCCATTTTAGTGCTTTATTTGCCTTTCCTTCTCATCGGGTTCACAATAGGCTTCTTGGAGGGTTTAGAGTACCTTACCCTATTAACAATAGTTCATATAGATGGAACATTGTATCAGTGAACTAATGGCATAAACTTCAATATAAGGACCCCCTCTAACTATTCTCACTTTATTATGCTTCTAAGCAATTTGTCTGTATAATACTGAGCTCTTGAAGTTGCCTCTTGGGCTGGGAATGAATGATTTAGACACCCCTGAGTGAGATTTTGATCCAATTGACCAATTTTAGACTTTAGTATACAAGGTTAGATACCAAATCATGTTTTAAATAGCCTAATTACATAATCTAATAGTTTTATATGAATGTATAAGTCCAAAAGTTTGGATGACCTTCTTATTTGGCCCTAAGCTTGAACCTTGCCTAGTAGGCCTGGTTGTAAACTTGTTGGGTGAATATTTTGTCATCAACTAACTGAAGACATAATGGTTATATCAACCACAGTGTAATGAGATAAATCTCTCCTATTAGAAAGGGGAGGTTCCCTATAAACTATCACAAACTTAATTTAAACTAAATATTAACTCAGGGGTGAGATCATATCATCCATTTCTCTTTTTTCAAAAATGATGTTTACAAAGTAAAGGAAAACTTCCTTGATATTAACTAAATTCACAAGAATCCCATGAGAGCACAAAGCCTATTCTCTTGTTGATTTATAAAAGATACCACAGTAGAATCAGGTGCAGCCCAAAGTCTTCACCAAAAATTACAACAAAGTATATGATCACAAAAGATAAAATTAGTTCAAAGCCTTTCTAATATCCTTTGTTCTAAGACACTAAAACACAAACTAAAGATAATTATAGTAGCACAAAGTCTCCATAATCAACTTCAAAACATCTCCTAGATTATTTTCACTCACTCTACTTATTTAGTCAAATAGATAAAATTGTATTAGGAAAAGGACATATGAATAATTTCCTACACAACACAAGTTATTGCAATACAAAGTTTGAAAGGTCACTTGCTTTCTCATTCACTTGATAAAATTGTATTTACAATCTGAGCTCAAAGTCTCTAAATGTCTTTCAATTTTGGTAGAGTTTTGCTTCCAATAACTCAAAGATATATATAAAAACAAAAGAGGCCCTCTTTATTTATAGGGAGAGACCTAGAGGAATTTTTTTGGAAAAACCTAATTACTTTGACCTAGTCAAAGATAGGAGTCCATTTTGGCTTAGGACTTCCTATATTTTTACATGTAATTACATAATAAAAAAGTACATGTAAAAATGTCCAAAGTGGTTGTAAAAGTACATCTGAAAAGTGGAAATTAAACCAAGGGAAAAATAGTTTCAATTTGTATCCCCATCTTTCTTTATGTGAGCATCGTACATAGTAAAAGTTGCTTGCATCCTGATACTGTCTACATTAACAGTGTTCTTGAAAATCACCTTAGCTCTGACTATGGCATCTCTTGCTATTGTGACTAGTTTTGCATGACTAATTAACTTGATTTTCATATTATCGAGAGTTAACTAATTATCCAAAATATTGTTGTCAATTATCTTCTTCATCTCGTAGTTAAGATTACTTGACTTAGTTCTTTCCACAAACTCAACCATGTCTAGATGACTAATCTCTATATCTCTAATGTTGTTGACATTAGAGGTAACTGAGGTGATTAGAAAAACACCTTGATATTTATACTTCATTGCCTTTGACCTCTTCAAAGAAAAATCAGTCATCTAAACGAGCTTTTACCAAAAGAATGTCGATGAAAAAGGATCCATAAAAGAAACTAGAAATCTCAAAGTCCTAAGCTCAGTGGTTGGCAAATTCAAAATCTTACTCATTTTCACAATTGAATGATTGTAGAGAAGAGTCTAAGAAACTTAAAATGAAATAAATGGAAAACAAATGGCATTAAAAAGCCCCAAAACAAGTTTTAACAACCTGGCACGTACGGCCATAAATGCCACATAAAAATTGAGATTTTGGAAAATCTCTGCTCGAGCGGTAAAAATTGCCGCCCTTGCGTATGATAAGGGTAACACATGTATTAGCAGCAAAAAGTGTCACTGATGCATGGAGAAATGAAAAACATGCAAGGGTGGTCAAAAATGCCACCTGAGCATGTAAAAAATAAAAATTCAAGAGCGGTAAAAAATGTTGCCTATGCATGGAAAAATGAAAAACATGCAAGAGAGGCAAAAAATTCCACCTATGCATGGAAAAAATAAAATTTTCTAATACCTTAAAAATGATCAAAATTGACATTTTGATTAGATAAAGATTACAATGGGTTTCATGATTTTCAAGAAATCTTGACAAGGGAGTGTTGTAACCTTTCTTAGGATATCAGTTAACTTCATTTGAGATCAAGAAAATCTTGTCTTGAATGATGAACTTAGAGTATATATTATGAAACGGACAAGTTTCATAGGGGTTATCCACAAAACAAGTGTAACTAATTTTGAGAACAATAAAACTTGAGGGTCTAGGTCATTTTATCTAGTCCCATATCCTCATACTTATTCTATCATGTTTTCATAGATGTTTTACAACTTCAAATACCTTCTCTCAAGCCTTAAACATCTTTTGGTTCACCCTTCACCATTTCACACTCAAAACTACCAGTCTTGTGCATGGGAAAAGTACCTTATCTTTGAGACAAAATAAAGAGTATTATCCCTTCATTAAATATTTTTTAAGGTATGAGAGTATTTATTAGGTAATTAGTACCCCCTGTACCAATTTTCAAACCTTAACACTTCCATTTTCCCTTCCAACTCTCAAATAACTTTAGGTAGACTTTTAAGGAAGTGATTGTCTGTAATGGTATGAATGTGGACTAAGTTTTGCTTGTTTAGAGACCTCTATTTTGCCACATTATCATTAAAAAGGGATTATTCATATTTCATGATCATAGTTTGATGTACTCAACATCATTCTTTCCTCTTGTTCTCACAGACACCCTCTATGCCTTTCAAAATTTAGGACTGAGCTTACCCTGTTTGGCTGCAATAGTACTACCTATAGATTATTGTGAAGATATTAGGCATTATAAATGGAATTTAGGATCCTTATTGAGTGACAAGCATTCTTTTTCTTCCTATCACCCACTTATCTTCTCCTTATACACCTCAACTTTCAAACAACTTTTCTTAGCAAGACTATGTTGACTGCCTTAAATAAGATTGAGGCACTTTATCCTACCTGTAGGTGCACTTGGGCCATTTGAAACTCATTTTAAGATTATTTGATTATTTTTAAAGTTTTTGAGATCACAAAACAATCTATTCACCTTGAAATCTCAAAATAAGGTCCAAACTCAACCTTCCACCTCACTGTTTGAACCCTTATTGTAGACGTCCACTTCTCCGATTTGTGTATGGATAGGGGATATGAGTATGGGGTAGAAACCATATTCAAACCTTGTCAAGGTGATCCTTTAGTAATTGGATGCATTTTTGAGTTATTTAGAGTCATTTAATCATGGGGCCTAGTCAAGGTATGCCAAATTGGTTGAAGAAGATCCCTTTTAGGCCAAATCATGTAGAGTTCATTGCCTTGTTCTAGTGTGTTCTAAGGTACTTTTGAAGTTCTAGAATATTACCTTCTCCCTATAATTTTCTTATCAAAATTGGCATATAATTTTTCCATGGATAAGACTATAAGGTTAATATATGATGATCCTTCAAAACCATCATAGCCTCATTATATGAAAACAACAAAAACACTCAAGGACTCTATTTTCTCAGTCTAGGGAAAAGTTCCCCAACTCAGTCCTTGTCTTTCAACATGAATTCCAACTTCTATCTTGTCAATTTTACACAAGGGTTTGTCATGTCATTCCATCATGTTAAGGTAGAAGAAGAGTCTCTTAAGTGTCTCAAAATCACCAAATAACCTTCATGTGTTAAGCATAGGATATACTGGGGGGTGAATCTGTATATCATATATCTTAAAAACTTTTACTTAATCAATTTATACTTAACATACATTCAATATATGCAATAAAATTAAAATAATAAACACCACACAAGAGAGAGAGAGAGAGAGAGAGAGAGAGAGAGAGAGAGAGAGAGAGAGCAGATTTTAACATGGAAACCCAATGTGGGAAAAACCATGGAGAAAAATCTCAAGTTTATGAATGAGCACCAACTTAAACTACAATATTCGCAAGCACAAACTTGAAAGAGCACCAACCCCTTTGTTGAGCACCAACATAGCAACTATTTATGAGCACTAACCTATAAGAACACTAACCCCTTTGTGTATACCACACAACTATCTCTTAATGTTGCTTTCTTAATAAATGATAGCACATTAAAATATCTCTTTCTTTTATTTCCTTTGATATTCTAAACTAGATATGACAATTAAAAACCATGCTCTCTTCCACATAATACAAATTGCTTCCCAAGCCTTTATTTATATCTTACCAAATGACCTTTGGCATTCACCCTATGTGATGTTTCACTCATGGAAAATGGCACCAAACTTGCATGACCCTTCAAATCCTTGTATTTGAAAAGTCATATGGTGACCCTTCATAAGCAAATGCATCCTTTCCTATTTTTTCTTTATCTTGGTGAATTTTCATAATCCTCAAAGTGTCCCTTCATGAGAAATTTCACCCTTCCTCTTTTTCTTCACTTGGTGACTCTTGGAATTTCTCAAGATGACTCTTCATGGGAAAATGCATCCCATTCCTCTTTTGTCTTTACCCTGTGACTCTTTGACTTCTCCATGGGCCCTCTTTTGAATTTATGCAACCAAAAATATATTATTTACTATTAAATAAATATTAACACACAATAGCCAAAATATGAACATTGAAAAACACCTTTAGACAATAAATGTTATGGGGCCTTTATCACTAATGCTAGACCTTTGACATCAATGACAATATTTCCAATAATATCCCCCTTTGTCATTTACGGTAACCTCAAACTAAAAATACCACATCCTAAAACCTATATTACACATGCAAACTTGCACATACTACCCTATGAAAAGCATACAGTAACTCCCCCTTATTGTATCATCCTGTACCTATACCTATTTCTTGTACCTATTTTTGTACCTATACCTATATCTACACTTCTCCCCCTTTGACATCAATGGAAAAGGGTCTATCCTAGAGCTAACACTTATATCCCCCTCAATTGATGTTGATCCTCAATGTCAGGAAGTAAAAGAAATTACTCCTAACTCCTTTTACAGATCCTTGAATGTGTCCTTTGATCATGCCTTTGTGAAGATATATGATAAGACTTAAATTATCACCTATCCTCTGAGCATCTGCAATCAACTCATCTAAATATTTTCTTCTAACCTCACAACCTTCTACATAAAACTTTAATATGTATCCTTGATCACATATTTGACTTACACTCAATAGATTATGCTTAAGACCTTCTATATACAATACATTCTTAGTCTTGGTTATACCATTATCCAAGCTCAAAGTACCTTTTTTGGCTATCCTAGCAGTGGTTTTTTCTCCAAATTTCACTATGCCACCATTGATCTTCTTTAAATTTATGAACGTGTTCTTATCTCCTTTCATGTGCCTTGAACATATATTGTCAATGAACTATGGTTGTTCTTTATTTCTTGCATGTAAATCAGTCTAAACTAACATAGAATCTTCACGTTGTTTATTCTACCAGGAACCTATCTAAACCTTCTTCTTGATGAATGGAACCTTGAAACTTTGGTCCTTCTTGACTAAGTCAAACACACTTCTATAATGATAGGTTATGTGTCTAAAATTATTGCACTTATAACAAACTATGGCCTCTTCATCAAAGCCTGATAGAGGAGAAAAAGAGTTTTGACTTTTGCTTGACTCTGCATGCGTTTCCTTCTCCTTGTTTCTAAAATTATTAGCTCTTTTTTGACATTCTATTTTATTATGATCATATCCATTACATTAAAAATAGTAACCATGAAAATAGAACCTATTTGTGTATCTTTGTCATGATTATCTTTTGTAGCTATGTTCCTTCTAGCTTTCTTTGTTTAAGATGTCCTCTATATTCTTCACTTCTTCCCTTTTTGTTTCCTCTTTTGTAAGAGCTTCAACATAGCTCTTTTTATTTTCAAATCTGATACCTATCTTATCTAATATTGAATTTTGAATTTCCAATGTCTTATTCAACATGTTAGTGCTATCCTCAAATTTTGTATCACAGGTTGCTTTATCATTGATTGCCTTCTCAATATATTTTTTTAAAGAGGCAATTTAAATAACATACCTTTCACATTATTCACTTACTTTTTTCAACTATGCTATTAGATATTTTTCATTCTATTTGGCTTCTTCAAAGTATTCTTGTAGATCATCAATTATCTCCTTTGACTCTTTTTCATTTTTCTCGATCTGGCACTTTAATCTTTGATTCTTCTTCTTAAGAGCTCTTCATTATTCTAAGACAAAAATGAGTTCTCCTTCTAGATTCACCTAGGCTTCATCCTCACTTTCATCATTTTTTTCTTCTTGATTATCTATACTTTTACTTGTGGAGGCATCTTCATTGTCACCATTATTCTTATCTAGACATTTATCCTTCAAAGAACCTAAATCAACCTTTTACTGATTACACTCTTCTTCTCTTGATTTTAAACTTGAATATGCAACCTCTAGTTGATTCTTCAGATCCTAAATAAACATCTTATCTTCTTTTTCTTCTATAGCCAACTTAGAATCCAAGATACACAATTCTTCCTTAAAAACCTTGACCATAGATTTTAACTCTTGATTATCCTTCTTTAGTTGTTTGGTCATCATGCTTTCCCCAATCTATCTTCAAGTTGTTAAACTCTTTTTGAAGGAACCTACTCTGATACCAATTATTAAGCATGGGATATACTAAGTGGGGGTGAATCAGTATATCATATATCTTATAAACTTTTACATAATCAATTTCTACTTAACCATACATTCAAGATATGCAATAAAATTGAAACAATAAACACCACATAAGAGAGAAAGAGACACCAAATTTTAACATGGAAACCCAATGTGGGAAAAACCATGGAGAACAATCTCAAGTATATGAATGAACACCAACTCAAACTACAATATTCGTAAGCACCAACTTGCAGGAGCATCAACCCCTTTGTTAAGCACCAACACAACTATCCCTCAATGTTGCTTTCTCAACAAATGATAGCACATTAAAATATCTTATTCTTTTCTCTCCTTTGATCTTCTAAGCTAGATATGACAATTACAAACCATGGTCTCTTTCACAGAATACAAATGGCTTCCCAAGCCTTTATTTATAGCTTACTAAATAACCTTTAGCATTCACCCTTTGTGACCCTTCACTCCTCATGGAAAATGGTACCAAACTTGCATGACCCTTCGAATCCTTGTATTTGACAAGACACATAGTGACCCTTCATAAGCAAATGTGTCCTTTCCTCTTTTATCTTTATCTTGGTGACTTTTCATGTTCTTCAAAGTGTCCCTTCATGAGAAATTGCACCCTTCCTCTTTTGTCTTCACTTGGTGACTCTTGGAATTCCTCAAGCTGACTTTTCATGGGAAAATGTGTCCAATTCCTCTTTTGTCTCTTTACCTCATGACTATTTGGCTTCTCCATGGGCCCTCTTTTGACTTTATGCGACCAAAAATATATGTGTTAATATTAAATAAATATTAACACACATTAGCCAAAATATGAACATTAAAAAATACCTTTAGACAATAAATGCTATGGGGCCCTTATCACCAATAGTAGACATTTGACATCAATGACAATATTTCCAACATGGTGTTTAGTTGTAGCAGGCAGTGAATACAAGGATGGTAGAGGGAATTACAATGATCATCTCCATCAAGTGTGAATCAACTCAAACCCTCAAAGTGAATTCTAAATATATCTAAGGATTGAAACAATTATCAAGGTTGTTATCTAGACATGATTCCATCATGGATACCCCTAACTAATCACTCCCTTTGAATATGCAGATAGTGAAGGGAAAGAGTGGACTAGGTGCAAGATTTAGGCCTCATGGTTGCTTTCTTTGGTCACAAAATGCACTCTTATGAATTCAAACATCTAGGGTACATTCCATTCCTTCCTCCTAACATGGATAACCTCTATTCAAGGCACCTGAGATACACACTTCTGAGCAAAGGTAACAAGGATGGTCTAAATCAAGATGGCCTAGAAAAGGCTTTCATAGGCATTTGATAGCTTCCAAATCCAATATAACCATGAAAAATATATGGATAGGCATTATAAACATATTAAAACATCAAATCCATCAAAACAAAGTGAATTAATCTAAAACAAGTGCAAACAGTGACCCCCTCTTAGATTGAAGTGCATAGAAAGCTGCCTAGAGTGTTGGAAATGGTTCATAAAGGAGAAGATATTAATTTAAGAAATATTATCATGAAATTTAAGTATACTCATGGATATTTCACCCATAAATACCTTTCTTCCCAACTCCAACTGTATAACCCACATCAAGCACTTGAAAATGGCCTTTCTTGGCTTGCAAAGAGAAAGTAGAAGAAAAAGAAGTTGAAGATGAAATTTTTGAAATTTTATCAGCACTCCAAGAATGTAAATTAATCTAGGTAGGTTAAGAGACACTCAACCTATGTTTTTAGTTTATGGTGAACTCAAGAAGTTTGTATAAGTGCTATAAATAGCATATTTTTAAGGAGAAACTACCATTTCCTACATATAAATGAATATTAAACTATCATATGACTATTTATGACATTATCTAGCCTCCCCACATTTATCTATATCTTGATGACAATTTTTTCCCCTCAACCCATTCGTACAAGTCTTTTATTAAGCTATAAAAGTGGCCAACTGACCCTTTTTGCTCATAAAACCTAGAATGTGACAAATTTATGACTTGAAGACACCTTGAAACATAAAAATGACCATCTTATAACATTTACAACACAATTTGGCACTTTGACTAAGTTTGACTAGGTTTAATCAAGGTTGACTTTAGTTTATTAGAATAGTACAAGGAGGATGGGCCTTAACAAGGACTAGGGGAAGGATAAGTGAGACATATAGGACAATAAGAGACCCCATAAGACACATTAAACCTTATTCAAAAGTTAAAAATAGTAGGTTTTGACTCAATTTGACTAAAATTCAAATTTGGTCAATAATTGGCTTATCAGAGTGAGATTCTTTGACAATATGGATAGTATCAAAAGGTGATTCGTCACAGTTTAACTTATCACAAATGGGTGGTTCAACAAAAACATCATGAATTAGTTTGTTCTCTTGGATTTGGTTTATAATTAGTTATAAAATACTGATTTTGAATACGTTTTGGTCTTTGAATGATTGGATCAGTTAGAGAGGTATTGATTGGCTTGGTTGTGGATCAATGATCAGCATGGGTTTTCTAAAGTGAGGAATGATTGGTAATATATGAGGCATGATCAATGGATGGGTAATGATAGTATTATATACCATGGGCTTAACAAAGGCTGGTTGCTATCCTAGGATGGTAACTATGACCTATCTAGTCATAGGTATAGAACCTTGTTGGGATAATGAGTTACCATTCTTGGAAGGGCCTAGAATGGTAATGGTAAGGCATTGCAGAGCTTGGTTGATCACACAATCCAAAGGATGAGGTCTTGGAATGGTAATGGTAGGGCATCATGGAGCTTGGTTTCTCACATAAGCCAAAGGATGAGGTCCTAGTATGATAATGGTAGGGCATTATGAAGATTAGTTGCCCTCACAAGCCAAAGGATGAGGTCTTAGTATAAAAATGGTAGGGCATTGTGAAGCTAAGTTTTTCACATAATCCAAAAGATGAGGTCTTGGAATGGTAAAGGTAGGGTGTTATAAAGCTTGGTTGCTTGCACAATCCAAAGGATAAAGTCTTGAAATAATAATGGTAGGGCATTGTGAAGCTTGGTTGCTTGTACAAGCTAAAGGATGAGGTCCTAGAATGGTAATCCTTGGATGTTGTGGATATCGGTGACTCACACAATCCAAAAGAGGGTTAATGTTATAGGTGAAGGCTTAGGTACCATGATTAGTGAGATGGAAAAATTGGTACATTAACCAACCCAAATAAGGTATCATCGCATACTATGCTTGAAGATCTTGGCTTTGTTCCCCAAATTAAGTATTTTAAGGAGGATAAAGATCTGTCTCATAAACCACGTCATCCCATTAGGGGTCTTGAATAAAGTCATCATATGTGACCATATCATCATAACCAAAATTATAGATGGCTCCACTATAAGTGTAATGAGATATATCCAAGTCAATGATAAACATTTCAAAAAAAGGCCTAGAGTTCTAGAAACTCTAAAAAAATATCCAAATGACAAATGGTCCAAACATAGTCTAACTTGGTCTAGGGGTGGATTTGTATCTCCAAAATGGATTATGCTAAAACTTGGTAAAAAATAGTCTAATATCAAATATCTCACACAAAAGGCCAAGTGGATGAAAAAAAACTAAAATGCCAAACTTAGGTATTGATTTAATTTATTTGGGAATAATGGAGTTTTATTCTTATTTTAGTTGAGGGTCTAGATTAATAAATCAGTATAGAATATAGAAATAAATACAATCCTAATTTGTGTAGCTATTTATCTTTTTCATCTTTATAAAAATAGTAATAAATAAGAGGAAATATATCTTGGCTAGAAAACAGACTGAGACAGATGATATAGAGGTTGAAAATGGCTTTGTAAGATAGGGAAGGTGTCATAAACATGAATCTAGATTTTTTTGGGTGAAAGGATAAGAGTGTCAAAAAGTGGATGCTTTGGCTTCTATCACTATTTTCCATTCCTACTACTATTGTCTAAACTAATCATAGAGACTTTAAACTTTTTGGGTAGTTGTGTTGTGCCTCTATGAGTATGCCTATGAAAAATTGAGCATTGGTTATCAACGAAACTTGTTGTGGGACTGATTTTGTCTTCAACCCTAACCCTCCATCATGCTTAATAAAATGGAATTTGAGTCACTTAAAAAAAAGCGGGGTTAGTGTGAAATATGTATTAAACGTGCAATCCACACCCCTTGTGTGGGCACATTGCCTACATATTAATACTCTGTAGAGGGATCAATCCATATGTAGTTTTCCCCCCTAGTGTGATTTATGAAATACTATGATATAGATGAAAATGCCAAATTGATAGTGTTTGAGGTGTCTAGGGACTGGTATGAGTATTTGAATAGGTTTTTAGCTATGTTGGGTGATTGTGTGCAAAGAATAGGAAAGTTTGCCTTAGTACTTTATTTGTAGTCTTTCTTGATTTGTAAGTTTGGTCACCTTTCTTTGTAAATGAGCTTTGAGGGGGGTTTTATATGGAATAATTGGTCATGGTTTAGATGTATTCATTCTAGGCTGACCTAATTAAGGATAAGGACTAGATGAAAATGACCATTAGGGCTCAAAGTACAAATGGACAAGATCACTGAAAATGGGGCACTTCTTTATGGGGTGTTATAGTCTAAATGGGGTGCTCTTATCCTACAAGTTCAAAACCTAAGGGAATAGGATTGACATGGGGAATACTATCTAGCTAGCATGGAATGACCATTTACAAGGTTCTAGATGACTAAAAATGAGTAAAAAGGTGTCTATAAGGGTCGCAAGAGCATGTAAAAGCACCTATGGATGGGGTGTCACAAGACACACTCAAACTACAAATTTGGACATTTTATATGACTATATTTGCCCCTCTTTTATTTTAGTGATACAGCAAAGTGAAAAATTAAGATAAAGGAAAAATATAAAGAGTACCTAAACTTGCTTGCAATTTTAAAGCCCATAAAGATGTGTGATGTTGAGTGTGTATAAAGAAATCATAGCATGAAGTGTAAATCTATAAGAGAAAAAAAGGAGTAGATTAGTTCTTACTAGACATGCTAAGTCTAAAATAATAATGGTCAAAGGCTAGGTACAAGAGAGAGGAAGAGAAAGGAATGAATACACCTCATCGGGTATGCAAACCAATACAAAACATGTTGTGATGTTGAGTGATGTTGAATAAGGTTAGGTATGTGTTGTACCAAGATTAATATCATGAAACGAGCTGAGTGCTCAATTCCATGAGGGTGGCTCAAGAATATAAAGGCTGGCCCTTTGGTTTCATTATCACCCATTGTGTAGTGAAGTTATGTGATCATGCATGTGTTAATTAATGTTTGGACTATGTGTCCAATCCCTATTAGTAGGTGGCTCAAGAATACAAAGGTTAGTTATTCCTTTGGCTCCATCATTGCCCACTAAGTGTGAACTATGAACTAATATTGGTATGAATGTGTGTCATATGAGATGGTTCATGAAGCCCATGATTTCTCTATAATCTGATAATGTGGCATGGATAGCCAAATGTGTACTAAGAACTAGGCTAATCTTAGACACTCTGAAAGGTGGATATTAGGCTTGTATGAAAGCCACTCCAAAAGTGAGAACTAGGCTTATATAAAAGCCACTCCAAAATGATGCCAACCACCTATAGATAGAATAAGGTATGCAACTACTAAGAATACCTAGGTAATATAATGAACTAGAAAGAAAAGAAGGCAAATGTGTCATACACATTACCCCTAATCACTAGTGTCTATAACATGGATTCTAATTTGGAAGTTGTACCAACTGCCTAATCTAAAATTGGAAGTGAGATCCCTCCTGTCATGCATGATGCCCCTATATTTAGATAATTTGAGTAAAATTGTACTAAAATTTTCCAATCTAATGTCAGGATTAGGAGCACAATTGATTACCTTGTATAAGCAACTAAACATGGAATTTAACCAGAAGTAACAAGAAATCATAAACAACACAAAATTTGAGAGACAATACAATCTTGTATTCAACTCATCTAGAAAGAAAATACAATCAAGAAGATGCCACACTCTTCTCACACCTATGAGGCTTCCCACACCTCTAGTGCTCCCAGTAATTCTCAATCAAGAGTTCTCTCTCTCAATTATGGTCACAATAATCAACTCAAACACAGAGTTATTGTTCACCTCCAACCAGTCAGTAACACTACTTCTAGTACTCAAAGTACTTCAAGTAGATCTCCCATGAACTTGTAACAACCTACAAATCAAATGATCTTACTTACCATGTAGATCTTCTACCTGATCTTGCACAACCTGCAGATCAACCTGATCTTACAATTGGAAGGATCTCTTCCTTGCCTTAATTACAATACAAGCCCATGAGTCTATTATATAGATCCCATGCAAACAATAATTAGACACCTAATTACAATAATTAGAAACTGTAGCAAAAGACTAAAATTAGCCTTTAACATGCAAACAACCAGTTCGTTAACAAACTATTCATGAAACTGATAGTTCCAAAACTGCATAGGTGACCGACATCGGTCCCTATCTGTCTGGGGATGACCGACGTCGATCGATCCTGACCGATGTTGGTAGCTTCCTATCTCCACCTGACCGATGTCGATTGGCCTGACTGACATCGGTGACTGTGACACTCAACAACCTTCATGTTTGCATCTGGGTGAAGCTTTTAGCTCCAAAACCTAACAATCTCCCACTTGGAGATAAGTAGTTACACCTGTACTTATACTTGTACATCGTCTAATCTATTTCTTGGCTTGTATCCCTCCTCAAGCTCAATCTTGAAGACCAACCACCACACATCCTATGGTGCTCCACCTGACACTACCGGCTCTGATCTGTACATGACCATCTTCAGTACCTACTTGTTTAATATCGATTCCACCTGACCAACATTGGTAACTATGTTTTCCTGTGAGTGATGACTTTTTACTTGCAAGCTCTCTTTGGATCAAAACCCTATCCAAACTACCCTGCTCAGAGTTATTCAGTCCCATCCACTAATCTCTATCCATCATCTCCTCCATAAACACCAAGGCTTTCTAGTTCTTAAGTTTGTCAAACACATATGACTTCCTCTTAAGAACATGCATCTCCTTCTTGCTCATGTGACCAAGCCTACAAAACCACGTCTTCACAACAGAAGAAGAATCAGTAATACAAGTAGGTAGATAAAGAGTACCTGCTTTCTTACCACCAGCTAATTCAAGTGCATCCTCTATGAGAGTTCCTGTGCATCTCTCATCACCCAACTTTCTTGAAGAAATTAGCCTCACCTTCAGAATTGGGACCTGCATGACATCCTTCAACACCCATGTGTTGGTCGTTTGTAATTCCAGCCGCACTTCCCCTTTGCCAATACTTTGACAAGGCTCACCAACCCCTAAATAAATCTTTCCAAAGTCTCCATGGACCTTAACATGGAAAAATACTCTATTTGGGGCTCCATGGAAAGAGGCAATAGAATCTATAAACCAAGATTCTACTTTATCCAAAGAACATATAAGAGCAACCAGTGCAACAATCTTGCAACAATACCTGCTTCTTTATTTCCTTCATGCTAATCTTCTACCAACCAGCAATCTTTCTTCACCTATTCTTTCTTTCCATAACACCGTAATTAACAATTCTTGCTTTTGAATTCCTCCATTCTTAATGTACTTTCTTCTACCATTGTTATACTTCCACTCAATCAAAAACCCCTGAGAGTGACCTGTAATCAAACACAAACTTGCTCCCTACAACCTTGCTCTGATACCACTTTGTTAGGATTAGGAGCACAATTGATTACCTTGTATAAGCAACTAAACACGAAATTTAACCAAAAGTAACAAGTAACAAGAAATCAGAAACAACACAGAATTTGAGAGACAATACAATCTTGTATTCAACTCATCCAAAAAAAAATTACAATCAAGAAGATGCCACACTCTTCTCACACCTATGAGGCTTCCCACACCTCTAGTGCTCCCAGTAATTCTCAATCAAGAGTTCTCTCTCTCAATTACGGTCACAATAATCAACTCAAACACAGAGTTGTTGTTCACCTCCAACCAATCAATAACACTACTGCCAGTACACAAGTACTCAAATTACTTCAAGTAGATCTCCTATGAACTTGCAACAACCTACGAATCAAATGATCTTACTTACCATGTAGATCTTCTACCTGATCTTGCACAACCTGCAGATCAACCTGATCTTACAATTGGAAGGATCTCTTCCTTGCCTTAATTACAATACAAGCCCATGAGTCTATTATATAGATCCCATGCAAACAATAATTAGAAACCTAATTACAATAATTAGACACACAACTCAAGACTAAAATTAGACTTTTACATGTAAACAATCAGTTCGTTAACAAACTATTCGTGAACTAACAGTTCTGGAACCACACAGGTGATCGACGTCAGTCTCTATCTGTCTGGAGATGACTGACATCAGCTGATCCCTGACTGATGTCGGTTGCTTTGTAACTGGATGTGACTGATGTCAGTTGTGCCTATCGACATTAGTTTCCCTGTAACTCAGCAACCTCCTCTAAGTTTTTAAAAATATAATTGAACATACCTTTCTATCTATTTTTAAAAATTCTAAGTTTTTGGCTATTTGGATAGGAGCACCAAAAAGTGGACACTTTGTTGTAGGGTGTTGTAGTTTGAATGGGGCACTCTTGTCCTTTACTATTTCTGATGATTGTTTTATGTTTGTCCCTATTTTTTTGGTCTGTTCTACATATTTTAAATTTTGAGTGTTGTTTTGAGTGTTTTGAAAATTGATTTTGACTAATAAAGGGTTCTGATATCTATGACAAAACCCATGTTTTTTACCCCCTCTTCTAAGGGTAGGAATAAAGACCCTACAATGACTACCCTCAGAATAAATATCCCTACAATTATGTTATGTTGAAAAATACATGATATAGTAATGATGATTAAAAAGATGTCTCAAGATATAGCATAGTTTGTGTTAGAGATTGTTAGATAAATAGGGGTATGCCTAGATAAGTGTAACAATGTAATAGCATGTACAGTATACTGAACTAAAACTAGAAATCTAGTTAGTTTTCAAAGAGGGATGGATCATGATGCCCATCATGGAATCCAATAAGGAAAGATAATGCATGATATAGATTATGCATTTCAAACAATTGAGAAGTAAACAAGCAAACATACATGCAAGGTAAGAAGTAAGAAGCATAAAAAAGAGGCCAAGGGGCCAAGAAAACAAAGGACATGGGCACATGTCACTTAAACTAGGAAAAACAAGCATATAAGACATGTTCAAATTCCCACATACATATACATTTGTAAACAAGTAAGATTGGCGCAAGGGCAACAATCACATATAAGAGTACAAGCAAAGAACATTGACAAATATCCTAAGGTACACCCACGTAACAAAATAGGAATGGAGAAATGCAATCACATATAACTACTCAAGGCAAGAAATGAAGGCATGTAAATGTTGCAAATACTATCACATCTAATTGATCAAATCAAGAAGTGAAAGTATGCAAATCATGTAGTACAAGACTAGGTAGATGCTAAGAAATACATAAGTGTTATATACTAGTGAGTGTCGATAGAATAATCTATGTAATCTTAGTAATTAGTGTACTTCAACATGATAACTAGAGTGTGTGGTGTAGGAATGACATAACCTAGATGGTGTACTCATGTAAAATATGCCCCGGTGGGTGGATATGTCAATGTATGTCTCGAATGTAAAAGTAGGATGCCCCCTCAATGGGTAGAGTGAAGCAATGAAGGACCTAGGTGTCACTACACACACTCAAAGAAGATTAGGTGAAGCATATTAATGTAGATAAATCAATCAACAATAGCATAGAATAGCAAAATGTAAGTCTAGCATGGTAGTAGAAATGTAAAGCATGGATAATGCATATAATTGAAAACTTTTTGGTGTTTTTAAATTATTTGAATGTTTTTGTATCTTGACATGTTATATTTTTTTTGGTATTTTTAAATAAGCTATGTAAAATTAATCATAAGGAAACTATGTACAAGAAAGTGAAAATAAACTATGTACAAGTAAGCTAAAAAATTATGTACAAGTAGAAAGAAACTATGTACAATAAAATGTGTGTAATGACATACTATACATGGAATCTACGTAGATGAAAAATATTAATTGTATTTTATATTTTATTTCCTTCAAATGAGGCTAGATGATACACTTTAGGGCTAATATTTTTGATAATGAGGTATGGAGCTAGCTAATTCAGTTTGAATTTTCCTTTGATTTCTTCTTTGGCAGTGACATTGCAAAGATTTTCTTTGAGAATGAGATCTTTAAATTTAAACTCTCTAGTGTGAAATCATTTATTGTAGGATCATTGTATATGTTGCTGGTAGATTATAATATTTTCATCTACTTGAATGCATGTATGGTCTAATTTCTCAAGCTAGTGTAGATGTTTTTCATGATACTGGTCATTGGTGAGGATACCTTCAAGGGAGGCACACAGAGATGGGATTTTTAATCCAATGGTAAAAATACCTCTATTCCATAAACTAGTGAATAAGGAGTGGCTCTTGTGGGCATGTGAATACTTGTGTAATAATCTCATAATGCATAAACTATTTGATTGTGCTAATCATCTTTGAATTTGGTCACTATTTTACTCAAAAGTTGATGGTTTTATTAGTAGCCTATGCTTGACCATTTCCTTGTGGGTAGTATGGAGTGGAGATCATCTGTTTAATCTTATATTTTGTGCAAAATTTCTTGATATTTTTGATCTTGAATGATGTTCTATTATCAAAATTGATAGTTATGGGTAAGCTGAAGCATGAAATAATGAGTCATAAGGAAGCTACAAATGTCTACACTTGTGGTAGATTGAAGTGGAATGACTTCCACCCACTTGGTAAAGTATTCTATATCTATGATGATGAACTTATTTACATCAGTGGACTAAGGATTAATATTTTTAATAATATTAAATCCCCATAACATAATTGGCTATAGACAGATAATGGCCTATAATTATTATGATGGTGCATGTTGTAGGTTATTGTGTCATTGACATTTATCACATAGATTTGTGTATTATGAACATTCATCTTCCATGGTGGACTAGTAGTATCCCTATGGAAGCAATTTTTGTTACATGGCCTTTCCACTGAAGTGACTACCACACTCACTATTATGTATCTATGTCAGTGCAATTTTGGCTTCTACTAAAGTCAAGCATCGAAGAAATTGTTCATCGAAGGATCACTTAAAAAGGTCTCCACCAATGATTACATAACAAAGTGTTTATTTGTCTAACTTGTATTTATCATTTTATGAGAAAGTATCTGGTGTATAGATTTGTTTAGAAAGTTATAGATATCAGAGAACCACTATGGAGTTGTGGAACTACGTGTAGTGGCTAAGACAAAAAGGGTAATCAAATCCATATTGGATATTGATGGAAATTGTATTCATTTAATTATGAAAATACCTTGATCATTGTTGATGTCAATAGGAATCAGAGATGTGGCACTTTCCATTACATCTACATGTTAGTTATATTTTCTTAGTATACTTTATATATAAAATTAGTTGAACTATGATGATAAACATTATACCATGTTTTGGTATGGGATAAGATGTTCTTCTTTTATCTAATAGACATCATTGACTTGATTGACCATAAGTTGGAAATCACTGAAGACTCAAATAGATCTAATTTGGAGGGACTAGGTGGCAAAGATACCTAAGATAAGTACCTCATTTTCTACAATGTTGTTGGTATAGGAAAATCTTAATTTATATGTAATAGGAATTGTGTGACCAGAAGGGTCGACAAAGATAATGCCTACCCTTGTACTAGATGTACATCGAGAACCATCAAAGAATATGGTCCAAGTATTAGAATGAGTAAAATAGGCTGTAAAATCATCTCTAAATGTGTCACTAATAGGATTAGTGTCCAAGAGTAAATGATTTAACCTATTTGGGAATAATAGAATTTTATTCCTATTTTAGTTAAGGGTCTAGATTAATAAATCATTACAAAATATTACAATAAATACAATCCTAATTTATGCAACTATTTGTCTTTTTCACCTTTCTAAAAATAACAATACATAAGAATAAATATGACTTAGTTGGAAAATAGGCTAACAAATGATACAGAGGTTGAAAATGGTTTTGCAAGATTGGAAAGATATTATAAACTTGAATCTAGCTTATGTTGGGTGAAAGGAAAGAAGCACTAAAAATTGGATGCTTTGGTGTTCAATTTTTTTATCCATTCCTATCACTATTATCAAAATTGAACATATAGACTTGAAAAATTTTAGGTAGTTGCGTTGTGCTTATGTGAGTGTGCTTATGAAAACTCAAGCATTGGTCATCGATAAAACTTATTGTGGAGTTGATTTTGTTTTTAAACCCTAACCCTCCATCATGCTTGACAAAACAATAGTTGATTCACTTGAAAAAGAGGGGGGTTAGTGTGAAAAATGTACTGAATGTGCAATCCACACCCCTTGGTGGGCACACTACCTACTTACTAATACTCTAAAAAGGGATCAAGCCATATGTAGTTCTCTCACCTAGTATACTTTTTACAATAGTGTGATGTGGATACAAATGCCAAATTGATAATGTTTGAGGTGGCTAAGGACTGGTATGAGGATTTGAGTAGGTTTATAATTGTGTTGGGTGATTATGTGTAAAGAATAAGGAAGTTTGACTTAGTGTTTTATTTGTATTCTTGTTTGCTTTGTAAATTTGGTCATCTTTCTTTGTAAATGAGCTTTGAGTGGGATTTTATAGGGAATAATTGGTCATGGTTCAGATGTATTCACACTAAGCTGACCTAATTAAGGATAAGGACTAGATAAAAATGATCATTGGGGATCAAAGTGCAAATGGACATGCTCACTGAAAATGGGACACTTCTTTATGGGGTGGTATAGTCCAAATGGGGTGCTCCTATCCTATAGGCTCGAGACTTAGGGGAATAAGATTGACATGGGGAATACTATCTAACTAATGTGGAATGACCATTTAGAAGGTTTTAGATGATTGGCAATGAGTAAAAAGGTGTCTAGAAGGGTCACAAGAGCATCCAAAAAGGACCTATGGATGGGGTGTCACAAGCCACACTAAAACTACCAATTTGGACATTTTATATGAATACATTTCCCCCCCACCTTTATTTTAGTGTTATAGCAAAGTGAAATACTTAGATAAAGGAAAAATAGAAAGCGTACTTAAGCTTACTTGCAAGGGTAAATCCCATGAGGATGTGTGATGTTGAGTTGCATAGAGAGAGCATAGCGTAAAGCATAAATCTATAAGATAAAATAAGGAGTAGATCAGTTTTTACTAGACACGCTATGTCTAAAATAAGAATGTATAAAGGTTGGGTAAAAGAGAGGAAGAGAAAGGAATGAATACACCTCACCGAGTATGTGAACCAATATAAAACATGTTTTGATGTTGAGTGATATTGAGTGATGTTAAGTGATGCTAAGTATGTGTTTTACCAAGAGTAATATCATAAATGAAGTAAGTACTCAATTCCCTAAAGATGGCCCAAGAATACAAAGGTTGGTCCTCCATCATCACCCACTATGTAGTGAATCTATGTGATCATGCGTATGTTAATAGATGTTTGGACTATGTGTCTAATCCCTCTGAGTAGGTGGCTCAAGAATACAAAGGCTAGATAATATTTTAGCTCCATCATTGCCCACTAAGTGTAAACTATGAGTTAATACTAGTATGAATGTGTGTCATATGAGATGGCTCATGAAGCATGAATGTTCTATAATTTGATAATGTGGCATGGATACCCAAATGTATACTGAGAACTAGGTCAATCTTGGCCACTCCAAAAGGATGCCAACCACCTATAGATGGAATAAGGCATGCAACTGCTAAGAATACCTAGGTAATATAATGAATTGGAAAGAAAATAAAGCAAATGTGCCATGCACATTACCCCTAATCACTAGTGTCTATAACATGGATTATGATCTTGAAGTTGTACCAATTGCCCAACCTAAAATTAGAAGTGAGATCCATCATGTCATGCATGATGCCCCCTATATCTGGATAATCTAAACTATATTATAGCTGATAAAACTATAATTGACCTTACCTTTCTGTCTATTTATGAAAATTTTGGGTTGTTGGCTATTTGGACAAGAGCACCAAAAAATGGATACTTTGTTGTAGGGCATTGTAGTCTTAATGGGGTACTCTTGTCCTTTACTATTTTTTATGACTATTTTGTGTTCATCCCTATTTTTCTGGTCTATTTTATGTGTTTTGAATTCTGATTGCTATTCTGAGTGTTCTAAAAACTAATTTTTTTACTGGGAGAGGGCTTTGATCTCTATGGTAAAACCCCTATTTGTTGCCCCCTTTTTTTAGGGTAAGAATAAAGAATCTTCAATGATTGTCCTAAAAATAAAGATCCCTACAAGTGTGGTATGTTGTGAAATACATGATTTATCAATGATAATCCAAAAAATGTCTCAAGATATAACATAATTTGTATTGGAGATTGTTAGATCAACAGGGGTATGCATGGATGGATGTAAAAATGTAATAACATGTGGATTATACTGCATTGAAATTAAAAATATTTTTAGTTGTCAAGGAGGGATGGAGCATGATGTCCATCATGGCATCCAAGAAAGCAAGATAATGTATGATGTGTATCATGGCATTGTAAATAACTGAAAAGTAAACAAGCAAACAAGCATGCAAGGCAAGAAGAAAGAAGTATACAAAAGAGGCCAAGGGGAAAATTAAACAAGGGACATGGGAACATGGGTACATGTCACTCAAACTAGGAAATAAATCATACAAGGCATGCTCAAATGCCTACATACACATACAATTAAAAATAAGCAAGATTGGCATGAGGGACACAAGCACATATAAGAGTACAAGTAAAAGACATTGGAAAATGTCCTAAGACATACATAAGTAACAAAATAAGAACTAAGAAATGCTATCACATCTAGCTACTCAAATAAAGACAAAAAGGCATGTAAATGCTAGAAATACTATCACATTTAACTGATCAAAGCAAGAAGTGAAAGTATGAAAAACATGTAGTACAAGACTAGGAAGATGCTAATAAATACACAAGTTCTATATACTAGTGATTATCGATAGAATAATCTATGTAAGCTAGTAAGTAATATACATCAACAAAATAACTAGAGTGTATCGTGTAGGAATGGCATAACCTGAATGGTGTAGTCATGTAGAAGAGGCCCCCGATGGGTAGATATGTCAATGTATGTCTCGAGTGTAAAAGTAGGATGCCCCATCAATGGGTAGAGTAAAGTAATCAAGGATTTGGGTATCACTTCACACACTCAAAAAAGACCAATTAAAGCATGGAAATGTAGATAAATTGATAAAACAACAACATAGAATATCAAAATGTAAGTTTAACATGGTAGTATAAATGTAAAGCATAGATAATGTGTATAATTGAAAAGTTTTTGGTGTTTTGAGTTATTTTAATGTCTTTATATTTTTAAATGTTATATTTTTTTTGGTATTTTTAAATAATCTATGTACAAGTAATCATAAGGAAACTATGTAAAATAAAGCAAAAAGAAACTATGTACAAGTAAGCTGAGAAACTATGTACAAGAAAGAGTGAGAACAAATGATACTAATTGATGAGCCTCATAAGAGACTCCCTATCATGGTGTCATGTATTAAGGAGAGGGATCATGCATGATCGTGAAGCATGATTAAAGGGCTAAGATTATGACTCTGAAAGCTATGTATGTTTCAAGTGCTTTGAAATATCTATAGTGGAAACCAACTGTGGGGTTCCCCTATAACTCTGAGAAGTGGTTACAACTGTGGGGCTCTTAAGGACCCATCTAGTAGTAGAAGAAGCTCTATGAAACTATTCTCTCTAAAACTATTCTCTATGTTAAGCATGAAATATACTAAAAGGGGGGGTGAATCAGTATATTATAAATCTTTTACTTAATTTTATTTCTTTTCTTTAACCATTTAATCACACATTCAAGATATGTATTAAAATTGAAACAATAATATGCACCATACGAGAGAGAGAGAGAGAGAGAGAGAGAGAGAGAGAGAGAGAAACATCAATTTTTTAAGTGGAAACCCAAAGTAGCAAAAAGCATCGAAAACAATCTCAAGTATATGAATGAACACCAACTCAAATTACAAAGTTCACAGGCACCAACTTGCAGGAGCACCAACCCTTTTTCTCAAGCACCAACATAGCAATTATTTGTGAGCACCAACTCATAGGAATGCCAACCTCTATTAAAGATTTGTGAGCACCAACCCATAGGAGCACCAACCCCTCTTGTGTATAAAACACAATTATCTTTCAATGTTACTTACTCAACAAATGATAGAACTCTACAATATCTCCTGTTTTTCTCTCTTCAAAAATAAAATACAAACCATGCACTCTCTTGCATATTACAAATAGCTTCTCAAGCCTTTATTTATAGCTTTCCAAATGACCTTTGACATTCACCCTTTGTGACCCTTCAATCTTTATGGAAAATGGTGCCAAACTTACATGACCCTTTGTATCCTTGCATTTAAAAATTCATATGGTGACCCTTCATAAGCAAATGCATCCTTTTCTCTTTTGTCTTTATCTTGGTGACTTTTTGTATTCCTCAAAGTATCCTTTCATATAAAAATGCGCCATACCTTCTTTTGTCTTCACATGGTGACTCTTGAAATTCCTCAAGATGACTCTTCATGAGAATATGCATCCCATTCCTCTTTTATCTTTACCCCATGACTCTTTGACTTCTCCATGGGCCCTCTTTTGACTTATATGCAACCAAAAATATATTTGTTAATATTAATTAAATATTAACACACACTAGTCAAGATATGAATATTAAAAACACTATTAAATGCAGTGGGGCCTTTATCACCAATAATGCTAGACCTTTGACATCAATGACAATATTTTCAACAATCTCCCCCTTTGTCATTGGCAGCAACCTCAAACTGAAACTGCCACATCTTGAAACCTACACATACTATCATCTGAAAAACATACAGTAAATCCCCCTTACTGTAGCAACCTGTACCTATTCCCTGTACATGTTCTACACCTATTTTTAAACTTGTACCTATACCTGTACCTATTTCTATTCTTCTCCTCCTTTGACATCAATGGCAAAGGGCCTATCCTAAAGCTAAAACTTAGCTCCCCCTCAATTGATGTTGATCCTCAATGGTAGGAAGTAAAAGAAATTAATCCCAACTTCTCCTGTAGATACTCAAATGTGTCTTTTAGTAGTGCCTTTATGAAAATATTTACAATCTACTCTCTAGTACTGATATATTTTATCTTAACCTATTGATCTGCAACCTACTCTCTCAAGAAGTGATATCTAAAAGGAATATGTTTTGCTCTTGAATGCATCGCTAGATTCTTTGAAATATTAATAGCACTTATGTTATCATAAAAAATAGAAATATGTTCATTATATTTTACCTTGATATCTTCCAAAGTTTTCTTTATCTAAAGCACTTGAGTATAACATAATATTACTACAATATATTCTGCTTCAGCTGTAGAAAGTGATACTAAATTCTACTTTTTGCTTAGCCATGATACTAAGCTATCACTAGGGAAGAAAGCTCTTCCACTTGTACTCTTTTTGTCATCCAAGAAACCTACCCAATTTGAATATGTATAAGCAACCAAAGTGAAATATCTACCTATGGGATACCATAATCCATAATCCAATGTCCCCTTGATATATCTAAATATTTTCTTCACCAACGGAACATGACTATCTTTTAGACTTGACTGATATCTTACAACCATACCTACTACATGCATGATGTCTAGCCTCGATCCTATCAAATATAAAATACTACCAATCATAGATCTATACAACAATTGATCTACAATAGGTGAATCTTCTTCCTTGCTCACCTTATTTCTTATATTCATTAGTGTGGCAACTAGTGTATAATCCTCAAAACTAAATTTTTTCAACATTTCTTTGGCATATTTACTTTGAGATGTGAAAATTTCTTTATCTGACTGAAATAATTGAAACCCTAAGAAAAATGACAATTCTCAAAGCATAGACATCTCAAATTCTTTTTCACTATTATCAAAAAAAAAATTGTCATCTTTTCAATGTTTCTTCCAAAAAATATGTCATCAACATATACCATAATAATCAATTGATGCTCACCTTTTGTTTTGATGCAAAGATTATAGTCAACAAATCCTCTCTTGAAACCTTGATCCTATAGGTACTTATCAAGTCTTGTATACCAAGCTCTATGAGCTTGTTTCAATCTATACAGTGCTTTCTTCAATCTGCATACATGGCTACTAATATTTAAGATAATAAATCCCTCAGGATACTCAATGTAGACCTCTTCTTCTAGATCCCTATTTAAAAAGGTAGATTTGACGTCCATCTTAAACACTTTGAAATTTTTAAACATTGCATATGCAAGAAACATTATAATAGCCTCTAGCCTTGCTACTAGTGCAAAAGTTTCTTCAAAATATATTCTCTCAATCTAAGCATATACTTTACATACTAATCTTGCTTAATTCTTGGTCACTTCTCTATTTTCATTCAACTTATTTCTTGAAACCCATTTTGTTATTATCACATTGTGATATTTTGGTCTAGGCACTAATTCTCAAGTATCATAATTTTCTATCTGATTTAATTCTTCATCCATTGCTTTAACCCAATGCTTATCATGTATAGCTTCTAAAAAAAATTAGGCTAAACTTTGGATAACAAAGAAAATTTAACTTGCTCAGATTCAGTTACCATCATTATTCTAGTGTAAATTCCTTCATTTATGTCCCCAATGATGTCATTTTTATTATGATTTCTCTGAACATATTTGGATGGAGTTTTGGTATCCTTTGGCTCCTTCTCATCTTCATCTAATTCTTCAAAATCTTCCTCTTTAATGATTTCAAAAATGTCTACTAGATCACTGATTCTTTGTGTTCCATCTTCTATCCTGACACTTGCACTTTCAACAATTTTCTTAGTTATTTTTTTATAACATTTAGAAGCTTTAATTGTTCAAGAATAACTAAGAAATATACCTTCATTTACTCTAGATTCAAACTTACCAAGTTTTTCATCGGTTCTCTTTATGAAGCATTTGCTGATAAAAAATCTGAAATAATATACTATTACTGGTTTGTCTTTCCATAGCTCATAAGGAGTCTTGTCACTATTGACTCTCAATAATGCTTTGTTTTGAATATTCACTTCTATAGAAACTACCTCTCTCTAATATTTATCTAGTATCTTGGATTCATTTAGCATTATCCTCGCCATCTTCTAAACTATTATGTTTCTTCATTCAACTACTCTATTTTGTTGTGGAATTCTAGTTACCGATAATGTCTCTTTATTCTATGGTCTTAACAAAACTCAATAAATTGATCTAACATGAATTCTATTCAATCTGATTTTAGACACTTAATCTTCAAACTAGTTTCATTCTCAACTAATGCTTTGAATGCTTTGAAATATCTAAAAGCTTCTGAATTTTTCTTTAAAAATATTACCCAAATAATACGTGAAAAATCATCAATAAGCAACATGAAATATTTCTCATCTTGAGTACTTTGAGTTCTCATAAGTCCACACAAATACATGTGAACAAGCTCTAACATCTGAGTGGTTGAGTATTCTTTTATTTTGAATCACCTTTTAACCTACTCCCCATGATGATAAGGTTCACAAAGCGTGTCAGATAGCTTTGTAATCTTTGAAAGATTTTTGACTACTTGTTTCTTACTGATATTAACAAGATTGTCAAAATTTATGTGTCTCATTTTGTTGTGCCATAGTCAACTTTCTTCAACCTAACTCAAAAAACATCTTTGACCTTTGATGTCTAATAACATATACAAATTATTGCCTATTCTATGAGCATCTACAACCAAGACATATGAATCTTTTCTCCTAATTTCACAACCTTCTGCATAAAACTTTAGTGTGTACCCCTGATCACACATTTGACTTGTACTCAAAAGATTATGTTTAAGACCTTCTATTTATAAAACATTTTCAGTTTTAGTTTTACCATTATCCAAACTAAGTGTACCTTTTTTGATAATTCTAGCAATAGTATTGCCTCTAAATTTCATTGTGCCACCATTGATCTTCTTCAAGGTTATGAACTTGCTCTTGTCTTTTGTCATGTGCCTCAAACATCCATTATCAATGAACCATGGTTTTTCTTCATTTCTTACATGCAAAGTTATCTGTACCAACATAGATTTTTTAGGTTGTTTCTTCTGTCGTGAACCTATTTGAAATTTTTTCTTGATGAATGGAGCCTTGAAACTTTGGTCCTTCTTGATTGACTCAAATATGCTTCCATAGTACCAAGCTATGTGTCTAAAGTTATTGCACTTATAACATATTATGGCCTCTTCATTAAACCTTGATAGAGAAGCAAAAGAGTTGTGGCTTCTACATGACTTTCCTTCTCCTTACTTGTGAAATTGTTAGCCCTTTTTCAACATTCTATTTTCTTATGACCATATCCATTACAATAAAAATAGTAACCATAAAAATAGGATTTGTTCGTGTATATCTAACCTGATTGCCTTTTGTAGATATGTTCTTTCTAGCCTTCTTTATTTGAAATGTCCTTTGTATTCTTAGCTTCTTTCCTTTTTATTTCCTCTTTTGTAATAGCTTCATCATAGCTCTTTCCTTTTTTTTTGTCTATAAAAATAGTGTCCTCCCCTTTCTCTTTTTCAAATCTAATACATGTCTTATCTGACATTGATCTTTGACTTTCTAATATCTTATTCAACATATTAGTGATATTCTCAAATTTTGAATTATTAGTTGTTTTATCATTGATTTCTTTATTTATTTTCTCAAGATCTACTTTTAAAGAAACGATTTCAATAACATACCTTTCACATTCTTTACTTACTTTTTGCACCTATGTTATTAGATCTTCTTCATTCTTCTTGGCTTCTTCAAAGTGTGCTTGTAGATCTTAAATTATTTTCTTTGACTTCTTTTCATTTTTCTTGATCTGGAGCTTTAATATTTGATTCTTCTTATCAAGATATTTCAACTCTTCTAAGGCACAAACGGGTTCTCCTTCCAGATTCCCTTTAGCTTCATCTTGTTCTTCTTCTTGATCATCTATACTTTTGCTTTTAGAGGCATCTTCATATATGGCCATGAATAGAATCTCATCTTCTTCTGAATCACTGACTCCATTATCTTTGGCTGTGCTAGGATAATTTTGAGTTTAGAATGTAAAAGAAATAAAATTGTGAAAATGGTCCAACCAACGGTGGGATAAGATTTATATTGAGTCTAATATAATGTATGTAGGTCTAAAGAAAGACTATAATATAAGGATCCTTCTCAAATCCCTTATTAAATTTTATTTTGAAATTCTTCTTGTATGTAGACTTTCCTTCCTCATTGTCACCATTACCCTTATCTAGGCACTTAGCTATAAAATGTCTAATCTTTCCACAATTAAAATATTTAAAAAGTAATTTTTCTTGATATTTACCTATGCCCTTTTTTGGCTTGCAAATGAATAGAGCTCTGTTGTCATCTTCATCATCACTAGAACTGTCACTTGATTCTTGAATCTTAACCTTCTCTTTCTTTGATGTCTTGAAAGAAGCTTCTCTCTTTGAGATTTTCTCTTGTTCGGTCTGCATCTCATATGTCATAAGAATACCATGTAGCTCATCCTCTTTAGCTTGGCTAAATTCTTCATATCTTCAATTGTTGAAACTTTTACATCATATCTCAATGGTAAAGATCTCAAAACTTTTTAAACCATACTTGATTCTTCTAACTTTTTTCCAAGACCTTGAATCTGATTAACTATTTGATCAACTCGTAAAAGATAACCTTCTATATTTTCTTCCTCTTCCATCTTCAAACTCTCAAACTATCTTCTAAAAGTCTGTAGCTTGGCTTGTTGAACCCTTCCATCACCTTTGTAAATATTCTCAAGTTTTATCCAAGTTTCATGAGTAGATTTACATTGCATAACTTTAACAAATTCTGATTCACATAAGCCACATAAAATAACATTTAAAGCTTTAGCATTATTTTCACTGGCCTTTTTTTTATCAAAGTAGTTACAAGTGTTTGTGGCTCTTCATATTCCTCCACCACTGCTTACCAAATGTCAAATCCAAATGCCATCAAATAAGTCTTCATCCTTATGCTCCAAAAATCATAATTTATCCCATCAAATAAAGGTGCCTTATTTGTAGAAAAACTTTCATGTGATCCAACCATTGTGCTTTTCTGATTTGTCTTCAAGCTGTAAAACTTTTTCTAAAAGAACTTGCTCTGATACCAATTGTTATGCAATAAATATACTGAGAGGGGGGGTGAATTAGTATATTATAAATCTTTTACTTAATCTGATTTCTTTTCTTTAACCACTTAATTACACATTCAAGATATGTAATAAAACTTAAATAATAATATGCACCACACAAGAGAGAGAGAGAGACCATATTTTTATGTGGAAACCTAAAGTGAGAAAAACCACAGAGAACAATCTCAAGTATATGAATGAGCATCAACTCAAATTACAAAGTTATCAAGCATCAACTTGTAGCAGTACCAACCCCTTTTTTCAAGCACCAATACAACAACTATTTGTGAGCACCAACTCATTGGAGCACCAACCCTTTACAAAGATTTATGATCACCAACCCATAGGAGCACCAACCCCTCTTGTGTATAAAACACAACTATCTCTCAATGTTTCTTACTCAACAAATGATAGAACTCTACAATATCTCCTACTTTTCTTTCTTCTAAAACAAAATACAAACCATGCACTCTCTTATATATTACAAATGGCTTCTCAAGACTTTATTTATATCTTTCCAAATCATTTTTGGCATTCACCCTTTGTGACCCTTCAATCGTCATGGAAAATGACACCAAACTTGCATGACCCTTCATATCCTTCCATTTAAAAAGTCATATAGTGACCCTTCATAAGCAAATGCATCCTTTCCTCTTTTATCTTTATCTTGGTGACTTTTCATATTCCTCAAAGTGTGCCTTCATGAAAAAAAGTTCCACACCCTCTTTTGTCTTCACATGGTGACTCTTGGAATTCTTCAAGATGACTCTTCATGAAAAAATGCATCCCATTCCTCTTTTGTCTTTACCCCATGACTCTTTGACTTCTCCATGGGCCCTCTTTTGACTTATATGTAACCAAAAATATATTTGTTAATATTAATTAAATATTAACACACATTAGCCAAGATATGAATATTAAAAACACCGTTAAATGCAATGGGGCCTTTATCACCAATAATGCTAGACCTTTGACATCAATAAAAATATTTCCAATAATGTACAAGTAATCATAAGGAAACTATGTATAAAAAATCAAAAAGAAACTATGTACAAGTAAGCTGAGAAACTATGTATAAGAAAATTGAGAACAAATGATACTAATTGATGAGCATCATAAGAGACTCCCTATCATGGTGTCATATATTAAGGAGAGGGATCATGTGTGATCATGAAGCACAATGGAAGGGCTGAGACTATGACTCTGAAAGCTATGTATGTTGTAAGTGCTTTGAAATCTCTATATTAAAAACCAATTGTGGGGTTCCCCTATAACTTTGAGAAGTGGTTACAACTATAGGGCTCTTAAGGACCCATCTAGTAGTACAAGAAGCTCTTTGAAACCATTATCTATGTGTAGAGGCATGAGACCGCAATGATACTACCTTAGGTATGAATATTGTAGCTAAAAACTATCTAGAGTCCTAAATCTATCATTTATGTAGTGATCACTCTAAGAGAGGCCTCTATGGAAGTCTATGAACTCTCTATGTTGGTAAAAGAGGCCTCAACTTTGTCTAAATCTCAACTAGAGGAAGCATTGTAACTAGTGGAAGAGCTAAAATTGGTGACTATAGAGTAAGGTATGGCTCTAAACTAGGGAGTGGTAACTCATACAAAAATCCACTAACTATAATGACCTAATTAGCGTGAATGTATTTCATGCATCTATAAACTATAGAAGGTACTGCATGAAGTTTTTCAATCTATGGTCAACCAAGAAACATATCGAAGTCTCCTACACTATGATCAATAGTAAATGGTGTGGGAACATGTGATGGACCAACCTATAAAGGAAGTACAATATCACCCAATGAACTCTATATGTGTCTATTGAATCCATTGATAATTATGTCCATTGTGGTGATATTTTACTCTGAATATCCCAAATGTTCAATTAATGTCATAGTCCACATCTTCACATTAGATCCATTATCTATTAGAACATTATGAATGGGATGGTGATCAATGTAGGCTCTGATAAAGAGTTCATAGGAATCCAAATCATCCTCAATTATCTCCTACTATGAGAAGGAGATCGAAGGTCTAGATGGAACTCTAGAATTATACACACCAATCATGTTGCTCAAAGGATGTGACTCAATTGAAGGTGACTGGTATGTAGCTGGTGAAGGGTGTGCATAATATGTATAGTGAACACCTAATGTGTCCCATGTCTCCTATTTAGAATGTTATGGGAAAGGATCTTAGAAAAATTTTGAGCCTTGTCCTGTGTTTGCTTTTCCTGAGGAGGCTCAACTAGAGTGCCAAGATCAATAAGGTTTCCATCTATCAAGTCCTATATCTTGTGTTGTAAACTGATGTATTTATTCATTATGTGTCCCTGTGCCTTGTGAAAATCATAGAATGAATTCAGGTCATATTCATGTGGAAAAGGTTTTGTCATATCAACTTTATGAATAAGAGGAAGAGATAGGACATTTCATTCCAATAGCTATTATAAGACTCTAGCTAGAGATACTGGTAGATTGGTAAAGGTTCACCGAGGAGGCATTGATAAAACCACTCATTGAGAAGGTTATAAAGCTGTATTAACTATAGATTGATTTTGAATTTTACTATCATTAACCTTTACTTTATATAGGAATTTATTGTTACTCTTGTTTGTTGTTTATGATAAGCTTGTATACTTGAGTTTTCCCATTGAAAGTAATTGGACTTCTCTTTCCTTTAGTGTATGACACAACTCAATGAGGGAAGAAAACTTTTTGAACATTATTGACTCATATAAAGTTGGTAGAAGACTCTAGTTGAAGAGATCTTGTAATTCTTGATTGACCATGGAGCTATTCATTTTAGCCAAGATAATCTTATAGCTAAAAACATAATCTATGAGATGCTCATTTGACCTTTATTTCTATTACACAACTTGGGCATAATAAACCTTATCATAAATGTTGAAATCAGCTAGGAATATGTTAACTAAAGGATTGAATGCTTTGATCAATTGATTTGATAGACTATAGAACCAATATAAAGTGTAATCCTTAAAACTCCATGGAAATATCTTGGTTAATAACTAGTCATTTAGCACATAGTCCAAGCATGCTTCTTGAAAAGCTCTCAAGTGTGTCTCTGAATCACCCTTGTCATTATATAGAGTGAGATTCAGTTGAAAAAAACTTGGAGGCAAGGGTGTAGAAGCAACATGGCATGCCAATGGTGTATGAAGTAGAGCAAAAGAGTCTAAATCTTGTGTTGATCTAGAGGCACCTTTCTTAAGATGAACACCTTGGATTGAAGAGATTTGATCTCTTGAACAAGGGCATCTTGATTTAACTTTTTAAAGAACATTAGAGTTTTATTTTGAATTTAGTTAAGGGTCTGGAACAATAAATTAGTAAATAATATTGTAATAATTATAGTACTAACTTGTATAATTTATTTAACTTTCATAGCTTTCTAAAAATAGTAATGAAAGAGGAGAAATACAACTTAGCTTAAAACTAGATAGAGATGGTTGAGATATAGGCTAAAACTGACTATGTAAGATTGGGATAATGTCATGAACCTAGATCTGTCTTTCATTTGGTGAAAAGATAGGAGAGCCAAAAATAAGACACTTTGGGGTTTAGTGTTATAGTTTAGGTCCTACTGTTATCCAAACTAGTCACAGAAATATAAGTTTTTAGGTTTTATTCATTATCCCCATGTTAGTCTACTTATAAAATTTCAAGTCCTAAATGTTAATAGAGCTCCTTGTAGATTTGATTCAATATTTAAACCTTAGACCTTCATTATGCTTGATAAAACTTGAGAAAGAGGGAAGGTTAGTGTGTGTAAGATGCACTGAATGTGTATCCACACCCCTTGTGTGAGCATGTTACCTACATACCAATACTCTGAAGAGGGATCAACCCATATGTAGTTCATCCCATTGATGTGCTTTGTGAAATAGTGTTATGCAGATGCAAAAATTCTAAATAGAGAGTGCTTGAAGTGGCTAAGGATTAGTGTGAGGGTTTGAATATGTTGGTAGCTATATTAGATGGCTATATGCAGAGAATAGGGAAATTTGAGTTAGTGGTCTTTCTTGTATTCTTGATTGATTTTTTAATATTTTCCAACCCCTTCTAAATGAATTTTGAATGGGATTTTATAGAGATATATTGGTCATGGGTTAAATATATTCATGTTAGGCTGACATAATGAAGAAGAGGAATTGGAAGGAATGTGATTAGATAGGAGTGCTAGAAATAGGACACTCTAGGGTCCAACCCTATCACTCTTGTCCTATAGGTTTGGGACCTAGGGTATGGAATTATCATGGGAAGATCAGCCTGATTGAGCTAGAATCAGGTCTTGAAAGTCTACAGATGATTAGGAATAAGCAAAAAGGTGTCTAGAAGGGTCATGAGAGCATGCAAGAGGGACCTATGAGTTGGGTGTCCCAAGCCATACTCAAGCTAATAATTTTGAAATTTTATATGACTACACAACCACATTAAGAGGCAAAGATGCACTAGTCATAACTGGTGGTACCACATATGAAGGTTGGGTTGATATAGGGGTTGTTGAGACATAGTTTCCCTCATAGTGTCATTTGTAATTGGTTTTTTTGTGCTTTGAGAAGATTAACCATTGTTTGTTTTTTTGTTTTTATTGTATTATTTTAAGCATATCATCTTATATATTAGGATTTTTAGTTAAAAGGTTTTGAAGTTCTCTCTTATCAGTTTCATCAAAGCTGGTATATTGGGCCATTGTTAAAGTAGAAAAACAAATTGAAAGTGGATTGATTTTTTTTAATAAGAAAAATATGATGGAAAAAAAGTAATATATAAAGGAAATGTAAAGTCCTAAAAACAACAAATTAGAATATGCATAAAAAGGATACGAAGCTCACTAACATGTAAGGTGATACCTCAAAAGTATAGGGACTGAGTATATTCTACTAAGGTTTGAAATAAATGATTTTTTAATTACTATGGTGAATTTTTAAAAAAATTAATGTGAAATTATGATTTTTATATGCAAGAAAAATTAGAAGAATATTACTAAAATCAGTAAATAATTTTTCCTAGGGTTTATAGGGTTTTTATGCACAAATGAAGTAAGTCGGGTTCACCGAATGATTTAACTTATTTGGGAATAATAGATTTTTACTCCTATTTTAGTTAAGGGTATGGATTAATAAATCATTACAAAATATCACAATAAATGCAGCCCTGATTTATGTATTTATTTGTCTTTTTCACCTTTTTAAAAATAATAATAAATAAGAATAAATATAACTTAGCTGAAAAATAGACTGAGATGGTTGATATAGAATATAAAAATGACTGTGCAAGACTAGGAAGGTGTCATAAACTTGAATTTGGATTTTGTTGTGTGAAAGGATAGGAATGCCAAAAAGTGGATGCTTTGGTGTCCGGTATTGTTATCTTTTCTTGTCGTTATCCGAATTGATCACATTGACCTAAAACTTTTTGGGTAGTTACGTTGTGCCTGTGTGAATGTGCCTATGAAAAATTGAGTGTTTGTCATCAACAAAACTTATTATGGATATAATTTTATCTTCAAACCCTAACCCTCCATCATGCTTGATAAAACAACATTTGAGTTACTTGAAAAAGAGGGGGGTTAGTATGAAAGATGTATTGAGCATGCAATCCACACCCCTTGTGTGGGCATGTTGCCTATATACTAATACTCTAAAGAGGGATCAAGCCATATGTAGTTGTCCCACCTAGTGTGCTTTGTGTAATAGTTTGATGGGGATGCAAATGTTAAATTGATAGTGGTTGAGTGGCTAAGGACTAGTATGAGGATTTGAGTAGGTTTATAGCTATGTTAGGTGACTATGTGAAAATAATAGGGAAGTTTGCCTTAGTGTTTTGTTTATATTCTTGTTTATTTTGTAAATTTGGTCACCTTCCTTTATAAATAAGCTTTGAGTGGGTTTTATAAGGAATAAATTGTCATGGGTTAGATGTATTCGTGCTAGGCCAACCTAATTAAGGATAAGGACTAGATGAAAATGATCATTGGGGCTCAAAGTGCAAATGGATAGGACCACCAAAAATAGGATAATTCTCCATGGGGTATTATAGTCCAAATGGGGTGCTCTTATCCTATAGGATCGAGACTTGGGGGAATAGAATTGGCATAGGGATACTATCTAGCTAAGCTATAATGACCATTCACAAGGTTCTAGATGATTGGCAATGAGTAAAAAGGTGTCTAGAAGAGTTGCAAGAGCATGCAAAAAGGACCTATGGATGGGGTGTGATCAAAAGGTTGCATGTTCAATTCATATTGAGTTCACCAAATAATTTAATTATTTGGGAAATAATAGAGTTTTAATCTTATTTTAGTTAAGGGTCTGGATTACTAAATTAGTATAAAATATAACAATAAATATAGTCCTAATTTATGCAATTGTTTATCTTTTTCACCTTTCTAAAAATATTAATAAATAAGAAAAAATACAAGTTAGCTAGAAAAATAGACCGAGATGTCTGATATGGAGGGTGAAAATAGTTATTCAGGAGTAGGAAGGTGTCATAAACCTGAATCTAGCTTTCATTGGGTGAAATGATAGGAACACCAAAAAGTGGATGCTTCGATGTTCAGTGTTATGTCTATTCTTATTATTGTTGTCCAAACTAATCATAGAGACCTTAAACTTTTTGGGTAGTTACGTTGTGCCTGTGTGAACATGCCTATGAAAAATTGAGTACTAGTTGTCAACGAAACTTATTATGGAGCTAATTTTAGCTTCAAATTTTAACCCTCCATCATGCTTGATAAAATGACATTTGAGTCACTTGAGAAAGAGGGGGGGTAGTATGAAATATGTACTAAATGTGTAATCCACACCCCTTATGTTGGCATGCTACCTACATGCCAATACTCCGAAGAGGGATTAAGCCATATGTAGTTCTTCCACCTAGTGTGCTTTGTGCAATAGTGTGATACATATGTAAATGTCAAATTGATAGTGTTTGAGGTGTCTATGGACTGGTATGAGGATTTGAGTAGGTTTGCAGCTATGTTGGATGACTATATGTAAATAATAGGGAAGTTTACCTTAGTGCTTTGTTTATATTCTTGCTTACTTTGTAAGTTTGGTCACCTTCCCTTTGTAAATGACCTTTGAGTGGGATTTTATAAGGAAAAATTGGTCATGGGTTAGATGTATTTGTGCTAGGCTGACCTAATTAAGGATAAGGATCAAATGAAAATGACCATTAAGGCTCAAATTACAAATGGATAGGACCACCAAAAATAGGACACTTCTCTATGGGGTGCTATAGTCCAAATGGGGAGCTCCTATCCTATAGGGTCAAGACCTAGGGGAATAGGATTGGCATGGAGAATATTATCTAGCTGAGGTGGAATGACTATTCAAAAGGTTCTAGATGACTGAAAATGAGCAAAAAGGTGTCTACAAGGGTCACAAGAGCATGCAAAAAGGACCTATAGATGGGGTGTCTCAAGCCATCCTCAAACTACCAATTTAGATATTTTATATGATTATAGGTATAAAGTGCTTCAAACAAGTCTAATATATTAAAAAAAATCTATGTCTTTCGGAGAAGGCACAAAAGCTAGGCTCAAAATAGGCATTTGATAGGTCTTTTAGAAAAGGCACAAAAGCTAGACTTTAAACAAAACAAGGTATGAAATTTAATATAATAAATTTGAAACACTTTGGCATAAACTAGGTATTTAGAATTAAACATGAACTTGGTCAATTGGTATAAGTCATGAAACAATAGGCATATGGAAGATAGACCACTTCTCCCAAATCTAGGCACACATAATAGTTTTCAATTTGAATAAAGAATTAACCTAAGTTACACAACCCAAAAGTGAAAGATCAATGTCTAGGTTAAAATTACACAAGGCATAGGTAGAAATCAATCAATATTTGAATTTTAACATGTCAAGGCTAATTTTGAATTCAACTTAGAAAACTAGGCTTCTTTGAACAAACAACAAGTTAAACAAGAATGAACGACATAATGGCACTAGGCATATATCCAAAAGGCACATGTGGTTTTGGTTTCAAATTTAGAATTTGGCATAAGATAAATAAGTATTTTAAATGATTTGAGTAGTGTATCAATGATATTTTACTCTAAATATATGATCAATGGTTTGTTTTAATACTTAAAGGCACAATAATTGAAATGAATTGGGTAGTATAATGACACCCTTTTCAATCAAGTGACACACAAACAAAGTTTATCAAAATACTAAGGCAAAGGTATGGTGTCAAATGGATGGTGTAATGCATCCTCAAACAAAGGTTTAATTCCCAAATAAGACTCATTTTAATGTGGAAGGACAAACAAATATATTAGACTCAAGGCTATGCAATAAAGGATAAAATGACAAAAACACCTAAGTGTAACATCCTAAATCCTAAAACTGACAAGGTTGCATAATATTATTGAATTCTATCAATATAAGCACTCTTGAGAGGATTTTAATTGTTAATCCAAAAATTAAAAGTGCATGAAAAGTAAGGTTTTTAGGCCCCCTCTTATCTCAATATTTTTTACTATGACATGGAACTTTGGGCTACTCACCCTACATCAACAATATATCCATGGCAAGTGGGGTTGTTCTAAACTATCAATTTTCACTCATTTCTAGATGGTCCCAAGTGTGGATAACATAATAGATGCTTAGATTAATTAGATCCACATCAACCAGCTTGTTGTGAAAATTTCTTATCTTTTTCACAACCACTATATCTATCATTTACTCAATGTAGTGTGATATCTTAGTTGATTATATGTGCAGAGGGTAACAGTTTCTAATAGAGGTAGTTTAACCACTCAAACCACCATCCTAGAAATTCATCAACTCAATTTATATACTCCACCATGGAGTGGGGTTGAAACAATGATAGGAGATGAATTACCAAGTCAACGTTTCCCTAAAGAACCTGTGAGGAGGTGATGAACTCCCTCTCACAAACCAAAATGCATGAAAAATAAAAATAATTGAAAAGACTTTAGGGTCATTTTGGGGTCACCCAAACCATAAAAATTTAAGGAGGGCCTTAGCAAATTTATTTTCATGCTTTGGAATAAAGATACAAAGGCAAAGAATGAGCACTTTTGGTCACCTAATTTCCCTAAAGGAGACGGGAGAAAGCATACATGCATCACTCGTTTTGCTCAAACAAACACCATTCAATCAAATAAGCATAAAACAAATAAATCTAAGGAGCATGTAAATAAATGTGAAAGTTCATTTAATTTATCCAAAATGAAGTGTTTTGGGGAATTTTGGTACCTTAGCATTTTTTGTTTAAAAAATTTGCAAAAAAAAAACTTCAAAAACAACTAAGGCATGCAAAGAACTAAGTCTGTTTTAAGCACCAAAAACAAAGTGTGTAAGATTTAACCATGTTCCATCTTTATTTTTACAATCTTAGGACCTATAATTTTATAAAGGGTTTTCCTACTTAGAATCCAAAAAATTACTGAGAAAATAACATTTTGAAATGAGCTATCGAATTTCTTATTTTTCTATCTCAGAGAGATCGACGTCGATCCACGTGGGGATCGATGTCAGTCTATAGAGATTGGCATTAGTTGATCTAGATAGGGATCAATGTCAGTAGATAGAGATAAATTTTGGTTCCTATAAAAACATAAAAAATCATAATATGTTTTGATAAAAATTATTATTAACAAAACAAGCCTAAAATCAAATATCTCTCTAGATCCTGTAGGAAAATGTTTAAACAGACAATATGTAGGTCCCAAAACACCAAATAAAGATTAAAAAACTCAAGAAAAACCCTCATTAATCATGTTCCTATCATGCTCTATTATTCACATAAGGATTATGGTTGATTCATTAAATTGATGTCAGTCTGGGAAAATCAAAATCAATCTGAAAGAATCAATGTCGGTCTCTATGCAAACTATGTGTTGTTAAAAAATAGAAATACATGAAAAACAAAGTTAAAACTCAATTTTTGAATATTTTTAAGCATCCATTAGCAAAAATAAAAGTAGCATATTAATCTCCTTGGTTGTATGGGATGCTTAATGTCCCACTGAGCATGGCTCTCAAATTAGATGTTTTAGGATATTTTCAAAGAGCTTGACAAATCATAAAGGCAATGATGAAAGGCTAGGATATTTTGATTTTTTCAATTTCTTTTTTAATATATTCATTAATTTTAAATGGATAATTCAACTACGCATTTAATATTTTTTGACTTGTTAATTAATTTTGATTAGCCTTGTATCTCTTTCAAGATTTGATTTAAGTGTGCAAGTGCCCCACTTAATAGGTCCATAGGCCAAATTGACAATTGTGATGTCACAAGGTGATTAAGGATAAATCCATGAGAGGTTATTATTGTATATGATATAATGCCACAATTGGGTATGTCTCAACATAAATCTAATCTTTGATGAGTGATATTCAAGCAAAATTAGGACATTTAGTGGTTCCTAAGATTAATTTACAATGGTTGGTAGGAATTAGTCTAAAATTTGGTCGAAAGCTAGTTGTGGCCAATTTTAGGTATCTACATTATTTTTTTATGTAGTGCTATTATCATCCATTAACATTTATATGAATTATTTTTGGGTTTTGTATAATAGGTCCTATTTCATCTAGGGTATAAATTTTAGGTCCATATGATCTATACCTTTTCTTGTAGCTCTATTTACATCCAAAAACTATAGATTTTATGCTTGTAAGGATTTGAATGAATGTCATGAGAAAAAGGGGCTAGTGGGTCTGATGTGTTGGACATTTGATCTGCACCCCTATGTGGGCATGCTAACAACATATTAATACTTCAATAAGGGATCAAGCCTGATATATTTCTCCCACTTATGTGATGTGTGAATGTTTATGAATGCTAGAATGCCTGAGTGTGAATGCATGAGAGGATGCCTTAAAGGCCACTTGAGATTTGGGTACCTATGTTAGGGCTAGATTATTTAATGTATGGGCTAAATAAATATAATATCGAAAGAATTGGGATCTTTACCTTAATATGAAGTAGTACTTTTGTGTGTTTCTCTATGATAATGTGCACTTAGAGTGTAAGAGTGTAAAAGTAGTGTTTATATAGTGTTCTAATAAAAATGACTTGGGAGGGTGACTTAAATACTCTTAGGGGGATGAAAAATTACTTTTTGGAGGGTGTAGGGACCTAAATCACTAAGATATTGTGTCATTATGGGTCTCATGTGGTGTTCTATAGGTTTGGGTGTTATTTGTGGCTACCATATGACTAAAATTCGATCAAAATGGCCCCTAAGATGGGTCAAGTGATATACTAAAGATAAAATGGATTCAAGTGGAAATACAAGGCATAAATGGCTAATTTTAATTACTATATTTGCCCCCCTTTATTATATAAATGCAGTAAAGTGAAATGACTAGGATAAAGGAAAGAGAAAACATACCTAGACTAACGTATGAGATGAAGCGTATGAATGTGGATTTGGGTCTATGAATAATGCTCCATTGCATGGCCTCCAAATGAAATATTTATGGATTAGTATTTAATTTAAGGATATTAGAATCAAAGACAAAACTAAGTAAATAGATCATAGATAGAGGAAAGGAATAAATACACCTCATTAGGTACATGAACTATTGCAAAAAAACTAGTGAAATATTGTGTGTGGATGTATATGGTGATCAAAATATGAATAGCTTGGACTGAGTTGATGGCTTTCTCAATCCCCATGTGTGGGTGTCTCAAAAACTCAAGCTGGCTTGAACTCCATCATTCCACACCCCTATTTGGTGGATCATAATCTATGAAAAACTTAGATTAGATTAATGACTTATCCAACCCTCTTATGTAGTTGGTTCAAGAACTCAAGTAGGTTATGACTCCATCATTGCCTACCCATGTGTAGTAGATGCATCTAAAATTGAAACTATGTGATGTCATGAAACTATATAAGATGGTTATGTACCACTCAAAAACTCTGAAATGTAAAACAGCTCAAGGGCAACTGTGGAATGTAAAACAGCTTTGGGCCACTCAATAATGCCAACTATTTTAGATAGAATTAGGCATTAATCAGGTGTAATCCTAGTGCAAAACTGGTGTATATGGTGTCTAGAGTATACAATATGGAAAATGACATGGAGTTATCATTTCATCTAAGAGAATTGGTATAAAATTGAGCATATGGAAATAATGTGATGTGTAAATGGCCCCAATTTTGATATATGTACATATTGATTCTAGACTGAGTCATAGTAATATGTGTTTATTCATATATAAAATTGAAATGGGAGTGATCATGCTACACATGATACCCCTAATCTAAGCAAACCTATGTAATTCTATGTAAAAATTGAATATATACTAAGCATATCTGATAATCTGTGATTGAAACTATGAAAATATAAATTATACCTTTTATACTTTTTCTAAAAATTCTATAATTTTCTATTTTTGAGGCTATTAGAGAATAATATGATGGGTGGACTATAGTACACTGTGCTTTTGGTAGTGTATTGTGTTATTGTCCAAAAGTTTTATTTCTAACGAAAACTGAGACTAATATATGTGTGATTGTGTTTAATTGTATTTTCTTGAGTCTGAGCTTTGTAATCTATGACTAGATGTTGAAAGTTATATTTTAAATGTACTAGGATGGCCTGGTCTCTATGATAAACCCCTGTGAATGCCTCTTCTTTTGAGGGGAGTTGTTGAACCTTTACAATAATTGTCCTCAAAATAAAAGCTATGAATCATATGTGTTAGATTGAAAGTATATGATAATTGCATGATAAACCAATATAATGTGTGTACATGACATTAGAATGTAAAAGAGTCTAAACAGAAGTTGGTAATGTATGATGTATGTTAGATATAGCATTCACAAGGTTGTCAAGATAAATATAATAATTTGAGCATGTATATGAACAATAAATCTAAATATAATCTAAGTAAACTACTTGGGGATGGGGCATGATGTCCATAAAGGCACCCAAAGAGGAAGGGGAGATACATGAGGTCCCTCATGGAATCGTAAACTATATGTGAAAGCAACACACAAGAGACAAGTGTCATAGCCATGATGCATACAAGAAATAATACATGTAAACACATGAGGTTTGCAAAGTAGGCTAAGGGTTCATAATACAAGGGACATGGGCATATGTCACTAAGTGTGAAAAATAAATACATACAAGGGCATGTTCAAATGTCCACATATGCAAAGATAAATCAAGGTTGACATAGATCCACAAGGAAAGACATGTTCAAATGTTACATAAACAATCAAGAAGCACACACAAGGACATAAACACATGTCCAAAGCATACACACAATGAAAGGAATTGGCTTAGATCCATAGAATAATGGCACATTCAAATGCCCTCGAGTAGATGTAGAATCAAAGAGACGTAATCAAATATAAACTAGTAAAGCTATAAATGAAAGTATGTATAATCATGTGGTATAATTCATATAAGATCAAAGATATACATAAGCTAAGTCTATCGTAGTAATAGTTGGTAAAAAAAATCAATTTAGTATAAGATGATCAATATCAAGATATAATCAATTCTAAATTTATGATATGGAGTATACAAAGATATAACCTGGTAAATTTAACGTTGTGTGTATGATTCCCCCTATGCATTGATATGTCAATGTTGAATCGGTGTATATGAGTATGTGCCCCCAATGGGTGAATAATAAAAAATTTGGATCTAGGTGGAGGACTGGAGTCATGTAGTAATATGTGAACACTTGAAGGGAATAAGTGAAGCATGTATGTATGATAAAATTGAATACACTAATATAGACAACATATATAGTACCTAGAAAATAGACAAAATGTGAACATGGAAATGCATACTATCTAAAATTTGTATTTTTTGAGCAATATTTGAATGTTTTTGTATTTTTGAACATATTGTATTGTTTTTGTGTTTTCTGAGTATAAGCTATGTATAAGCAACATGAAAATTAAACTATATATAAAGAACAAGATGAAGGAAATTATGTTCAAGTAGGCTATAAATTAATGAAACTATGTAGAAGGAGAGTATTAGGGATAATAATCTATGTACTAGTGAGGAATAGTGTTAGAAGCCCAATATGTCATCAATGGGATGTCTTTGTGTAACATATGTGGTATCTTCACTTTTTGAATGGTCTGTACCATAATAATATGTGTTTTTTGAATCATCTTCTTCATTTTGATTAGCAATGTCTAGATTGTTTAATGGAATCATTCCATCTGAAACTGTATCCACTATAGGTATAGCCTCCATTTGTAGCTCTTATTGGGAAGAAATTGTATCCTTTCTATAAACTATAATCATTACACTCTCATGTGAAAATCATAAGCAACCTTTATTCTTATCAAATGTTTTCCTATTGTTGTTAACCATAAACTTCCAAAGACAACATTGTAAGCACTTGGAACTTGCAATAACACAAAAATTGAGAGAACATTCTTTTGAGGCATATGAAAATTTTAATTGAAGTGACCCCAAGAATTATATAGAAACATGTGTTGTATCTAGATGTGTAGAGTCCTTTCCAAGAGAGATAAGAAATGATAGTGAACAAAAATTGATTATTTGATAATCCATGATCTTAACATCTTGCATTGCTTACCATCTATATAAGTTTTGATAGTGAAAGGATTTTGGTATGAAGGAGGGCTTGTAGTTTCCCCATTTGCATTGACCTTTGAAGCTGCATATTTTGTATGTATTTCTTGATTTGAAGACTCTGATGTTATAAACCCTTATTTAAGAATGGTTGTTTACTTATTCTAATTCTAAATGTGTAACTTAAGCTCTTGCTCTTTTTTGTAACATTACCTTTGCACTTGGATCTTTTGCCTTGATAAAATATATATGTGAATGATTTGGCTAGTATGTTCCATAAATCCCAAACCTTGTTGACCAACATTATCAACTTCTAGAATAGGAGTAGTGATGTTTTGGGCATGTTTTCTCAATCCTTAACCTTGATAATCAAACTATTGTAGATGTTTTTGACCAAACCCAAACTACTTTGAAAGTGGAACATCATTTTAGAAAGGTATATTTGTATCTTTCACTTGCTTTAGATGTGTTTTATGTATTATTTCTTTCTTTCATTTTGATGTGTGAACTTTTTTTTATTTGAGTTATGCTTCAATAATTACTTTTGTACTATTTCTAAATTTCACCCTTTTTGAATATGTTCTTGTATCATTGTGGATTGCTTAACTGATTTATCTTGTATAGGGTCCTTATTAGCAATGATATGTTGTTTATGATTTTTCAATGTCAAATATGAATTTGTGTGATGACCATGCATTCTATGGTATGCATAATAATATCTAGATCTCCTCACTGGATATAGAGGAGGTAGGTTGATCAACTGAGTTTTAATAATTTGCCTTAAAATATCACTTGAGATTTTATTTTATCTTTGATTAATTTTTGAATCACTAGTTGTAATTGCACTTTTTTGTGATTTCTTGCTTTGATATGAAACATTATTTTCCATAATTTGACTAAGTGAAGATGCGTATATATGATTGACACTAGTGTGCCCTAAAGGCTTGTGTCTTGTAATTTGGTTTTCCAATACTATAATATTTTCATGTAAAAGATTATTTTGATTTTTTAAATATGAAATTAGCTTGTTCATATTGATAATTTAATCCTTTAGAGTCTCACAAGTGCAAACCCTAGTTGTTTCTGATTAAACATGCAAGCATGCATCCTGGATGGGAGATATGGGAAGGGAAGGGTTAAAAAGATGGATAGGTTGAGTATATACATTTGAAAAAATAGTATAGGTTGCCTCACCTCTTAAAGGAGTGATACCATGGACCTGGTTAGATGGAAATTAGTTATCACCCTCTTGGAGATGAGGAGAAAAAAAAGAATCTTCTTTATCCATAAAATTTGGTAATGTAACTTGGAAGAGGGATACTAGGGTAGAAAATATCAAGTCTTAAAACCCTAAAATAACCACTAAAAATAGGAAACAAAAGGATAGATACCCTAATAACATCTAGGGATATGATTTTTACACTATTTGAAGTAATTCAGGTTCACCAAATGATTTAACTATTTTGGAAATTAATGTAAAACCTAAGTAGATAAAAGATTGTGTAATAAAATCAGGGAATAAAATACTACAAAATCAACATCCAATGTTTTGAAAAATAATTTATTTATTTGAATATTATATAAATAGAAATAAATTAAAAAAGGGTGTACTTAGCTAGAAAATATGATTGAGACAAACAAGTGTTAGGTTCGGAAGTGATGTAGGAGTAGGGTAGATTGTCGAGAACTAAATCCAAGTGTCAAAAATAACCCTAGATAATAGCATAGTCCTAGACACTAGAGTGATGTGTTTTTATCCTATATGTCACTATTACACTCCTTTCGCATTTTTATAAAATATTTTTGGGTTCTATAGAACAGGTTCTATTTCAGCTAGGGTCTAAATTTTAGGTTCATAAGATATGAACTTTTTATTGTATCTCTATTTCCCTCCAAAAACTCTAGGTTTTTATGCTTGCAAGGGTTTGAATGAATGCCATGGAAAAAAGGGGTTTATGGGTCTAATGTGATAGATGTGTGGTCCACACCCCTATGTGAGCATGTTTCCTACATACTAATACTTTGAAGAGGGATCAAGATTGATGTAGTTTTCTCACTTATGTGATATGTGTGAATTTTTGTGAATGGTAAAATGATCGAGTGTGAATTCATAAGAGGATGCCTTGGAGGCCACGTGATATTTGGATACATGCGCTAGGGATAGACTATTGAATGTATGGGATGAATCAATACAATATTAGAACAATTGGGATATTTCCCTCAATATGAAGTAGTAATTTTGTGTGTTTCTCTATGATGAAGTCCACTTAGAGTATAAGAGTGTGAAAGTAGTGTTTATATAGTGTTCTAATAAAAATAACTTGGGAGGGTGACTTAAGAATAGGTCTAGGCCAATCCTAATCCTCTTAAGGAGATGTAAAATTACTTTTTGGAGGGTGCAAAGACCTAAATCATTAAGGGATTGTGCCATTATGGGTCTCATGTGGTGTGTATAGGTCTGGGTACTATTTTTGACTATCATGTGAATAAAAGTGGATGAAAAGGGCCCCTAAGATGTGTCAAGTGATATATTAACAGTAAAGTGACCTCAAGTGGACATCTAAGGCATAAATGGTTAGTTTTAATGACTATAAAAAGTTGATCCATAATATTGGTCAACTTTTCATTTTAAGTTTCTAACTGATTCTTCACAAAATCCATGTCCCATTTTACTACATTGAGGTTATCTTTCCTCACCATGATTTATAAATTTGATTAAAGTTGGTGATCCATCTTATAAACTAAAGAATATAAAGTTATGGACTCTATATCATCATTGTAAGGAGTTTTTGGAGTGTCTTTCCATTTTTCATGTCCATGAGTGTTAGGACCAACCATACACAAAACCTAGGGAGGAGGGTTTTGGTCCCGAAAAAGGTGTACTGATAGATTATACCATTGAAATCATATCATCAAGATAAATATTATGACTTCTAATTTTAAAAATACTATGAAAAAAATATAGATTAAAAAAAAAAAAAAAAGACCTCGAACAATATTACAGTGATGAAAAAAATTAAATTTTGCTTGGATAACAAGCTATTTTTTCGATCCTTCAACTCTCTAGATCATTTTAACACTAGATTCAAAAAATAACACCATAAAAACTTTCCCAAATCGACATTATGATACCACTTGTAAGGAAATTACTTAGATGTTTGCAATAATGGAATAATATATCATAGAATTAAGAATATAATAAGTAAATCCACAATAATAATTGATGAAAGAGAAGAATACTTGATAAATATCTCTGAGCCACTTTGAGGGGACAACCTCCAAAATAATGTAATAAGATCAAAATTCATAATTTTATCCTAAAAGACTAACCACTACCTCCTATATATATATACCCTATTTAGCCATGGTTATTCCATAGGCCAACCTTACTAAAAACATAGAGAAATAAAATAAGATAATATGAAAGGCATGTAAGCCATAAGTAATCTACACATATCTCTAGACACGCTTTAGGATAAAGGCGTAACATCTCATGTATTGTTTCATAATCCATTAGCCCTGGAGAATATATCTTATCCATTACATATGGGTTTCATAGATCGTATGCTCACATTTTATGTTGTTAAAGGTGATCTATAGAAACATTTAATATATTTTCACATAGCATGTTTGGACTATGCTTTCAATGATGGATTATTGACTAAGTTAATTTTTCTAACTCTTAATGACTATGCTTTGCAATGGTTATATTATTTCTTGTTCCAATCATTTGATGAATTCAATCTTTTTTTTTGATAAATTTCTAGCACATTGCTTTGTCATATTAGTGAGAAATTTTCTTATGCTCATATTAAAAAACTCAATGAAGTATCCAATGAGCTAATTAGTGACTATGTGCTTGGGTATAATACCATGTTTTCCAATATAACAAAGCATATGGTTTATAATGATTTATAAGATATATTCAAGCAAATTTTTCTTGCCCCTCTCCATGAATCTATCATGTTCAATAAATTCAAATCATTTGATGAATTATGGCATACAGTTAGAGATATTGAAGTTATGTTCATAACTTTGAATAACCTCAAATATGCACCTAATGCTATAAATAATTCAACTACAAAGTTTAAAAACAAACCAAGTTACAAATTTAAATTGAATGATATTATTAATGAGGCAAATACAATAGTTAATGTAGTATCACATCCTATTAATTGGCTTATTCTATATGCTCCACAAATAATGTGATTTTGATGATTATCTCAACCTCCTCATATACTATTATTGAGGTTACTAGAGTGTAAACTTACATCCTCCCTCCAACACAAGATGTTGATATAAGTAGGCATATACCTAGAGAATATGATAGTAATGCATATTGTGATTATCATTGATGTGTTGGACACTCTATAAATAGATACTTCAAGCTAAGACATAAGACACATGATCTCCTTGATCATAACATTATTGATCTTGACACACCTATGAATGATTCAATACCACAACAAAATGAGAATGCAAAGTTTAAAATATTTTCCAATCCCCTTTCAAATCAAAAAAATAAAATAAGGTTATTGTTAAGGTGCATATGACATATAATGTACTTCCTCTTACTTAGACATATGATCACTAATTGGATGGTATTATTGGTATAGTTATAAACACTTATGTAAAATGACCTATAATTAAATTTGATGCCACTAAGATTTCGAATGATTATCTTACCTATACATCATTATTTATTTGAACATAAATTGATTCACGACCTATACATAGTGTCATGGTAGACAATAGTTCAAGAGAAAACATTTGTATAATGACACTTCTTCATAGTCATGGATACAAACATAAGGAATTAATGGATATAAAAAGAATAGTCAAATGGTTTGATGGAAATGAACAACACCCCCTAAGATGCATTATGCTACCTCCTAAGGTAGGCCTCATATTAATTGTTACTTTATTCTAAGTCTTTACAAGCACAATGGTAATTGACATGTAGTTAGGATGCCCTTGGATACGTAAGATTTATAAAGTACCATATTTAGTACATATATGTGTCAAGTATATATATGGTATTCAGGTGGTTAGGTTTTCAAGTGTTCTATATGAATAACATATTTAGCCAAAGGCATTTCCTATTTCATAGCCACCCCCACCATCATTACAATTGGTTACTACACGTATTTAGGATCATTTTACATAGTTGCTTACTCAACCTATTCAGGATTTAATCTATGTAGTTGGTTATACAACTTACTAAGAGTCATTTTATGCAGATTTATCCTTATTTTAAATATTGTAAGCCATCTATATTATTGGTTATGTTATCCTTGTTTTAAATATTGGAATCCATGTAAGGCCTATAACTTGAGTTCTCCATTTTTAGTAAAAGAGACTGCAACCAATTTTTAAGGGTTTTAAAAATTATTGTTTACCTTAATTTTGGTTTTATAAAAAATAATGAATGAACTAATTATAATTAAATAGATATAAATATACATTAATGAAATTTAAAAAATTAGGTGTATCTAACAGAAAATGATGAAAAACAAGTCCAAGTGCCACATATGAAACTAGACTAAGCAATGTAAATTAATAAGGGGTAAGGAATGATCATCCCTATTTGTTGTTTTATAAATATAAGACAATATATAGAATATGTAGACGGCATGCAACCTAATCCTCAAATATGGAAATTGTGTGATGTTTCAAAGTAGACCCTTTCATTGTGATAGACCCGTTCATGTATTCATTTTGTCAAGATAGACTAGTAAAACCATTGTTATCTGATTGTGGCTAGTTTTATCTTGTTGCAATTGGGTTTATCTTATTAGAGTTTCATAATTTGGTTTTTGTGTCACTTGTGTGTTGTTGCATTCCTATTTCACCTATACCTTCACTTCATAGACATTTCATAAAAAATGTGTAGAAAATAATATTCTCCTCCTATAAAAGTTCTTTAAGTTAAGCTTGATACCGACTTCAATTGATCTTATATTACTTATTGAAAATGTTAATATGAAGAATCCCTAAATGCTAATTTTTAGATGGATACATGATTTTATCAATATGGAAAAAATCAAAGTGTAGAGGAATATGTGGTATTAGTTATTTTATGAAAAAGGAGTATAATTCAATAATCATATTGCATAAGAGTAAATCTTGTAACTAATATGTTTAACTTAATTTCATCTCCAAACATAAAATAACATTTTTTTGTTGTTTGAGTTACTTTTCACCTTTTAAGTCTATCCTTTATATGAACCCAAATCTTATGAGTGGCCACCTTTTCATAAACATAGAAATTGATATCACTAACCTAAAAGGCATAGGATACATTATTCTTCTTGGATACTTCAATGCAAGAAATAAGAGTGCTTAATACAATAATTGTCACCATCTTCATGTTGAGCATTGTCATTGATTGTTGAGTTTTGGCATTAATGTTGCCATTGATGTCAAAGGTTCTTGTGAAGGTGCATGGTCAAGTAAGATTTGAGGTATGTGTATGATGAGTTATTATGTTAGTATAATGAGCATTGTTTCTATGAGAGAGAGTGTAATCATGAATGAGGTTGATGTCAAGTAATTGTTTTAAGACTAGTGTCTAGGTGAGAGCAAGGTTAGTTCAGTTGGTAGTGAGTTATGTCAAGGCACATAAGAGTGTTGCATTGATGAGAATTATCATAAGTGGTGTGAGCATGGAAGGCACATATCAAGGTGTAAAAGGTGCTCAGGTGCATTGGAGGCTTGATTCTAGTCATGGCATGGCAGAAGTATGAGAGCAATGATATGAGTGTTCTTATGTCAACTTGAGTGATATCTTCAAGGTGAGATTGTTGAGCATTATCTTCTCTATTGATTAGTAATCAAGATTAATATCAAGGAGCATCTTATAAAGATGCATCTGACATAAGGTAGATATTAAAGGTGAATAGAGACAATTGGAAGAGTACAGATGGTAGTGATTAGGTGCATATAAGAGTTGTCATGAGTGAGGTCATTCATGAAAGAAAGAGTGTTGACATGAGAGAGAAGTGTGTGATCATGAGAGAAAAGAGTGTTGTTGGCAGTGTGAAATATGACAAGGTGATCAAGTACATATTGACAGTATGTGATGTAACTAAGTAATTTTTCAAAGAGAATTTGAAGATAATTAATGTCTTAGATCATTAGTAGAGGTCAAGCATGGAAGGTACAATGTATAACAAGCATAGTCATGTCATAAAGAGGCATGCGCATGGTGAGCATGAAAATGTATATGTAGAGGTATGAATTTTTTTGAGGAGCACGTAAGGCATGTGAGCAAGGTGTAGAGGCATCAAAGAGAGTTTCAAGGTGAACCTACAAGGGTAAGACCTTCAGTCCAAGTCTACAGCTAGACTAGTTCTAAACTCTACTTAGCCTAATGAGATGTCATGATCTATTATCAAGGCATGTGAAGGATGTATGGTGGTGTTTAAGCATGAAAGAGATTGTTGCAATTTTTTGAGAGTGTTGTCTGAAGAGTGTTCTCATTTGATATCATTGAGTCAAGCATGTTTGAGTACAAGGCATCTTGAGAAGCCTAGTCTAGACCTTATGAGAAGGTGTGCATAGTGAAGTTTGGTGAAATAAGTGAGTACAATATTGTGAGAGGTTGTTTGGAATTGTATGATCATGTAAGTAAAGTGTAAATACTTTTATAAGTGTTTTAAGGTCAATTATCAAGTTTCAAGTGCTTAAGAAGCCTCGTCATGACACTAGTCATGGCATATAAAGTCCTTGTGAGAAGGTATAAGTATGGTGACATGGTAATATGGATGCACAAAGGCATGAGAGTGTATATGAGGTTGATTGAGAATGTGTGTGAGGTGTAAATTATATTGATGGTGGCATGAAGGTGTGTTTCTAGGTCTAATTTAACATAAAGACCATGATGTAGAGAGAGAGTATGGCCTAATAGGATATGAGGTTCTATTTCCAAGGCAAGTATGGATAGGTGAGTGTTTTCAAAATTGTTTCCTTTTATTTCAATTATGTTTACCAAGTTTGAGGTCATGGTTTGCAAGAAAAGTCGTGAAAATGTGTTTAGAGGTCTCTTGAGTGTACAGAATGGAGGGTTCTCAACCCAATAAGGATTTTCTTATGTTTGTTATCTCATAAAACCTATAAATGGGAACCTAAGATATTCATGGTATATGGGTAAGGTTCTTAGCTTTGAAATTTTGGCATTAGGTTTTGGATCAAGGGGCTACATTTTATGAATGATCGTTAAGAGTGGAAATAAGTTTAAATCCTCCTAGAACCCTAATAATGACCCAATGTTGAAGATATTGATCAAAAGTACCTGAAATAGATTGTAATTATCAATTAAGATATTATATATTATATTGGACTCTCCTAGGTACCTCTAAGTGGTGGTGGTTAGAGAGATGAGAGAGAAAATGTTAAGTTATAAGCTTGTTTCTAAAGAAGTTAATGTAGAAGTCAAAAGTTGCATTGGATAAAGTTTCTAAATGGATGAAAGAAGAAGTTATATACTCATATTTTATGTACATGAAGTTTTATGGGTAGGTTCCAGTCTTTAAAAGTGCAAATTTGGTGATCCAAGTGGGCTAGTTGCTAACAGGCCTAATAAAGCAAAATTTGCAAAACCTAGGCAGTGATGAGAAGATGATTCTTAATGTGTTTTCATGAAAGAGTGATAGATTGAAGTGAATGAAAATGTTTTTTGAGAATTTTAAGTCATATTAATTCTTGATATAGGGTTTGGAATTCAAGTATAAAGGTTGAAAAGTTGAATCCAAAATGGCTTATTTGGTTCTGGTGTGACTGTGAGGAGAGAGGTCAAAAGATTGGTCTGCAAGACCAATATTTGACATTAGACCATATTGTTTTTTTAATTTTAAAATGGTTTATAAATGTAAGATAATAATTTTCATGTATTTAAATTATTTTAAAATCCATATATAGTTGTTAGAATTTCAAGTTTTCATAACTGTGTTTTTAACAGTTCTGATAGTTTTGAGTAAGCAAGTTGTAGGAGAGTTATTGAGCCATCATGTCTTGAGTTGAAGTGTTTAAATCATATGGTGATGAACCTAAGGTCATATATATATATATATATATATATATATATATATATATATATATATATATATATATATATATATGTTTGTTTAGCTAATTTGTGTTTGTTCTTTAGTAGTTCAAGACAAACATGCTGTGTATATGAAGACCTAATTTTGAACACTACTAATGGTGTGCTTCAAGTGGTGGTTGGATCTAAAAAGTGTTATGGAGCCTAGATAAGCTTAGTAGGAATCTATTTGAGTGATATATAAAAATTTCCTATCATGTGTAAAATAATTTTTTTTATAGAAGAACATAAGGTAACATGTCCTAAAGAAGGCCTAAAAGAATCAGGTCTCCATGAGACCTAAAGAAGGATTTCATCTATTTGAGTTATGGATGACCTAATGTAATGATTGGTTAATTTTTTTAGTGTGTCCTAAGGCTTATTGTGTGGAAAATATAAGTGGGAAAGTGTGTGTGGATGACCAAGAGGTGTATGAGCAAGAGCCTAGTCTAAGAACAAGGCTAATTAGGTCAATTTAAGAAAGTTCATGGTATGGATGCATGTGCAAATAATATATAAGATTGAAGAATAGAAGGAGGTTTTATTGACCATTATAGTAGTGTAGTGGATCAATCTTGAAGAGCTAACATGGGTACTGTAGATGAATATCAAGATCATATGACCTAATTTGTCTTGAAGAGATCTATTTGAGTGAAGAAGCCTAGAAAATAGTTTGAGAATGATAGAATAATGAGAAGAGCTAAAGAAGGTGATCAAATTTGTTGTGTGAGAAACAAGGTTCTTTGAAGGTGATCAAAACTTTTAAGTGGTTGAGTTGGTGTTGAGTCATCTAGGCGGTTGGTGCCTCCTTGCAAGTTGGTGCTTACTAAAACCTAGTTGAGTGGGTGTTTGACTAGTTGGGGTTGGTGCTCCATGTGGAGTTGGTGCTTCACTAAAGATTGGTTTTTGTCTTATAGAACTATATTCTATTTGCAGAGATCAATGGGTTTTCTTCCCCTTGAGGGTTTCCCACATATGTAATGTGTTATCTTGTTTTATGATCTTGTATGGTTACATATGCTTTGCTAGATGTTCATGTTTATCTTAATGGTTTATGTATGCTTAAGTGGAATTAAATGAATGTTTTGGAGACACTGATTCACCCACCTTGCCCTCCCCCTTGTGCCCCCTGCCTCCCCGCCCCCCTCTCAGTGATTGTGCTTCAAACACTTCATTATCATCATCATCATCATCATTCTCGACATAGTTAACATTGTCATCCACCATCCTCAACATTGTCAATATCATCATCATTGTTAGCATTCACAATCACCATCCTCACTATTGTCACCATGATGATGATGATGATGATGATGATGATGATGATGATGATGATGATGATGGTGATGATGATGATCATCATCATCATCATCATCATCATCATCATCATCATCATCATCATCATCATCATCATCATTGTCATCATCATCACCATCACCATTCTCACCACCGTCATCACCACCACCAACAATAATAACTATTATGAAATAATAATATTAAGAAAAAACCTTTACTAATGGGCTTAATATATGGCAATTATAATTTATGAATCGACCATATTTTTTCAAATTTATATTAAACTCATTAAAAACACTTTATTAGTGGATCTAATATATAGTTGACATTATCTATGAAACGATTATCCTTTTGTCTAAAGTTATGATTAAAATTATATTTAAGTCTTTGGAGACTTACTAAAATTTTAAAGTTGAAAATAACTTGTCAAAATTTTGGATATTAAATTTTAGTATTTTTTTTAGATAGATACAATTTTGGTGGGATCTTTTACCCTTATATGCTTTTGACTGGAGCTCCAATCGGCCTGGAACATAGTCGAGGGCCCAAATCCCCAAGTACACAAGTACCAGAAATACCAACAATGACCACAATCGGCCTAAGAATACCAACAAACTGCCATAACTAACCCAAGAATACCATCAGCGGCCACAACCGGCCTCCAATACCATATGAGATTTGAACCTGGGTGGTGCTTGTAGCAACTAAGTTGCTTTACCAACTCACCCACATCTCATCGGTAGATATTAAATTTTAGTATTTTAATTAGTCTATTTTTTATTTTTAATTATTTTTCATGTCTTACTAGTATGAAAAATAAAGGAAATGCAAAACCTTTTTAAAGGTCCATGATATGGTGGCACTTGCATAGGTTTAAACAATTATAAAACATTAAAATTCAAATTGCATAATATATATCATTCAACATACAAATCTAATTTTTAACAAATTATTTATTACACTTAATAAGTATAGAAATGATCAAGGGAGAAGGCACTTATCTAATTTCTATTGTATTTTGCTCACTTCCTATGCATAATCATCTAAAATAGTTTGAAATGGTTCTGTGATTGCTCGACCCAGGAAACAAAGTATCAAAATCTGTCATGACACTATTGGTAAATGCTCAAACACCTACTGTAGTCAAATATGTCTGATGTGTACTAGAATTATCCATGTAATTAGTCTATCTATTCTGCCATAGGTCATTGCATTTGCCTGACAAGATGATTCCTATGCAATTTTTGATCCTTGGTCATGTACACAGATTCTGATTTTGACTTCCTTTGCCTTGAAACCTTAGATCCACTTTCTACATTTGTTTGACCTAGAAAAAGGGGTTATAAATATGGGTTGGAAAACTCCAACCACATCTCACTAAGTGGTCGAGCATTACCTACATTTTAATACTCTAAAGAGGGCTCAAATTGCATGTAATTCTCTCATCTATGTTTATGCATGTTTAATAACATTCCACTAGAATGCAATGCATAGATTTGACTTTCGACACTTGACAACATGCAACTTTGATCTTGTGTTAATGAATTCAAAATGGAATTTTGGACTATTCCTTTGAGGGTTTTCATATTTGGATGCTTTTGGATAGTTCCTCAAGGATGTGTAAATGTATTCCTCAATGTGTAAGTAGTTTTCAAGTAGCGACCAAATGAATAAGACCTTATGCTTGCCTTCTATATATAGATGACTCTAGTAATCTCTCCCCATAACCAACAAACAAAACATGTAGGCCGACCTAAGAGAAGGATTTGAATTTTAAAAATAGTTGTTTGAAGACCCTGAGAAATCATTAGTGAAGGCAGGAACTGTAAATAACCAACTACATTTGACTATTGCCGACACTGTCTAAAAAGAAAGAAATAATGATATGGTATGTGACGACAATTTGTTTAGGATAATAAAACATTAAGACACATATTAGGGGATCCTATATATAAATGACAACAAATTAGGTTGCTAGTCCATAAATAAATATATGACGAAGAGAAAATATAAACAAGAGTCAAACATATACTTACAAATCATGTTTATAAAAGATAGGTCAAAATTAATATTATGAGATATTTAATATCAAACTTATATATCTACATTCATAATATAAAACCATACCAGACAACCTACCCAGATCTTAAAGATAACTTATGAACCCACCTTTTACTCAAAATAAATATACCTACAATTGACACTAATCGAAGCTCTCCGCTGCTTAAAGATAATTTTTCATAAATGCAAGCCATAGATATATGCTAAAGCTTTTGTTGCATAGTCTTCTCAATGTTATAAGCCTCTGTATTATGTTAGGATTTCCTGAAGGAGAGGCTGTGAGAAGCCATGTCTCTGATCATTGCGTCCTTATACCCTTCGACAAACTCCTCTATTGCTCCATTGGAATGTAAGAAATTGGTTCTGCCACACCATCTCTCTTTTTACAAGGTAAGTTTAATCATCCATTTTCTTAATTACTATGCAAGCCTGTTTCCTTTCAGTCTTGAAACAATCTTATTAGAACAGAACGGCTCTAATGTTAGGATTTCCTGAAGGAGAGGCTGTGAGAAGCCATGTCTCTGATCATTGCGTCCTTATACCCTTCCACAAACTCCTCTATTGCTCCATTGGAATGTAAGAAATTGGTTCTGCCACACCACCTCTCTTTTTACAAGGTAAGTTTAATCATCCATTTTCTTAATTACTATGCAAGCCTGTTTCCTTTCAGTCTTGAAACAATCTTATTAGAACAGAACGGCTCTAAATATGAGTTGGGTTTGTCTAACTGGTCTAAAGTCGAATTGGGCTTGTGAAAAGTGGGAAAATCTGTGATTAGTTTGAATTGGGCGGTTAGAATTTTTAGGCAAAATTATCAATTTTTGTTTATTGGGTTGATTCGGAACAGTCTTTTCTGATAAAACCACCATTGTTTTCAAGGTATTCAGAACCAGAGAAACCAGGTGTGGACACTCTCATTGGAAGCCAATGCATTATGGTAGTGTTGGTCCTAGAATTGGAGGGCTAATTGAAAAAAGAAGCCAAGAACATAGAGACAGAAAGTTTAAGGTTTTAGGAACAGTATATAATGAAAGAAAACCCAAGTTAGAGGATTCCATTGCTGCAGATTTTGTTGGGTACGCTCGCCTCTTGCAGGAATGCATTGAATCGAAATCTCTGGAAGAGGGAAACAGAGTCCATCAACATATGATGGACTCTGGGATTGGCATAGGTGTCTATATAGGAAACCTTTTGATAAGTATGTATGCAAAATGTGAAAGTATGAAGGATGCACGCCAAATGTTTGACAAAATGCCTCAACGAGATGTGGTATCGTGGAATTCTATAATTGCAGGATATGTCCAAAATGGTTATGAGAGAGAGGCCCTCAAAATATTTGGGGAAATGAGACTTGAGGCTAATAAGCTTACCTTTGTTAGTGTGCTTAGAGCATGCGCAGTTCTAGGAGAAATAGAACAGGGCAAGCTAGTACATGCTGTTATCCTTAAGACTGGCTTTATGTCGGACACCACTCTGAGGAACTCTCTCATTACAATGTATGCTAAATGTGGGAGCATAGATGATGCTAATTCACTGTTTATTATGGAGAACCCAAACTTGGTTTCCTGGAATGCAATGATTATGGGTTATGTGCGCAATGGACAGCAAGAGGAAGCCTTGAAACTTTTCTGTAGAATGCAACAGGCAGGGGTTGTGCCAGATCCATACACATATGTAAGTACACTTAGTTCATGTGCCAGTTTAGAAGCTTTAGAACATGGTGAGCAGGTCCATGCTCATGTCACCAAAACTGGCTGTGAGTTGAATTTGGCCGTGGCTAATGTTCTTGTTACCATGTATGCAAAACACCAAAATGTAGAGCATGCCCGAAAGGTGTTTGACAGAATGCCTAAACGCGATGTGATCTCATGGAATTCTATGATTGCTGGATATGCTCAGAATGGGTGTGGTAATGAGGTTTTAAAACTCATTCGTAGAATGCAATCAGCAGGTATGAAGCTTGATTTCACACTCAACCAGTTCACTTTTGCAAGTGTTCTTAGGGTATGTGCGAGTTTGTCAATTGTTCAATGTGGCATGGAGCTTCATGCACATGTTGTTAAAACTGGATTTGAGACAAATGTGTTTGTTGGAAGTGCCCTTGTTGATATGTACTCCAAATGTGGCAGCATAGAGGATGCATGCAAAATGTTCAATGAAATGCCAGAACAAAATTTGGTTTCATGGAATGCCATGATAGCTGGATATGCTCAGAATGGGCATGCAGAGGAGGCCTTGAAGTGTTTTAGCCAAATGGAACTGCACGGTATGAAGCCAAACATGTTCACATTTACCAGCATTCTCAAGGCATGTGCCAGTATGAAGGCTTTGGGACATGGTGAAGAAGTCCATGCGCATGTCATTAAAACCGGGGCTGACTTTGACATTTTTGTGGGAAGTTCCTTGGTTGACATGTACGCTAAATCTGAGAGTGTAGAATCTGCGGCTAGAGTCTTTGACAGTATGCCCAAACGGAACATTGTATCATGGAATACGATCATTGCAGGATATGTTCAAAATGGGCATAGTAAGGAAGCCTTAAGAGTCTTCTGCCAAATGCAAAAAGTGTGCATTATGCCTGATAATTTCAACTTAGCAAGCATCCTTGGTGCATGTGCGGATCCATCAGCCTTTGGAAATGGCCAGCAGGTCCATGCCCTTACAATAAAAATTGGATTTGATTCAGATGACTGGGTGGGAAGTGCTCTGGTTGACATGTATGCCAAATGTGGAAATTTGGACAATGCACGTAAAGTTTTTGATGAAACCTTGGATCCAGATGTTGTGTCATTGACTGTGATGATTGCAGCATATGCTCAACATGGCAATGGAAAGGAAGCACTTCAGTTGTTTGAACAAATGCAATTGTCAGACATGATACCAGACCACATTACCTTTACCAGTGTTCTGTCTGCATGCAGCCAAGCAGGTTTACTGGGAAAAGGCCATGATTACTTTCATGCTATGAGTCAAGATTATGGAATCACACCAAGAGTGGAGCACTATGCCTGCATGGTGGACCTTCTTGGTCGTTCTGGAAGCCTGGATGAGGCAGAGAGCTTTATCAAGGAAATGCCATTTGAACCCAGTCCTTTGGTGTGGTGGAAATTACTTGTTGCCTGTAGATACCATTGTGATATGGAACGAGGAAAATTGGTGGCAGAAAATATCCTGGAAATGGAACCAGAAAACCCCCTAATATATGTGCTTCTATCAAACTTCCACGCTACTGCTGGAAGGTTAGAAGATGTTGAAAAGGTTCAAAAACTAATGAAAGAAAAGGCAGTAAAAATGGAGCCAGGGCGAAGTTGGATTGAAATTAAAAGTAGGGTGCATACATTTCTTGCGAGAGACAGATCTCATCCACAGACAGAGGAAATATATTCAAAGTTGGAGGAGTTAACCAAGCAAATGAAAGAGGAAGGGTATGAATCTGACACAAAATTTCTGCTGTATGAATTAGACGATGAGAAAAATGAGCAGCATAACCGCTATCACAGTGAGAAGCTGGCTGTTTCTTTTGGGCTTATCACCATGCCTCATGGGGTGCCTATCCGAATTGTCAAAAACTTTCATGTCTGTGGTGATTGCCACAGCACAATGAAGTTCATTTCTAAAGTTGCCGGGCATGAAATAATTCTGAGGGACTCTAACTGCTTTCATCATTTTAAGCATGGGCATTGTTCTTGTGGGGATTATTGGTGATTATAGTAACAAATAAATGAAAATCTTTTCTTGTTGCTGGAAATGCCTGGATTTCTGCTTCTTGCTGAAGCTCGGCATGTGCAAGTAGGTAAGCAAATATTTCCATATTTTACGAATTCTGATCTGGAGCCAAGTCGTCTATTGATGCTTCCTTCACACTGCATTTTGAACATTAAGTTACCCAGATCATCCCCACTTGTTGGTGGCAATGAAGCACTGAATTAGTTGGTCTGTCTTGTAGTGGCTGTCATAATTCACTGCTATCTTTCAACCTTAATTTTTTTTAAGGTTTTGTCCTATGTGGGATATCCAGTTTGCAATTATCCTATCCTTGTTTCATGTTTCTCTTGTTTCTTTCAATGCACTCTTCTTTTTTAGTCCTGCTTTGCAACAACCGTCAGCTTCACCATTGCATCAGGGAGATTTCTCATGATGTACAAAGTTTCCAGTGATCTAGCTTTGTCCTGTTTTCTCGCTTTGTTTTTGGTGTAGCCTACCTCAGTTTGCTGTGGATCTATCCTTGTTTTCCATTTTTATCACTTTGTTTTCAGTGTTGTTGATGCAGGAGAATTCTTGGCAGGCAAAATAATTTTGGAACATGGATCAATCTTACATTGTTTAGACCAGGCCCAATAAGTGCAGAGGTGCGCATTTGTACAAATTTCCAGTTCTGAGCAATCGTATAGCTTATGCTTGGCTCTAAGTATGTGAGTATGCAAGGCTGGACCCATTAATGTAAGTTTTGGAACTTGAAAAATGCTCCTATCCAAAATAGCATGAATATACAAAAGTTTGAAATTTTCATACACTTGGTGTCCATTGATCTAGCTCGGATCAATGGACTTGTAAGTATAAATCAACACCAAAACACCAAACTAGGGTGCTTGGTAAGGCACTTACAATTTTTCGTGCCCATCTGAGGTTTTGTGCTCTCCCTTATTACAGAACCACAGAAACATGGAAAGTTGAGGGAGCTTAAGTGGCGCTTCAAAGGAGGTCCATGCCCTGTGATCCAGGCCGCATTAATACACCAAGAACACAAAAAAGATACAAGGTAGGAGATGTGCCCATTGGAAATTTGTGTGCTATGTGCCCATCCATGCTCATCACCGAAACATGGAAACCCATTTAATGTGAGCATTAAATACTTGAAACTCTGCAGGACTAATTATATTTTTCAAAGTTGTAAGACTCCATGGATTACCAAAGAGGCATAACCTCAGATCAAGATACTCAATATATAAGCGATTTCTATAGGACTTTGTGGAAGAAATTTCGTACAAACCTTCAGCACCTTTCTATATATCATCCTCAACCAGATGGACAGGCTGAAGTGGTCAACCAAGATTTGTGAAAATTGCTCATGTGTTTAGCTGGAAATAAACAAGGACAGTGGGATAAATGTTTGGCACAAGTAGAGTTTGCATATAACAACTCAGTGAACAGGTCTACCGGGATATGTTTATTGAATTTGCCAGCATCCAAGGAGAAAGGTGCAGCGGCAGAAACATTTGCAGGGTACATGGATGGCGTGCATTATCATGTGAGGAAACAATTGGAGGACGGTAACCTAAAGTATAAGGAAAAGGTATTGAATCTGAAAGGGTCAAAGCGTTTGCACAAAAAGGTGTTTCTGCATTTGAGGAAAAATAAGTTTCCTACAAAAACCTATAACAAATTGAAATATACTTTGAGATTTCCACAGGTAGACATTTGTAAATGCTAAATATTATATCTTGATTACACTGTGTTGCATCCTTTGATTTCCAACGTTTGGGTTCTATTTTTTATCCATTTATCTCATTAGACCCGAAACATTGGAAATCAAAAGATACAACACAGTGCAATCCAGATATAATATTTACAAATTGAAATATAATAAAATTGGTTTGTGCATAGTTTTGAAAAAGCTTCTAGATAATACATACAGGATAAAATTGCTTGTAGGTTTGGTTCTTGGATATTTGAACAAATTTCAATGAGGCTGATCTATATGAGTACCATGAGGGAAAGCAAGTGAATGCCAAAGTTGAGTATTCAGCAGATTGGAAATGACAGATTCCAGAAAAGGAACAATGAAAGAGGTATTAGATGAACAGCTCAGCTGTACCAGGCAACAGAATTACAGAGAATACTTAGTAAATTAGAAAGGTTAAGGTCCAAAAGAGGCTACTTGAATTTCAGGAACAATATTTGGCCGATTGTGTTGGCCCTCTTTTAATGTAATTACATAAATAAGAGTTGTGAACAGGTTCTCACAAATTTTCTGTCAAGGGGAATTTGATGCAGGAGAATCCTTGGCAAGCCAAGTAATCTTGCAACTCGGCCCACATGAATGTGCAATTCTAATTAGTTTAGATCAGACTGAATAAGTATGAAGATGCACATTTGGAGATTTCCAGTTTTGCAGCAACAATGTTGATTGAAACTTGAGCTCTGAGGCTGAAACAAATAACAGGAAAGAAGGTATCATACCCCACATGCATCAGAAGACAAAGCTGTTTCTAGTTTATAAAGAAACTAAGGACTTGGCTTAATAGCTCGTAGAAGCCAGCTTATGCTCAATGCTAAGTATGAGAGGACGGACTCCCCAATATAAGTTTTGGCTCTCAAAAAATACTCAAGTCCACTATAACATTAAAATGCAGAAGGTTAAAGTTTTTGTGTTCAGTTGGAGGTTCTGTGGTCTCCATGTTCAAGTGGTAGTCTAGATTTTGGGCTCTTTGTGTCCCATTCAAGTGGATTGTCTGTTCCAAATGAGGCTTTGTGGTTTCCATGACCTGTTCTTTTGTTTAAAAATGACCACGTCGATGACTAACAATGGAAAACACAAAAAGTTGAGGGAGCTCAAGCAGCGCTTAAATAGGAGTTATGTGTCCTGTCCCCTCGTGCTCTGTGCTACATCAAATACCACAGAAACATTATCCATTGGAAATCTCATGCTTGCACTGCATTCTCACCCCAGAAACATGGAAACACAGAAATCCATATAATGCGACTTTCAAACACCAGAAACTCCCTGCCCCATGCTCTACGCATGACTCCCCACAAGCAACATGTTTGTAGAGACAAATCAGCATTACGCAATGGCTTCAGCCATCCATCCACTGCAGTGCAGACACATTAACAGCTCTACAGCCATGTCGGTGACACATATACAACAACAGAAATATATGAATGGTTTTATTAAACAAACTTGCACAGCAAAGAAGGTTTCTTGTAACTGTCATCTTTCTGATAACTGCCCAACAGGTAGTGATATGGACTATAACAGTCAAAGGTATTGGGAAGCTGAAATGAATCACATACGAGAAAATGAAATAGAAAGGTGGGAGGAGGGGCTGGAGGGACGTATTTGGAGTTTGCTACAAGTTTTTCCCCAATCTACTTTTCACAATTTGAAAATAGAAAGTTGATATTCTGGGTTCTACCTTTTAATTATCTAAAGTCTTGCACTGCAGCTGCAGGGCAAAAGTGTGCTTGGAGCACACTTGAGGACCTGTTGAGTGCGTCCGTATGCGCTCCCAAGCTGTCCTGGGCTTTGACATTTGTAATTGATGTAATAGTTTGATCTGATATTTACAGGGAATTATAAGTTAATAGTGTTTAATTTTTACCTGTTGCATGTCATAAAAATTACATTTGAAATGATATTCACTTGTTATAGCCAGTTATGCCCAGGTGCACTCAGCAGCCAATATTTTTTCATGTGCGTGCTTCAGGGATAAAATGCATCTGTATATCACCCCTGAGCATGCTTCTAGGGTTGAGATTGTTGCCCATGTCAACATGACATAAATGTCTCACTACATACTCCAATTACTGAGCAGTTGACTGTTATTATGATTAAATTGACCCTTGACTGCACCATCAACAATTTTCTTGCTTAGTCCTGCTTTGTGAGGCCTATCAGCGTCCCTATTAAGTTAATGAGATTTGACATGGTATACAAAGTCGTGAATGACCATACAAGTCAAAGTTGCATTTGACTTATGGTGCTAAATAATTTGGAAGTTCCCCAGAGCCCAAGAGGAGACCCGGTGGACAACCTACTTAATGTGGATTAAATAAGATATATGCAAAAACGATTTACTGAATAGCAGAATATGAAATGCAAATGCGATAAAGGAACAAGAAATAAAGGCCCTGTTGTACCCAACATACCCCCATTCTTCTTTTTAGAATCGGGACCCACTATCTTTCTGACAAGGTCTCGGTCTATCTTGATAGTTTTCTAAAGAGAGAGCTTTATGTGTTGAACAAATCTTGCTATTCGGCAAACATATGAACATGTTTTATTCATTCGGACTAACCTACTGATGCTCTTTGGAAGTTGTATATATATAGGTCTCGGTTCATTCCAGTCTTTCATAAAATTGTTCGACAAACTTGTTCGGCGAACTTGTTCGGAATTGTGCTTAGTGGGATTTGGTCTTCAAAACTTTTGTTTGGAAGCCTATCTTCGACAATTATCAACACTTTGCACTTATATAAACCTTGGTATAAATTTACTCTTTGGAGTTTTTGTTCGCTAATATTGTTTGGGGCAATTGTTTGAAATTTTTGTTTATAGATTGGGCCTCCGCAACTTTATTTGCCTATATTATAGACTTCGCCATTTGCTCTTTGGGAACTAGGTAAACAGATTGGGCCTCTGCAACTTTATTTGCCCATATTAAAGACTTCGCCATTTGCTCTTTGGGAACTAGGTTTTCAAAAGTTTTACACTTCAGCTCATTTTGGTTTTTGGAGATTTTATTCGGCAAACCTCTTCGGCGAAATTACTTGGCATGAAACTAGTTTTCGAGAATTTGTTCAACAAAATTGTTCAGAGGAAATGTTTGACATTTTGGTCTTTGGAACTTTTGTTGGACAAAAGTGTTCAGTTCATTTGGGTCTTTGGGGAAAGTGTTCATAACTTTTGTTCGGGGGATTCATTCGCCTCACAAACACTATTTTAAAGCTATAACCTAACTCTGACTAGCGAGAGCCCCCGTGGCATAGTAAATCAAAGTGAAAGATGCGACGAAACAACACTTGACAAAAGGCAATGATGTGGTACTCCTATTGAGCATCAACAGTTACTACATGGCATACCTGCGAAATAAAGTGACAGTTTGAATTGAACAAACAAATTAAAATTATAGATGTTGGACATTAATGTCACACAAATTGGAATTGAATGCCAAAGCTATATCAAAATATTGTGGACAAACGATGTGCTCATTGATCACAATTTAACTTCAAACTCAATTGCTTCCTTGCTAACAAGTCCTAGCTACCAATGTTTCGAACATATAGTGCACCTAGGAGCGCTGAGTTGCTAACTTGCAACCAAACGTTATCAACCCAGTCAATTAGCAATGGCATCCTCGTCTAAAACATTTCAAGGAATCTTGCTCCCTTCAAGATTTTTTATTAAAGATTTGACTGAGTACAAGGATACATTCTTTGACCCCACAATATTTAACAGTGACTACAATAATTATTTAGCACTATGGGAGGTGATTCACCAGGTTGACGTGCACACCCACGAAGAGAGCTTGACTTCAACTCAATGACAATTGGTTGCAGACCTCCTCTTCAAATGCCAAAGATTGCATTTTGCTATAGCAAACCCAGAGATCATGCCATGCATTGACCTCTTACGAGATTTGTTCTTCGTTGGGAAGGTGATCGGAGGCACGCCCTGCACTATTTGGAGCACAAAGCAGTCGTAGCGTATATCTTAGGGGATGCATTTCAAAGGTATCTATCTCTCTCCATTGCAGATGCTACTTACGATTTGCATAGGGTAGTCTCATGGAAGAAGGAAAAGTCCATTGAGAAAACATTAAGCAGCTGGATGGTTCTCGAGGAGACCATCAATATGAAGGAGAAGCAACTAGTGTTGGTGACCAAATTTAGGATGGGAATCTGTATTGGGATGGCCCTCCTAAATAGGTTATACAACTATCCCAACATCGAATTCCTCTGCCTTGAGTGGATTCCGTTGCTCGATTTATTATTGACCTCAAAGTTGACATTGCTCTGGGTGAGATGATTAGTGTAAGGCTACGAAAAAAGGTATTACACAAAGACAAATGGCCCTAGGGAGGCCATTTCTATATGATGTTCTACCTTCTCGATGCTGTGCTTGGCACAATTTATGTTCACAACGAGTCACTCTGGATCCTAGCTGTAGACTTTATCAAGAATCGTATATGTGATTCATATTCCTTAATGCACATATACACATACACCTGGAATATTGTACGCATTGTAGAGGATATCTTCCTCCAGGTATGGATGGCCATCCATGAGTCCCCACTACCTAGGATATCCAAAAGTATTGCGGATACATTGTTGATCAAGAGAGGTTACTGGTTGTACCTAGATTACACTATGATTATGGTCACAGGGCATAAGGTAACACCCCTACACCTCCCCAAGTATGTGCCCGACAAATTGACAGAGCAAGAAATTGCCTACCAATTATGGTGGGGAATAGATGAAGATATGCACAAGAGCAAGAAGAGTTACTTTCATGGCTCCCATTTCATGATTGGGAGTGTGTTACGTAAATCACAAACATTTATATGATGCTGGTAGGTATAGGGAGTATTACTCACTATCCATGCTACCATACATGTACTGGGATCTACATGGCCAAGTGCAAAAACACATCAAAGGCCTTGGTATTCGCTACCAGCATGAGCCCTATGATCATGGTTTCTTATTTCTCAATGCCAAGGATAATGTCCAAGTCAGGGAATGTGCACAAACAGTCAGGGTGATAGAAGACCTCTTGAAAATCATTCAAGGGCAACCTTCTATCTCAATTGTAGATGTACAGACTAGACTCGCACCCGCTAGAGGATTGGATACATCAAACTTTTGAATCAACAAGCCCTCTCAGCGATCTAAAGATCTTAGGGCAACCCTCACAAACCCCCCTATGGCACTAAATGTTTTAAGTTCAAGACACTCAATCTATAGATACAACCCAATTGGTCCTTCCACAGCAAGCAACTGATATGCAATCAAAGGCTTCTCAAAACCCTAATCTTATAATTATGGAGTGGCCCACAATGAGCTCTAATTTGAAAAATCTACAGGGAGTGTACAAAGGGCAAGGAAGAGGAAATTAGAAGATGGGACCGGAAGAGCGGTCATTTTGGAGGAAAGACGATGTATTTACCTTGTCTAAAATAAAAGATAAAAAATTGGGACAGCCCCCATACATTGAGGATTTTAAATCCTATTTTGAAACCCACAAGAATTTTCGGGTTGAGATTCATGAAGGCACTGAAATGGTTAGAAAGGAGCTAGAGCAAGAATTAGAACAAATAAGGGAACAACAACAAATTGTACATGTTCCCATATAAATAGAGATGTGCAAAATGCAATACCCAGATTGTATAATATTCTTGTTGGGTTAATTTTCTATTTAGGCCTAACTTTCTTTAGGTGTGGACGCTGACGTGATTAAGACCCAACACGCTGGTGTGTTGGCATTTCACACAAGACTTAAGAGTTCTTGCGCACTCACTCGAAGCACGCAGTGAGGTACTAGTTCCTGTTGGTTTTGTTGCGCGACGGTCTACTTAACATATATCGGCACTCGAACATCCACTTTACTTAATGATTAACTAGAAAAAGAAATACACAATAGTTGTGGGCCTAAATTTAGTTAAATGAACAATCACATATAAAATGACTAACACCATTGTTTCCATAATCCAATAAGAACATTCAAGTGATGCAAATTTCATTCATCATATTCATAATAAATTCACAAGTTACATAACAAATGCATGGTGCAACTCAGTTATACAACACAACTATAAATTGAAGTACAATAGCATTATCACAATGGTATCCTCGATTACATTAGTGGAATAACAATCAACAACAACCAACAAAAATCAACAGCATTACAAAGCTCTAATTAGGGGTATTTCTAATTGGTTTTCTTTGACAAAGTAATTACAATAATAATGATTCTCAGTGACTAGTCAACAATCTTTAGTGGATTAAGAGTTGTGGCAATCAACTACATTATTTCCCTAAGGACTCGGGCCTTTTGCCCATATATTTACATTCGGTGTTGGATCCTCGTTGCCAAGTGACTATCTTCTCGTGGGCTAGTGCTAGATTCGTATGTGACTTACCCTGTCTTGTCCTTGAGAATCACTCCTTAACCCATTCTCACTTCCCATGCGCTCTCCAAGTCTTTCGCTAGTGTTTTGAGCCCTCCATTCTCGGGTTCTCCATTTATTATGCATATTCCCTAATTGGGTCTTCCCGCATCGTAAGCTCTTTGCCATGGTATTTTGCATCTATGACTCTTTCACGCCATGCTTCTTCCACGTCATGCTTTTTCCATGCCATGCATCTTCACCAAAAGACTTAGCCAAAATTTTGGGTCCAAGACCCCACACTATGCCATTAGTCCATCTCGGACGAATCACCGGTTTCAGCTTCTAACAAAAACTTAGGGCTAACCTACTAAATCTGCTTCTTGACACTTTCCCAAGGTGACAAGGTGTTGAGCAACTTCATCATTATTTCTTCAATGACCGTTTTTAGCGTCTTGGTCTCCTCGAGTTGGTCGGGACACTCACTTGCTTTATTAACCAAACGTTCAAGGGATGTGGAAGCATTCTTATGAACACCCTCAAACACGATGACCTTGGCTACAACATGTCCTCGGAGGGCTGCAAAGTTAGATTTTATTTCTTGTTGATGCGTGTTTATTGTCTCTTCCATGGATTCTACAACCTTAAATGATTTTGCACGTTCAGAGCGGTCTTTTATTAAAAGCACTGTATCAACCAATTGTTGTCGTTGAAGCTCTTTTGCTTGAAGCTGAGCTTCCAAAATTTTGATGGGCCACCCTAGCTTCTCAAAAACCCCATCTAAGATGGGAGTCACATCTCTAACTATGTGTAAGGCATGCTTGCACACCTCCACAACTTTGACAAACTGCTCTGTTGCCCATACTTTCTCCTCTCTAGGGCCAAGGTACTCTTTACACCATTACAAAAAGAGGTCCATGAGAGTCTCCAGTTTGTCAATTGCCTTACTAGATAAGGGGACTCTTTTCATGAGCGTTAGGTCTTGGCTTAGAATCGCCTTACAAATTTTTAGTGTTTTCACCTTGGCAACTATTTCTACCTCCAACTAGTGCTTCGGCTCGACCACCTCTTCTTTTAGTCTGGTTTTGGTGTCGACCTCTTTATTAGACAGCTCCACCACCTCGGCATGTTTTTGTTCAGCCTACCGTGCATCAGACTCTACAAGGACATTTTGCCATGTGACCTCAAATACCAGTTTCAAGAATGTTGCGCTAGTCTCTACAGAGGTAAGCTGATGGGGATCTACCCAAAGTGTAGTGGGTAGCGCCGCTATATGAGGATATAGTAATAGAGTATCGAAGGGCATCTTAAAGTGACGCTCTTCATTATACATGTCGAGAAGGAATGACATCTCGCACCGGGTATAGTAAGATGCATCCTCCTGAACAAGATGAGAATACAAATAAAGTTGCATGTACAAGATGCCTTTCTCATATTAGATGCAGAGGTTGGTAGTTGCATCAAGTTTGTCTCTTTTGACCACAGATTCATCAATGAGCTATTTCCCTTTTGAGGGATCCCGCTCAAGTATCTCGACATCTGTGTCTTGCTCTTAGGAAGAGGTCCCGATGTCAAGGTCACTCAGTCCTACTTTCGCTGTAGAACCATCCCTCTCTTCGTTGAGTAAATCATCAATCTCCATTTGTGTCTTCTCAAGGGTGGTCTTTTCATGCCACGTCGAGGAGGGTGTCTTTTCAGAGTTAGTATCTTGTTCAACTTTGACTCTCTTCAAGATCCCTTCTAGTAGCTCTCCAAGCTCTTCCCTATCACCGTTCGTGGGCTCCTCTATCTCCTGTTTCAAGGGATCAGTTTGTGTAGTTGGTGTTGAGCCTTCCAGTTGACTGGCTAGTGGATCCCTTTTTGGTGGTGCCTAGGCAGTCTTTTGCCTTTTCAAAGGTTATATTTAAGAGCTTGTGCTAGCATCATGACTAGGGCACTTCTACTTTTTTTCTAGCAGTGGTGCTAAAGGGGGTTTATCTCTCTCGCACTCCACTCTCCTCGAATATTTCTTCTTGAGCTTCAACATATAGAACAATGTATGAATGGAATCACCAACCAATGTTCGATGCACCTTTATGTTGGTTCTATCTGACTTAACCCTTTCTCTATAAAATTTCTTCCCAAGGTATCCATACATCTCACAAAGAGTGTCTCCAAATCAATTTCTTCAGCTTCAAGTGTCACAGGCTACACATCGTATATTCAATTGACGAAGTTCATGAAGTATTACACTGTGATAACATAAGGAAACTTAAGTTAGGTAGAAATTTATCTAGAGGGGGCCATCCTAATGCATGTGAGGGAGTAGTGTTTACTTTATAACAAATTTGGCTTGGTCGCTAACTTGTGTAGGCAAGTCCTTTGGAACATGCCACTCATTCCCAAAGGTTTCCTTCATCCCGTCATACCATGATTTCATCTTTAGCTTATAGGATGGAGTGATCGGGCCAAGGTAGGTGAATGTCTTGTACCACTTTGCAGGGGACTTATGCTCATATGGGTATGCTCATTTCAAGTCTCCAAAGGTGTAATCGAGTACACCAATTTCATCAAATACCATTAGTAACAGAAACGTGACTCATAGAATCCTATGGTTGGGTACTCGGTGGGCTTTCTCTACATCCTCTATGATTTTATTAGCAAAGTATAACACCTAATTGTATTTCAACCCCTCAATGACTTGATGTGCAACATACAGGTGGGCCATGTCCACCTCCTTCCATCTATCTTCGTCTCCAACCTTTGTCATTATGATACGCATGACCACTCGAAGGGTGGTACCTTGAAGACTTTTGATGTGCATAGTATGGCCTTGTTTCCAGTATTCAAGCGTCATAGCCGTCTTCTCTATCTCATCTGTGTCCTCTAGGTCATATGCAAGGTCTGTACTTGAGCAATGCAACCCTGATACTTTGCTAATTCTTTTATTCATGATTCTTATTCGGTACCCAAAGAAGTAGATGCAGTCCTCATGCACCTGTGAGATTAAAATTTTTACCACTCCTACTGGATTTCCAAAGTAGGGAAGGTTGAAGAGTTGGAAGAGGCCAGTAGTATCCAATACATTGAAAATTTGTAAGTCATAAACCAACTCATTCCTAGTATTTTGGTGCTCAACTCTATAATCATTTTGTAACTCTACCTCATTTCTGGGATGTCGATGATTGTAGTCAAAGACAATGCAAGTTGGCATGTTGGATACCCAATTTTTGGTGGGTAGCACCGTCTCAACGTACTGCATTTTCTTAATCAACAAAGATGAATGTTGAGGCACTTGAGATTTCTTTTTCACTTGGCACGCCATCTTTGTTACTTCGTCTCTCGCACACATATCTTGTTCTTCATGTGTTTCTTCTTTGATTAACACCGTCTCCCCACCAATACTCAACTCTTCTTTCTTTGGAATTGTAGGTAATAGTTCACTTTGTTGGATCTTTTTCTTAGGTCACATCACCCCTCGTGGAGCCATAAGGTTGAGGCATGGCCATCCAATGTTCCCAAACGAATACATGTTTGATTTTTTAAGTGATTCAGCTTTCCTAATTCTAAGCTCGTTAATGGCAAACGTTGACATTTGCAACCTGTAAATTATAAATTTTTTACTCGTCCTTACAATTCCCCTAACTTTGGTTGTTCCTCTGAGCTAAAATATACTTCAATATCTAAAAGCAGTTAGAATTTGTCACTCTACACTTGACTAGACACTGTAGACACTAGAAAATTGCACACTTACAATTTTTGATGACTAAATGCCTTAGGACCCCCTAAAGACCCCTTAAACCTTCTTAATCCTTAACCAACTCCTCTTAACCTAACCAAATCACTATTCTCCTATTCACATAATACTATTCAAAAATACTATTCAAAAGTACTATTCACTATCACTTTTTACTGTGAGAGCCACTATCACTATTCATAATGACATGGCAAGTGACATGACAAGTGATATGGCAAGTGACATAAAAAATGATTTGAGAGGTGATATGGCAAGTGACATGGCTTAGAAGTGAGGTGGCTTGATGTGAGACATCATACCCCACCTGAGACCCTTTCCCAAGGTGTTTAATGACCTCATTTAAGCATCACAAGGCCCCCTTGAAATATGACGAATTTCCCCTTAAGGGGCCATCATTCAACATGTATTTTGCCTTCACACATGAAAATGGCCTTCAAAATGAGATACCTACCTCTTTAATGCTTTGAAAAAGACAAAGGGCACATATTTTTGACTTTTTAACCCAACTGGGAGACCCATGATCAAGGTGAGAATCCCACCACCCTCATATTTTGACTCATTCATGTACCCACATAAAAAATGGTGCCATATTTTATGTGCCATCTTTTTAAGTTCTTGGATGAAGACAAGAAAGGGTGGTGAAAAGTCTTTGGCCTCATTTAAACTCATGTACATGATTCCCATTCAAAATTAGATTCATATGTAAGATGGGAGACACCAACCCAAATGAGAGACCTATGATCAAGGTGAGAATTCTATCAACCTCATCTTTTGACTCAATCATGCACCACATGAAAAATGACACCACTTTTTGCAGGGCATCTCTTTAAGTGCTTGGATGAAGACAAGAAAAGGTGGTGAAAAGTCTTTGGCCTCATTTAGACCCATGTGCATAATTTTCATTAAAAATTGGATTCATGTGCAAGGTGAGAGACATACCAACCTAAATGGGAGACCCATGATCAAGGTGAGAATCCCACCAACCTCATCTTTTGACTCATTTATGTACCACATGAAAAATGGTGCCATACTTCTACTATTCTCTTTTTTGGCATGGTTCTTGACAACAAATGATATAAATACCCCCCTCTCCTTCACCCAAGGTGAAGTTGGAAGTTAGTATTTGGTTATTAACATCTTGTTGCAAGGCTTTGAAGGAGGTCATCATTTCGGAGGTCATCCACATCTTGGAGAAAAAAATTCAAAGCATCGAAGCTCGGTTGAAATTGCCCCAAGACATCTTCAACAACATCATCAACAACAACATTTTTCTTCAAGCTTGGAAGGTAATATTTGATTTTATTTCTTCAATTTTATATTATCATCCCCTTGGCTTTTTAATCTCTTCATCCCCACTTATCCATTTTCTCTATTTGTCATTTCATTATCTCAATTCATTTGCTCCCTTGCCATCTTTTATCCATTCACACCTTTGCCACTTTTACTCTCCTTATCCTCTTCCCCTTTTGCCATCTTAACTACTTATCTTATTACCTCATCAACCATTCACCCACTTATTCCATTTGAATCTTTACCTTTTTATTACCTTAACCATTTATCAACCAACCAAACCACATTTCTTTAATCTTTTATTAAATTTTCAAACCAAAACCATAGCCTTGTCTTGACTAATTTTCAACATTAGTTGCTCTATTTAGTCATTGTTTTAAAAGCACTTAACTTTCTTGTCTTAATTTAATTATTTGTTGTTATTTTCTTATCTTTAATTTTAGTTATTTGTTGGTTTAAATGTAAGTATTTTTCTTTTTTATTCACAAACTTAAGTGTTAAAAACAAGTAGATTAAGAATCTCCTAAAATGCTTTCGCTTCTAAGTCTAGCTTACACTGGATAATCCACCTAACTACTTGTCTAACCAACAAGTTTTGTGGTAGTATTTTTTTATTGTAGGCCATTCTTCCCTAGCTAAAGAGTTCTCATAAATTCTAGATTCAACATGCGCACATTCAACATGTATTCTTCTACACACCTCTTTTAACTAGTTTTTTCTTTTCACACTTAAGAAAAAATAAAAATTAGAGTGAAACATTTTGGCATGCCCGCTGGGACCCTTGAATTTTTTTGAGTCTTAGATGTTTTAAGACATTTAAAATTGTATTAGTGAAATTCATTTAGTTGAATTCTTAAAAAATTAAGCTTCTTTCTTTACGAAAAAAAAGAAAAAAAATTAGTTGCATTTAAAAATAATAATTTATTACATTTCTAAAAAGAAAGAAAAGAGCATTCATCCTAGGATTAGGTTTGCATTTTCATGTTGCATTTAGGTGCATTTTAGTTGTTCTTGTCTTCATTCAAATAAATCGATTAATAAATTGAGTGCATCCATTGACTACTTGTTTGATTTTAGTTCACCTAGTTTAATTAAAAGTATTATGAATTAATCATAGTTCACAAATATTACATAAACCAAACCACTTGCACAACAAAATAACAAAACATACTTGAGACATGGACCAACTAGGATTTCATCACTTAGCAGATCACCTTACCCTTTCTTGGTTATCTTACTTGGATTTAATCATCGATGAGATATCCAACTCAGTTCTCTGGTTGAGTATAAAATCTGAAAATTGATACATATTAGTTAAGCACTTGCATTGGCTACAAGATTGAGATGTAAGGGGAGTAAGTCCTAAGTACCAGGCCACGTACTTAGACCAATACAGATTTATATTGAGTGCCTAAACATAATCCGAAACCAAACATAGACTACCTTGTTTAGGACCTATTCAAACCAATTTCCTCTTCACACTTTTTCAAGACATAAGCCAAAAGAAAGATTAAAAAGAATCCTAAGATTTAATGCACTCTTAGTGAATGCATTATTTGCCTTGAGTCTTTTTATTTCTCTTTGTTTGAGGTGTGAGAATGTATCATCCTTTTTTATCTTCTCGTATAGTTCTCACTCATCAACAACAAAAAGACCTCAAAGAACAAAACCCACCATCAAATCAACCATCACCAACTTCCACCTCTTCATCCATGGAACACATTTTCGAACCCACTAACTCCCCTCACTCTCTAAGAAGTCCTACTCGGGTAGTCCTAAGAGCTATAGATTTTATCACTTTCTTAAACAATAATCATGCAACCTTACAACACTACCTAAGAACCATGTCTTACCAAATCCTAGTTTCGACCCCATCCGTAGATCCACCTTATGACATGTCTCTCCACCTCATGGAGAATACGTCCACTACCATGGGAACTACTCAACCTTTAGTTGCCCAAACGTTATCATCAACCAACAACTCCCTCGAAACTAATCCACCAACCCAAACTACCACTGCCCCTATACCTTTTACTAATCACTCCCCTGCAATAGGAGTGCTTATCTCTAACACTATCCATCTTCTTATAGTTAGCTCTAATCCATCAAATACTACTCCACTTTCAAGTCTTGTAGTGTCCATACCCTCCATGTTACTACCAATCAACATGAGAGTCACCATCCTTCCATCAACCACTAACCCAACCACCACTCTGACCCAACACGTAACCTTTAGCTATCTTTATAACTCACAAGCGCATATGCCTACTATCCAGCCACCCGCCTCTAACCAACTATTAACATCCACATACCAATATATATTTTCCATCCAACCTTCAAAGACCACATACCAATACATGGAGTCATATCAACCATCTACTAGCTATTCACACATTGTCCAACCTTAACAAAACATATCATATAACTATGCTTCTCAACAACCTCAAACAGACTTCATGAAGTTGATCATGGACAAGATGACTACCCTTGAATCATCCATCTCTAGAGCCTGTAATCTCTTATCCTATGATCAAATTTGCAATGAGCCTATTCACCCTTCGGTCCCCATCAGACCTTATCTAACCTAGTGAAAACTTCCAAAATTTATCAAGTTTAACAGTAAAAAAGACCCTCAACAACATTTAAAAACATTTAAGCATTCATGCTACTTGATTGTCCACGATGATGCTCTTATCCTTCGTACCTTTCCAATGTCATTATTTGGACTAGCATTGAATTGGTATAGTTTCACATCCAAACATTCCATCATGCCTTTGAAACAACCAAACCAATCCTAACACTAAAAATAAAGCAACTGCCAACGTTATTATCCTTAAAGCCATATCACTGCCATCTACCAAAATATAACTCAACAAACAAAACCTTCAAATCCTCTAATTATTCAAACTGAAACCAAAGAAACCAAACTTAGAATAAACATAAGCAATTAACTCCACTTGGAGAGCATTATCCTTCTATTTTGGAAAAGTTACTAAAAATTAATATCATCCAACTTCCATCAATTAAACCACATCAATAGTTTGATGCTTCTCATGTCATACTGAGTTAGTATAATGAGAATGACCATTACACCTTTCACCAAGTCATACAACATGACATCAATAGGTGCAACACTTTCAAATACCTTGTCCAATCTTTCATTGACAAGGGGGAGCTTACGTTGGATAATCCCAATGCACCACCAAACTAGGCCTTTGACATATTTTATAAACCTTTTCCTAATCATGCTACTTCTACCTCTTACCATGAAAATAAATTAGACCCATCTCATGAGGCACATACTATTAATGTGGTTACTGATGAACCCATTGTTGAAAAAAACATTATTTTAACCACTTCTTTCTCCATTCTCCTAATAGAAAAAAAAATGTCTTCTATTCCTTTGAACACCCAAGCAAAGGAAAGCACCATACCCACACCTCCATTGGAGGATACCAAACCTACCTCCCCTATCATAGAACCATCCACCTCCTTTTTGGAAGCTATCTCACAAGAGAAGATGACTTTATCTACCCAACCTCTAATTTAGAAAACTTTTGTCAGAGGTCAAGACAAAGGTAAGGGAATCAAACTAGAACTTCTAATCCCTTCTTTGTTAGACCAACCTAACCCTTTTAAACCAACTAAAAACTCCACCCAACCAACCAAAACCTTTTCCAAATTAATTGACCCTCAAACACCTAAATGCACCTAGACAATTAAAGTGACCAAATCCCTTCTAAAACCAACTAAAATAATCAAAGAAGTGAAACAACCAAAAAACTCAAAACCCTAAATTTTACCTCCGTCAACCTTGCCCTACATTTTGGGTCCTCATCCCTCTACCTTAAACATGAAGTCCATCATTTTTACCAAAACTCCACCACCTTTATTGCTCACACCTTCATACTTGCTTTCTAAAACACATTTCCTCATTACACTGACAATTCTTAAGTTATCTACCTTGCCCTCCTCGGCCTCCAGCTCGTCAATCATCTTTCCTGAACTAAAACCATCAACCAAGCATACCACTTTACCCAAGACACCTACCACCAAATCTGCGTCCACACGACCTTCTACTTTAACACCCAAAACAAAAATCACTAAACCTTTACCACCTTTAGCTAAATCTTACTTAACCATTCTCCAACGATTATTGCAAACTTCTTCCTTGAGCTTACCACACATCAAACCCTTTGACCCTTCATGTATCAAACCCTCTTGGTTTAATAATAACTTGATATTGCATACCATAAGACACCAAGACATAACACAAAAAACTGTAAAGCTCTCCAAGCACTTGTTCATAGCCTGCATGAAGATGATGATTTATTATCAGACAAACCTCAATTGCCATTGCCAATCTAACCACTAACTCAACCCATCCAATCTTTAGTGTCACCCAAAAGTAAAGAGGAGAAACCAAAACAACCACCCAATCTAGAAAACCCCCTTATCCACACTATTCACATGGTTACCCGATCTTGGACCCAACAGAAGGATAAAGAGAAGGCTAAGGCATCCATTCCTTGAACTTACCCCTCCTTAAACTCCCAAGCAAACAATACCCAACCATCTCTATCTTTAAACAAACCCAAGGTGTCTATCTTAGGTGCCTCTCCATCTAACCGTCTATACCCTAACCTATATGCAATATCCATTCGGAAAGCTATCCTCAAATAGCTTCACCACACTCTAAAAAAAATGAGCTTATATGAGTTAGTCTCTACCTCTTCCCATCACCGCCAAGCACTCATAGAAGCCTTGCAATCTATCGAGGTCCAATCGAATGACCCTCAACCTTTAGCTGCCTTTGTTGGTGCCCTTCAAACTTCCAACCTTGTCACCTTCAAAGATTTAGAAATACCTTATATTCATTCGGAGGATCCCAATCCCCCCCTCTTCATTACGATATACATTAATCAAAGCCACATCAAAAAGGTGATGATTGATGGAGGATCTAGTATCAATATTATCTCCTCCCATGCCTATGACCAATTGCACTTACCCATGAACATCATGTTTGAAAGCACAACGGTCCTTCATTCTTTTAATGATACCATGGATACTACTTTGAGCACAATTGTCCTTCATATCTGTGTAGGGTTCTGTACCATTTTCAAACTTTTTTATGTTGTAGAAGGAGAATTTCAATATAATGTTTTACTCGTGTGCCCTCAGATTCATTTCATGAGTTGTGTCCCTTCCACCTTACATCGATGTGTCAAATTTGAGCATAAAGGGCAAGCTGTGACTATCCAAGCTGACCCTAGTCCTTTCACATCTTGAAATATGACATATCAACCTAATGACGTCCTTCTTCCTCCATCCACCTTACAACTATTTGCTAATGACACAACCCCACCAACCAAAAATCATGACAGTTCCACACCAAATGTTGATGAAGCTTCCAGTAGCTCATCTATCCCTTCTTCCCATATTTTGACAGAGGACTTCGTGACAACCACATTCTAACATCTTTCCTTTGGGGAGTATAGACTCTTAGCCTTAGATGTCTTCTCTACTCCTCAAGAATATGGAAATCTCAAACATGACCCTTCTTACAACTTTAACATTGGAACCATCATCCCCTTTGGGCTCCTTAACCATCAAACAAATTTCATTAGTGGGAGACTTGATGGACCACTTCTAGCCCCTACCACTACTTCATCCATCCAACCATTTACCTTTACCTTTTTCTATCTTAACAAATCGGAGTTTGCTCAGTTGTATTTTCATAGATGTGCTTGGAAAGGATTTGGGATTGTTCACTATGAACAAGGGCCTCATGAGTTACCTCATATCAAAACTTTGTAACCTCATGAGTCATTTGGCCTTAGGTATGAACCACTTGAAGAACCCACCAATTCACTCAAACCCATTGCCACTATGGAGGAAGATATCTAATCCTCACCAAGCCAATCACTTTCCCTACTTGAAGATCATGACAACATCCCCCCTATCTTTTTTTAAGTCAATACCATTAGTTTGGGTCCTCTCATCTACCTAAAGGGTGGCCAAATCAAAGTCCTTCCACTCGTACACCCTGAAATGGTAGAGAACAATTCTCCTACCATCAACACCATCAAATATCAAGATGATGATTCTATTCTTACCTACCTCAGTGTGAGGGATTCTTCTATCCATAAATCCCTTCTTCTTGAGGCCTCGATCATGTCGAATGAATCTACCATGGATATCAATTTGGGCACTCTAGACAACCCCCACATTGCCAAATTGGGCCAATCACTAAATGCTGAAGAACTTCAAAACTTCTCCTCTGTCCTCCAAAATAATAGCATAGCATTCGCTTGGTCTTATAGTGATATGCTTGAAATTGACCCCACTATTGCTACCCATAACATAGTCACTAATCGTGATGCCAAACTTGTTAAACAAAATTTTTGACGCATGCATCCTCACATAGCCCTTCTTGTCAAAGAAGATCTTCAGCGTCTCCTATCTGTAAACTTCATTCAACCCATTGACTACCCCCAATGGGTCTCAAATATTGTACCTATCACCAAAGTCACTGAATGTCTACGCATTTGTGTGGATTTTCATGACCTTAACCTCACCTATCTCAAGGATAACTTTCCTCTACCTAGCATTGACCAGCTTGTTGATCTTACAGCTAGTTATGAGATGTTATCTCTCATGGATGAGTTTTTGGGTTATAATCAGATCTTGATTGCTCCTAAAGATCATAAAACCACCTTTACCACCCTTTTGAGAACGTTTTGTTATAGAGTCATGCCTTTTGGGTTAAATAACGCTGGTGCAACCTATCAATGTGTCATGATTATATCTTCCATGATATCATTTATAAGATTATAGAAGACTATGTGGATGACCTTCTTGAGAAATCCAAACTTTGAAAAGATCACTTGACTATTCTTACAATAATATTTTAATGCTTCATCTATTATCATGTTTGCCTTAATCTCAAAAAATGCATTTTTGGGGTCCTTTCATGAAAGATTATTAGCTTTATCATCTCTCTTCATGGAATCAAAGTAGACCTTGCTAAAGTCAAAGTAATTTTGGACATGCCTCCTCCAACCAACCTTAAGCAGCTCCATAGCCTATAGGAAAAACTTATTTGCCATTTCATTTTCCAACTTTCAGATCAGTGCCAACCTTTCCATCACCTTCTAAAAAAAGGATGTCTCTTTCAAATGGAATAACGATTGTCAAAAGGCCTTTGAATCGCTCAAATGGTACCTTTTGTCACCATCTGTCCTCACCCCTCCTAAGGATAACCACCCCCTTTACCTATATATCTCTGCCATTGATCATTACCTAGGGGAAATGTTATCTCACTGAGATGAACAACACAAAGAGCAAGTCGTATACTACATTAGCTACACACTTGTAGAATATGAGACTCAATATACACATATCGAGAAACTTTGCTTAGCATTGACCTTCATGGCCATTAAACTCCGCCACTACCTTCTTAACCATAAAACCTATGTCATCACTAATACCGACCTGCTTAAGTACATGCACTCTAAACCACACCAAAATTAGTATATGGCTAAGTGGCTCATGCTCCTCGTTGAATTCAACTTTGAATTCCTCCAGTAAAAGTCGATTAAAGGGTAGGGCATTTCTGACCAATTGGTCAAAGCTCCTTTACCAAACAACCAACCACCTCCTCTTTCCTTTTCGAATGAGTCTATCATGATTTTTTTTCAAGAAGATGGCATAACTTACTAAATGACCATGTTCTTTGATGGCTTGAAGTGTCAACAAGGAGGGGCTGTCAGAGTTATTCTCCTTCCTCTCGATGGTGAACCCCTTCCTCTCTCCTTCAAACTTGACTTTGAATGCACCAATAATATTGTTGACTATGAAGCCCTAGTGATAGGTTTCCAAACTGATCTAACCTTAGGAATTAAGACAATCCATGTCTTTGATGATTTCTAACTTGTGGTCAACCACGTCAATGGATCCTATCAACGTAAGAATAATGTCTTACAAAAATATAAACTTTTAGTTGACAAAATCTTAGCATCATTCAAAAATTATTTGTCTAATATGTTATTTGATCTACTAATAAATTCGTAGATATGATGGCTGGCCTTGCTTTCCAGATCCCTTCTCAATCTTCCAATTCCAAAATCTTTGTCACCATTCATCATTTTACCACTCCCTCCTATAGCCAATCCGACCTCCCTACCATTTTTAATGTGGAGGAATCCTCATCAAACATTTGGTATGACCAAACTTTCATTGTTCCTTCCAAATTCTCTAAGAACGTCCAAAGAGTCTTTGTTTAAAGTACCTCTTGTTACACCATACTAGGGGGAATCCTTTACAAAAGTGATTTCAATGGTCTCCTTCATTGCCTACACAACCATGAAGCTTCCCATGCCATCAAGGAAACACATGATGGGATATGTGGGGGACACTTTAGCGGCCTAGCGGTCGCTAAACATATCCTTCATCTTGGCTACTATTGGCTCACCCTCAACCAAAACTATTATGATTATGTAAAAAAGTGTGTTAAATGTCAACATCAAGCTAATTTACATCATGCACCAGCTAATAGCCTCCAAGAATCTAAGGAATTTTGGCCTTTCTTTCAATGGGGACTCAATCTCATTGAGAAAATTAACCTCCATTCTTCGTAGCGGCATAGCTCCATCATCACAACTAACAGATATTTCACCAAATGGGTGGAAGCTATTCCTCTTATCTTGACTAAAGTAGAAAATATTGTCAACTTTATCAACCATCATATCATCTGCCGCTTCAGTGTTCTTCATAAGATCATCACCGATAATGGTAAATCCTTCAAAAATAAGTAAGTCCAAGGCTTATGTGATGTATTTTTTTTATCAATTTAAGCTTTTTTTTGTCTTACCATCCACAAGCAAACAAACAGGTAGAAGCCTCCAAAAAAACCCTCAACCAAATACGAACCAAAGTTGTCAGTGCTTCAGGTCAGGATTGACACTTGCACATCCCATTCGCTTTATGAGCCTATCACACTAGCATTTGAATCTCTATGGATGATACCCCTTTCTCTCTAGTCTTCAGAGCAGATGTAGTCTTGCTTCTTGAAGTCCAAATCTTCCCTCTTTGCATATATTTGTAAAAGCTTATTTTTGAGGAAGATTTTCATCAATATCATTTAGCTCAACTTGAGCTACTTGATGAGCGTCATTTAGCATCCCTCACCCACCTCTGTATCTATCAAGAACGTATCAAACGTGATTATAATAAGCACCTCAAACAATGGGAATTCAATATAAAAGACTTTGTCCTAAAAGAAAACTTACACGTGACCAACATGGAGAAGAGTAAATGATGCAAGTTTGCTTTCGATTGGCTTGGACCTACATCAATACCTATAAGTATGGATCAGGAGCTTACCATTTGTCCTATCTTGAAGGCAAACCGGAACCTGAACCTCTCAACACTTTGCATCTACGTCTATTTTTTTGCTAAAGAAGGATCAAGCTCAGTCCTTTTGTCTAACTTAAGCTCATCCCTTGATTACAAGATTTTAACCTTCACCCATCTTTATCCTCTCCTTTTGATGATAATTAATTACAACATAGAACCATGTGATTAATGGTCACAATCGTAGCTTAATCCTAAATGTGGGTACCACAGCTCTACCCATAACATGGTTCTCATGGATACTTTTCATCTCTAACAAGATGGAATCCCATGGTCATTGTCTTTCAAAAACCACACCTTTTCATATCATTAACCTTTTTGTATTAAAATTTTGCCTTCACAAAGGTAAACCTCTGAACCTAATTAGACTTGTCCATGTCTAAAAACATTGCATCTAAAAATAATTTGGATACCAAAATACTACTTGGGTCAATATCTTAAGCATTGCAGACTGTTCCCTTGAAGGACAACTATCCAAAATCAAAATAAAAAACTATCAAATATAAGGTAGATTGCTCCCTTGAAGGACAACTATTAAGAGCATTAAACAAATCCAGTAAGCTTAGACCACTCCCTTGAAAGATGGCTAAGTTAACTTTGTCAAAATCAAAGAATTTTTTTGGAAGCTTCTCGCATCGATCAACTTCCCATATACAACAATAAAACAAAAGACCCACTATCACAATAACATCTAAAGCTGCAATTGGCTCTCAAATAACATAATAAGTTGGAAGCCACAATCAACTTTTACATGTAGACTTCCTGCATTGATTAGTCTATATCTAGCATACAACATGGACTTGTCTATTACCATTCTTAGGCCACCTATAGAAGGGAAAAACTAATTCATATGAGGTTATCATACATATCACTCATTACCCTTCACACCAACTATCACCCATCATCCCTTTAGACTATCTATAAATTAGGGGATTTAGAGCATACTTGACACCCTGTGATCAAGAAACTTTTAAAAATCAACTCACAACGATTCATGTACAGTGTTTGAAGGGCTTATATTCATTAAACCGATCCCAATTTGGGTCTGTTTTTAGTTCTTATAAAAAAAAACATCATACCCTATTCTTATCTTCATGTGCTTGGTTGATGTTTTCATCATGACTTTTACCATCCAGTGTTGCAACCACAATAATCATTCTTTTTACATTAAGTGAGATTACAACAACCATAACCATATCAGTCATAACGATAACCATAACCATAACATTCATAAGTATCCACACAACATTAAACATGATAACATTCAACCAACGACATCTAAAATATTTTATACATGTTTACAACAAACTATGCAATATTTTATTTAGGGTGTAAGGAGTTGCATGACACATACAAAGTTATTAGACTATCCACACTTCACCTAAGGCCCCTACATACATTATTTTCCTACCTAAGCACTAGGATGATTGTTTGGTGACTTTGGATTTGTGTTTAGCCATCCTTTTACTTGATTGCTCCCTAAACTAACATCCATAACATTCTCTATCTAAGCAGTTGCTAAAGGGTGTACTTTGTTCTCTTCTTTCACATTCATCTCCATAGAACGAAAATCATATTCTACTCTGGGTCTTTCACCCTGCTCTCCTATCATAGCCATTGCATCCCTTTACTCTGGTTGTTATGCTCACATAGGTATCACCAATTATTTCCTCAGAGCACATCCCCTTGGACAGTGAGGGTTCCCTCCATAGACAAGCTTATAGTCATGTTCTCTAGCCTTGCATCTTACATAATGAAATTATTGTCTTCTTCACTGTTATAGAGGTAAGAGTTCAAGCTCAAGCTTAGGCTCTGGGTGCCTTTTCTCTTATTTTTGATCTAATAGTACTTCCATTATCAACATTACATTTTACAATATTTGGTAGATCTGTACATTCCACATATTGATTATTTTGGGTCATGGGGGTTGCTGATTATCTCCACCATTGTTCCTATTGTTTGCCATCTTCAACCTTGTGTAGTTCACTAAAATCTCTATAACCTACAAAACCAAACAACTCAATGATAGACACTCATCCTTATCATGATTCTTTAAATAGAATACCTGACCATTCTTCCTCATCAACATCATTCTATTAGGGTGTGGAGCTAAAAGCTTCACCTTAATGCAAACATGGAGGTGCTGAGTGACAGTTGCCGACATTGACAGGATCATCGACGTCGGTCAGTGGACAGTGCAGATTGAAACTGACCGCTAAAAGCTTTACCAAATGAGTATTTTGCAGGTTGCTGGTGTTACACAGTCACCGGCGTTAGTCAAAAGCGACCGACGTCGGTCAGGAATAGACCAGGAGATGCCGACGTCAGTCATGGATCGGCCGACGTCGGTCACAGGCAAATAGGTAGGAACTGATGTCGATTACTTATGCGTCCAGAAAGCTATTTTCGTGGACAGAACATAGTGTTTGCATGTTAGGATTAAGTGATAGTCTTAAGTCTGCATCTCTATTATTAGTAAGACTGTTTAGAGCCCTTAATTAAGAGGTGCATCTAATGGCTGTAGTTGTATGCTCATGCTTCTTAATTATTATATATAGGATTAGATCTTCATAGCTTATGGAGTAGTGTTGAACAGTACAGAATTGTATATGTGAATCATTTCAGGTTGTTGGAGTTGATTGTAATTGAGAGAGAGAGAGCTCTTGAGGGAAAGAGATCTAGATAGAGATCTGTACATCTGAGAGAGGTGTGGAAGAAAAAGAGTTTCTTCAATTGTATTCTTTCTGTAAAGAGTTTAATACAAGTTTTCAGGGTGGTTTCTTGTATCTCTTGTTCTTTGCTATTTCTGATTCTAGTTACTTATCTTTTTGGTTTAATTCTGCATTTTATTACTTTCATATTGTAATCAACATTGTTGGTTGATCCCCAACAAGTGGTATCAGAGCTCAGGTTGACGAACAAGTGTTTCAGATCTAGTCAGTGTGTATTGATTATAGGGTACTCACAGGGATTTCTGCAGGGATTTTTATTTGAGTGGGAGAAGCAATGGCAGAAAAAAGTAAACTGAGAATGGAGAAGTTTAATGACAAGAATTATCAATATTAGAGAATGCAGATAGAGGATTATCTGTATCAAAAAGATCTATACTTACCATTAGGTGGGGTTGCAAAGAAGCCCACAAACATGGATGATGAAGAATGGGAAGTTCTTGATAGAAAGGCTCTTGGATCTATAAGATTGAGTCTGGCATCTACTGTGATATCTAATTTATCACAGGCAAAGACAACGGTAGAGTTGATGACTACTTTAACAAATTTATATGAAAAAACCTCAGCTTCAAATAAGGTATATCTTATGAAGCAGTTATTTAATTTGCATATGAATGAAGGTGGATCTGTGTCTAATCATCTAAATGATTTCCATGGAATTGTAAATCAATTAAATTCAATCAAAATAGTGTTTGATGATGAAATTAAGGATCTTTTAATATTATGTTCTTTGCCTGAAAGCTGGCATAGCTTGGTAATGGCAGTTAGTAATACTGCATTTGCTTCAAATATTTTAAAAGTAGAGGATGTTGTTAGTGTAATCTTAAATGAAGAAATTCGCAGAAAAAGCACAGAGAAAACATCAGGGAACGCTTTAAGTTTTGAGAGCAGGGGAAGGCAAAAAGAGAAGAGCAAAAAAGGGAGATCAAGGTCTAAGTCAAAGGTGAGAGGTGGATCCAAATCTAGAAATGGCAGGAAGCCACAATGATAGAATTGTGGAAAGATAGGGCACATAAGCAAAGATTGCTGGTCAAAGCCTAAGAAGGACAATCAGCACGAAGGTAAAGAAGAAGCAAAAGTTGCAGGTATTGCACAAGATGCTCTTATATTTTCTTTGCATAATAATATAGAATCTTGGGTTTTAGATTTTGGTGCATCTTTCCATGTAACCCCTAATAGAAAATATTTTAGTGACTATGTCCATGGAGATTTTGGAATAGTGTATTTAGGGGATGATGAGCCTTGTAAAATTTTTGGCAAAGGAAAAGTGCAGCTAAAAATGCAAAATGGCAACACATGGGTGTTAAGAGACGTCATGCATGTTTCCAACTTGAAAAAGAATTTGATTTCTGCAAGAAAGTTAGGGGATGAGAGCTGTACAGTAACTCTCACAGCTGAATTTTAGAAGGTGACCAAGGGTGCACTTGTATTGGCCAGAGGTAAGAGAGTAGGTACTCTCTATTTATGTAATTGTGTTACTAATAATTATCTTTCTATATTATCTACTTCAGATGTGGATGCAAAATTGTGGCACTCTAGGCTCGGCCACATGAGTGAGAAGGGAATGTCCATTCTTAAGTCAAAAGGTATGCTTTTAGATTTAAAAAGCATAGATCTAGATTTTTGTGAGCACTGTGTTTTTGGGAAATAGAAGAGAGTGAGTTTTCTCAAGACTGGGTCAACAAAGAAGAAGCACAAGTTGTAGCTTGTTCACACAGACGTGTGGGGACCGGCTTAGGTTGCTTCTATTGGAGGATCATGGTACTATGTTTCTTTCATAGATGATGCTACAAGAAAGGTATGGGTATATTGTATTAATAAGAAATCTGATGTTTTTGACATGTTTAAGATTTGAAAATCTATGGTTGAGAATGAAATAGGCAGAAGATTGAAGTGCCTGAGATTTGACAATGGTGGTGAGTTCTGCAGCTATAAGTTCAAAGGTTATTGTTATATGAATGGAATACGCAGGCAAAGGATGATTCCAAAGACACCTCAGCAAAATGGAGTTGCTGAAAGGATGAACAGAACAATAATAGAGCATGCAAGGTGTATGAGATTGCATGCTGGTTTGCCCTTAGAGTTTTGGGCAGAAGCTGTGGATACTGTAATGTACCTGATTAACAGAGGACCCTCTATAGCTCTGGATGGCGGAATTCTAGAAGAGGCATGGACAGGTAAAAAGGTAGATCTCTCATTTCTCAAAGTTTTTGGTTGTGAAGCTTTTATGCACGTTGATAAGAAAAATAGAAAGAAGCTAGATGCTAAGTCTATGAGGTGCACATTTATTGGCTATGGCTTTGATGATTTCGGGTTCAAGTTTTGGAATCTAGGAACTAACAAAATAATTAGGCGCTGTGATGTTGTTTTTAATGAAAAAGTGATGTATAGTGATTAGCTGAAGACGTTGAATCAATCTAGGCAGAGCAATGGAGAATTGGATGAGGTGACGGTCCAAAATGAGCTCACAGAAAGAAAAAATAATCACTTATAGGAAAACACAGAGACCGACATCGGCCAGGCAAGAACTAACATTGGCAGAACAGAAACTGATGTCGATCATATAGTGACCGACGTCGGCCAAGAAGGAACCAAGGTCGGTCATGGAGAATTGATGTCGGCTAGTTATAGGCTTGGAGGTGACCAAGGTCGGTCACTGTTAGAGAATTTAGGCAGACAACGTGTTGTGAATGAGTCTCAGACGCCCATCAAGAGGTCAGAAAGGGTAAGTAAACCTCTAATTCGATATTCCCCTTCATTATTCTATTTATTGCTTACTGATGGTAGAGAACCAGAGAGTTTTAAAAAAGCAATACAAGTAGAATCTAAGAATCAATGGGAGCGTGGCATGGTTGAGAAAATGGAGTCCTTGAAAGAGAACCAAACATGGGATTTGGTTGAGTTGCCAGCAGGAAAGGAGACATTGAAGAACAGATGGATCTATAGATTGAAGGAAGGTGAGAATGGTAAGATGAGATATAAGGCTAGATTGGTAGTGAAAGGATTTGCATAGAAACCAGGTATTGACTTTGGTGAGATTTTTTTTCCTGTAGTTAAAATGACTTCTATACAGACTGTATTGTCTTTAGTTGCTATTGAGGATTTGCATTTTGAGCAGCTTGATGTTAAGACAACGTTTTTTCATGGAGATTTGGATGAAGAAATATATATGGATCAACTGGAAGGATTTGAGGTCAAAGGTAAGGAGAAGTTAGTGTGCAGATTGAAGAAAAGCTTGTATGGCCTCAAGCAAGCTCCTAGACAATGGTATCTGAGATTTGATAGGTTTATGACTGAGCATGGCTATAGTAGGTGTCAATCTGACCATTGTGTGTATTTTAAGAGATTGAATAACGGTAGATATATTATTTTGTTGTTGTATGTAGATGATATGCTGGTTGCAAGATCACACATGCAGGATATCTCTGAGCTTAAGGTGAAATTAGCTCACACATTTTTCATGAAAGATTTGGGAGTAGCAAAGAAAATCCTTGGCATGAGTATTAAGAGAGACAGGAAAAATCACAGGTTGATTTTGTCTCAAGAGGATCATGTGATCAAGGTGTTGAAATGGTTCAATATGCAAGATGCAAAACTGGTAAGCACACCTTTGGCTAGACATTTTAAATTGAGTAAAGAACAGTGTCCTAATTCACATGATGAGGTAGAGTACATGAGTAGAGTTCCATATTCTTCCATAGTAAGGAGTTTAATGTATGCAATGGTTTGTACTAGACTGGATATTGCCCAAACAGTGGGAGTTATAAGTAAGTATATGGCTAATCCAAGAAAGGAACACTAAAAAGCAGTTTAATGGATCTTTAGATATCTAAGAGGTACCAACAGTAAGCATTTGTGCTATGGTGGTTCAAATATTTTTCTACATGGTTATGTAGATTCAGATATGGCAGGTGATTTGGATGGCAGAAGGAGCACCACAGGGTATGTTTTCACTATTGGTGGAACGACGGTTAGCTGGATATCAAAGTTGCAGAAGGTTGTTGCCTTGTCAACTACAGAAGTAGAATATATTGCAGTCACAGAGGCTAGCAAAGAGATGATATGGATGACACGGTTCATGGAAGAGCTTGGAAAGGAGCAAGATAGTTGCAGATTGTATAGTGACAGTCAGAGTGCAATTCATTTAGCTAAGAATTCAGCATTTCACTCAAGAACCAAGCATATACAGCTAAGGTACCACTTCATTAGACAGGTATTGGAGGATGGTGAGTTGAAGTTGGAGAAGATCCATACAGATAAGAATCTTGCTGATATGTTAACCAAGCCAGTTACAAAAGAGAAGTTGAATCTTCATTCAACTTCTGTTGGTCTTCATGATTGAGTTGAAGATGGAGAAGTTAGAAGATGTTGCTGTACAGGTATTGGTGCAGCTGTTTATCTCCAAGTGGGAGATTGTTAAGGTGTGGAGCTAAAAGCTTTACCAAATGAGTATTTTGTAAGTTGCTGGTGTTACACAGTCACCGGTGTCAGTCAGGAGTGACCGACGTCAGTCAGGAGTGACCGACGTCAGTCAGGAATAGACCAGGAGATGCTGGCGTTGGTCATGGATCGGTCAACGTCAGTCACAGGCAAACAAGCAAGAACTGATGTCGATTACCTGTGCATTTAAAAAGCTATTTTTGTGGACAGAACAGAGTGTTTGCATGTTAAGATTAAGTGATAGTCTTAAGTCTGCATCTCTATTATTAGTAAGACTATTTAGAGCCCTTGATTAAGAGGTGCATCTAATGGCTATAGTTGTATGCTCATGTTTCCTAATTATTATATATAAGATTAGATCTTCATAGCTTATGGAGTAGTGTTGAACAGTACATAATTGTATATGTGAATCATTCCAGGTTGTTGGAGTTGATTGTAATTGAGAGAGAGAGCTCTTGAGGGAAAGAGATCTAGATAGAGATCTGTACATCTGAGAGAGGTGTGGAAGAAAAGGAGTTTCTTCAATTGTATTCCTTATGTAAAGAGTTTAATACAAGTTTTCAGGGTGGTTTCTTGTATCTCTTGTTCTTTGCTATTTCTAATTCTAGTTACTTATCTTTCTGGTTTAATTCCGCATTTTATTGCTTTCATATTGTAATCAACATTGTTGGTTGATCCCCAACAGATTCTCCATTCCACTGATGAGGAAGGTCATATGATGTCATTGATTCCCTTGAACAGTCTTCCCACTTGAAACGGTCATGTGTACTTACCTTTTTGTATGGACACATCATCCTCAATCTGATTGGTTGTCTTGATAAATCCATTATGCACTATCATGATATCTTTTTGTTACCCTTATCATCAAATCGGCATTCAATGTCTTTCCTTGCTTTGTCATCTTGCAGTCCTTGTGGGCTTGGTGGTCATTTGTGTCATTGTCACCTTTAGCTTGGTTGACATAAATTAGCTTCCAACCATGGGCCACTGTAAATATCATGCCTTTTAAACTGCCATTGTTGCTGGTGGTGGTGACTCCCAAATGCTTGTCATCATAGAAGCTACCTTGTCTAATCCAATTATATAACCAATATCCTAGACAACGTAGCTCCCTACTACCAGGGCTTCTTCTAAGTGGAACCCAAAGTCATCAGTTTTAAGGAATTGGGGTAGAGGATGTAGACATGGCCACCTTTCATCTAGCCTACCCATGCAGGTATGGTCTATCCTCTATCACTCACGATGCCACCAGTTTTATAAATCATAGAATCTACTTAGCCATCAAAGAAATTCTTTGTAGGTCATCACTTCACTACTACCTTAAAACTTGGTTCATAGCGATGATGACCTTTCACCAACATGACTATGCAGATCCTAATAGACACCCACCTCCTAAAGCTCGACTCATAGTGATGGATACCAACATTGTACTTATACCCTCACACAATTTTAGAATGTGCAACCTCCTTACAAAGGCACCTCTTCTTTGGATTAACTCCATTGAAATTCATTTGTGGTACTTAACATTGTGTACCCTTTTAATTAATCCTGCCTTACCCATCAGTGTCTCTCATCCTACTAAATGTGGGATCATTATGGTAACTATTCACCAATCTACATCATGCACTTTCTCCATCACCTTCACCAAAACCCAAAACTATTGTTTTACAAAACCTTCTCCATCAGTGCAAACCAACCCATGTGGTCCATAAAATTGGGGTAGCCAATTTGAACACCACTCACCCAACCCTTGTTGGACTAAATTGGCTTGATGTCCATCGACTATCTAGGCACTGCTTGACTTCAAAGGGCAGTTCGACCACTAAAAAATAATTACCCTCTGCTTTTTTCTTCTCATTAATTTTTGTTGCTAATAACACCCTCATGCTTAGGGTGTCTTATATTAGGAAAGCTTTGGATTTTTCCTAGCATCCTTGTACTTTAACATCACCTAATACTTCCTCTTTATTTTTCTCCAGTAAGGTTTTTTTGGACTATGTAGGTAGCACTTAGTTACTGAGGTCAGCTTAGCTGCATCCTTTATTTTATTTTCCCTTCTCACCTAAAATCTCTTTCTCCACTTCTCTATCTATTTCCTCACCACCTCCCTCCCTTTAGCTTGTCAATATATTTTAACCACTTTTCCAACTTGTCAATCTCTTTTAACACAAGGATTGACAACCTTCCTCATTAACCCCCCTTATCTCCCATAAAATCACTACCTACTCTACTTCATTGGCCTCCCCGTCACCTTTCCTTGTGCATGCTTCGCAGCTCGCTTCCCCACCCACTTTTTGCATTTTTTGTCTCTCTTTCCCGTTATTACGAACCTTGCCCTTTAGCCTCTTTGCCTTCTTTCTTCATCCTCATCATCTCCCCTTGCCCTTGACTATTTTTTTTACCCTCTTTATCACTCTCTTTTTCTCACAAATTCCACATCATCATGTTCCCTTGTGTACATCGAGGGACACTTTTACCTCCTCTTCTTTGCTACCACCTTCTTACTACTCTTCCACTAATTCTAAACCACTTTCATTCCAATTCTTAGTTCTTATTTTTATCTTTTTCATCTTTTCAATCTAGCATGCTTTCTATTTCTTCTGTTTCTTCCAGCATCCCATTTTTTCCTTACGTGTGCCACCACTCTCTATCGATTTGACACAACTCCCACATTTTCCATTTTTTTTTCCATAACTAGATTCTAACTAGGTCTTTATCCTTTGAGAAGCCTTCCATAATTGTTCTTTTCTTCTTATCTCTTCTGACCTTTTGCACTTTGCATTCCCCTTTTCCTCTTTCCATATTGGTACTCACTTATCTTTTGTATCTATGTGAGTGTCTGTGCTTTATATCCATGCTTCATTCTTCTTCTTATCATCCCCGATTTTCATCTCATTCCGTATCATTGTGTTCCCCTATTTCTTCACCACCTCGTCGCCTCTTTAGCTTGTCAATCTCTTCTAATCACCCATTCAATTTGTCAATCTCTTCTAATAAGCTAATTGATGCATACCTTATCTCTTTAGCTTCTTATCCACCCATCCTTTACTTCCCCTTATTTTTCTTAACCCCTTTCCCATTTTCCATCCCATTCTCATCTTGAAAACCACCATCTGCTTTGGTTCATTGTTCCTCTCTTTGCTTATCATCATTCATGCTTACTTGGTCAAGATGCCACCTGCTTCTTCACTCTCCTGTCATCCTTTTTGTGTCCTCATTTCACTTATTTTTTCTCAAGTTTCTTTTCTTCCATTTATTTCCTTATTTTTCAATTTCATCACCAAACTATTTTCTCCTTGGTCTTTTTTTAGACTTATTTTCAAACCTTTCATGGCCTCCCATATTTCTCATCCACCCCTTACCCTTCACGATTGTTACACTTCTCTCCCCATCCTTTTCAATTCTCCAATCTATCATTCTTTAGTGAATCCCTCACCCTCCATCTTCTACCTTTTATTTTTCTTCTCTTTTCTCCATTTCATTTCATTTTTTTCATCTCCCTTGATGACATTTCTTGTTCTTCTCGACCTTCTTTTTTTCCCTCCTATATGTCTATGCCTGGATCCTTCCATCCTTATCCACCTTCATCTTTATTTGTGACCTCATTATTTTCTCTACCTATCTCTTCATCCATCTCCTAGTCTGCCTTCACTTCATCCCTTATTGGATCTCCCTTATTTTCTCCCAGTCAACCTCCAACTCCTTAGAGTGTGGTCACTAATTGTACCAGTTTTACATACATCTCCTTGTCTGCTTCCTCATGTCCTCCACACCCTTGCTTTAATACATGAACTCTAGTCAGGTTTGTCACTTCAGGTGCATCCCTTTCTTCCTTTAATGACTTTGCATGTTGAGCCTGGATCCTCTTTTTTGTTTCTCTCTAGCTACTCCCTTCACCCTACCTATCACCTTTTTCCTTTTTAAACCCTCTACCCATTTTGCTCTTATATGATCACAACGTATAACATGTTAAGACCTCAAAGGTATTCCATTTGAATTTGGTTTACTGTGAGAGATATACCAATCCTATGACTCTATAACACAATTGGCCAGGCCCGTAGGCTCATACGACTAACAAGCGAGCCTAAACACCACTAAGCCATTAGGATGAAGATTCCTTCCCCACCCCCTCTGGTCTTTCCTATTTCAAACCCCTTTTACTCCAGCCTTCAGAGATGTTATAATCAAAACTAAAACCACCTTCAATTGGAAGATTTGGGGTACCCACATGTGGATCCTAGCTATACCCTCTCATGCGACCTACCTCCCAACCAATAATTTTCCTTGATTCTCCCTACCCAACCTACATCCTCCTATGCATTGTAATAGCCCTACTCTTTAATCCCATTCCACCTAGTAACCTATTATAGGAGTCCCCTCTTTTACCAAACTATTTTCCTCCTTGGTCTCTTTTAGACCTATTTCTCCCACCTTCTTTTTCAACTCCCCAATCTGTTTGTCTTCGTACATTCTTCTATTTTTCCTCTTGATTTTCCATTTATATTTTCCTTCCTATTTCAACCTGCTCCCTCATTTAATTAATAATAATATTATTATTCACCTCACTTCATATTCCAAAACCCCTTAGATCTTTTCTTTGAATTATCTCAAAACTTAACACTTACTTATTTTGGGGCCCTAATAGCTCAAGGGTCAAGGGTTCAAATTTTTGCCACTTCTCATTTACCCACTCTACTACTTTTCTTCCCTGAACTATTGAATAATACCCTTCCATAGCTTGTTAATGACATTGTTTTGAAGTGTGCATAATGTTAGCATATTTGGATGGTGATGAAAGAACCCATTGAGTCACTACAACAATTCGAGTAGTGCTAGATTTTCTAAAGCCTGGTAAAGCATATATCTCCTTTTTTTCTTAAATAAATGGTGGCAAAAATTTCATGCTTGAACTTTCTTATCCATGGCTACATATTCCTTTTTCATAGTTGAAGCAATCATCTAATTGCCTCTTAGGTAATCTCATCCACCATTTCTACCAAACTAATCAACAAACTATTTGATAGCCATCTTTTCCACCCTTTGGAGCTTCCCTTTCTCCAACATCCTTTAACTAAACCTCACTACATGATACATCAAATTGGAAAAACCAAGTTAATCAACACTCCCTACCTCAAAAGAACTACCTTAGGTTTGAAGTTTATTTTGGACATTATGCCCATGGAACTATGTAGGCAACATCCACTTGCCTAGTGCATATGGAGTCCACTCGTCCACCTCATTCCAACCAACCAACCCACTTGCCCACATCCACCTTGACGTTGGCCATTTTTGATCTAACCTTTTCACATGTTTTATGATGACCTTACCTTGGTCCTTTTGACTGCACTGACTATGCCTATGGTGTTTCACTTTTTATACCCCACTTCATGTGTAACCAGACCATTTGTATTGTTATGTAGGAGCACTTCTTACCCTGTTTACCTATGAACAACATTGACCTTGTCTAGATGACTTGATAGGATTAATCTGATCAACTATGACTAATGTTGTGGACCGATTACCCTGTCATATGGCCATCTAGAAATTGACCTTATTTTTATCAACATTAGTAGTTTTAGTCTTTGCATAATATTGACTATCATGCTTAGTCATATTTTGTGAACCCATTGGTATTTCACATGCCTAGCTACCTTATGACACCACCTAGTGTCTCCCCATTAACTGCTTATCAAACTTGAACCCAATTTGGTCTTTTTCTCATTGACTCTTAGTTTGAGGGGGAACACCTTCTCCCATACTCGGAGCACCCTGATCTTTGGCCAATCGATTAATTTTTTTTACAACTTATTAATTCAAAGGTACATAAAAAAGGGGCAAAATGTAGACACTAGAAAACTACACACTTACATTTTTCAATGACTAAATGCCTCAGGACCCTTTAAAGACCCCTTAAACCTTATTAATCCTTAACCAAACCCTATTAATATAACCAAATCAATATTATCCTATTCACATAATACTATTCAAAAATATTATTTAAAAGTACTATTCTCTATCACTATTCATTGTGAGACCCACTATCATTATTCATGATGACATGACAAGTGACATGGTATGTGACATGGAAAGTGACATAGCATGTGACATGACAAGTGACATGAAAGGTGATTTGAAAGGTGATATGGAAAGTGACATGGCTTAGAAGTGAGGTGGCTTGATGTGAGACATCATACCCCACCTGGGACCCTTTTCTAAGTTACTAAATGACCTCATTTAAGCATCACATAGGTCCCCCTTGAAATATGACAAATTTACCCTTAAGGGGCCATCATTAAACATGTATTTTCCCTTCACATATGAAAGTGGCCTTCAAAATGAGATACCTACCTCTTTAGTGCTTTGGAAAAGACAATGAGCACCCATTTTTGACTTTTTAACCCAAATGAGAGACCCATGATCAAGGTGGAAATCCCACCATCCTCATATTTTGACTCATTCATTCACCCACATGGAAAATGGTGCCACATTTTGTGTGCTATCTCTTTAAGTGCTTGGATGAAGACAATAAAAGGTGGTGAAAAGTCTTTGGCCTCATTTAGATCCATGTGCATGATTCCCATCCAAAATTGGATTCATGTGCAAGGTGGGAGACACACCAACCCAAATGGGAGACCCATGATCAAGGTGGAAATCCCACCAACCTCATATTTTGACTCATTCATGCACCACATAAAAAATAGTGCCATATTTTGTGGGGCATCTCTTTAAGTGCTTGAATGAAGATAAGAAAGGGTGGTGAAATTTTTTTGGCCTCATTTAGACCCAGGTGCATGATTTCCATTCAAAATTGGATTCATGTACAAGGTGAGAGACACACCAAACCAAATGGGAGACCCATGATCAAGGTGGGAATCCCACCAACCTCATATTTTGACTCATTCATGCACCACATGGAAAATGGTGCCATACTTCTACTATTCCCTCTTTTGGCATGGTTCTTGACAACAGAGGATATAAATACCTCCCCTCTCCTTCATCCAAAGTGAAGTTGGAAGTTAGTCTATGGTTATTAACATAATTTTTTAGGTCTTTTAAGGAGGTCATCATTTCAGAGGTCATCTACATCTTGGAGGAAAAGAATTCAAAGCAACAAAGCTTTGCCAAATTACCTTAAGACATCTTCAATAACATCATCAACAACAACAACATTCTTCTTCAATCTTGGAAGGTAAAATTTGATTTTGTTTCTTCAATTTTATCTTATCATCCCCTTGGATTTTTAATCTCATCATCCCCACTTATCCATTTTCTCCATTTGTCATTTCATTATCTCAATCCATTAGCTCACTTGCCATATTTTATCCATTTACATCTTTGCCACTTTTACCCTCCTTATCCTCTTCCCCTTTTGCCATCTTAACTACTTAGCTTCTTACCTCATCAACCATTCACCCACTTATTCTATTTGAATCTTTACATTTTTATTACCTTAACCATTTATCAACCAACCAAACCACCTTTCTTTAATACCTTGTTAAATTTCTAAACTCAAACTATAGCGTTGTCTTGAATAATTTTCAACATTAGTTTCTCTATTTAGTCATTATTTTAAAAGCACTTAACTTTATTATCTTAATTTAGTTATTTGCCATTATTTACTTGTCTTTAATTTTAGTTATTTACTATTTTAAATGCAATTATCTTTCCTTTTTATTCAAAAACTTAAGTTTTAAAAGCAAGTGGATTGATAGCCTCCTAGAAAGCTTTCGCTTATAGGATCTAGCTCATGCTGGGCAATCCACCCAACTATTTGTCTAACCAACAAGTTTTATGGTAGTGTTTTTTTTTTATATTGAAGATCATTCTTCCTTAGCCAAAAAATAATTCTCACAAAGTCTAGATTCAACATTTTCACATTCAACATGTATTCTTCTACACACCCTTCTTAACTAGTTTCTTCTTTTCACACTTAAAAAAAATAAAAAATTAACAAATACATTGAATTTATTTTACAAAAACTCAAGTTTGCTCCTTCAAATTTTAAAATTTTCAATCGTTGCAATAGTAAAAAGTGAAATGAACTATTTAGCTTTTATATGTTCAAGGGGGTAACTCACATTTACTACCCCTATTGTTCAACCATCACTTCATGCAATAAACATAACCAATGATATTGGCATGATGTGATGTTGGTATACTTGCTATTACCACTATCTTCTTGTATTAATTACATGTCCCTTCCCATGCTTTTTTTGAAGTGCATAACAACTATAAAGAAATTTGAATATTCATACCAAAGGCAGGAATCATTCTTTACCTTAGTTAGCTTATGGTTACGCTCTATATCCTACATACCCTTTTATCCTTATACACTTTCACTTTCTCACATTTGCTTTTGCACATTCTTAGAGACCATATCCTAGCACTTCATACATGTAACACCCCTACCCCAAACTAATAGTGATTTTTGGTCCTCCACGAGAACATAAGTATTAAATTAAAAATGTTGACTATAAAACCACTAAAAGGGTGCACAACTAGTGCTGTGCTATATTGACAACAAAGAAATCTTAAACTAAACAAATGGCATATGCTTTATTGGTACAAAAAATAAAGACTTATTCAAAGAAGTACGATCATAACTGACTACCATTATAATGATCAAGAAGAAATTAACCATCTAAACACTTCAATTAACATGTGCCAGTGGAACGAATACTGTGAATAATGAAAGGCTCATCCTAGTGGACACGAAGCTTCCTAGAGTGGTGCAGAAACTTGGAGTCATATATTAAGATGTGCATTCCAAGAGTAAAAGTCTTATTCTTAAGATGGCGATCATGTGACACCTTTTGTTTTCATTTCTCCATGACTTGAATTCAATGTGCAAGAAAATGAGCATCATCCAATTGCAATAAAGAATCGAGGTGTGATTTCAATGATGCCTCATCATCAAGTCACCTAATGTGAAGAGAGGGAACAAGGAACTCTACTAGAAGAACTATTTTGGTACTTAGCACAAGATTGAATGGTGTGCTCTTATTTAGATGCTTTTAGGTTGTTCAATAAGCCCAAAGTACTATATACGCGTGATCATCCTAGTCAGTGTATCCAATATTAAATATCTTGGCTAAAGTTGTGCCCAAGATCTTGTTGAATGACTCAATAGTACTGTTAGCCTAGGGATGATATGATGTTGTCTTATGATGAACAATCATGAATTTGAACAATAGGATACATATAGTCTCATTGAGAAAGTGAGTACCATAGTCACTAGTGAAACTTAATGGACAACTGAACCTGGTAATAATATGCTCCTAGATGAATCATGCAATAGTAATAACTATACAATCTTGTGTTGGTGTAGCTTCATCCCAGTGAGTGAGATAATAGTGGTGATAACATAATATGAACTAGTATCCCATCTTGCTAGGTTGATGGGGCCAACAAAGTCAATGGGCTACTTTTCAAAAGGTTCCTAAGATATAATAAGATGAAGTGACATTACATCCCACCTATTGGGCTTTCCCACATGCTGATAAATGTCACATTGGCATGTGTAAATATTAACATCCTTAAATAGGGTAGACCACCATAAACCAACTAACAAAACCTTTTGCACAATAACTTCTCCAACATAATGTCCTCCAAAAACACCTTCATGGACCTCGTAGAGCACCTCAACATCCTTGATGAGTTGGAATGGAGTGTCATGAATGATGAGCTATTTCTTGGATGGAGTGCTTAAATGAGATGGAGTTGATCTGGTAGTCAAAAAGGCTATTATTTCCTCTAATTCCTTAAGAACACATGAGACATGAAACAATTTCATGTCAGGTAGGTCATCTTTTTTAAAGTGCATCAGCTCTCTAGATTTAACTCATGAAAGATGGTCTAGACTGCAATTAGCTTTGCTAGGCTTAACCATAATGGAGAATTGAAATTATCAAAATAACACTATCCACTGGTAAATATGACCATGTAATATTGGTTTGTTGACCAAGCACTTCAATGCCTCATGGTATGTGAAGAAGACAAAAGGGGTTTCCAGTAGATATTGTCAGAATTTTTGAAGAGCATATACCATAGATAAAGCCTCATGCTCTATATTAGTATAATTATGCTCAATTGGAGTAAGATTTCTACTTACAAGGTATATAAGGTGATCCAAATTACCCTCTCGAGGTTGAGTAATTATAACATCAACTGCCATGTCGAAAGCATCAACATGAATGTGGAATGGTTTTGTCCAGTCTGGGAACTAGAGAATTGGTATAGTGATATACTTATCCTTTAAGGAAATAAAATATTCTTGGCATGAACAGGCCCAAATGAAGTATTCATTATGTTTGACTAAATCCTCTAGAGGCATTGCAATCCTAACATATCCATAGATAATTTTTATATAGTATCTAGTGTGACATAGGAAGGCATGAACCTCTCATTGGGTAGTTGGTGTTGGCAAACAGAGATGATGGCAATCTTGGTGGGGTCCACTAAAAGTCCATCTTGAAAAATAATACGACCAAGAAGAATGCTGAATGGAGTATCAAAGAGACATTTATTTAAATTAAGAGAAATTTGAAGAGTCCTGTCATGCTCAAGCATGATCCAAAAATTGGAACAATGATTTTTCACTATGCCATAAACTCTCCAGTCATCCATATAAGCCTGAAGGAACTTATGGATAAATTCCTTGAAGGCTTCAATGATGATCCTAGAGAATACAATAGGGGCATTCTTCAATTTGACTGACATGACATTATATGCAAAAGACCCCCACTCAGTGGTAAATGTAGTCTTGGGGTTATCTTCCTTTACAATCTAGACTTGATGGTACCTAGATAAATCATCCGTAAATATATAATTTTCACGATTGATAATGCCTTCAAGGATATCTTCGGTAAATGATGTTGAGAAAGGATCAATAATGCAAGTAATGTTAAGAACCTTATTATATGTACCTAAATTTGCTCACCCTAATAATCCTATTAAAGCTAGCTAATTTAAATCATAACCATAACCCTAGCCAATTAACTAATATCTTAATTCCTGCACAAAATTTCCTAAATACCATAAACCTTACCATACCCTTATAACCAATTAATCACTCCATTAACCCACTAACTAGCCTACTTAGCTACTAATTTACCCATTAGCCTACTTGACAATTTAAAATTCCTTTTTATTCACCTAACCCCTACCTACTCTACCACCCTACCCTTTCTTACACCTCTATGAATACTAAACCTCATTAACTCCTACCTAAACCTCCATTATCCCTAAACTAATCAAGAAACCTCTAAAGCAAGGGAAACTCTTCCAAAGTTCTAGAAGTCTCTAAACTAGAGGCTTCTAAATAATTTAAAGTTCCTTAAATTATCCTTCACCATCCTATATAAACCATGCTTGGACTATGGACAAACTAACTTAGAAAGAAATAATCCTCCATTATACTCTCATAACCAACCATTATCAAGCATCCTCACGCTCTTGTCAAGTCATTCAACAATCTAAAGAAGCCATACAATCTCCATGCCAAATCTATAATCATAGTCATTGATCAAGCCATCACCATGCCAAAATTCTGAGTCTAATTGCAATCAATAATCTAATAATTTGGTTTGAATATCTTGGAGAGAGGTTAGGAAAAGCAAGGAATTAGTAAGAGTTGTCTAGTTGATTCTAATTTGCTTTCATAATCTCTCCTGTTGAGTGTATTGTGCATTTTGGATTTAAATTATCATATTTAGATAGTTTAACCTAATTGCTAAAAATTACAATCTAAATTTTGGGGACTACAGTGGGACTTCCCCTCCAAATTTAACCTATTTGCATCCTAGATGTGTTTTGGTAGCTTGCAGGGATGACTGGTTGAGGAAAAAGCATAGAATTTTACCAAATTATCATGCCTAGGTAAATTATCATTAGGAGTTGTGGTTTTGTGCTGACCACCAAACTTTAACTATTAACAGCTAACAATTTTTTCAGGTTGACACCCTTCCACAAAATTATGACTTTGAAAATAATGATATTGTCCAAAAAGTCATGATTTTGTTGTTTAAGTTACAATTTTATGTTAGATAGACATTTGGACTCACATTCAATTTTGCATTAATCCTAGCTTTTCCTATGTCTATGCTAACTAGTCATTTTATAGGGTTGAGGTTTTTAATCAATATATCATAAAATTGAAAGTCATTTTATAGTGGGAAAAATCATTAATCTACAATTGCGGATTTGACACAAAAATAATAATATTATCCTAAAAATCATGGTTTTTTCATGGATATCTAAATTATAGTTTGAAGTTGCTAACAGTGATTATTAACCCATTTTATATCTCTATTTGAGTGTCATTTTGCTTATAGGGAGGAGTAGCCTAAATTGCTAACAAACATCCATATCAACAAACCCTTTCCCCCTTCTACTATAATATCGTAGATCAAAAGTTTGTGGTTTTGTCAAAAATTTAAGCAATCTTCCCTGTAGATAAGTGATATTGTCTCGATCACATTTTAACACAGTCTAAATACATATCAAGTATCTCTCTGATTTTCTATGTGTATATTTGGTATTTTTACATATTTTTGTACTTGTATATATTTTATTGCATCCTTTTGTTTGGTTTTAAGTATAATTGTTGTAATCTTAGTAATTCTTTCCATCTTGTAATACCGCTAATTGGATATTTGCAATTTCACAATAAAAGTAATGATATCATCTTAAATCTCATGATTTTATTGAAAACCACATGGTAACCACTAGTGGTTACCCCTTTTTATCAAAATTATGACTTTGGAGTCATGATATTACACAAAATTCATGATTTTGTGATTTTTATATGTGATATTGTAGTAGCTGACTGTGTATTTATAGTTTTATAGATAAAGTGGTAGTTTTGCCTATATTAGACTACTAATCCCTTCCATGTAGGACCATCTTCATGGTAGACAAATATATTAAATTCTAATCTAGTCTAACATCTTGTCTTGCAAGTTTCCTCTTTAAAATTGCCACTTGAAACTACTAATCATTTTCTTGCAAGCTGCCTATCAAAGACATTTTGGCATCTTAAAAATCATTTTGTTTAAGACTTCTAATTGTTTTAATCACTTTTTTTAAATCATATTGTATAAATTCCTTTGTATATATCTTGTATATCTTTTATCTTGTAAATATCTCACATCTAATTAATCAATTAATTAATCTCTTTTTGGTCTGTTTGTTTATCACCCAAGGGCTACGATGGTGTATGCTCTCCTCCTTGCATCCTTGCAGTGATTATTGGAGGGATAAAACCACTAATAAACTCTTCCATTTTTATTTTCTAGAAGAAATGAAATGTGGAATTGATAACCACACACTTGTCATAGTATTAAGAAGATAATGATAATGGATTTCACCACCACGCACTAATCCACACTATATATTCTAGCATAGTATAAATATCAAGAACAGTTGTCATTAGGCTAAGTGATTGACCCCATATAATTCCTCCATGAAGGGGAAGAGTTAAATCTTTGAACCAAGCATTAGACAACACCCTACCTAGACTTGGGTCCCACCGTACCTAGTATACATTAGGGACACCCCCTAAAGAGCCCATTAAACTTAGCATAGGACCATCAATCACAATAAGCGACTTGCTATCAGAGTCAAGTTCAACTCCCAAGTGATCATCAAGTACAAACATGCTTGATAGGGTTTGGGAGTTTCTATAATGGGTCATCGACCTATAGCCTCCCCCATGAAGCCATTTGATAGTGTAGTTGTCGGGTTATACACCCATCAGTTTACTAATCTTAGGTTTGTGGTCTACTTGATTTGGTGAGTTTTTTGATAGACCTGTGTTGTTTGTGAGCCATGTTATCCTTTTACCCAAACCTATACACACATATCTAGGTCTTTTCCTATATTATCATCTTGCATATCCTTATCTCATCATCATCATAACATCCTCTTGTACATACTTTCTTTATACATTCTTTTAAACTTATTTTGTCTTACATCTAGTCCTATCTCTCATCACCCCTATAATCATAGTCACATCCCACCCTAGTCTCATCCATAGAAGTCTAGTCTTAACCCCATCACTTACATATCCTAGTCTTCATATTAGTCATCCCTAGTGTCATTAAACTTAGGCATAGCTTGAAATGGGCATGAGTGGTGACCCTAAGATTTTCTCTTGGGTGGTGACATATAGATGAGGTACTTAGAGGATGTGCTGATGGAAAGACTATGCTCAACAATTACACAGATGGTGAGATGGTAGTAGGTGACACACAAATAGGTATAAATAAATGGTTGAAATTCTAGTTAAGTTATTTTGAGATAGATTATATATAGATTTTGAGATATATATTTTATATGATATCTATTTGGTTTAAATTTTATATATCTTACAAAAGAGGAGACTAGATGGAGAGCTTGAGTGATGGGATCACTCAGTGAGATCTTTGATGATGCACTAACACCATATAACCTAGTGACAAGGGAGGATACTGAGATAGTGTCTACCCTAGGGAGATGGTCCAGACTAGTAGGAGATGTTATGAGGTGAGTGTGGGTGCACAAAAAGGAGCCAAAACCATGAATAGGGGTGGGATTTAGAGAAGCACATGCATGATAGGCCTTGGCTTAGGTTTAGAGCCATGCATATGGCTACCATGACATAGTTGGCATAGGTACATGCTCAGCTAGCATGGGTACAAGCCTAGGTGGCCAACCTATAGGGATAGGTGACAGGTATGAGATTTTGGACAACCTCTTTACAACATACTATTCAGAGTGGACAGTCCAAGGCAGCTATGGGAAACATGGCTAAGCCATGAGATAGACAAGATAGTGCCTAGCCTTAGAGCTGGGATGATGTATATTATTGTATTGTGTGTCAAAACTCATGATACACACACACACACATATGCATGTGTGTGTGTGTGTGTGTGTGTGTGTGTGTGTGTGTGTGTGTGTGTGTGTGTGTGTGTGTGTGTGTGTGTGTGTGTGTGTGTGTGTGTACACACACACACACATATATATGCATGTGTGTGTGTGTGTGTATACACACACACACATACACACACACACACACACACACACACACACACACACACACACACACACACACATATATATATGTATGTATATATATGTGTGTGTGTGTATATATGTGTGTGTGTGTGTGTGTGTGTGTGTGTGTGTGTGTGTATATATATATATATATATATATATATCATTTTGGTAGTTGGATGTTGATTTTATATGTTTGTATTATGGCTATGGTTGTGGATGCTTCGATATATTTCTTTATAACACATGTATTTCACTATTGTTGTATATGCTATAGAAAATATATGAGCTATGGTTTCTTTTCTAGTGTTATGTAGGACACATGCATGGTTAAAAAGAAATAGGTGAAAAAGGTTTGGAAAAATATAATTAATAAAAAATAAATGTACTACACACTATTTCACATTGGGAAATATGTAATAACAAGTAAATGATTAAGTATAAAGAACCAAAGGGTGGTAAAACAAAATGGCAAAAAGTTTATTTTTAAACAATGAGAAAGATTGACACCAAATTAAAACAAGTAGAATCACACTAAATCACGTTGGGAAGTATGAAAATAATGTAATAAAGTAGAAAGCATGTGAAAGAACAAATGGTATAAAAAAAATAAATTAAGTTATTCAATCATACTAAATCATGTTGGGAAGTATAAGATAAAAACAAAATTTGATAAAATTGGTCTTAAATTTATCACACTAATTCAAGCTGGGAAGTTTGAAAAATTCAAGAAATGGTTAGATTCTTACATGCAATCAAAAAATAAGAAGATAAAAGTGAAAGAGTAACAAGTAAGCATAAAATATATTAAATCAAGATGGGAAGCATGACAATGATGTGTAACTTCATAATCAATCACATATTATCTCATATTTGACACATGTAATTTTGTTGTGACTTGGATTATTAGAAAATTTTGTGAGGAATGTCAGGTCCTACCCATGGTCTTATACTGCAACTCACAACGAGAACACCAATGAGGTGGAATAAATGTGAAAATATGGTAACAAGGAATGTGAAATTTTGGTAGTTTGTGAGGAAGGCCAGGTCCTGTCCATGGTCTTATAATGCAACTCACAAATGTAATCCCTAGGGGAGTGATTAGTGAACAAAACAATGTTTCTCAAGAAGGAATATGAGAAATGTATGGAGTCAAAGAAGGAATGTAAAAATCATAACTTAGGCATCTTATAAGAAGACCGTAGGAAATAAGAGGCATACTAAGGACATGAGAAGACACTAAGTGACTAGTGACCTTCAATATACAAAGGAAATTTGTTCACTATAGACACAAATCTATGTAGGCAAATAAGCATGCTAATAAGATCAACTCATGAAGGTAGATTGGTACAAGAAAATTAAAATGGACCTACCTTCCCATGACATGTTCCCCATCCCCAAGACCCCTTACAAATCCATTAGTCTACTATGAAGATTGGGTACTTGCATGAGAAAGTAGGTAGCACTAAAAGATTTTTTTGATTCACCTTTTCTTGTCTACTAGCCTACTACACCCCAATGGACCTTAGCTCTATTATGAGACTAACTATGGATTTTTAGATTCAATTAGAAGAAGGAGATGTGATTTGAATCACATCTTTTAGTGTGATTGGACTTTTAATAATTTTATGTTTTTATCTTTTGGATCATTACCTTTTGTTAAATGATTTGGCTTTTGAATGTTTTTAAGTCTTTTTTAAGATTAATCCTCCATACGGACTTGGAATGACTTGTCATGAGAGATAGAGTGATACACATGAATGAGCTATATGCTTAGGCTAAAGGAAGCTAAGTGACCAAAGACAAGACTGACTATAACACTTAGGCTTAACAATGAACCAACATGTTATCTCAAGTCTCAACCATGTATATACTTAGTTTGTGAAAAGGGAATAAAGGGAATAAAAGATATCCAAAGTGGACCGGTGAAAGGAGAATATAATGAGATTAATTGCTTGTTAACTAATCACTTGGTAAAGAAGGAATGACTAAAGGGAACAGGGTTTGTATAACAAGTCACAATGATAATTATCTATGTATATAGAGATAATAATGCAAACAATCAGAAAAAGATAACAAGGGATTTTTTTTAAGAAAGAAACTCAAGAAAAAATAAAGAAAGCAATGATAAAGAAGACATGCATATGCAAACATAAATGACATTATAAGCAATATAAAGTGCAAAATCAAAGTCACCATGTAAGATAAATAAGAATTTGACACAATGTCAAATGATATAAAAAATATATAAAGATAATATTGGAGCACATGTCCCATCTAAATGAAAATGTATGAACACCATGCATGTGTTCATAAGTACTAATAGATTTGTCCACACACATTATCTGAAACATCTAATAAGTCTCTATGAAGTTGGATGTGAACTGTAGCTAATGTATCATCTATCTTTAATGAAAACTAGGGAAATACTTCATGTCTAATCTCCTCAATAGAAAAGGTAGAAATGCTTGATGGATCTTGATGAGGAGGGATATCAAGCAAGGGATGCTCAAGAGAATGTATGGGAGTGGAGTATACAAGAGATAAAGGGATAATTGATTGGGAAGGATCCATAGGTGAGGGACTCACAAGTGGAGAAGGATCCATAAGTGAGGGAAGGTCCATGAATTAAGGATTCATGGGTGGAGGAATAGGAGTTGAAGAAGGGACCATAGGAAGGGATGGAACCACATGAGGTGGAACCATGGGAGAAGAAGGGGGAACCTCCTTGTAGGAATGACTTATGGGAGGAATGGTAGAAGGTGTGGGAATAGTTAAAATATGATCTTTAAGGTACTAATGAAGGATGTGGCAACTATTGGTGTGATGGGTGCCACATTGGTGCCAAAGACAATACACCTCTTCATACTTAGGAATATACTCAAGTAGTACCTTTGGGGAAGGTATGGCCTTGTTTTAGGACTGAGGGGTAGAAGGATGCAAAGTGTCAATATATTATCATAGCTTATGATAATATGTGAATGAATGATTATCTATGTCATGGAAGTAACATATACACCTATGAGTAGGCTTAGTAGAGGTACTCATAGGAGGATGTGTAACATAAGTGGAAAGAGTTTGGGAAAGATGGTTATCCAATTTGATGGGTAATGGATCCATCAGTGGTAAAGAAAACAAACCATTGCCCAAAGAAGGTGGTGGTGGTGAAGGGACTGGACTAGGCTCAATGGAAGGAGTGATAGGATCAGAAGTAGGAATTGACTTAGCTAAATCAAGAATAAGAATAGGCTTAAAAGTGGGATATAATAAGGGAGGGATAGGATCTATAGAAGGCTAAATGTGAGTTACACACATCTCAGGGATAAGTAGGCTATAGGGGTCATAGTACCTTACATAATGATAGGGCACAATCATAACATGATCCATAAGCATACTCCTATGAGGTTATTACAAAAATGAATGTGTCCTCACCATCTCTACCCTATGATAAAGAGGAAAAATTCTAAAATTCGGAACTATATATGATGGAATATGAGAAGATATACTAAAAGTCTAAATCAAAGAAGAATGATAATGGATAATCTCAACATCATGGGCTTGAATGAGACCACCTAAGAATGGATCATCTAAGGAATAACTATCATCATAATTAGGTGCATGAATATTAATGATGTAGGTAGGGATGAAATTATCATCCAATGAGGTGTGATGAATGGAATGCTGAGTCTTAGTCAATATAATGGGGATGTCATGACAAGGTGGTTTGTGAGAATGAGGCTGCAAAGAAACAAGAAGCTGAGATGAGGTGAGAGATAAAAAGTTTTAATATTGATATTGATCTCTTTAGGCTCATCATAATCAAAATCTTAGGGGGAATTTTTGAGGGGATTATTTGAATAAGTTCAAGATGACCATTGTAACCTTCAGTGGAATTGATAGGAAAGTTGAATCATTGAGACTCATGAAATGGAACACTAGGAAAAGGTTCAAGAGTAGGAATCTTGAGGACACCCTGGTCTTATATTTTTTCAAAATTATAAGTATTGGTGTTACCTTGAATCCTATAGACAACTCTATTATGAGGGAGTTTAATGTAATGGTAGGCAAAAAAAGCATCTACTCTCATACGGTGAGTCTATGGCCTACCAAGTAGAATGTTGTAAGATAGAGTAAAGTTAAATATCATCACCTTCACATGAATAGTGATGAATGGGATAGTAATGAGAAGCCACACACAACCTAAAAGAAGCATTTGCCTTTGATCATATCCTTGACATGTGATGCATGTGGATTTGAGATTGCATTTGAAATATCCAAGAGTTTTGATAAAATTGAGAGAGGTAACACAGGTGCAGAACCCTAATCAATTAAGGCATGCTTGACTTGGATATCACCAATTTTAACACTAATTAATAGAGGAGGATTATTTACATGAAGCAAAATCTCATCAGGAATAATGAAAGTGATGGGAAATTTGAGGGAAAAAGAAGTGTCTTATTTCATCAACATGTATGGACATATCTTCACGTTGTTGCAATATGCTATCTTTAGATCCAAATAAGGGTGTTTCACGTCCTCCTAGGGGAGGATGAGGGATGTTGATTTTTAACAAAAATTGCATGAGATAGTTTTGATGACACGAAGAGGCCCTCATAAACTCAAGAAATAAAATTTGGGATAGGAGATTAGTGAGTTGCATGATAGGATCCCGCTCATCATAATCCATAAGAATATTACTTGAAATAGGTGTATAGTGTTGAAGGAGGTCCTCAAAAGGAGGAATTGAAGTACATTGGAATTTATGTTGATAAGAGGTAGAAGGTTTATAACAAGATTGTAAATTATGTTGAGAAGCTGAAGTAGTTGGTGCATATTGGTTTTGATAATCATTACAAGAAGTGTTGATAGAAGCTTGAGTGTCATAGTGCTAGGTAAAGAATATGTAGGGATGGTAGAAATATATTGAGAAGTGTTATACAAGGGAGGAGTTTGAATTGGTTCATCAAAAGTTATAAGGTCATATTTCCCCAACTCATTTAAGTGAGTTGGAGAAGAATCTTAGATAACATGAAATGTGCGAGACAATGGAGGGGTGTAGATGGGTTGAGGATCAATGAAAGCAACCACCCTTCACATATTAGTCATATTAACCACATTCTCTTTAGGATTTGGGCCAATAAGACTTTCAACATTGTTTGTAGAAGGGATGGGCTTATCTTGGTTATCTTGGATATTTGAAATAAGGTCTTTATAGATGGTCAAATGAGTATTAGCTTGATTCAAATATTCATATTTAGTATGTGTTTCATGGAATTTTAAAGAAATGTCATAGGCTTGTTGGCATTTTTGAATGATAAAATCATGGTCAAAATTAGGACCAAGAAGAAAATACATAGACAAATTATGAATCTGCCTATAGGTCTCATGAGAATGATCCCAACTAGCATGAAACCAACAAAATTTAGTGGGATCATACCGGGATATTATAGGATGAGTGGGATCAAGTTATTGTGGAAGAGGCCTAGGTAGATGTTTGAGTAATTCGACTGAGGATAAAGGTTTGTGAATATTGATGTTATGAGGTGAAGATAAATGAGGATTGGTGAATTATTGAGAAGGTGGAGTTGGTTCTAAAGATTGGTTATGAATGATAGTTTGAATAGTGTGATTGGTTGACATGACAAGTAATACAATTACATACGAACACTAGATATAGATGTGAGACCAATAGCAAAGACATTCACCATGAAATAATGAGAGCGAATTTGAACACACCATAACAAAGATACACGTGGAAAAACCTTCAAAGAGGTAAAAAACCCATAAAGATTATTCATATTATGAGAAACTAACAAGTATCTAATACAATATTTCTTCCTCTCACTTATTTTTTCATTACATCTTATAATATAAACTTTTTATTATATAGGCAAGATAATCTGCCCATTATAAATGTCTTTTTCCAACTACCACATTAATGGGTCCAACCTCTCTAAAGGTCATTTAATATATTTTATTATTTATTTACATGACGATAAACTCATGATAAATAATAAAATTTATTACTATTTAACCAATGTAATTAATGTAATAAGGGTACATAGATAATACCACTTAACCATTAATTATTTCAATAATGGTGACATAATAGTTTGTGACACCATCATTGGTAGCATGATGATTCTTGTTATTAAGTTTGATGCGAGGACCAATAGAAGGTTGGGGTTGCTCGAATTGACACATAAGAAAATCTTGATGTTTTTCATGGTCAATGGCCTCCTCCAAGGTATGTGGAGAGAGAGAGTGTGGACTTGATATTGCAACTTGGGAAAAATAAAATTGGTAAAGAGATGGAAAAGATTATCATCAGTGGTGTTATGTTCACATTTGTTTGAAAATGTTTTCCATCTTTTAACAAAAGCATGGGAAATTTAATTTTCAAGTTTCTTAAAATTGATAAAATAGGCCAAGGTATTCTCAAGAAGATCACTAGTTTGGAACTCTTGGACTAAAGTGCTACACCCTTAACCTTTGGTATGTCTTGGGATATTTGTGGCCAAGTTGTGGCTTACATACCTCTTTTATATTATTGTTACATTTTTCTATGTTCTTAGTTAGGTCAGCCTATGGAATAACCATGGCTAAGTAGATATGTAGGAGGTAGTGGTTAGTCTTTGATCACCATGTTAAGTATTCTGCTCTTAGTGCATTATTGTGGAGGTTGCCCCCTCAACGTGACTTTGTTATATTATCTAATATTCTACTCTGTTGTCAATTATTGCTGTGTGATCTCTCATATTTGCTTATTTTGTATGATATAAAATCAGTCTATGTGAACATATAAGTAATCTAATTACAAGAGGTATCAGAGCTTTGATTTGGGCAAGTTTCTTGTAGTGTTGTTTTTTGGATCTAGCAAGGTACAAATTTTGTGAGGGGAAGGAATGAAAAAACATAACTTGCAATTTGAGAAGAATTAATTTCTGTCAATGCAGTATTGTTTAAAATTCTTTAAAAAAAATAAAAATAAAAAGTCTATAATTTTTTTTTGCTTTCAACAATTGAAATCATTGGATTGATCTTGATGAGATGATCACAATATTATATTATGTTAGTTCACTTTTTGTGCTGAAATGTTTTACCCTAATGTGCAAAAGTAGTCATTGGATTCATCTTGGTGAGGTGATCACAATGGTACCATCTCTTGTTACACTTTTTTTGGGAAAAAAACCCTCTTAGGGTTTGCATATGACCAATCCTTTTACATGGGGATGAAAAGGGGGGAAAGAAACTCCTAAGACTCTTTTTGTCAGTGACATAGAATTTGGAACTTCAAATCCATTGATTTCTCAACTTTAGGTTGACATAAAGAGCTTGGTGTGGCATGATGACTTTATTTTAGTTTAAAATGATGTTTCAAGGATGAATAAAGAGATTAATGGGGTTCACAATCAATTGAATCATATTACTGCTTCATTGGCTGCTATTTCATATTAGTTACAGTCAAACAACCCTCCACTTCATCATTTAAGTCCTCCTCTCAACGCTAACAACTCCAATTCTAGTGTGAAACTGATATTGCCCAAAGTAGATATGCATAAGTTTGATGGTAAGGATACTCTCACTTTGATTACCCAAATTGAGAATTTATTTGATCTACATCGAACTTCTAGTTCTTAGAAGGTGATAGTGGCATCTCTGTGTCTAGAACCTGAGTAGTTCATTTGGTATCACTCATTGTATGCTCAAAAGAAAAGGAATGGTGCTCTTATTACAAGGTCTATTTTCACTAATGAATTGTTGGTTCATTATTGGAATAATGTCTTAGAGAACTACTTCAACTAATTAGCCAAACTACAACAAAGAGGAACTGTGAGGATTATATTCATCAATTTTAGAATCTATCCTTATAGGTGGAAGACATCACTAAGGAAAATTTGACTAATCTATTTTTGGGTGGTCTCAAAGATAGTATCTAATTAGAGTTTCAGATTTTTAACCCAACATTTGTATCATAATCTATCCCACAAACACACATGATAAAGGAAAAAGAGATGGTTAAATGGAAAACCTTCATTACTGATCATGATCACACCTTTCTATCACTATCATATCCTCAACCCATCATATTGACACATTGACAAATTGAGGAGAATCAAGCCAAAGGGTTGTGTTATGGTTGTGATGAAAAATGGAGCAAAGACCATCATTGTGCTGAAAAGAAGCTATTTTACATTGAAGGCACCAATAGGGATGATGATGATGAGGAGGCACTTAGCAAGGATGAAGAAGGTCCTAAGGAAGAATTTGAAGACTCTCAACCTACTATTTCATTTCATGTCCTTTTAGCCATTAGTACTCCCCAAAATCTTAAGGTAGTGGGTTTTCTAAAGAAATTCACTATTTTGATTGATTCTAGGAGCACACACAACTTCATCAATAGTAAGTTGGTTACTCACTTGAATTGTTTCATTTATCCCACTCTAGAATTTTAGGTCATGATTGTAGATGGTGGTATTGTCATCTACTCAAGTAAATGCCATAGTATTAAGCTGGCTATGAGATACTACTTGTTGGATTCTCCTATGTTTGCTATTCCCATTGGGGGAGCTGACATTGTTCTAAGAGTATAGTGGCTCACCACTTTGGGCACTATTGAGATGAATTTCTAGGAATTATTCATGTGTTTTCATTTTGAGGGAAGGATATTTGAGCTAAGGGGATTAAGGGCTAAATTTGCACAACTTGTTAGCTTCCATAAAATGAAAAATAATATTTAAAAGGGTGCTAAATGATTTTTAGCTCACTTGTTTTCCATGGAAGTTCATCCAACTCAACCATTTACACCTCCTAATCTATAATAAATGATTGATACCCATTTGGTTATTTTTGGTGACATGTCGAAAGGACTTCCACCTAGCTATACGCATAATCATGCTATCAAACTTATTATTGGTAGTACACCACCCAACATCAAGCCATATAGGTATCCCTATGCCCAAAAAAGCTAAATTGTAAATATGGTATAAGAGATGTTGGATGTAGGTATCATTCATCATAGCCAAAGTGAATATTCTTTACCAGTTGTCATGGTATTAAAAAAGATGACACTTGGAGGATGTGCCTTGACTATAGGAAACTAAACAAGTACACTATCAAAGATAAGTTTCTTAATCCTATCATTGATGATTTTCTAGATAAATTAAATGGTGCTCTTTATTTTACCAAGTTAGATATGCATTTTGGGTATCATCAAATCTAGATCCATGATGAAGACATATCCAAAAATGCTTTCAAGACTCATGAGGGCCATTATGAGTTTTTGGTTATGTCTTTTGGGCTAACAAATGCACCATCTACCTTTCAGAGTTTGATGAATACTATTTTTAGGCCATTTTTAAGTAAATTTGTTTTGATATTTTTAATGATATCTTCATTTATAGTAAAAATTGGGAAGACCATTTGCACCATGTGAAACAGTTACTCTCAATTATAAAACAACATTAGTTGTATTCCAAACATGCCAAATATACCTTTTAAGCTTGTGAGGTTGAGTATTTGGGTCATCTGGTTTCATATACAGGAGTAAAAGTGGATCCTAAAAAAATCCAAGTAATGGTGGACTGGTTAATTTCTAAGACACTCAAGAAACTAAGGGGATTTTTGAGGCTAACTGGTTACTATCATAGGTTTGTCATAAATTATGGTAGCATTTTAGTCTGACTCACATATTTTTTGAAGAAAGACTCCTTTTAGTGGACTGATATAGCTACCAAGGCATTTGAATAATTGAAATTGGCAATGTACACCACTCAAGTGTTGGCTACTCCTAATTTTTTCAAGACTTTTGTGGTTGAATGTGATACATCTAGGTATGGTATGGGTGCTATACTCATGTAAGAAGGCAAACCACTTACACTTGAAAGTCATCAACTGAAGGGTAAAAAATAGCACAAGCCCTTTTATGAGAAGGAAAGGATGGCCATTTTGCATGCAGTCAAAAAAAGGAGGCCTTATTTGATGGGTCATCACTTTCAAGTAAAGACTGATCATGATAATCTCAAATATTTTTTGGAACAAAGGTTATCATTTGAAGAATAACAAAAATGGGTAATTAAGATGTTAGGCTATCATTTTGAAATAGTTTACAAGAAAGGCAAGGACAATGTAGTGGTAGATGCACTATCTAGGAAGGATGAATCAATTGAGGCATTGATATATGATATGACCATTATGCATGCAAATTGGCTAAAGGAAGCATGATTAGTGGGACAAGGATAATGATACCCATGATTTGATTCAGAATATTTAACAAGGTTTGGGTGGATTTGAAAAATTCACATGGAAGGGTGATGCATTATGGTATAAATATAGATTATACCTATGTAAGAATTCTCTTCTTAAACAAAAAATCCTTTAAGAACTTCATGCAACTCTAATTGGGGGTCATTTAGGATTTTTGAAAACCTATCATAGAATCAAGCAAGATTTTTAATGGGAAGGACTCAAAGGGGATGTCTAAAAATATGTGGTTGAATGTATAATCTATCAACAAAATAAAGGAGAAACCATCAAAACCCCAATTTTTTTGTAGCCTTTATTCATCCTAACTAAAGTTGGAAAGAGGTGTCTGTAGATTTCATTACAGGGTTATCGAGATCTGATGGTCAAAATGTTATCATGGTTATGGTAGATTATCTCATTGGCTCATAGTTCATCCTATCATCTTCAATCAGATGGAAAAATTGAGGTGGTCAAAAAACTATCTGAAAAGATATCTCCATTGTTTTATTTCTAATAAATAGGATAAATGGGTTCATTGGTTGCTACTTGCTAAATGGTGGTATAATACTTCTATTCATAGTTATTCCAAAATGTCTCCTTTTTTGACACTATATGGATACCACCCTCCATCCATCACTTCAACCTTGAAGGTCCATCCTAAGGTTCATGTAGTTGAAGAACATATTCACCATCAATAGGAGGTCCTTTTCAATTTACATGAAAATTTATCCATGGCCTAGAATCACATGAAACAACAAGCATATCAACATAGGAGTGAGAGGCACTTTGACATTGGTGATTGGGTCTTTGTTCACTTAAAACCTTATAGTTATATGTCCTTAAAGCAACAAAAAAAGGATAAAAAGCTTTCCATAATAATTAAGGGTCTTATTAGATCTTGCAAAAAATTGGTAGTGTAGCCTATAAGTTAGAGTTTCCTTCCTCCCCTCGTATACATCCAGTATTTCACGTATCATGCTTGAAAAAAGTCATTGGAAACAAAGTTGCTACCCAAAATGAGTTACTAGAATTGGATGAGGAAGGAAGAGTCATTCTTTATCTTGAGGTGATCCTTCAAATGTGCACTAGGTAGTTGTAGTCTCGAGTGATTAAGGAGTACCTAATCAAATGGAAGAATATACCTTGTGAAGATGCTACTTGGGAGGATGAATACTTTGTAAAACAACATCCAAAATTGACTCAACATTGATGACAACATTTTTTTGAAGGGGAAGGGCATGTTACACCCTTAACCTTTGGTGTGTCTTGGGATATGTGTGGCCAATTTGTGTCTCTTATATTCTTGTTACATTTTTATATGTTCTTAGTTAGGTTAGCTTATGGAATAACCATGGCTAAGTAGACTATATATAGGAGGTAGTGGTTAGTCTTTGATCATCATGTTAAGTATTTTGCTCTTAGTAAGTTATTTTGGAGGTTGACTCCTCAAAGTGGATTTGCTATATTATCTAGTATTTTACTCTATTGTCAATTAATACTATGTGATCTCTCATATTTGCTTATTATATGTGATATAAAATAATTCTATGTGAACATCTAAGTAATTTAATTACATAAATAATTTAATAAATCTTCCAAACTAGTAATAGAATGAGTTTTAAGCTCATTGTACCAATCTAAAGCATCACTTGTGAGGGTTTTGGATAATAACTTGGTAGCAATGAAGGTATTTAATTTGACCCAGTCTTTATATAGATTTCCAAATGCTTTTAGATGAAGAGTATGATTAGTTGATCCATTGTAAGAAATGGTAGGGGTGATACCTCCTATATCGATATTAGCAATTTGAGATGTAAGAGGTTCATTTTCAAGATGATTAATTATTTTGTTGACAAGAGGAGGGTGAGGGATAAGATTACCATGGGAATCTCGAATAGGAGGTGGGGGAACATTTTGATTATCGTACCCCATGGATTTTTTTGAGGGTGGGTTTGAAGATGAATAAGGTGGTTTTACATTCACTACATTTGATTTGTATTATGAGATTGAAAAGTATTCATTTGACTAAGCATTTGTAATAAAATTTTATGGGTTTGAGTTGCATTGTTGGCATTATTTAAAGCATTAAAATTGGAGGTAGTGGCTTGGGTAACACTATTGGTGTTGGTAGGAGCTTTAGAAGAGTTGTTAGAATGTGAGACACTAATGGGAAAATTTTCTTGCAAAAGATTAACTAGTGAAGGGATGAGAAGAGGAATCACTAGAAACATGATTAACATGGGTATAAAATGATGCACTAGTGGAAGAGTTAAGGAGAGTGGGTCTTGGGAGAGGTCCACTAGATGTAGAACCTACCATGTTAATGGAGATACTAGGAATGGAGGTAGAATAAGTCACAAAATAAGAATTCATGGTATGAGAAGGATTAAAAATAGAGGGAAGAGGAAAAGAATCAAAGAAACTAGTATCCCCAAATCTATGTGAGAATGTGAATGAGGCTTTTCAACTTGACCACTAATCATGAGATGGTAAATGGTAGAAGGATCTTTTCCTTGATGTTGAGGAAATTTAGAGATAAAGAAGAGAATTTTAGGGGTATACTCTAGTTTGGGTTGATATTCAAGTGAGAAGAGAGGATTACAAAGAAAATAGGAATGAAGAGGGGTCCCATAGTTCATTGTGTGAGTGGCTATATAAACATTACTCTCATCTAGGAGAGGAACCCTAAGTTGCTTATGGGAAACCTTATGAAGGTTGGTTAGACTCATCATATTTGTTGAATTCAACTCAGTGTTGTCTTCAAACTGTAAGTTTATGATGAAGGAGAAGGACTAAGTAAGGCAAAAGTGATGCAAAAGCAAGGAAATAGGAAGAGGTATAAAATTGTATAGAGTTGACTGGGTCAACCTAGTTATATAACTTGGGCAATAAATAGGCAAAAAAATATATAGAGTCTATAGGGTCAACCTAGTTCTTTATCTTAAGAAGTAGAAAATAGTACTATGTAGACAGGGTCAACCTAGTACTATAGGTAGGGAAAATAAATAATCTGTAAGAAACTATGTTGAGTAGAATGATAGTGTATTGAAATAGGAAAATTTTTGCAAGTGCTTTTGAAAGTAAGAAATAAAAGGAAACACACAATCAATTGGGTCAATGAGGATGATCCAATTGAGGCACCCAACATAAAACCTTGCACCAATGCTAGCTAATGCTATCTTGTACAATACAACATACAATTGAGAAAAAGAGCAAACAAGCAACTTGAAAATTAAATGCTAAGTGGTCATCTTGAATATTTTTAGTTATTAGAATATGATTTTAGATGTGATAAAAAATTGACTATAAATAAGGAAATAAAAATCAATCTATGGATGGTTTTAGGATGTTTAGGTTGAAAGGGATCTATGTTGGTAATGGTACTGGCTTGGTATTAGTGCCTACCCCATCACTTCACACATCATAGTGATAAGGGTATCAGGTGCTTTGCCAATATATATCATTAACCACATGTTTATACTTGGCCAAAAAATCAAATTAGCTTTCCCCTTGGTGATAAAATCCAAGTAGGTAGGCCTTGGGTAGATAATTATTTAAATATATTTTTAAGATTCTATGACTTGGTAGTATGTGTATAAAAATAGAAAATAATGCAACTAAATGATATATTAAAAAACCACCTAATTAGACTATATGATCTATTCTAATCATGAAATCAACTAAAGGTGAAAGTGTGAGCTAATTAATAGCATATAAGTGTTAATTTCAACTTTGAAACATAGTACAATGTCAATTTAGACAATAGTGTATGTAAATATTACATAATAGAGCTGACAATGTCATTACTATACTACTGAATCAAGGGTCTATTAAAGAACTATGTCAATAGTGTCAACCTAGTTTTCAAGATATAAGATAAAATATAGAACTGTGTTGGATGTTTGTCAATGATGTCTCCAAGGTGACCAAGGATGTTGATGAGGTGTCATGTGTACTAGAATGACAATGATAAAGTGTGCTTCAGTGTTCTTACATAGTTCTTTAGTGTTAGACTTAGATAGGTAGATAGTGGATGTTATTTATGGTATGGTCATGATTTAGATACCATATGGGGTGTTTTTAGTGCTTGGAGTGCTTGTGGAAGTAGAATAAATTCATCAGAGCAGTCATATGAGTGTCTAGGTTTAAGTAGTCATCTTGATAGATAAACCTGAGTGAGTAGATTAATGACATCAACATTTACACATGTGAAGGTTTTAAGATTAGATTGATATATGGATATATTACCCTATGTGAGGAGATTGTATGGTTCAAATTTTAGGTTTGGACATGGAGCATAGCAAAAGTTATTAAGGTGCAAAGTTGGCCTCTTAGACAAAGTTCAATAAGTTCCCATACTTAGCCAAATTTATGATATCGAAGATCTATGACGAGAATTTAATTGGGTGATAAAAATATATGGTAAGTGATTAATATAAAGAGATAAGGATCTAATGGCAAGAATTATACTTTTCAAATAGATATCAATAATGAGCATGAAGTCTATTAGTCAAAGAGCTTGAGAATGAATGCGATGAAGACATGTGTGACTTTCATAGAGTTTGAACAATAGATCAAGATTAACAGAACACATTAAAATATGTAGAGGAAGAAGAATGGTTTTCATTAGTCAATAAGTCAATAGAATAATTAGAAGGCATGTGGGGATGCCAAGTGATGGAAGTTCATTGGAGACTGATTGTAGGTTACATAGAGGGCACATGGGGCTACCAAGTGGCTTGATGTCAAAAGTGAGGAACTAAGATCAACAGTGAAAGATGCAAGTTAAATTTAGGAAGATCACAAGGTGATAAATGGATCATGTTTAAGCTGTGTGAGGACATGAGATCAAGACACGTGTCTGTAAATGATTTTACGTTAACCAATGACTGTTGGCATTTGAATTAGCAAAAGGATAAACCAATACTTAGTATTTTTATTATATCTTTTGATATAGGATGAATTTATTAATGGTGTAAAAGGAAAAGTTGAATAAGACTTCAAGTAACATCTATATAATCTAGTTATAAGGTTTTAATGTTTGTAAATTCAAAGTTATTGAGCTCTAAAGTTGACTAAAAGTTTGACCATGTTTTGCAAGTGACCTAAGAAGGATAATTGAAGAGTTCTTGATGATATTTTGATGTTTCAAGATGAAATAACTATTTTAGAGTGTTTTAGACTCCATGAAGACCATATTTGTGGATTTTAGAGGTTTGACCAATACATATTCAGTATGAATAAAGGCTTAAAATTTGATTGCGTTTATTAAATACACTAACAATTTGAGTGACCATCTTATAGAGGTAAGTTGAAGATGTTCTAAGCAAATTTGAGGAAGAAAATTAGCATGGAGATGTTATATAAGTCTCAAATATTCATGAGAAGGTATTGGTTCTCATGATTTTCCTTTGATTAGTTATAGAGAGTCAAAATAACTTGATTGTATATGACCAATCTAAGTGGTCATTCTAGGAGAGTTGATTTGAGTGCTTAGAGCCTATGTTGAAGTGTCTAAGGCACATTGAAGTTTTGTAGAGGTATTTAAGGTTTCACCTATGTGATCTAATTATATGGCTATGTGAAAATATTTGAGTAGTTGCTTCAAAATTTTGAGACTATATTTTTGTGTATAAAGGCCTAAAGAGCGAGGAGACCTAATTGGTAGGTTCAAGTGTCAATTTCATATTACAAGTAGAATGGACCCATATGAGAGTGAGCAAGGGGATATTATAGATATATTTGATATGTTATAATAATTGGTGGAAGCTGAAGGTGGTCCAAGAGGTTACAAGATTAATGTGTGGATGTGAAGGCCTAATTATTTTAGGTCTCACCAAGACCTAATGGTGGTTTAGGGTTAATGAGGTAATGATCAACCTAAGGAGTGTGGGGTTATTACATGTAACATGTATGAAGACATATTTCAAAGGTATAAAATTTTTTGTAAGCATATTGGCTGACCAAGATGGGTTAGATGAGTGTATGGTATAAATACCAGGCATAATTAGCCTATTTGGAGTGGAGTCGAGAGAGCATAGTGCTAAGTGAAAGAGAAAACATTTGAAAAAAAAGGTACATGTCATTTATGACAATTAGAGAGTAAAGATTATCTTTCATGTTTATCTAATAAGTTTGATTCAGGAGCACACATAGGTCATTGGACCTAATGAGCCTAGAAGAGGCAGATTGAGTGAGTAAGCCCTAGATGTTGTCTGAGAAAGATTTAAGGGTGAAGAAGAGTGCAAGCAAGAGAAGTCAATCATTAGGTGTATAAGATATAAGATTAGAGATGGTGATAAGATCAAGGTATGTGAATGGGTGCTTGGTTGCTTAGGGGGTTAGCTCTTCCTTGTGGGATGAGTGTCTCACTAAATTAAAGGATGGATATTCTTTGATCAGTTGGTGCTAGTCTAAATGTTAGATCTTATTATTTTAGGACTATAGTCCATATTACAAGGTTTAGTGGGTTTTAACCCTCAAGAGGGTTTCTAATGTATATCATGTGTTATGTGCTTAATCTTGCTATGTTTAGTGAAATGCTTAATTTATATGCATAATGATTATATGTGCTAAATGTTTAAGAATTGGGAATTGATTTGGATTATCTTGCATCATCGATTTAGACCTCCTTAGTGATTGTACTTCCAACACAACATCGATAGGGTCAACCTAGTTTACTACACAGGGCAATTTTAAAGACTACAAACTATGAAAAATAGAATTGTAATGATTAAAAAAAATGATAGAGAAGGAGAGAAAGGAACCTTGGTGGGTTGGAAGATGCTTAAAATTTAAGAAATTTATGTTTAAGCTACTTGAAAGTTCTACCAACTAAGTCAGCTAGGTTGACCTAGTTCTATAAAACCCTACTACTAAAACCTATAAAATATACCACATTAATAGGGTTGACCTAGTATGTTTTTTCAAAGTCTAAAAAGTATACCGTGTCGACAAAATAGACCTAATAGTTTGTCTAAAAGTCTAAAAAGTGTACTATGTTGATAGAGTTGACCTAATAGTCTGTCTAGAAGTTTGTAAAATGTACTACATTGATAGGGTCAACATAGTAACTTGTACTTGATGAAAAACCTATAAAAATAGGATAGAGTCATATTGATATGACTGTGTGCTAAATCTATTCATATAAGTTAGAACTATATCGACACTGTCAACCTAGTATCGTAAATATAGAGAAAATAAAATGATAAAATAATGAAAATGTGAAAGAAAACTTACAAGGGTTAGATTCACATTGGGTTCACTAGAATGAATGAAATCATAAATGCATCATGTTTATAAATCAATCCTAACTCAAAGAAGATAGATAATACCATACACTTCCAATTGGGGACACATTACATAATCGAGAACATGATTGACATGGGGATCCACTAGACCCAATTAGGTTATCTCTTATCACAATACACAATGCTATAGAGGGTTACAAAGCCTTTAGTCAAACATAATCATATAATAACCCTAGATAGGTCATATGTTTTTATATCTTACTAAAATACTAACAAGTAAAGTGAAATCTAATCTAGTGCTCACCAAAGCTAGTGGAACAATATGATAATAATAAAAAACAAAACTAAACATACATAGAATACATATACTCATGTCAAAGTATATAGAATACTAATATATGGAAGAGAAGTAAAAACACATATCTATCTACTCTTACAAAGGAAGAACAAAGTTAGGAATACTTACCTTTGAAGATGAACCCATTGAGCCTCGATCTCTCCCTTGGCCAAGGTGATTTAAAAGGGGTTGTTGTGGTATGTAAGGATGATAAGGACAAATCAGATCTAAGATACACAACATATCAATGCATTCAAAATAATTATCCATAAGATAAGATCTATATCTCTAAAGAAAGTATGAAACCTTAAACTCGATCCTCAAGTTGAATGGTGGATAAGTAGATGCATAATAGCTATTACTTTTTCTTCCCTTCTCTAAATAATGATGAAATGATCTTGTATATAGGTGGATTTAACCTTAATACCTTTCAAAAGTTTTGGTCAATAAGGTCAACCTAGTCAACCTAACATAGTTATGGAGAAAAATTCACTAGATCACGATCTAGGTCAGCTAAAATCTAACCTAGACCCTAAATGAATTTCACCCAAAATTTTACATGGTCGACCTAGTCAACCTATTATAGTAAAAAATAAAAAATGGGCTAAGGATATGAAAAGGTGGATAAAAGGTAGAAAATCACTGAGGAGTGTGTAATAGAAAAGAACAATTTTAGGGATAAGGTTTTCAAGAGACAAGTGTGTAGATAATTAGTGGAAAAAGGGACAATACTATTGTAAAGCACCAATGGTCTACCCACCCCTTTCCTAATGCACCCTGTATGGCATGCACTCAAAGAGATAAAGAATCAATGGGGTCCTACAAGATAGAAAGCATCAGTAAGTTATAAAAGTTTGAAAATATTATTTGTATATAATTTTATGTACATACTAAGACTTTAAGTTTTTCAACCTAAGGGTCATCACCCATAAAATCTGATTGAAGTTGGACCATAAACCATTTAGGCAAAGACACAGACTGGTAAATCCTATTCTATAACCTCTTATTCAAAATGAAGTAGAAAAGTTGTTGAGTGCAAAAATAGTTTTCCCTATCAGACATTCTACTTGGGTGGCTAATTTAGTTTCAGTCAGGAAGAAGAGTAGGAAAATTAGATTGTGTTGATTTCAAAAACATAAATAAAGATACTAAAAAAGACATTTATCTATTGCCTTCCTTGGACAAGGTCATCTAGAGAGTGAGTGGTTCAAGAAAGATGTCCTTCTTAGATGAATTTTCATGAGATAACTAGGTGATAGTAGAGTTAGAGGGTAGAATAAAGATAACATTCACCATGAAGTGGGGTGATTATGCATATAAGAAGATGTCATTTGGCCTAATTAATCTAGGTGCCACCTTTTAGCAATCCACGGACTATGTATTCCAAGGGATGATAGCTAAATGCATAATTATTTACATGGATGACCTCACAATTTTCTCAAAAGCAAGGATCGATCATGTAAATCACCTACAATCAATCTTTAAAAGATGCATAAGGTTCAACATTTTTTATGAACCCCAAGAAGATCATACTTGACATCACAAAAGGCAAGCTATTGGGTCACATCATCACCAAAGATGAAATTATAATTAACCCAAATAGAATTAGGGGATATCAAAAATTGTAGTCCTAAATAGCAAGAAGGAACTCAAATATTTTTTTGAGAAGATATACTTCATGAGAAATTTTATATTAGGATTTGTAGAAATCATTAGACCTCTGAATTCAATGCTTAAGAAGGATGCCAAAGTGAAATTGACAACAGAGACCTAAAAGTCTTTTCAAGACATTAAATATATAATATCTAAGGCCCATGTATTGATAAGTCTACACTTTACTAAATACTTATTCTTGTATTCATTTACTTCAAAACATACTATTGCCACCATGCTCACCTAGAAGAAAGATGAAAGTGAGCATCCTATTACATTCATGAGAAATTTTTTGAAAGAGGTAGACTTAGGTATTCCATGATACATAAATAAATATTTTCCCTTTTCAAAGAAGTAAAGAAATTTTAAAATTACATCTTGAGGAATAAGACCATCACCATTTTATTAGATCCTACTATCAAGCTCAATTTGGGGCAAAATGAATTGAGAGGATGTAGAGATAAATAGATGGTAAAAATACAAGAGTTTGATATAAAAATCAAGTTTGTCAAGATTTTTAGAGGTCAAGGCATCATTCAACTTATGACTGAGCCTGACCTGCATATTGCCATTGAAGAGGTTTGTGAAAACCAAGTATCTAAAAGAGACTGGTATATTGACATTATTCAATACTTACTCACATGTACTTACTCCCTAAAATGTAAAAGAAAAAAAATGAGAGCTTTGATACTCAAAGTGGCTTATTACATGATCAAAAAAGTGATCCTCTATAGAAATAATTTTGAAAGCATCTATCAGAGATGCATATCACGAGAAAAAATTGAGAAATTTTTGAAAATTGGTACTAGAAGATATGTAGTGATCATCCCTTCAAAAACACCATGGCCCATAAAATCCTCAAAATGTGTTATTACTGACCAACAGTCTTCAAGGATGCACATGATCACATTAGAACATGATATAAATTCCATGTCCTGACAAAAGAGTACATACAATAATGCCTCTACAACGTATTATTGAAATGAGACCATTTTCTTAATGGGGTTTGGACTTCATTGGGGTCATTAATCTTAATTCTTTAGCTGACTATAAGTTCGTACTCACTAGCATATACTATTGTACATAATGGACCAAAGTTATTGATACAAAGAATTCATGAGCATAATATAATAAAATTTATAGAGGAAAATATGATAAATAGATTTTTTACTCCCATTTTTAAAGTTTGTGATAATGGGCCAACATTCTAATCAGCTAAATTTATTGAATAGGCCCATGATAATCAAATCACCATCAGGTCATCATCCAACCACTATCCATAAGGAAATGGATTGTCTGAATCAATAGATAAGAACTTAATTGACACCATTAAAAATTCAACAATAGACAAACCTAGAGATTGACATAATCTACTAAATTATGCACTATGGGTTGATAAAAAAAGATACAAGTAGGCACTCAAGGCTTCGCCTTACTTGTTGGTGTATGGGAGATAACTAGTTTTCCCAATCATACTTAAATTAAAAACATATTAGTTTATGTAGGAATACATGGAACCAAGTGATAAGGTGGAGTCTCGTTTGTTGAATATAATAGAAATAAAAGACTCAAGGACTAAGGCCTTATAGAATTTCAATAAAGATCATGACATAGTCAAAAGTTGGTTTGATAGAATAACAAAATTCAAAGCATTTAGAATATCTAACCTGGTGCTTTTATGAGATAAAGCCCATGAAAATAAAGGACAACATGACAAATTAACCCCATTATAGATTGGACCTCATTAGATTTTAGAGCTCCTAGATAATAATGATTTTTATTTGAGGGACCTCCAAGGCAATGAGATGATATATCCAATCAACATATAGTTTTTAAAGTATTACTTCATAGATGTACCATCTAGGAATGTATCTAAGTAATAATAGGTATTGTGGTAAGAGTAGGATTAGATTAGATTTACTACTTTATTAGAATAGATTTATTACTTTCATAAAATATATTCCTTACTTCCTAGGTTAGCATTGTAGAGAAGATTTAAAGATGCATTAATCTATGCGTTAGTCAAGAATATCTCTATAAGATAGCATATAGACAATAAAACATCAATCCCAATCCCTCATGGGGTGCTGCAAAAGAATTCTAAGAGCTATTTAAATAATGAATACTACTAAACCTTCCAAATAACATACCTCCTTCCAAAAGCAACCAAAAATCATGTTTTTCCTTTGATTTGATGCTCCAAGTCTTCATCAATGATGAGTAGAATACTCCTCCATCACTTCTTAGTGCACTAATGGCTTAGGCTTACGAGATTTTTTTGATTTGTGCAAATAGGTGAAGTTTTTATATAACAAATTTCACATAGTAAGTTTGTATATCTAAATATTTTTTTTAATCAATGGTGAGACCTTGTATTTATAACTTTGAAAAAAGGTTCAGGATCAACCATGACTATCTTGAGATTAAGATGTCTAGCCATGGATTGATTCAAATTTGGATGGACAAGCCATAAATATTTCCATTAATATATGGAAGAATGGGGCATTGGTGAGGCATGGGAGGGCTTAATCCTAATGTTTATTCTATTAATGGCCTTAGATGCCACCCCATTGATTATGTCATAGGATGATGCATATTTGAAGAATTAATTTCTAATAAATTCCATGTAATTTTCACTTAAGCTATACATTTTGTTTATTTTGCTTAAGTGATTTTGATTATTTTTTTGCAATTCTTTGGAAATTTGTCACATGATTTAATCAATATAGTCAAAAATGTCATTTTACTAAGTCATGATTTGACTAGAGTATAATCAGAAAAAGATATCAATTACGTACAAAATAATAACCTAGTTAGGGCATTACGGATGCGAAATAACACATGCACATAACATGTGCTACCAAACTAGAAGAATTTAATGGTCAAGAGCATCATTTTACATGGGTCCAATTTGAATTGAGATGATTTAAGAAAAGATAATAATCACATAAAATGCATTGCCTCATTTAGGGATATATTAGCCTAAATCAACACCTGTATGTGATAAGTTTGTATCATTTAGCCTGTTTTAGTGATTTTTGGCTTAGATAGTGCATTATCATAGAATGTTGCTTAGATTGAAATTTCAACACAATAGTGATAGGAATTAGATGTCTAAATTTTCCCCCTATTTAAGAAGGTATGGTGAGACATTTGGTTGAAGTGACATCTTTTAAAAGAATGAAAAGGTCACTATAATCAAAAGAAATAAATTTCGTTCCTATTTTCCATTTTTAAAGTTTGTATGAATTACGGAGAAATAGGTTTATAAAATGCCCCAAACATTGTTTGGGTGGCCCATGATGCAGCCTCGAGGGATAAATGAAGATTTGAAAATATTTAATGGGTGGGCCTATTTCTCTCAACTTTTTGCTTTTTCCTAAGTGTGAAAAGTAGAAACTAGTTATGAAGGGTGTGGAAGAATACTTGTTGAATGTGCACACATTGAATATAGATGATTGTGGAGAGATACTCTTTAGCTTGGGAGGATGACCTTCAAATAATAAATCACTAAAATAAACTTATTTGTTAGAGAAGTAGATGGGTGGATTGGCTAGCGTGAGCTAGATCCTAGAAGTGAAAGCTTTCTAGGAGGCTGTCAATCCACCTGATTTTAAACACTTAAGTGGTAATGATAAAAGAAATATATTTAAATTATATGACTGTAAAAATAAAATGAAATACAACAAATAATATAAAATTAATTAATAAAACTAAATGATTTTCTTAGATGGCTAAAATAAAGCAACTAGTCTAAATAATGCTAATGCTAAAAATTGACTAAAATAAAGTTGTGGTTTTTGGTTTAGATTGGTTTGATAAAGGTAAAAAGAGTGATTTGGTTTGGGTTGGATAGGGGTTGAGATGCTGAAGGGTAATGTGTTTAAGAAAACAAGAGGGATAAATGGTCAAAAGAGGGGCAAGAAGGCAAAGGGGCAAATGGTCCAAAATGAGGCCAAGAAGGCAAAGGACCAAATGGCCAAAATGAAGCCAAGAAGGAAAATGGGGAAATGGTGATCAAGAAGACAAAGGAGACATATTTAAGAGGATAAGATGACAAGAGGGTGATGAATGAAGAAAGTGAAAGAAGAATTCCAAAGGGAAAGGAATAAAAAAATTAAGATTACTAAACAACAAGATTACCTCAATACTTGAAGATGCTTGTTGATGAAGATTGGCTTGTTGATAGTTGATGAAGACTAATTTTGGTAGAGATTTATTTCTTGAGATCCTTATCTTTAATATGATTACCTCCTTGATGATACCTCCAAACCTAAAACATAAATGTTAATTAAAAAATACTAACTTCCAACTTAACCTTGGGTGAAGGAGAGGGGGGTATTTATAGCATTTGATGTTGGAAAACATGCCAAAAGAGTGGGATAGTGAAGAAATTAGAATTTTTTCAAGTGGAGATCATAAATAAGTCAAAGATGAGGTTTTTAGGAATTCCCACTTTGATCATAAGTCTCCAATTTGGATTTGGTGTGTCTCCCACCTTAAACATGAGTCTAATTTTGAATGGGAATCATGCACATGGGTTTAAATGAGACCAAAGACTTCTCCCCACCCTTTCTTGATTTCACACAATTACTTAAAGAGGTGGAACACTAAATGTGGAAGAATTTTCCATGTGGGGTATGAAAATTCTAAGGTGAGGTTGTGGAAGATTCCTATTTGGGTTGAGAAGTCTCCCATTTTGGCTAAAAAGTCAAAATGGGTGCCTTTTATCTTTCCCAAAGTATTAAAGAGGTAGGTATCTCTTTTAAAGTCTAATTTCATGTAGGAAAGACAAAACACATGTTTAATAATAACCCCTTAAGGGTATATTCACCATATTTGAAGGGGGGAACTTTGTGATGCTAAAATGAGGTCATTAGGCACTTTGAAAAAGGGTCCCAAGTAGGGTATGGTGTCCCACATCAAGCCATGTCATTTCTAAGCCATGTCACTTGCCTTATCACCACCACATCACATGCCATGTCACTTACTATGTCATCATGAATAGTGATAGTGGGTCCCATAGTGAATAGTGATGATGAATAGTACTTTTAAATAGTGATTTTAAATGACATTATGTGACTAAGATAATAATGATTTGGTTGGGGTAAGAGGGGTTTTTGGAAGGTTTAATAAGTTTTAGGGGATCTTGAGGCATTTAGGCATAAAAAACTGTAAGTGTGTAGTTTTCTAGTGTCTATATTTTGCCCTTTTTCTATTATGCAGCCTTGAATTAACAAGCTACAAAATAAAAATAAATTGCTTGGTCGAAGTTTAGGGTAACATGAGTATGGGAGGAGGTTTCCCCCCTCAAACTAAGAGTTGATGAGGAAAGGTTGAATCAGGTGTAGGTTTGATAAGTAGTTGATGGGGAGGCACTAGGTGGTGCCATAAGGTAACTAGGTATGTGAAATGCTAATGGGTTTATAAAATATGACGATGCACAATATTAAAGATTACATAGAGGATAAAGGTGCCAATGTTGATAAAAAAGGTTAGGTTTTAAGATAAATGACAAGGTAATCAGTCCCTAACATTGGTCATAGTTGATCAGGTTAGGCTTATCAAGGCTCCTGGACAAGGTTAGTGTTGACTCAGGTATCCCAAGAAGGAAGTGCTCCCAAAAAAATATAAATGGTCTAGTTTTGCATGAGGTGGTGTAAATGTTTAAAAGTTTAACATGACAAGGTTGGTCATTGTGGTCAAAAGTTATTACAAAAAATACCAATATTCTGGGTCAAAAGTAATTAATGTCAAGGTGGACATTGTGAAAGCATGGGTAGATTGGGTATGGGTTAGAAGGGGATGGCCAAGCTAACTCCAGATGCATGTGGGGAATCCAAAAAGAATGTTGGGTCAAATGAAGTTATTTTAAGGTGAAGGGTGTTGGTTAATGTGGTTACCCCAATTTTATATGTATGTAGGTCCAAGTGAAGGATGTTGGAGAAAAGGAAGTGCCAAAGGGTGGAAAAGATGGCTATCAAATAGTTTCTAATAGGTGTGGTAGAAATGGTGGATGAGATTACCTAGGATGCAATTAGATGATTGTGTCCAGTATGCAAAAGGAATCTACAACCATGGATAAGCAGGTTGAAGCATGAAATTATAGACACCATTTTAAAGAAAAGAAAAGGGAGAAATATGCTTTACTAGGATTTGGGAAATCTAGAACTACTCAAATTGTCACAATGATCTGATCGGTTCTTTCATCACCATCCAAATAAGCTAACATTATACACATCCCACAATAATGTTGTTAACAAGCCATGGAAGGTTGTTATTTAATGGTTTGGGGAAGCAAAGTATTAGAGTGGGTAAATGAGAAGTGGTGAAGATTTGAACCCTTGACCCTTGAGTTAGTGGGGCTCCAAAATAAGTAAGCATTGAGTTTTTGAGGGAATTCAGAGAAAGACGTAGAGGGGTTTGGAATATGGAGTGAAGTGAATAATAATATTAATTAAATGAGGGACCAGGTTATGTATTTTTTTCATTAAAGTAAGTGCTATTTTAAGGTGTAAGAAGATGTAGTTCAGGGAGGGAGAATCAAGGGGAATTACTAGAAGGTAGGGTGTATGAGAGGGTTAGCTAGTATCCCCACATGGGTATCCCAAAGCTTCCATTTGTAGGTGGTTTTAGTTTTGATTCTAACATCTTCGAAGGTCAAAGTAAAAGGGATTTAAAATAGGAAAGAATAGAAGAGGTGGGGAAGGAATTTTCATCTTGATGGCTTAACAACACTCAAACTTGTTAGTTAGTCATATGAGCCTATGGTCTTGGCCAATTATGTTATAAAGTTTTAAGATGAGTATATATCTCATACTAAACCAAAATTTAGTGGGAGACCTTGGAGGCCATAACATGCTCAAAATGGGTAGCGGTTTTAAAATTAAAAAGGTGATAGGGAGGGTGAAGGGAGTAGTTGGAGAGGGATAAAAAAAGAGAGCCTAAGCATAACGTACAGAGGCATTAAAGGAAGAAAGGGATACTCATAAAGTAATGATCCTAACTAGAATTCATGCATTAAGGGAAGGGCATGGAGGATAGGAGGAAGTAGATAAAGAGATGTACATAAAAGTAGTACAATTGGTAGCCACACTCTAAAGAGGTGGAGGCTGAATTGGGGAAAATAAGGGAGATCTAACAAGGGAGGAGGTAAAGGGAGACCAAGAGATGGATGAAGAGAAAATAATGAGTTCATAGATAAAGGAAATGGTGGATAAGGATGGAAGAATATAGGAATGGTCATATAGGTCATGAAGAGTGAGGAATGATATCAAGGGAGATGAAAAAATGAAATAAAATGGAGAAAAGAGAAAAATAAAAGGTAAAAGATGGGGGGTGACAGATGAACTAAAGAATGTTAGATTGGAGAATTGAAAAGGATGGGGAGAGAAGTGTAACAATATTGAAGGGTAAGGGGAGGATGGTAAATGTGGGAGGCCATGAAATATTTGAAAACAAGTCTAAGAAAAGACCTTGGAGAAAATAGTTTGGTGATGAAAATGAAAAACAAGGAAATAAATGGAAACAAAAGGAAAAATGAGTGAAATGAAGACACAAAGAGGATGATGGGAGACTAAAAGTAGGTGGTATCTGGACCAAGTAAGTATGGATTGTGATGGATAATGAAGCAAAATAGATGGTGGTTTTGGAAATGAGAATGGGATGGGAAATGGGGTTAAGAAAAATAAGGGGAAGCAAAGGATGGGTGTCAATCAGCTTATTAAAAGAGATTGACAAGCTGAAGGGGTGATTAGAAGAGATTGTCAAGCCAAAAAGTGGTGAGGTGGTGAAGAAATAGGGGGACATAATAAAAGGGAGTGAGATGAAACTAAGGGATGAAGATTAGGGATGATAAAGACAAAAGGGAAAAATTGAAGTAGGCATACAAAGCAGAAATACTCACACAGATGCAAAAGATAAGTGAGTATCAATAGGAAAAGGGGAATGCAAAAGGGCAAAATCCAAAAAGAGATAAGAATAAAAGGGCAATTATGGAAGGCTTCTCAAAGGATAAAGGCCTAGTTAGAAGCTAGTTGTGGAGGGAAAAAAGAAGACAAAAAAGATGGAAAAAAGCAAACAAAAAGAATGGAAAATGGGAAAGGTGGGAAAAGTGGTGGAATGACAGAGAGTGGTGGTACATGTAAATAAAAAATACAATAATAAAAGAAACAAAAATCCTACAAGATACACAGTATGAGGTGGAATGGGTGAGGAAAAAAGAGTGATAAGGGGGGTATAATAAATAGTTGAGGTCGAAGGGAGATGATGAGGATGGAGAAAGAAGTTAAAGGGGATAAAAGGTAAGGTTGGTAATAAGGTGAAAGAGATTCAAAAAATGCAAAATGTGGGTGGGGAAGTGAGCTATGAAGCATGCACAAGGAAAGATGATGGGAAGGCTAACAAAGCAAAGTAGGAGGTGGATTTATGGGAGGTAAGAGGGGCCAATGGGGAAGGCTGTCAAACCTTGTGTTAAAAGAGATTTACAAGATGGAGGTAGGGATATGGTTAGGAGATATGTTGAGAAGTGGAGGAATAGATTTTAGGTGAGAAGGGAAAACAAAATTAAAGCATGCAACTGAGCTGATCTCAGTAACTAAGTGCTACTTACATAGTCCAAAAATACCTTAGGATGATGTAGTTCTCCCAAAAATGGGGGAAAAACTTAAGATGAAGTATTAGATGATATTAAAACATAAGGATGCTTAAGAAAGAATTCAATGCTTCCTTGATTTAGGACACCCTAAGTAAGAGGGTGTTGTTAGCAATGGAAATGAGTGAGAAGAAAAAGGGGATGGGAATTAGTTGTTAGTGGTTGAGCTGCCCTTAGAAGTAGAGTAATGCCTACATAGTCCATGGACATCAAGCCAATGTAGTTAAACAAGGGTTGGGTGATAATGGAGAAGGTTTTGTAAAATAGAGGTTTTGGATTTTGGTGAAGTGGATGGTGAATAGTGTAGATTGGTAAATAGTTACCATAATGATCCCACATTTAGTAGGATGAGAGATACAGATGGGAAAGGTAGGATAAATTAGAAGGGAACACAATGCTAAGTACCATAAATGATCTTTAATGGAGCTAATCTAAAGAAGATGTGCCTTTGTTAGGAGGTTATACCTTCTAAATTGTATGAGGGTAGGAGTTTAGAGATAGTGTTTACTCCTACGAGTTGAGTTTTAGGAGGTGGGGGTTTATCTAAATCTATAGAGTCACTGTGGCCAAGGTTAATCACCACTATGAGCCATGTTTTAAGGGCATTAGTGAAGTGACAACCTAAAAATAATTTCTTTGATAGTTAAGTAGATTCTACAAGTAAGGAAGTTAGCAGTGTTGTGAGAGATAGAGGATGTACCTTGCCTGACCTAAGAGCTACACGGGTAGGCTAGACTAATGGTGGCCATGTCTACATCCTCTATCCTAGATTTATGGAACCAATGACTTATTGGTTCTACTAGGTTGGGCTTAACTAACAAGAAGTTGTGTGGTCAGTAGAAGGTGATCATTCCCCTACTATCGATGACCTTTTAGCTAACACAAAAGAAAAGGTTACTGTGTTTGAAAAGACACCATCATTGGTTGGGGTCTGACATTCAAAGCATGTGGTAATGGGTTGGTAGGAATAAGAGGTTAAAAGGAGAAATAAAGTGAATGTATCACTGTGAAAGACCTAGAGTAGAGTGTGATTCTAGCCCTGTGGGAATGAATGTGGGAGAGGAGAATAGAGTACACCCTTTAGCATTCACTGAGATAGGGAATGGTACAAATGTTAGTTCAGGGAGTGATCAAGTAGAAGTATGGTTGAACACAAATCTAGAGTCACCAAATAATTGGTCTAATGCTTAAGTAGGAAATTATGTATGTAGGAGATTTAGGTGAAGCATGGATAGCTTAATAACTTTGTATATGTCGTGTGATGCCTCGCACCCTAAATGAAATATTGCATAGTTTGATGTAAACATGTATAAAATGTTTTGGATGTTGTTGGTTGAATGTTATGGTTATGGTTATTGTAAACTCACTTAATGTAAAAAGGATGATTAAGGTTGTTGTAGTATTGGATGGTAAAATTTATGATGAAAACATCAACCAAGCACAATAAGATGAGAATAGGGCATGATGCTTTGTTTTTGACAAGGATTAAAAATGACCCCAAAGTGGGATCAACTTAATGAATATAAGCCCTTCAAATGCTGTGCATGAACAATCGTTAGTTGATAAAGAATTTTTCTTGATTATAGGGTGTCAAGTAAGTTCTAAATCCCTTGATTTATAGATAGTCTAAAGGGAATATGGGTGATAAGTGGTGTGAAGGGTAATGGGTGATATGCATGATAACCTCATGTGAATCAGTTTTCCCTATCTATAGGTGGCCTAAAAATGGTAATAGAAAAGTCCATATCATATACTAGATGTAGACTAATCAATGTGGGAAGTCAACATGGGAAAGTTGATTACAGCTTCCAAATTATTATGCTGCTTGAGATCTGATTGTGGCTTTAGAATTTGTTGTGATAGTGTGTATTTTGCTTTATTTCTATATATGAGAAGCTGATCGATGCAGGAGGCTTCCATAAAATTGCTTTACTTTTGACAAAGTTAACTCAGCCATCCTTCAAGGGATTGGTCTAAGCTTATTGGCTTTATTTTAATGTTCTTGATAGCTATCCTTCAAGGGAGTAGTCTACCTTACATGTGGTAATTTTTATTTTATTTTTGGACAACTGTCTTTTGAGGGAGTAGTCTGCAATGCTTAAGTTATTGACCCAATTAATTGTTGAAAGATAAAATGTGTTTAGACATGGACCAATCCAATTAGGTTTAGAGGTTTACCTTTATGAGGGAAAAACTTTACATAAGAAGGTCAATGATATGTGTAAGGGTGTGGTTTTGAGAGACAATGACCATGGGATTCCATCTTGTTAGAGATGAACAGTATCCATTTGAATCGTGCTATGGGTAGAGCCATGGTACCCATATTTAGGATTAGGCCATGACTGTGATGGTTAATCACATGGTTCTATATTGTAATCAATTGTTCTCAAAAGGGGAGTAGGAAAGTGGGTGAAGGTTAAAATCTCATAATCAAGGGATGAACTTAAGCTAGACAAATAGGTGAGCTTGATCCTTCTTTAATAGAAAAATGGATGCATATGTGAAGCATTGAGAGGCTTAGGTTCTAGTTTGCCTTCGAGAGAGGAAAAATGGTAAGCTCTTGATCCATATTTATGGGTGATGATGTAGGGTCCAAGCCAATTGAAAGCAAACTTGCCTCATTTACTCCTCTCCATCTTGGTCACATGTTGGTTTTCCTTTAGGATGATGTCTCCAATATTGAAGTCCCAAGGTTTGAAGTAAGGTTGGTTAGGTTTGATGGAGATGGGTAATCTCCAATTGTTTGATGGGTAGTCTTATATTTTTAATCAATTGACATAATTTTCATGGGGACTTATGATTCTAACATAACTTTATATAGATCTACACATGATTGTGTATAGGGGAAGGTGCAACATAATCCATAACACATTGCTATAGCTATGGGCCTAGGAGCATATTGTAATTACATGGTCATTAGGGTCAAGGTATTAGAGGGGAATAAAGGATATCATGGCTTAGGGATGGTACCTGATAGGACCATCCATGTAGGGACATTTGGGGGATCTACCCTATTATAGGCAAGCCATCATTGAGATGGAGTATGGGGATTTCATTTGGCATCCCTACTTAGGGATATAATTTAATTAGGTGGAGGACCTATTTGTGATCAAGTATATGATCACAACATGATACATCATAGGGCATCATGATTATATGGTGGAGAGATACCAGCTAGACTGAGTCCAGTGGTAGTTTGGTATGCATCAAGACATCTTAGAGGATCCACATTACTTCACACATGTGACGAGGAAGATCGAGCAGTGGGGACCACTAGTACCTAGGGTAGAGGAAATTATTGACTATGATAGGGTAGTTCATGTGTTGTGGGAGTATGTCAATGGAGTTATAGATACAAAGGTGACTGATGCATATTCCATGTGGTGGTTAGGAGTGTGACCCATCTATCTTGCTAAGCCACTACCCTAACAACTAGTCTTATGATAATGATGGGTTTAGATAAGGAGGGATCAAGGATAAGCACCAAAATAATAGTAGGGTTAGGTGTTGGTATGGCCAACCATTATATATACCATTACACTATAGGTGATATAGCCTCATGGTTAGTAGGATCTGTCACAAGATGTAGAGATAACTAAGCTAGATGTTAAAGATGTGGATATAGGGGATGCCCCATGTGGCCATAGGATAGGTTCCAAAGAGGTAGGGCCCTTCAAGATAGGTACATGGATAAGGATAGGATTAGGAGGGGTGGGGTCCTCAAACATAGGTAGGTCTGCATAGGACCAGACATTGATTGATAGGGTTTGAGGGAGATTTTTTCTTGCCTCTTAGAGATAGTAAGGTTACAGAGCATTATGGCTGGACTATAGACATAGTTGGCTATTACACAGGCAGAGACCACTAGCTATAAGGTTTGATTATATCCAAAGATGTAGATATTATAGGTATTAAGGGATAAGTGGCACAACTAGTAGGGGGTCAAGCTCAGTTATCCTCATGAGATGTGTATATTATTATAATAGCTAAAGAGTGAGACTTTACTCAAATGGAGGTTCAGAGGCTGACATAAGAGAAGGATGAGGTGCATAGCATAGAGATAGATACATGAGTAACTTTAGAGAGAGCCTTGATTGATGTGATTATGGCCAAGGATTATGCTTGCATGTTAAGGATGATGTCCTACATGCTAAGGATGAGATAGATTATTAGAGGTGAACATATGAGGTGACAGTTCCTGTGGATTGGAGAGTGGCCTCCTATAGGGAGTATATGAGGTCATAATGTACTAGTTGGACCTCCAAGTACTGACATGGGACAAAGTTAGAGTAGTTGGTGATGTAGCCAACTTACCAATATATTTTCATGGGGCCTCCACCACCCCTACTACTAGTAGGAACTACATCCAGGATAAATCAAAGTTTCTAATAGAGTCATCTTAAAGATGATCATGATGAGAGATGATTGTGTTAAATTTCCTTTTTTTGTACTTATGATATGTATATATATTATCATGATGTATAGAAACATGATTTTGAGAGATATATATGACATAAAATTTTGACATATTACTACTTGTACATGGACTGTTAATATTCTTTGATTCTCTCATGATGTGTTCATTGATATTGTTATTCTTATGACATGCTAATTTTAGAAGATGCACGTCTTTAACTAGCATATAGATGTTGATGTTTTTATTTTTGATTTATATATAACTAGATGCTAGAATATAATTTAGGAGGTGCATGTCCTAAATTAATCATAGACATAGTCAATTAGACTCACAAAGTATGTCAATAGATGCATGTCTTACATAGAGTCTTGTGTTAGGTATTTAGGATGGTGTGTTAATAAATATTTTTTAGTACTTCATTAACTTTTGGAATTCGAGCACTTGGTATTTACTATAGAAAATCAGAAATTATGCATCATAAGTATGAGTAACTTATAATAACATTGCATTTTGTTTGTGATTAGTTGGTTCAAATGTGAATATTTATATCTAAGGATAATGATAAAAAATTACCAAAATCAAAGTTACATTTATTTACGTTTAAAAAAAAAACAAACAAAAATAACAATACAAAAATGTGACCTAACTTAAAATCAAGATATGAACATCAAGATTTAAGTAGGAAAAAGATTGTATAAAAGTAAAGCAAAAACAAGTTTCTTTAAACAACATGAAATCAATATATGAATAGTCAAGATCCACATATTGTAAAAAAATACACTTGGAAAAAAAACAAATAATAAAACAAGTCAAACACTACTCTAAACAAATAAATCCTAAATGAAAGCTACACCAAAAATGTTTATAGAATGCATTCAAACATAAAAGAATAAAATAGCATAAATAACAAGACCAAATAGTAAAACAAAAGATAAAAGGAGAGGTACAACAAAACACCCAAAAACAAAGAACAAAATACTAATAAAAATGTACAAATAACAATAAAGAAAATAACAACTCAACAAAACGACAATGAAAACATAATAAAACACCAATAAATAAAATAAGGACATGATACAATGAAAATATAAATGAATGAACAATAAAACACTAAAAAATATAAATGGAGAGATAAAAAAACACAAATAAACAATCAAATAAACACACACAAACAAGGGTTAGTCATAATGTTAGTGCAAATCAAAAACAAATTATTCATGCATGTGTAAGAGAGGTGTTATGCTCTGTGATAGAGAGACCCCTAATATAAGAGATAATGATAGTAACAAAATGAGACAAGAACAATAACAAAAAAAATTGCCCTCAAGTAATAGGGAAATAATAACACAAGACAAAATGGGAAAAAAAAGAAAAGAAAAGGGCGGCTGAGCTAACTCCAAATGTACGAGACAAGTGGACATTACTTACATAGTTTCAGGGATGCAAGGTCCAACATGAACTTCATGCCAAATTTAGTTCTCAAAGAAAATGGGATCGAAGAATTTGATTATAATAAAACATGATTGTATTGTAGAGGAATATGGAAATAGGCTCACAAAATGGTGAGTGTGTTCAAATGATTACTTGAAAAATGACAAGAGCATGAGATTGGAATAAACACAAGTGCAAGACAATGTTTTTATTCTTTTTATCTTATTATTTATAATTTTGTTATGTTCTTTGGGATAAGCAATAGAAATGAAGTATTAACAAAAGGCCCAATAACTACTTAACTGAGGAGATGTACTTCCACAAGGAAGAGTTAAAATAATAGATAAATTGACTACAATGGGGATCATGAATATAAATAATGGCACAAAAAAACACTTATCTTAGGAGTTACACATCCACAAATAAGTAAAATAGCTAAACTAGATGCAATAGTCCATGTGATCCTGTCAAGACTATAATGCCTACCAAATAATAGTGAAATAATAATAAAACAATATGCAGTATTGGATAAATCTAAACAACCATTCACGAGGCAAAATCTGTGTTGATACATCCTCATTCACATATCTATAAGAAGGAACTATAAAATACTATTCAAGTTGAATTGCTTTGTATAATGGTTGATAAGTGTGTCTAGAATACCTATGAGTCATAATCAAGATCATAATTGGATTGGAATAAAACTGCCTAAGTTACAATGGTCCAGAGTATTAAAAAAATATGGTTCTAAGTAGAACGGTCCAGGGTGATATTGGTCTAGAGTGGGATAAAAATGAGTCTAGTAGGATATAAGTGATCCAAAGTGCCAATGATCTAGGGTTACAATGGTCTAGAATAGTAAAATAATACTATTCACATTAGAATGGTCCAAAATAAAGCAAGTCAGAATAAAAATGGTCCAAGATAGGATGGTCTAGGGCATAAGAATAGGATAAAATGACTTTGGTACAAGTTGAACCCAAGTAAGGGCTCTTGTAGACAATGGTACAAAAGGCTATCAAGCATAAAACCTATTGAGATTTACAATATTCAAGGGTTTTGGGAGTTCTTCACCATTTAGAGTAGCCAATCGATATGACCGTGGTCCATAATTTATTGTGATTATATATGGGCCCAACCAAGTAGGTTGAAACTTGCCCTTCTTGCATTCAACATTAGTGTTATTTTGGTTTTGTTTTAAGATCAAATGACCAATTTCAAACTCTTGAGGGAGAATGCATTTTTTTATAGATTCTATGCAATCTATTCTGATATGCCTTCAAGTTGTCTAGGGCAGCCAAATGGCTACCATCAAGGAGCTCAAGCTTTTACAACCTGAAAACTCTATAATCTTCATCATCTTCAATGTTCTCCAAAGATACTCATAGTGAAGGCAGTTCAATCTTAATCAGGCTAATGGAATTTGTGCCATAAACAAAGGAGAATGGAGTGGCTCCTATGGGGGTTTAATGACTAGTGTAATAAACCCAAAGGGTAAAACATTTTGCAAGTGCCAACTATGACTAGCATCATTGATAATCTTCTTTAGGATTACAATAATGGTTTTGTTCAATGGCTCAGATTGAATGTTTCCTTGTGTGTTATATGGTGTGGATTTCTTGTGCTTGATTTTGAATTTTTCACAAAGAGCCTTAACATCTCTGTTTATAAATGATCTACTATTACTATATATAATACGAGAAGGGAGACCATATCAACAGCTGATATGGTAATGAAAAAACTTGGAAATTTACTTTTTGGTGATATAAGTGAGAGGAATGGCCTATATCCACTTAGTAAAATACTCAGTAGCAGTGAAAATATATTTTTGGTTATCAGAAGAAGTTGGGTTGATTTTCCTGATGAGATCAAGGCTCTATGTAAAGAATGACCATGGTGTAGTAATAAGCTAGAGTGGCAAGGAAGGTACATGTATCAAATTACCATGTTGTTGATAAAAAAACTCACTTTTGGATGTGATTAAAAACATCCATTTCCATCTTGGTCCAGTAGTATCCTATTCTAAGGAGTTTCTTGTCTAAGACTACATCGTTGGTGTGGGCCCCACACCTTCCTTCATGAACCTCTGTAAGTGCTAGTTTAGATTCTCTTGAAGATAGACAATATAAAAACATTCCATCATAGCCTTTATGATAAAATATATTTCCAAAGAGGGTATAATGGGCTATGCAATGAAGAACCATTTTCTGGTGATTATTGGAAAGTTCAGGTAGAAAGACTTGGTCGTGGAAATAATTATGGATGTTTTGAAACCAAGGTAGTTCAGATGGGGGATTGGGAACGGCAATGGTGCATACCTTCTAAATGAGTAGGCTATAGAATAGTTTCTATGAGAAACTGATACTCTTTAACACTGTTGGCAATTTATATCATGGACCTAATTGTTGTCATTGCATTGATAGATCTATTATTGGCTTGTGGTACCTATTCAAATTATAAGGATTTGAAGTGACTCTTGAGATTATCCACAATGTGATTTTAAGGTACAATCTTATCATCTTGAGTTTGATATTGATCTATGTTTTGATTAATAATCAATTGGGAATCCCCATATACCATTAAGTGCTAGATATCCCACTATACTATAAGATGAAGTCTGATAATAAGGGCTTCATACTCGGCCATATTTTTGGTACAATTAAAATTAATATGAAATGCTTTAGGAATTATATCCCCTTGTGGTGTGGTTAAAAAAATGGTGCCCCAGATCCATAGGATGTAAAGGATCTATCAAAGTATAATTTATAATGTTTAAGTTCTTACTACACTTCTAATATCATAATAAAATTATCTAGGAAATTAAATTTGAGTGGTTGTCTATAATAGGGGCTTTTGCAAGTTGATATGTAATGACCTACCCCTTGTTAGCTTTTTGATTCTGGTACTCAACATCAAATTTGCTTAAGAGCATAACCCATTTGGCCATGCGACCTATGAGACTTGTTTTGGATAATAAATATTTGAGGGGGTCAGCTTTAGTGATAAAAATAGTTTTATTATTTAGCATATAGTATTACAAATTTTGGGAATTAAACACCATTACTAAAGATGCCTTCTCCATAGGCGTATAATTATGTTCATAAGCCACAAGTGTGAGGTTCAAATAGTAGACCGCATGTTCCTTTCCATGTTCATCATTTTGGGCCAAGAGTGCCCCTAGTGTATGTTTAATTATTGAAATATAAAGAATTAATGGCTGTCTAGGTGTTGTCAACCTCAAAATTGGTGGGTTGGCCAAATATGTTATGAGTTTAAAATGTTGATTGACACTCATCATCCTATTGAAAAGTGACCCCTTTTTTTCAAGAGGTGTGTAAATGGGTGGCACTTATCTACTAGTTATTAAATGAACCTATGAATAGATTGGATCTTTCTTTGCAGGCTATAGAGCTATTTGATATTAGAAGGTGAAGGCATTTCGACGATGGACTTGACCTTAGCAAGATTTGACAAAACAAGCAATATGATTGTATATGAACACCAAATCTAAATGTGAGACTAATAACAAAGACATTCACCATGAAACAATGAGAGCAAAGTTAAACACACCATAACATAGATATACATGGAAAAATCTTCAAAGAGGTAAAAAAACACACAAAGATTATTCATATTATGAGAAACTAACAAATACCCAATACAATATTTCTTCCTCTCACTTCTTTTTTTCATTACATCTTACAATATAAACTCTTTATTATATAGGTAAAGTAATCTGTCTATTATAAATAATTTTTTCCAACCACCACATTAATGGGTCCAACCTCTCTAAATGTCATTTAATATATTTTATTATTTATTTATATGAGGATAAACTCATGATAAATAATAAAATATATTATTATTATTATTTAATCAATGTAATTTAATGTATTAAGGGTACATAAATAATACCACTTAACCATTAATTATTTCAATAGTTCCCCTTAATGTTAAGTGGAGATACATGGTAATTTTTAGGAGATAACAACATAACAAAATTACACTCCATGAACCATCCACATGATGAGTTTTAAGAGGTAATAATTGAAAGAAACATCTTTCATCATGCCATAGTCACCTTTAAAGGAATTATGCTATGTAAATATAGCCACCTTAAGGTATTACACTATTTAACTATAGACACCCAAAGGTATTACACTATTAACTGTAATCACTTAATCACCTTTAAAAGAATTACACTATACAATTATAAATACCCAAAGGTATTACATTATGTAACCACAATTACATAGTCACCTTTAAAAGAATTACACTATACATCTATAGACACCTAAAAGGTTTGCGCTATATCCCCATAGGCATCTTTTATTAGTGTAGGTTTTTATTTTTCCCTATTTATTAATTAGGAAAATTGTATTTCTTATGCATACATGGAGTTTTCCTACATTTGTGGGATAGGCTAGCTTATGTGGAGGTGTGTGTCATAGGTGTCATAAGAATGTCATAAGTAACTCCCTTAATGGGAGTTACTTCTCTATTATTAGCACCTTGTCACCATCTTTCATGGAGGAGTTACATTCTATTCTTGGGGTGCTTTCTCCACCTTTTGTGGAGGAGTTACTTATGTACTCTCCTATTTTTATTCCTCACTTTGGCCATCTCATGCTAATAAGATTTTAATTTTCTCTATTTTGTCTTGTACAATTTCTCTTATTGTATTGTTTTTAAATTTGTTTAGCATCTATGTGGTGTGCACTTGCTTCAACTTGTGTGATCATGTCTCCATTGCACTGTATTATCCAGATTCTGGCAACAACCTCGATATGGTATCAGAGCTAACTTGGTAATCTTGTGTGTGATTATGCTTTTAGCTTATTTTGAAATCAAGAGGAGTTGAGTTCTCTTTATTTTTTAAATTCTAGATTTGGTCTAAAATAAATAAAAAATCTGTCAATATCATTTCTGGTATCTTTGGTCTTTGGGTGTCTTGATTAATCTGTTGTGGCTTCAGTAAGGCGGAGGAATTTTTTGTTATTTTATAAAAAATATGCATTCTGTTTGTTGTTATAGTAGTAAGGGTGAAGATTTCCATCCCAGGCGCTGCCCAGACCAGGCGCCTACCACTTCAGGTGCTGCCCACTCAAAAATCAGCGATTGCCTAGTCAGTACAGTGCACCAACTATCTACCTAGAACTCCACGCCATAGTCTTCTGCCACACCAACTTCAGCGCCAACAAGGCACAACAATCAGTAGTCAACATTGTAGTCCTTCAAAACTCCATGCCACAATTAGTTCCAGCCAAGCCATAAGCCGTACGACATCCAGGTTTGCACTTTTTTTGGGAGAAAATTCAAAACTATGCCCTTTTTTTTGGGATGGCACTGCTTCATCTATTTTGCTGTTTGAAAAAATAGAAGTGCACCCTCTTTTTTGGTAAAGACATTCTGCTACTTCCTTCTAGCAAGGCACCCCAGTCAGGCCCTATGCCCAGCAGTAGGTTTGCATTTAATTTTTTGTCTTTTCTGAGTCAAAATTCTGGACTGTTTGCTTTTGGACACCCCTTCCTTACTTGGCATCCTATTTGGCACCTCTTGGACACGTGGCATCCATTATTCTATCTATACTTCATTTTTTTTTAGTTAAAATTGACTTGATAAAATAAAAATCAGTCAATTTGACTGAATATTAAGGATTTTAGACAGTTTTATAATTTTGGGGGTTTGAATTAAAACTTGTATCTTCGACCTACGAAGACGAAGGGTGAGGCCCGGGTTGGTGAGAGGCCAATTTTCCCTCACACATACCTCCTTTGGATTCCTCATTCTATTCTGAATCCAATGAGTGATTGGAAGGCCACTTTCTCTTCCCATAACATGTATTTTTTAATGTTTTAGTGCATTTTTTTGTAAAAACAATAGTTTACAGAAAAATTGTAACTTTAATATCTTGTAAATGGTAGCTCAGTCTTGGGTGCCATTTTTTGCAAAAGTGCTTGTAATTCAATTTTATACAATGTAGGCTTGTTATTTATTAAAAATGCACTAATTTATAAAGTGCCAAAATTTGGGTCTCCCGAGACGCATTTTTCGCTGAGTCCGACGTCCTGTTTGCTTTAATGTTGCAATGATTGCTCTAAGACACATTTTCAGCTAAGTCTGACATCTTTTGAGCATGCAATTTCATATTTGGGGGGGGGGGGCTCAATATTTTAGGGGGTGTGATTTCTTTTCACAACTTGCTTTCATTCTCCTTTCTACATAAATTCATAACTTGCAATTAACACTTCACCTAAATTCAGATAAAAATGAATTCTTTTCAACTTAAACCCCTAACACCCTTCAACTATCATGAATAGAAAGTTAAAATGTCAATCATTCTTAGAAGCAAAGGGTTGTATAGGATCACCATGGGTATAAAAGTAGAACCCAACACAGATGCTGAAAAGGTCAAGTGGTACAACCGTAGTGATGAAGCCTTTAGATTATTGAGCTTGTCTGTGTCTCTAAAACTTCTCTTCCAATTAAAATCTTTCTAAAATCTTAATGACATATGGGACACCTTAGAAATTTTTTTTGGAAAGCTTGATGAGATGAGAGGTCATGAGCTCAAAAACAAACTTATAAGTCTAAGTCCTAGCAACTTTGACACCCTACAGGACTTCTTCACTAAGTTTAAGGCCCTTAGATTGCAATTGAAAGAGTGCGAGATAGAGAATAAAGATGATCAACTTATTCTTTCTATTCTCACAAAGTTAGGTCCAAGCTATTCAGTCTTTGTCTCCACTTTCTATGCCATAAAAAGTGCCCTTGGCACTACATAAAAAATGCCTTCTTTGAATTCATTCATTGCCAACTTGACTAGGGAGCAAGATAAGCTAATTCAAATGGGAAAAATAAAGTCTACTCAAACCCAAGCCTTGATATCTGGAAATGGTAAGGATAAGACTTCAACAAAGGAGAAAAAGAAAAAGAATAAGGACCAAGAGAAGAAGAAAGAAAACACCAATCCTACCAAAAACAACACTGAGACTTCCTCTTCCAATGCTAAACCGAAGAAGGAGAAGGTTAAGTGTGCCTATTGTAAAAAGATAGGGCATGATGAACACAAATGCATGAAAATAAAATAGATCACCTAACTCATCTTCTAGAGAAGAACAACATAGGTGTTCCTGAGTCCTTCAAGCAGAATTTATTTACCCAAGATTCTACTAAGGTAAAAGGCAAGGGTAAGGAGAAAGCAAAGGGCAAGGACCTTGTAGCTACAACAACTTTCACATCTTCATCGACTTAGGTGCTTCTCACCACATGGGCTCTTCACTAGTTGATTTTTCATCTTTAGAGCCTTGTAGCATGACTTCAATTAGTTTGAGTGTAAGACACATCAGTTTTTGTTGCAGAGAGAGGGTTAGTCGAAATAGAAGGAGGAACATTCAATAATGTTCTAAGTGTTCTTTCTCTTTCAACTAATCTCCTATCAGTGTACCAAATCACTCACATTGGTCAAGGCATGAGAGTTGGTTTTTCACCAGATTTAGTGTCTATCAGGGAGTTGTATAGTGATACTACAGTGGCAATGGGTAGGGCAAATCACCAAGCCAAGTTATACACCTTCTCACATTTTGCATCAGATTTTTCTCTAACAGCATTGCTGACTCATTCAGATGGAGTTAGCAAATTATGGCATGAGCAGTTTGACCACCTTAATTACCGCTACCTTGAGCAACTTTGCAAACATGACATGGTCATTGGCTTGCCTCATGTCCAATTCTCAAAAGGGCTTTGTGAAGGGTGTTCTCTTGGGAAGCATCTCAAAGCAAAATTTGACAAATGCAAAGCTTGGAGGGATTCACAACCTTTGGAGTTAGTCCACAATGATGTATCAAGACCCTTTCCCAAACCATCTTTCACAAGGGCCAAGTACATCCTCACTTTCATTGATGATTTCTCTAGGTACACTTGGATATATTTTCTCAAACAAAAGTCTGAAGTGTTTAAAAATTTTATAGACTTCAAGGCTCTTATTAAGAAATAGAGTGAGAAATATATCAAGGTTCTTTAAACTGATAATGGAGGGGAGTATGTCAGCATCAGATTTGAATAGTTTTGCACTACAGAGGGGATTGATTTGTAGCGCATAGTCACTTACAGTCCTTCACAAAATGGGGTTCCTGAATGCAAGAATAGGTTCTTGAAAGAGATGGGTAGCTGTATGATTCACTCCAAATCCTTGGCACCACAGTACTAGGCCAAAGCCATCAATTGTGCTTGCTACATTCAAAATAGGGTTCCTCATAAAGCTTTGTAAGGATAACACTCTTTGAAGCTTGGCATAAAAAGAAACTTGATGTTGAGCACGTTAGAGTTTTTAGATCCCCAGCCATGGCCCACATTCTGAAGAAGAAATGCAAAGCTATGGAACATCAGTCCAAGCCTTGCATCTTTGTAGGATATCTAGATGGTATTAAGGGATATCACCTTCTAGATCTAGTCACTCATGAGTTGTTCATCGAGAGAAGTGTCTTTATTTAGGAGAGTCCTAGAGACTCAACACTTGACACTTCTTCTCCCTCATCAGATCTACTTCTTCATGATGATTTCTCATCAGATTCAGATCAACCACAATAGGTTATTGAGCTAGAGACATCATCTTCTTCTTCAAGTTCAGATAGTGAGGATAGTGATGTAGAGTCATCCACCTCTAGTTAGTCAGAGGATGAGGAGTTAGCACCTGACTCACCCACTTTCGAGCCACTTTGGGCCAAATAGACACTTAAGAGTGTTGGCACTTGGGTAGGAGATCCTGCAGATGACAGACATACTAAGAGGGATTCTTAGAGAGATCCACATGCCTTTTTTGCTTCAGTTTTAGATCCATAGACTTTTTGAGAGGCATCAGGGGTACCTGAGTGGGATAATGCTATGGAGGAAGAATATTCTTCCTTAATCAAAAATCACACTTGGGATTTGACTTCACTTCCTAAAGGAAGAAAAATGGTTTGATGTAGGTGGATATATCAAACCAAGTTTGCAGTAGATGGGTCAGTTGATAAGTACAAGGCGCGATTGGTTGCCAAGAGTTTCTCACAGGTGGCAGGCATTGACTACTCAGAGACCTTTGCACCTATTATAAAGATGACTTCTATCTGACTCACCTTGGCTATTACTGCATCACATGGTTGGGATGTGCATCAGATGGATGTGAAGAGTGCCTTTCTTCATGGAGACCTAGAGGAGGAGATCTACATGGAGTAGTCACTAGGATTTGTTTAGGATTCTTGCTTAGTATGCAGACTTAGGAAATCTATTTATGGCCTCAAATAGGCCTCTCGAGATTGGTATGCCAAGATGGTTTCCTTCCTTCTCACAGTGGGTTTCACTAGGTGCCATTCTGATCCCAATGTCTACTTCTTGTGGTAGGATGATTCGCTCTTGATTTTGGTTCTATATGTTGATGACCTTTTGATCATCGAGAATTCTTCATTGACTATGCCAGAAGTGAAGGCATCTCTTCAGGATAGATTTGACATGACAGACTTAGATTTGTTGCACTGCTTCCTTGGCATCAAGATCTCACAGTCAGATTCAAGGATTTCTCTTGCACAGCCTAAGTATGCTCTTGACTTATTGGCTCAGTTTCACATGGCTGATTGCAAGCCATCTCTGACTCCCTTTCTATTAGGAGTCAAGCTTGAGGCTGATTGTTCTTCACCATTAGTTGATGCCACTCGGTATCAACTACTTGTTGGTAGTCTCATCTACTTGACTCACACCAGGCCTGACATATCATATACAGTGGGACTTATCTCTATATTCATGCAAGAACCTCATGAGCTGCATTGGAAAATAGCTAAGAGGATCTTGCATTACATATAGGGTTCACATAGATATGGGATTCATTACAAATTTGGCATAGAGGTTGACTTGGTTGGATATATAGTTTTAGACTGGGCTAGTGATTCATAGACTCACAAGTTCACTTCTGGTTACAGTTTTTCTCCAGGTTCTGGTCTTATCAGTTGGTCTAGCAAGAAGCAGAATGTTATTACTATATCATCCATAGAGGTAGAGTATAGGGGAGTTGTTAATGCAGCTACTGAGGCTATTTGGCTTCAAGGGATTCTTTTTGAGTTTGGCATTCCTATCAGGCAACCCACCATTATTTATTATGATAACCAAATACCATTTAGATTTGCAAGAATCTAGTTCAACACCAGTGGACCAAGCACATAGAGATTCACATGCATTTCATTCAGGAGCTTATTCATAGTTAGGTCATTGAATTGATATTTTGCCAATCTTTGGAGCAGGTTGCAGACATCTTCACCAAACCTTTCACTTAGAGCAAGTTCATTCATCTATGAGCTCTTCTTGGGGTGTAGTCCACATCTGTAGCAACATCATCTTCATGGGGGCCTTTTAGCCTCTTCTTTCTTTTATGTCTCTCTTTTGGGAGGAAGTTTTTTCTTTTTCTCTATCTTATGGGAGATTGCATTTGTACATGGGTACCTCATTAGACCTAGTTGCCGGGACCCATTTTATATTTCCACACTGCTCAACTAAGCGGCGCTTATAGGGGGTATTAGTGTAGGTTTTTATTTTTCCCTATTTATTAATTAGGAAAATTATATTTCTTGTGCATACATAAAGTTTTCCTACATTTGTGGGATAGGCTAGCTTATGTAGAGGTGTGTGTCATAGATGTGTCATAGGTGTCATAAGAATGTCATAAGTAACTCCCTCGATGGGAGTTACTTCTCTATTCTTAGCACCTTGTCACCACCTTTCATGGAGGAGTTACATTCTATTCTTGGGGTGCCTTGTCCACCTTTTGTGGAGGAGTTACTTACGTACTCTCTTATTTGTATTCCTCACTTTAGCCATCTCATGCTAATCAGATTTTGGTTTTCTCTATTTTGTCTTGTGCAATTTCTATTATTGTATTATTTTCAAATTGCTTTAGCATTTATGTGGTGTGCACTTGCTTCAACTTGTGTGATCAAGTCTCCATTGCACTCACATTATCTGGATTCTGACAACAACTCTAATATCTTTAAAAAGATTAGACTATGTTATCTTAAACCACTTAAAGTGAGTTTAGGCTAGTATGATTGTGAGACTACATCCTACAGTGAGAATACATGCCATAATTTTTCATGAATAATTACCCAAACATATTGGAGTCTTTTATAACATAATGACCTCCATGCTACTATGTGTTGGGTACAATGTAGACTTCTATATGAAATTTACTAAAATCACATAAAGTGATATATTACAATACGTTACAATAAGAAGTATAAAGAAATAGAAGGAAACACATGACCCACACGATTGTTAAGAAGTGACTTATCATGCACACTCCTTAATGGAGACTTCGATAAATTCAACATTAAATGAACTTCTATACGTTTTAATTTGTTAGTTTTGCATTAAATTTTTTTATCAAAGTTATAAAATTTTGACTATCACCAAGAAGTTTGGTATAATGAGGAACTTCTAAATGATGTTCTTCTATCATCCTTTATAGCCACAAGGCTTCTTTAATAACTTCCACATGAAGTGCTTCAAATAATATCACTTACACCAAGCATAAACATATATCTAGAAGTAGACTCATCATAGTATGATTAGAATCACAATAACTAAATAAATTAGTATAATCAAAGAAAAATAATATAAACTAAAGTTTACAGTTTCTTTTATATACCAAAGTGTTTACTAATTTCTAATGAATTAAGTATAGATCCTACATGAATCTAGAAGCAACACTCATATCTTATGAAATATCTATCATAATAATGGTTAGATAGATAAAAATACCAATGATATATTTGTAAATAAGGGTTAGTTTTATTGCACACAGTTTTTGGATCAAGCTTTAACACAACCTTCAATAGAAATATATGTAAACTTATAATCAAGCGTGTTAAATTTAACACGTAGGTTATATGATGCACATACAATAAATTCACTAATAATTTGATAATAAATTAACCAAACATTACATATATTATTATAAATAATTTCATATTATAATTTGAGTCATAAATATTTTTTATTCTTTTTAAAGTCGATAGTACAAGTTTGCATTTTATACTAAACAAGAAAAAAAGTTCTAGAAAGCAATTTTTTTAATGTGATTTATACTTAATTTTTTAATAAATACATATATTTTACTGTGTAAACAACACTAACAACTTTAGTTGATTTCAAAATAATTCAAAAACACAAATAATTGCAACAAGGGTGAAAGTTACAAGTGTCACAAGTATCATAAATAATATCACAAATTATACTATTTAAATAAATTGTTGTAAAATCAATAGTATGAGGTTTAAAATCAAATAAAATATCATCGTAATGTGTTTAGAAGGTACAAAAACTTAAATATCGACTGGTCACATGACCATCTTTGACAAAGAATATGACAAGTCAAGGGTGTCAAAAGTATCGAAAACATTGCAAGCTTCACACGTGAGATTTTGCACGACTAATAACCAAACATATTAACCAATTATTTTAAAAATAATTAATTAATTTTGATATATATATATATATATATATATATAAGAATTGATATTTAATTTAAGGACCTTGGATCTATAAATATTTTCTTAAAAATACTTGTAAACTTCCCTTTATCCAATACAAGACTTCACATGCAAGCTACATGATTTAATTAATTTTGATTTAAAAAAATTAAAAAATTAAATGCATGTAAAATAAATATCTCATGATTGTATAAATAAAAAAAATATATATATATTTTTAATCTTTTTTTGGAAAATACAAGTCAACACACATGGGCCCATCATGCACTAAGCACTAACTTATGTCTTATGTTTAATCTTTTTTGGTTTAATTTATATTTTAAACATAAATAAACCATAATTTAATACTTTTATAATAAAATGCAAACATTTATTTAAAATTTAGGAAAAAAAAGTAAAAAAAAAAAACTTAAGTGGGATCCACTACTTGGGTGGAATAAAACCAATTAGATAAATATTTTATTTTAAAATACTTGCATTAAAATTTTAATATACCCATTAATTCTTTGTTGTATTACACTTTATATAGAAGTGTGACACAAGTAGAGAGCAGGGAAGGATTGCAGGAGCTCTAGACATCTGTTTTCAGTGATCCAAAGCTTAAATACACTTATAAATTGCCATTCAAAGCTACTAGTAGACCTAGATCTATGATTTTTTGACTGTAAAATGATATTTTAATGCTCCTACTACTATTATGGCATACTATGACACCTAGATAAAAGCAAAAAAAATATAGATTTTCTTTTGATGCTCTTCAGGGTCTGAAAATGGCTCCAACAAGCTTAAATATTGTAGAAAACATGAAATCAACCTTTAAATATCAGAAAATGATTGAGAATACATGATTTATTTATTTTTTTCTTCCATGGCTATATCCATTGAAGCATGGTGTTTGGGAGGAGAGAAAAAAAAAAAAAAAGCTGTTGGAGACCATATTAGGCAAAGTAAATATCAAAATTGCTTGTAAACGACCAAACTAAGTAAATAGAAAAAATAAAACTGAGATTTACTACCCAAAATCTGATCTTTCATTGATTTTTATTTCACACATTAAAAAATAACATTTGAGAGGAGAGAGAAAAAATTGAAATGAGCTACAAGAGTCCAAATCAAGTGAAATAAAGGTAAAAAATGCTTGGAAACGGTCAAACTAAGCCAATGGAGTGATCAGAATGAAGATTTACTGTACATTTAAAAAAAAAAAGAAAGCCATAAAAAAATTTCCAAGCATTGATTTGCTCACTTGTTGACTCTCTTAATGTTTGCAACTCCCTGTAAGTGTTATATCTATAACTAAAGAGCTTCAACCTCCCTCATACAAATTATTAGTCCAAAAAACAAGATTTAAAAAAAAAAATTAATCTTTAAAAAACATTTTTTGCCCATTTTAAGATTCTTAGTTAGATCTATAACATGAAAATAGGTTTAAAATATGAAAAATTGCATAAATTTCAGATTTTTAGGTTTTTAAGAGAGGAAAAAGTAGAATAACTTACTTTGTACAAAAAAAGAAACTTGAAAATTTTCATGATCATACCATAGCTTGAAAAATAGATGAATCTAAGCTTGAACACAAGTAAAAAAATTTTGATCTATGATATTTCCACTTGATCACGCATCAACTAGCTCTGATACCATGACATAACAAACAATACTATTGCATACAAACACTAGATCTAGATGTGAGACCAATAACAAAGACATTTACCATGTAACAATGAGAGAAAATTTGAACACACCATAACATAAATATACATGAAAAAACCTTCAAAGAGGTAAAAAACCCATAAAAATTATTCATATTATGATAAACTAATAAGTACCTAATACAGTCTTTCTTTCTCTCACTTTTTTTTTCATTACATCTTACAATATAAACTCTTTATTATATAGGCAAGGTAATCTGCCCATTATAAATAACTTTTTATAACCATCACATTAATGGGTCCAACCTCTCTAAAGTTCATTTTATATATTTTATTATTTATTTGTACGAGGATAAACTCATGATAAATAATAAAATATATTATTATTTAACTAATGTAATTTAATGTATTAAAGATACATAAATAATACCACTTAGCCATTAATTGTTCTACACTTCTATCCCTCTTTATGACACAATGAATCCTATCAATTTCTTTGAAGTGACACCAAAGACACACTTATTAGGATTCAAATGAACCTTATACTCATAAATTCTCTCAAAGATCTTCCATAGAACATTAGGATATCCAACACATGTTTTTGATTTTGCTAGGATGTCATCAACATAGTCCTCAACAATATCATGTATCATGTCATGAAAGATGATATTCATAACACAATGATAGGTGGCCCCAACATTATTCCAGCCAAATGACATGAATTGATAATATAATGTTCCCCATGGTGTGGTGAACATAGTTTTGTGCTGGTCTTCTAGAGCTATCTTGATCTAATTGTATCCTAAGAATATGTCCATGAGGGACATCTCATACCTAGTAGTATAATTGATAATCATGTCGATATTGGGTAAAAGAAAATCATCCTCAGGACATGCCTTATTCATATCTATAAAATTAATATAAATGTGTATACCCCTATGGATTTTTGCTTACTAGAACTACGTTTGATATCCATTCAGAATAGTCTAGTGGTTTGATGAAGCTAGTTCCTAATAGTTTATCCAGTTTTACTTTTACCAAAAGAGTGATGCATGGATGCATCTTTCTCAATTGTTATTTTATTTCCTTAGCTCTATATGAATAACAAGTTGACACACAACCAAATCAGGGCCTAAGCCTGGCATGTCAGCATAAACCCATGCAAAGATATCAATGAAATCTCTTAGGATGGTGACATTGCAATCACACTCTTTATCAGTGAGGGAGGCTCCAAGATAAATAATTTTGGTATTATCATAAGTCCCCAGGTTTACTTTCATATTGTTTTATACAAAGAGTGCAGAACCATCTTCTAGAATAGTGGACAACATTTGATCCTGATCCTCTTCTTATACTTTAGCTTTTATTTATTCTTCCCAAAGCTCTAGATAATGAGACAAATTTAAATCTACTAGTTTAGGTAGTGCCCAGCTAGCAAATATCTCTAGAAACTCAAGAGCAAGATGCTAAAATAATTTGGTCATTTGTATGTGATACTGGCACTATATATAGAGCTAGGTCTTGATAGACACTGCACGTTCTTCAGAGATGATCAAACTTCCCCTTCAAGAGCACTTAAAATAGGTTTTCACTCAAGGGTTTGTCTTTTTATTTACTATTTCCCTAATCAATGAGTGCCTCGAAGAGGTTTTCTCCCAAAGATCTCAATGTTTTATCTTTTTCATGACCAAGAAAATTTAAATTCTCTCCAAAGTAGGCAAAAGAGTCCAAGGAGAAGTCAAAACCTTGCTTATGATTGCAATTTGATAATCCATCTTTAAGGCCCATGTACTTGGTAATAGATTCCTCATTCTAAAATTCATCAAGAGGTATAATAAAATCTTGATGGTTCCAATCAATGAGGTTGAGATGACAAAGGCAAAGGGGATAATGGGATATGATGGTCATAATGGATTTAGGTTCAAATAAGTCCACATCAGTAAACTCATCATAAGTGCTATAATGGGATGCTACATTGCTACCAATAATCTTATAACTAGTTGATTCTAAAGAATCACTATCAAATACATGAGGTCACCCCCAAGCAGTATAAATCTAAGACCTTGACTCATGTTAGGCTTACCTACTAATAATGGTTCTAGGATTCCTTGCTCTTATGGATTGAGGTCTATACCTGTATAATCAAAGTTGTCCATAATCCGATTAGGGATAGGATACTTAGGATTTTGAAAACAATCTGTAATGCCTTCAAAATATAACTAGTCTCCTTCAATAGAAGCTTTCAGATCCTAATTTGGTGAAGTAACAAGTATAAATAATAGTGGTGGTTTTTTGTAAGGGTTTTGGGAAGGTTTGGGTTTATTAAAAGACTTAGGATATTTGGGAAACTTAGAAATGTGAAAGACATCTTTCAAGTGATACATGTAAATGCCTACATCTTTAATAGTGATTTGTTGTGAAAGCATTATGGGAAATGGATCAGCTAAAGTGGAATCAAGGTCACTTGGGTTGATATAATTAGATTTGGGTGGCTATAAAACTATTTCTTTATTTTTCTTTGCTATAAATTTAAAACCAAGGAAATAGTTATAATTGTGAAATTCAACCTTTATGTGTTTGTAATATTGGTAGGGCTATAAATCAATAAGAATGGTGACTTCAATCCTATTATGGGGGAACTCAAGGCATTGGTGTAAAGTGGATGGGATGACCTATACTTTATAGATATAAGGATAACCAAGAAGTATATTATAAGGCAATTCAATATCCCTAATATGACACAAAGTATGATGGGAAGCAAATCCAATAATGATTGGCAAATAATGTTCTAGAATATTCCCTTTCGGTATTGTTGTATGCCTTGATCATGATTGTCTCTGGTTGAATGTATTTTATAGTATAACCCAATAATTGTAATAATTTGAGTGACACTATGTTCAGTCCTAATCCATTGTCTATAAGAACCCTCTTGATTTTATGATTTTCAATGATGACCTCAATATACAAGGGTTTGTTATGGCTAGGACCAAGAGTAGACATGTCCCTTTAATCAAATGTAACTTGTCAAAAAGGAGATAAATTCCCTACAAGTTTTTATAATTATTTAGGGTTAATGTCCTAGGTAACAATGGACTATTGGAGGAAGTCGTTAAAAATAGTTTTATGGATGTCAGACATATGAAAATATCTACAATAGAAATTTACAGATGGGTTTTACTAAGTTGGTCTAAGATAATATATGGATTTTCAATGGAAGCACAAGAGGATTTAGCCTTGACAATTGCAATGGTCATTTTTGGATCCAAAGACACAATGTTCACATTTGGGTCTAGTGTTGAAAGAGGGAAAAGGGCCCTTTAGGGTGACTTGTGAGCGTCTAATTATGACTACATAATATAGAGTTGGCAAGGATTCATTATAATTGGAATATGAAGGTAAAGGTTTTTGGATGGTGACTCATGAGCATCTATTTGTGTTTGCATAATTTTGAATTGATAAGGAGCCATTATAATTAGAAGATGAAGGCAAAGGGCCTTGGATGGTGAATCATGAGTGTCTAATTATGTTTGCATAATTTTGAGTTTGATAGGGAGTAGTTATAATTAGAAGAAGGGAGTCTAGAGACAGTAACCCATGGAAACCAAGGTACAATCAAATTACTTGAACCTGATGTGGTTCTACTTGAAAGAAAGGGTGTTGAACCTATAATGGGGTGTTCATTTATTCAAGAAACATTGGATGGTTCATGAGATTTGATGGTGATAGTAGTAATGTGATTTATAGAAATATGTCCTACAATGCTATTATAATCATATGGCATGCTATTGTAACCTAGGTTATTAGCATGGGTGTTATGATCCTGATTATGACTCTAGCCTTGTGTTTGTTGACACTATTTTTTCCCTTGATTCTAATTATTTCTTGTTGGATAATAATTGTGTTTAGAAAATGGGTCTTTATAAATGCCCATATCTTGATTAGTGATTTCTATCATGTGTTTTACTTCAATTTCACCACTTTTGATCAAATAATCAATGAAATGTCTTAATTAAACACATCAGTAAATGCCATGTCCAATAAAATGATGAAAGTTACAAAACTCATTTACCCGATACCAATTAGGTTTGGGTTGATCTTCAGGAAATGGCCTTGGTATAGGCCACACAATTAGATTAACTGCTACAAGCTTTTGGAATATGATCTCAATAGGATCTCCCAATTTGCTGAATACTTTATATTTATTGAATTCCCTTCATGGAATAAATATTTATAAAGTGGTTGATGGATTAGGTGGAACTATTTGCACATTTGGAACTAGAGGAGCTAGCATCATTTGCACATGTCTAGATTCTGTCACTTTATTTCCCACCATGTTCTTATTTTTGATAAAACCTTTAAGTTTTTCTATAATAACAACTTTAACAAGTGATTGGGTATGATTAGATGTTTGACCTTATGAATAAATCTTGACAAGGCCTTTAGTTATGAGCACCTTCTCAATATACACACCTTTGTTTATGATTTCCTCAAATAAGTTTGCACTAATGAGTTGTAAATTATGAGCTACCTCAGGGTGTAAGTTTTATGCAAAAATATTAGCCAACTATTTATCTATATAATTATGTTGAAAGCATCTAACTAATGCTCTCCATTATTATAGATATTCTCTGAAGTTCTCCCCATCTTGTTGTTTTGCTTTGCACAAGTTGACCACAGTCAACTCATGTTCAATGTTGTATAAGAAATGGCTGATTTTTTTTTGATAAATAATTACAATATACCAGTGATCGCTTAGGTAATTTGAGGAGATAATCCAAAGCTTGTCTAGCCAAATTATATGGAACAAGCAAAGCAGATAAACAATGCTATAAGCTACCTCTTAACACAACACAAAAAAAGCTTGGATATGTTCTTCAGGGTCACCCTTACCTTTATATATGTCAAATTTGGATGGATAAAAATGGGTAGAAAGGGGATTTGGAGAATACTTAAGTTGAATAGATATGGATATATCTCATCAAACTTATATTTCTTGACTTAGTTTCCCATCTCCAGTCTTGACACTATTTCCTTCATCAAATTCCACTCCTACATGTTTGATGCATTTGTAAGTGGAATATATTTTTTTTGGGGTGTTATGTGCCATTGTTTCATTGTTTTATTATGGATATAGAACCTATGATCAATGACTTTGTTTAGATTTACTCCTTGATTTGAGTAGGTTGGCCGTTGATTCTTAGGTGGTTGATGAACATTTCCTGGAATCTACCACTATGAACTATAAGTATACTACTAGTTTTGAGGAGTATGTGATTGATTCACCAAAGGATGTGTTTCTTAGGAGGAACTTACCAAAGTGTTTTGAATAATAACCCCAATATGTGTTGAGATTTTTGTCCTTTGGTTTTGTGAAGGGACAAGAGCCTCTTGGTGATTGAAGAATGTATGTTCTGTATCTGGTGAAATATGTTGCAAGGCATCCTTAGGTTTATTTTTTATAGATCAAGTGACATGATATATCATATATGTAGGCTCAACTAGGGTATGTTTCATTTAATCTATCACATTATCTTTTTATTTATAAGTTTTATTGTTGATCAAAGTTTTAGCCAAAGAGTCTGATAAGCTGTTCTGCATACCATTGACTGATCTTCTTGATCTTGGTAGAAATATCTTGATCATTGGGATAAAAATTTATGAGTGTTTATTTTCCTTTATATAAGAAGAAATATTGGATATTGCATTGTGAGTGAGAGGTTTCTCTTTCTATTGCCCTTCTACCCTAACAAGTGTGTGCAATTTTCCATAGGGAAATCTGGTGGTAACGTAGTGCTTGATTCTATCAATCTTAGGAGGGATTCATCTTTGTATTCAAAGGGTTGATGTTCATAATAATATTATTTAGACCATCCATTTGTTGGCATATATTTGAACACAATGGAGTTATCTTGTCCATCATAAAAATGTTATTCCTCATAACTAGGGTCATAAGAGACCCCATTACAAGTATACCTTTGTGTCATGCTTAGAATATAATTTTATATGTTTTCTAAGATGTGAAATGTGTTTTGAAAATGTTAAAAGGTGTTTTTGGATTTATTTAAATAAATGACAAGGTAAAATGAGACTATAATAAAAGAAGTGGCTTAGTACCACATAATTAGTATAATGTGGTTACAAATTTACTCAACTTTGGTGGGTTGAAATCATCAAATTAGAAGAGGGTAAGATAACTTTGGAGCATAAAGTGCAGGCTAGTATAACAAACTTAGGCCAAAGATATATCAATACCATAAAATATAAATACAACTATGACGTGTTGTGACTAGAAAATTATAAGAAGGTCTTTCTAATTAGGAAGATAACAATGCAAACCAAGAAGATCAAAACATGAATTAACACAAGAACTCCTAATTATAAATCTAAAACCAAATGAGCAACACAAATCCACCACATAGTAATAGGATGCAAAATGGTCCAAGAACTTAGAATGTGAGTGAATGCAATACAATATAATGCCACAATAAGAATAAAATGATGATAAGTCTATGTTACAACCTTCAATCCAAATAGGAAATCATATCCAAGTTACTCAAACCAAGTGTAAAAGGTAAACCAATAGTACTTTGGATCAGAACTTAGAGGTGAGATTTTGAAATTAGATAAAAACGAAAGACTTTGAGATTTTTGCAAAGTGGGAAAATGTTTTGGACTCAAATGAACAACATAATAAAATTGTTATAAAATACAAACACAATGTTTTGAATAATGTTTTGAACAAGGTAAAAAGTGATTTCGATTTGGTCAGTGTAACACCTCTTTGTTCAAATAGAGTGGTGTATGACAAAGTGTTTAGTTTTTTGACATGTTTTGGATTTCACATAAATAGTTTTAAACTCAAAAAGACTAAGAAATTAAAGGATAAAATTTCAAACAAACCTAAATGTAATGTCTTAAATCCTAAAACTGACAAAGTTTCATAATATTATCAAATTCCATCTATATACATGCTATTAAGAGGATTTTAATTATCAATCCAAAAATAAATTCAAATGAAAAGTAGGGTTTTTAGCCCCCTCTTCTATCAAATTTTTTTACAATAACATGGAACTTCAAGCTACTTGCCCTTCAACAACAATATGGACAAGACAAGTGGGGTTATTCTAAAACTAAATTTTCACGTGTCTAGATGGTCCCAAGTGTGGATAACACCAGAGATGCTCACATTAATTAGATATATGTAAACCGTATTATTGTTGAAAGGTATTATCTTTTTCACAACCACTATATTTGTCAATTGCTCAGTGTAGTGTGATGTCTGAGTTGGCTCTATGGTCATTTTAGGATCACCCAAACCATATGGATTTGAGGAGGGCCCTAGAAATTTTATTTTCATGCCTTTGGACAAGGACCAAATGAAAATAATGATTGATTTTGGTCACCTAAGTTCCCTAAAGGGGATGGGGGGAGAGCATATGCGTAACACTTTTTTTTTATAAAAGAACAAATAATTTCAGTAAACAAACATGAAAATAGAACTCTTAAGAGTGTTTAGATAATGTGAGAGTTATTTTTAAGGCACCAAAATGAAGTATGAATTGATTTTCCATTTGCTTGTTATTGAAATGGAGACTAAGTGTCTTAAAACCTATAAAGAAGATGTTATAAGTCTGAAATCAAGGTGTGAATTATTAGCAAAAACTTCTAGCTTGTTGTTTTAATTTTCTATTTTATTGTGCAAGGTAATCTCACCATTCCATAGAGTGAGATTGCCATTCCACACTACATTATCACTATTACACAAGGTGATCCTACTAAAAGATAAAATAAAAGAATTAATGGTTTCATGATCTCATCATTTGACAGGGTGATATCACTGATTAATAGGGTGAACTTACTAAAGCATAAGGTGTTCTTGCCAGAATGATAAACATTGATCAAAATAAAATAATAATTCCCTATTAGTTCCTATTCTAAAGTGATCTCACCATTTCATAGGTTGATCTCACTAATACATAGAGTGATCTCATTGATCTACAATACATTCCTACCATTATACAAAGCAATCCCACCAATTAACAATGTGATATCACTGATCCTACAAAACACACAAGTAGATAAAAATTATATAAAATTTATCCCATCATTCATGGATGCATTCCCTCCATTTCATAGGGTTATCTCATTGATTTTCAAGTTTATCCCATCAACTTCCAGAGTGATCCCACCATTCTATAGATCAATTCCATTATTTGTCTCAGAAGCCACATAAATGTAAAATGAGAGAAAAAAGTGCAAAAATACCTCTAAAAAGGGTCTAAATTAAAAATTATAAGGTATAAAGACTTGTAGGAGGTGTGAGTTTCACTGGGGGCGCCAAAATGTAGATTAAGATTAGAAGATGTGTTAGTCCATGTGTTAGTCAAGAAAATATCTATAATAAAGCATATAGAAAATAAAACATCAATCGCACTCCATCATGGAGTGTTGAAAATGAATTTTAAGAGCTATTTAAAGAAGGAATACTACCAAATCTTCCAAATAATGCCCTTCTTTCCAAAAGTGGCCAAAATACATGTTTTTAACTAGATTTGGTGCTCTAAGTATTCTTCAATGATGAGTAGAATGCTCATCCATCACTTCCTAATGTACCAATGGATTAAGATCACAAGATTTGTTTGATTTATGAAAATAGGTGAAATTTTTCTATAGCAATTTCTACATAGTAAGTTTGTATATTTGAAGCTTTTTTATTTTAATCAATGGGACAACCTTGTATTTATAACTTTATGAAAAGGTTCAGGATCAACCATGACCATCCTTCTTGAGATCAATATGTGTGGCCATGGATTTATTCAATTTTAGAGGGACAAGCCATCAATATTGCCATTAATATTTGGAATAATGGGGCATTGATGAGGCATGGGAGGGCTTAATTTTGATATTTGTTCCATTAATGGCCTATTGATGACACCCCATTGATGATGTCATATGATGATAAAAATTTGAGGAATGAATTTCCAATAAATAGATTTTCAATAACTTCCATGGAATTTTTAGTTAGGATCTTGATTTAATTTAATTTGCTTAAGTGATGTTGATTAATTTTTTGCAATTATTTGGAAATATATCACATGCTTTAATTAACCTAGTCAAAAATGCCATTTTATTGAGTTGTAATTTGACTAGAGTACAATCAGAAGAAGGTATTAGTTATGTATGGAATAATATCCCAATTAGGGTATTAGGGACATGGAATAACACGTGCACATAATGTGTGCTATCGAATTAGAATAATTTAGTGGTCCAGAACATAATTTTGCATTAATAATTTGACTCGAAGTGATTTGAGAAAAGATAATAATCACATAAAATGCATTACCACATATAGGGATAAATTAGCCTAAATTGGCACCTGTGCATGACAAGTTCAAACCATTTAGCACATTTAATGATTTTTGGCTTAGATTATGCGTTGTCATATAATGTTGCTTAGATTGAAAATTCAACACAATAGTGATATGAATTAGATGTCTACAAGCATTTCCTATTCTCAGCATTTTGTTTCATAATTTATTTTCTTGCTTTCTAAATTAAACATTTTTCTTTGTCTCATGGTAATTTGATTGACTTCCCCTAGTATGCTCAAGCAATTGTCCAACCCATTGGACTTCTTATAACATGTTTAGAAGCTAAAGGATCAACATGTGAGAAAACACACCAATAAAAGGTACACTAACTTATTTACTTGTAGGATTTTGTACCATCATATTTCATATTTTTAAGAATTCAAATATGCAACAAGAAAATTTAATCATGACTAGGCTACCATATAATGCTTCAACTAGGTATATAAAGGCTACTCTCATTACTACATACAAATTTTTAGAAAGTCTTCTCACTTTCACTGGATCAAATTTACCTATCATGTTAATAATTATTTGAATAAATAACAATTAATATGGGTATAAATGGTAGGGACAATTTGGTAAAGAAATATGCTTTCGTATAGACTATCTCACTATGGTTTCTACTCTCCCTCTTCTAGAAATATTCTACAAAAGAAAAATATAATAAAATAAGGATCAAGGCATCCAAAAAAGAGTGATCTAACAAACCTAAATAAAAATTCAAAGGTAATCAAAAGTTTCAATGTATCATGCATCATGTAAGAATATAGGAGGAAAGAGAAGGAACCCATGATACCTCTATTGGGGCTATAAATGCCTATTTGGTAGTAGAGTAATCCCAAAGCTTCCCAAATTTTTAATTTTTTTTTTCAAAACTAGAATGAAACCTACAATTATCCCAAGTATCTACTAAAATCCTCATAACAAGGATAAAAGGAAATCACTTCCTCACACATATACCTAGGGTAAATGAAGAGACAAGTATGTTGTATGTGGTTGTTAGGAGTCTCTATTATGTCTAATTCAATTATTCTTTTGTGGAACAATTCATGTTTGATCTAAAAGATATTGACCAAAAGTTATGGTTTATCAAATACCTAGGAGTATTTCCTTTGTAAGTCACTATTTATTGTATTCAGCATACCCCCATTCTTATTTTTAGAATAGGGACCCAATATCTTTCTGAAAAAGTTTAGGCCTATCTTGATAGTTTTTTAAAGAGAAAGTTTTATGTATTTAACTAACCTTATTATTCAAAAAATGTAAGAACATGTTTTATTTATTTAGACTAACTTACTTATACTCTTTTCAAGTTGTGTATATATAGGTCTTAGCTCATTCTAGTCTTTGGCAAACTTGTTCGATGAACTTGTTCAGAACCATTCTTAGCGGGATTTGGTCCTTGAAACATTTGTTTGGAATCCTGTCTTCGACAATTTTCAACACTTCACACTTATATAAACCTTGACATAAATTTACTCTTTGGATTTTTTATTTATAGGTTTTGTTCAAGACAATTGTTTAGAATTTATGTTTACATATTGGGCCTCCACAACTTTATTTGTCATATATTAAAGACTTCACCATTTGCTCTTCAAGAATGAGGTTTTCACAAGTTTCACACTTCATCTCATTTTGGTCTTTAGAGATTTTGTTTAGCAAAAATTTTTAGTGAAATTACTTAGCACAAAATTGGTCTTCATAATTTGTTTGGGGCTCTTGTTTGGAACATTTATTTAGTGAAATTATTTAGAGAAAACGTTCAACATTTTGGTCTTAGGAAATTTTGTTGACAAAAGTGTTCAACTCATTTGGGTCTTTAAGGAAAGTGTTTTAAACTATTTTTCATGAGATTCATTCACACAAACACTATTTTAAAGTTATGTCTCGACTCCAGACTACTGACATCCCTTATGGCATAGTAAAATAAATTGAATGGTTTTATTAAACAATCTTGCATAGCAAACAAGGTTTCTTGTAACTGTAATATTTATAATAACTACCCAAACGATAGGGATATCGATTATAATAGTCAAAGCTACTAGGAAGCTAAAATGAATTGCATATGAGAAAATGAAATAGAAAGGTGAGAGGAGGGGATGGAGGGAATTTATTTGGATTTGGCTACAAGTTTTTCCCCAATATACTTTTCATAATTTGAAAATAGAAGTTGATTTTATAGGTTTTTAATTTTAATTATCTAAAGTCCTATTCTACAACTATAGGGAAAAAACACACTTGGAGTGCACTTGAGGCCTTGTTGAGTGCATCTATACATGCTCCTAAGGTGTCATGGGATTTGACATTTGTAATTGATGTGATAGTTTGATATGATATTTATAGGGAGTTATAAGTTAAAAACATTTAATTTTTACCTGTTGCATGTCATAAAATTTATTTTTGAAATAATATTTACCTATTATAGCCAATTATGGCTAGGTGGAGTTAACAACCAATATTTTTTCATATGCATGCTTAAGAGGAAAAATACATATGTATATCACCCTTCAGTGTGTTTTCAGGGTTGATATTATTGTCCATGTGCACATGACATAAATGTAACACTACATACTCCAATTGATGAGTAGTTGACTGTTATTATAATTAAATTGACCCTCAATTACACCATCAATGATTTTATTGCTTAGTCCTACTTTTTGAGGCCTATCAACTTCCTTATTGAGTTAATGAGAGTTGACATAGTATACAAAGTCATAAGTGGCCATCCAAGTCAAAGTTACATTTAACTAATGGTGTTAAATAATTTGAAAGTGATCTAGAGCCCAAGAGGAGACTTGGTGGATAACTTACTTAATGTGGGTTCAATAAGCTATATGCAAAAGTGATTTATTGAATGATAGAGAATATGAAATTTAAATGTGGAAAAGGAACAAGAAATAAAGAACCAAGTGACAACAAACTTAGAACTGTAATAACAACTTTGGATTATGTTGAGTTTTATATAATTTAAGAGATTAGAGGTTATTTTCAAAGACTTCCTAACTCTATTCTTCTCTATGGTTCACACAATTAGTGCTTATTTATAAATAATAAAATTGTAAATTATTATACAATGCAATAAAATGAAGCATCATGGGAAAATTACAATAGTTGGCATCAAACACTTCATAATAGATGAGTGCAAAGACATCATTGATTGCCATTACTAATAAGTTGTTGAATATATTATTAACACTATAGGGGTTGTGTGGTAACACATAAGTGGATTCACAAGGAATCACTTGGCATATAGGCACAAAACCTACTAACATAGTTGATGACATAATCATAAGGTGAGACATGTAACTATGTTGATATGTGGTATGATATACTGACCCAAATCCCTTTGGATCAGTCAGCCCTCCTTGAAGAGAAATATTACCCATTTCATGTAATTGTGGAGGAATATGTGGAAACATATTGGCAACCTACCCCTTTATGAAGCATTTTCCATGGGAAGGCACTTGACTTACTTTGACGATATAGAACATAGATATCTTATTGACATGTTTTTTTGACCTAAGCATTAATGACTTGATCTAATTATTCTAGAGAACTAAAATTTGGATTGATTTCTTGTCTACTTTAGAGTCTCCATAATATTTTAAGTATCCAACAATGGTGGAAAGTAATGTCGCAAGAATTTTCAATTGAACACTTAATACAACCCAATATAGGTTGAAAGATTGAGCTCAAAGTGTTATCTCCTACTTGATTGGTTATGGTATAAGGACCATACCAAAGTAGACAAAGATTGTGATAAGGTCTTTCCAGTCTTTCCTTTTATATGTGTACCTAGACTCAATCACCAATTTGGAAGGTGTGCAATGTCTGATGTTTGTCATGGTACTATTTTACATTTGCATGTTACAAAATGGTTTGTAGATGTTGTTGAATATGCTTAATGTGATCAATTAATTGAAAAATGGTGCCAAATTCCTTTTGAGCTAAATGAATTGTCACTATTATTCGTGTAATAAGATAAACTATGTTGATGGGTGTCAAAGGTTAAAAACCCAAACAAACATAAAAAGGGTTGTGTGTAATAGAGTTGTGTAGAGATCTATTATAGATATGATGAATGAAAGGAATAATTTCATCCTAAGTAAATTATTTCTTTGAATTTTATAATTTTACAAGATGCATGATCATCCTATTGACCACTTTCATATGCCCATTAGTTTGAGGATGGAAAGTATTAGATTTGTTCAGCTTTTTTTCTAACATAGACCAAAGTGATTTTAAGAAATGGATTATAAATTGTGTCCATATTAGATAGGGTAGTTTATGAGATTCCAAAGTGAATCTAGACATATTGAAATTACAACTAAGTTATTTCAAGTTTTGATATAGCTTTCCTACAAGGTATGAGAATTGACATATTTTTATAATCTATCAACTACTACATATATACAATCATTAATATGCTTGGTAGTAGGGTAGTCTGAGAGAAATTCCATGGAAATGGGTTACCATGGTCTCATTAGAAGTGATAAATGTGTGTACAGACCTTGGTTCTTATTGATCAGTTTTGCTATGGTACATGTGGTGCAAGCCTTGATGTATTTGGACATATTAGACCTAAGAGGTGGCTAGTAAAAATAATTTTACAACACTATGAGTCTTTCCAATCTTAAAATGTCTTGAAACCTTTGCTAAAATGAGCCTCCCATGTTAGTTTTTGTTTTTCTACCTCATGTAAAATGCACAAATGCCCAAGATGATATAGAAGTCAGTTCCTCAAATAGAATTAAGAACTAAATTGCCATAGAGAAAAATTTGATAGGTATCTAGAAAATACATGTTAGATGGATATAATTTTGACCATACATTAACTTCATGTCCACATGTGCTAATTAGTACATAAAAGAGAGTTTGAACTAGTGGTTGGCTAGATTAAAACTTTCTTTCTTCTACTTGATGTTCAAATGGAACTATTGAAGATAAGTGTTGTGCCCTAAAACACACACCTCATTTTAAGATATTTAAATAGGGACCCAATATTAATTGAACATCCTTTTGTGGTCTCCTAAAGGATAAGTCTATAATGTAGAAGTTTAAAAATCATGAATTCATGGATTTTTTTGATATTTTATAAATTTCATTAACTATCATGGTTTTTGGGTGTTTGCTTAATATAATCCATAGGTTTCATCACATTATTTACAAATAAATATAAAAGGAATAGAAGCCATACTATATTCTTTAATATTTACCTCTAGTTATCTTTAAGTGCTTATGTACATGGTCTGATTTATAATTTATATGGCTAACCAAGCTAACATGTTATGTTGTTTAGAGTTTTTATTATCTATGTTGTGTCTTTTAAACAAAATGTCTTTCATTCAAGCATTTCTTAGACTATCCTAGAATTCACCCTTGTCATGTGGCATCTTTCCACTCATCTAGAGCTCCAAGTTGAAAGTATAATTCATTCTAGCCTCCTGAAGGTGATGTCAGTAGAGCCATTTATTCAGATGATCCTGGTAAATGAAATAATGAGAGTTATCCATGTGTCACCATAGTGACCTCCTAGAGGTGATGTCAACAAAGCCATTTGTATATATGATTCTTGACAAGTATAATAGTGACAGTCATCTATGTGTCACCATCTTGACCTCTTAGAGGTGATGTCAATAGATCAATTTGTATAGATAATCCCAAGCAAATAGAGCAGTGAGATCCATCCATGCATTATCATCATACTCATCTAGAGGCCCTCGATTTATGCCCAATGTATGAAACTTAACTATTCAATAAAATAACAAGATCCTACCACTTATCACCATATCACTAACTCACAGACCAAGGGAAAGGATTACAATGAACCTTCACACTGATACGAGTGGAATAATTACATAAAGATGTGTCTTTCAAAGACATGAAAGTAAATACAAAGACACCAGGGTTAGGGTTGAAAGAGCAGAAAAGAGACATCTATCATCTCATGATGACTAAGCATCTAGGAGTAGGAGAAAGAAGCCACATGGCATTAAAAATCCATGAAAAGATAGTTTTATGAATTTAAAATGAAAATAATAACCATAAAAATCCATTGTAACCATTAATTTATACAAAATAATGAATTAATTTATTAAATTCTCAAAGTAGACATGATTAAAGTAAATTGTCTAAATCTAATTGAACACATTGGTTTTAAACATTTGACTGCACATTGTGAATCCAAAGCTCTCTTGTGACAAAATTTTTGACTTTTCTTAGAGAATATGATTTTTAAACCATAGATTCAATGGAAGCCACTGTTCGTATTCCAATTCTCTGTTCATACTCTATTATAGGGTTAAAAGAATACCCAAATAGAACATTTAATTCAGTAGCCTTAAACTATGAGTTCAATTATTAATCAGAGATTTAGGACAAGGTTGAAGAAGTCAATCCTTATAAATCAAAAGACTAGCTTTCCCTTTTCACATAGAGATGCAAGGATGACTTGCTAGAAATTAAAGTAGTTGGTCTCTATAATACAATGACCAACCTAGAGGTAATGGCCTACATCGACCTACTATATGATTTATTCCTAAATGGAAACATTGTTGGGAAGATATTGCTCTTTAGATTGAGTAAGACACCAATAACATACATTAGTGGAAATGCCTCTAAGAGGTATTATAGGCTTCCCATGCCAAACATGTCATATAAGCAAGACATGGTGAACTCATGGGTTATCAACAACAATGTCATTAACAAGTTACATGAATAGGATGGTAGCCCGAGTAACTTCACAGTCCAAGACCATACCTTTGCTATTTCCATTTCCATATTAAGACCAATGGTAAAAATTGATATGACCCTTTTAAATAGGATACATAGTTTCTAACCATTACTTATGTTAATGAGGTATTGGTCCCATTATTGGACATGATTTTGAATTTTGACAAGATTATAGCCTCGAGAGAAATCATCAATGCCAATTTAATTTATAAACTCACAAATCCTAGAAATTTATCTGATAGTAACTTCTATATGATGTCCTATGTGGTGGATATGATGACTGCAATGGTCTATTCATCATATGATGACCCTTGGAAACCATCCACTGAATACCCTAAGAATAGGGTATGTGATGAATTCAGTATTCTTCATGTGCATAGGTTCAATAAAAATATGAAAAGGATAACTGAGACCTTTTATCCCATAGTATATCAAGATATTATGGGAAGAATATGACTAGGTTGTCAGATACCATTAAAAAGACCATTCAAAAAATAGGTGACTACTAGATGTACCCAAAATGTACAATAATCAGAATTGAAGGCACACAAGCACATCCTTTGTATCTTCCAAGGATTGTGTCAGATAAGTTTTATAAGTAGGAAATTACTACTCAATTATCTGATAGTGTTGATACTAAGTTGAGAAAGGCTTAGCAAGTAACCCTCCATCTGACCTCTCTCAACATTGGTAAAATGAAATACATTAGATGGGAACATCTTTAGCCCATGGGAAAGATCAGGACATAGTATGGTTTCAAATAGGAACCTAACATATGCTAAGATCCAAATAAAAATGATAGGGGGCACCTCAAAAGGTATGAAAGGAAAATTAGGATCAATTATGGGTATTAGGTTTACAAACATGACATTATATTCATAATTGTTGAAGATGATTTTGAAGAATCCATAAAGATGCACAAGGTGAACATGTCTATGATTGTGACACAAAGAATCCAATATAATCCTACCATCACTAGGGAAGACACTAAGAGGATTTAGAAGTAGAAACAAGTTTCCCAACCTATCCATGGACCTCCTTCTCAAACATAAGAAGATGTGTAGACACAAGTTAGCCCATCTAGAGAAATTCATGCTAAACAAAGAGTGGATAATCTTCTAATTTATCCAACACATACCATTGCTATTACTTCTCCACAACACGTTGTTGAAGAAAAAAGGCTAAAAAATCCAAGTGGAGTAGATAATATATATTCTATGTTGCCTTTGCCTTCACTAACTATAACATCATGGAACTCTTCTTGCATTTTTGTCTCATGTTTTTATCAATTCTCCTCCTTTCTCACCATTATTGGAAATACACCTATCTCTTGAGTAATTTTCATCACAACCTATCATTATACCAATGGTGATTACCATTCCCAATCTATCATCATCTGCTACCACTACATTCCCTCCATCTCTCATTCCACCATCAATTGGGCTAGCCTCTATTGTCACTAAATCAATACTTACCTATACAAGGAATCCCAAGAGCCTTTCTATTTCACCCCAAAAGGTGGAAGTGAAATAAGAACAAATATAAATATTGAAGGAGAGGGAAGATAAAAGAAGAGGAATGTGAAGATCAAAACCCATCATAATCTATGACAATGAGGATGAGGATAAGAGATGGAAGTTAGAGGATGAATGGGCATTAGGTTTTAATGCTAAATAATCATGGTTTATCATTGAGATAGATGAATCAAATCAAGAGGATGAATGGCCAATTAAAAAGAGTACTCAATCAGAAGAAACTGAGCCATCCATAAATAGAGAAAATGATGTGGAAGGAGATTCAAGATATAAAATGTAGACATCTATGTAGGTGGTAGCATCAACCACACCTTTGGATTTTCCATCTCAAGTCACTCATACATCAATGGTAGCTATTTTAGTTATTTCTCCTTTAGTTTTAAGTCCTACCAATTCTCATTTTGTAATTACTTATTCTATTTTTGTAATAGCTATTGGTGTAACATATTATTTACATTCTTTGGATTCTATAAGTCAAATAACCCAACTTCAAGTTGTTGTTGTATTACCAATCTTGCCCACCACAACCCAACCTACTACTATGAAGCCTATGGCCACTACTATTATGAGTGTTGGGGTTGCATATGATTCCATTACTGATTATTTACAAAATCTAATAAGCACCCTAGTGACCTATTCTTTCTTTAGTGGAACCATCCTCAATCCCCTCTATTTCTATGCTATGTTTACTTTCACATTCAAAAAAGGGAAATGAGAAACTAAGAGGGAAATGGATGAGGGTTTGTACGTACCTGGATTGTAGACATGCGCACCAGAATTCAGACGTTGTGAGAACTCCTCTTTGGTTGTGGAGGATGACACCTGAAAGAGAAAACACTAAGACACAAAAAATGTTAGATGACAAAAGGGTGGACTACCAAGCAAGAGCTTGGTCCTAGAAGCGAAAAGGCTTCTTGGAGGATGCCAATCCACTATTAAAAATAGAATGCTGATCAAAAAGAGAAAGTGATAAATGATGAAAAATAGAAAGAAAGAACTTAAGGCAAAAGTGTACCTGTTTAAAAGCAATCTACTTTTTCACAGTCACCGATGTCAGTGGTATTACCGGCATCAGTCAGGAATGTCACAGACGTCGGTTAGACTGCCGACATCAGTAGGGGTACTAGACGAGGTCAGTCAGGGCAATAGTCAGGGACGAGTTACAGGTCTGATCTTAGTCTGCAGAATGGAGGACTGAGGCTTCATCTGAGGGTCAGGGAGGTCTATTTAGAGGTCTGGGAGATTACCTAGAGGTCTGAGGGACTTGTTTTGGGTTTGAGGGACTGATAATGTTGTCTGGGATTGGACTAAAAGGGTGACAGGGCAAAAGGAAGATGGACGGGAGACAGGGGTCTAAGAAGGCTTTTCAACCTCTCAGGGAAGGAAAAGGCAAGTGGTGGACAGTGGATAGGATAGGTAGATGAAATCAAATGATAAAATGAAATGAAACAATGAAACTCTTACCTCTTGCTTGTTGGTTGGAGAATGGAGAAACCTGTTATCAGAGCTATTGAAGAACTTGCAAATGGAGCTGTTGCTTCGAGCTACTCTGCAAGGTACCTATAGCTGCTGGGGTTACTGTATGAGAGGGAGGAGAAGAAAATATGAATGCAAAAGAGAGTCAAGAGAGTTCTATTCACGGGGGGGGGACAGAATGGTTACAGGAAATGGTCTTGAAGGCTACCGACGCCGGCAGAACCACCGACGTCGGCCGAATAATGACCGACGTCGACGGTCGAAGAATGGGGACAGAGGCTAAAATTAGCCTCTATCTGTTCTTACACACTGTCGAGTCAAGGGGCCATGGGAAAATGGTCAAGGAAGGCATAAATGGATGCAGGAGGAAGGATAAAGGAGAGATTTGGGCAATAAAGGCTAGGAGAGAGGTGGGGGAATCCAAGGTGGCAAGGGTGAGGTGGAAGAGGGGCCACTAAATAAAAATATTTAAGTTATTTTAATTTAATGAATGGAGGGGACTAAGGTAAGGGTTAAGACATAGACCAAGGGGGTTAAGGGTAAAAGACGACCAAGGTGCAGACACGTTTATGGTGTCTACATTTGCCCCTTTTTGTCTTGTTGGTTGTTCTTGACAAACTGCAAGACAAAAATAGGAGTTGGTTGCCCCAGGAATGGGATGAGGTGTTCCCCCCTCAAAGCAGGAGTTGAGGGAAGGGAACCTGAGATCGAGTGTCAATTTGATAGAGAGATGGATGGAGATGGTGAGTGAAAATGCTGTAATAGTCGTGATTGCGCGTATACCACTTCACGGGATGGTCAGGTCAAATTATCACAGGTCAAGGGTCGAGGAGTGCCAAAATTGAAATAACTGGGCCCCATCATTTAGTCATCTGTTGATTGGGTTATTCAATCTAAGCTAAAGCTCCAATGGTCATCATGTTCCAGGTATCCCAGGCTTAGGAAGTGCTCCTAGAAACATGAAAATGTCATAAGTAGTGGGGATCAATTGGCTTGCGATCCTATACATGTGAGGGTCAAAAATAGTCTGCACACAATTTTGCTAACCATTCGTGAGGTAGCATACATGCAAAAACAACCAAGGCAACATTGTCTTGGAAGTGGTCATGGTCAGAGGAGATAGGCATGATCTCCAATGGTCATTGGTCAAGGTGGATGGATGGATGAAAGGATGTGGCCGAGCTAACCTCAGAAGACTGAGTGCTGCCTACATAGCCCTTTTGGAAGGGCCTTAGGCCAATGTAGTTCTTCCAAAAAGGGAGGAATGGTTAAAGAGATGGATTGGTCTTGGTCAAAGTGGTCGATAGACTGGTCTTAGTCCAGGTTAAGGTCGAGTGATGAAGGAGAAAAGGGGTTTGTCCATCTGAGAGATGAACAAACATGATGACTGAGCTAACCTCAGAAGACGTCGTGTCATCTGAGTGCTGCCTACATAGCCCCAGTCTTAGGGCCTCAGACTAATGTAGTTCAAATTAAAGGGTCTGAGTAGTAGACAGGTGGTCAAAGTGGTCGATAGACTGGTCTTGGTCAAGGTCAAGGATTGGTTTTGGACGAGGTCAAGGTCATGGTCAAGAGGAGGAATGGTTTGCCCATCAGAGAGATGAACAAATGAGGGTGGTCGAGCTAACCCCAGAAGATGTCATGTCATTTGAGTGCTACCTACATAGCCCTGGTCATAGGGCCTTAGACTAATGTAGTTCAAACTAGTTGAGAAGATTGGTCGATGATTGGTTTGGTCATGGTTAAGGTCGAGGTCGAAGAAAAAAAGGGTTTGTCCATCAGAGAGGCAAACAAACGGGATGGCCGAGCTAACACCAGAAGATGCCATGTCAATTGAGTGCTACCTACATAGCCCTGGTCTTAGGTCCTCAGACCAATGTAGTTCAGACTAAAGGGTCCGAGTGGTAGACAGGTGGTCAAAGTGGTCGATAGACTGGTCTTGGTCAAGGTCAAGGATTGGTTTTGGATGAGGTCAAGGTCATGGTCAAGAGGAGGAATGATTTACCCATCAGAGAGATGAACAAATGAGGGTGGTCGAGCTAACCCCAGAAGACATCGTGTCATTTGAGTGCTGCCTACATAGCCCTGGTCATAGGGCCTCAGACCAATGTAGTTTGAAATAGTTTAGAAGATTGGTCGATGATTGGTTTGGTCATGGTTAAGGTCGAGGTTGAAGAAAAAAAGGGTTTGTCCATCAGAGAGATGAATAAATAGGATGGCCGAGCTAACCCCAAAAGACGCCATGTTAACTGAGTGCTACCTACATAACCCCAAAATATTTCTACACTATGTTCACTTTCACATTCAAAAAAGGGAAATGAGAAACTAAGAAGGAAATGGATGAGGGTTTGTACGTACCTAGATTGTAGACGTGCACACCAAAATTCAGACGTTGTGAGAACTCCTCTTTGGTTATGGAGGATGACACCTAAAAGAGAAAACACTAAGACACGAAAAATGTTAGATGACAAAAGGGTGGACTGCCAATCAAGAGCTTGGTCCTAGAAGCACAAAGGCTTCTTGGAGGATGCCAGTCCACTATTAAAAATAAAATGCTGATCAAAAACAAAAAGTGATAAATGATGAAAAATAGAAAGAAATAACTTAAGGCAAAAGCGTACCTGTTTAGAAGTAATCTACTTTTGCATAGTCACTGATGTCAGTGGTATTACCAGCGTCGATCAGGAATGTCACCGACGTCAGTTAGACTGCCGACGTCGGTAGGGGTACTGGATGAGGTCAGTCAGGGCAATAGTCAGGGACAAGTTATAGGTCTGGTCTTAATCTGCAAAATGGACTGAGGCTTTGTCTAAGGGTTAGGGAGGTCTATTTAGAGGTCTGTGAGATTACCTGGAGGTTTGAGGGACTTGTTTTGGGTCTAAGGGATTGAGAATGTTGTCTGGGACTAGACTGAAAGGGTGACAGGGCAAAAGGAAGATGGAGGGGAGACAGGGGTCTGATAAGGCTTTTCAACCTCTCAGGGAAGGACAAGGCAAGTGGTGGACAGTGGATAGGATAGGTAGATGAAATCAAATGATAAAATGAAATGAAACAATGAAACTCTTACCTCTTGCTTGCTGGTTGGAGAATGGAGAAACCTATTGTCAGAGTTATTGAAGAACCTGCAAATGGAGCTACTCTGCAAGGTACCTGTAGCTGTTGGGGTTGCTGTATGAGAGGGAGGAGAAGAAAATATGAATGTAAAGGAGCGTCAAGAGAGTTCTATTCACGGGGGGGGTAGAATGGTTACAAGAAATGGTCTTGAAGGCTGTCGATGTCGGCAGAATTGTTGACGTCGGCCGAATAATGACCGACATTGGCAGTCAAAGAATGGGGACAGAGGCTAAAATTAGCCTCTATCCATTCTTGCACACTACCGGGTCAAGGGGCCATGGGAAAATTGTCGAGGAAGGCATAAATGGACGTGGGAGGAAGGATAAAGGAGAGATTTGGGCAATAAAGGCTAGGAGAGAGGTGGGGGGATCCAAGGAGGGGATCCAAGGTGGCAAGGGTGAGGTGGAAGAGGGGCCACTAAATCAAAATATTTAAGTTATTATAATTTAATGAATGGAGGGGACTAAGGTAAGGGTTAGGACATAGACCAAGGGGGTTAAGGGTAAAAGATGACCAAGGTGCAGACACATTTCTGGTGTTTACATTTACCCCTTTTTGTCTTGTTGGTTGTTCTTCACGAACTGCAGGACAAAAATAGGAGTTGGTTGCCCTAGGAATGGGATGAGGTGTTCCCCCCTCAAACCAAGAGTTTAGGGAAGGGAACCTGAGATTGAGTGTCGATTTGACAGAGAGATGGATGGAGATGGTGAGTGAAAATGCTACAATAGTCGTGATTGCACGTATACCACTTCACAGGATGGTCAGGTCAAATTATCGTAGGTTGAGGGTCAAGGAGTGCCAAAATTGAAATAACTTGGCCCCAGTGTTTAGTCGTTTGCTGATTGGGTTATTTAATCTAAGCTGAAGCTTCAATGGTCATCATTTTCTAGGTATCTTGGGCTCAAGAAGTGCTCTCAGAAACACGAAAATGTCACAAGTAGTGAGGATCAACCGGCTTGCGATCCTATACTTGTGAGGGTCAAAAATAGTCTGCGCACAATTTTGCTAACCATTCGTGGGGTAGCATACATGCAAAAACAACTAAGGCAACATTGTCTCGAATGTGGTCATGGTCGGAGGAGATAGGCATGATCTCCAATTGTCGTTGGTCAAGGTGGATGGATGGACAAAAGGATGCGGCCGAGCTAACCTCAGAAGACTGAGTGCTGCCTACATAGCCCTTATGGAAGGGCCTCAGGCCAATGTAGTTCTCCCAAAAAGGGAGGAATGGTCGAGGAGATGGATTGGTCTTAGTCAAAGAGGTCAATAGACTGGTCTTAGTCCAGGTTAAGGTCGAGTGATGAAGGAGAAAAGGGGTTTGTCCATTTGAGAGATGAACAAACGAGATGGCCGAGCTAACCTCAGAAGACGTCGTGTCATCTGAGTGTTGCCTACATAGCCCTGATCTTAGGGCCTCAGACCAATGTAGTTCAAACTAAAGGGTTTGAGTGGTAGACAGGTGGTCAAAGTGGTCGATAGACTGGTCTTGGTCAAGGTCAAGGATTGGTTTTGGACGAGGTCAAGGTCATGGTCAAGAGGAGGAATGGTTTGCCCATCAGAGAGATAAACAAATGAGGGTGGTTGAGCTAACCCCAAAAGACGTCATGTCATCTGAGTGCTACCTACATAGCCTGGGTCATAGGGGCTCAAACCAATGTAGTTCGAACTAGTTAAGAAGATTGGTCGATGATTGGTTTGGTCATGGTTAAGGTCGAGGTCAAAGAAAAAAAGGGTTTGTCCATCAGAGAGATAAACAAACGGGATGGCCGAGCTAACCCCATAAGACGTCATGTCATCTGAGTGCTACCTACATAGCCCTGGTCATAGGGCCTCAGACCAATGAAGTTCAGACTGAAGGGTTCGAGTGGTAGACAGGTGGTCAAAGTGGTCGATAGACTGGTCTTGGTCAAGGTCAAGGATTGGTTTTGGACGAGGTCAAGGTCATGGTCAAGAGGATGAATGGTTTGCCCATCAGAGAGATGAACAAATGAGGGCGGTCGAGCTAACCCCAGAAGACATCGTGTCATCTGAGTGCTGCCTACATAGCCCTGGTCATAGGGCCTCAGACCAATGTAGTTCGAACTAGTTGAGAAGATTGGTCGATGATTGGTTTGGTCATGGTTAAGGTCGAGGTCGAAGAAAAAAAGGGTTTGTCCATCAGAGAGACGAACAAACGGGATGGCCGAGCTAACCCCAAAAGATGCTATGTCAACTGAGTGCTGCCTACATAACCCCAAAATGTTTCTACATTATGTTCGCTTTCACATTCAAAAAATGGAAATGAGAAACTAAGAAGGAAATGGATGAGGGTTTGTATGTACCTAGATTGTAGACGTGCGCACTAGAATTTAGACGTTGTGAGAACTCCTCTTTGGTTATGGAGGATGACACCTGAAAGAGAAAACACTAAGACACGAAAAATGTTAGATGACAAAAGGGTGGACTGCCAAGCAAGAGCTTGGTCCTAGAAGCGTAAAGGCTTCTTAGAGGATGCCAGTCCACTGTTAAAAATAGAATGCTGATCAAAATCAAAAAGTGATAAATGATGAAAATAGAAAGAAAGAACTTAAGGCAAAAGTGTACCTATTTAAAAGTAATCTACTTTTGCACAGTCACTAATGTCAGTGGTATTACCAGCATCGGTCAGGAATGTCACCAACATCGGTTAGACTGCCGACGTCGGTAGGGGTACTGGACGAGGTCGGTCAGGGCAATAGTCAGGGATGAGTTACAGGTCTGGTCTTGGTCTGCAAAATGGACTAAGGCTTCATCTGAGGGTCAGGGAGGTCTATTTAGAGGTGTGTGAGATTACCTAGAGGTCTGAGGGACTTATTTTGGGTCTGAGGGACTGAGAATGTTGTCTGGGACTGGACTGAAAGGGTGACAGGGCAAAAGGAAGATGGATGGGAGATAGGGGTCTGAGAAGGCTTTTCAGCTTCTAAGGGAAGGATAAGGCAAGTGGTGGACAGTGGATAGGATAGGTAGATGAAATCAAATGATAAAATGAAATGAAACAATGAAACTCTTACCTCTTGCTTGCTGGTTGGAGAATGGAGAAACCTGTTGTCGGAGCTGTTGAAGAACCTACAAATGGAGCTGTTGCTTAGAGCTGCTCTACAAGGTACCTATAGCTGTTGGGCTTGTTGTATGAGAGGGAGGAGAAGAAAATATGAATGCAAAGGAGCGTCAAGAGAGTTCTATTTGCAGGGGGGCATAATGGTTGCAAGAAATGGTCTTGAAGGCTGTCGACGCCGGCAGAACCGTCGACGTTGGCCGAATAATGACCGACATCAGCGGCCAAAGAATGGGGACAGAGGCTAAAATTAGCCTCTATCCATTCTTGCATGCTTTCGGGTCAAGGGGCCATGGGAAAATGGTCGAGAAAGGCATAAATGGACGCAGGAGGAAGGATAAAGGAGAGATTTGGGCAATAAAGGCTAGGAGAGAGGTGGGGGGATCCAAGGTGGTAAGGGTGAGGTGGAAGAGAGGCCACTAAATCAAAATATTTAAGTTATTTTAATTTAATGAATGGAGGGGACTAAGGTAAGGGTTAGGACATAGACCAAGGGGGTTAAGGGTAAAAGACAACCAAGGTGCAAACACGTTTCTAGTGTCTACATTTGCCCCTTTTTGTCTTGTTGGTTATTCTTGACGAACTGCAAGACAAAAATAGGAGTTGGTTGCCCCAGGAATGGGATGAGGTGTTCCCCCCTCAAAGTAGGAGTCGAGGGAAGGGAACCTAAGATCGAGTGTCGATTTGATAGAGAGATGGATGGAGATGGTGAGTGAAAACACTACAATAGTTGTGATTGCACGTATACCACTTCATGAGATGGTCAGGTTAAATTGTCATAGGTCGAGGGTCAAGGAGTGCCAAAATTGAAATAACTGAGCCCTAGCATTTAGTCATCTGTTGATTGGGTTATTCAATCTAAGCTGAAGCTCCAATGGTCATCGTGTTTCAGGTATCTCGGGCTCAGGAAGTGCTCCCAGAAACATGAAAATGTCACAAGTAGTGGGGATCAACCAGCTTGTGATCCTATACTTGTGAGGGTCAAAAATAGTCTGCGCACAATTTGGCTAACCATTCGTGGGGTAGCATACATGCAAAAATAACCAAGGCAACATTGTCTTGAAAGTGGTCATGGTCGGAGGAGATAGGCATGATCTCCAATGGTCATTGGTCAAGGTGGATGGATGGATGAAAGGATGCGGCCGAGCTAACCTCAGAAGACTAAGTGCTGCCTACATAGCCCTTGTGGAAGGGCCTTAGGCCAATGTAGTTCTCCCAAAAAGGGAGTAATGGTTGAAGACATGGATTGGTCTTGGTCAAAGTGGTCGATAGACTGGTCTTAGTCCAGGTTAAGGTTGAGTGATGAAGGAGAAAAGGGGTTTGTCCATCTGAGAGATGAACAAATGGGATGGCCGAGCTAACCTCAGAAGACATGGTGTCATCTGAGTGCTGCCTACATAGCCCCGGTCTTAGGGCCTCAGACCAATGTAGTTTAGATTGAAGGGTCCGAGTGGTAGATAGGTGGTCAAAGTGGTTGGTAGACTGGTCTTGGTCAAGGTCAAGGATTGGTTTTGGATGAGGTCAAGGTCATGGTCAAGAGGAGGAATGGTTTTCCCATCAGAGAGATGAACAAACGAGGGTGGTCGAGCTAACCCTAGAAGATGTCGTGTCATCTGAGTGCTACCTACAAAGCCCCAGTCATAGGGTCTCAGACCAATATAGTTTGAACTAGTTGAGAATATTGGTCGATGATTGGTTTGGTCATGGTTAATGTTGAGGTCAAAGAAAAAAAGGGTTTGTCCATTAGGGAGATGAACAAATGGGATGGCCGAGCTAACCCCAAAAGATGCCATGTCAACTGAGTGCTACCTACATAGCCGCGGTCTTAGGGCCTCAGACCAATGTAGGTCAGATTGAAGGGTCTGAGTGGTAGACAGGTGGTCAAAGTGGTTGATAGACTGGTCTTGGTCAAGGTCAAGGATTGGTTTTGGATGAGGTCAAGGTCATGGTCAAGAGGAGGAATGGTTTGCCCATCAGAGAGATGAACAAATGAGGGTGGTCGAGCTAACCCTAGAAGATGTCATGTCATCTGAGTGCTACCTACATAGCCTCGGTCATAGGGCCTCAGACCAATGTAGTTCGAACTAGTTGAGAAGATTGGTTGATGATTTGTTTGGTCATGGATAAGGTCGAGGTCAAAAAAAAAGGGTTTGTCCATCAGAGAGATGAATAAAAGGGATGGCCGAGCTAACCCCAGAAGATGCCATGTCAACTGAGTGCTGCCTACATAACCCCAGAATGTTTCTATGCTATGTTCGCTTTCACATTCAAAAAAGGGAAATGAGAAACTAAGAAGGAAATGGATGAGGGTTTGTACGTACCCAAATTATAGACGTGCACACCAGAATTCAGACATTGTGAGAACTCCTCTTTAGTTATGGAGGATGACACCTGAAAGTGAAAACACTAAGACACGAAAAAGGTTAGATGACAAAAGGGTGGACTGCCAAGCAAGAGCTTGGTCCTAGAAGCACAAAGGCTTCTTGGAGGATGCCAGTCCACTATTAAAAATAGAATGCTAATCAGAAATAGAAAATGATAAATGATGAAAAATAAAAAGAAAGAACTTAAGGCAAAAGCGTACCTGTTTAGAAGCAATCTGCTTTTGCATAGTCACCGACGTTGATGGTATTATCGGTGTCGATCAAGAATGTCACTGACATCAGTTAGACTGTCGATGTCGCTAGGGGTACTTGACGAGGTCGGTCAGGGCAATAGTCAGGGATGAGTTACAGGTCTGGTCTTGGTCTACAAAATGGACTGAGGCTTCATCTGAGGGCCAGGGAGGTCTATTTAGAGGTTTGTGAGATTACCTGGAGGTCTGAGGGACTTGTTTTGGGTCTGAGGGACTGAGAATGTTGTCTGGGACTCGACTGAAAGGGTGACAGGGCAAAAAGAAGATGGACGAGAGATAGGGGTCTGAGAAGGCTTTTCAGCCTCTAAGGGAAGGACAAGGCAAGTGGTGGATAGTGGATAGGATAGGTAAATGAAATCAAATGATAAAATGAAATGAAATAATGAAACTCTTACCTCTTGCTTGCTGGTTGGAGAATGGAGAAACCTGTTGTTAGAGTTGTTGAAGAACCTGCGAATGGAGCTGTTGCTTGGAGCTGCTCTGCAAGGTACCTGTAGCTGCTGGTGTTGCTATATGAGAGGGAGGAGAAGAAAATATGAATGCAAAGGAGCATCAAGAGAGTTTTATTCACGGGGGGGGGCAGAATGGTTGCAAGAAATGGTCTTGAGAGCTAATGACGTCGGCATAACCGTTGATGTCAGCCAAAAAATGACCGATGTCGGCAGTCGAAGAATGGGGAAAGAGGCTAAAATTAGCCTCTATCCATTCTTTCACATTGCCGAGTTAAGGGGCCATGGGAAAATGGTCGAGGAAGGCATAAATGGATGGGAGAGGAAGGATAAAGGAGAGATTTGGGCAATAAAGGCTAGGAGAGAGGTGGGGGGATCCAAGGTGGCAAGGGTGAGGTGGAAGAGGGGCCACTAAATCAAAATATTTAAGTTATTTTAATTTAATGAATGGAGGGGACTAAGGTAAGGGTTAGGACATAGACCAAGGGGGTTAAGGGTAAAAGACGACCAAGGTGCAGACACGTTTTTGGTGTCTACATTTACCCCTTTTTGTCTTGTTGGTTGTTCTTGATGAATTGTAAGACAAAAATAGGAGTTGGTTGCCCTAGGAATGGGATGAGGTGTTCCCCCCTCAAAGTAGGAGTCAAGGGAAGGAAACCTAAGGTCGAGTGTCAATTTAACAGAGAGATGGATGGAGATGGTGAGTGAAAATGCTACAATAGTTGTGATTGCACGTATACCACTTCACGAGATGGTCAGGTCAAATTATCGCAGGTCGAGGGTCAAGAAGTGCCAAAATTGAAATAACTGGGCCCCAACATTTAGTTGTCTGCTGATTGGGTTATTCAATCTAAGCTAAAGCTCCAATGGTCATCGTGTTCTAGGTATCCTGGGCTCAGGAAGTGTTCTCGAAAACACGAAAATGTCACAAGTAGTGGGGATCAATCGACTTACGATCCTATACTTGTGAGGGTCAAAAATAGTCTGCACACAATTTTGCTAACCATTCATGGGGTAGCATACATGCAAAAACAACCAAGGCAACATTGTTTTGGAAGTGGTCATGGTCGGAGGAGATAGGCATGATCTCCAATGGTCATTGGTCAAGGTGGATGGATGGACGAAAGGATGCGGCTGAGCTAACCTCAGAAGACTAAGTGTTGCCTACATAACCCTTGAGGAAGGGCCTCAGGCCAATGTAGTTCTCTCAAAAAGGGAGGAATGGTCGAAGAGATGGATTGGTCTTGGTCAAATTGGTCGATAGACTAGTCTTAGTCCAGGTTAAGGTCGCATGATGAAGGAGAAAAGGGGTTTGTCCATCTGAGAGATGAACAAACGGGATGGCCGAGCTAACCTCAAAAGACGTTGTGTCATCTAAGTGCTACCTACATAGCCCCAGTCTTAGGGCCTCAGACCAATGTAGTTCAGACTAAAGGGTTCGAGTGGTAGACAAGTGGTCAAAGTGGTCGATAGACTGGTCTTGGTCAAGGTCAAGGATTGGTTTTAGATGAGGTCAAGGTCATGGTCAAGAGGAGGAATGGTTTGCCCATCAGAGAGATGAACAAATGAGGGTGGTCGAGCTAACCCTAAAAGACGTCGTGTCATCTGAGTGCTACCTACATAGCCCCGATCATAGGGCCTCAGACCAATGTAGTTTGAACTAGTTGAGAAGATTGGTCGATGATTGGTTTGGTCATGGTTAAGGTCGAGGTCGAAGAAAAAAAGGGTTTGTCCATCAGAGAGATGAACAAACAGAATGGTTGAGCTAACCCCAGAAGACGCCATGTCAACTGAGTGCTGCCTACATAGCCCCGGTCTTAGGGCCTCAGACTAATGTAGTTCAGACAAAGAGGTAAAATGGTCGATGATGGGTTTGGTCATGTGTCGAAATGATGAAGAGAAAAAGATGTTGCAGCCTTTTCCTAATGGTGTATTCTGTAACATTGGTTGAGGGGTCTTTCATCCCTAGCAATTTTTCATATTCGTGATGGATGTATGCTAAAAATAAATTGAGGTCTATTTATGCTTCAGCAAGTATTGGTTTATGCTTAACATAAATTGTGTCTAGTCAATAGTTTCCATGTGTATTGGTATCCATAGAAACTAGTGAAAGGGATGAGGACGATGTATGATGTATGTTGTTGGTCTAAAAAAAGAGGTTGAGTTGAGCTGGTTGGGTAGAAAAAGGTTTGGTTGAATGTGACCAAAGTGTGAAAGAAGTGAAAGGCATATTCACCCTTTCATTGACAAGGACTAGAATGACAGCATAGATAGGAGTTGTTAGAACCAAGAGCCCCATTCATGCATTGTGTCATTGACCATGAGTGTGTTAAAGCGGTAATCGAATCACTTTGACATTAAAGTGAGCTCAAAGTCCCCTGAACAGGTGTTATGATAGGAGGAGGATAGGGTAACCCATTTTAAGAGCAGGGATAACCTTGCCCCTTTTGTATAAGAGACCCTGAGGCAAGTATAAGCCAAGTCCATGACTCATTTTTTTTTTTTTTTTTGGTGCAGACTGATTGATGCGAGAAGTCTACATAGAGATGTCATTTTGCTTGGTGGTCATTTGTGAAGCTGATCGATGCGGGAAGCTTCTAAGAAAGGTGCTGTTTGTAGAAATATTTAGTCATAGCCATCCTTCGAGGGAGTGGTCTATATTTTTGCTTTATATAAGTTTGAATAGCTGTCCTTTGAGGGAGCAGTCTATTAGCTACAACAATGATAGTACAGTTATCCTTCGAGGGAGCAGTCTACTTTTTGATTTGATTTGGTGACTGTTTTGACATCTTGATTTTTTTTTGACAGAATTTGTGAGTCATGGACAAGACTATAGAAGTTCAGGGACTCCCTTTTATTAGGACAAAGCATCCATACTGTATAAAAGGGTTATATGGGATTTGTTAAGGGGATTAGGGTTGAAGGAATGAGTATTAAGAGGAGAGGATTGCTCAAGGGATGAGCTCAAGTTAAATTTCAAGTGGACGAGTACTTGACTAACAATAGAAAGGTCACAGATGCAACGCATTAAGAAGCTCAGGTTCTGGCCGTTCGTCGAGAGAGGACAGACGATAAGTCCCTGACCCATACTTGTGCGTGATGATGAAAGGTCCAAGCCAATTAGGGGCAAATTTGCCTCGTTTACTTCGCTCCATATTGGTGACATGCTGGTTTTCTTTGAGGATGAGGTCTCTGATGTTGAAATCTCATTCTCACAGATTTTTGTCATAGGCTCACTTGATGCGATTTTGATAGACATGGAGATGGTTGAGGGCAGCAAGATGACGCTCATCAAGTAACTCAAGTTGAGCTAAGCGATCTTGATGAAAGTCATCATTGGAGAGAATGTCATGCAGAGAGATGTGGAGAGATGGGATCTGTACTTCGAGAGGTAGGACAGCCTCTGTTCTATACACTAGAGAGAAAGGGGTAACACCCGTGGAGGTTTGGATGCTAGTGCGGTAGGCCCAAAAAGCGAAGGAAATATGAATGTGCCAGTCCCTTCCTGTGTCATTGACCACCTTCATGAGAATTTTAGTTAGAATTTTGTTGGAAGCCTTGGCCTACCCATTTGCTTATGGGTAGTAAGGTGAAGAAAAGCTTAGTTTGATGCCAAATGAGTCATAGAGTTTTTGGACGGTCTTGTTTTTGAAGGACTTGCTGTTGTCGGTGATGATTTTATGAGGGACATTGAAGCGGTGGATGATGTGGCTATTGATGAAGTCGACAATCTTGTTAGCTTTTGTGGAGATGAGAGGAATGGCTTCCACCCACTTGGTGAAATATTTAGTGGCGGTGATGATGGACTGATGACGAAGAGACAAGTGAGGGTTAATCTCATCGATGAGATCTAAGCCCCACTAAGAAAAAGGCCAGAAATCCTGAGTAACTTGTAAGGCATGGCTAGGGAGATGAAGCAAGTTAGAATGCTTCTGACACTTGATGCAATGCCAAACATAGTCCGCTATAGTCTTGATGAAGAGTGGGCCAATAATAGCCCAGACGAAGGATGTGCTTGGCAACTGAATTCCCATTGAAGTGTCTGCCACAAATCCCATCGTGGACTTGCTTAATGGCATGAGATGCTTTAGTGGAGGTGAGACAGCGAAGAAGGAGGCCGTCAAAGCCTCGCTTATAGAGAAGACCCCCTAGCATGGTGTAGTGAGCTGTGCGTTTGATGAAAGCCCAATGCGCATTGCTAGAGAGATGGGGAGGAATGACAGAATGAGATAAGTAGTCCACAAGTTGGTTATACCAATCATCTCGTGGACTAGTATCTATGGTGTTGAGGTAGTTGATGTTAGGAGAAATGTATGAAGGCAATGGCACATGATGCACCGTGACAAAAATTCTAGATGAAGACGATGAAGATGGGATATGCGAGGTGAGAGAAGCCATGGTGCCAGCAAACTTGTTCATGGAATGCGAAATAGTCTGCAAAAGGTAATGGTCGAAAGAGGTGAGGAGAGTGTCAACATGGTTTTTGTACCTTTGCAAAATTTCATTTTTATAGAGGTATAAACCATTGACTTGATTGACGATGAGCTGTGAGTTGCTGAAGATGTTGATGGTCTTGATGTTGAGAGAAAGGGCGGTCTAAAGTCCCAAAATTAAGGCCTCGTATTCAGCCATATTATTGGTACAATCAAAGTTGAGCTTGAAAGATAGAGGCATGGGCTCACCTTCGAGTGGGATGAGAATGACTCCCGCACCCCCACCGAGTTGACATTTAGAGCCATCGAAGAACATGGTCATTTGATAGACGGTGTCATCGGTGGAAAGCGCAGCGATAGATTCGTCAGGAAACTCTCACTGTGAAGGTTGATTGTCAGGAAGAGGGGCATCTACCAGTTGGTCAATGATAGTTTGCCCCTTAATAGATTTCTACTGGATGAATTTGAGGTCGAATTCTACAAGCAGCATGAGCCACCGAGCCATACGTTGATTTTGATATGGCTTGGAGTGCATATACTTGAGAGGGTCAGTGTGAGTGATGACAAAAGTTTTGTGGTTGAGAAGATAGTGGCAGAGCTTGGTAGCGGTAAAGGCTAACGCCAAATAGAGTTTCTCGGTATGAGTATATCGAGTTTTATAGTCGACCAGTGTTCGGATGATATAGTAGGCCGCCTGCTCACAGTGATGCTCATCTCGGTGCGTGCTCATGGCACCTAACGAATGGTTGGTGGCAGAGATATAAAGGTAGAAGGGTTGGTCATCTTTAGGTGGAATGAGGACTGGTGGATAGACCAGATAGCATTTGAGGGCTTTAAAAGCCTCTTGATAGTCCTTATCCCATTTAAAGGAGACGTCCTTCTTAAGGAGATGATGAAAAGATTGGCAGCGGTCAGAAAGCTGCGAGATGAAGTGGCGAATGGACTGGAGCTTCCCTTGTAGACTGTGAAGCTGCTTGAGATTGGTCAGAGGCAGCATCTTGAGGATAACACGGATCTTGGTGGGATCTATCTCGATGCCACAGAAGGAAATGATGAAGCCGAGGAGCTTGCCTGAGAGGACCCCAAAGACGCATTTCTTGGGGTTAAGGTAGACATTATATTGAAGAAGGCAAGAGAAGATGATCTTGAGGATGGTCAAATGGTCACAACGAAGCTTGGACTTGCTGAGTAGGTCATCCACATAGTCCTCCATGATTTTGTGGAGGAGATCATAGAAAATGTAAGTCATGGCATGCTGATATGTGGCGCCTACATTCTTCAAGCTGAAAGGCATGACCCGATAGTAGAAAGTCCCCCATGGGGTGATAAAGGTAGTCTTGTGCTAGTCTTCTGGTGCAATCAAGATCTCGTTGTATCCTAAAAACCCATCCATGAGAGATAACATCTCATAGCCGGCCGTGAGATCAATAAGCTGGTCAATGTTAGGAAGAGGGAAGTCGTCTTTGGGATAGTATAGGTTGAGGTCACGATAGTCTATGCAGATCTAGATCCCCTCAGTTGCTTTGGTGACTGGGATGATGTTAGAGACCCACTGCGGATAATCGATGGGTTGGATGAAGGAGACAGAGAGAAGGCGTTAAAGCTCCTCTTTGACAAGGAGCACAATGCGAGGATGCATCTTTTGAAGCTTTTGCCTAACAGGTTTAGCCTCTGGTTTGGTGACAATGTTATGGGTAGCAATGGTTGGGTCGATGCCAGGCATGTCATTGTAAGTCCAGGCAAAGGCCTTGCTATGGTCTGAGAGGAACTAGGTGTAGTCAAGCTGCTCTTGAACGTCTAAAGATTGGCTAATCTTTAAGACATGAGAAACATCAGAAGAAGGGAGGTTGATGTCAATGGTTGATTCATTTAACATAACTTGGGTCTTAGAAGGGAGGGAGCAATGGATGAAAGAGTCATCAGCGCCCATGTAGGATAGAATGGCATCATCGTCTATGCAGTGAACAGTGTGAATGATCACTGACTCATCCTCTATCATGCTGGGATAAATGAGAGGGAGAGACCTAGACACCCCATTTAGCTGATAGGTCAGGGGTTCCAGGCGAATGGTGTTTATGGAAAAAAATTTTAGGAGGGATGGAAACCACTGACTCCGTAGGTGAAGGAGGAGGGATGGGTGAGCCTGGAGGAGATTGGTCAATGGTTGGCTTAGGGCAAAGGTCTGAAGAGGCCTGAGTGGGGTCATGGTATCCTAGGCCGTATTGTTTCTTGGCATCATCATCATTGAGAGGCTTGATAGGCTGATGGGAGCCTTGCTCATAGCGTTTGAAACCAAAACCCTTCCATGCACACCTATAAAGGTAAGTGTGTGCAAAGGTGGGGTTGCCAAGAAATGAGAAGTCTGATGTGAATGGTTGGGGTGAAAAGAGAGGGTTTCCATCAGTAGGAGCTTGATTGAGCCCCCCATAGACAAAATTGGTTTGGAGGTGAGGAGGACCATAAGGCACGACCATCCCAATCTGATGGTCGTAACTGGGGCTGTGGTGAAGGCGTCCATACTCTTACAGAGTTTGGAACATGTCTAAGGTTAGCAAGTGATATTCCCCAAGTGAAAGTCATTGGAAGATGTCTTCCATGGCGTCTTTGGTCGTCGCTTGAAGAGGAGGGGTGAGGGCGACCGCCGATTGCGAACTGGTTGAAGCTTCCGTGGATGGGGGTGGTGCCGAGGTTGATGGCTTAATAGGAATGAGGACATCATTGGGATGGTAGGTTGTGTTACAAGTCTTGAAGGGTGATGGGTCAGTGGGAATGGTGTGGACTTGCCCGTCATGCTCAAATTTCACACAACGGTGCAGGGTGGAGGGGACACAGGCCATGGCACAGATCCAGGGTCAGCCCAGCAACATGTATTGAAACTCTCCTTCGATGATATAGAAGAGCTCTAAGAATGTGCGTGGACCAACACGAATGTGAAGGATGACTGTGCCAATGGTCGTGGTAGTGGTGTCATTGAAGGAGCACAAGATTGCGTCAGTTTTGGACACACAATTCTTGGGAAGAGCTAATTGATTAAAGGCATGGGTGGAGATAATGTTGATGCTGGCACCTCCGTCAATCATAACGCATTTAATGTGTTTCCGATCAACATAGGCAGTGATGAAGAGGGTAGCATCTTGATCTTTCATGTTGGATGTGGGAATCTCAGAATTGCTGAATGTGATGGAGGCAACAGGAGATAAAGAGTGGACGAGGGCAGCGAGTGGTTGGGGGTCCTCAAGTTGGACCTCCACTACTTGAAGGGCTCTGATGAGAGCTTGATGATGCTGGGGCGAGATTTGGATGAGGTCATAAAGGGACATCTTCACAGGCGTTTGGTGAAGCTGTTTCAATAGGGAGTCATGAATCGGCCTGGAAGAGGAAGAAGAAGAAGGCTAAGGTACGCCAAGGATAGAAATTTTAGGCTTAGGCGCTAGAGGTGGTTTGATGAAAAGGTAGGTCCAAAGAATGGTAGCTTTTTCTTTCACCTTGTCCTTTTGTGTCCTAGTGGTTATATGGATGGCATTGATTTCAAAGATAGGAGGTGAAGAAGGGGTCATGGCCTGCTGGTGAGATATTGATGTGGTTAAAGAGGTTGGAGGGCTATGAGAAGGTGTCGAGGGTTGGTCAAGGGTGTCCTCAAGGAGAAGAGTGTCCTTCTCCATATAGCGGTGAATGATGGCCTTAAGGGCACAACAAGTCTTGGTATCGTGTCTTGGCGTATGATGGTATAAGCAAATCTTCGTGTTGTTGAACTAGGAGGGCTTAGACCCAAGAGGTTGGAAAGGCTTGATGGGTGGAAGGGTTATGCTGGAAGTCTACAAAAGTTAGTGCAATATCAAGACTATGAGCCCACTAAAGGGTCCATGCTAGTTGATGTGTGTGATGCTGGTGACTTTTACTTAAGCAGAGTTGGAGGAGGTTTTTGTACAATCTTTTGGGTTGATGGTGTGGTGACAGGCGGAGATGGCACTTTCTTCATGAGAGGTACAACCTTTTTAGGAGAGGGTAGGCTAGAGGTAGGCAAAGGGAGCAAAGGAGGCAACTGGTTTTGATTAGAGGTCGAAGTGGGAAGGACTCTGGTTAGGGTCAAAGGATGGGGGCCCAAAATGGAAGGTAATGGTGATGGGGGAGGAGGCGTTCGCTTCTATGGTCTGGCAGTCTTCTTCGACTTGGTTAGAAGACTACTATTGGTTGAGGTCTGGTCTAAGTCCACCTTCACTTGCGGGTGAGTGAGGGTAGAGACAGGTTGAACTCCAAGCGACTTGATAGGTTTAGATGGGGTAGATGCAGGTTTTGGTCTTGATGGGGTTGGTTGAGGTTTAGAAGCGAGGGTTTGGTCTTTGTTGAGAGTCTTGGGAGATTCTGCCTTGGGAGGATCAGTAGCATGAGATGAGAGGGCACGGGCATGTTGAAGAGCTTTAAGATGCTCCCACAATCCCTGATGGTCCACTTTCCTTGAAGGGAGAAGTCTGATTTTCTCCACTAGTTGAGAAAATGGTTGAGAAGATGTTGGATGAGGTTTGGGTCCTTGAGAAGATGTTGACGGTTGTGGGGCCGAAGATAAGATGGGTGTAGCAATTTTGGACCCATGGCATGATGAAGTGACAGATTCATCCTTGGTTGGAGATGAAGGAGAGGCAGGTTATTCCCTGGGTGGAGAAGAAACCAGAGAATGAGGCTCCTCAAGCAGGTAAAGGGCAGGGATGATGGTGCCCTCCACTTGCGATCAAGGAGTAGGAAGGGTCGGGTCCTCCATAGGCAGCAGGAAGGAGGATGGTGAGACCGGTTGTGCCGGTAAGGTCGAGGCATCCTCCAAGATGAGAGAGGTTGACGGAGAACTAACCGAGGAAAGAGGTTCATCCACACGTGATGGACTGATAGATGGACTAACCTCTTGAGGTTGGTCGGGGATGAAGGGCGAGACCATATTGACTGTTTGAATGTTGTGTTCATGAGTGTCCTCAATCAAGGTCTGGACATTGTTTTGGGTCGATGGATGATTGGGGAATGGTTGCTTGAAGATGTCGATGGCCTAATTAGGGGGTGCATTGGGATTGTCTAGGACAAGGTCACCCTTTTCAAACATGTCTTGGATTATGTTTTTAAGGGTTTTGCAATTTCCCGTGTCATGTCCTTTAACACGATGGTAGTTACAGAAGTCATTTTCCCTATACCACGTAGGGATGGCATGTGAGGGACCAAATTGTGGAGGTGGTCAGATCTGGGGGAGATTGAGAACTCCCTGTCTAACAAGTTTTTCTAGCACAGACGCGTATGATTCTTCGAGAGGAGTATACTGTCATTATACGTATCTCTATTGGAATTAGCAGGTGGCACTCTGAGATGTGGATGGCTCAGGCTGATTGGTTAAAGGTGAAGAGGATGAAGGTCTAATGACCACAACGTTAGCTGAAGCTTTAGACTTAGGATTGAATGATGAAGGTTTAGAAGAAGAGGAGTCATTGGTCTTAAAATTGGGATTCTTTCTCTGCAACTTGACTTTATTCTCCTCGATGGCACATAATTCAAGTTTGCGGGCCATCGTGAAGGCTTCATCAAAGGTGCGGAAGGTCTGAACCCGTAAGGTGGAAGAAATATGTTTGGCGTAGGCTTGGGAGAAAAGTTCAATAATTTTGGGTTGGGGTAAGGAAAAGGAGAGTTGATTGATGAGGCCTCTCCAGTGAGCAACGAAGTCAGCTATGGATTCGTCTTCGAATTGGCGGATAGAATAGAGGTCTGTGATCGAGACCTTCTTGGTGATGTTGATGGAGAAGTGATCAAGAAAAAGCTGGGCCAGCTGTGTGAATGTGAAGAGGGAATGGTTGGCAAGGGAGCTGTACCAGTCAAGCGCAGCACCAGAGAGGGACATAAGAAATGTGCATAAAAGTAATGCATCGTCATGGGAAATAAGGTAACAGGCATGTTTGAATGCTCGTAAGTGTTGTTGTGGGTCTTCCTTGCTTTGAAAATGAGAAAATTTAGGAAGTTCCCATTGGCTGGGATATGGTCTAATCGGGACAGAAGGATGAATGGGCTCATTACAAATTTGCTCATATGAGAGAGCATTGCGTGAGCCAGAAACAGAGGTCACTAGGCTAGACATCTTGTCCATCAGCATTTTGATGATGTCTACTGACGGATTGACAGGTGGAGCACCCCCTAGATTGTAGGGTGCTTGAAAGAGGCTAGAGGAGGCATACAACGTAGTTGGTTGTGCCTATAAGGGCGCAATGTAGGGATAACTAGTCGTAGGGATAGAAGAGAAGACTAAGGGTGGTTGGGTAGAAGGCATAGCTAGGCTCGATGTTGCCACGAGAGGTTGGATTGTGGTAACAGGGGCCAATGGATAGGAAGCCACCCTGGTGTTGATAGGGGCCAGGGTAGGCAGAATAGAGATGACTAGATTTTGGAAAGGAGTGGAGAGCGGTTGAGTAGGCTGAGGTTGATAGGGGGCTGAAACCCTGGTGGAAGTGGGCCCAAAGATGGAGGGAGAGGCCACACTTGAAAGGTTGGTCAAGGTTTGGTCATTGGTCGAGGTGATAGCTTAGGTGTCTAAAGGTTGAACTACAGACGTTGTCGATACGGCCGTAGTTGCGACAAGAGAGGTCGGCATTCCGTAAATCAGATTGCCCAAGGAGTCTCGTGTTTGGCTATGCACAAGATAGTGCTATAAGGCTTTGATGTTGAGGTCCAAGAATCATGCAAAATCTTGGTCCCCTTCCGGGACAATAGGAGTCTGGGGTGGGGTTGGGCGAGTAGGAGTTCTTTCAGTCTCCGAGTGGAACTCCATTATAGGACCGGTTATGGACAGGGTAGATGGAAGTGGTTGATGCCTCGCGTGGTTGACTAGAGCCTTGGCTTGACTGTGAGTCAGAACCATTCAAGGCAAGAAAGGTTGTCCTCACAAGCTCAAACAAGCAGATAAGAATAAAAAAGATGAAGAGCACAAGCAAATCCTAAGCGTTAAATCCCTAGAAATTTATTAGGATCATGGTGGCTTATGCCTTAGAAATGTGTGTAGGAAGATTGGATTTTGAGACGGGTCCTAGAAGAGGTAGTCTATGGATGGTTTCGGGTTAGTTATGGCACTCAAAAGTCTGGGTTAGGTTTCGTACATGGCCTAGTGCTAAGGAGCAAGCTCCCCTCACTTCACGAGACCAGTGATAAGCTGGTCTCGCTTAGCCAAAATATACTTTCCCTATAGATTAGACTCTGCCAGAGAATAGAGTGGGCTTTCCCCTTGGTGATGAAATCCAAGTAGGATCACCAGGATGGGTAAGGTATCCGTTGGGGGATGAAATCCCAGTCGGGCCTTGTCTCATGTAAGTTTGATGTTTGATTTAATGCAAGTGGTTCGGTTGTGTAACATCAAGTGGACTACGATTAATTCAATATACGGTTTGTTAATTACTATGTGTGGTCTAAGAAATGCAAGCAAGCAGAAATGTAATGCAATGTGTTTTAAGCCCCAAGTCAAAATGTTAAGTTCGGATGAAAAACAAGTTGAGAAAGGGTTGAAGGATATGATTTTTGACTAGTCTAGAAATGCAAGAAAAGAAAAGAAAAGTTCTTTTTATTCTTGCTTATGATGTCATTTAGAAGAGAAGGAAGAGGTGAAAAGGGAGGATCCTAATGCACCCTATATGAACGAAAAGAAAATAAACCCAAGGAAGAACCTAAGGTCCCACTGGGTGTGCCAGAATATTTCTACGCTATGTTCGCTTTCACATTCAAAAAAGGGAAATGAGAAACTAAGAAGGAAATGGATGAGGGTTTATACATACCAAAATTGTAGACGTGCACACCAGAATTCAGACGTTGTGAGAACTCCTCTTTGGTTGTGGAGGATGACACCTGAAAGAGAAAACACTAAGACATGAAAAACGTTAGATGACAAAAGGGTGGACTGCCAAGCAAGAGCTTGGTCCTAGAAGTGCAAAGGCTTCTTGGAGGATGCCAGTCCACTGTTAAAAACAAAATGCTAATCAGAAACAAAAAGTGATAAATGATGAAAAATAAAAAGAAAGAACTTAAGGCAAAAGCGTACCTGTTTAGAAGCAATCTGCTTTTGCACAGTCACCGACATCGGTGGTATTACCAGCGTCGGTCAGGAATGTCACCGACGTAGGTTAGACTGCCGACGTCGGTAGGGGTACTCGACGAGGTCGATCGGGGCAATAGTCAAGGATGAGTTACAGGTCTGGTCTTGGTCTGTAGAATGGACTGAGGCTTCGTCTGAGGGTCAGGGAGGTCTATTTAGAGGTCTGTGAGATTACCTAGAGGTCTGAGGGACTGAGAATTTTGTCTGGGACTAGACTGAAAGGGTGACAGGGCAAAAGGAAGATGGATGGGAGACAGGGGTTTGAGAAGGCTTTTTAGCCTCTTAGGGAAGGACAAGGCAAGTGGTGGACAGTGGATAGGATAGGTAGATGAAATCAAATGATAAAATGAAATGAAACAATGAAACTCTTACCTCTTGCTTGCTGGTTGGAGAATGGAGAAACCTGTTGTCGGAGCTGTTGAAGAACCTGTAAATGGAGCTGTTGCTTGGAGCTGCTCTGTAAGGTACCTGTAGCTACTGGGGTTGCTGTATGAGAGGGAGGAGAATAAAATACGAATGCAAAGGAGTGTCAAGAGAGTTTTATTCGTGGGGGGGTAGAAGGGTTACAGGAAATGGTCTTGAAGGCTGCTGACGCCGGCAGAACTACCGATGTTGGCCAAATAATGATCGACATCGGCGGCCAAAGAATGGGGACAGAGGCTAAAATTAGCCTCTATCCATTCTTGCACACTGCCAGGTCAAGGGGCTATGGGAAAATGGTTGAGGAAGGCATAAATGGACACGGGAGGAAGGATAAAGGAGAGATTTGGGCAATAAAGGCTACGAGAGAGGTGGGGGGATCCAAGGTGGCAAGGGTGAGGTGGAAGAGGGGCCACTAAATCAAAATATTTAAGTTATTTTAATTTAATGAATGGAGGGGACTAAGGTAAGGGTTAGGACATAGACCAAGGGGGTTAAGGGTAAAAAATGACCAAGGTGTAGACACGTTTTTGGTGTCGACACCCTCAACCAAGCCAAGGGGCACATTTTAAAAACCTAGTGTCTACCTATATTTTTACTACACAAGTCACCCCTCCCAAGTCATCTACACATATATAAATACCCATTGGCTGAGATAAATAGACACACACACTTACATTTTAAGTACATAAGGTAGAAGGGAAGGATAAGTACATCATAAACACACCAGTTCAAAAGTAGGTTACTAAATGGAGGAAAACTATTCCTTTATTTCCTACAATAGGGATTTCCTGCTTAAAGCCTATGCTACCTCTAGGGAAATCAATTTTGAATACTCAAGGATATCATTTAGTTCAACAAGCTTAATAAGCACAAGTGCAACCTATAAAACAAATAGATCAACAAGTTGCCTTGAATATTCCTTCGTGGATTAAGAAATTAAAAAATAAGAAGAAATTGGAAGATGAGATTTAGTGATAACTTAGCAACCTACCATTAAATTCCATTTTGATAGGTAGACAAGTGCTTTGAGAAAGGTCAAGAGGAAAATTATGGTTAATGAGGACCAAAAGATAGAACTAGAGTAGAGATAAGATATCTTATCTCTAAATAAGAGAATAAAGTTAAATACTTCAGACACTAATAGGATATAAGAAGATCCTTACTAATTTATGGATGTAATAGGGGGTGATCAAGGAAATTTTAGGAGTTTTGATCAAATAGTGAAGAGGAAGCTAGAGGTGAGTAAGTACCATTTAGGTCCCCAAGGAGATAGTGGATAATTTACAGGGGATAATGAGGAATCATTTTGATACCATTGATTCAATAAGGTCCACCAAGGCCACCTCCTCACCCAAATGGGAAGACATTCTTTAAATGTTGATTAAAATAAAAGGTATTAATGGAAAATTGTGTTTCATAAGCCAAGCCACAAAAAATAAGGCTTATGCCCACCTCTATTTGATGACAACATTCAAGATTGATTGGGCATAGAATTACATTACTACAAAGAGGGATAATATACTTGAATTTCATTAAGAGATGTGGGATTTAGATCAACAATTTTTCAACCAAGAGAGGGACATTATTTTTATCCTAATGTAATTAAGATTTACTTAAATAACCACTCCATAGGAGCAACTGGTGCCCAAGTCCATTTTTTATAATCTTGTACAAGCAATATTGAATAGATTCAGAGTATAGATTGAGGGGATTGTTTATAGAACCCATGATGAGATAATATAATTGGTCAATTTTCAAGAGATAATATTATTAGAACTGAGTCTCTACATGTTGGGTTTAGAGTTGCATTAGATATAAATAAAAAGTTGATGGAAAAGATTCCTTAGTTATTCAAAAAATCTATGTTGAATTTTGAGACCATATAGATCAACTTATAGGTGAGTCATGTATTTTACCTTTAGATGGAGGCAACTAAACAAGCAAATGTGGTAGTAGGGGTTATTCCTACCCCACCTCAGAGTACTCAGCTTCCTAAATATACACTGGTGTACACTTAGACTAAGCCAACTTATGTCCCACTTCTAATAGCCACTTTGAGCTCATCATCAATTCTGCTATCTATCTTAGTTGTAACTCTAAGTACAACTTTAGTTCCATCGACGTCAACTTCCAATTCAAATTTATTATAGTGTAAATTCTTCTAATGGTTCCACATATACACCATACAATTATATATACATACTTTCATGGTCTAGTTGAGTTAGAAATGTTAGTTTCGTATTTATTTTACATGTATATAGTGTACTTTTAGATGAAAAATTCTATTCTAAGCAAGCAATGTTTTACATGCATATTTTGGATGAGATTAATATACAATGCTATTTTTGTAATTTTATTTTTAGATTTCACTTGAGAGATGAGGCTTTGTCCATCCCAAGCTTATTTATACTTGTATATTTCTATTTCACATGGAGGATAATTATGGTTTTTGAGATTAATAGTAAATTTTAATAAGTTTTGTTAATTTGAACTTGATGTGCAAATATTGATTCATCTCCAACTTGTGGATTATGCAAGAAGTGTTATCATTCTAGTTTATTAGTATTTGGTTATGTATGATTTATATTTTATTTACAGTCATTCATATTAATCTATAGATAATATGAATATCTTTTGCATATAAATCATAATCCCTCCTTGTAGATGTGCTATTATAGTCTAACAAATGCGACAACATTTGATTTCATGTGTTTAAATGTGTTATATTTTGGATTATTTTGATTTCTAATCATGTTTTTTTGATGGTGTGTTCCAATAAATTTCAATAAATACCAATCTATGATATCTTATCCAACCTAAGTTCAAGTATTGGTCTTGAAAGGTTTTGTCTAATATGGTCTACAAGCCTCCTATCTTGCCCTACATTTCCCTCCTTTTTGAATTTATTTTGAAGTCCTACCCATCATAGATAGAACCATAATTATTAAACCATTTCAAGTAGATATACATTCACCCACCTCTAACTCATTAATGGTGAATAATTTATCGTGCTCACTGCTATTCCACCAATAGGTTGTTTATAAAAATCAATACCTTGTAACTTACTCCTTGGAGTGAATATTTTTCATCAATCTTAATATGTTAGAGACTACCTTGTAAAAAAATTATATAGTATACATAAAACCTACTTCAACAAATCAACATAAGATGACATTAGAATAAGGGCCTATACCTTTATCTCTATTTTATTTGAAAAAGATCACTTGAGTTATAATGAAAGCACCTAAAATACTTACAAAGTCAACCTCAAGCACTAAATTATTATTCCCACCTTTGGAAATCCATAAAAAATTTATGTCTCATAAAGGAATTAGGAGAGAACCCTAGGTTCAATCATTCTCTCTAGATAAACAACCTTATTTTTCATAACCCCCAATGGCTCAACCCATAGTTCTAGTTCTAGATCTAACCTGGTTAACTAGTTCTTCTATTAATGTTGCAGGAGCTATCCATGACCTACCTACAAACCTGAAGAAATATATGCCTTCTTTTTCTCCCTCGAGAGGAAGGACTATAATATAACACATCAAGACCTTCAAAATTATCTTGGAAATCTTGAATTTAACCCATGAATATGTGGCATGTAGATTATTTTCCTTTACATTGTAAGATGCAACCTATGATTAGTTTCTCAATATCCTAGAAGGTTCTATTACATCTTAGATTGATTGCCAAGATACCTTCTTGGTACAATTTGGATAGGTTATCAATGCAAATATTATTTATAAACACTTTATAAGTATGAGAAGAGAGTTAAATGAGTGAATTTGAGCCTTCAATGCTAGATTTTAGAAGATGTATAGGAGGCTTGGGACTGCTTACACACCTAATGAGGAGTTGGCCCTTGAGATGTAAAATAATAATCTAGATCATGTGACTATTTTATTTCTATGTAAAATTGTTGGTATTGATACATTACCTTTAGATTATGCCAAAACTATCAATATAGATAAAAAATTTAACCCTCAGATGAAATCCTTAACCACACTTACTCTTAGTCTTATTTTTTCATCTTTCAGTCTGATTCCAAATATAAATCAAAACTAGAACTTGGTTTATAATAAGCTACCCTTAATCTAGACTCCACCCAATCAACATCTTGGATTCCTAAATAATTCTACACCTAGCCAACAAAATCTAAATCAATAATTGATACCGCTTAATATTGATACAACATAGGCTACCAATTTTGATTCCATGAAAATAGAATTAGAATCAATCCAAAGGATGGTCCAAAAATTGAGCAATGAGTTTATGAACGTGCAAAAACACATGGGTAACATTAGAGGCCATAAAAGTAATAATAGATTTGGATTTTAGAGATGTAATAGGCCTTTCAATATGTCTATAAATAATCAAGAACAAAAATTTCCATCCAACATAATCCCAATGATCAATATTATGGAAGCAATGCTTCCTAATTGATGTAGGGTTCATAACACTACATAACATGGTGAGTTTAACTGCATCAATTTTTAGACATCTTTAGAAATCTTTCATAAGGAGATGGATAGACAAGAGGCTATGCACATCAAACATAACCTTATCCTATTGATTCTAGACAATCCAACACAACAATGGTCTTTAAGACCTATGATTTATCATTTCCATAAGAGGATGATAATGAACCAGAGGAAAATATAGATGGGATTCATAAATTCTATTAGTATTACAAGAAAAAATACAATTTGAGGAGCAAACAATAAATCACCACTTCAACACCTTTGAACAATAATGCTACTACTCCTCTAGACTCTTAGGCTAACAATAACACACCTCTTTTAGGAGAGATTAGTTGTAGAGAATAGAACCTTAAAGTAAGGATGGGTACAACATTATCGAAGAGATGAAGAGGATTAAGGTTAATATCACCCTATATGTACTAGCCCAGATCATCAAATAAAGGGAATTATTACTAAAATCCCTAACTAAAAGATCCTCTACATCATAAAAATCCAAAGCTACACATAAATGTGATGGTATTTAAAGATAAACCTAAAGTACCATCATTTCTCCTAATTTTTTGAATGTTCAAAAAGAACATACATAATTTCTTGGTTGACTCAGGAACCTTGGCCAATATGATGTTGACAACTATATGCCAAAAATTAGGCTTGATTCCTGATATGTCAAAGAGAGTGGTCTTATAATTAGACAAATATTTAGTCCTATGTGTTGAAAAATTAATGAATGTGCATATGCAATTGACATTTGAGTCACATTTGGAATAGACCATTGACATCTTGGTCATTGACATTCTATAAGCCTATGGTCTATTATTGAGATATGATTGGGCTAAAACATTAAATGGATACAAAGGATACCAACTTATCACACATGTGGTTGCCCTTAAAGGGGGTAGCTAACTAGATCTAGGTAGACTGTGAGCCAAAGATGAGACATATGATCATCAAGTAAAATGCCATAAATGAAAAGGTAGACTTCATATCTTCACATGTAAATGTATACACATTTACCAATAGACAAGAGCATGAATTACATGAACAAGAATTTGAAGATCCATCTCAATTATGGACTCTTCATTTTGACAAAGCTAAGTAAAAATAAGGTTATGGTGTGGACATGTCCCTGATAGATCTAAATGGTAAGAATTACCTAGATCCTTACAAGTTATGGTTTCCCTACATCAATAACAAAGTAGAATATGAAGCTATAATCCTTGGCTTGTAGGTTTTACTCAAGAACACTATTAAACTACTATATATTTATGGTGACTCTAAACCAGTGGTCAATTAGATCAAGAATAAATATTAGTGTAATATAATTTACCTAAATAAGTACAAGCAAATAACTTGGGACTTGATTGAGTCCTTTGAAGGATTCAATACTAAATCCATTCCCAGAAAGAAAAACTAAACAATCAATTCACTAGTAGTTTCAACTACCAATATGGAACCAATCTAGGAGTAAAAAATGTATAAGTTCTTAGTGGATTTGGTCCCTTTGCCCTCAATCTTAGATAACATGAATAACTTCTAGGTGTTTGAGGATGACCAATAAATAGTGAAATTCATGAACAACTCTAGATTTTTTAAAACTTAAATAATAGATGAAAAGGATTTCAAACCCATGTATGGTAAAGATGGATGATAGTTTGAAATTAAAGGAGAATCATATCCCTATGGGTATAATATCTTTAGAACTAGATTTTGATCTCGACCCCCAATCTCAAAAAAAAAACCACCAAGCAAAAGTGAATCAAATTTCATCAAATAAACTTTGGACATTAACCAACACCTCAAAAAGTAAATGTAGGCTTATGTTACACTCAAATTAAGAAATAAAAGTTGAAAGACCTAATGTTAGAATACAAATATGTGATTAGCTTAGACATATGAGGATCTAAAAGTGTTTGTCCCCCGAATCATTACTCACACTATCCCAATGAATCTAGATCATAATTCCTTTAGGCATAGACAAAGACTAGTAAATCCAATTCTATAATCTCTAATTAAAACATAAATATAAAAGTTTCTTGAGGTTATAATTATTTTCCCATTTAGGCACTCTACTTGGGTAGCCAATTTGGTACTAGTAAAAAAAAATAGAGAAATTAGACTATGTTAATTTTAGGAACTTGAACAAAGCATGAAAGAAAGATAATTACCCCTTGTCCTCATTGTAAGAGGTAATTAAAATGGAAAATGGATCAAATATGATGTCCTTATTTGATGTATTCTATGGTTATAATCAAGTACTGGTAAAGATAGAGGATTGGATGAAGACTAACTTCATAATAAAATGAGAAACTTTACATATAAGAGGATGTCATTTGGCCTAATTAATTTAAGAGAACTTTTATAGAGCCATGAAATTCATTTTCTAGGGGTTGGTTGGCAAGTGCATCATCATACACATGGATGACCTCACTGTGTTCTCCAAAAATAGAGCTAATCATGCAAACCATATCCAAAAGGTGTTTGGCAGATGTAAAAGGTATGGAGTGTCACTTAACTTGAAGAAAAACATCTTTAGAGTTATTGAAGGAAAACTATTAGGCCATATCATCACCAAAGATGGGATATCCATTGATTTAGATCAAGTACAAGGCATATCTAAGTTTACACCTCCCAACAATAAGAAGGAAATGAAGTCCTTATTTGGTAAGATAAACTTTGTGTGAAAATTATTTTTTATATTTACAAATATTGTTAAGCCCTTAAACACTATGTTGAAGAAAGATGCTAAGATAGTGTGGATGACAAAATCCTAGAGATCTTTTCAAGATTTCAAATTTTTTTTTTACTCAAACTCTTATTTTGATTAGTCCAAATTTTATTAAAGATTTATATCTATATTAATTTAATTTAGAGGATACTATGGCTACTATGCTTACCCAAAAAATAGAAGATAATGAACATCCCATTGCCTTCATGAGTAACAATCTGAAGGATGCTAAGTTGAAGTAATTTATGATAAATAAGTAAATTTATACCTTGAGTAAAGCTACCAAAAAATTCAAGCCTTATATTATATGAAACAAAACATATGCCATTATCCTAGATCCTTCTGTAAGGTTCATGTTTGGAAAAAATTAACTAGGTTTAAGAAGATGTAAATGTATGGCTAAACTCTAGGATTATGACCTTGAAATTAGAGAAACTAAGATGGTAAGAGGCTCAGGGATCATCTAACTAATGACCAAGACTGATCCATGAATTAGTGTTGAACACATTAATGAGACTCAATTAACTAGCGATGAGTGGTACACTCAAATCATCCATTAATTACTCATAGGTATGTGTCCTCATAAATTAAACAAAAAGTAGAGATGAGCACTCAGACTCAAATCGACTCATTACATGATCAAGAAAGGAGTCTTGTATAGAAATAACTACTTGCATACACATAATTTTTTTAAGCTTTATCAGTTATTGATGGTTTTTGTCTTACAAGAACCTATCAAATATCAATATATTTGAGTGCATGCATTAAGGGGTGCACCAAAAAAGGAGTTCATAGGAATCTTGGCCCCTATACCACCACTTAAAACCAATACAACTTACTCCTATAAATTTACCTAAGATTTATAAACTTGCTTATATAATTTCCTAAACAACTCACCTCCCAAAATATCCCTTAACTAGGTAAAAATCCACCTTTACCATTTTTCCTACTATGTCAACTAGGTTGACCATATTCCAGGTTTAGTACATGTTATGGTGCTCTATTAATATAAGCTGACATAGTTTAAGACCTAACATCTCTATTTCCCATCTAACAAGGTCAATTGGTCTAACTGCATTGGATAAATTCTTGGGAAGCTTTAGGGTCAATGCATGTCTATATATACCCCCTTTCATTTTCTTTCTAATAGAGGATCATTTACTTGCACATCATTGTTGCTCATAAATATGTTTATACAATCAATAGGAGATGTCATTGCTTAGGTTTTTGTCTTGGAGAACTAGCACTTATCTTGTGGAGGTCTTAGATGCATAGAAGATGTCTTATAGCTTAGATTTGATTTGTCCTTTTGATCCTCACAAGCCCATATAAACCTCTTGCAAAGCATCATTAGCCAAGGGAGAGATTGAGACATGATGGGGGTTCATTTCAACAAGGTAAGTATATTCCTAGCCCTTCATATTTTGATAAATAGATGTTGCATATTTAATATATATATATATATATATATATATATATAAAATTGTACTCTCTTTGATTAGATAATTTATATGTTATTAGATTTTTCTTTGCATATTTATTATCTTACCCATTTATGACACAATATTCGGTGAGCACTAGATAAAATTGCATATGCATTTACTATATTAGATTGCATAGTTGTTTAGTATATTATCTTTCTTAATATTATTTATAATCATAATACCTAGCTAGGGTTATCACAATATGACATTTGACTATAGGCCTTGGAAAGCTCCCCTTTGCCATAGTGTAATAAGTGATCCCTTAGTGTAGGTTTAACATATCTATTATTGGTCATGACCTTGATTAAAACGTACTTCTAAGCATACTTATTAGTTGATTACCTTCTTCAATCTTGAATATTATTGACTAGGATAAGTTATAGAATAGTCTAGTTTCAATTGCATACATTCTAGTGAATTTGGTATGAATTTAACCTTTACATACTTTTAATTTTTATTTATAGACAATTAGATCAACCCTGTCAATTCAGTTTAACACTTTGTACAAAGGTTTTTATACTCAATTGACCTTGTTGAATTAGTTTGGTTATGTGTGCATGTTTTTATAGCTTTATCAACATAGTTAACCTAGTTAGGGCATCTTTTTGTATACTTTCTAACTAAGGTGAGCCTATCAATTTTGGTCATCTTTTTATGCATAGAATTTCCTATATTAGAAAACTATATCAATCCAATCAATATAGTTCATTTTCTTGATTTTTAACATTTAACTAAATTGATCTGTTCAATTTTTTTATTTTCTACTTTTTTCTTTTAAATAACTAGGTTGATTTAATTGCCATAGTTTTATTTGTTTTTATAATTTACCAATTTTATTTACACTTAGTTGACCGGCTTGACTCCATCTAAATATTTTGTCTTTAATTCTACATAGTTCAAAATTGTATCTAAACAACATTGTTTAAAACAACATCTCAACATGTTCAACAAAACTACTAGGTAGATCTATTCAACTTTGTATAATTTTCCAAGGTCACTCTAACCATATCAGTAATTTATTTTTATCAAATTTTAAGTAATTTTATTTTCTTTCTATTTTTCAAAATTTAAAGTTCAAGATAATCTTTACTAGTTTTTTAGTTCTATAAAATTGTAATTTTACAGTAAACTAAGTTGATTGGTTCGACTTAGTTTTCTATTTACTTTATATCTAGAAAACTAAGTTGATTAGCTCGACTATGTTGCTTTTAGACTATCTTTAAATAAACTAAGTCGATCAACTCGAATCTATTTTATTGTATTTTTATAACTAAGTTGATCAACTTGACTTTGTTCTCTTTATTTTTCCTAGTTCAAGAAAAGGGAATTAACCTACATTGATAGTAATTAAAATCACTTTACTTTTCAGTTAATTGCCTATTTATTTACTTTCTAAAAATTATAAATTAGCTTTTGAAACTTTGATTTTTGCTCTTATTTTTCAATTTGTTTAGTTTTCCCTAGAAACTATGTACTAGTAGTTTTCAAACTTATTAACTATTATCATGAAGGTCTACTCAATACTCTGTTTATAGTCCTTATCTATCATTTAAAAATATTGTGGTGTGAGGGGCTTATCTTGATACTCATAGACATAGTATAGATCTAAACATAGGCTTTAGTTTCCACTTACCTCATAATATTTTAGAAATGCCTAGGATTTTTCTTTTTATTGAATGGTAGGAATCTAAGCATCCATTTGTTTGTGTGGTGCATCAGTTAGTGATTAGTGCCAATAAGTTACTTACATCTCACCCTTGAAACTGAGTTTAATGGGCTATAGTAATGGTACTTCCTCCATAATTAGTTCTCTAAAATATTGGGTTGATACTATCCAATAGATAAGTATCTTTGGGACCATACATTTTCAATCAAAACCTTTGAGTATGACTTCTTGATCTTCTTTTTGAATAATTTGTTTTATAAATTTCACTATTGTTACTACTTATTTTATATTCTATGTTGTATTAAAAACTTATATTAGCCAAAATTGATACAAGGTTTATGTTGTGTATTATAACTAGATCAATAAACTCAACCTAGTTATATGTGTGTTTAGTTCTCTTTTTTGTAATTAAAACTAAATCATCCATAGTCAGACCATTTTAAAATTTTCCTATAGAACTAAGTCAATCTATTTAACCTAGTCTTTTATAGACTACTTTTTCCCTCTCTATAGAACTAAGTCGACCTATTTAACCTAGTATTTTCTAGACTATTCTCTTTTCCTTCCTATAGAACTAAGTTGACCTAATTGACGTAGTCTTTTACAAACTATTCTATTTTTGTTCATACAGAATGAAGTCAACCTACTCAACCTAGTATTTTATAGACTATTTTATTTTTATTTTCTATAAACTAAGTTGATCTGCTTGACCCAATATTTTATAGACTATTTATTCCTATAGAACTACGTCGACCTGTTAGATCTAGTCTTTAAAAAAAAATTTATCTTCCTTCCTATAGAAATAAGTCGACATGTTTGACCTATGTTTTATAGTTTGTTCTATTTTTATTTCTACAAAATTAAGTCGACCAGATCAACCTAATATACTATAGATTGTTTTATTTTTTAGTAAGTGTTTAAACTCAATATTTTCATCATGTAACATTTGTTTGTTGATGATACGAAACAAAATCAAACTGACATGATGAGTTTCACTAATCCTAATAAATTTCTCAAAAAATATTTTACAGTGACTACTCTATATCAAAATAGTAACCATGTTACCACTAGAACTACCAACTATGGGACTCATCCCTATTCCATGGTTTTTAACCGTTTATTCATGTAAATGGTATAATATTAAAGTGACCTTAAATACATGGCTAAAATGATCTTCTTAAATAATTATAATCCTCAACATAGAGGTAAGGATCCTATAGTCATATATAACCTCATGATGGAACCTTATATTAGAAAACCCTAATCACTTTCATCTAAATTTTCCACAATATTTAGGGAAAGTCATTTCATGATTTATACCACACCTTTACCCTCTATTATGTCTCTTTCTAATACTATGATGCCATCTTCTATGTTTTCATTCACCTCCATGATAAGTATTTATATAAATATGATAGTGTTGGAAGCATAATGATTGATGGGGCAAGGGTGAATCAATATTCAAAAAATTTTAAACTTTACTTTATCATTCATGAACTATCAAAACAATAGAGTGAACTAGCAATACATTAAGATCCATGAACATGAAACAAAAGCATAACACATAGAAAACTTATTTGAGTGGGTAAAATTAAGGAGAAAAAACACAATGATGATGAAAATGGACCAAAATAATATAATACAAACATAAATATTTAGTGAAGCACCAAATTCACTTAGAGCACCAACCCCAACTAGCCAAACACTAACTTGACTAGGATTTATCAAGCATCCACTTGCAAGGAAGCACTAACCCCCTAGATGACTCAGAACCAACTCAACCACCTCAAAAATTTTATCACCTTAATAAACCTTAGATACTCATATAATATATGATGATCTCCTTTTTAATCTCTTTACACACTTCTATCCTTCTCAAACTAGTCTCTAGCCTCTTTCACTCAATTAGGTCTCTTCAAGTTAGATTAGGTAATTTGAACTTGATAATAATCTATATTACCCCTATTATATATTCATGAAAGTATATTTTCACCTTTATTAGGGTATATAAAACCTATTTTATCTCTTCATAATAATATATCTTCCACTTCTACTCTCATACTTGTTGACTAGCTAATTAAGCTTATTAGGCCTTGTTCTTATACTAGGCTCTTGCTCATACACCTCTTGGTCATCCATACACACTTGCCCACTTATATTTTCAATGAAATATGTCTTATAAAATTAAAAAAACATGAATCAAACATTAAAATAGGTTGGTCATATCATATAGGATAAACACCCCTTTTTAGGCCTTAAAGAGACCTAATTCAATTAGGCCTTTAATAGCAGATATTACCCTTTAAACTATTTTGAACCCTATAAAAATTATAAAATAGTAGGAAAATATCAAATATAATTCAAATATACCTTATAAAACTTAAATTTATTTCCAAAATACCTTTTAGGTTCAACCACCACTTGAACCTCTTCTCAAAACACTGTTCATACTAGGCATGTGCATACTTAGATAGTTTGTCTTAAACAACTAAAGAATAAGCAAATTTTTTACAAATAACTATGGAAAAACATCACCAATAAAAAATATTCATGACATTAAAAAATTAAAAAAGTTTATTATACATCATTTCACAAGGAAAATGACTCAAACCCTTCTCTGCAAGTAGCCCAATCAAAATTGCCAACTAGCCTCAAAACACAGTCATGGAAACAATGACCTAAAACACCTATAGAACCACTTTCAAAAACATCCAATGTATGTAGATGATATTATTAGGTCATTAGACCATTATAATATATATATATATATATATATATATATATATATATATTATAATGGTCTAATATTTATATATATGGTCACATGGAAATATTGATCTTGTAGACCAATCTCATAGTTTTGTATCTCACTATCTCATTTGAATAAGACAAGTCAACTTATGAGAAACATTTTCATCATATCCAATAAATTTAAAGACATATATCCAACATGAGCATGTATATAGTTATTTAAAAATTTATCCATGCACTTGTATTCATCCCTAAACCATGATAACACATCCCTAATCAACTTCTCACTTTTGCCTGGTTTTCTCAATATCTGCACCATTATGATTGTTAGCGATAGGTCAACTTGTATGACCAATTTAGAAAACCTAAGTGATAGAACCTTATTAGAGAAAACTATTGAAATCTAATAAAAGTATCAACCTTGAAATTTCATCCATTTATCAACTTTGACTTAGTCAACTCTAACTACTACAACAAATCTCTGAGAAACAAGGACTTTCTTATATGGTCTACTCACTCACCTTGTTGGAATAATTATCATTGATGTCAAAGGAATTATAAAAGATATGAATAGAAATGCCAAATAGAATGATTGATAGTAGTGAATGGAATTATTTTTGGTAGTGAATGTAATTATTGTTGAAAGTGAATAAAATTATTATCAAAAGTGAATAGAAATGTCGACAAAAGTGAATGAAAATGTTGATATAAATGTCAATGGTCACATATCTTGGTGAAGAGGTACCTCTTAGATGGGACACATCATTTAAATGAAATATAAGGGATAATATATTTGGAATTATTTAAATCATTTGATTTGATTGAAGATCATATAAGTGTGTGAGAGAAGGAAGAGCAGAAAATGAAATAGAATATCTCTTAAGAAAAGAAGTGTGAAGGGTAGATTTATTTTAACAAAGAATGTTATTTGAGAATTGTGAAAGACAGTAGAGAAAAATTTATATAATAAAATTAATGAGAGAAAAAGGATAGGAGAATAAAATCCATCATTAGATTGAATAAGCAATCACAGATGGTGGAATCAATTTAACTTGGGGTCAGTGCCTCATAGTCTAGGGGTTGGTGCTCTTGTGAGTCGATGCTCACGAATTGGCTAGGTTGGTGCTTGGAAAAGGGGAACGGTGTCTCTAATGGGTGGGTGTTAAAAAATTAACTGAGTTGGTGCTTGGTTTGGGGATTGGTTTCTCTAATAGGTTGGTGCCTGCAAACATTATAAGTGATGTTTTTCCATGGTTTTCTCCCAAAAGGGTTTTCATATAAATCTTATGTTCTCTTGTGTTATTAATTTATAGATATTGAATGTTTATGGTTATTGTGCTTTATTAAATTTGAAAATATTAGAATATTATGTTACACTAATTTACCCCCCTCTCAGTATAAACATGTGCTTAATAATTGGTATCAGAGCAATTCCTTCATAATCAGTCTAATCATTAGAAGGTAGATCTTGGGAGCACACATGGCTAGTCATCAAGGTCAGGATGATTTATCCATAAATAAAACACCATTGTTTTATGGAATAAATTATGATTTTTGGAGTATAAGGATGAGAACATATCTTATGGATATAGGGTTTGATATTTGGTTATCATTAGCAATGGGGTACATAGCACCAAAAAATTAGCCAATGGATTAGGCTTAAAAGAAAGCATGTGAGAATAATTCAAAAGTGATGAATGCCATTTTGTGTGGCTCATCATAGTCAAAGTTTGTAAAATTAATGCATTGTGTGTCAACAAAACATATATGGGACAAACTTTAGAATATCTATGAAGGTGATGAAAAGGTCAAGAAGGTAAATATTTAAATGTATAGAAGGTAGTTTGAAAGTCTTAAGATAAAATATGAATAAAATTTTACAACCTATCTTCTCCATGTGGATGAGATAGTTAACACCATCAAAGGGCTAGGTGAGAAAATGGAAAAATTGATGATAGTACAAAAAGTACTAATGTCACTTCCTATGAGGTATGATGTGAAAGTCTCAACTATTGAAGAAATGAAGGAATTAGACACATTGAATATGGATGAATTACATGGAATTATCACATTATACAAAATGAGGATGAAATAAAAAAACCAACAAAACATGAAGCAACTTTCAAAGTATCAAAGAAAGTAAAAAAGGAAAAACATGAATCAAGCTATAGCACTAGTGAAGATTTAGACAAAGAAGAAGCCTTATTTTTGAGAAATATTAAAAAATGATCTAGGAGATATAAAGGTAAGTTACCTTTTAAGTGTTTCAATTATCTAAAAATAAGATCTTTTAAAATAACTATTCCCATTCAAAAGAAGAGAGTAGTAATGATGAAGAGGAACATGATGAGAAATAAAGTATCACAAGAGAAATAAAAACTACAAATTAGAGAAATATGAGAAAAAGAAGAAATCTGATAAAGAAAAGAAAAGACTTTATTCACAAAGGGCTGGTAGCTCAAGCGAGGATATTGAAGAAGGTGTTATAGATAGTGATAGAGGTGAATTTTTGTTTCATGGGTATAGAAGATTGGGATGGTGATGACCGGATAACTAGAGGATAATCTTGGAGTGATTTAGAAACTAAAGAAGCAAAAATGGATCTTGAAGGATAAATATTAAGTTCCTTGAATGAAAACAAAATTATCAAGAAAGAGAATTTGAAACAAAAGTGACAAATTCAAAAATATGAATTAGATGATCAATATAGAGAATAAGAGTTTTAAAAAATTTGAGAGGAGTTAAAAATGATCATCATGAGTCTAAATGCTCAAGTCGAAAAGGCAAAGAAAATAAAGAGACTAAAATTGAATTGAAGGTAAAGAAGGAAGAATGTGAGAAGATAGAGGCTAAGATTTTTGCCTTGATAAAGGATTTAGAAAAGTCAAACACTAAATTGACAAGAAGCTTAAGATTTGAGAAGAACACTAAGGTTTTAGATGAGATTTTAGATTGTTAGAGGTCATTATTCGACAAGTCAGGTCTTGACTATGGAGATGAACAAAATATTTTAGACTAAGGTAAAAATAGGTTTTGAAGGGACCCCGAAACCCTGAACAAAAGGAGAAAGAAAAAATAGTAATGTCCATAGGTAGAACCTAAAACCTACATCACCGAAGTAAAAAAACCAGGTTTACAAAGACCTGAAGCTAACAAACGGAAAACCAAAGATATACCCCAGGTTTTACAGAGACCTAGAAACTCCAAGATGAGATGAACAAAATGTTACTAAGGAGGATGTTAAAATTTATAAACATATGAAGATAGAAGAGAAGACTTCCTTGAATAATTTCTACAAGTAGAAGACAAAATAAAAAACTATTGGCATGATAAAAGATCATTCTTGCCAAAAGAGTTTGACAGGTACCAAGGATTTTTTTATGGCTATTAATTTAATTTCAGAATTTTTGGTCATAGAGAAAAGGAGTGTAAGAGACATGAGAGGAATGGATATGCATGGAATAGTGGTAAAAATGTAGATATGAAGAATGAGCAATCAAGAAATGAGTATGCATGGAACTATGGCACAAGTGAAGGACATGAGAGGAATGAGCATGGTTGGAATGGAAACAAAGATTCATATGGTTTCTTAAGTATAAATTCATTTAATCCATTGTATGTTATAATTGTAATAAGTATGGACATATAGCAAGATAATGTGGAATTAATCTTATAGACTAGAACAAGAAAGAGGATTACCGAACCAAACTCAAAAGAGAATTCATGCAAGTTTGGAAGCAGATGCAACAATTGGACAATTAAAAGGAGTAATCTATGCTTGTGTAAAAGGCATAAGGAGCAATGGTAGGGAGGCCATGATGAATCATAAATCATAATAAGAAATGGTAGTGAATACCATGTTGAAGCAAGAGAGATATGATGTGCATAGTGGAAAGATGCTACAAAGAGGAAAAATAAAAGAAGATATTACAATAAGTGGTATAAAAGAAATTCAAGATTACAATGAAGACAATAGAAGAAGATAATATCTTTTTCATCCAGTGACTATGAGAGGAAGCATCAACTCAGGGGGAGAAAGATGTACAACCCTTTGACATTGATGTCAAAGGGGGAGAATTGAAGACAGGGGGAGTTCATATACTAATTTATGGGGATTGCCATTAATGACAAAGGGGGAGATTGTTGGAATAATTGTCATTGATGTCAAAGGAATTGTAATGGATATGAATGGAAATGTCAAATACAATTGTTGCTAGAAATGAACCAAATTATTTCTAGAAGTGAATAGAATTATTTCCAAAAGTGAATGAAATTATTTCTAGAAGTGAATGAAAATGTCAATGAATGTGAAAAAAATGTCGACATAAATGCTAATGGAAAATTTGAGAGAAATGTCAATGGTAAAATATCTTGGTGAAGAGGTACCTCTTGGATGGGACACATAATTTAAAGGCTATATAAGTGAGAAGAGATGTGGAAGTATTGCAAGCATTTTATTTTATTTTATTTTATTTTATTTTATTTTATTTTATTTTATTTTATTTTATTTTAAGGAACAGAGGAAGAGAAGAAAATGAAATAGAATATCTCTTAAGAAAAGAAGTGTGAAGGGTAGATTTATTTTAATGAACAATATTATTTGAGAATTGTGAAAGAGAGAAGAGTAGAAAGTATATAAGAAAATTATTGAGAGAGAAGGTCTAAGAGAAGCAAATCCATCATTTGATTGAAGAAGCAATCACAGATAATGGAATTGATTTGGCTTGGGCTCAGTGCCTCATAGTCTAGGGGTTGGTGCTCGTATGAGTTGGTGCTCATATATTGGATAGGTTAGTGATTGGTAAAGGGGATAATGTCTCCAGTGCGTGGGTGTTCACAAATTAACTAAGTTGGTGCTTGGTTTGGGGATTGGTGTCTCTAGTAGGTTGGTGCCTATAAACATTGTAAAAGAGTTATATATATATATATATATATATATATATATATATATATATATATGTAAACATTGTAAAAGAGTTATATATATATATATATATATAGAAATATAAATATTTTTCCATGGTTTTCTCTTGAAAGGGTATCCATGTAAATATTGTGTTCTCTTGTGTTATTAATTTCTATATCTTGAATGTTTATGGTTGTTGTGGTTTATTAAATTTGAAAATATTAAAAGATTATGTTATATTTATTCACACCCCTCTTAGTATAATCCTATGCTTAACACAACCAAAAAACCAATCACACTTGGAGGTGCCTAAGAGAGTTGACTACATGATAGAATATCTTAAGTAGCCATACCAATCCATTCCTATCACTTTAAAACAATTTCTTTTATATCGAGTCATTATTAACATTCTTTAAGGGTTTAAATAATCTTTAAATATTAATGATAATTCATAAATCTTATCCATTCATTACAGAAAATAATGATTATAACTTTGAGTTAGGATCCTTCTCCATGTACCATGAATATATTAGGTTCCCATGTAGAGGTTACACATGCACACAAGAGACCTTATAACACTGTTTCTTACCTTAACCTTCAACTTTTGACCTAAAACTTGGTGAACATGTTTGAAAAAACATGAAATACCTATGTCAATATACACATACTCACACTTTCCTTGGAAATTGATCTTGATACCCCATCTGGCCACCATCTCTCTCTTTGCTCTCTAGGCCTTTGACCTACAAGTCACATTGGGCCCTGAAACTAACCTTTTAGTCACTGTTTAAGCTTTCAATAGCTCATATACATGCCATAAATATTTTTACCATGATAAACCAATACCATAAATTATTAATATGCTTTGACAATACCTCATGATACCTCATTAGGTTAGGCAGGGTCTAGAACAAGTCTATTTGCATGCTAGGTATGTAGGTCATACCACTATAGGCTCACTCTAAGACACTCATGAGTGATCTAATGCCTCATATGCATGCTAAATAAAATATATATATCCTCTTATGTCTTTGTACATTCATCTTACTAGTCCACCATGCTCCTGTATGCACAAGATTAGGCATCATATGCATAAGCCTTCTCAAGTCTCTTGCTTGGTTCAAAAACTTGACAACTTTGGAAACTGATCTTGAAACACTATTTGATGCTTCTACACCTTGCTCACATGAATTATAAATTTCTCAACCAATGTCATACCTCTCAAAGATGTAAAAAAAACATTGTTCAATGACCTCATGAATAACCTTTAACATCAATGATAATTTTAATGCTAAACCTTAATAATAGAAACAATGATCAACAATCTCCCCCTTTGTCATTTATGGCAAACCATAATAAAAACTTATCTTCCTTATATCCCCATTCTAGTCATTTTCCCCCTTTGGCATAAATGACAAAGTTATGTCTACAATTTTTTGGATCATACTTCTTGCAACCAAAATACTCAACACACAAAATTATGAGTTTATGAGACATAAAACAAACTTGTTCCCCCTATATCCATACATACCTTATTAGAATAAATCACATATTATTGGAGCTAATTATCATGATTATCTCTCACTAAGTACTTGTATTCTTCAATGATTTCTAGGGGTAGGAGTTACACCCAATTCCTATCTTAGGTATTCAAATATTACCTTTGGAAGTGGTTTAGTCAAGATGCCTGCAATCTGATCCTATGTAGAAACATATTCAAGTTTGAAACTTTGTTCACTTACCTGATCTCTTAGAAAATGATACCTGATGGGAATGCGTTTGGTCTTTGAATGCATGATAGTGTTATTTGAGATGCTTATAACACTTATATTGTCACAATAGATAGGGCTAGGACCATCATACTCTACCTTGTAGTCTTTTAGGGTATATCTCATCCATAGGACCTGATTGAAACACGAATATGCTAAAATTTACTTAGCCTCATAAGTGGACAAGAAAAATAATGGTTACTTCTATTTTATCCATGAAACTATGCACCCACCTAGGAAGAAGGCTCCTCGACTAGTACTCTTCCTATCATCTATACTTCCTACCTAATTTGTATCTATGTAGGCTATCAAATTGAACTCAATTTTTGGATACCATAATCCATACTCCATAGTCCCATTTATATACCTAAGTATCCTTTTAACTTATTAAAGATGATTCTCCTCTAGATCTACTTGAAATATTCATATAGTACCTAGAGCTTGCATGATTTTAGGTCTAGAGGTAGTGGTGTATAAAAAACTTCTAATCATTGACCTATATGATGTTTGATTTAACTTTGAAGACTCATATTCCTTGATTAGCTTATATCTTGTGATCATGGGTGTACTAACTACCTTTAAATCCTTCATCTCAAAATTATTCATCATCTCTCTTATGTATTTGGATTGTGAGATGAATATAATTTTTTTAGATTGAGTTATGTGCAACCCAAGAAAGAATGATAGTTATCTTAGCATGGACATCTAAAACTCTTTCTTCATCACCTCTACAAAGGCCTTTTTCATGTTCTCATTATTTCCACCAAAGATGATGCCATCGACATAGATAACTACTATTAGCTGATGGTCATCTTCTATCTTGATAAATAGATTACTAGCTGAAACTCCTCTTTTGAATCCTTGATCTAATAGATACTTTTCTAACCTAGCATACCAAGATCTAGGAGTTTGATTTAGACCATAGAGAGAATTTTTCAATCTACAAACATCATCTTTGTCATCTGATAGTGAGAAATATATAAGTTTCTCAATGCACACTTCTAGATTTCCATTTAAAAAGGAAGATTTGATATCCATTTGGTATACCTTAAATCCTGTTGTTGACCCAATTTCGCCCCTCAGGCAAAATCCCAGTCATCTCCTACACCTGCATTGCACGGCCAGTCATTTCAGGTTGCAAGGTCCACCTTCAAGTTTTGACAGCTCCATTTCAGAGCATTGGTTCATTGGCCTCGTTTGTTGACATTCACGATAGCGAAAGGCAGAGTCTTAAGACGTTCACAAGAGAAGAGAAGAAAAAATGGAGCGTTTAACACTTAGGCAAAAAAGAGGGCAGACAAAATGTAAAGGGCGGCAAAATCGCTGCCCACAACATGGGTGGTAAAAAGAGATTGCCTACACGCAATGCAGAGGTGGAAAAATTGCCACCCACAATGCCGGCAGAGAAAAAGAGGCCACTAACATCGGCCGATGTTGGCAAAACTACCGCCGTTGGCAGCTTACATAAGCTGATGTCAGCAAAATTGCCGCGGTCAGCATTTTATCAATCGATGTCGGTAGAAGTCCTACATGTAGCTTACAACAGCAGGCGGCAAATTTGCCACCCACAACAGATGGTGGCAAAAATCACCTGCAGTGCACAAGAAAAAACCCACCCAGCTGCCGGAGGAGAAGACCAACACGCAAAATGAGGCAACAAGCATGGCCTTGGTAGAATTGTGACATCAGCTACAGTGTTTTTTCACTCTTCCCACTTGACTTCTCTTGGCTCTTCTGATATAAATACACAGACTTAGTCATTTATCGAGATCTTCCTGACTTTTGTAAAGAGCACAGCTCTGCAAATTCTCCACCTGAATCAATAAAAATATAGTCTTTGCCTCCATCTTGGATTGATTTGCTGTGTATGCCATGAGTATTATTTGTGTTTAGTCATTATCTTCCATGCTTTCACAGGTAATACCAACAGACCAGCTATCTATAGGCACCGGTTCTGCAGCTGAAAGGAGAAGAGCAATACTTGAGAAGGACAAAACAAAGTAAGTTGCTTATAAGTGTGCATTCCACAGCACCTCGGTAAACCTTTGTTATGTATTTTCCATTATAGCCTCCCCGTTAGTCTTAGCAGCTTAGTTCCTCTACTAGATGTGTAGAGTATACTCGCATTTCTCTTGATTTTGAGAGTGGATCTGGAAGGTCACCCCTTTATTTTGGTGTATCACCTCTTTTAGAGTAGGTTGTTTGCTTTCTTGCACTTCCTTCCCTTTTCATCCCCCCCAGTATATCTATACATCTATATTTTTGTACTGCCTGGAACAAACAAGATACATCAGAGGGAACTAGCCCATACCTAGAGACTCTCCTCTCCTGCTTCGTCATCCCACAGGTGAGAGAGGAGTTTCCATGTTGCGGGGAGAGGGCAGGAATCCGTTCTCCTGTCGTAGGGTGCACTTTCCAGCATCAATAGTTTTGGCACGCCCGGTGGGACCATAATTTTATCAGTTTCTAATGCAGTAGTTTTTTAGGATTGATGCTGGTCCAGCTACAATGATTTTCAAAGATTTCCAGCATCTGGCGACTCCACTGGTAAAGAGCTCAGTGCTTTATTTTAAGACCAGTCACTTAAACTCCTACGCCAAAGGTTACCACAAGGTCAACTTCAAGAAGGGTCCCCTTTGAGTTCATTGAACTACCTTTAAACTCTGTTAAAAGGCTCAGGTTTGAGAGAACTCACCCTTATCCATTCGTAAATCCTCTTAGACTTGTTGCTAGGAACATCAACCCAGCTCAGTCACAGTTGCAACCTGTTCCAGCCATGGCATTGCCTTTTGTAGCTTTTCATGGTGAGAGCCCCTTAAACCTCCCACGCTATGATCCGATCCCCAAAATAGCTCTAAAAAATGTGCCCTCTTTTGATGGAGTGGGACCTATTACAGTTGTTGAGCATATCAAGAATATTGCCAACCTTTGCAATATTCACAATATAACAGAAGAAAATATTGCCATCAAACTGTTAGCCTTGTCTCTGAAAGGGAAAGCTCTTGATTGGTATGGCACCTTGCCTATGAATTCCATACATTCTTGGAATGAATTGGGCACCCATTTAACTGATCGTTTTGGGGAAAAAAGTGATGGCCTCTCTCTTGCTAAGCAGCTGGCAACTATAAAAAGAGCTCTGCATGAGTATATGTAGGACTTCAACACACAGTTTCAAAAGACTTGGGATAGAATTCCCGTCCTGATAAGGCTGACTCCCAGCTATGCTTTCTTGTACTATCTAAAAGCATTAAACAGTGACATTGCTATGATGATCCAATCTATGGGAGGACATATACTGCCGGCTGCGTATGACATAGCCATTGCAGCCAAATATTGCTTAATTCAAGCTGGGAAAATCGCCCCTAGGCCTCATATGCCACTTTTCCCAGAACTGCTGCCCCCAATTCAGGCTGTCGCTCCCACAATTGCTCCCCTACCTGTCATTGAGAAGCCAGCTACTTTTCCATCCAATGAATTAAATGAAGTTAAGGGCCTGTTACAGAGCATGTCAAACGAACTTGTTGCCCTTAAAAGGCAGCAAGCTCAAAGCAACAAGCCAAACCAGGGTTATCAAAATTATGGCCATGCCCCTAGACCCCCCTTTCAAAACCATAACCAAGGTCAGGGGTAGCTCACTACAACCAGGCCTTATCAAAATTATAACTCAGGCCCCTTTTCATCATCTAAAGCCATGGTGCCTACTCAGAACAATCTAGTGTAGAAGCAGCCAGGTTGTTCAACCATGGGACAAGGTCAAGAGCAAGCTACCCATACGAATGACATGATGACTTTCTTTCAAAATTCAGAAAATCAGGCTACTGATTTTTCTAAATTTTTTGAGTTTCCAGCCCAACCCAGCACGAGTAACAATCAAACTCAGCCGGATTCTACCCTGATAAATCATGAGGAGGGCGAGCTCTGTGCAATTAATCATGGGGGCACTGTAGACAATTAGGTTGATTGTGTTGCGGCCAACATGAGATTTAAAATAAGAGCAGTTGGAGAAGCACAGGCTTCCCCTCAGGCAGCAACGAATCCTCCACCACACCCATTTCAAAAGGCCTCAATTTCCAGACAACCGTTTGCACCTCTAGCTCCTTAGTCTACAGCTCCAGTTGGGATCAGCCCAAAAGAAAGCACGAAAGGAGTCAGTCCCCAAGTTAATATAGTTGATAAAATGAAGAAATTGCATGTGAGCATTTCTCTATGTGATTCATTGTCCCTTTCAGGACAAAGAGAGGTATTAAAGAAAGAATTGCATGAACTAGATCGACAGGCCATCCCGACAGACACTAATAACGTTCTAATGACGAATGGGCAGCCTTCTGCTCCAGGTCAGGTGAAGAATGAAGAAAAGACTCCCCCTTTTTATGTATCTTTGATCATAGGGGATTTCTTAGTACACAATTGCATAATTGATAGCGGGGCCAGCACTTCAGTAATGCCTAAATGCATTGCTGATAAGATGGGATTAAAATATGAAGCAATGAACAAGGGAGTCTTACAACTAGATGGGACACCTGCAAAGACAGTCATAATCCTAAAAGGATTGAGTTTAACACTACATGCCTACCTGACATTCTCGATCCCCCAAGATATAGTGGTAGCGGACGTTCCTCCATATTTTGCAATCTATTTGTCTAGGGACTTTACGTCCAAGATAGGTGGTTATCTAGTAGCGAATTGGTCATATATGGTTTTCAGAACCAAATATGGGACCAAAGTGAAAATCAAATTTGAGCTACTCTACAAGGACCACCTAGAGCCCTATTCACCCAAGGCAACGAATGTCAGTTACACTATCATTGATCCAGAAGACTCTCAGACGGACAAATCTTCATCTTCTACTCTTGAAGGAGTTGTAGATCTACTCTTGGATGAGTGGGGAAGTGATAACTTCGAGCACAATCCTTATAAGTTTATTGAGGAGGTAGACCTTGGCATCTATTGCTTGCATGAAGAAAGTGTCGTCATGCCCAATATAATGAAGGAGAACAAAGAAGACCATGGTCTGTGGCAGCTATACTTCAACGGTTCCAAAAGCAAACTGGGTGCTGGTGGTGGGGCAATGTTAATCTCCCCTTCTAAAGAAAGGTAATTTTCAGCTTTTCGTTTCCAGTTCTCTTGCACATGTAATGTTCCAAAATATGAGTCTTTGATTCATGGACTTGAGTGGGCAAGAAAGAGAGGGATCAGGAAATTGCAAATCCTGGGGGACAGTGAACTAATAGTGAACCAAATAAGAGGCCTGAACCTAACCAAGAACTCCTTACTGAAGTCTTACAAGCATAGAGTCTGGGACTTGATGGAGGATTTCCTTGCTCTTAACATTACCTCGATCCCCAGAGAATAGAATAAGCAGGCTGACAGGCTAGCAGCTGTTGGCACCCAATTTGATGTTTCAAAAGAGATGAGCAGGGGTTGTGGTTCATGCCATTTAAAAGTGGTGGTTCAGCCTTCAATTCCAGACAATGTTACAAATTGGCAGGTCTTCAAAAGCAACCAACAAATAGCTCTCTTCCTGCAGGAGGAAGCTGAGTTTGCGGTCCACAATCAAGTGAAATTGTAGTAGCAATATGGAGATCAGATCATCCAATTGAAGAACAATAAACTCCCTAAGGGTCTGGTCACACTTGAAAGTATGTTCAATGGAGAGGACCAACTAAGAGATGACAAAGCATGCATCACTACCAAAGAGGAGAATTATGAAAAAGTTGAAATCTTTAAGGACAAGTTGCTGGCGCTCGGTAAGGTCTGCACGTTTCAAGAAAGGCAAGCTTTCATTCCCCTATGTCAGGAGTTCGCTGACGTCTTTGCCTGGAACTATAGTGACTTGAAAGGCTTTGATCCAAGACTCGCCCAGCACACCATTGAATTAGATGAAGGTGCAAAACCAGTCACACAAAAATAGAGACCTGTTAATCCGATGATCAAGCTCCTTATGCAGAAAGAATTGGTCAAGTTGATTGAGTCCAGCATTATATTTCCGATCAAACATTCCTCATGGTTGGCCAATTTGGTTCCAGTTAGAAAGAAAAATGGAGAGATCAGGCTGTGCGTCGACTTCAGAGACCTTAATAAAGTCTCTTTAAAAGATCATTATCCCCTTTCGAACATGGAGCAGATCCTCCAAAAGGTAACTAGTTTTGAATGTTTCTCCCTCTTGGATGGTTATTCGGGATATAATCAGATTCTGGTGCGGGGCTGCGACCAATACAAAACAGCCTTCACCATTAAATGGGGAATGTTCACCTATCAGAAGATGCCTTTCGGGCTATCCAATGCTGGTACTACTTTCCAGCGATCCATGGATATGGCTTTTAGTGGTTTGATAAATAAGAACGTGCTGGTGTACCTCGATGATATAACAGTTTTCTCCAAGGAGGCAGGACAGCATATGAAGCACCTCAGGCAGATTTTTGAGAGGTGCAGGGAATTTGGCATCTCCCTAAATCCAAAGAAATGTGTATTTGTGGTTCATGAGGGGAAACTTCTTGGCCACATTGTGTCCAAGGAAGGTTTGTCTATTGACCCAGAGAGAGTCCGCTCCATTCTGGAGATGTCCCTACCAAAGCTTAAGAAAGGCCTGCAGAGTTTCTTTGGTCGGATAAATTTCATTCGGAGGTTCATTCTAAATTTTGCTGAAATAGTTAAACCCCTAACCTCCTTGCTAAGGAAGGGTGAAGAATTCAAGTGGACAATGCTAAGAAAGGACAGCTTTGAAGCTATCAAACAGGCTTTGACCCAGGCTCCCGTTCTAATCAGCCCTGACTTCAATAAAGACCTCAATCTCTATACCTTCAGCAATGGAGAAGTAATATCTGCTATGCTTACCCAAGCAAATAGTGATGACCTCAAGCAACCACTCACCTTCTTCAGCCAAGGGTTAGAGGACTTTAAAATCAGGTACACCTACGTAGAAAAGCAAGTCTTGGTAGTGGTGTGCAACCTGAAGAAATTTAGATATATGTTGTTAAACAGCAAGATCCATCTCATGGTTCCACATCTTGGTGTCAAGGATTTCCTGACCAATTGAGACTTAAACGAGAAAAGAGCAGGGTGGATCACCAAAGTGATGGAGTACGACATAGATATCAAAATCTCCAAGTTGGTGAGATGAAGGGGTATGTGTGAACAACTAGCTGCAGATTTGAGACAAAAGGATGAGGATAGCTTGTTGATCCATGACACAACCACTGCAGAAGAACCAGCTGTCGTAAGAGACTGGACACTGGACATGAAACATTTCCTTCTTACGGGTGAATATCCACAGGGTCTCGGTAGGGCCGAAAGAAGGTATTTTAAACTTTAGTCCCTTCCTTATGTTTTGATTGATGGAGTATTATTTAGGAAAGATCTCTCTGGGGTTCTCCTGAGATGCATTGACTCCAGTCAGGATGACAAGGTATTAGCTGAGTTTCACGATGGGCCAGCAGGCAGCCATTTTGCCCCTAAGACCACAGCAGCAAAAATAATGAGAGCTGGCTATTTCTAGCCCACTCTCTTCAAGGATACCCATGCTTGGGTAAGAAAGTGTTAGAAGTGTGCACTCTTTGACGAAAAATAGCGATTAGCTGCCATGCCCCTACAGCCCATTCAAGTTGAACAACCATTCATGCAGTGGGGCCTAGATTTCATAGGGATGATCAATCCTCCCTCTAGTGCTAGACATAAGTGGGTCCTGACTGCTATGGATTATTTCACCAGGTGGGTGGAAGCCATTGCTTTGAAGGAAGTGAATGAAAGCGCAGTCCTAGATTTCTATGAGGACTTAGTGACATGTTTTGGGGTCCCAGTCACTATAATTTCAGACAATGCCTTGGCTTTTCTGGGAACCAAAACTAGCGAATGGGTGCTAAGGTATGGTATATACCTCAGCACTTCGTCAAATTACTACCCGCAAGGCAATGGGCTAGCTGAGTCCACTAACAAAAATTTGATCAGGATTATAAAGAGGACCATGGAAGAAAATCAAAAAACTTGGCATGCCAAGCTAAAAATAGCTCTATGGGTCGATCGAATCACTCCGAAGAGATCAATCGGAAATTCTCCATATACGCTTGTGTATGGAAGGGAAGCAAGGCTTCCTATCTCACTTGAATTGCCAGCATTAGACCTCGCTCATCAACTGCAGCTAGAAGAAGGAAGCAGCATGGAGGTCAGATTGTGTGAACTAATGGAGCTCCAAGAGGTAAGAAATCGGGCCATGATCTCTATGATCAGTCACCAACATCAGGTGAAAAGACATTTTGACAAGAAGTCTTCATCAAAAAATTTTGTCGAAGGAGACATTGTCCTAAAATGGGACGAAGATAGAGCTAAGCCCAGAAAACATGCAAAATTTGATGCCCTCTAGAGCGGTCCTTACATGATTACTCAGTGCAAGCAACATAACGCATTCCAGCTCTCTAGGTTAGACAATGAAGAATTGCGTATCCCAGTCAATGAGATACATCTGAAGTGTTGTCACTAAATTTTAGTTTGGCTGTACATAGTTTCCCTTGTTTTCCCTAAGTGCAGTTTGCATAGTTAGTTGTTTTTAGTCTTGTGTGTTTCCCTTTGCATGTGGGGGTAAATTCTGTATATTTTGATTCTAGAATCTTTTGAGCTATTGTGAACTATCTTCAAAGTTACCATCCGACTCTGCACCCAATGGATATCCAAGGCAACTAGGTTCTAAGCATAGCAAGCACGCTTCCCCCGTGAGTTGCCAATTTGTTGACCCAATTTTGCCCCTCAGGCAAAATCCCAGTCACCTCCTACACCTGTGTTGCACAGCCAATCATTTCAGGTTGTGAGGTCCACCTTCAAGTTTTGACAGCTCCGTTTCAGAGCATTGGTTCATTGGCCTCATTCGTTGACGTTCACGGTAGTGAAAGGTAGAGTCTTTAGACATTCACAAGAGAAGAGAAGAAAAAAAGGAGCGTTTAACACTTAGGCAAAAAAGAGGGCAGACAAAATGCAGAGGGTGGCAAAATCACCGCCCACAACATGGGCGGGGAAAAAGAGACCACCTACACGCAATGCAGAGGGCAGCAAAATCGCCGCCCATAATGCGGGTGGAGAAAAAGAGGCCACTAACATCAGCCGACGTTGGCAAAACTGCCGCTGTTGGTAGCTTACATAGGCTGACATCAGCAAAATTGCCACGATCGGTGTTTTATCAGCTGATGTCGGTAGAAGTCCTACATGTAGCTTACAATAGCGGGCGGCAAATTTGCCACCCATAACAGATGGCGGCAAAAATCACCTGCAGTGCACAAGAAAAAACTTGCCCAGTCGCCAGAGGAGAAGACCAGCACGCAAAATGAGGCAACAAGCATGGCCTTGGTAGAATTGTGACATCAGCTACAGTGTTTTTTCACTCTTTCCACCTGACTTATCTTGGCTCTTCTGATATAAATACACAGACTTAGTCATTTATCGAGATCTTCCTGACTTTTGTAAAGAGCACAACTCTGCAAATTCTCCACCTGAATCAATAAAAATATAGTCTTTGCCTCCATCTTGGATTGATTTGCTGTGTATGCCATGAGTATTATTTGTGTTTAGTCATTATCTTCCATGCTTTCACAGGTAATACCAACAGACCAGCTATCTACAGGCACCGGTTCTGCAGCTGAAAGGAGAAGAGCAATACTTGAGAAGGACAGAACAGAGTAAGTTGCTTGTAAGTGTGCATTCCACAGCACCTCGGTAAACCTCTGTTATGTATTTTCCATTATAGCCTCTCCATTAGTCTTAGTAGCCTGGTTCCTTTACCAGATGTGTAGAGTATACTCGCATTTCTCTTGATTTTGAGAGTGGATCTGGAAGGTCACCCCTTTATTTTGGTGTATCACCTCTTTTAGAGTAGGTTGTTTGCTTTCTTGCACTTCCTTCCCTTTTCATCCCCCCAGTATATCTATATATCTATATTTTTGTACTGCTTGGAATAAGCAAGATACATCAGAGGGAACTAGCCCATACCTAGAGACTCTCCTCTCCTGCTTCACTGTCCCACAGGCAAGAGAGGAGTTTCCATGTTGCGGGGAGAGGGTAGGAATCCGTTCTCCTGCCGTAGGGTGCACTTTCCAGCGTCAACACCTGTATAAGGTATACAAAATTTTATGGCCTCCAATCTTGCTACTAGTGCAAATGTCTCCTCAAAGTATACCCATTTAAATTATGCACATCCCTTGCATAACAATCCAAATTTTTTCCTAGTGACTTTTCCATCTTCATTTAACTTGTTTCTAAACACCCATTTTATGCCAATAACATTCTTATCTTTAGGCCTAGAAAATAGTTCCTAAGACTCATTATTCTCTACTTGGTCTAACTTCTCATTCATAACACCTATCCAAAATTTATCTTTACTTTCTTTTATAAGACTCTTAATTTTAATATTGGATAATAGAGCAACATTATTTTGATTTAGACTACTTACCAGTCTTTTCCTTTTTTACATACCTGCATTCTTGTTGCCAATGATTTGAGATTTAGGGTAATATCTTTGAATCCATTTTGTGGGTCCTTATTAATAATGTCTCTATTTAACTTCTTCTTCCTCATCAACCTTTATAGTCTCCTCTTCATTCTTGAAGTCCATATTCTCTAAAGTGTTCTTTGACTGTGAGTGAGATTTCCTTGTCTCATCAATCTTCACATTGGTGCTTTTCACTATCTTTTGAAGTATCTTGTTATAAAATATATAGGCATAAAGTCCTCATTGGTCTTCTATTCCTCTTTAATGAAATAAAATTGTTTCTATCTACTGTCATGTGGATTGAGAAACTGCTATCTATATACCATTTCATGCCTTCATATTGAATGTGAAAGGTAGTTCGAGATAACATAAAGTCCTCATTGGTCTTCTATTCCTCCTTAGGAAATAATGCATCTTGATTTTTGAGCTCAATATGATCTATCCTTACTTATTTTAGATTCCATACCAATTTTTTATCCTTATTATGCATTATAGGAGTTTTATATGTCAATTTTAATCTTGTATATTTTTTAACTCTTTTGGATTAGAATCTTTCAATGTGTCCTATATTGTGATAGATGTAACAAACAACATTTTTGTACTTATCATGATTCTATGATGACTTATCCTTTATTTCTTTGGGCTACCTAATTGGTCTTTTTAGGTTGGTACTCTTGACTTGTTCTTTATTTTTAATCTCTCTCTCAAAATTTCTCATTTTGTCTATGAGCTACTCATGCTCAACCTTCAAGGAATCTAGTTATGTCTTCAACTAGTCATACTTAGCAACCTCTGACTTATATCTTGAATTGGCCTCTTCTAATTAACTCATGAGATCCTTTATAGTCTTCTTTTGATGTTTAAAATAATTAAGGATACTTATGATATTAGTTTCAAGGTATACTTCATCCTTTCCTTCTTCACTATCATAGTAGACTTCTCCATCATACATGTTATTTTATTCTTGTTGATCACAAGACATTCTTGAGCTTCTTAGGATCACCTTCAAGCTATTATACTTGCCTTAAAGGACCAAGACTGATACCAATTGTTAGAAGCATAATGATAGAGAGGAGGGGGGGTGAATCAATCTTCAATTTTTTTTCAAATTTACTTTATCATTCATGAACTATAAAAACAATAGGGTAAACTAGCAACATATTAAGAACCATGAATATGAAACAAAAACATAACACATATAACACTTATTTGAGTGGAAAAACCTCAAGGGTAAGAAATGCCATTAATGATGAAAATGGAATATAGTATTGTAAGACAAACATCAAGATTTAGTGAAGCACCAACTTCACTTATATCATCAACCCCAACTAGCCAAGCACTAACTCGATTAGGATTAAAAAGCACCCACTTGCAAGGAGGCACCAACCCCCTATGTTAGGGTGTGGAGCTAAAAGCTTCACCAAGGAGCATACTAAAATAGGTTCGGGTCTACACAGACGCTGGCATCGGTCAGGAGCGACCAACGTCGGTCAGTAGCAGTTACAGAGGCACCGACGTCGACAGTAGGGTCGGTCGACGACGGTCACAGGCGAACAGGCAGGAACCGACGTCGGTTACCTGCGTGTCCAAAAAGCTATTTCTGTGGACAGCAGCGAGTGTTTGCATGATAAGTTTGAGTCGTGGACTCAAGCTTGTGTCTCTATTATTAGCATTACTATTTTTAGAGCCCTTGTTGAAGAGGCTTAACTGTCTGTTGTAAGAACATGCTCAAGTCTCTTAATTCTATATTAGGATAGATCTTCTTAGCTCATTGTGTGTTGAAGTGTAGAACTGTAAGAGTAAAACATTGTGAATGTTTGAAGGACAGTACAGAATTGCATCAATCCAGGTTGTTGGATTTGAGTGTACTTTAGAGAGAGCTCTTGAGGAATAGAGATCTAGTGAGAGATCTTGTGTGCATCTGAGAGAGGTGTGGAAGAACGAAGTTTCTTCAAATTGTATTCCTATTGTAAAGAGTTTCAATACAAGTTTTCAGGGTGTTTTCTTGTATATCTTGTTCTGTGCTATTTATCATTTCAATTACTTATCTATCTGATTTATTTCCGCGTTTATTGCTATCACAATTGTAATCTATTGTTGGTTTGATCCCCCAACAAGTGGTATCAGAGCCTTGGTTACAGGTTACAGGTTATAGATTACAGGTTGCTCACAGGGGTTTCTGCAGGGATTTCTGTTTGAGTGGGAGAAGCAATGGCAGAAGAAAGTAAGTTGAGAATGGAAAAGTTTAATGGCAAGAACTACCAACATTGGAGAATGCAGATAGAGGACTATCTGTATCAGAAAGATCTCTACTTACCGTTAGGTGGGATAGCAAAGAAGCCCAAGGACATGGAGGATGAAGAATGGGAAGTTCTTGACAGAAAGGCTCTTGGGTCTATAAGACTGAGTCTGGCCTCCACTATGATATCTAATTTGTCACAGGCAAAAACAACGATAGAGTTGATGACTACGTTAGCAAATATGTATGAAAAACCCTCAACTTTAAATAAGGTATATCTTATGAGGCAGTTATTTAATTTGCATATGAATGAAGGTGGATCTATTTCTACTCATCTGAATGATTTCAATGGTATTGTGAATCAATTAAGCTCAGTAAATATAGTGTTTGATGATGAGATAAAAGCTCTTTTGATATTATGTTCTTTGCCTGAAAGCTGGCATGGCTTAGTAATGGCAGTTTCTAATACTGCATCTGCATCAAATATTTTGAAAGTAGAGGATGTTGTTAGTGTTATCTTGAATGAGGAAATACGCAGGAAAAGCACAGATGAGACATCTGGGAATGCTTTAAATTTTGAGAGCAGGGGAAGGCAAAAAGAAAAGAGCAAGAGGAGATCAAGATCTAAGTCTAAGGTGAGAGGAAGATCCAAATCCAGGAATGGCAGGAAGCCACAATGCTGGAATTGTGGAAAGATGGGGCACATAAGCAGAGATTGCTGGTCAAAGCCTAAGGAGGACAATCAACACGAAGGAAAGGAAGAAGCCAAGGTTGTAGGTATTGCACAAGATGCTTTAATTTTCTCTTTGCATAATAACATAGAATCTTGGGTATTAGATTCTGGTACATCTTTCCATGCTACCCCTAACAGAGAATATTTTAGTGACTATATCCATGGAGATTTTAGAATAGTGTACTTAGGGGATGATGAGCCTTGTAAGATTACTGGAAAAGGTAAAGTGCAGCTGAAGATGCAGAATGGCAACACATGGGTGTTGAGAGATGTGATGCATGTTCCTAGTTTGAAGAGAAATTTGATTTCTGCAGGTAAGCTAGGTGATGAGGGTTGTACAGTAACTCTCACAGTAGATTCTTGGAAGGTGACCAAGGGTGCACTAGTTATGGCCAGAGGTAAGAGAGAAGGTACTCTCTATTTGTGTAATTGTGTTACTAACAAATCTCCTTCAGTCTTATCTACTTCAGATGTGGATTGCAAATTGTGGCACTCAAGGCTTGGCCACATGAGTGAGAAGGGGATGTCAATTCTTAAGTCTAAAGGTATGCTTTCAGATTTGAAAAGTATGGATCTAGAATTTTGTGAGCATTGTGTATTTGGAAAACAAAAAAGGGTTAGTTTTCTCAAGACCGGGCCTACTAAGAAAAGGCAAAAGTTGTAGCTTATTCACACAGACGTGTGGGGACTGGCTCAGGTAGTCTCTATTGGTGGATCACGGTACTATGTTACATTCATAGATGACGCCACAAGAAAGGTATGGATCTACTGTATTAAAAAGAAATCTGATGTTTTTGAGACTTTTAAGTTTTGGAAGGCTATGGTTGAGAATGAAACAAGCAAAAAATTAAAGTGCCTGAGATCTGATAATGGCGGTGAGTTCTGCAGTCTTAAGTTTAAATTGTATTGTTATACACATGGAATCCGTAGGCAAAGGACGGTTCCAAGGACACCTCAGCAGAATGGTATTGCTAAAAGGATGAACAGAACTATCATGGAGCGTGTAAGATGTATGAGATTGCATGCAGGGTTGCCCTTAGAGTTTTAGGCAGAAGCAGTTGACACCGCAATGTACCTGATTAACAGAGGACCCTCTACAGCTCTGGATGGTGGAATTCCAGAAGAGGCATGGACAGGTAAAAAGGTAGATCTCTCATATCTCAAAGTTTTTGGTAGTGAAGCCTTTGTGCACATAGATAAGGAAAATAGAAAGAAGCTTGATCCTAAGTCTATGAGGTGCACGTTTATTGGCTATGGCTCAGATGATTTTGGTTTCAAATTTTGGAATCTAGGAACTAACAAGGTAATCAGGAGTCGTGATGTTATTTTCAATGAAAGAGTGATGTATAGTGATCAGATAAGGAAGCTGGATCAATCTGGGCAGAGCAATAGTGAATTGGACGAAGTTATGGTCCAAAATGAGCTTGTGGGAAAAAAAATAATCACTTGCAGGAAAACACAGAGACCGACGTCGGCAGGTTAGGAACCGGCGTCGGCAGTACAGAAACTGATGTCGGTCATACAGAGATCGACGTCGATAGACCAGGCACCAAGGTTGGTTAGTAAGAACTGACATCGGCAAGTAACAGGTCTACAGGTGGCCGAGGTCGGTCACTGTCAAAAAATTTGGGTGGACAGATTGTTGAGAATGAGTCCAAGACACCCATCAGGAGGTCTGAAAGGGTAAGTAAGCCTCCAATTAGATATTCTCCTTCCTTATATTATTTATTGCTAACCGATGGTGGAGAACCAGAGAGTTTTGAAGAAGCATTACAGGTGGAGTCCAGGAGTAAGTGGGAGCGTGGCATGGTTGAGGAGATGGAGTCCTTAAGAGAGAACCAAACATGGGATTTGGTTGAATTGCCAGCTGGTAAGAGAACACTGAAGAATAGATGGACCTATAGGTTAAAGGAAAGTGAGGATGGTCAGATGCGATATAAGGCCAGATTAGTAGTAAAAGGATTTGCACAAAAGCCAGGTATTGACTTTGGTGAATTTTTTTCTCCGGTTGTTAAAATGACTTCAATAAGGGTTGTATTGTTTTTGGTTGCTTTTGAGGATTTGCATCTTGAGCAGCTAGATGTTAAGACAATGTTTCTTCATGGAGATTTGGATGAGGAAATTTATATGGAACAGCCAGAAGGATTCGAGGTCAAGGGTAAGGAGAAGTTTGTGTGCAGGTTAAAGAAAAGCTTGTATGGCCTCAAGCAAGCTCCAAGGCAATGGTACTTGAAATTTGACAGGTTTATGACTGAGCATGGCTACAGTAGGTGTCAATCGGACCATTGTGTGTATTTCAAGAGATTTGATAATAGTAGATATATTATTCTATTGTTGTATGTAGATGACATGCTGGTTGCAGGGTCTCACATGCAGGATATCTCTGAGCTTAAGGAGAAGTTAGCTCAAACATTTGCTATGAAGGATTTGGGAGCAGCGAAGAAGATCCTTGGCATGAGCATTAGGAGAGATAGGAAAAATCACAGGTTGATATTGTCTCAAGAAGATTATGTGAACAAGGTGTTGGAGAGGTTTAATATGCAGGATGCAAAACCGGTAAGTACACCTATGGCTGGACATTTTAAGTTAAGTAAAGAACAATGTCCCAATTCACATGATGAGGTAGAGTACATGAGTAAGGTTCCATATTCTTCCGCAGTAGGAAGTTTGATGTATGCAATGGTGTGTACTAGACCAAATATTGCCCAAGCAGTGGGAGTAGTAAGTAAGTATATGGCCAATCCAGGTAAGGAACATTGGAAGGCAGTTCAATGGATCCTTAGATATCTGAGAGGAACCAGCAGCAAGCATTTGTGCTATGGAGGTTCAGATACTTCTCTACATGGTTATGTAGATTCAGATATGGCAGGGGATTTGGATGGCAGGAGGAGCACCATAGGTTATGTTTTTACTATAGGTGGAACGGCGGTTAGCTAGATATCTAAGTTGCAGAAGGTTGTTGCCTTGTCAACTACAGAAGCAGAATATATTGCAGCTACAGAAGCTAGCAAGGAGATGATATGGATGACACGGTTCATGGATGAGCTTGGTAGGGAGCATGAGAGTTACAGATTGTATAGTGACAGTCAGAGTGCAATCCATTTGGCCAAGAATTCGGCCTTTCATTCTAGAACCAAGCACATACAGCTAAGGTACCACTTCATACGACAGGTATTGGAAGATGGTGAGTTGAAGCTGGAGAAGATCCATACAGATAAGAATCCTGCTGATATGCTAACAAAGCTGGTTACGAAGGAGAAGTTGAATCTTCATTCAACTTCTATTGGTCTTCATGATTGAGTTAAAGATGGAGGAGCTAGAAAATGTTGCTGTACAGGTTGGTGCAGTTGGTTTATCTCCAAGTGGGAGATTGTTAGGGTGTGGAGCTAAAAGCTTCACCAAGGAGCATACTAAAATAGGTTCGGGTCTACACAGACGCTGGCGTCGGTCAGGAGCGACCAACGTCGGTCAGTAGCAGTTACAGAGGCACCGACATCGACAGTAGGGTCGGTCGACGACGGTCACAGGCGAACAGGCAGGAACCGACGTCGGTTACCTGCGTGTCCAAAAAGCTATTTCTGTGGACAGCAGCGAGTGTTTGCATGATAAGTTTGAGTCGTGGACTCAAGCTTGTGTCTCTATTATTAGCATTACTATTTTTAGAGCCCTTGTTGAAGAGGCTTAACTGTCTGTTGTAAGAACATGCTCAAGTCTCTTAATTCTATATTAGGATAGATCTTCTTAGCTCATTGTGTGTTGAAGTGTAGAACTGTAAGAGTAAAACATTGTGAATGTTTGAAGGACAGTACAGAATTGCATCAATCCAGGTTGTTGGATTTGAGTGTACTTTAGAGAGAGCTCTTGAGGAATAGAGATCTAGTGAGAGATCTTGTGTGCATCTGAGAGAGGTGTGGAAGAACGAAGTTTCTTCAAATTGTATTCCTATTGTAAAGAGTTTCAATACAAGTTTTCAGGGTGTTTTCTTGTATATCTTGTTCTGTGCTATTTATCATTTCAGTTACTTATCTATCTGATTTATTTCTGCGTTTATTGCTATCATAATTGTAATCTATTATTGGTTTGATCCCCCAACACCCTAGATGACTTAGAACCAACTTGGATAACTTAAACCTTTGATCACATTTATAAACCGTATTTTTTCATATAATAGATGATGATATCCTTATTCATCTCTTCACACAGTTTTATCCTTCTCAAACTAGTCTCTAGCCTCCTTTGCTCAATTAGGTCTCTTCAAGATAGATTAGGTCATTTAACCTTGATATTAATCTATAGTACCCATGTTATGTCTTCATGACACTATCTATGCACCCTAATTATGGTCTAACATACCTATTTTATCTTTTCAAAATACTGTATCTTCTACTTCTACTCTCATACTTGCTAACTAGCCAATTAGGCCTATTAGGCCTTGTTCTTATACTAGGCTCTTGATGATACACTTCTTGGTCAGACATACACACTTTCACACTTAAATTTTCAAATGAATAGGCCTTATAACATGAAAAAAACATTATAATAGATCGGTCATAGCATATAGGATAAACACCCCTTTTAGGCCTTAAGGAGATCTAATTCAATTAGGCCTTTAATAGCATAAGTTACCCTTTGAACTCTTTAAAACGCTCTCAAACTTATAAATAATTAGGAACATATCAAATATCACTCAAATATACCTTATAAAAATTCAATTTAGGTCCAAAATACCTTTTAGGTCTAACCACCACTTGAAACTCTTCTCAAAACATTGTTCATACCAGGCTTGTGCATACCCCAGAAGTTTGTCTTAAACAACTAAAGCATAAACACAATTTTGATAAAAAACATGGAAAAATATCACCCATAAAGAAGTAAAATGACATTAAAAATTCACTAAGTTAATTATACTTCATTACACAAGGAAAAAGGAGTCAAACCCTTCTCTGTAAGTAGCCCAATTAGAAGTATGAACTAGCCTAAAAAACAATTATGGAAATAATGAACTAAAACACCTATAGAACCACTTTTAGAGAATTAAAATGAATTTAAATGATCCCATGATGTAATTATACCATTATAATATATAAATATAATATGGTCACATGGAAAAATTAGTATTTTAGACCAATCTCATATTCTTGTATCTCACTGTCTCATCTGAACAAGACAGGTCAACTTATGAACAACATTTTAATCATATCTAATGACCTCACAAAAATACATCCAACATGATAATGTATTACATGTCTTTAAAAACTTATCCATGCACTTGGATTCATTCCTAATCCATGATAACACATCCCCAATAAACTGCTCACTTCTACCTAGTTTTCTCACTATCTACACTATTAGGCTAGTTTGCGCTAGGTCAAATTGTATTACTAGTTTAGCATACCCTAGGGATAAAAAATTATCACAAAAAAATATGGACATATAATAAAAGTATAAATATTCAACCTTCTTCCATTTATAAACTTTGACTTGGTCAAATTTGATTGTTACAATAAATCTCTAAGAAATAAGGCCTTCCCTGTAGGGTACACTCACTCACATGACAAACCAATCACACTTGGAAGTTCTTAGGAGAGTTGAATATATTATACAATAGATTAATTGTCCATACCAATCCATTATAAGCACTTTATAACAAGATATTTCAAAGTGAGTCATTATTAGGGTTCTTTGAGGGTTTAAACCATCTTACAGTCTTAATGATCATCATAAAGCTTATCCCTTCATTATAGAAACCAATGATTATAAAATTGATATAATACCCTTACACATCTACCATGAATATATTACGATACTATGTAAAGGTTACACATGCCAATACATAATTTTAAGTTCTTTTCGGGTTGGGAACTCTTCATTCTGTGCACATGAGAGACCTCATAACACTTTTTCTTGCTTTAACCTTCAAATTTTGACCTAAAACTTGGTAAAAATATTTGAAAAAACATGAAATACCTATGTCAATGTACACATACTCACACTTTCTTTGTAAACTGATCTTGATACCCCATCTAGCCACCATCTCTCTCTTTGCTCTCTAGGCCTTTGACTTGTAAGTCACATTAGCCTTGAAATTGACCTTCTATCCATTGTCCAAGATGTCAACACATCATATACATGTCATAAAAATTATTACCATTCTCAAACACTTACATACATTCTTCATATGCGTTGATAATACGTCATGACACCTCATTAGGTTAGGTAGGGTCTAGAACTTGTCTAGTTACATGTTAGGTCTGTAGGTCATACCACTATAGGCTCACTCTAAGACACTCATGAGTGATCTAATACCTCATATACATACTAAATAAACTCTATAAAACCTATTATGTCTTTGTGAATTTATCTTACTAGGCCACCATGCTCCTTCATGCATAAGATTAGGCATCCTATGCACAAGCCTTCTCAAGTCTCTTGCTAGGTTCAAACACTTGAAAACTTTGTAAAATGATATTTAATCAGTCTTTAATTCTTATACACCTTTATAACATGAATTATATGTTTCAAAACCAATTTCATACCTCTTAGGGATGACAAAAAACATTATTCAATGACCTCATGAATAACCTTTGACATCAATGACAATTTCAATGCCAAATCTTAACAACAGAAACAATGCTCAATAGCTGGCTGTGACTTTTAGTAGGTCTACTCAAAACACTGACACTAATATCCAATTGCATAAAACTCATAACACATATACTAATTCTAGTGCTTCTCATGCCACTAATGCATCTCATATTACTAGTGTATCTCAAACCCTTAATACCTCACATAATAATAATGCATCAAACATTGATTTTACTAGCCAAAATACCATTCAAAATAATCAATTACTATTAAAAACTCTTAATCAATTGACTAAATTTCAAACTAATAATACCAACCAAATGATGCAAATTCAAAACCAATTATTAAATATTCTAAACCAACCTTAACCTATTCAATGAGGAACGTAAAATCCTAATGAACCCCCACCTCCCCTTAGAGATGCACATGGTAACCTTATATCATAACCCCCACTTATTAACAAAATTATTAAACACTTAAAAAATGAACCTTTTGTTCATCAAATTTCAAATATTGATATAGGGGGTATAATTCCCACTATCACTTATAGTAGATCCATGAATCTATCTTTGCATTTGAAAACATTTAGAAATATATATATAAATATTGGGTTAAAATTAATACCTTTAATGCCACTAAACTCTTAGCTAAGACCTCTTCAAGTGATTCTTTAGATTGATATAACCAACTTAAAAATCATTTCATCACTAGCTTAGAGGACTTAGTCAATGCTTTGGTCTAAGAATTTCAAACTAGTGATCTTTTGGAAAATAACTTAGCCCATTTTATCAATTGTAAACAATTAGAATCCAAAATGGCACAAGTATTCATTAAATGATGGGAATCCTTATCTAACAAATATGAGCATAATATGTCCAATGAGAACCTATTTACTTATTCACTAATTCTCTTCATCCTAAATTATGATACCATGTTAGGACCCTTTCTCCAAAATACTTGAAAGAGGCTCTTGACCACATTGAATGTCAATATTTACTTATACATGAATTTGAGCCTTCACACCCTTCAATGGGAAATCAAATTTTTGTAAAAAATAAGAATCAACATGTAAAAAATGATGATGTTATGGATACTTATGAATCCGTACACACTATCCAAATAATTGCTCCAAACAACACCATGAAGCATAACCCTTCAATGCCAAATAATAATAATTCTCATCATAGTTCCATATTTTCTCAAGGAAATATTATGGATGTACACAAACTTATTTCCTTAGTAAAAATTAAAAATTGTCTTCCATGACCTTCCCCACAAGATCTTGATCCTACGCACCTTATTAAACATTGATATGATCCCCACAATTTTGTTGGTTTCATGTAAGTTAGGGCCATTCTCATGAAACTTGTCATCAATTATGAAATTTTTCTATAGATTATCTCCATGGACTAACTTTGATGACAAATCACTTATACATAAATGTCAGCAAACTTATAAAATAACAACTACGGCTCATGAACTAAATCTAAAATAAAACTTTAAATCAAGCTAATGCTCACTTAGCCATTTACAAGGATCCCCTTCCCAACCATCAAGATAACACTAATCAATCTCCTACTACCAAAAATGTTTAAATTACTATAATAAATTATGAGAATGTTGTCAACAATAATAATATGAGAAGAGTAGTTTATTATATTGATCAATATCTAACCTATAACCGTAATAATTTTCCAATGTTATACAGTGTTAAAGACTCTTACCATCCCATCTCATAGAATTGGGGCATGTGGAAGCAACAAATATGTAAGTATCAACTCCAACATACCAAATCAATAATACCTCTCATACCATTGATATAATATATACTCCCCCTAAAAATAAACTACCTCAAGTGGATACCTTACAAATTCCAATTAGTATTTCTTCCACTCAAACACAATAAATTACCAAAGATACAACCACATCATCTAAGATAAGACAATTAACTATAAACAATCAACCCATCTTCACCAATCCTAAAACAAACATCTTATCAACATAAATTTCAATGCACTTTCAACCCAACTTCAAAATATTTATTGAAACATTATGTACCTTTATCTAATAATACTCTAAGGGGTTATGATGAATGTGATTGGATAGAATAAATTTCACATATCCCATCTCAAATTCCTTTCCTAGAATTTATAAGAACTCCTCATCATAATAATCATATAATGCAATTTTTATTTTAAATGAACATCCTTCATCTTCCACCCATGGGGAAAGAAGCTACCTTATCAGGATCTGAAGATAACATCCATAAACAATGTAAATAAATATATATACATGTTGACAAAATAATGGACACTTCTCTTTCACTCAAATTTCCTATCTCTTTCATGATTCCCAATGAGATATTACTTCATGTGGATGATCCACCATTATTCATTAGTGTACAAATAGGAGATATCCAAGTCAAATATGCTTTAATCAATGAAGGATTAGGTACTTGTGTTGCTTCCTTGATTTTATTAAAATTCTTGGATACTTTGAATGCAGTCTTAAATCCATGCAAAGTACATGTCAAGGATATGACTAAAGACAAATATCTATGTTAGGTTGTGTTTAGCTTCCTATCATGGTTCTCCTAATCATGGTACATGTTAAATTCATGATATTTAACTTTCCACTCTTTTACAATATTTTAGTCGGTTAACCTTGGACATGCTGCATGAGAGTAGTTGCCTCATCAACATGTCAATGTGTTAAATTTACCTATAATAGTGCTATATAAAATATTCAATAAGACATGAATCCTTAGAATTTTGAACAATTCCAAGAAGGAGGTGTTTTTAAAATACCCACCTTTGAACCCTTACCTAGTATCCCATTTCATGAATCATAACATTTTAATTATCCCATCAACTCCACTAAAGGTTATAATAGTCACCCTGAATTAATAGGAAACATACCACCTAACCTTTTATATTCAAATTATGATGAGATAGATGAGATAATTTTAAAAATCAAAACTTCCCATCTCTCTCCTAACATAAGTTCTCAATCACCTCCTTTTTTATGACCTTGATTTTATCAAAAACCATGTGACAAAATTATGGTTACCTTAGCCAAAACTAAAAATTCCATTCACCATGCCTCTAAAACCAATATAAATCATTGAATCATATATAATTGACCTTTATAATCCTAATTATGATGATGGATATTCTCTAGACAATACCTTTTTAACTAGCTTTACTCAAACTAAAAATACAAAGGTACTTAGATATCATTCTTCTTTATAGCATTCTCTTAGTTCTATTCCTATAGTTCCTTATCTTATTATAGTCCCTGATATTAGTTATTCATTTGATGTTCACATGTCTAAGATGGAGCACACACACACTACTCCTCCAGTCACTGTTGAGCCTCTTTGGAGTATACTTATGGACTATGCCATGATGGGACCTTACCAGTTTACTAGACTCCATGATCCTTATAACTTAATTCCTCTAGAGATGTCAACTACATTACTTAGACCCATTGTGAGTTCATCCCTTCATACAATCCAACATAGTGTTGATCCTATTCTGAGTTCTCTTATTGGTGATGGCATATCACCTTTGCCTAAGATTGATCCTCTACTAGCATGATGGGAAGATGAGCCTTATTGTGAGATCCATATAGTTATTAGTCATTGGGTAAAGGATTTTAATATACAATAATAGTATAAATTCTCTTCTTATTCTACCATAGATAATTGACCTTCATCATCTGCTGTTAAATGTACTTGTTACTATAATGGTACATGTAACCATTCTTCTATTCATTATCAACAACTTAGGCAATACATTGATATACTTAGTCCAACTATGACACAACCAAAATAAAAGAGTATACCACCTCCTAAGGTAATTACATAGTATATTACTCAATATGGGGAGGTTTATTATCTTTAGCATCAGTGCACTACATACCATACTAATGGATATTGAGCATTTTAGCATCACTTTTGGGATTTTACACAGCCTACACCTTCACTAGCTTATCCTCATGACAAAGGATCATCCTTATTTAAAGCCTATGCCTTCACATAAATAAACATATGCCATTCACATTTTGACACCCTTTCCTCACATTTAGTATCCATATAGGAGGTACCTCAAGAGCAACATGGTAATTATAACATACCTACCTTCTCTATAGATATGATACCACATCAATTCTTATCGCAACTTTATATGAGGATTTATGATACTCTAATTAATATCAAAATTTAGTTACAATAGGATGTGTCAGATGTTAGTGATGACATTTGTGGTGAGATTTATTAGTATTTGTGGACACATCATGGTGTTCTATCACATTATTTATCACACTATCATATGATTTGGATTTAATTTATGAGTATATATGGATACTAATTTTTGATTATTTATTATGTCTCATGGGTTATTTTATTTCATCTTTCACATATTTTGATTTAAAATGAATATCTCATGCATTAATCTTGTGTTTTAAATTCTTTTTCATGGTTTAATTTTTTTTGTCTCATGCTTGTTCTATTATTTAAAAAAAGATAGTTATTGTATACACTTAAAATTGCTCACTTCATTTATCATCACTAATATCACTATTAGTTGACATGAATTCCACTTATTTCATATAATCACATTTATCTCCTCCAATTTTATCCTAATATCACCCCTTCTATTCATTTATCTAACACCCCACTTCATTATTATTCATCCACCAACCTTATCCTTGCCCCAAAAATCAATTAATCCACCTAATCCCCTAATAATTTTACTTAGCCCCTAATGGATTATAGAAGTCTCCAATTATATAATCCTCTCCTAATTATCCCTTCCTCTCTTGAAGCCTCTATTCTAGAGGCTTCCAAGTAAATTTTAATTCCTTAGATAATTCTCCACCCTTGATCTTGTGGTAACCAACTTTGGATGGTGAACATTGATCTTCCTTCCCTCAATCTATTTAAACAAGCCACTCTTCCATGGCCAAACTAACCAATAAAACTATTGTATCCATAAAATATTCATGTCAATATGATCAACTAGTCTATCCAAGTCAATGAATCAAGCTATCATAATGCTACACATCTAAGTCCACTTGTGAGAAATATTCATCCTTAATCCTTTAGTCTTTTTATTGTTTGAATCTTGGTTTGGAGAAATTATCTTTATGATTAAGTGTTGCTATGAGTATCCATTTGTGTTTGTATTTTTATCCTAATGGCTCTAGATCTCAATTAGTGGATTGACATTTTGGGTGTTTTGATGTAATTTTACAATCAAATCTATTTAGCTCAAAATTACAATCACACAATTATTATTGTGACATGATTCTTAAACCCACATCCCTTGATTATCCTATATTTACCATATGATCAGTTAACAAAGATACTTCTCATTGTATCATGATATACACAGATCTCTTTTTATCTTTATAAATTCCACCTTATTCCCTTTTTCATACTAAGAACACTTAATGTTAAGACTTGAGATCACATGCTGGTTTTTAGACAAGCTTAAGTGTTTAGTAATGCATGTCAATATCTCTAGGTATTTTGTCTCCTATAGATAAAACCTATATCTCATTTGTGTTTATCATTTTTATCATTCATGATTAGTTATTCCAAATCTATATGGAGGAATCAAAAAAGCAATAAAAAGTTAAAATCTAAATCATTTAATTAAAAAAAACTAATCAAAATGCAAAAATGAACATTCAAAAGTCAAAATCACATTAAAATATGTGATTCATATCTAAACACATCTATTTATAATCTAATCTCAAACTCCACATTTGGCCTCACAATAGAGCTGAGGTCTATTGGGGTACAATAGGCCAATATATTGGGATAGGATATTTTAAAATCATATATAGTGTTACATACTTTGTTACACAAGTACCTAATCTTCACAGTAGATTGAAAACTCTATAAGGGGTCCCAAATAATGGGGAACATGATGTGATAGGGTAGGTCCATTTTAATTTCCTGTATATAAACCTTCATGAGCTGATCCTAGTACTACACTTATTTGCCCATAAAGTTTTTGTGTTTATTGTGAAAAAATAATTTTTGCATTTGAAATCCACTAAAATCTTAATGTATCCCTATTTATTTATTATGCCTCATGTCTACTAAGGTTTTATTAAAAACAAATATGTCTTACTTTTTACACTTTTTACTTCATTACAACAATCCCAACATTCCTCCTTAATGAACATGATTTGTTTGCTTTTGTGATGTGTAATATAAGACCTTAGATAAGATTAGGTATTCCTCATAAAAATTTCATTATTTATTAAAAATATTCCCAATACTATCATTTATCTCATTTGTTTCTCTTTTTTCAGTTATAGTGTAATACCTTGGATAGGATCACGCCTTCTTCACAATACATTCCTAACTCCCCCAGGCCATGATTAGTGACAACAATAACTATCTATCTTGATATTCAAATCTTATTTTTATTTTCATTTTGTGTTATATAATTAAATATTTGATTGAGCATGTCTTACATTTTTAATCTAATGGATCATGTGCATACTTCCCATCGTGAGTTAGTATGTTTCATGTTTTTTTATCTATCATCATTTTTCAGGCTTTTTCCAAATACTAGTTTGAGTGCATATTACATTATGATTTATTTTACATTATTTCCATCTTGATTTAGTATGTTTTATATTCTTTATTTTCTAACATTTACATCTTACACTCTCCTCAGCCTGATTTAAAGTGTTTTATACCAATTACATTTGCAATACAAACTTTTCAAATATTGATTTAAGTATATTTTACAAATTATTTACTTTATTTATGTTTTATACATTTACCATCATGATTTAGTGTGTACTACATTTTATTAATCTTTTATACATCTTTTTTACACATTTTACAATGTATTTTATTTTATCACTCATTTTAACCCTGTATTTATTCATAAATTGCTAGAAAAGAATCCAATACATCATATATCTTCTCATATCATATAACATAGATTTAAACACATGTGATAGAAAGAAAATATACATCCATAGACATCCATGATCAATTTAAAAATGAAAAATGTAGATCCATATATATCCACTAATAAAATGTATGATATAATAAAACATGATACAAGTACAATACTATCAATAACTATAAGGTTGTGATCCATCATGTCTATTTGGTGGATGACCCACACTACCCATAGATGCATTTAAATATCCCCTCTAAATAGTCTATTATAATGAATCTGTATGAGATAAAAGGCCATCAATATTTCCTATAGATTGGCCACTTATGCTTGTACTTGTATTAACTACCTCACTATCTCCATATGAACAAATCACTCCTCAACTATTATCTTCCATGCCCATAGTTATCCATATCTTTCTCTAAATGGTAACTGTATGGCATCTCATCATATCTATAGTGCCTATGTTTCCTCACTAATAAATCAAAACCAACTAGCATGCTCTTGGGAAGATGGTATAATAGAATTATCCATAACTAGGGTATCATGTGATGATAGTACACCATCCAAAATATAATGATGTGTAGCTTGTACTATAACACCCCATATAAAAATTTTCTTAGTAGTATCTACAAAACAAAAAATAAATCTACATTATATATATAAAATATCCAAACATATATTTAAACAAATATATATACTTGACATATATCTAGTTATCTATTTTACAACTCAAAAGAATAACAAACACTTACTGAAAACAATATCTCTAACAATAGTCTCTCCATAAACACAACCTCCAAGTACCTCTATAGAAGCACATCTCAGAGGTGATGTAAAAATAGGAGCAAAAACTAAAGAACATCATGGTCCCCTCTAGATTTAAAGCTCTATCATCTAACTCTGTGTTTCTTGTGTAGTATGATCTCCCTATCTAGTTATCTACCCTTGTGTATCCACTACCACCCATCAATGTCTCCACCATCATGATTTTCATAGTTTTAAATGTAAAACCTTATATGGATCACTATTAACCACATATGCATCCTCAACATCAATTGCTAATCTGTAATTGTTGCCTCCTTGATAATATCTCTCATTACTCTTAGTTGTCATCATTAACCAGTCTAAGGTCTCGATCATCATGGGTGAATAAAAATTACATCCAAAAGTACTCCTATTACCCCACTACATCTCATCTCTTTAGCATGATGTGCCCAATAATTAGGCACTAATATAAGATCTACTGGATTTGGAAAGCTAAACTGTCCTAGTAAGCATGATGGGAACCTTATTCCTAAAACTAATTAAATGACAAAAAATCATATATATATTTATTGAAACACTTTATTGCAAACACAACATTCTTTTTATGGAAGGATTAACTATATATCATAGGCCACTTTGAGGGGGTAACCTCCTATTAGAACAAAATCTATTACAAATAACTTTTTGGATGCCTAACACTAACCTATACCCCTTTATTTATACTAATTCTCATCCACCCAAATCTTTACTATTATGCATGTGGTATTGAACCATTATTTAATTTTATATTAGTTATTCTACTATTATACCCCTCTCTAGGCACATCATATTCCACCCCCCTTAAATATGTTTCACCCTCAAAACATGATAAGAAATAAAAGGAGGACCAAATGAAGTCCAAACCAAAAAATTAAGTTGAAGACCAAATAAAAGCACATCCATGTGTCTTTTTTTTGCTTCCATTTCTTTGTCCTGTGCTCAGATATGAACATGTACATAAAAAATGTAAACATGCACACTATAACTAAAGGTTGAAGTGCAATTTGAACCATGATGATAATATCCTCAAATAAAGAGCAAGGGTGCTAAAAATAATCATCCTAAGGAATGAATTGAGGATATATGCCACCCCCTTGGAATTTTTCTCTAAGGTATTTGAATACTTGGTTCCTTGCTTTGGATCTATGATTGTCAACTTGGGCTCATCAGAGGCCTGCTTGAGCATGGTGATTTCATGAATGGGCTCATTTAGAACCTGTTGAGGTGCATCCAAAAAAGAATTAATGTTTGGTTTGTTAATGGCCTAAAGAGGTGGTGTTGTGATAGGATGATGGAAGGAAGCTGTCTTGGAGAGTGCCCAATTGATATGGTCTTTAGCAAGCTTAGTTGAGCCTTGTGCTTCCATCATGGATTGAGGTTTCCACATTTGAACCTCTGCTCGAATATTATCTTGAAGTCAATTGATGAAGTAATGAATGAATAATATGGTAGAGATGCCATTTTTTAATGTTTAAAACTCCATCTAATATTCCCTAGAATAAGACATTGGTTTCAACTAAAAATACATCCTTTACAATATGACTATATTTTAATTTTTTTTACACAATATAGGAATTTAATAAAACTATGATAAATTATAAAATAATCAATGAAATTTAAAATTTAAAAATGTTTTAGAAAGCTAAGAGAGAAACGCACAAAACCTAGAAACAATTTGACATGATTCATTACTATGCAAGATCAGTTTGTAGAAGAATAATTAGGTTATTTTAAGAAAAAATAGAAACATACACTTTGAATTGGTGGATTTTGGCTTCATATATCCAATTGGCTATTCAAAAACTACATTTTGAAAAATATAATTGCCCAATACATCCATAAAAATACCTCTCTCAATGCTAAAAAATAATACCACTCAAAAATCTCTCTCTAAAATATCCTACACAAAACTAAATGACTGAAAACTATCTCATTAATCTCAATTTCTATTGTAATGGAAAAAAGATTAGCCTGGAAAGTGATCTGATATTAATGATAGGAACCTCATTTCTAAAACTAATTAAATGAAAATAAATCATGTTTATATTGATCTAAAACACTTTATTACAAACACAACATTCCTTTTATGAAGGGAATAACTCCATATCATAGGCCACTTCAAGGGGGAAACCTCATATTAGAGCAAGCTCTATTAAAAATAACTTTTTGGATGCCTACCACTAATATATACCCCTTTATTTATACTAATTCTCATCTACCCAACTCCTTACTCTTATGCATGTGGTACTAAACCATTATTCAATATTCTATTAATTATTCTATTATTATACCCCTCTCTAGGTACATTACAAAGAAATCAATAGGTTATGTCTCTACCGACCATGTATAATAATCAATAATAAGAACACAAGATAAACTAAGAGCAATTGTAGATCATGTCGACTAACTACCCATAATATCCTAGATTCTATACAATATCAATATGAGTAAGATTTCTTATTAATAGAGTATGTGTTACAACATGTATCATATGGTAGAATCACCATCTAAAAACATAAGGTACATTATCATCAACATCATGGGGAAACCCAACTGGTTGATACATAAGAAATATCTCATAGATCCAACTACATAGCAAAATAATGGGGCCCATAGTGTTCTACCCAGGAGATAGAGTACCATACATGTCATAGATTAACTACACCTAAATCATCAACCCTAGGTCATATAAAGTACCCAACTCCAAAATTGACTAACATAAGGTGATCGCATGCAATGCCACCTTCACATATGACTTTCAAAAAAGCACAAATGATGTCACAAGGACTATAAATACTTTCATATAATTGGAATGGTAGATATGTGCACATCAAATAGTCATACATGTAACCCCTTAAAATACCTGTCAGAGCCAATCACTCATTGGGCTATAGATCATCTCTCTGACTCTACCTCAAGAGTGTCAAAGATAGTAGGTGTCCCAACAATAGGAAGTTCAAGTAAATCATGGACATCCTCTAAATTGATACTAACCTCTATCATATCCCCATCCAACTCCCATCAAAAAGTGTTGGTTAGTTTCTCCCATGTTCTTACGAATATTGTGACTAAGTTAATACTAAGGGGGATCCTACACATCTGCATGATACCACCAAAACCCATTGATGCCAAGCATGCATGATCATCCAATATAAATCTATCTAATAAATTAGGTAATCAAACTATGTCTATCAAGTACCAAAGTCTCTATCATCTCTACAAAATGCCAAACTAAAAGATGTATAGTCCTTGATATAAGATAATTAGGAAAATACATTTTAAAATTAATTACAAGTACATTTAATTCAAAAACTAACTACTTCATCAACCTATTTTTGTAATTTATTCACCACTTTATACTATGTCAACCACATACTTTATTATGTTGGTCAAAAATAAAAATATTATACTAAGTTAGCTAGGAGATAAACTATGTTGGCCATTGTGTCACCATTAGAGCTAAGTCAGCCCATTACTATGTAGTTGGCTAGATCACAAAACTAAGTAAGCCTATTAATATACAGTAAACCATGTCATTGTGCTATGTCAACCACTTCATACAAAGTTAGCCATTATTTAAAAACTATGTCATCTAATTTCACACATATTGCATTGACTAGTATGTATGTAGTTGGCCACTTAAGATTTCCAAACTAAATCAGCCTTCTTATACGCAGTTAACCACTTAAGATTATATTTTATTATCAATTTACAATGTAGTCGGTCACCATTTTACACCTTCATATTATAAAATGAGTCAACCTGGTTAACCTCATTCAATTTATATGATAACATTTTACCTATTTATCATCAATGGTTTAGGCATTAATGACTAATTTTGATAGCTACCCATTCACTGTCATGTTGTTTACTCTACCCTAAAAATTCTTGGGGTAAATTTAATTATAGAAATTTGCCCCACCACTTAATTTTTCAAATTTACCATATTTTCCAATAAAAACTTATAAAATTCAAAATTTATGGTATTACTTACCTTAGTCACACTAGCTACTACTATTATGCATCCCCCAACTCTCACTCATCATCTCTAATCCATAGTCTCTCTTTACTCTTCTTGGTTTCTCAAAGCTCTATTTTTCTCACAATAGAAAAATAAAAAATGAATAGTTTAAAAATCTTATTTATATTTTAATTTTCAAAATTTTTAACTATCAATTATCTTCTGATAAATTTTGATTTTTAGTCATAAATATGTTTTTACTAGCTCTTTTTTCAAACCAAAAGATATTCTATAATCTTGATATTGTAGAGATTTTTCTACATATAACACATATTTTTGTAAAAATTTAAAATTTCCTCTTATGTTTATAGGTCTACCTAATGTCCCCTATATTTGATGCCTCTTCATTTCTCTCACATGACTTTTCTTCTATTGTAACAAGGTAAGTAAAGGTATGTATTTTTTAATTATTTTCTTTCAATTATTTTTATACTTCATAGTGCAATTTTTTTTGCTCAACATTATGGGTTGTTATGTTCTTTTCCTAAAGTACAATCCAATGTTACAACTACATGACATGTGATAAGCTTTAAGTGGGGCATATATATACACATAATATTTTTGAACTTTATCAGTTAATGATACTTTCTCTCTTGAAAGAACCCATTGAATCTTAATCTCTTTGAGTGCATGCCTTAAAGGGTACACTGGGAAAGGGGTTAGTAGACCTTTGGTGTTTTGTAGGATTGTTGGCCCTTATACTGCCACTTAAAAATAATATAAGCTACTCCAATATATTTTTCTAAGATTTGAAACCTTGCTTATATAGTTCCCTAAGTAGCTTACCACCCAAAATAGCCCATATCTAAGAAAAAATTCATTTTTACCATTTTCCATACTATGTAACTATGTCAACCCCATTATGGGTTTAACGCATGTTACATAACTCTATCAGCCTAAGCTGACATAGTTTGAGACGTAACAACTTTATTTTTTGCCTAACAAGGTCAATTGGGTAGACTGAATTGACTAAATTATTTTGAGGTTTAAGGTCAATCCATGACTATATATACCCCTTTCAATTCATTTATAATAGAGTATCATTCAATTATACATCATTACTTCTCATAAATTTGCTTATACAATCAAAAGGAGGTTACATTGCCTATGTTTTAGCCTTGGAGAATTAACACTTGTCTTGTGGAGGTCTTATATGCACAGGAAGAGTCTTATATCCTAAAGATGATTTGTCCTTATGATTCTTATAAGCCCATAACAACCTCTTGCAAAGCACCATTAGCTAAGGGAGAGATTGAGGCATGATAGGTTCACTTCAACAAAGTAAGTATATTCTTATCCATTCATATTTTGATAAGTAGATACTGTAGAGTTTATATATATATATATATATATATATATATATGTAATTTTATCTCTCCTTGATTATATCATTTTTATGTTATAGATATATTTTTATTTGCATGTTTATTATCTTCCCCATTTGTGCCACAAGCTTTGGTGAACACTGGATTAGCTTGCATATGTATTTACTAGATTAACTTGCGTAGTTGTTTATTAGATTATATTGATTAATATTATTTACAATCATAAGACCTATCTAGGGTTATCACAAGATTACATTTGACTAGAGGCCTTGGAAACCTTTCCTTTTCCATAGTGTGATAAGTGATCCCTTATTATAGGTTTAGCAAATCCATTATTGGTTATGACCCTAATTTAAACATATTTCCAAGTGTACTTTTTAGTTTATTAACTTCTTCAAACTTGAATATTATTGAGTAGCATAAGTTATATAACTATCTAGTTTCACTTGCATAAATTATGAAGGAATATATCTAATGTGTGTTTCCAAAGAAGAGGCTACAAACATCCTAAACAATCTGCATCAAAATATAGATAGTGGGCATCCCTTAGAAAACACAACTCATAAGATTTTGAGGATGGGGTACTACTAGCCTAAAATATTCAAGGTCACCCAAAATCATGTCAAGACCTACCGTTACTTCTAGGTCTATGGAAAAAGAGGTAAATTCTTCCATGCCTTTGTATCTAGTCATTGAGGGACATCCCTTTCCCTAATGGGGTCTTGATTTTATTTTGTGATAAACCCAAACTCTTTGGTAGGATAAAAGTTTGTCCTCATAGCTACTGACCACTATACCAGGTGGATAAAAGGTGTAGAAATAAATAATTATAGATAAGTTGATGTCATCAAGTTTTTGGAAGAAAATATATTGACCAGGTTTGACACTCTCATTTTCCTAGTTTGTGATAATGGCCCAAATTTTCAATCTTATGAATTTATAGAATGGGCATATGAAAATCAAATCATAATCAACTTCTTTTTGAACTAATACCCAAAAAGAAATGGAGTAGCTAAATCTAAAAATAATAATATGATAGATGCCATTAAGAATTTAGTATAAGATAAAGCTAGAGAATAATACCTCATATTGAAATATACACAATGGACAAATAGAACTAGGCATAAGCAAGCCCTCAAGGCTTCACCTTTTTTACTCGTGTATGGACAATAACCATTATTCCCTATTAATCTCAAGATACTAATGTACTAGTTCATACAATAATATATGGGATACTATGAAAGGGTAAAATTTAGACTATTAGACATAGTCCATATGGAGAACACAAGAACTGAAGTATTGCAAAACTTCAATAAATATCAAAATATTTTCAAAAGATGGTTAGATAAAATATCCAATATTAATCCCTTTAGGATCTTAGGCTTGGTGCTTCTATTGGATCAATTAAATGAGAAGAAGAGATAACATGAGAAGTTCACTCCTTTATGGATTGGACCATATCAAATATCAGAGATCTTAGGTAAAAATTCCTTCTTGTTGAAAGATCTCTAAGGTAATGACCTTGCCTTTCTAACCAATGGATATTTTTTAAAGCACTATTTCATAACTTCTATAACTGAAGATGCATTTGAGTAAAATTTAAGTGGATATTTAGGCTAAGAGTATATTATACTTATTTCTTTATAAATTAGATTTTCTCCTTCTTAGATCATATTTACTACTTTCTACAATTAGTTTTCCTTATTTTCTACATTTTGATTTTAGTGGATTATATGTATAATTTCTAGATTAGTTTTCTAAAGTTATATAATAAATTGACCATCTTCCTATACTGAAGTCACAAAGAGACATTCCAAAAATAAGGGGAAAATATATAAGGGATAATGATTCATTTTCACAAGGATTTATTCTAATAGTACTATATTTTTTGGAATTAAGGTATGTATTGTGATTAAATTAGGTTCTATTTGGGATGATAAGGTTTACTAGATTTATGGGATTTACTTTGATATATTCATAAAAAATTTAGAAATAATTTATATTTCCAAAGATTAATTACACTATTTCATGCTAAAACTTAGGTGAAAGATAACAAACATATAATTGGATACACACTGACAGGGACATATTGATAAAATAAGTTTTCTTATACATACACCCAACTAATTTGGTTACCAATATCTGAGATATTAAAAAAAAATCTTACAAACTAATAGATAGAGGGTGATTTAAGTAATCTATACTAGGGATATGGATGTTTGACTAGTAGTAGATCAAGGATTTGAGTGGAATTAGAGGCATCTTGATCAGGGCTATGGATGCTTGGCTAGTAGTAGAACAACACCCATATATTCTTTACTATTTGGTTATAAAATCAAAAGTCAAAATGAAACCTATAGTGATTATTTAGCTCTTTGTTAAAACTTTCATAACCAAGAGGAATTGATTTCACTAGATCACATATAAATCTAAGGAATGGAAAGTGTTAGTATGTTGCATGGGGAAGTAAGAGTTTGTTTCAGAGTTTGGTTTGATTACTCTTTCTTTGTTGGAGCTAAAGTTTTGTCATGAGGCATTACCAAAATTTTGGGTTCTCAAAATAGTCAAGAGTATTTTCTGATATGAGTCACCATTTGTTGTGCCCTAACACACACATCCCATATTAATATTTTTAAATAGGGACCCAATATTAATTAAACACCTTTTTGTAGTTCTTGAAATATAAATCTATAATATACAAGTTTGAAAAACATGAATTCAAGGATTTTATCTGATGCTTTATAAATTCACTTGACTATCATGGTTTTTAGTTATTTGTTTAATACAATCTACATATTTTATCTCATTTTTTGTGAGTTGTCTTCAAGCTAAAAGGAATCAAATCCATACTATATGATTTACTATTCACCTTTGGTTTTATTTAATTGCTTATGTATATGGTCTAATTTATAATTTATATGGCTAACTAGGCTAACATGTTATGTTGTTTACAGGGTTTGTTGTCTATGTTGTATATTTTAAACATGATATATTTCACTTAGGTGTTTCTTAGATTGTCCCAAAGTTCACCCTTTCCATACAATATCTTTTCATTCATTTGGAGATCCAAGTTAAAAGTATAAGTCATCCTAGCCTCTTGTAGGTGATGTTAGTAGAACCATTTATACAAATGATCCTTAGAAAATAGAGTAAGAAGAGCCATCCACATGTCACCATCCTGGCCTCCTAGAGGTGACATCATTAAATACATTTGTACAGATGATTTTGGGCAAGTAGAGTAGGGAGAGTTATTTACTTGTCACCATCTTAGCCTCCCTAAGGTGACATCATCAAATCCATTTATATAAATATACTGAACAAGTGAAGTAATGAGAGCCATCCATACATTATCATCCCACTCACCTAGAGTCTCTCAATTTATGCAAAATATAAGAATACTAACTATATAATAAAATAATGAGATCCTACCACTTGTCACCATCTGATTAACCTATAAAGTAAGGGAAAGGAGTATAATGAACCTTAACACCAATATCAGGGAAATAGTGACATGCAAACACACGTCTTTTAAAGACATGAAAAAAATACAAAGACACCAAGGTTAGGGCTAAAATAATGAAAAAAATAAATCTATCATCTCATGATGACTAAGAATTTGATGACAAGCAGAAGAAGCCAGATGACATTAAAAATCCACAAAAAGACAATTTTATGAATTTCAAATGGAAAGACTAAGTAAAAAAATCCATTGCAGTGATTAATTCATATAAAGTAATGAATTAATACATTTATTTCTCAAAATCAAATGCATCTAAAGTAATATATTTAGAATTTACCAAATATAATTAATTACATTTCTTTCAAACATCCGAGTGCACATTGCGAATTTGGAGCTCTCTTGTGACAAAAAAATTCTAACTTTCCATAGAGTAAAGGATTTTCAAACCAAAGATTCAATGGAAACCATAAATAATATTATAGTTACCTCTACATACTCTATTAAAAGGATAAAGGAATACACATATATAACATTTAATTCAACAGATGTGAACCATGAGTTTAAACATTATTCAAATGTTTGGGACAAGGTTAAAGAAATTGAGCTTTATAAAGAAAAAGCCCAGCTTTACCTTTTCATGTTGTAGACACTTTAAATTTACACAATTTTATTAAAAATAAATGTATCTTACCATTTCCATACTTTTTTATGCTGTTTAATATAATTTTATTATGTACAATCTAACGTTGTGTAAATAATCTAGTTAATTACCATTTTACCTAGGTAATTATTTTACCATCCCTAAATCCTAGTAAAATCCCCAAAGATTATTAGGGGTAAGTTGTTTTAACCTCCCTAAAAACCTCTCCATACCTGATCCCCATTAAAAAAACAAGTTGGATCAAGTTTAATTTGAGATCTTGAGTTTTTAGAACCAACAACTTAAACTTAGACTGAATCGATAACGTTTCCTGTGATCGTTATCAATCCTATTAAGATCAACATTAATTTATAATGAGTCCAACCTTGGGTTATGGAGCCTAATTTTTTTCACACCAAAACACTAAAAAATTCCCTTGGAGCACTATGGAACAATGCCATCCCAGTTTCAATCAGAGAGAGTCTATCCAAAGCCAATGACATCCCTGCTAATCAGATATTTCTATACATCATAAGAAGCTTTTACAGAGGTAAGTACGTTATGCATTTGATTGATTTTAGATTATTGAATTATCCATTTATGTTCTATTTGATATCATAATTCTATTTAGATAAACCAATGACCAATTTAGAATCCTTTTATAATCTATTTAAGCCCTCTTTAGGCCCCTTTTGAGTTTTTTAGCACCCATTATGAAGATCGACCATGATTCATTATGGATCAACATCAATTCCATAATCGATACCAATTCTAAGATAATTGGAATTGATCCCTATGATTTTATTTCCATCTACAACCTGAGACTAGATTATCTATCTTAAGTGTCTTGAATTTACTATTTATAAGTCTTGAAATCATGCATTGCTATCTATAGATGACCTTGCCTAGTGTTATACATGATGTGGTTTCAATTCATGACTTACCCATAGTTCCTCACCCATTATTTTCTAATCAAAGTGACATATCTTTTGAGTTAAGACTCTACTCAATTATATTTTCCATGACTCTAGAAACCATCATCTAATAATTAAAAGCAATCTAAAAACAAGAAGAATTAGCCATAGAATACTAGAATAAACATTTTTATAATATATATGTAGTAGATTGATTTGTTTCATTTTAGTTTCATAATCTTATCACATGATTTATTGTAATTTATCTTATTATATTATCTAATTGATTGCATAAAAATAGTGGATTGACATCCCTCTAAGGAAGTGTACCACTTCTTGGAACTAATCTTGTGTTAGGTAGTCCACCCATATTTATTATTAATCAATATTATCCAAGTTATCTTTGCTATGTAGGTAGTCCTTCCTAGCCAAAAAGGAGCTCCCACTTCATTGGATCAATGATGTGCACCCCATTATAGGTATTCCTATTTAAACCCTATATTATTTCTAATTTTATTAAGTTAATTTTATTAATAAAATGAATAAAAAAAATACTAAAACACTCTGGCATGCCCAGTGGGACTCGTAAGGTCTCATTGTTCTTGTTGATTTCATTGTGAAAGTGTTCACTAGTTGCATTTTTTTTCTTAGTTATTTTCTTTCATTCAAAAAGAGAAAAATCCAAAAATTCTTAATTTTCCTTTTAAGGTTTAAAAAGAATTAAATTCATCCTCTATGTGCTTAGATAATTCACATAAACTAATCTAGGCAGATTAATATCATAGTAATCACACTTTCTCACACATAACCAAAACCTCTTAATCTTAAAGTAAGCATTGAAACATCTTCCTACCTAAGGTGAATCCACTTGGATTTCATCACCAAGGGGAAAACTGACTTAGTGTACTAATCAAGTATAATTTTTTTGGCAAGAAGTATAAAGGCTAAGTACCTGACACCCTTATCACTATGGTGTGTGAAGTGAGGGGGTAAGCCCAAATATCAAACCACATTCTTTCTTCCAACATATAATTAGGCCTCAATGTACTTTCATGTATATAGAAGTTCCCATCCTTAAACCAAAACTCAAAACCATTTTTAGATTTAGTTTCTTAAAAAAAGTAAAATATTTTAAGTATGTTTAGTAGCGTGTGTGTTTGTTTCCACTAAATGAGATAATCAAAAGACCGTTGTAATATTTTTCATTTTATTTCTATATTTATTTTTGGTTCTACATGGTTTTTATGTGACATGAGTTGCTAAAACAAAATGAATCCCTAACCTTATCTTCATCCACATATAACACCCCAAGTCCTCCTACCTCTCTCAAGTCTATGGGGGAGGGTATTCCCCAATTCTATACTTAGGGAGATCTTGAATTCACTAGCATATTTGATAGTAATCTAATTTACCTTAACCATTACCGTAGTACTCAATCCATCTATAAGCCACTTTTCCCTCATACACAATCTTCCAAGAATGTTTTTGGCATGCTCTTAGAGGGACCTAAAGGGCTCACTATAGATATGGTTTCCTCTCTCAAAAATCCTACCCCAATAGGTTATGATACTAACATATTTCAGCCATTAAATAATCCACCTCTAGTAATATCTAGTAGTCCATATCTAACCCAAGCCCAAAATGTTACTAGTGATGGTTAAAATTGCGCTTGATTGTAATCAACAACAATGGGAAGTTTCAAGTTGTGGGATATTGTGGCTTGAAACAATCTCCAAATTTTAGAGAAGTTGGTCTCTTCTATTTTATCAAGTGTTGGGGGAAAAGGGATAGGAAATTAAACAAAAATGCAAATGCAGGAACTGAAACCTAACTATGGTGATGCACCTGAGTGTAATCCTGATCCTAACTTGAGCACCATGAGACTATATATAGGATTCAATTACATTTAAGAGCAGATAAGTGCATGATCAATGTAAAAGATTGAAATAATAGAAACAAAGGCTCACAATAGGGAATTATTTTACTAAGATATAGAAAATGTCAACAAAGGCATAGGGTTCAATCTTATTTTAAGAATCTTCCAATCACATAAGAGGCGCAGAAACATGTACAATTATGTAGAACTTCTGATTCAAGAAAATGAGATAAAAGCAAATGACATTCCTAATCACAACTCTAGAAAATCTACGGTATAGACTACTTTTGTAAATGACATAGATAATATCAATAAAGGCATAGAGTTCAATCTCCTTAATTCATTCAACCACATAAAAAGCACAGAAACATGCACAGTCACATCAACTTTACAACTCAAGAAAATGAGACAAACGCAAATGAAATTTCTTAGTCAAAAAACTCTAGAAAGTCTAAAACTATAGAAAGTCCCCCCTTTTTTCCTATCTTCCCTCTTCTTTTATAGCCTCGGATGTCTCTTTCCATCATCCCCCTTCCTGCGCAATTCTACTCCGCTCTTAACTCACAGGGGACAAACAGATGGCACTTTCAATGCCTTGGATGTATCTTGATCTTATTAGGAACTGCCCTAACTACGGCCTGGCGATTCATGTCTAGTACCTCCTTTCATGCCTAAATTTCTTGTTTCATCATTTGCTTAGCTGCTTAACTATCCATTCTACCTCTGCTTACAAGGGACAAATAGATGGGCCTTTTAATGTTTGCAGGCCCCCAAAAATCTACTTGACGAACTGTTCCATCTACCAAAAATAATGCCCACCGAGTTTCCCTCCATCTCGATTTGCGACAATAGATACACAAAACACTCTGTTATGTTGAAATGGAAGAGGACACTTAGTCAATTTCTTAGATTTCTTCTTATTACTTAGAAGGCACTAGAGAACGACACTTGGCACTTTCCACCTAATTTATCAAAGACACATGGCATTTTCCACTTCTCTTTAGCTATGTTATAGAATTATTTGGGGCACATATTAGGCTCCTACAGATGGTGACACTTGGTAGCTTCTGTAGCCCTTTGAAATAACACCCAGGACCCACCACAATTTTATTCGGTAATGAAGCTTGAAGATGATCTCTCAAAAGTTGACACATGGTAGTCTCCACTATTCTTGGGAAGATACGTGGCATCTTTTACTTCTCCTACTAGGGGTATGTGGCGTCTTCTAATTTTTTTGAGAATGGAGTAGAAAGGGGCTTGAAAAGTGACACTTGGCGACCTCTACTTCTTTTTGGCACTTAAACAAAATGAAACAATGCCTTTCTGCCTTTCAAAAAGGTATTTGACCCCTTTGGTTTTTGGGACACTCCCTTGAACTACCCAATGAACCAAAATGGTTCAATGATTCAACACTGCACACCATTTACATGTTAATCGAGGTATTAAACCAAAAATGTTAAACCAAGGTATTAAACCCTGGCGTTGAACCAACTATCTTTCAGATGTCGACATGTGGTGACTTCTAATTTCTTTTGAAAAAGTAGTTCAGAGCCTTTTGCGACTACCACTTGGCACTTTCCACTGCACTTCAATTCTTGGATGGAAAAGAAACCCGCTCTCTGCCCCAAAACTCTGCCGCCACGACCAAGGTATGTAGGAACAAACTGCAGTGTGTGACTAAAAATTTGAATGCAATGTAGAGTAAGAATTTTATCTATAGTTACTGGTGACCCCCAAGACTTTTGAGCCTACTCAAAAGTTACTACACCTAAACATACATTTACTCAACGTACTATTGCTACTCATAACTTAGTGATTTCAATCCTTGTAACTCTCCCACCCATCCAAACTAGCATAGATTCAAATGCTCAAACCCAACCTTGAAAACAAGTTCCCTAAGTCAACCTCCTCATTAGTACATCCCATTTATTACTCAATACATAGCTCCATCACAAGATCTTGGATCCACTTAACTTTATTCATCCTCACAATAAAATATACCATAGAAATCCCTATAGTATGTGGTGGCATCCCAAATTATTATGACCACATCAGTTGGTTACCCCTTGTCACAACCCTTTTCCACTTCATTCCATACCTATCAACATCCATAAAAAAATGTCTTAGGGGTTATTTCTCAATATAATACCTAGCCTAACCTTATAAAAATCTTTATGAATAGGATGGAAAATATAAAAGCCTCTACCTTTGGGCAAAAAAATATGCTCACATATGAGAAAATATGTAATGAACCCATTAATCCAATTATCCCTATTAGGCCATAACCTTCACAATGATAAATTCTAAATTCATGAAATTTAAAAACAAGGAACATCCTTAGCAACACATTAGAGCATTTAGACATGCTATGATACTCTTCTCCTAAGAACATTTCTCATGTCATTAGCTAGACCAGATTTAGATTGGTATAGTTATATCCCTCAACATTCTCTATTCTCTTTTGGGAAATTGACCCAAATATTTTTAGAACACTTTTCCATTAACATTGTAAGGAAAGTGACAATAACCAAACTCTATGCCATAAGATAATTCGATGATGAATCCATCTCTAACTTTGTGGATATATGGTGGATTATTATAAACCAAATTAATTTCTTACCTCAACCAAAATTAATTGGATTATTTTCAAGATCATGTGCTAAGTATATCTCATCAACATTACTGGTGCAATCCTTCAAGACTTTTGATAAGGCCTTTTTTATGGCCCATAAACAAAAAATCCTACATTTAGAAGAAAGGAAGGTAAAGTTACATAATAAGAACTTCAAACACAATCTCTCCAAAGGATTTAATAACACTAAAACCAAAGTCACTACTAATGCTATGGTCTTAAAATTAGTACATGCAAAGACAAAGAGCCAATCCAAACCCTTTACCTCCCAAGTGCAACCGAAAAAACTGTTAACATAGTTTCCTCCTCGATAGTACAAAACTTAGGGGAATCATACACTTTAATTTTAGACAAGATATTAAAAGATTCTATTATCAAAATTCCTCTGGTTAGACCTCTTGATAATTCTAGACCCAAGCCTAGTTGGTTCAAAGAAAATGATTTTTATAACTACCATCATGTACCAGGTCATGACATTAATAGGTGTCACTAATTCAAAGGTCTATTTCAAAACCTTATTTACCAAGGAGAGTTATAGTTAGATAACCCTAAAACTCCTCCTAATCAATCTATATATATCTTAAGGCAATTATTCCCCAACCATACCTCTACATTTAATTATATATAGGTTAATTCAAGATGCACCTTAGACCGTGGGACCCATGTGATAAGTATGATCCAAGATCAACTTCTACTTAAAGAGGTTGGTAGTTCTTTTTAATCACCTTCCATGAAAAATAAAATCCCACATCTCCTTATAGTAGATGTTTTCAAACCCTCCAAATCAAGTAGATCTATCCCCAAGACTCACTCAAGGTTTTCAAATCTCATTATTTGGGATATTTTTGAGGAAAACTTACCTAAACTCATTCAAGATAATCAACTAAAAATAAAGGATGAGAAAGATATCAAAGAGGATGCTTGTCTAGAGATCCTAGAAGATACACACACCACTCATTTAATCACTACAATACTTTCACATAGTATACCCATCCCCTCTAGCTTACTCTCTCTTTAGAGGACTATTATATTACCTCGACTAAATCCAAAATAAACTTCCCCTATAGCTTGGGAAGAGCTAAATCTTGTAAAGAGAGAGATTAAAGGAAATGATTTAGGAAGTGGAAATAAAAACATTGGTGTGTCATGAGGAAAACCATTAAAACATCCACCTATAAGGATTGAAATCCCTAAAGAGGATATCCCTACTACCCCTGACTAGATTCAAAAATAGAAAATGGTTCTACTACCAATTCAAACTAGAGCATCCATATTGGGACCTCATCCTCCAATGAGACCAAAAACCACCATTATGAAATCCTCTTCTAAAGAGAATATACCATTACAAAGGGATCTTCCCATAGTAATAGTGCCAATACATAATCCCATAAATCCTTATTACTCACAAAACCTAGGTGTAATGTCTTATCCCAAACATAAAGTACCTTTTATGGGAAATATTCGAATAATTAGTGCAAAGAATCAAGACTCAAAAGCAAATGCAACCTCCATAACATTGCTTTAGAGGGTTTAAAAACCCAACCAAGATCTTTTATGAGGTCTTAATATAAGATTATTGATCAAATCCTTTAAAATTCCCTTATCACACTATCACCATAAAACCTATTAACCCCCATTTTCAAAAATTGGCATGGTATCGACAAAGGATGAAATACACGTACTATTGAATAGTGGGACATGATGCTGAAAGTTATAACATGATGAAAGCTATAGTCTAGAATTTATTTGAAAAGGATGATCTTTTACTAGAATAATTTGGTCATGATTATCCTTGTATTAAAGCTACTAGAGTTATAACCACTCTGGGAACTAATATATTATCAAGAGGGTCAGAATGAGTTTCAAAGGAAGATAGAACTTTGGATAAAACTCAATATCAACCCATATTAAACCCTATAAACTCAGATGATTTTGAAAGCATAAAAAATATACCATCATCTTAGATAGACATGATACACATAGCTACACAATCCCAAACACAAGGTCATAAGATCCAAAATTCTAAGAAATCTAAGGTGACTATGGCAAAGGATCTTGCTTCTACCACAGATAGTCATATAACACCCATCCCAAAACCTAAAATTTATATTTTAGGAAAAGCATAGAATAATATTGCTTTAGATTTGATATAGATATCAGTTCTAAAATAATTCCATCAACTCTCGGTCAATATGTCTTTATATGAACTTGTCCAAAACTCTCCATATAATTGTGAGGCTATGATAGAGGCCTTGCAAGATAACAAGATACAATAAAATGAACCCTAATCTCTATCATATTTTATCATATCTTTATAAAAGTCATCATCCATAACATTCCACGATTCTAAATATCTCCATTACAGCTTGATGACTAGGATCTACCATTATTTATCACTGACCAAATTAATCAAACCCAAATCAAATGAGTAATGATTGATAATGGAGTAAGTATAATATTATCTCCTTGCATGATTTTAAGCACCTACAGTTACCTAAATCTATTGTAGCTCAATCTCAAATTGTCTTATGGGCATTTAATGATACTATGGCCCCTACATTAAAAATAGTTATCCTCACCATCCAAGTAGGTATACATACTCTCCTTGGGTTATTTTACATCATAGAGTGGGAATTTAACTATAACATCCTACTAGGACATCCTTGGATATGTGCTATGTGTTGCATTCCCTCCACTTTGCATTGATGTCTTAAATTTGAACATGAGGGTAAGGTCCATATTGTCTCTACCTATCCACATATGTTCAAGAGATGCAACTTGAATTATCAACCCAATGATCTCTTGATCCACCTAAATAACTCAAGTCCATTATATTCTAGGGAAACATCTACCATCTCTACTATATCTTCATCTTGTATCCCTAATGTAAACTTTTCCAACTAGACATTTTAACAACTTTATGTAGGGGAATGTCAACTATTAACACTTAACACTTTATTAATTTTGGTGGAGGCATTTTTCCCATTAGGTTTTGCCTACATGATTATATTAGCTTACTTAGGGTTTTATATGTCATTTGGGTTACTTGATAATATCAGTCCCACATTCACTAGAATGTGTGGTATCTTTCTCTTTCCAACATATATATATACACCTCTCTCCCTTCATAATACTAAGGTAGTATATTGTGGATTGTTTGAGCTACTTAGTTGTGAGTTGTGATAACTTTGAGAGTTGTGAACTTTGGCCCTTTGTATTCATAGTTTAGGATGATATAGAGTATTTCATTATTTTCTTTCATTTATTTGTAATATTATATGCATGATTTCATTTACTAGTAACTTCATTGTGATGTGCACTTGCTTGACTCATGAGATCACTTGATTATATGCATTCATTGATCCATTGATCCTGACTATAACACTTTTATGGTATTAGAGCACCAATATGTGTTCATGATGGTCTAATTACTTGGTTGGTTATTTTCTATTATTTTTTATGAAATCCTAAGATTTGATATTGTGTTATTATAGGAATTGTTGAGAGAAATATTTTGATCTATGAGTTGGATACATGGGTTTGAATGTTTGAGCAACTTGGTTTTGCTTAAAATATGGTTTTAGAGGTTATTTCATTGTATGCATATCTATGGTTTATTCTCTTCTAACAGTCAAAAAAACATTCACTTGGTTCACACCTTGATTTTATGGTTGTAGATCATTCTACTAACCACGATATGATATAATCATTCATTTGTGTGTTTTGTTTAGCCCATGTAAAATATAATAGACTTGCATATGATTTGTATTGGACACATAAGGTTTTGTAGATCTATCTGAGTCCTTCCCTTTATGGTTTGACAACTCTTAGATCTATGTTGAATCTCTTGAATGAGCGACTTATGATCTTAGCCTTTTCATTTGCTAGGCATTGGCTTGTGGACTTTGCCATCAATTTTCATGTTGTATTTACTTCTTATTATAATTGGGCATTGGAAATATGATTTAACATTGGATCAATAAAGCCTATGTTAAGATAAGCAAGTTAGCATCATTATTCAAGGTCACTATTTCATTTTTTGGTGCTTGAAAGCTTTCTTCACATTTGATTTTGGCATTAGACCAGATATAAAATAACCTATTGCATAGAGGGAAAGGAGAAGGCCATGCCAAAAGGATAAGGAATTATAGATGTGGAGGAGCATTAGTTTATTTTCTAGATCTACATTGAAGGAGAGATACATGGAGATTTGTAAGAGAGACGTTTTAGCTTGATTCGCTAAGGCATTGGAAGGAGAAAACATCTACAAGTTTTATGATCTTAACCTAAAAGTTATGTGTTGAAGAAAAAGTGGCATCAAATTATTGAAGGAGAGGTGTTTGGAGTCTGGTCTTTGCCTTTTGCATTGGAATTTATTTGCAAATTTGTGTTGAGATCTGTATTGATGTTGCAAGTGCATGGTAGATCTGGTTGCATTAGAGGAGAGCTACATGGTAGAAGTAGAGTTGAAATCCTAAGCATTGAAGGATAGCTTGGTATCTTTCATTTTTTTTAGATCTACTCTCTTTATCTCTCTTTTGTAGTGTTGAAAAATTGCTAAATACTATGTGGTGTTTGGAAAGAGATCTACTCTAGCCTTTGGCGTCACATTTACTAGTAGCTGCTTGTTTGTGGAATGATATTAGCTTGTCTTTTTCAAGGAGACCTACTTGTTTTAGATCTGAGTTTGGCATTGAAGCTAGAGGTTTTTATATTTTTAGATAAGCTTTGTTATTTACCTTAGACATACATTTTTTTACCATTAACATTGATAGAGAAAAGACCAAATCTGTAATAGAGAAAAGACCAGATAGTATTTTTTTGTGTTTTTTTCTAATCTAGACTGAAGATTTATGTGTATACAACTAGCTTTATTCCTCCATGATGGTGATTCCAACCCTTTTTCTCATTGAAAAGTCTAAAAACCTAAATCTACCCTAAAAAAGAATTAAAAAATTACAGAATGTTTTATTTTTATTTAAAATAACTTTGCATATTTTTTGATTAAAACACCTTCTAAAGAGACTTTTTATAGAAAAGTTCATGTATGGGTGACTAGGCTAAGTATTTTTTACTTTTGTTGTCTTGAGACATTCAAGGTTTAGTGTCAATTCCAAAAATTGATCAGAAGACATATTTTATCTTTCCCAAGGATACTTTTTTTAAGTTTTAAGTGCATGTTTTTATTCAATAGGCTTATTTACAAGAGATTATATTGTTAATATCTTGAAAATGGTAATTCAAAATTGAGTAATGTCTTTTGAAAAAGTGTTTATTTTATTATTTCCCATGAATTGGGTCAATTTTCCTTGTAAAATACACTACTTTATAAAGTGCCAAAATTTGGGGAGGCTACTTGCTGATTATTTCAAGGAAGTTGTTGTGGGCCCTACATCTCTCATGCACACATTCAATTTTTGTAATTATTACCTATGCCCATTTAATGACTAATTTCATAGATTGATCTTGTATTCTTGGATGCATTGTCATCATATCCTAACATCCATTTGAGCATACATTATCACTTGTGTACTGATTGCTCTCATTTGATTGGACTCATTTTTGACATAGTTTGAATTCCATATCCAAAGCATGCACTATTATTCTAGATGAGGAGAGTTTTTTCATATCCAATGATCCTTCTTGGGAAGGACAATTATTTTCTTGGCATGCTTATATAGAACACTTGCTCACATGTAAGAATCATATTCCATTTCTATATGGATAGATTCTTGCACCCACTAAACCTGTTTAGTTTAATAAGTGGGATAATACTTATGACAAGGTTTTTTCCACTCTATTGCTACATATTTCCATGAATATTCATTATCATGTGGAATATACAAGGTTTCCATGTATTATTTGGAGCATCCTACAATCCCTTTTGGTGATCCTACTGAGACCTACATCACATCATCTCCTCCTCTTCCTATTGTCTCTTCTAAGATTGATGTACTCTCACCTCTTTCTTATATTTCTTATGATGACATATCCATGGTGGATAATTCTCTTTCTTTTATCAAGCCCCCACTATAGGATAAGATTTTTCTAGACCTTAGTTGTCTCATTATAGATTCTACATCCGTTTTTGTGTAGATTATTGCTCTTTCAGAGCCTTCACAGACTTGCATTTTGGAGGACTTTATTGATTTTAGTGAGAGTACACACATTGATAGTATTGAAAACTCATATGTTCCTATAGACATTTATTTTTTAGATCTGAGTGCTTCATTTGCAGACTAGTATTTACTTTTGATAGTTGTTAATATTTTCTCTCCTCTTCCCATGGACATTCTTTTAGAAAATGTTCTATGTTTATCTTCTTCTCTAGAAATTATCTCTTATTCATTGAATGATTCTTCATTTCCATCTTCTACATTTAGTTCTGTGATACTTGATCAAACTTTGGCACATTCGAGCATTAGTAGGGAGACATTTGAGCATTTTTTAGAGATATACATCTTGATTCCTACATACATTCCACTTAAGTGGTAATTTAGAATATTGATAGCTCATGGTTTCTTTCTTCTAAAATAAAGAGACAACATTTGTTGTAGAGGACCTAATAAAACATTCACCATGAAAATTTTATGCATACCTTCTCTCTCTTATTTATGGAGGCACACATCCTTTATATTTTTTAGGATACTAGGATCATCACTATGTACATGGGTAGCTTATCAGGTCTTGTTGTTGGGACCCATTTTTTTTATCATCATCCACCTAAGTTGCACTTATGGGGGGTATTGGTGTAGGCCTTTTTCCCATTGGGTTTTGCCTACATGGTTGTGTTAGTTTGCTTAGGTAACTAGAAGTCATTTAGATTACTTGAGAAGACTAGTCCTAAATTCACTAGAATGTGTGGTGTCTTTCTCTCTCCAGCCTATATATACACCTCTCTCCCTTCATAATATTAAGGTAGTATATTATGGATTATTTGAGTTACTTAGCTCTGAGATATGACAACTTTGATAGTTGTGAGAGCTATGAACTTTATCCCTTTGTATTCATAATTCAAGATGATATAGAGTATTTCATTATTTACTCTCATTTCTTTGAAATATTCTATGCATGATTTCATTTACTAGTAACTTCATTGTCATGTGCACTTATTCAACTCATGAAATCACTCCATCATATGCATTCATTGATCTGGTGATCCTAGATACAACTCTTTTAATCAACTCTCAAAGAATATGGATGTCCTGATTGACAACATACCTATCAAACCAATCTAGGAGACATTATCCCCTTTAGACCTCCTCATCTTCAAATGCACTTAACCTATGGAAGAATTGACCAATCTCCTTTATATATGTAAAATCAAACATATGCCCAACCATCCACATTTAACTTCTCCTTTCTTGATAAACTATGATTTTCACAAACCTCCCTAAAATGATGTGCTTGGAAAGGTTTTGGCTTAAGGCATTACAACCAAAGACCCCATGAGGTTACAATAAATGACATTATAAAATTGCATGAGAAACATGGCCTCAGTTTAAAAAAAACTCCTAAAGCCAATGACAATCATGATTTAGTATCCCATATTCCTATGGATGTGGATGATAAAACTCCCTCATCCCCTCTTGATTACCATATTTCAAATGATGACACCATTTACATCCCACCTAGATTTTTTTTAATTAGTACCATTTTCCTAGAATCGCTAATCTATCAAACTAGCAAGAAAACCATATCCCTTCCTTTAGTTTTTCATGACCTAATAAATGAAGATTCTCCCTTAATCCACATAATGGAGTGTTATTATAATGACTCAATTTTAACTTATTTATGAGAAGGAGATTCATATATGAATAATATCATACCATTCGAGTCTCCTAGTCTTTTAAATGAGGTCACAACTGATGTTAACTTAGGGACATTCAAAGCCCTATGAAATATCAAAGTGAGTTAGTCCTTAGATTATAAGGAACACCATTATTTTACAACATTCCTTTCTAATCATAGTCAAGCTTTTGCTTGGTATTATAGTTATATGCCTAGAATTGACCCTACCATAGTTGTTTATAACATTATTACCATTCCCAAAGCTAAACTAGTGAAGTAAAAGCTTCGTAAGATGCATTCTCATGTAACACTTATTGTCAAAGAAGAATTATAATGATTATCATCCATTAACTTTATTCAACCCATCGATTACCCTTAGTGGGTATAGAACATAGTACCTATCACAAAACCCATAGGGGGATTATGCCTTTATACTAACTTTCATGACCTTAACCTCGCTTGTTCGAAAGATGATTTTACCCTTCCTAATATCGATCAACTCATGGACCTAATTATACGACATGAGATGTTATAAATCATGGATGGATTTTTTGGTTACAATTAGATCCTTATCTCCTCAAAATATCAACTTAAAACTTCCTTTATTATTTCATGGGGGACTTTTTGTTAGAGGGTCATGCCCTTTGGTTTAAAAAAATGCAAGATCTACTTAACAAACATGTCATGACCTATATTTTACATGATTTAATTCATAAAATCATTAAAGATTATGTGGATATTCTCCTTAGTAAATCTAGGTATTGTAAGGATCACTTGTCCATCAACAAATCTTTTTTCGTTTGATCCAATATCAGGTTTGTCTTAACCCCAAAAAGTGTGTTTTTAGAGTTTTATTAGGAAAAATATTAGGTTTTATCATTTCCCTTAGAGGAATTGAGGTTTATCCTACTAACATTAATGCCATAATCTATATTCTTCCTCCTTCCAACCTCAAGTAGCTTTACAATTTACAATGTAAATTGTAGTCTATTCACCATTTTATTTCACAATTGTTAAACTGATGTTAACCTTTCCATAAACTTCTTAATAAAGACACCCAACTTATGTGGGATTTAAATTTTCAAGTGTAATTTGATACTCTCAAGAAGTATCTCTTATCTTTGCCTATCCATATTCCACCAAAAAAGGATAAGCCCTTTTATTTATATATCTCAACTATGGATCATGTATGAGGTGCCATGCTTACCCATCGAGATGATCAACATAAAGGGCAAGTGGTTTATTATATAAGCCTTAATTTGGTTGAAGATGTAACTCATTACTTGCACATTGAAAGACTATGCTTGGCCCTAGTGTTCATATCTTTCAATCTTCACCACTATTTGCTTAATCACAAGAGTTATGTGATTCCCAATACCAATCCCCTTAAGTTCATGCATTAAAAACCCTATCAAAATCAATGGATGGTGAGATGGATGATGCAACTCACTAAGTTTGATTTTGAGTTACTTATCCAAAAATCAATTAAGGGGTAGGTCATTACTGATCAATTGGATGAAGCACACCTTGTTGATAGTTCACCATCTAGTTATGAAATCCTTATGAAGCTATATCCTCCACATCCTAGGAAGATCTTGAATATCAAATGATATTATTCTTTGATGGATATAAATGTGAACATGGAGGGGGATCAAAGATTATTATCATACCACCTAAAGGCATTCCTATTCCCTCTTTTTAAGACTTGATTTCAGTTGTACTAATAATATGGTAGAATATGAATCCCTAACTATAGGTCTCCAAATAACTTTGGCTCTAGGAGTTAAATCAATTTATATTTTTGGTGATTCCCAATTGGTAGTAAACCAAATAATTGTCATATATTAGTACAAGAATAACATCCTTTAGAGGTATAATATGTTAGCAAAAAAATTGTTAGCTACTTTTAACCATTACATCATCTAGACCACTCCTTGATCAACCAACAAGTTTGTTGATAACATGGCTTCTTTGGCCTCCTTTATCCCATCCTATTCCTAGAAGTCTAAACTATTTTTCCTTATTCACAATGTCAATCAACCTTTTTATACCAAAACTAATCTTCCTATATGTAATCAGAAATGTATCATGTCTATAAATCAATCCTATCTCAGAGAACTCAGATCATAATATATACTTTCAATTGGTGACACATTACATAATTAGGAACATGACAAATATGGGGATCTCTTACCATACTGCACTATGATATGGAGGGTTCTAAAGCCTCCAATCAAGCACAATCATGTAATAACCCTAAGGTATTCCTATGTTTTGATATCTCACTAAACTAATAACAAGTCAAGAAAATCTTATCTAATGCTCACCAAAGCTTGTGGCACAAAGTGGGGGTTAGAAACAATAAAAGTAAACCTACATAAGAGACACTTACTCCCATCAATATACACAAAATCCTAATACGTGGAGAGAAGTATAAATACATATCTATCTACTCTGACAAAGGAGGAACAAAGTTAGGAATACTTAACTTTGAAGATGAACCCACTGAGCTTCAAACTCTCCCTTAGCCAAGGTGTTTTGCAAGAGGTTGTTGCGGTATGTAAGGATGACAAAGATAAATCAGCTCTAGGCTACATAACCTATCAATGCATCTAAAAGACTTCTCCATAAGAAAAAATTCCTATTTTAAAATAAAGTATGAAACCCTAAGCTTGATGCTCAAGTAGAATGGTGGATAAACAAATGCACAATAATTCTTACTTCTTCTCTTCTCTAAATAATGGTGAAATGAACTTGTATATATAGGTGGATTTAACCCTAAGCCCTTCCAAAATTTTTGGCTGATAGGGTCAACCCATTTGACCTAGTATAATTTTTGACAAAAATTCACTAGGTCATGGATTAGGTTGGCCAAGAGCCGACCTAGATCCTAAGTGAATTTTAACTAAAAATATATAGGGTCCACCCAATCGGCCTAATAGAAATGATAGTTAAAAAGGGACTAAGGTTAGGAAAAGGAGGATAAAAGGTGGAAAATGATTAGAGAGTGTGTAAGAGAGAATAAAAATCTTAAGGACAAGGTTTTTAGGTGACAAGTGTGTAGATAACAAGTGGAAAAAGGGACAACAATCTTGTGAAGCACCAATGGTCTACCCACCCCTTTCCTAGTGCACCCCTTAAGGCATGCACTTAGAGAGATTGAGACTCGATGGGTTCCTATAAGATATAAAGTGTTAGTTAGTGATACAAGTTTGAAAATATTATGTGTATACATATGCCCCACTCAAATCTCATCATGTGTCACATGAGTGTAACAGGAGATGGTGATTCAAGAATAGAACATGATAACACATAAAGCTAATGCTAATTAAGATTTAGTAAGGAGTAAATAAGATAAATGAAATGAAAAAATTGAAAAACACATACCTTTACTTACCTTAGTGTTGTAGATAAAGAAGTAGACTGCGAGAGTTGTGAAGGCATCTAATGTGAATAACATTAGGTGAACCTTTAGAGATTGGTACAAAAAATAGACAAAAATTGATTTTTTTTAAAGATAGATAGATAGTAGTGTAAAATATTCTCTACATTGTCATGATTCTAGGACATTTTATGGTTCAAAAAATAGATTAGCAAAAACAAAGATATGGGTAAAATACGGAATCTAACGAAAAATATTTGAAAGGTAATGAATTATGAAAAGTAAGTTTAAATAGGGTGAAAGGGAAGTCATTTGTTATTTTTGACTTGTGGGTGAGGGAAAAAGAGATCTGAGAGGCCAAATGAGCTAGGATGGTGAGGAGATGAGAGGGACTCCTAGTGATGGCAGTGGGTGTAGCACAGGTAGGCAATTGAGAATCTCAAACTAGTTTTTGAATATTTTATTGAATTAAGTGTTTTTCAAAAAATTGTATTTTAAAGAAATTCTAAGAATCAAAATGAACCCTAAAAATTTGTTATGGGTAAGAAAACCAAAGTAGAGAAATGGGTTTGAAGGGATCAGAGTAATAACTATTAGAAGGCATTTATTACTAAAAATGAAAGTGGTTGGTAGGTAAAAACAACTAGGCTAACCCAGTTGACCTAGTAGGTTGAAATTTTGCAAAATATACACTGTCAACTTAGTAGGTATATGCCAACCTAGTGTGTTTTCCAAATTATTGAATTAGTACATGACTACCAACCTAGTAGAAAAATCCAATAAGTTGACTTAGTACTAAGAATGGAAAAAAGTCAAGGGTTGACTTAGTTTATTAAGTTAATTTGGTCAAAATAAGGAAATTTTGGTCAACCTAGTGTTTAACTAAGTGACTAGAATAGTACAAAAATATGTGAAATAGGCCGAAATAGTGCTATAAAGGAATATAACGGTTGATTGAGGGATAGAAGGGATGATTAAGATAAAAATAAGTCAAATTGATTAAAAATGAACAAATTAAATCAAATTAGGCTTGTTTTTGTTTAAAATATGAAAAGAATGTATTTTGATTATAAATGACATGGAAGTTTTAATACATCTTTTATTATTTTATGGTTACAGGGGCATCCCTTAGTGGATGCAACATAGATCCTAGATATTTTGGAGTGATTATCGATTGAGGATCAAGCGAGATTGATTAGAGTAGGTTTAAGAGGCATTATAGATATGTGTAGGACTCTATTGAGTTCAAATTTACTAGTCATGTTCCTAGTAGCCTAGGAATGATTGACTAATACATGTAAGTGGGAGGTGGAGGGGATATCATTAAGGTGGGCATCAACTTAGAGGACATTGAAGCTATATTTAGACTACCTATAACAAGTACACCTATGGTCATGAGAGTATTAGATGGTGAGGAGGAGAATAGATCCTTATCCATATGGTTGATAAGATCAGAGAGGATATACCCTAGATTGAGAGTTAGTTTGTTCGATGTATATACCTAATAGATTTTGGATATATAAAAGGTGGTGATAGGGCTTGTGATATCATGGGTAGTGTGTCACAAGCTGGATGGAAAGGTACCATTATTTTTGATATCCTTATGCCAGATGATATTGAAACATGAGGTGTTGGATGACTCAGGGTCTATTATCTAGGTATAACTTGTGCATGACATGTATGGGATGTTATCTAGAGGGTAAAAGATTATAGGGCCTATTATATTACTAACTACATGGGCATATGAGAGGTTTATTATGTATTAGCCAGCTGGGTTATCCCATATGGTCAGTGATAGGTTACCTTGGGTATAGAGGTGATGATAGTATTAGGTAGTGTGAGCCATGCCCCATGTGCCAACAATATAGATAATTAGGTGAGTGAACATGGTATGGAAAGATTATGGGCACATTGTTATGGTGTAGCTGATTGGGAGATAGTGGTACCAACATTAGTATAGATAGAGATTACCAACCATTATAATTGGTGGATGGGTCTGCATCTAGTGGCATGTGCACTAGGTTAAATGAGACTTCACCTAGTGGAACCAATAGTGGTGCCCACATTTATGGCCTAATATGTGAGAGAGTTAAAGGGGAGAGGAGGATTAGGTCCACTAGTTGCTAGGATAATGATCAGAGCATGTCATGGGAGACCATAGATAGGTCAAGCATGATGGGAAATAGAGAGAGGAGATAGATGTTGATATAAAAGTACTAGAGGTACCACCACTAGCATGATAGTAGGAGAAGAAAGGATCATCTTGGACACAACATAAAGGGAAACATCAATAGTAGGAGAGAAGAGATATTAGTCATCCTAGATGACCCATCAGGGAGGTCAGGATAGATTTGGGTGATATAGATACCAGTCAAGTGTATCTATTTCTCTTAATTTATGATCATTTCTTAATTTTGGAAGAAGATAAGAAACTAGTAATAAGGGTGTGATATAAATACCTAGTTGGTGTTACACACGTAATCCATATGAGGATAGAGAAATCCTCTTTAGCTTGGAAATAATAACTTATAGATATGAAAGCACTAACAAAAGGGGTTATTAGTAAGATAGTTGGGTGGAATACCTAGCATGAGTTAGATCTAAGAAGTGTGAGCTTGCTAGGAGGTTGTCAATCCACTCTTAATAATAATCAAGTTAAAAGATATAAAAGTAAGGTATTTACATAAATAAAATGAAATGCAATACAATAAGAAGGTAGAATGATTGTTAAAGAAAATGACTAAATATAACACAAGTGGGTCAATACTTATGCTAAAGTGGATGAATTTAGGTTCAAAAAACTAAAAAAGGGGCTGTGAATAGGTAAAAATATAGAAAGTTAGGTTTGGTTGGGATTAAGGGGATGAAAATAACTTGTTATTACTTTTTGCCATAGTAACCATCAGTGGTTGGGTGAACCATTGGTGGTTAAGCTGACTGTCAGTGGTTGGGTAACCATCGATGATTAGGGTAACCACTGATGGTTGTATTAACCATCAATAGTTTCTTGTGGATTTCTAAAGGTACTCAAAAAAGAGTTATAGAATGGGTGAATGGTCTGATAATGGTTTTGTTAAGGATATGGAAGTTGGGAAATAAGGTATAGATAGGTTTGATGAGGTTGGGGGGTTAGAAATCTAATGAAATAAAGAACAAGTAAAATATACCTGTAGCTTGCTAGATAGTTGATGGTTGAAGGCTATGGCAATTTTTATAAAGTAATAGTACTTTGGCCTCAAAAGAAAATTTAATAGAGGTTTGGTTCTCTTTTGTTGTTATTGAGTTGTTAAAGGAAGATTGGATATTGGAAAGCTTGAATACCTATGTGGAAGAATGCTTGTGATGATCTATTTCACCTCCTACACCCCTCCTTTTATAGGTAAAGAGAGATGAAGGATAGAAGGTTCCATAGTAAGTTGGTGTGCTAATTTCAATGCTTGGGAGTTAGTTAACACCGCATAAGGTGAACATGTTTAATTGTTCCTCATTATCTCACATATATCTAGTGATGTGTTAGAAAGGTCATGACTTGATCATCGATGTTTAGGCTAATTGTTGATGATTAATATGACCATCAAAAGTTGAGTGTCTAAAGGAAAAGGGGTCAAGGTAATTTAAAAGGGGTGGTTTAAGGTTAAGTTAGTAAGTTATTGAGTCTAGTTAGATAAGTAGCTAACTAGACCTAAAGTCTGATAAGTTAAGCAATGGGTAGAGAAGGTTTAGGTGGTCCCTAGGGGGTTTCAAGGCATTTCAATGCATATTAATATTTTCTAGTGTCTACATTTTACCCCTTTTTGTTATGAAACTTTGAATTAACCAACTACAAAAGCAAACATGAATTACTTGGTCGAATATCTATTTACCTTAAGTATGGGAGGAGGTGTTCCCCCTCAAAATAGTAATCCATGAGGTGAAACTAAAATTGAGTTGGGGTTTGATAAGCGATATATGGTGAGTCATAAGGTTGGTGACAAAAAGGGGTTGGGAATTTAAAATGCAAACACATGCACAAAATGTGACTAAGTATGATAGTCAAGATTGCGCAAAGACTAAGGTTGTTAATGTTGATAAAAATAAGGTTGGTTCTAAAAGTACAAGTGATAGGGTAACCAATCCATAACACTAGTTATAGTTGATCAAGTGACTCTATAAGTCTCCTAGATAGGGTTGGTGTTTTTCTAGGTATATAGGGTAAGAAATGATCCCTTAAAAAACACAAATGGTCTAGTTGTGAATGAGGTGGTGCAAATTCAAATGGTAAACATGATAAGGTTGGTCAGTATGGTCAAAAAGACCAATGCAAGCTTCATCACAAAACATGTGATTGTTTGGGCCAAAAATGGCCAATCATCAAGGTGGACATGGTTTAATGGTTGGTTAGAGAAGGGTAATCTCTAAAAGTTCAAGTTTTGGCTTGGGGGAGATTAGGTGATCTCCAAATTTTTTCACTTAGGTATAGTTTCTTAAAAAATATAAAAGTGATAGCCTAACCATAAATGGTAAGGGTTTTCAAGGTCAATCATCGACAGTCACCTTGACCATCGATGGTCAAGGTGAAACCCTAAAAGTGTGGAATATAAAAAGTGAAAATGAATTCATTTTCACTTTTGACATGTTGACCTCTGCGCTTTTATGTATTCTAGTGATTTGTTACTTTACAATTTTGTTGTGAGAGTTGACTGAGTTTTTTGTTGCGGTGGTGATTGGTGATTGGTTGAAGGTGTTTATTGAGGTGATCATCTAGGACTATATATGTAGGGTAGATGAGTACATGGTTGAGCATCAAGATGCAGGCTCCAACCTTGATAATTATCAAAGAATGAGGTAGGGGGTGTTTTAAAAATTGATAGTTTAGTTGATTTGGGTAGGTTGTAGTTAATTTGATAGGGTTTTTATGGGTTTTGACCTAAATGTAACTTTTGGGTGAGATTTGAAAATTTAACGATTGAAATGTAAAATTGGGTGAGGATTCCAGTTGGGGGAAGGTTGTAAGATGCAAACAGGTAGTTATGCTAATTGTTTTTGTTATTTTGGTTGTGTTATAGGTATGGTAGATTCAAGGGTTTTACCATTGGTAGTCACATACAGTGACCATTGATAGTTCAACCCAACTGTTGATGGTCAACTTGATCATCAATAGTTAAACACTAAGTTAAAAGGGGTTTAACTAATCATTGATGGTTTATGTTAACCATCGATGGTTAAGTGTTTTTATGGGAGGTTGTGTTTAAATATAAATTTATGTTAAAATGTTTTAAATTGTGGTAGGGTAGTTTAAAATGTTAGTATAAATTAAGGCAAGGTAATTTGTTAAGTAGGAATAATGTGTTTGAAATGAGTTTCTAGGGTGAAGTGTTGGTTTGATAGATTATAGTAGGTGTGAAAATTTTTGTGGTTAAAGGTAAATGTTTGTGATAGAAGAACTAGGTGTTGGTTGGATAGGTTAGGGTAGATATTTAAAATGTTGGTGGGTGAGAGTTATAGAGATAATGTTATAGAGGTACAAGGTTATAATAGGTCGATGTAGGTGATTTTTTAGGTTGATAAATATGTTGATGTAGGTAGAATGAATGAATAATGGTAATGGAAAAGTGTGTGTGCTAACTTGATCTTTGTAGGCACAAGACCAGATCCAGATGAGAGATCAAGTTTTAAGGATTTTTATAGAGATCCAGGGAGGGATGATCAATGATGATTAGATGCATATGGAGGAGGTTGGCTTAGGAGCCATGAAACATTATCAGTGGTTATGAAGAGATGTAGTGATGATCATGGCCCTCATAGAGAGATGAGATCTATCCATAAATACCTTTCTATTATCAATAAGAGAGATGCCTATCTTATTGGAGGATGTTAATATGATTACATGACTACCTATTTGAGGGAAGCCTATTTATCATATTGAGAGTGAGGAGAGGGATGAGCATATAGAGATTTTTTATGGTGAGGATTGAGCCCATGCTAGATAGAATTCAAGTGGTTTTGGTTATAGGTCAATATAATAGAGGTCTTTAGATGAGAGGCACTTGATGATGATGATGGTGATGGCAGTGTCCTATTTCACATTACCTGATTCAAGTAGTGGATGATTTCCCTATTTGATACTAGGTGTGCTAGTAGAGATGTTGTTAGGGAGGATGATGTTTACGTGGGCACTAGTCTGACTAGTTTAGATATATAGGGAGATTTGGGCATTTTGAGTTCACAAATGATATAGGATCAGTGTTGGGTTCATGCTCCATTATTGGGCATATGAGCACATTTGGTTTCTAAGACCATTGGGGCTACCATGGGATGGATACATTTAGGTTGGCTACAGGGTGGGCTTCCTAAGATGGAGGGGATATTATGATTTGATAGGAGCAAATGGAGGGAAAAGGGACATTGACTAGTTTAGAAATGCATTAGAGGGCTTGGTTGTGGGTGATGTCATCTGGAGGCTATATGTGGGATGGATTAGGTGGGCCCTCTATAACTATCACACTCTATGTTTATAGAGCTAGAGGTGGATCTACAAGAGGAAAAAAGGTGATACTGAACTCATCCCATTTGATAGAGTTTAGAGGTAGTATAACCTTGTGTAAGGGATTCTAGCTCCTTTCTCAAGGTATAGGAGGGAAGATACATAGTTTTTGTTACCATAGCCACAACCAATGGATGCAATCTTAGACCATGAGGAGTTACCTAACAGAGTAGGGATAGATGATGTTAGTGTCATTTAGGGCTATGTAACATGGTACCAAGACATTTATGTAGTGGCTAATTTTTTATGGGATGATGGGGGCCAATAGGCCATGGATGTGGATCCATCTAGAGCACAGGTATAGGGTGGTGGTTAAGATGGATAGGTAAAGGTAGTACTAATAGCTTCACAAGTATAAATTATAGGTTTATAGGGATAGGTGGCCACATTGCAAGGTTATATATTCACTTTATAGGGTTAGGTTTCCATTATTATGATGAAGAGAGATTAGGTGATGACATCACTAGGTTTGGTGACCCAAGAGAGGGATACACTAAGGTAGAGGGTAGGAGTAGTGGCAACACTAATAAGAAGGCCACTAGGTATGATTGCTATGACATGATACTTGGCCATGGTAGAGGAGTTGAGGTAATATGAGGCTATAGTGTTGGGACAATGTCCAGAGTAGCTGAGATGGGGAGAGTACAGGGCTAACTTAGATGGTGGACCAACAATGGTAACTCCAAGATAGTGGACCTCTATAGTGAGTGGACATATAAGTATCTAAGGAAGACTGACACAAAATGGTAATGCAAGTATAGGAGTATGAGGAGCTAGTGGTAGTGGCTCCTTAGGGACATGATATATGATATGGTGCTATGTGGTAGATGTATATGATTTTGATATCAACCTATGTGTCAATGATACAAGATGTACATGAGAGAGAGATTTATACAGTATTACATGTATTATTCATTTGATAGATATGATGTATATGATGCTCATGACATAGATGTGATGTATGTTTCATGATATATATATATATATATATATATATATATATATATATATATATATATATATATATGATTTATGTTCATGGTTCATGGTTTACATGTTTTATTCTTATGAGATGTGGACTCAATAACTTTAGGCATATGTGGTTTATTATATGAGTTTGATGGTAGATGGATAGGATGATACTTTTAATATGATTTTATATGATGTGGTTCATGATGTTTTGATTATAGATAGATATATGATGTGGTTCATGGATATGGTTCACAATTTTATGTTCATCATTTATGTTTATTGTTTATAATAATGGAGATGTAATGTGATTATGGTTAAGGATGTAATGAAAATACATAAGGTTAAATAAAAAACTAAATGTAGGAAAAATAAATGAGAATCATGAGACATATGTCTGCATGAACCAATGATAAGAGGGTAAGGAAAAACCATGATGCCTTTTCATTGATAAGGACCTAACAAAACCAAATTTAGATTGGCTTAAAGAACATAATCCTTTTGAATTCTTCTCATTAGCATGCTTTGGTTGATAAGATGGTGTCTTGATCACATCATGTCAAGTAAACTCATAATCCCTTGATTTATAGATGGTATAAAGGTGAGGTAGGTGGTCTGTGAAATGTAGATGGGTTGATAGATAAGGAAACCTTATGTGAGTTAGTTTTCCCCTTCTATAGCTGACCCAAGAACTAAAGTATACAAGTCCATGTCTTATGCTAAGGTGTAGACTGATCGATGTAGGAAGTCTACTAATGTTATATATGAAAGTTGATTTTAGCTTTCTTGGGATAGCTTCTTTTGATTTGATATAAGGTCATTTGCTGATTTTATTTTTGATAGGTTTGTGAAACTGATCAATGCAGGAATATTCAAATGGTTGATTTTGACCCATTTAACTTAGCCATCCTTCAAAGGAGTGGTCTAATTTTGGGTTTGTATATTTGGTAGTTTTATTTCAAGGGAGTAGTCTATATTTTAAGAAATTTTAGTTTTAGGCAACTATCCTTCAAGGGAGAAGTCTTCTATGCTAGAGACATGTGACCCAAGTGATATTTTGGTATCCCAATTATTTTGATGCAAGGTTTTTAGAAATGAACCAATTTAATTAGGTTTAGAGGTTAACTTTTATGAAGACAAAAATTTTAGCACAAGAAGGTAATGATAGGAAAAAGGGGTAGTTTTGAAAGACAAATGATCATGAGATTTCATTTGATGAGAGACAAAAAAGTATCCATGAGAACCATGCCATGGGTAGAGATACAGTACCTATATTTAGGATTATGATATGACTGTGATGTTTAATCACATGGTTCTATGTTTTAATCAATTATCCTCAAAGCGATAGGGATGGGTAGGTGAAGGTGAAAAATCTTGTAAATCAAGGGATGAGCTTAAGTTAGATAGAAGGGTGAGTTTGATCCTTATTTTAAAAAAAAAGGATGTAGATGCAAATCACTAAGAGGCTTAGGTTTTGGTTTAACTTTGAGAGAGGATAAATGGTAAGCTCCTAATCCATACTTATGGGTTATGATGTAGGGTCCAAGCCAATTGAAAGAAAACTTGCCTCTTTTGCTTTTCTTCATATTCATTACATGATATTTTCCTTTAAGATAAGGTCTCTGATATTGATTCTCATTATTTTAAGTGTTTATTATAAATGTGCTTGATTCATTCTCAGTAGACACAAAGATGGTTAAGCACTACAAGATGATGTTTACAAGTAGCTCAAGTTGTGCTAGACATTCTTGATGATAGTCACTCTTAGAAATGATCTCCTACAAATATATGCAAAGAGAGGGAATCTGGACTTCAAGAGGCAAGACTGCCTCTACTCTAAAGACTAGAGAGAAAGGGGCAACACCCATAGAGGTTTGAATTAAATTACAATAAGACCATAAAGCAAAAGGGATGTGCAAGTGCCAATCCTGACCTAAAGCACTAACTATTTTAGTTAAAATTTTGTGAAGGGTTTTGTTAGAGGATTCTACTTGCCCATTTTCTTATGGATGGTAAGGCGAGGAAAAACTTAACTTAATGTCAAATTAATCACAAAGACCTTGGAATTGATTTTTATTGAAATATTTCCATTATCAGTGATGATCTTTTAGGGAACATTAAAATGATAGATGATATGGTGATTAATGAAATTGATAATCTTGTCATATTTGGTTGAGATGAGAGGAATAACTTCCACCCACTTGGTAAAATACACAATGGTGGTAATGATGGATTGATGTCATTGTGAAGAATGAGGGTTGATTTCCCTAATGAGATTGAGTCCCCATTTTGAGAAGGGCCAATAGTCGTTGGATACTTGTAGGCCATGGGCAGGTACATGATGTAAATTGACATGCTATTGACATTTAACACACTTCTTTACATAATCATAGTAGTCCTCATTGAGGGTAGGCTAATAGTATCCAAGGTGAAGGATGTGTTTAACAATAGTTAGTCCACTAAAGTGTCCCTCACAAATTATATCATGCATTTCCCTGATAGCATGGGAAGCTTCATGACTATGTAGACAAAAAAAATGAGATTGTCTAAGCCATGCTGGTAAAGGATCCCCCCTAGTATGGTGTAATGAGATGTCTTATAAACAAAGGTTCTTTGGTCATTCTTAGAGAGGTTCAGAGGAATGATGTTGAGGTTAAGGTAGTTAAAGGTTTGCTCATACCATATGTTAGATGGAGATGCTTTCACACTACAGATGATAGGGAGGTCAGAATAGATATAAGATGGGGTGATAAAATGGTGGATGGTAATAAAGAGTTTAGAGTTAGAAGGTTGAGATGGGATTTGGGAAGTAAGGGAAGCCATTGTATCTATGAATTTGTTTGTAGATCATGGAACATAGTGGATAAGGTAATTATTAAATGATGCTAAGAGTACATATATGAGTTGTTTATACTTTTGAAAGACATCATTCTTACATTGGTAGGATCCATGGACCTGGTTGATGACAAGTTGGAAATTACCAAAGACACTGATGGTCTTAACTCCCAAGGCTAAAGTAGTTTTGAAACCTATGACTAGGGCTTCATATTCAGCCACATTATTGGTGCATTCAAAGTTTAAGGGAAATAGGAAGAGCTTCACCATAAAAGAGAATGAGAATAACTCTATCAACCCCACCATGTGACATTTGGATCTATCAAAGAATATGGTCATTTGATAGGTAGGGTCTTATTGAGAAAGGGTCACAATGGACTTGTCTAAAAATGCAAGAAGAAGTGATTAGTTGTCTGGTAGAGGAGATTCAACCAACTAGTCAAAAATAACTTGTCCTTTAATTGAATTTTTCTAGAAGAAGTCAAGATCAAACTTAGCTAAAATCATGAGCCACTTATCCATACGTTGGTTTTGGTATGGTTTAGAGTGCACATACTTGAGTGGTTTAGTATTGGTGATGATGTAGTTTTTATGATTACAAAGGTAATGATGAAGTTTAGAATCCAAAAAGACTAAGGCTAGGCATAATTTATTATAATGGGTGTACCAAGACTCATACTGTATAAGTGTTTGACATATGTAGTATACAACTTACTTTTTGTGTTGTTTATCACGGTGAGAATGCATGGCCCCAAAGGAATGGTCAGTAGAAGATATATAAATATAGAAGGGTTGGTCCTCTTTATGTGGGGTAAGAATGAGTGGAGAAAGAAGGTGTTATTTTAGTGAATTAAAGGCTTGTTGGCAGTCCTTGGTCCACTTAAAAGATGTATCTTTCTTTAAAAGATGGTGAAAAGGTTGACATCTATCTAATAATTGAGAGATGAAGCAATAGATGGATTGGAACTTTCCTTATAGGTTGTGGAGTTTCTTAAAGTGGGTAGGAGGAGGCATCTTCAAAATTGCTTTGAATTTGATATTGTCTAATTTAATTCCTCAAAGAGAGATAATAAATCTAAGAAGCTTTTTGGATAAGACCCCAAAAATACATTTATTGGGGTTGAGTCTGACATGGAAATAGATTAGGCATTCAAAGATGATGGTGAGAATATATAGGTGATCCTTCTAGTGTTTAGATTTCCCAAGGAGATCATCCACATAGTCCTCTATGATTTTATGGATTAGATCATGGAAGATATAGGTCATTGCACACTGGTAGGTTGCTCCAGTGTTTTTTAGACCAAATAGCATGACATTGTAGCAAAAGGTTTCCCATGAGGTTATGAAATAAGTTTTATGTTGATCTTTAGGGGAAATCAAGATTTGATTATATCCTAAGAAACTATCCATGAGAGATAACATCTCGTGGCTAGCTGTAAGATCAACAAGTTGGTTAATGCTAGGCAAATGAAAGTCATCCTTTGGGTAAGTGAGATAAAGGTCACAAAATTTGATACAAATGAAAAGTCCCTCTATGGGTTTGGTAATGGGAATGATGTTAGAAAACCAACAAGGATAATAGATGGGTTGGATGAAGTTTACAGACAAGAGGTGTTGAATCTCCTCTTTGACTAGAAGGGCAATGTGATGGTATATCCTACAAAGATTTTACTAAACAAGCTTAGTGTTAGGATGGGTGAAAATGTTATGGAGGTATATATCAGGGTAAATTCTAGGCATATCCTAATAGGACCAAATAAAGGTTATGCTTTGGTCATGAAGGAAAGAAGGGTAATATTTTTTCTTCATGAAATCTAAGGATTGACCAATCTTGACAATATGAGGGTTACCCTGAGTACCCAAGTTGACATCAATGGTTGATTTATTTAACATGGTTTGGTTCTCAAGAGGAAGAGATTTATGGATATAAGAATCCCCCATACCAAAGTAGGTGAGAATGGAATCATCATCTTGATGTTAGATGGTGTTGATGGTAGGAGAATCACTTTCTACCATTTCAAGATGGATGAGAGGAAGAATTTAGTTTAGCCATATTTTTGATAAGTTAGGGGGGCTAAACTAATAGTATTGAAAAAAAAAAGTTAGGAGGAATGATATTGAAATCCTCTGACTTCAAAGGAGATGAGGTTGGTCAGGACGGTATATCCTCATTGATGGTGGTGATGGATTTAGGTGAGGTGGGTTCTTGATACGACCCTAAGGCCAAATAAATCAGAAGGTTTTTGGGTTTTGATGGTAGGTAAATCATGGGGTCCATGCTCATAAATGCCTAGGACAAATCCTTTCTAGACACACCTATGAAGGTATAGTTTGGCAAATGCTATTTTTTCAAGATAGGAGAAGTCAGAGGTAAATGGTCAGGTGATAGAGGTATCGATGGAGGCAAGAAGTGGATGATCAAGTCCCTTATAGATTAAGTTGGTTTGATTGTTGAGAGGCCTAAAAGGGATGATGGTTCTAATGTTGGGGTCATAACTATAATCATGGGTGAGGTTCCCATACTATTGAGGAGTAGGGAAATCATCCAAGGCTAACAAATGATACTCTCTTAGTGAGAGACATTGGAACATGGGTTCCAAGGGATCCTTTATGGGAATTTGGGAAGAAGGGATGATGAACTAATTGAAGCTTCATCAGTGGTAGGGGTGGAGGTGTTTTTGGTTTTGGTTGATGATGTAGTGTTATTGTTAGTTGGTGATAAGGTGTATGAATGAGGAATAAGAATGTCATTGTGTTGATATGTCATGTTTCATGATGAAAATGGACTAGGGTCAACTCTTATGGTAAAAACTTGACCTTTATGTTCAAATTTGACACATCGGTGTAAGGTAAAAGGGACACAACTCATGGCATCAATCTAAGGGAGTCCAAGTAAAAAATTATATTAGAACTCACCCTATACAACATAAAAGAGTTTGGGAATGGTGTGAGGTCCCAAGCAGATGTGGAGGATGATTATCCCTAAGGTAGTGGCCATAAAGTCATTAAAGGAGTGGAGGACCATTATAGTTTCTGACATGATATTTTTAGGTAATTGAAGTTGGTCATAGGCATGAGAGGAGATAATGTTGATACTATTTCTTTCATCAATAATCACCTTTTTTATGTGGGTTTGATTAATGTATATAGTAATGAAAAGGGGAGGATTAGGATCTTTGGAATAGATATAAAGTATTTCCAAATCCTGGAAGGTGATGAAGGTAGAAAGTTAAAGGGCTCCAAAAAAAGATGTAAGAGATTTAGGATATTTTGGTTGAACCTCTATCGATTGTAAGGCCTCTATCAATGTTTGACAGTAATAGGGTGAGGTGTTTATTTGTTCGTAAGGCTTATCTTCACCAATGTCTAGTGAAGTTATTTTAACACCACTCATTGAATGGATTCAGAAGGGTTAGAAGGTAAGGCACCCAAAATGGATATTTTGGGTTTTGGAAAAGGTGAAGGTAAAGGTGAGGGTGTTTTGTTTCATTTATAAGGTCGAGGGGTAGAAGGGTAGGTCCATGGTATGGACACTTTTGCTTTTCCCTTATCCTTTTGTTGGCCTTGGATTAGGTGACCATATGGATAATGAGGATTAAGAGAGGTGTTGGGCTAGATGGTTTATTTAGCTCTTCCTCACTTTCAACTGAGATTAGAGGAGTATGTAAATGTTGGATGGGTTGAGATGGTGGTAGGGCTGGTAATGGTCTCAAGGGAGGTTCATATGATAACAGATCATCCTCATCCCATAAAAAATGGATAAGTGTTTGGAGAGCTTTGTAATTCTCTATGGCATGTCAAGGAGTCCTATAGTATAAGAAAATAAAATTATCATTGAACCATGATGGTTTAAGACATGAAATATTGAAAGGTTTGATGGGTGCTAAGGTTAAAGAGGAGGTTTACAAAAACCTTTATAGAATGGTTGAATAATATTTGATCAAAGGCATTAAGGGTGTTGGATTTTTGGTTTTAAGAGTGGGAGAATTCTTAAGATTAAGATTCACCATATAAATTATAGGTGGTGGAAGTGTTTTGGTGGGTGGCTTTGGTTGGGATTGTTTGGTCATGGTTGGTTTGGAGGTGGAATATTTAGAGGTGGGGGTGAGGGTTTGGTGATAGGTGGGAAGGTAGATGTAGCTAGGTTAGTTAAGAATGATGGAGAGTTTGATGATTTGGTGGAGGTAGGTGTAGGTAGAGTAAAAGGAGAAGGTTTACTAGATGAGAAATAGGTAATTGTAAGAGGGTTCACCTTCTTGGTATAAGGATGAGCTCATGAGATGGTAGAAGGATGGGGTCCTAAGATAGAAGGTAAGTGTGAAGGAGGTGGTATAGGTCTAGTTCTAGGTGGTAGTTTAGGTGATTCCACCTTCCTAGTTGGTTTGGTTGGGGTTTTCTTTGGTGGACTAGATGGGGTTAAGTCCAAATTCAAAAATTGGTGAGCTAGGCTAGGTGTAACAAGTATTCTTAGATTCTTGATGGTTTTGGTTGGAGAGGTGTAAGGTGATTTGAAAATCTTAGATAGAGATGAGTTGGATGGTTCTCCTATGGTTTGGGATAAATAAGTGTTTGAGGATGGGGTTGAGATAATGATAGGTTTAATGGTGGATGAAAGTGAGGTTATGGGTTTAGGTTTGTTTTGGTAAGGAAGGCCAAGATGATCCAAAAAATTGGCTCTATCTAGGTTGGGTTTAGAAGTGAACTCTAGACTTTGGACTAATCTAGAAAAAGGCTTGTAAACAGGTTTGATTCCTTGGTCATTGGTTTTAAAGGTTAAGCCAATAGGTGAAGGTGAGGGAATGGTTTCTTCACTTATGTTCTTGATGGAAGGTTACAAGGTTTGGGAGGATGTTTCCTCCACAGAAAGTGTAGGTAATGTGATCTCTTCTTTTGGTATGGTTCATAAAAAGAGAATGGGTGGTTCTAAGATAGGTAAGGAAGGTGTGATGGCCTCAAGTGAAGGGACAAAGATGATAGTTTCTTTTTGTTAGGTTTTCAAAGGAATGAATGGTAATTCAACCAATTTAATAGGTGGAGTGCGTGAATAATTTTTTGAAGAAACAATTGCCTCCTTCGGTATTTGTATCAAAGGAGATGTGGATAAGTCCATGGTTTCATCGAGTGATGAAAGAGGCGTAGTTACTTCCTCTATTTAGATGTCCAAAGGAATAAAGGGTGAGTCCACCACTTCAATGAGTGGAATGGAGGAAGACGTAGTTGAGGTAATGGTCTCTTTAATGATAGGTTCACTAATAATGACATTAACCATATTGACCTCATGAGTGGTAGATGATTTTAGTTTCTTATCATCATAGTTGGTGGAAGGGGCATGGTTGGGGAAAGTTTTACTAAAGATGTCAAGAGACTTATTTGGGGGTGAATTGGGATTATCAACCACAATTTATCCCTTATCAATCATGTTTTGAATAATAGTTTTAAAGGAATTTCACTTATTAACATCATGTCTAATGATGTGGTGGAAAGCACAAAGATCATTCTCATTGTACCAACTAGGTGTAGGGAGAGAGGCATCAAATTATTGGGGAGGTTTTATGAGAGGAAGTTGTATGATGTTTGATTTGAGTAATTTATCCAAAACTGAAGCATAAGACTCCCCATTAGAATATACTATTTTGGGTCAGCTCAATTTTGATTTGGGTTTGGTGGGTTAGAAGAGTTAGAAGAATTAGCGAGGTTGGGTTGGTTAATATTTGGTGGTGGAGAAATTTTAAGGACAATCAAATTTGTAGATGCTTTTGGTTTGGCATTGGGATGGTTGGATTGATTGGTGGTTTTGGCAGAGGAAGGGTCATTGGATTTAAAGTTAGAATTTTTATTCCATGGTTTCAATTTTCCCTCATCAATGGCTCTAATTTCTAATTTTTGTGTCATGGTAAAAGCCTCATCAAAAGTCCTAAAAGTTTGAACTTGAAGAGTAGGTGAAATATGTTTAGCACAAATCTGAGAGAAGAGTTCAATCAACTTGGATTGGGGTAATAAAAAATAAATTTGGTTGATGAGACCTCTCCATCTAGATATGAAATTGACAATTGATTCATCATCAAATTGCCTAACGGAGTAGAGGTCGGTAATAGAGAGTTTTTTAGATATATTGACTAAAAAGTTATATAAAAAGACTTGGGCAAGTTGAGAAAAGGAAAAGATGGAGTTCTTGGTGAGAGAACTATACCAATCCAAGGCTGGTCCAAATAAAGACATGGGGAAGGTATGAAGGAGAAGAGCATTGTCATATGCAATCAAATAAAAAAAATGGAAAAATGATCTCAAGTATTTTTGGGGGTTTTCCTTGCTTTGGAACTTATAAAACTTGGGTAGCTCCCATAGAAGAGGATAGGATCGAATAGGAATGGATGGATGGATAGGTTTGTTTCAAATTTGATCGTAAGATAAAAGTTTATGAGCCCCAAAAATAGATGATTCAAGATTAGACATTTTATCCAACAACATCTTAACCAAATTTGTTTGAGGTTGGGGAGGTCCATAATTAGATGTTAAGTTTGGTTGAGGTTGGGTGGCTGCAATTTATGGATAAGAGGTGGAAGGTTGAGAAGATACCATAAATTGGTATGTGGTCATTGGAGGTTAGGATGGTGCCACATAAGGGTTGATGGGCACAAAAGGTTGGGTAAAAGGTGCCATGTATCCTTGCATATTAGGAACATATTGTTAAGATGTCATGGGTATTTTTTGTGGGATAGATATGGGTTGATTTAGAGGTATGGATGGGTTAGTAGATGGTTGGGGTTGAGAAGTAACTCTTGTGATAAGAGGTGGAAGGGTAGGTGGTATAGGGATTACCAAATTTTGAAGAGGGGTGGAAATTAATGGGTTGGTAGTAATAAGAGGAATGGTAGAAATAGGGGTAGAAGATACCCCCATGGTGGATGAGGTATGGGTAACAAGAGGTGAGGTTGCCCTTATGTTAGAGGTATTGGTTGGTGTAGGGGGTTTTTGGATATTGGTCAAGATGTTAGATTACGTTTGGGTGGTGATAATGGATGAGATATTGCTGGAAGAAGATGCTTGGGTGATCAAAGGTTGGGTAGAGGTAACACCAACCATAAGAGGGGGAGGCATAACATAAGGTGTATTCATGGGAGGAATCAAATAAATAGGGGTGAAGTGAGCTAAGGTGTTAAGGTAATGTTGGAGGGCCATAGGGTTATTATTGAGGAAGGTAACAAAATCTGCATCATCCTCAACAACTATTTGAGGCATGGTAGGAGGGGGAGAAATATGAGGATAAATCTCAACATCTAAAGTATACTCCATAGGAGAAGAGGAAGAGGAAGATGGTGGTTTTTGGTTGGTTTGATTCCTCAATTGTTGTCTAGTAAAGACCATGAAAGGAATAGAAACGAAATGACAAAAACTCACACCTCAAAGAAAAAACAAGCAAAATCAAAAGAATATCAAGGCAATCCAAACATACACTAAAGTGTGTTTAAAACTTAGGATTTTTTTTATATCACTTTTGGCTTATGCCTTAAGGAGTGTGAAGAATAAATGTGGTTTATATATTGAGTCCTAAAGAGGAAATCTAAGGTTGGTTTTAGATTGTGTTTAAGTTCTCAAAAAGAAGAATCTGTATTGAACTTCAGTATGTGGCTTGATACTGGGGCCTACCCCCTCACTTCACACACCATAATGATAAGGGTATCATGTGTTTAGCCAAAATATACTAAATTTTAGAGTTTAAACTCAAATAAAGAGTTGGGTTGGTTCTCCCCTTGGTAATGAACTCCAAGTAAGATTGTTAGGAAAGGGTAAGGTTGACCGCTAGGTGATGAAAACCTAGTCGAGCCTTATCTCAAGTTTGTTTTGATGTGTTGATTGATTATGTGGTTTGGTTAAGTGTGTGATAACAAGAGTGAAACTATGATTAATTACTTTTCTTTTAAGTAAAACAAGTAAGTAATCAAAGTATGCAAGA